>CAJFCV020000005.1:6971691-8297659 GCA_904066235.2 Bursaphelenchus xylophilus
CTGCCGGACTGTCAAGGATCCTTTCTTTCTCGACGCTTCCCACAAATTCAAGACAAGGCTTGTGACAGGCCCTATGACTCGTTTCCTCCGAGGTATCCATGAATTGAGCCGCTTCCTCGACCGCTGTTTCCTTCACATAAGTTCGGTCCATTGTGAAGGAACCATCGGGAACTCCTTGAATAGCATCCTACAATGTACCGAATATATAAAGCTGGGCAAAAAAACTTTTATTCCACAAGGGGTAAAAAAGTTGGGAAGCCCTTTTAATTGGCGACGATTACACGCAGCAAAAACCCTTGTTTTGATCTAAAGAACAATAGATTTGGCCCCGCCGGAGTCGATTTGGAACGGAATTGGAATGAGAAATCATAAAAGGACGAAGGCCAAGCGCGGAAATTACGACAAAGGACCGATTTCATAAATGGGTCGGGATGCTATGGCACGTCTACCTCGACGACGCCGGATGCCACTTTCTAACAAAAAATGGAAAGAAACTATAAAATGCTCACCATTGCATTGACTGACGATGGTTGCCCAGCACCGTCGTTGAAGGATTTAAAGACACCTACGGTGTTCTCCTTGACCGGATCATTGACAGCCGACTGGTCTGACAATCCATGATCGTCCAGATGAAAAGAAAAGTTCCCAGAATGAGCGATGCTCGCAGGGATATTAGTCTCAGTGGCATCTCCTTTGGAGAGATTGGCTTTCGAAGACCCGGGAAGAATATCCAACGTCCTTTCTGTTCTTCTCGAAGCCTCTAGTTCATATTCACTGCTCAAGGAGGTGGCAAGAGCATTATGAGCAGGAAGAGGAGCACTCTAAAAACATAAACAATAAAGGAGAATAATACCTTTACACGTTCCCTGTCGGTTCTCTCAAACAGTTGCATCGTATTAGTTATCTCGTCCGACTGAAAATAAATATATTACATTCCAATAAAAATATTTTAAGAATTCGACAGGAAAAAACCAACCGACCATTCCTCCAACAAAGAACCTTGAGAAATGACGATCCAAAAAAAAAAGAAATTTTGCTTACCTCTTGTTCTATCACAATTTCCCTCGGTCGTACCACTTTGTTATTCTTGGTAAACAACATCATAGTATCTTGTATTGAATTTACTGTAAACTCCTTTTGTTTCGCCATACTTGGAAACAAACATTCTGTATTCTCCATTGACTCAACATCAGTAACATTACTAACACCAACGGCTGGACGATCTAAACGGATAAAATTATACCGTCCAGAAAACTAAACCTTACCACCCGAGCTCTGGTTGAAGATAGCAGCGGTATCATTCAAGCGCGAAAGGTTGCATTCATTCGCTGCTTTCAGTAACGACAACCCTTGTGAAGCACTTATCTCCAGATCGGAAAAGTTCCTCTCGTTTTCTTTATTAAACGACCTAAAAAATTTTATTTTTTGAAGGAATTGCCTCACTTGAACTTCTCATCTGACATCTCGGCAGACGTTGAGAGATGGAGTATCTCGTTTGTAGGCTCGTGAACAAACTGGTGGTCTTCTTTGTGGAATTGTCTAAAATTTGAACATTGAACTCTAGACAAATAAACCCACTGAACAATCTTCGTCGCACTAAAAGAAACACGTCGTTTTGCTGCTGGAATATTATCGAATAAGTTCGCTGTCTCATCAGGACTGTCCCCAGACGGTTTTAGGATCTAAAAACATGAAGATTTTATATTACTCAATAAATCTAACACTTACTGATAGACGTTTTCTTTGTCGATCCATTTTAGACTCCACGATTCGTTTTTAGCGGACGAAAAAAGTGCAACTTCCGAAGAAAAAGTCCTTTTCTCCGCAAAACGCACTTTCAAATTTTCCGTCTGCGCGCGCCAATTTTCGTGGCGGGACTTGACGGAAGAGGATGTGCTCGCAAAGAAATACGAAATTAACAATGTACACGGCTTGCCCAAATGGAGAAAAAAACGTCCAAAGAAGAATTAGCGACATTTTATACGATGAAACATTTCTAATCTTATTTTATGTCAGAATGAAAGCAGAACTGTCAATATTGATAGGAATTGGTAGAAAACCCATTTTACATCAACGCGCACATACCACAAAAAATCATTACCACAAAAATATCATTTTTGGACATTAAATTTAATGAATTTTGGTAAACATGGATAATACGTGGATGTTGCCTTAAAAGGATGCTTCAGAATAGGCTTTGTTTAATAATAATAGTACACAAACTTTATTCGTCAATATCGGCCACTCTGACTTACCTATGCGCGAATACTATACTTGCCACGAGCCAAGGGGTTAAATTTCATGACTTTGCCTGTGAAACCTCACAAAATCTATCAAAAAGCTTAAAAATTGCAACGAGTATATCTGTCATTATTAGTACTTATCGTAATCTTCTATTTCGAAGCAAACCGAGCCTTGTCCCCCATCAAATATTTTCGATATTGATGTATGCGTCAACTGTATCAATTATCGGGGGTAACTCAATATTTTTGAATGATTCAATGTTGAAAGTTGTCTTCAATTGAAAAGACTAGCTAATAAGTGTCATATACACCCTGCATTACCTTACACTGCAGGTTGACGCCAAGTCTTTCCCTGATGTGTCAAGTTTCTCTCTCCTGAAAATAATTATTTTTATTTTCTTGACATATTGTGCAGCCTGTTTCTCCATGAAGATGGACTGAAAAGTGGTCAAGTAAGTTATTATTAGCAAGATTAGGTGTTCTTCTTTCATTTTATGCCAAAAATCTTGATTTTATTTCAGGGAAACATACAGAATTCATCCAATTCGCAGAGCTAGTTTTTAGTGATCATAAATAATGTAAGTCCGCTTATTTAATTTTTTCGTGGTTAAGTAGCAGTTATAAGTTTGCCTAAGACTTAGAGGAGACCTCACTCTTTCGGGTTGTTATGGTTTCCATGCATAAGATTCATCAAATGTTTCGCCATAATCAGTTTAGGTAAAATTGACCAAAATAGATGTCATGGAGAAGATAATCAAGGCGGAAAGGTCAAGAAAAAGGCGAAATTGTCTCCCAGCAAGAGGAGAGAGGACATTTTCGAACTAATGGAGAGGCTGAGATGTTCTAACAAAGCAAAACAGGCCATTTGGAGACGGTTTTAAAGTTGGAAGTGGACCTCATGGAGAAGATAAAAAAAATGGAAAAATTGCCAAGAATAGGGCCCAATATGTCGTCATTAAAGCCGGAAAAGAGCAAACACGGCATGAAAATCGCATTTAGAGCTTTGGTCAAGGTCCAGGGACATCTGAAATTCAGCAAGTTCAAAATGGTCAACAAAGACTTCATGGAGAAGATAGAAATGGACGCAGTGGACATAGTCGGCCCTCGTTTACACCCTCTGAATGGGGTAATCAAGTTTGGAATGAGATGTATTAGCCATTTGTTTGAATTTATTCTTGCCAATTTTTCCATTTTTATCTTCTCCATGAGGTCCACTTCCAACTTTAAAACCGTCTCCAAATGGCCTGTTTTGCTTTGTTAGAACATCTCAGCCTCTCCATTAGTTCGAAAATGTCCTCTCTCCTCTTGCTGGGAGACAATTTCGCCTTTTTCTTGACCTTTCCGCCTTGATTATCTTCTCCATGACATCTATTTTGGTCAATTTTACCTAAACTGATTATGGCGAAACATTTGATGAATCTTATGCATGGAAACCATAACAACCCGAAAGAGTGAGGTCTCCTCTAAGTCTTAGGCAAACTTATAACTGCTACTTAACCACGAAAAAATTAAATAAGCGGACTTACATTATTTATGATCACTAAAAACTAGCTCTGCGAATTGGATGAATTCTGTATGTTTCCCTGAAATAAAATCAACATTTTTGGCATAAAATGAAAGAAGAACACCTAATCTTGCTAATAATAACTTACTTGACCACTTTTCAGTCCATCTTCATGGAGAAACAGGCTGCACAATATGTCAAGAAAATAAAAATAATTATTTTCAGGAGAGAGAAACTTGACACATCAGGGAAAGACTTGGCGTCAACCTGCAGTGTAGGCATCAGGCGGTTTTCTGTGGAATTGTAGATGCATTTTTCAAAAATCAGACATCTTACCTTTTTGTGGCAAGTCACATTACATACCTATTATCATCAATATTTACTTTTGATAAAATTGGATTAAGACGAGTCCAATAAGCACCCATAAGCATGTTTTGATGTTTTTAGAACTAGAAAATTGTTAATCGACCTTCTTCCCCACACGGGGGATCGCTAACCGATGGAATTCAAAAATACAAAATATCATCTTAAATCAATGGGAAACGTTGAAGTGTGTCAAAAAATTGACTCAGAAGTCTGAAAACTTGTGTACATTTCCTTCGATAGGTTTATTGTGGAATTGTAGATGTTTTTTAACGAAGTCCATTATTTGACTGTGTTATGGGATATTGTACATGGGGACCTGTTTGTCACTTTTTTACAAATTTCGACATAACTTTTGTTTTCTCATTCCTGAAGCTGTAAAGGGTATCTAGCCTATTAATAGACTAACAACTGTGTTAAATAACACAAAGAAACCAACAAATTTGTGGTTTTTCAAAGAGAACTGGAGCTCCACAAGTAGGCAATGCTCCATTCGCAGTGGGAAACGTTGAAGTACCCCAAAAAATTGTCCAATTTGGACGAAAATTTTTTTGGAGCACCATCTGCAACGTCTCCATGGAATTGTAGATGGAATTTTGTTCACTTCGCTTCTTCGAATATATACATGTTGTACAAGATACATCAAAATTGCTGATATTGAGGGGCCCATATTTCCCGATTCAGAAATGGCAACGATATGAATAATAGCTTAAATAGATGACAGACATTCAAAGAAAATAGTTATCAAGATTGTTTTATGTGATAATAAGCGCTTTGTACTTTTTGAGCATCAACTCTAAGGGGCACTTCTCAGCAATTTTTCAAGGATAGGGCGCGAGCTGCGAAGGCCGTGTCCGTTTTTTTCTCCGATTTTAGTCTATTTGGGCAAGCCGTGTGTAAAAAGAAACAATTGCGTCAGGTCCAATTAGCTTTATTTACAATAACTATTAGACTTTGATTCTTTTTATTTTACACGTATTCGTATTACAAACAATTGATAACTTTGGGCTCAGGCTTCTTTGATCAAAGGCCGATGATCGGCCCGGTGGTCACTGCGATGAAGGACTCCCCAACAATTCTCACAGTAATATTGAAGGCATTCTGGATGGGGGCAGAAGAAGGGAGCAGCTTTCTCATCAGTCAATTGACCTCGACATTCGTCGCAAGGTTGATCATCCAGGACGTAAGGCTTGATCTCCACCTGCAAATCCGCGTAAATTGATTCATAATCCGTTACGACCCCTTGGTTAGCTACGTATTGTCCCTTCTAGTCATACTGTACTCACCACTTTATCGATATCTCCATGCTGAAGTCTAACATATTTATCAGTGATAGCCCTCATGTACGAATGAAAGTCCGAGAAGACCACTCTTCCCGCTCCTTTCGGATACTTCAATGGGAGATCGGTGTCGATGCCAGCCATGACCACATTTCCATACAATTCATCGATCATGTGAGCCAACTCCACAGCCCTGATAGGTCTCGGAACGCCTCCAATAAAGATGGCTGATCTCAAATTGATGTGCATAAAAGGCTGGACGACGTAATCAGCCTCGGCCAGCATCCAAGGGCGGACTTGGACCAGCTTGGGTTGTTGCTGCAAGTTCATGACCTGCATAAAATATTGCTCATCTTCCATGATGCAGGCATTCCTCAACGCATGGACACTCTGTTCCTTCTCGTAGACGATGAACACATAACCCGATCGGCTCTTGTTTCCGGAATTATTATTGGGCTTGAAGTCCGTGCGATTTGGCCAATCGGCACTCAGTTTTCCAAAGTGCCTAAAGGGATTTAACAGGGCTTCTTCATCGATATCGGAGGGAACGCCACCCACAAATACTTTGCGGGAAAAGATCTCGATGCCCGGAGAGTACATGTAAAAATTACTCTTGTCCAGAGCGCCACTGTAATCAGAGGGGTTGTTACTTCGATCCTGAGAATCTAATTTGACTTACCATTTCCCAGCCGAATGCCCTCCATCAGCCGGAGATGGCCTTCCCAAACATCCACCGCGGCTTGGATTTAATGGAGAAAACTCGAGGGATTTGATGCCGGCATTTAGGAAATTCATGTGTTGAGTATAAGCGGTGTGGACCCATGGATATCCGGGTTGCTGTTGCTAAAATTTCACCTCGAGATTACATATTTTACATAATCAGCATGTACAATATTAAATATTCTCACCGATCTCCCCAGATTCAGTCCCATAGCCATGTAGTAATTGTGGAGGGCCTCCAGAAATCTTCGATTCATTGCATCCAGCTGTTCCCCACCAAAAGGACAATTCGAGAAGTTGTTCATAACCCGAACTACAATACCGTAATCAGCATTAATCCCCTTACTTTTGATGACTCGATCCAATTGAACCAACTTCTCCAGGTATTCCCGCTCTTCCTCGGACAATGGGGGAGTCAGGCTGAGCTTTTCCATCAACTTTTCAACCTCCAGATCCATCTGAGATTGGGTCAACGGAGGTAGTCTATCACATGTCACACATGACAGTTCTGTGGGGAGATCTTCGGGCATTCCATAGAGATGATTGGCCGCTCCCACCATGGGATAACTACCTTCTGCCGTCACCCTGGGAGCTGACATTCGACCACAATAAAAGCGGGATCCTTTTAAAAAGAAGCCACGGGAATTGACCACATTCTCATAATTATCATCACCAATTGTGGATTCGTCATCATCTCTCCATTCGACAGATTGATGAAAAAATGGATCAAAGTTGGAAGTTCGTAGGCGAGGCTTTCGGACTAAAAGGGCATTCATTACCAGGGCAATAAACCTCGTAATTTATACTATAAATTACATTACCCATGTTCGCTTACCGAGTTTTGGTGGAACTAATGCGACTTTGGCCATGTTGAGCTGATTAATTGACTGAAAACTTCCATAGCTGACCTTTGAAGCGTAATCAGCAGTACTATCAAAAGATGAGGGTACTCGAAACGGCATGGAGAAGTTCATTTCCACATCTTCAGTAATGGTGGCCGGACGAATCGAATCAAATCTACTAAAGTCCGCTCTGGGAATGGATGTAATCGATGGATGGCATGACGAAGGATCCTCGTAACCCATACTCTTGATCAATGTCTTCTTCTTTCGGTTCTTTTTCCGGTCCTTGTCACCTGAAATGTCATAGATAATATAAATAAAATCTGAAGAAGTCAAAATAATCCGGCAAATATTATAATACAGTAAATATAATAGTACTGCAAAAGCCTAATTATTACCTGGAAGAGCTCCAAAAGGGTCAAAGTCGACAGTACTGCTCAAGGTCGTAAAAGATTTGTCATCTCCCTTCTTGGAGAACATTGAATTGAATCCGTCGCTTTCCCGGTCCTCATCCCCAACGTCTCCTTTCTTGTCGACTGTCGATGGATTGTCGACATAATCCTCCACCACGTTCAGATCCTTCAACGCCTTGTTGAAAGCCAGCCATTTCCTCGGTTTAGTCTCGGGTGGGGTAATTGGATCGGGGCGGAGCCAAGAATCATGATAGCCTCCGGTTTTGCACTTATCCCCAAATTCTCGATAAGGCTTAAGTTGTGCAATCGACTTCCTTCCGCTCTGTTTTCTTCGTTGAACTTCCCAATCATCCGAGTTTTTTTCGTCGCTCGGCGGAGGATCTCGCCAGGAATTTGGAACAGTTGGAACGACCGAAGTAGGGACAGGAGGGATATATTTGGGAGGGGGAGGGGCTGGACACATCGAATCTTCAGATCCATAACGCCATTCAGCCAAACAACGGCCCATCTGAAACGATAATTGACGAAACGATTGCGTAATGTTATAGACAACTTACATCGCTGTCGACGGAGGTTCTATTAAGCCGTCGACTCACAACACTTTGGAATCCTTCACTAGCGTCACTTCTCCAATTGACATCATTTGACGGAGCCATCTGATATCTCAAGTTCTGTGGTCCCGGAGGCGCGGACTGAGCTCGATAGTGACTGACCCAAGTGGAAGGAATCACTGGCATTCGATAGGAACGGCCCAGATCTCGTCGAGCAAACAGTGGAGAGGGGACTGTTCCTCCTTCTACAGGTTGCGGCAACTTAAAAATCCATTCAGAGCGGGATGAAAAGTTGTATCGCCGTGCAAACTTGACGCTCGGAGCCATGGGGAAATTCTCGGAGTCACTCTCGGAATCACTTGGAAATTGAGGCTCCATTGGCGGGGTCAGAGCTCGAATATGAATATTTGAAGCACATCGACGAGGCCGTTTCATTGGAGGGCGGAGGAAAACAATCGAGCGGGCCTTGGCCGTACAGATCTCATCAGAACTCGAGGAGGGACTTTCATCTTCAGAGGGCTGAGTGGAGGAGGTCACAAGGTTAGTGAGGAGAGGAGGGAAATCAATGTTACAATTAACGTTGACAGAAGAATCGGGCTCGGGTTTTAATCCAGAAGTCTTTTCAATTTCTTCGGTCTTGCCTTCCGCTTCATCTAAAGCAAGCATTACTTTGCTATTCAAATAACCAACTTACTCTTTTCCTCAACTTCTTCCATCTTTTCCCCATTCTTTTCTTCCTTCTCATCTTTATTTTCCGTCTTTTCTTTTCCCTTTTCTTTCTGTTCTTCATTATCAAATCGATGTCCATTCTTCAGCAATTGGTCGATCAATTCCTTATTGGTCGACACCTTGATGTGCACAGGGACACCCTCAAAACATCCTGGTCTTTCTCTGACCATTTCGTGATTAAAAATCTTGGCCAAGTCCAAATCCAATTTCTTGGCAGTAAAGTCCGAACACAATCCCTACAATGATGTCGTTAATTGCGTGATAAAGAAAAGTGGCCATACAAATAGAAAACGATTACTTGAGGATACTGTAGAACATAGAGGGGTTCGGTGTTGAGGCCGCATTGGTATCTCTCCCAGAAATAAATCTTTCGCTTGACCAACTTGAGAGGGGTCATGTTCTTGAGTTCCTCAACTTTAACTTTCTTGACGAAACTCGGTAAAAATGAAGTTATATCGGTTGCAATCTCTTGTTCGGCCTGTAAAAAATTATTTTGATTTAAATGTTGAATTCTATCGCCATGGAATTACTGTAATGTCGCTTACAATAACTTGAACTCCATTGATGACGTCATTCGCATCCAGAGCAAGACGGGAACGAAGACCCTCCAACTGACGACCCAACTTGACACTGTCCTCGGAATGACGGACATGGTTGAGCATACGAAACGTGCCGACTTGATACGGTATTTCGGACATCGTCGGATCATGGTCTTGATAAACACCAAATTGATTGGACGGATAATCCTCTTCGATCAAAGATTTCGAGAACATTACGCGACTGATCCCGACTGTAGGTTTTGCAGAAAATGAACAATCATCCCGCCGGTTCCGCGATTAAGTTTCTTTTATGCAAATTCTGTTGGACTTGCACAAATTTTGAAAATAATGCATGCATCAAAACTTCATTTCCAATGACATTAAACAGAACTTTCAGCCGTTCGATGACCTGACTTTCTTCTTGAATTCACCAAAAATCATTGCGAGAATTACGCTTCGTATAAGATGTAACCATCCGCAGGCTGCGCCCATGGTTTTATCCTTTTTTGCGAGAAAACTTTTTTCAAACTCTGACAAACTTCGTTTTGTGAAATTTTTATCTTCTGAATGATCTGTTATCAGTTATGGCGCCAAGGTGAGTAGCTAACCTGGAAATAGTTTACTCCTGGTAGGTTTATTTATTAATTTGGATTTTTAGAGCCAAGCCACAAGAAGGTTTAAAACCATTTTGGACGTATCTTTTGGCGGCTGGAATTGCTTTCGTCTCATATCTAATATTACTTTTGTTTGCAAAACCATCAGAATTGGATGTCATAGTCATGGCAAGTTTTGTTCTTTCGTACGCTGTGTTTGCTGAAATACAAGGTTTTTTAGAGCGAAACTGGTCTGAAACTTCGTAAATATGAAGAACAGTATCTGGGAGAGATGGCACGATTGATGTACGATCAGAATCAACGCGAGTTTCGATTGTTAACGGAAGAATTGAATCGGGTTGGTTAAGGTATCTAAAATAATGTTTTCCATAGATGAGAGAGGAATTGAAATCCAGCATGAACTCATTCGAGGACAAGATCGAGAAGTTGGTTCAGGAAAAAGGTGATTTTTTTTATTTTTCTCTTTTAACATTGTTTTAGAGACACCTCCTTCTCCCATAAAACCTACATTGAAGTCCAATTTTGCTCAACTAACAGCAGGTAATTGTATAAAGTTTGATATTTATTTCATCTGTAGGCGCCTCAATATACTCACATTCAGTCCCACACGATTTCGGAGCGGAAGTTTATCAGTTCATGAGCATTCCACTAATAACTTACAAAAGAGACCCGAATATTTTATTAGAGGTGAGTTAATCTGGAAGGATAATACTGTTTTGTAAATAGATTAGTTTCCTAAAATTGTTTGTGAAATGGGTAATCCAGAAAAGAAATTTTTCCCTTTCTGGATTTATCTCTTCGTCTGAACCATAAATGAACGCCTAATCTGAGGGATAATATAACATTAATCTAATCTTATGAGGAAATAGCTCGTTTTTTCTGGATATATTTCGAATATGAAGGAAATATGATTTCAGAGCAAAGCTGAGATTAGTTCGGGATTGTGCTGGCCTTTCCAAGGATCCCATGGAGAAGTTACGATCAAGCTCTTCGAATTGGCAAACATATCTCAGATCTCATACACACATATCTCATTGGACGAAACCCCGCTCATCTTGTCGAATACCTCACCCAAATTGATCGAGGTTTATGCTGGATTCAGGCCGGAATCCCTCCAATCCATCGGCTCCATGGAATTTGATCCTCAACAAACTCAAAGTGTATTTATTTTGGAGGTAATGCTTATTATTATGATTTTTTGATTTAGGCCTTGACAGCTCCGATTTTTTGACTAGGAAAGCTAACAAAGGAAAGGTCATCATACAATTCTATTATCCACAAACTTAACCTAATTTCAGAAACCAATTATTGCCCGATTTGTCCGCTTTTCAGTAGTTTCCAACTTTGGAGGAGAGTTTACATGTTTATACCGGTTGGGAGTCCATGGCGATCGGATCTCAAGAACATAGACAGTAATTATAAAGAGCTTTATAGTACAAATAAAGTACGGATCATTTCATTTCGTATTGATTTCGTCGTTCCGAATCTTCATCCAACGATCCGAAGGAATCCGATCGTCCCAGAGATCTTTTATCACCAAGATCTGAATCGACACTGGGGAGTTTCATAATGTTGAGTTGTTGGAATGTCTTTACAGCTGTTTTCTTGTGTTTTACGAGGTCTCCCACGGATCTGGCCTTCCCCACTTCGGATAGGAGTTTATGGGAGAGGATGGTCTTCTTGGGGAACTCATCGAGGTCCGTGAAGTCGTTCACTAAAAGGGTTATTATTAGTAAGGTAAGGTTTTAATCTTATGCTAAGATCGATGTCGAATTAAAAATATGGGACCTACTTTGGCCACATGATTGCGTGGACGAACTGCTCTTCTGACTATCGTTTGTGGCTTCACTGTCGGTTCGGTTTAGTCTCATTCCCGCCAGTTTTCGCCTGAATTCTTCATCACTTCCTGTCCTTTCCAGTCCTAAAATTACGATTATTAAAACTTTAATGGGATTTACATTATCAATTTTTTGCATGATATAAGCCTTGTGCTTATTAATCCGAGAGGACCATGTCAAAATTAAAAAAAAAAAATCTTGTCGGGTTTACAATCGGGATTTGCGGAATTCTTGGCTGCTGTTTTTTGGCCAGTCAAGATTCCGGGGATTCTTGATGTTGACCAAAACAATGGCATTTTGACTGCTTATCAGCCAAGAATTTCGTAAATTCTGACTGTACTGTAAACTTCTCGAATTAATAACCCACAAGGCTTACGTAATACCTACCGGGCAACTCGGGTTGATATTATTTTAATCGATGGATACTCGCAAAATATTTAGCGGGGGTTTAGGCAAAGCCACCAAAAATGGAGTCAACCCGAGTTGCCATATATGTGTAATATATAACTCAAGCGTTTTTTAATACATGCAATATTTTAATGTTACATGTATTAAAATGATGACAAACGAACTTACCAAACCTGGAGCTGGGGGAAGGGCCGTCCAGTAAGACTTCTCTCGCCTTGGAATTGAATCCTCGGTGAGGCGCGGGATTTCGGATAGGGGCTTCAGCCGACATTGTGGCTTCTGAAATTTGGATTAAACTCAAATATGAAATGGTCTTATAAATTAGGCTCGAAAACAACAAAAAGAATATAATCAAACAGCAAAAAGACTGGATTGTTGATGAAATAATCGTCAACAATCTACACAGTAATCCACCGGGTATTTTGACTGTGAAGGTAGTCAAAGAAGTAAGTAAAAGTTCGTTGGATGCATCTGAATGGTGGGCTGATTACTCGAATAAACAACCAGTCCCATTTATAAGGTCCCACCCTAATCCTTGCCCAGGCACCACTTCCTGGGGGTAATTACCCGGACCCCCAAAACTTTCGAAAAAAGATAATCCCCGGTAATAATCGAATGTCTGAAATGGGGGGAGTTAGATGTACTCGGGATGGGATCTACTGTTAACCAAAACAGCACACCCTGCAGCTAGCAATTATGTGGGTGAGATGAGGTTAAGCTTGCCAAGGGAGCGGGTACAAAGAGATCTTGCACTTGATGTTATCCATGATGATAATGCAAAATAAGGGACCAGCAAGGAAATTGCAGGCTTATAATTACAGTATAAGATAGAAAAGACGAGATATTACAGTTGGGACTATTCTTAGCGCCAAGATAGAGAAATTCTGCAGTAAATTGTAGTCGAGGTCAAGTATAACATACACAAACGATGAACATATCTTTTGTGATGATCCTAAAGGTATAGAAATGGTAATTATAGCTTTTCGACATTTTTCCGTAATATGTACATATATTACACCCAAAGTAATAATTCAAAGAGAAAATCGCTGACAGCTGCTCTTCGAAACAAAATCGGTTCAACATGAGCATTCTGATGCTCAACGCAACTAAAAGGTATAATCAGCAAGCACATGAAGCCGTATTTTGCCAACTGAACATGTTAATTAGACCAAGCAAGTAATGGTTATTATAAATTTGTCTGCCAAATAGATACGAACATGGTATAATATTATCAGATTACACTGCATTTACATTCAAAAAGGCTTCTCGAAACATTCTTCAGAAAATAGGTAGGACACCTTAAAAGGCCACTTTACTTTTTGAATCGCGCTTTTATGTATACAGGGTGATTCAAAAAAAATGGACACTTTTCTTTCTTCGATTTCTCTTGGCTTTGAACGTTTCTCGGAAAAAGATGGACATGGCATGAAACTACTATGTTATGTGTACATCTTCATTGCAAAAATTATTCACTAGCTGCAAAAGTTGCCGACATATGGTTGCTTAAAAATTGCCGGGTCAGCGCACACATTCCCGCGGCGAAATTTGGAAAGTTTTCGATCCTAAATGTCTTAAGGGTGTAACAGAGACGTTCTGAGCGGCCTCAGCGAAACACAGACGCCTATTCTCTAGGACCTTTTAAGGATTTAAGCCAGGTCTTTCAGACAATGAAAAATCAGAGGCCAAAAGTTAGACAACCAGCGAGGGAAAATCAACGCTCATTTGGGCGGTTTTACAAAAACTTAGCTCTGCCGAACGTGGTCATAGTTTTTGAACCAATTCCATTTATACCACGTTTACTGCTCTCTTGTGAGTATATTAAACGCATTTTTCACAACAGTACCCTTCAATTGGCAAAACTGCAAACAAAATTTCGACTTTTTTTACTTTTTGATGGGTCATCGCGAAGATACTTGGATTCTGAAGGCTAGGTTTGTTCAAATTAACGGAGACCAATTTAAAATTGAAGAACAGACTTATAATTTTGTATACTTTAGAAAACCCCATTTTGTTAATTGCCATGCTCTCCGCCTACATTTTCCAGGCAGCTTTAAGCACAATCAAAAGTTATGTGAGTCTTTAACCATTGCAATCTGATCGTTATATTCATCTATCTCTGCTATGACATGTATAAGCTGATATCGGCGTAAATAAAAAGTGTGAAAATATATTACAAAGAATATCGTATCTTGATGAAAATAACTTCTTTGTTCGATTTACCGGTTATCTTTAAAGACTGTCAACAAAAAATATTTTAATCTATATAGCAATATTTAGTTAAAATAGGAAAAAATATTGCCGTTATAAAATAAAAAAGAGAGTTTGGAATACGACAAGAGTGCCCAGTGTTATATGAACCATGCCGAACACCATAAATCGTGTTATAATATGTGGGAAATTATGGGGTTTCTGCAGACCGGAATCGGAGAAAATGATGACATAAGGGGATTAAGATACAAAGAGATTAGTGAAAACGTTACAAAAACTATTATAGTCGAGATTACGCAAACATACGTGCCATCAGATTACCCAAAAATGTGTACTCGACACTACATATTTTCTATAAATAATTTCCCCTCCATTTATATCCAGGTACATTTTTGGACGAATGCATTATAGGAGACTACAACAAGATGCGCTTAAATTTGAGTACAACCTAAAGGATTTAATTAATAAGGGCCACTCAGAAACTAACAAGAACGGTTAACCAAATATGGTAATTTTAAAGAAAATTCACGCAAATTGTGAATTTCCAAGTGTAATATGAAGATTGGATCTGATTAGAGACCATTGTCTGCCTTCTCAGAACCCCTGAACTTTGTAGTCGTGTTGCTCAGTAAGCCTGCCTACAATCGCGGTCATTAAGTCGCACTTGTCAGTTGTGCCAAAGCCAGTAAATTTAGAGGTTAAATACGAATGCTTTCCTGGGAAAATGGCTGAATTGTGTAACCGATGCTGCCATAATTGTCCATTGTAGCAATTACTAGCCCCTCGGGTCAACTTTAAATCCCATCATTTCTGGTTGAACAAATCCCTGAGGCGGGGAAATAATTTTTTCTGCATGATAACAAGTAAAAAGCAATTGCTTTTATTTTAACCGCTCTAGTATTAAAAATACTGTTTAAATCTGTCTTCCAGTTACGGCAACCCATGAATTCGGCTGCTTCCCCACCCAGATACGGGTATTATTTCCGTCTAGACAGGTATATTTACTTGTCCCCTTTGTAAATCCTTTTCTTTACAATTTTTTTAAAGAGAGAGTTAGGTAATCTGCATGACGAAAACGTCAGCCATAACACTATATCCTCAATATCTGCCCCAAACAAAGCTAAATGTGAATTCATTCAAGGCGAATACTATGACATGGAGATTGACGCGGCAAACAATAGCAGACAACAATTTTAGGTAATGAAGGGAATAACATAGTCATTAAGCGCATGTAAGCAAGCCAATTGAAGCGTTTGTATTTTTGAATGTGTAATTTGCATCATTCAGAAGAAGAAATTGCCAAAAACAATGTAACAAAGCGGCAAAAAATCGACTAGGAAGAAGGACGGCGGCAATTGTCCTAGAGAATGAAAGGGCTACTACCACTAATTGTGAGCCAAAAAGTTATTTTAGTCGGTACCCGACTTGGAAGCGTTCCTTCATGTTGTATTTGGTGATGGTGCCGATTATAAGCAACAAATTTAAAGAATTTATTGGCTGTACGTGTATGTATAGAACGAAACTGAACAATATCTATTTATATTGTAACATATTAAACAAGAAAACACAATAGGTCTGGCCAAGTACGTTACCAGGAGGGTCCCCATCCTCCCTTATTATAAAAGTGTTTGTAAGGGTAAGGTCCAAAGTTGTGGTATTTGTTGGGACCAACCCAGGAAAACTTTGTAAAAGGATAGTGTCCTCCTGTCAAAAAGTGGGCTAATAACATATTCTGAGGAGGCATTCCATACAAAAGAGGCTGGCCGTAGGATTGACTGTGAACATACGAGCCGCTACCTGGAGTATAAGGAGGTCGAGGAGGTGGAGCCCCTTGTGGATGTTGAGATCTGTCTCGGTATTGATAGTTGGAATCCATCGAGGATGGAGCTCTGCCTTCAGGGGAATATCGGTTCTGCTGGAAAAGAATAATTTTTATGTTGTAGAAGCAGTCGTATTTAGTCATCACATGACGTCACAAGACTCAAAAATCAAAAAATTTCCCTGCAAATTTTGCAACGACACTGAAAAAGTTTTTTTCTCTGAAATGTCTTCGGAGATCGCTTACTCTCTGGTCGACAAGAAAGTATCGCTACAAAACATGAGTTAAGATTTTTAAGAGCTGAATTGTGGAAGAGCCAAAAGGGTGCAAAATTAAAAAAATCTGAGCATCGTACCCCATGAAACTTCCCGCGTTAAGGGATTCGATATTTCACTTACTTGTGGTGGAACGGACTGAGATCGGCCTCCTCGAATATCCGCGGCAGCAATGTATCCCTTGTCTGGCACCACCGTTGAGTATAACTTTAGCTTCTGCCCCATCTCGTGTAATGCTCGCCGAATATCGGCGTCGTTATATAGAATAATCTACAAATGGGGGTTGTCTACGAAAATTGGGGATGGTAACAGGTTCGTTCAATAATCTACTTACCTGTCTTCCACCGTAATTATTATAGGCCAAAACTCCTTGGAAGTTGGGGATCTGTTCTCGGGCCTTGTTTAGGACCAATTGGAAGAGATCTCCACCTCGTTCGATCTCTTGTTTTGTCAAATATATCCTCAGCCGCTTCCCGTAATGATCCCAGGGTATTTTCGTATCAGCAAACGCGTGATTCTGATTTCGACTTCTGAATGAGCAAGTACTTTATGAGCAATATAATGGCCTTTTATATACTCATTTCTATTCCCATAATTTCCAAAGCTCTTGCGTCTAATGTTCCCAAGGTTTGCAAAAATTCACAGGTTTCCTGTTCGTCACAACAAATGGGAACAGCAACAAAACTAGGATAATGTTCAACACAAGACTACCTTGAGTAAACGACGGGGAATAATTCAAAAATAGAACATGGGATGGGAAAGGCAGTATTAGGGAAGGGAGCTGTACAATTTACTCGGAAACATGTGTGAGGACATAATTGTGCTCGTAATGTTAGGGTTGTCACATAAGCTGCTAAACAGCTTGCTTTCCACATTTCTCCTACTGTATGCCACGTAAAACGAGGGAATTACGGAAGCATTTGCCGAAGATTTTACATGAGCCGGTAGAATTGATGGATGACATATTTAATGGTCCAATAAGTGTACAAAAGATGCCCTATAAACCTCAACTTGGAGATTTGACCAATGGAGCTACCTAGCTAGACGTTTATGAGATTAATGTTAGCAAAAAATCAGACTTCCCGAAATGAAACGAACTGCTAAATAATGAAGAAGGCTTGGTCCTCTGACTTACTGATTGGACGACTGTCTGGACAAAGGCCGGGAGACCGTGTCAAAAACGGAATTGTGGAATCGCGCTTCGTGCGGCCGATGCCATTCCTCGTAATATGGGTCCCCCATTGCGTTCGGCCGCGCTACTCTCGGATTAGATTGTACAAGTTGATGTTCGTCGCGCGGGGTTCAAAACATCACACGTTTCCCGTCTTCCACTTCCACGCGACTCTCGAGAGCCCATCCCCGCCCGGAATGTTTGCCCAATTTCTTGCGGGGGATTTGACAAAAAGAACTTTACAAAAGACGATCCTCTCGGATCGGCCCGTCTTCTGGAGCAGCCCAACACTTGACGGCTTTTTTATTCAACCGACGTGACACAAATAATAGAAGTTTAATCAGTTAATCTTTTTAATTAGTTAGTGAAATCTTGGGAGAAAGAAGATGTCATCAAATTTTGTGTTGTACTTTAGGTTTAGCTGGAAGTCGAAGGCTTGAAATTGCTAATAATTGAAAAACAAATCGCACAGATTTTTTCTAAAAATAAGTTTAGCGAGAATTCCTTGTCTTCGAGTATAAATATCCGATCCGAGACCACTTCGTAGTTGATATATTTGTTTAAGAGAGCTAAATATATCAAGGTTAACCCATGAAAAGACGATGAGCTATGAAACCAAGAACGTAGCATACAAGTAATGTAAAAAACTAACTATTCTATTGATACAAATTGATGACATCTCTCTTTCCAAAAAAATTGAACAGACACAAAAACTAGCAAGTGTAATATACCCATTTCTTAACAAATATCAGTCCGTATTCGAATGTGCGTAATTAGGGCAGGGGAAGATCATTCGGGGAGGGGTTGAACAACAACTTTGGGCGCAACAGATCATCAGTGGTTGATAAAGCGACAGCTATGGATCATCGGGTCGATGTAGGTGCTGCCGGCTTCAGGGAGCAAGAAAGAATTCCGTTGCCAGAGATCATACACAGAGACATACCGGCGCTTCCCGTTCGTCATCGACAACTGCTGGATGTAACCGAGCAGGTCATAGTCCAGCAACAATCGATACGTCCATTCCACGGTGAAGAAGGTCGCCGCGTTTGTGGGGAATGCCCTAAAGAAGACATATATTGATTGGGACAGATCTCACCTCAATAATGTCGACCCGAACCCACAGAAGAAGGTTCTGATCCCGTTCTCGGCATAGGCCTTGTGAATGACCTCCCGGTATGTTTTAATCGAATCATCGGCCTGATACCTCGTCTTAATCACGTCAGTGGGGTAGTTGAACAACCAGGACAACATGCCAGCCAGACCTTGAAAACATTATACAGACCCAGTAAACTTTACCTCCGGCCATCAGCAGCTGGAGACTCGTTAGGGCTTCCATGGTGCCGTCCTTGCTCATTTTCCGTGCCAGATACTCGTATGATGCAAAGTAAATTCCTAATCCGGGACAATCGCGGAGTTGGGTGATCCAGATTCCTCTAAAGTACGAATATAATCAATTTGACTATGATTAAAAATTAAGCTATGACATCTCAAAGGAAAACTTGACTCATAAGACAAGCAATTTTCCCTAACATTAGACCTAAATGCCAAAAAATTAATAACTCTCACCTGGTCAAAGTAGATGGGTTCTCCTTCAATATACATCTCAGACAATGATAAGGCGACCTGTATTGCCTCGGGCCGTCTTGAACTTGAACCCTCAACTTCAATAACTCCGTTGGAGCGGCGACAAAGGCTTGCGCAATACCCGCCGAACAACCGGCCACAAAGTGGGTGAAGATGGCCTGATGATCTGAGAATTGTTTGGCCACGGTTCCATGGACTCCAAAGACGATTGCGTTAACCAATGTCAGCGATGACAAAGGGCTGGACATACCTTAAATATCGCGTAGTCAGTGTGATTGACGTAGAAGACATTCTAGCCGTGTTAATGTTTAATATAACAAGTTGTATGCTCAAATGTTCTCGTAAGTTTATTTCGGTCAACGTTAGTTCTATTTTTGTCCCTCGAGTTCTCGGTTATGCTGTAATATTTACAGGTATCTCCCCCTCAGCGGTTGTAAACCATAAACCATTCAAACAGAAGTACTGCGCAATTATGAAATCATCTATGAACTTGCCCGCAGTTAAACAGATCATAGATTGGCAGAAATGGACGGAATTCCTCAATTTTTTTTTCGTTCTAACTTACCCATAACTTAGGAAAAAAAAAATTTTAAGTAAAAAAATGACGTAACCTTACCTTTATACAGTCCGCGGACCTTATCTTTGGCTAGAATATGCGTAAAACAATGCCATGTTCCTCGAAATTGACCCGTCTTCTGAGTTTGGAGTCTGACTTTGACTGTGTCCAAGGGATGGCCGGCCAGGACTCCAGCCGCTCCTGAAATGGCGTAATTTTTATTCTAGTAGACCATCAAAAGTCTTGATCGACATTTCTGGGATATATAATATTTGGTTTTTTTTTTTTAATTTTTGATAATTAAGATGTAAATTCCCAAAATACGATCGTACAGTAACCCGGCAGCTCGCTAACGCTCCCACATACCTCCAATGGAGCCGGCGATGAAGTCGATGAGACTCATTGCTCAGTTACGCTCAGATGAATGTAGAAACCGACAATCTATAGAGGGTCATGAGGCCCTATAAACATATCACCGGGCACGTTATAAGCAGCAGGCGTTGTAACAGCGAGAAGAAGAGAGCGCCGCACTCGCTGTCTCTGCATCGACGAAAAAGGAGTGGTGGCGACGACGACGAAGAAGGAGAAGGCTGGAGGTGGATGAATGAGCCTTATTCTCGGTGCGCGAGTTGATAAATCGTTTGTCATATTGTTCGAATATGGTCAATTGGGGAGAATGATTACGTCGCCGTGATGTTTTCATTTTGTTTTAACCGTTTTCCGCCTTCCACCGACGTTCCGGCGATTGAGACCAGAGACTAGCGCGGTCAACATGCGACCTGTGAGGCGACGAAAGGCCGCGAACTCAAGTTTCGACATCAGACTGACAAGGGAGGAGAGCGATCGGGATTGGCCGATATTGTACGCGATGAACTGGTTGGACCTTCAGTGTGATATAGACTGACCGTTTCTCTCGCTTCAGAAGAACTCTGGGTTCTCCTGACCGTCTCTGCACGTCATTTCCCAAAAAGTTTCGGAAACGCTTCCGATTTCTGATGTCATAACATAAAACATCCGCCAAATCGCCTCTTCCACACTACTGATTCCATGACCTCATCGTCTAACTTCTGGAATAACTTCGCCCTAAGACCAAAGACCGCGGTATTCGTTCAAGTTTTTAGTCACCATAATTCTCGCCTTTTCCTAGAACAACATCATCATCTGAACCCGTCTATTTACCCGCGACGGTAGCCTCCACTTTCGAAACCAAGCGTCTGCACGCGAGGGAAGGTCGAGATTTTTTGCAGAGCGACAGTTGTCGGTGTAAAAATAGAAGGGATTCGTCAAGAATCCCCGTTCTTTCCACGACATTTATGAAGTTCGCGTCGAAATTAATCCATTCCCACGCGATTTCGCGCTCATTGACGGGGTCGAGAAAATGATGGGGATTTCGTATTTTAGAGTTTTCAGATCTCAGAAACAAAACTTCTTAAAATAATTCTTGTAAAGTTGTGATTCGTCACGTTTTTCTGATTGTACTTGCCATCTCCAATCAAACACACCTTTTAAGGGATTGCGCAACATGTTTACAATCGGGAACACTTGTAAATACCCTAATAACAAGACTATCTCCATAATCTTTGACCTCAAACACCATGGTTATTCAGTCATATTTTACAATCTTATTCCCAAAGAACGTACCCGATGTAATCCCCGCGATATAATTTGCATATCGATGTTCGTAGGAGCTGCTGTAGACCTCTGCACTCCCTTCGTTCTGCGCTTCCTCAGGACTTGACATAAAGGATGAGATCAGGTGAGAGAGTACTTCACACCGAGAGATTCCCAGGCATAAAAACGAAAGAGCCGACCGGTTTCCAACTAATTACAAAAACATTGTCAATTTATTTATAATATTAATAAAAATGTTTTTCAAAACTCGTGGAATGTGTAGTTGGGAATGGATACTTCATGTTTAACATAATTTGCATATTGGTGGGAATTGGGGATAGTCCGGCAGGGCGAACCTGGGAGCATGATTTAGCGATTGGGCGAGCTGAAAGTTGATCTATGAATTTAATTTTTGTTATTTATATCATGATTTAAGACCAATGTCGCATTATAAGATTAAATTCCCCTTACCAGTTTATCTAGATCTTCATGCCATTTCCTACTGGTCTCTTTGTAATAATCTAATGCCAATTTCTCCTCAGCTGACACTTCTCTTTCGGTTCCGTCACATTCCACCAGAACATCGCCCTATAACAAAGATATAACCAACAAAAAATCAGCTTACCGATAAAGTGCAGCCGGGAGAATTAACCATGTGAACGTCTTGAAAAGTGATAATATTTCTAGACAAAACATGCCTGAGGACACAAAAGAAAAGCATACAAATACGATCCGAAACCCTCATAAATTTATTAGTCTTCAAAAGTTACGGTCTTTATAAAAGACGAGCGAATTACTCAGTAAAAACAAACATTCACCGGGGAGGGGTCACGGACCAAAACTTCGAGATGGGACTGAAAGTGAGTAGAGTCGGGAGCCAGGCGGGGTGGGCGAGCTTCAGCACGCTGATACTCACTCCATGACCATCGATGGAGGTGGTCACAGGGCCACGAAAAAAGGCCGAGACCCGGAGTTTCGTATTGAGAGCTGCAATTAGGATAATATTTATATTATTTTACGCTTGCTACCTGTCCAATCTAATATTTCTTTGGTCAAAATATTCATTTCCAATTGACTGACAGAACCCAGATTATTTAATAGGATGACCACTGGTAAGTCGTCTTCCTTTCTGAATCCCAATCTATGACTAAACACCAATTTTGGCATTAATTTTTGAATAATTTTCTTGGCAGTGGTGATTTTCATTCGTTCCAATCCCGGCTCCCCATGAATCCCAAGGCCAAGTTCCAGCTCGTCCTCTGGCAATTTGAACATGTAATCCTTGCCTGGCAGGGAGCATGGGTAAAGACTCACCCCAAAAGTAGCTAGAAATAAGTGAAAATTAAAAAATATAACAGAGGATTTGTTAGTCATCATAACAAAGTTAATAAAAATTATCAAAAGACCATAATTATTTTGCCCTACCAAGGCTAGAAATCATCTTCTCAACATTCTCCACAATCTCTTCAAATCCCATCCCTTTCTTTGCCCAAACTGAAGCAGCCTGAAGGATCAAGACAGTCCCAGCCAATCCCCGATGACCAGTTTCAAATCCATTTTTTTGTTCCAAAGAGACATCATCATCGATGAAAAACATCTTCATTTTGTACTGAGGGTGCGAGTTCCTAATGTTTTCAATAGCCATTCCAAAATTTAATCGATCTCCCGTATAATTATTCGAAAAAACGATGGTTCCTTTAGTCGATAGTCCAATTGTAATAGCATCTGTGATTTCCTGAGCTGACGGCGAGGCATAAATATCGCCAGAGACGGCTGAAGTCAAGCCGTTTGGACCAACAAAGCCTAAAGACGATATTATTTTGAAAATATTTGATTTCGATTAAAAACTTATATTGTTTTACCTGCAGCAAAGGGTTCATGGCCAGATCCGCCGCCACACACGACAGTCACCTTTCTATCTATGACTTTTTTGATATCGGATCTCACAAGGACCCTTTTGTTATCCTAGAACAAAAAAAATTGGAAAACATTAAATTATTTTGTCATCATCTAAAATATAATACTTGAAACAATATCACCATATTTCAATTTCCAACATCGTCCCACTCACATGATGAAATTGCACTTCCTTATTAATGATTACACAACCAAATAAATGATCATCGACAACATTCTCGAGACGATTCGTGAACTTGGACCTGGCTCCGTGCATTTGTAGGGAAAAACAAGAAACAGTGCTTGTTGTGGACAAAAAAGGACTCTTATCTTTATTCACCCGTTCCGTGAAACAGCATTTCATGTGTTATCAACAATATGTCTGGTCACAAGCATAAGTAGAATGCGGTTTTGCGTAGATCACATATTAGACTACCTAAAAGTACGACCACAATGTTAAGATCAAGTGTAAATGAATATTCTAATTAGTCATTCTACAGATTCCATAAACAAAAAGACCCAGGCCAGTTAGATGGGCTAGTCCCAGCCACTTCCGTTGCCGTTGAGGGTAATATTCGATATCGGTTACCCTCGGAAGACCCGTATTATTGCAAAGAGCATGACTTAAAATAATCGGCAGGACTTGATCGTATTTGAAAGATAAGAAAGTGACATAGACACCAAAAAGATAAGTGTATAAGGCCTGAACAGAGCGAGTAACAAGAGCATTAGCTATACTCTGACCATGGTGAATATCATTCTTGAGATGATGATAATGACTGAGAGCAAAGAGAAGGGGGCTGAAGAAGATGGCGGGGTTATCACCGAGAGAATGTCGAATCAGAACGGCGGCACAACTTCGGAAGGCGAGTTCTTCGGTGATCGGGGCCATGATATTATTTCGGAGCCAGATCAGATCTTTGAAGCAGCCAATCCACTCGTCCAGGGCTAAATATGACTCAATAATAAATTTAAAATCAAACAAAGCCTTTTCAAATCATTTCACTGACCAAAAACACTTCGTAAAGTAAGAGATCCATCCAAAATATCCATAATAAATGTTCCCAGGTACACTGTAGCTGTCAATAGAACACTTTGACCACATAGACTGGCAGTATCCCCGTTGACATAAATCCCCATCGTTCTTAGTGGAGAATAAAACTCCTAGAAATTATGTTACATTCTTTTTATCCATACCTGAGACAAAACCAAGTAAGTTGTGGCTACCGTAATCGAGGTGCTGATGGTCACCCGAATGAATCGTTTCCTGATCGTGGATGGATGATCCGAGTGTAACTGATGTTCCTTATCCAGTACATAGAGGGAGCCCACATAGATGAAGGGAATGGACAATGCGGTGGGGACGTAAAGCCATTTCAACGACATCCAATGAACAACTGATCAAGTAAATACGAATTAAACATCCAAATGTATCGTCAAAATCAATTTTCGCTGCTCCTCATTAATATATTTTTTTCTCTCAGCGCTGAAACACTCTTCACAATAATCAAACCCAATATTATCGATGAAAAAATTTATTCATATATGAACAAATGAGTGGCAAAGACTGAAATGATTTTAGTTAGACCCGTAATGAGATTTGTGATTCATTTTCTGACTGTACATTGTAAACCCGATATTGGAATGCCCGTAAAAGAAAGCGTAATACTATAGAAAAAAGGATGAGGAAGTGTAATATGAAATAATGATAACAAAATATACAGAACTACTGAAAAACTACAAGTATTGAAGGCCCCGAGGAAGTAATCAACCCGTGCAGACCCATCGGAAGTTGCGGCAATAAAGATTGGGACGGAGGTCCTCTCTGAAAATGGCATGGATAATATAAATATCAGAAAATCTATAAAAATTATAATAGTAAAGTATAAACTTACAGAACAGACTGAGGAAGGACCCTGGTGGCCATTTCAAGAAGCCCATTCTTGTCCAAAACATCAAGACAAATCGAAGTCAAAACATTTCCATAATCCAGGACGAAAAGATCTCCCAGATCCAACAACCCTCCATTCTTCTTGATGGGATGAGGCATCGTTCCTCCAAACAAATACATCTTTTCTCCCACCATCACGGAGCACTGTCGCCTCCTTGCACTGGGCCCATCACCCGGTAACGAGAGTCTTTTCCACTCTCCGGTCTTCGGATTAAACCTTCTTAAATCTCCATAATGCTCATCCGATTTACTGTTGTATCCTCCGAACATATACAACATTCCATTCTGAACCCACATGGCATTCGATCTTCGACCCTCAGGCAAATCCCCCTCGACCACTGGCTCAATCCATTCCAAAGTTTTGAGGTCCAAATACCTCAAAACATCGTCGTAAAAGTCGGCATTGCTGTGATATTGGCCTCTTTCGTCGCATCTTCCCCCAAATACGTACATCTTATCCTCGAAAATACAGGCCGCATGGAAGTCTCGATACTGTGGAGGGGTTTTCGTAGTCTTGATTAGCTTCCATTCTCTCGTTACAAAGTTGTACGAGTAGCATTCTTGGCTGAACCGTTGGTTTTCCTCTTCAAATCCTCCAAAAATGATCATTTCATGGCCATAAATGACTGCGGTGTGGCCATCTCGGGCTGGCGGAGCACCATTTGCAGGGGGAATTGATTGCCATGAGTTCTTTTCTGGAATTAACATAATTTAGACGTCCAATGCTTTTAATTCAATTGGAATTTGAACCCCAAACACGGTGCTTCTTATCTGATTTCAGCAAAAACAAATAAAATTAGGAAGAAACGTGACACAAGGAATAAAAAGCCAGTCATCAAGTGATAAGGGCGCTTTCCTAACCTGGCCTATAGTGCTAATCAGAATGAGGTCCAAAGTCCGTCAATATTTTTTTTATTTTCCCGATAATTCTCAGTCACATGGCCTCCGGAGAGGAGATCAAAAAACAAAAAAAAGAGAAATTTCTGGCTAACCACTGATTTTAAATAATGAAGGGCTATTAGAGAGCATCGAGAAAGCCAATAAAAAATGATAAATTACCTGGATCATATTCGTATAATCGCTGGGAAGCACCGTATTCGTCGTTTCGGCCGCCCCAAATATATGCCTTTCCATTGTAAGCAACTGCAGTGTGACCGTATCTAAAAATATGCAAATAGTATTTTAACGCATCTCTGAAGCAATCTTAATGGAGAAAATTCAATCAATTTTGATGAAACTGCCTAGCACAATATCCGAAAGTCCTTACCTCATGAAGGGAACATCTTGGAAGTCATTACTATCGTCTACAATAGCCAATCCATCGTTGAGCAAAGGATTGTAATGCCAATCATAGTCTCCTTGCGTCATATCCTCTTCATAGGACATATCTGTATCCCAATCGACCTCATCTTCGAAGATTGAGACCTCGGATGAAAGGCTTTTCGAAGAATATCTGACTTCAGGCTCTTCTCCAAACACTCGGGTCCATTTCATAGTTTCTAAACTCCAAATTAAAATCAGCAAACACGTTCCCTACCTGTATCAAACATGTGAACATCCAATGGAGCCGTCCTGGTCGGTGTTTCGCCCGAACAATACCCTCCGAAAGAATAGATTTTGGTCCCAATGGCACAGGCGGCATGATTTACACGCTTGGGACCGCCACCAACACTGACTGTCCAGCGCATCTGTTTTTAGTATTTAGTCTGAAACAATGGAATCGGTAACAAAAGAACGCGCAGATGACCTTCAAAGGTAATTTCCGCGATGAAGGAAAAAAACGAATCCGAAGTGAAAGTAACCGAAATCCAGAAAGTCAAGTGGCTCAAAAGGGAAGCTACTGGACTCTGGGTCACTTGAATAAACAAGAAATGGACACGGATGGCCACGAACAGGGGTGGCCACCGGGCCGGGCCGGCCCGGCGAAGCCCGGCCCGATCGGGCCTAAACGGGCCGGGCCTGGCAAATTTTGAAACGGGCCGGGCCGGGCCTGCTTTTTACCGGGCCGGGCCGCGGGCCTGAGCCATTTTCAGGCCCGGCCCGGTTTTGTCGAAATGCCAAGCGTTTGGCATTCAATGTTTTCGCGCCGGAAAAATTTTTGGATAGGTTTGTATTTTTAGTATATCAAGTTCTACAATAGTTTATTACTTTATAGTACTTTTTTGCATATATGTTATAATATAAGGTCCAAATTAGAACATATAATACATATAGGATAGTTCTTAGCAGATTTTAGCACACTACAGAGGCGGTAAGATCAAAGGAAAATTTCCAGCTCGCGCCCTAACCGGGCTTTTACCGGGCCGGGCCGGGCCGGGCCTGCAAAATTTTGAACCGGGCCGGGCCTGGGATTTTGCCGGGCCGGGCCCCGGGCCTGAAATTTGGAAAAAGAGGCCCGTTTGCCACCCCTGGCCACGAAATTAGAATTGCCAAAAAAAGAGGAAGACTTGACCAGAAAAGAGAAAACTCGACCCAACCCAATCAAGCGCGAATATTTGGCTGGAACAGAAAATTGGGTGCATCGAAATTGGGCGCTGCAGCTCGCTGGGAAATTGCCAATTTCCATAGAGCCCAAAATTTCTGTCGGATCTTAGGTAAACTAGGAGTAGATGGACTAAGTTAGACTAGGCAGCGCGAAGAAAAATTAGTAATGCCATCTGTCTACTATAACATCTTTGGATTGGCTAAATTAAAATAACGGGGAATGGGTAAACAACTAAAAGAGTTGTTCCATTCCAAAATTAAGGTTTTAGGTAATCAGATGGGTTTCCCATTGTTTGTCTCGCGAACAATGAACCTCGTGAACAATGAGACTTGACCTTATTCATCAAGACCAATCAAGAAGCCCCAGCTCTTCCCTCGCTCGTATTTATTCGTGGGTCGTTCGGAGGCGTAACCGACCTTCCCGCTTATCAGTACCCTCTTCGTTCCGACTCATTTTTGGAAGTGTAATAAGTAAACATCGCCGCATAACAACACGCGTTTCTAGTTTTTGGGATCGGCCGTTCGGAGATCTCACATGGGTGGGTAGAGGGCTGGGAGACACCTGCAGGACGACCCGGGACTTGAGAGAGATCAAACAATCAGAAAGAGAGGGATCCGAACAGAAAGGCTTGTTTTTTATCAGATCTAGTCTAGTATAATATAACGCCTCCAGATGCGCCTTCTTATTGCGTAATTATGTGCTCGACAATTCAGTCAAGTCGTCTAACTAATTACACAATATAATCATAGGTACTTCTTACCAACTACAATATACTTTTAATCCCTTTTCCCCTTTTCTGAGCTAAACTGCCCGTTCCACCTACTTCGCAGAGACTTCATCTCACCTCCAGATATCCCCGGTCCTCTCCTTTCGGTTTAAAGTTTGTTCTTCTCCTTTCCCAAAACGTTCCCGTATAATTTTCCTCACGTTCTTCTAGTCCCCCCATGATTGCTTTCGCAAAGAAATACTCAAAAAAAGAGGGCAAAGGACGGAGCTTATCAGTCTGAGAATGACATCTGTCTTGGAGGGGCCAAAGAGTTAGGGGAAGCCTCGTGAATCCCGTTAATTACATCAATATGGACGTCATGACAAGGAATCGAACGGAGAAAGTGATCGAAAACGGGACGTATATTATAAAACAAACATAGTATAGGTGAAGAGTGATTATTTATAAGGCCTAACAGTAAACAAAAAGTGATCTGCGGTTGAAAAAGTGGGAGTAAAGGGCTCAGATCTTAAGGATTATAAGAACCGTAAAGACCAATAAACTGACGTTATCAGAGAAAAGAAATCCGAATATTTGCACGTAAAGCGATCAAAACAGGGATTACAAACCGATCACAAGCCCTTCTGGTCACTGCAGGCCCTGTGAATCTTGAAAAAAAGGGAAATAAAAAGGAAGATCCCTCCCCGACATGATTATTGTTCGGAAAATACGCAATTCAAATGGTATGATCTGCTGAAAGCCGCCGGCTCTCCTGGAACAGCGTGTTAGTTTCAGCAATTAGTCGTTGCAGGTTCCACCTCGAGCGAAAGTAGCGAAAGCAATCAGTAATCTTCGCTTTCTTTTATTTTTTATGGAAAAACAACGACAATGTCAGTCGCTGAATGTTTGTTGAGAAATCAGTTCGAACAAGGTCATTGATCGTGACTCAGAGAGCCTCGTGAGCCTCGGATGTTCGCGCACTTTCCATTTCCCTCGACGAAAACGAGTAAGCCCAGGTGTTTTAGACGGTCTAGAGGCGAAGATAAACGCGATAAAACGCTCGGATAGAACTCACAGAGCATAGATTATGCAAAAAGAAGGCGGATTTCGTGAAGGTCGGGGATGTCGCTGAAATAAACAACGCGTGATAAAACTATTTACAAGGCCTTTTTTATTAGGAAAAGTAACCAAAATCACCAAAAATATTCAAAAAAAGTTAAAATTCCCTTTGTTTCCTACATCAATTGTTAAACTAAAAACATGATTCTAAGCCTTTATAGACGCTATAAAGTATTTTTACAACGCTTCTATCTAATCACTTTAATGTAATTTTTCCATTCGATGCAAAAAACTACGAAGAGAAAGGGAAAATAAAAGGAAAACGGCGAGAAGGACCGAAACGTTTGCGTTTAGTTCAGTGGAAGTGAGTCTGGGCTTTCACGCGAAAGGTCCGGGGTTCGACTCGCGCCGCGTGATGATACTCTTTAGCGCGTGAAATCGTGATCGCCAAATGTCATAGTTACTCAGACGGCTCATTTTGGAAGTTCTAATTGTGCGATTTCAGTAATTGCGTCGTATATTCTCGTTTTATTCTCGAAATGCAAAGTTTTGTTAATTTTGAGAACTTCAAAAAATCATACAAATCAAGAAGACAGTTTATTTGACGATGACATTATTTTTATCCAAGTTCAACTTTAGATTTCTCTTTTTCCATTTTAGCTTCCTTTTCCAGTTGTTCTTCCCAATCGTAAGGATATTCTTGGACCTTATTTAAAGTAATTGCATCCCTCAAAAAACCTCGTATTTTATTGTAATCCGGGACGTCGTAGTAACGAAGGTTGTCAACGTAATCCAAGATATGCAAGTATTCCTTGGGACATCCTCCAAACAGCTCCTTGATAGCATCATTTCTACATCTATCTTTATATCTTCCCACTTCTTCTCGATTCTCGATTCTTTTCCATGGCAAATATCCCTTGGTCAGTTCAATCTGCAGGCAATATACTCCAAAAAATGGATTATAATTTACCTGCATATAAGTCCACGTTTCCAGATCGTCTTTTCTGCATTGTTCTCTACTGATATGACACGACAATGGGGCGTATCTCACAGTACCCCGAAAGCCGGCAGCCCATCTTGGTTTCCGAATTTCTCCATTTGGGTCCAAATATCTTCTGGCCATTCCAAAATCCAACATCAAAACTTTTCGATAGTCGGTAAGGCCAATGGCAAAGTTTCCCGGCTTAATATCTCGATGTAAATATCCAACCAAATGCAGTTCCTCGATGGCTTCGATGCATTTTATTCCAACGGAAAGGGCACAACCGAGGGAAAACTTTTGTTTTACCGGATCCGTATAGCGCTTTCGGAGGTCCTAAAAAAAATTTGATAAAAGAATGTATTATGTTTGGATCAAAAAGATGATTTTTCAAATTATCTTGTATAACTGACATGAAAAGATGGTCCAACCAGAGTCATGACGACATAATTGTAATTCCAGATATTCCCACTGTCCAAGATGTCGCAGAAATGTTTGGCTTTGGCCTTCTTCAGCTCTCCCAACACGACAACTTCCATTTTGAGGACCTTTACAGTTTCGGTCGCTTTCTCTGCCTTCAGGGCATACTCATTTCCCGAGGAGTTTTTGACAAGATAAACGGCTCCGAATCCTCCTAAAATGGCATGTTCAGGCTAATCAAAGAAAATTAAAAATATAGTTACTATAAGATTACGGTAGTTCGCCTACCTTCGCCCAATTTCTTGATAATTTCCCATTGTCCAATTTTGTCACCCTTTGAGAGTTGGACAATATCCAGTGCTGTTCGGACATCCCGTTTGGCACTCTCGGCCATCACAGCCGCAAACTACCGTATCAGATTGGAGGAAATGAAAGCTTTTTGGAAAACGTAACGTACTACGCGTAGCTACGCAGCCAAGAGCGACATCTTCTTTAGTTTTTATTTTCTGTCACCTTCATCATGTTTTTACATCAACCATATCTACTGATTAAAGGGATCAAAAAATTTGTGTAACAAATAAGCGCCACTTACTGCGCTATTTACGTTGGAATCCAGGTTTATTGTATCCTTTCATATTTTTGAGTTGAATCCATGAATCCATGAAGGTATCGGACTCTGCAAAAAGGGAAAAGTCATAGCCTCGAATTAACTGCGACTTCCTTACGAGGTCAGTCTATAATTAAGAAAATATACCTTTTGCAGACTTTTGATAGAATAAAATTTTAATTTTTGGACTATAAGATTGATATTTATTATGATGACGTGATTTGTAACGATTTTAGCCAAAATAAATGACTTTCTACATAATTAGTGTCAACAAAGCGTGATCGGCCACTAATTGGTTTCGATTTGATTTCCAATTGCCTCAATTCAACGTACACATGAGTCGACCCGTTCATAATGGCGTTACACTCCTCTGAATCACTGTTATTTACCCTGAAACTAGCTCTAGTTCAATCCCATACGACCTTTCATTCTATGACGTCATTTTGATTGAGTGCGTAGCAAATTCTACCGGGTGTATAGCATTAACAAACACACTGTTTGCGCGAAATTGGAAACTGGAAGTGGGGTGATACGATTGCGCAAGATTTTAGAGATTTTGATTTTTTTTGTGTCGGGACCAAACTCAGGTATGGCCAGAGGTAAAAAGGTCGATGATGCACAAAAATACCAGCAGATTTGGATGACTTAAGAGTGTCAAGTCTTGAAAGAGCCGTGTTCTTCTTGGAAAGAGGTCATATGACAATATTTTCCGTTGAAATTTCCATATATCATCAAATGTTTTTCGAAATGAGAGGTCCCGGGAATGGCCGACGAATGGAATCGAGTTCGTCGAAGAATATTGATTGATATGGTTGTAAGAGGGAGGAGAGAAGAGAACCTTCCACTTACTCCGATCGCTCTTGAAACGGCGCTTTCGGGCTTCTTCCGCTCTTTTTTGCAATTTCTTCCGGAGAAAGTGAACATACTCTACATCAAAGCGGCGCTACAGTCTGAAAACGGTGAGCTTCCATGAGGTTGTTGGCGATTTTGGTTTTATTCGTGTTGCTGATCAGTGGGCTTGAGGCCAGGTCGAGATTAAAGAAGGATGATGACTTTATGAGGTAGGTGAAAATGGTGATTCAAGTGTGAAAATCATAGAATTCTGTGAAAGCATTATGACTTTTTGACTCTTCAGATCCCCGGGGATGTCAAACAGAGTCCGAAGATATGATACGATACTTGTGAGTTCATTTTTTTGTATTATACATGATGACTGCTTTGATTTTGATCAATTTTTGTCTTTATCATAATCGTAGCTTAAACCATAGAACCGGTACTTGAGTGAAAAACAAAAGGACGTTGATAGTACAACATCTTAGAAGGGATATCATTATTTTTAGCGCCAAAATTTCTCGGTTTAAACTGCTCACTGAACCCTAAACCGACGCCTTTTCTCCAAATTTCAACGTCTTCTTTCGACTTTTTACAAAGTTTTTTTTCGTGAGAAACGTCTGCAGCATAAGATTGTGATAACTTGCAGATATACGAAGAAACGCCCATCCTCTGACCTCGTTTTATTTCAGGGCGCTACACCCAAAAGAATCCGGAGGATGCTCAAGGAGAAGATCCGTGCATTCGGAGTCGTCTGATTTGTAAATAAAACTTTATTTAATCTCATTTATGGCATAAAGATGGCAGTAGTTGGGTGTGATCTCGGTTTTCAGAGGGCTTGTGTGAACTGGATGGGGTGTCCGGTCTCGGCTTCCACATCAATGGTCAGGTTGGCGTTGGTCGCGGCGATGACTTCGGTCAACAGAATCGACTCCTGATTGGCCAAGGGAATGGGAACGGAGTGCCATATATTGGCAGGGAGGCGGAGAGCCCTGCCTGGAGGAAAATTATATTATTTCAGACAAAAATTTATATTATACATGACAGTTGATGTCATTCAGATGAGCTTCGGATTAAGAAATCCCCTGTAGGGAGAGGATCTAAGCTCTTAAGAGCTTCCGGGATAAAAAAAACTTAAAACGCCGCAGGGGTTTTAAATTTAGAAAGCTGAAATTTGCACTTACCACCGCTGAAAACAAAAGCCCTGAGGGAATGTTCTTCTGGATCACCTTTTCCATCCTTTGGCAAGGCAAATACCATGGCAAAGACGGCCTCGGATGAGGCAGCTTTCAAGAAAAAGCTACTGTCTGGACGAGTTAGTAGTAACTGAAAAAATATGATAAAAACTTCGAGTGTAATACAAAATAATCAGTTTGTAATTAGATCGTAAGTTAATATTAACTTGCATTAGCTTTGTAGATGCCGAGCTCAGGGCTGTATTCAACTCCAGGCTTTCCTTCGTCACCAGCAAAACTTCCAGAGAGTCCTAAAGTTATCAAAGATTAGGGTTACTGTAACAATTCTTTCCGGACTTACCCTTGAAAACGAGTTCAAAATTCCCTTCCCCATTGGACACCCAGCTCATCTGGAAGTCCTGTTCCAAGAATCCCGCATATCCTTCTTTGGCCAAGGTCCCTGGCCACAGAACTTCTGTGGGTTCTTCAAAGTGCCCTGGATCGCTGATAACCTGTCCATAGGGCTCGAAATTCTCGTTATTCGCCTCTTCCAAACTCAGTAATTTCTTGGAGAAACTCTTGGTGAGACTGTGGTGTTCATGGCCGGCACTGATATACTTTTGGGGAACTCTGCCTGAGGCCACAAGAGTCTGCCGATCAACTTTCATGATATTAAAAACGGGCGCTTCATCCGAATCCACGATAAACTTCTCCACCGCATTCACTGCTCGATGAACAGCGTTGTATTCGAGGCCGAATCGAGAGGGGATTGGCATGGAATGTTTGACAAAAGGATCCACTATGGCCGTCTGATCGGCCGCGAATCTGATCACATTCCATTTATGGTCAACATTCTCAATTAAAATGTAATAAAAGTCGACGTTTTGTTCGGATGGTTGATAGGCAACTTCTCCATCAAGCTGGGCAAGGAAGAGGCCGTGGTATTTGATAATTGAATGGTCTCTCCCTCTTGTGGCCAATGCCTGAGGCTATAGAAAATAAAATTAATGAGCGAAGAAATAAATAATGGGAATCTCCATAGGAAGTAAGTGGATTATTGAGCTAGATAATTGTTGTTTCTGCTGGTGGTACATAAATTTCGGAAAAGAAAATATTTTGAAAAAAAACAAGAATGGCAAGGGATATTATAGACAAAACAGTTTTTTAACCGCCCTCCTCGACTCCCATGGTCTCTCGCCTCCGAAGACCATCACATATCCCCCGTCTGCTCTTGCAAAGCAAGAGTTGAAATTTTTACCATTTGCTCCACGGATCCTATGGAACAAGTGTCACACTTGAGTAAAATCGACCGTCAAATGTCAAATTTTTTACGATGACAAGAAAAAGCTAATAAAACAACTACTCTGAAAAACAGCGAAAACTTACCACATCAGACAACGGGAATACGAGTTGATTGTCCTGCCAAACAACGTTGATGGTCTCGGCCACAATCTCCCCTCCATCTCCCCCTGCCGGCTTTCTATGGCCCTTTTCGTGCGGCCAAGGCAACTTCTTCAGCGTGTATTCTGAGAGACTGTAAGAGAACTTAACGAAACGATGTCTCACTTACTCTTTTACGGCTTTAATTCCATTCAGAACAAGGTCCGGATGGTAAGGAGTAATGGCTATATGTTTATCGAATATATGAGGCATCTTGAAGAGGGAATACGGACGATTCCTAGGAGTTAAAGCCTTCAAATAACATGGATAACGTAAAGAAAAGGGAGAAGGGGTGACGCGGAACATACGGCAGAAGTCTATAAGGTGCAACACTTAATCTTTAGACTTATTTCGGCGTGCTTTAGGGGGGGAAAGATAACAGAAATTTCACAAAATGGATACTAAAAAACTTTCTAAGTTAAAAAGGAGTCTCGCTGTTTAAAACAATATAAAATTTTGCAATTTTTCGGATATAAAACGATCAAAGAGATAATGGCGATCTGCTCCATGAAATTTGAAGCGAAACCCCGATCAAAAAGCGCGAATAAACCCGCATATTCAAATCCCGAAGGTCGAAGACATCAACATTCCGCAAACCCTAAACCATTTAAAGCTCGGGTGTTCTCTTTTTGCCCTCTTCTTCATATCCGATATGTCCAAAAAAGGGCCAAATTGGATTGGAGAAGAGAAGCCAAACATGGAAAAAATAAACAACAACAAAAAAGAGAGTTTTACCACAAACAAATGCAGATCGGAACCCTTTTTCTTCGCTTTTTGCTCTGACTCAACACTCTTTCAGTGAACGGAACAACTTTTTTCATGATTCGAAATGTTGGGGGACCCATTAACGGAAAGAAATTTCAATTTATTTTCAACAAATTGGAAAGGATGACAAATCGAACGAAAACAAAGCCGTAACCGCTAAAGTGGAGGAGTTATGGGCCATAAACACGCAGAAACGTCTTGAATGGAGCGGTAGACAAACATATGGCTGCGTCTTTGATCGAAGAGTTGTATACGAATAGGTATAATAGTAAACAGAGTTGTTCGTAAATAGGGAAAAGAATAAGTTTGAAGTGAGATATCATGGAAAATGAAGAGAGACGGTCAGAGAAAACACTTTTTTAGACTAAATATTTACGACTTCTTGGTGGAAGAATATATTTTTTGATTTTATTCAGGTTTAAAACCGAATGGCAATTATTCATCGAAAAAATTGGTGGAAAATCGGTAGAAAATCTTGTTGTTTAGGCTAGTCGCATCATAAATTCTTTGATTTTTTCCGACAGAACAACTTCAACACTTTCTGAAATAGCCAGCTATGACCAATTTTAATCTTTATTTTGCCAAGTTTTATCAAAATCTTGGATATTTAGCTCTAAACAAATCTTATAAGCAAAATGATTAGTACTAAAAATGACGTTTTCTTGATCAGTGAACCCTAAAAATGCTATAACGAATAAAACTACAACTACACCGGGATGTTTAATCCGCCCACGCTCCCCCCAAAAACGTCTACATCATCCAAAAGAGGACATTGTTTGGTCGCAGCTTACTTCTCCAAAAAGTTTCGAAAACGTGTCGCGAAACAAACAAGAACGTGAACAGAGAACGCGCGACCATAATCGTTTCGAATAAACGGATCAACCGCGATTTGTCGGGCTTTTTGATGAGGGATTCATTCGGCGTGACTGAAAGCACCATGAACCCGGGCCTCTGGCTATTGGGCTTGCTGGTTTGGGCACAGTTTGGACAGGGAAATGGCCAACAATCTGTGCTGGAATATCATCAAATGGATGGGCCCGAACCTCCGCCTGGCCTGAGGAGGATTCCCCTCAACAAAATGGAAAGCAGAAGGAGGAAATTGCAAAGATCTGGTAAGGAATTAGTAAATAGTGGCAGATTTTAATCTGAATCTGAAAAAAAAGTAAAACATTCTTTGGCTATTTTGCCCTCTGAAATCATCAATTTTGTAGGCAAAATTATAAAAATTTTGTTCAATTGTAAATGTACACAATATGAAAAAATTTTTGAAATTATTTTTAAACCCCGTTTGAAAGTTTTTTCCCACGTTTCAAACGTCTTCCCGAGCCATCTTTTCATTTGTAATTGTAATGTTCTGTTTGCAGGAGAATGGAAAGATTACAAAAGGTTAAAGAAGAAGCTGGAGAGACAGTCCTATCTCAGCTTTGCCTCCATTTCATCGGATGCAGCTCACGGCAACTTTGTGCATTCGGTGAATAACTACGATGATGTTGAGTATATTGGGAATGTAAGCCCGTTTTAATAGCAATAATGATACGGAGCCTGTTGAATAGAAATTTGGTGATTTAGATTACAATCGGAAGTCCCCCTCAAGTGTTCCGAGTGGTCTTAGACACGGGCTCGGCCAACCTCTGGGTGCCAGATTACAATTGTGGCCAGACAACGAGCACTACCACTTGTCCGGATGAGTGTAATGTCAAGCCGAGTCAGTTTTTAATTTACCTATGATTAAAAAAAAGGTTTGTCTTATTTTTTATGAGGCATTTTTCGAAGCGCAAGTTGATATAAATTTTTTGAGTGCACGTTTGGTAAAAAAGTTGGTAGAACTTTATTGAACTTCAACTTTTTTGAATTTTAATATAAAACATTCGTTTCTAGTCTTTTTTGCCAAGCTTAATGACAATTTTGCGGATGTTCCAATGACTTTTTTCTAATCGAATTGTCATCATTTTTTCTAAAAATAATTTACAGATCTATGTCAATATCTCTGTGATCACACCTGTTGTACTACAACCACCCAAGCTAAGGTGACTTCAACCTTAAATTCATTTGTGAATAACATCAAAGACAAGCTCCCTCTGTTCCCTTTATTTGATCGGATCAAGAGATCTACCTCCACAGCCAATGCTTGTGATACCAAGAACAAGTTCAATAGCACGGCCTCCTCCACTTATGTCGCCACAAACACTTCTTTTGCCATTTATTACGGCAGCGGGAGTAGCAGTGGATTCTTTGGGACAGATACAGTTGCAGTAAGTTGATTAGACACAAGCCAGAGATTTAAAGGATCAAATGACGTATTCGTCATCGAAAAATTGTTTAACAGATCATCATTATGACGAGTTTAGAACAAAAACAGAAGGTTCTTGTTCGCGATTTATTACAGTAAACTTTACGGATTTCTAACATTGTTTTATGTGATATAGTTGGGTAGTTTAGATGTAGATATTATACAAAAACAGGGATGGATTAAACATGTTGACGTAGTAGTTCCTAATCTAAAATATGAAATAAATGAAAAAGATTATAGAGTAAATACTGCTTTCAGTTCATCAACGCCAACAATTCCACCCTCTCGATCCCGCACACCACCTTCGGCCAAGCCACCCATATGGCCCAAGTCTTTGCCAATCAGCCAATCGACGGGATCCTTGGTTTGGCCTTCCAAGCCTTGGCCGTGAACAACGCAATCCCTCCATTAGTCAACGCGATTAATCAGAATCTTCTCAACCAATCATTATTCAGTGTTTGGTTGGCCGGGGAAAGTTCCAATTCATCGGCAGGAGGGGCCTTTACGTATGGGGGAATTGATACTGAGCATTGTGCTGATGAGATCAATTACGTCAATTTGACTCGAGCTGCGTATTGGCAGTTCAGGCTGGACGAGGTCAGGATTGGAAACTTTAGCCGAGATTATGGATGGGAGGTGAGAATGGACATATTGTCATACATATTACGTAGATTTTAGAAAAAATTTCATAGCTCACAATTCAATGAGAGAAATTTTTAAATCTCTCCTATGAGCTCTATACAGACCACAGTTAACTTGTGCCAGGTCTCATCAAAATCAATTCTCTTTACTGTGAGAAATTGCCCTTGCAAATATGTATTATTCACCCCTTCTAAAGTCATCATTTTTCCCTTCAGGTAATCTCCGATACGGGTACTTCTTTCCTCGGAGTTCCATCTCGAGTTGCAGCCAAGATCGCCAAAGAGGCTGGGGCCAATTACTCCTCTGATTACGACGCCTATCTAATCGATTGCGACGCCACTTTCCCGGACCTTATCCTCAAGATCAATGGCATCGATTATCCGATCGCTTCGAACGAATTGATAGTTGGCGATGGGCTCTGTGAACTTGCAATCTTCACTTATTCAGCCGGGAAAGGTGACCTTACACCCAAATGGATCCTCGGCGATCCATTTATCCGCGAGTACTGTCAGGTCTATGATTACGGTAACAAAAGAATCGGGTTCGCTCAGGCGATTGTGTAGATATTTATAATAAATATTGTGCATACCGAAAGGCAAGATGACTGTACTTTTGAGTCAAAACGAGTATTGGAAATGACAATGCAATCGAGTCGAAACAAATTATCCTCTTCTTGAAGGTGTTTACAGGCCTCAAAACTACACTCTTCACCTTTTCTCTGATCAATCTTAGTCTTCGAATAAATGGAACTCCCCCAGAGGAGGAAGAAACCAGTTGGCGTGAGGTTTTAATCAACGTGAAGACATGATCCGACCACTCGTTTCAATCATTTTTATTTTTTCAATTTCTCAGGTATTCTGCGCAGGTAAGTACTAGTAATTTGCTGGTTTCGTCACGTATTCAAATGTCATTGTAATGAATTTAATACACATTTTTCTTCCTGAAGATTCAAAAAAAATCGTATTTCAGAAGATTACGAGGACTTGTGCCATCTAAAAGTCGCTCCGAATTTGTCATCAAAATTGGAAAAATGTGAGGGAAACAAGTGTGGGGATGGATTTGAATGCCTCAGTGGGACTTGCTGTCCTACAAAAGGTAAGACAGAACTATGAACATCAATAATATTTTTTATTCTAAAAATTTTTGGGTAACATAAAAAAATTTAAATGCCTAGTCTAATATAAGCTCCGGTTTGATGAAATATTTTTGATCTCGCTGAGTGAATTAAGCAAAGTTTATTCTTCGGATCTTGTTTGAAGATTAAATATGCACATACAAACACTCTCCCGGGGAGAATGTTTCATAATCTTTCAAAAACTTTAATCTCCGCCCACTAACATGATAAAATTAATAAAAAATAAGTAAATAATTGACTATTTCAGCGCATATTTGCTCCCAACCCATTGAATCCGGCAAAGAACTGGTCGACTTCACTCATTCCGGTCGCTTTGGCTTCGACTCCGGCCTCGGGAATTGCATAAAATTCAGTTATTTCGGCTCGGAAGGGAACTTTAACAACTTTAAACGCTTCCAAGACTGTCACCTCTTGTGTACATAAAAACCTTACCATTAAATTTTGACTTTGACCGGTTTATTTTAAAGAAGGCAGGCGAATAAAAAGCGCGAACAGAGGGCAGACCTTCTCCTTCGTATCAGAGAACTTCACCATGCCGTCACTCAATTTTCTAACTATTTTCTGCCTTGTTATTATTGTTCGTTATAACGCACAAGGTGAGCAATCATCATTTTCAACGAATTTACCTTTAATGTATATCACTTTCCAACTCTTTTTTATTAATTATAATACATTATTCATAGTCCAAGGGTAATATAAAAAGGGAATAAAGTTTAAACATTATATTAAAAAAAACGTTTATTTCGGTAAATACAATCTAATGGATTCTAGGAAAAGTTTGCTTTTGGTTTCTTACTTGATCCGCCAGTTTCTATTGTAATTTATCAAAGGGAATCCATCAAATTCGAACCCCCGACACTTTACATCGTTTCATTTGATCGATGACTTCAGATTGCATCCTAACCAAAGATCCAGGACATCCCTGTGAAGAGGGATCAGCCGAAAGGAGGTTCTACTATGACACCAGAATGGGAGTTTGTCAGCCTTTTAATTATCTCGGCTGTGGAGGTAATGGGAATAACTTTGAGTCATCAAAACTCTGTAAATCAAGCTGTGGAAAGGACAAAGTGGCTAAATCAGGAAGCAGTGGGATCACTACTAAGCCTAAAAGCACGGGACACGCTCAGTGGGTTCACGGTGAGTTACAGTAATCTTGATGATTTTACAGTATACTATGTAATACGCACAAAATAATCAAATAATTTAGCTGAAAAATGTGGTGCAACCCATCTAATCCCAGACGGAAAAATTGAGGAGTGCCGAGTCGGAAAATCTTCATGCCCTGAGGGTCACAAATGCAAAAATGGCTTCTGTTGTCCAACGAAGGGTAAAATAATATTGTAAATCAAGTAAAAATCACTTTTAGACTATGTTTGCTCCCTACGCGACGACACTGGCACTTTCGCTGATGGAATCGAGGATAAACCGCGTTTTGCCTGGAGCGATGAGATCCAAAGTTGCTGGCGATTCTCTTACTACGGAGCCCGAGGCAATTACAACAACTTCGCCTCATTCCGCGACTGTATAAACTTCTGTGGAGGAAATTGAATCCAAAATTAGATAATTTATTCGAAAATGAACATTTTCAAAAAGGCACTTGGGATTTTAAAATTTGCATAAAATGTTTGAAAAGAATTGCTTTGGTATAAAAGCAACGTCGCGGTCCGGTCGGCTTCTAGTTGAACGTTTTCGCGAGAATCTGGATTGTGCCCCTGACCATCATCCGCTTATCTCCCGACCGGTACACTCAGCACTGCCGTACCTTCCATGGCGGACAAATCGGCCTACGTCCCCGTCGAAGCGACGAGTGGAGGCGCCAAGAAAGCGACCGACCTCGACATCGACATTGACGACAACGACTACTTCGGCGACAAGAAGGCTCAATCTCCCACCCCGGCTCCGGTGGCACCACCTCCACCCCCACCACCTCCACCTCCACCAGCCCCCGCTCCCGCTCCGGCTGCCGTGAAAGAGAGCGCCGGCGGCAAGAAGAAGATCGTCTACAAGAAGCCCACCGTCTACCAGAAGACCTACGCCGGACGAAAGTGATTTCTCTTTGAGTTCGAGATATAAATGTTGTACTACTATCCGGGGGATTTGATTTCTTGCATTTTATTCTGTTTTTAGGACCCAAAGCATGATAAAAAAAATATCTATTACGATCGGCATTTGGACCTATTAGGAGTTTGGTCCTCATTACTCGCAAAGTCATGTTTCTCTCGTCGTTTTATCACTCCGAGCCCGTTCTCGATAGAGCGGAACACTTGACCCGTTTTTCTCGGGTCAACTCTGTCTCCCTTTTGATGGTGAATCTGAACTCTGCGAATAAAAATGGGTGAAAGAGCTTATTCAAGTCTGAATTTAGGTCTGATACAAGCCACTGTCTATGTTGTTATACTCGTTATTTTTGCTGTGTAATCCCCCGCTTTCCGCTCCGTGTCTCAGGGCGTGCCTTCAGGCGATTTTTTGTCGTTTCAGCTGTTCCCAAATTGAATTTAAAACTGGCGATCGAACAGTTTTTTGTTGGTAAGGCTGCCAGTGAAAATAAAATTTGCTCGGGTTTAGATAGATGCGGGATTCCGAGGAAATCGTAGATCGGCTCTGTTCAAGGTGGTTTCGCAGGCAGTGGAAACTCATATTGGGCATTCTTGTCTTATTATTCTGCGTTAACATCTACTGTGCCCTCCAGTTATTATCGAAAAAAGATCAGGTACCTTGTCTGTTTTTTATTTTTGAGGTTTTAGTTTGTTTCCCTATATTGTACTTGACGAAAAAGATAGAAATTTGATTAGAATCCTTGCTTCAGGGGTATTCATCACCGTATCAGCTCATAAAACAAGCGTTTGAATCTCAGAATGTTAATAGGAACAGTGCTACGGAGGAAGAATACGAGTTCGGACCAAGATGCGAATTTTCGGACTCCGCTTTGGATGTTTTCAAAAGAATGAAGACCACAGAATGTAAGAAGAAGCTCGAAGATCACTTGTGTGATATGGATCCGGTGGGATGGCCAGTTCGGACTGTCAATAACACTTGCTCTATTTATCTACCTAAAATCCAATATCAATATCGAGGCTGTTACAGAGACTCCACGGCTTCCAGGACATTGAAATTCTTCAAATACGATCTCAAAGCGACCAACAGTCCGAACCAATGTGCTCAGTTTTGTTTTCGAATTGGTGCTACGTTAAGCGGTAAGTGTGTTTCACTATGTTCTTTATTTTTAGGTGTCGAATATGGTTATGAATGTTTTTGCGGTCATGAAAAAGATTTGACGGATCTATCTCCCCTTCAGAACGCCTCAGTATGCGAGGAAATGAAATGTCCTGGCGATGAGACCAAATTCTGCGGTGGATTTAATGCCATTGCCCTGTATAACACTGGATTAACCCGTGAGTGTCATGAATAACATAATTAAATCCAAGATCCAATTGTAAATTATGTTTTATGATTTGTTTTTAGATCACAACAGAGAATATCCGGTTTACGTTGATCCAGAGAAGTCCAAGAGAGACGTGAAAATCTTGTTTTTACTCCAATTGAATGGTCGAAATGTCAGACAAATCAAACGACTTCTGAAGGCGATATACAATCCACGACATCTTTATCTAGTCCATGTTGATGCCAGACAAAAATTGATGCATTATGGTAACTAATTTCAGAATTTTGTATTGTTATTGTTTTAGAGATGTTGGAGATTCAAAAAATATTGGAGAGGTCAGGCCAAACCAACTTCCGAGTAGTCACCGACCGTTTTATTACCATTTGGGGAGGGACTTCGTTACTCGACATGTTCCTTCACATTGTTCGAACTACTTTGGAGGGTGTTTTGAAAGGATTTGAGGATTGGGATTACATCTTCAATTTGAGTGAATGCGATTATCCCATTTTGAGTATTCAGGAGTTGGAAGCTGTCCTAACAGAGTAAGTACAAAGTGATAAAAATGATTGTTGTCTATAGAAACAAAGGGAAGAGCTTCATCAGTGCCCATGGATATAATACTGGAACTTTTTTGAAGAAGCAAGGATATAATTACCATTTCTTCGAATGCGAGGAGAGAATGTGGAGGGTCGGACAAAGGTATATTGCATATATGGGTCGGTATTTCGTATTTTAGAAATAATTATCCGCAAAACTTACGGGTTGATGGAGGATCGGACTGGGTTATTATTCATCGGGATCTGGCCATTTATTCGATATCTGAAGAAAAGGTCTGCAAGGATCTCAGAAAGTTCTTCAAGACCATTCTCTTGCCTTTGGAGGGTTTCTTTCATACTGTAAGTGTATTTTGAAAGCAGTGTTATATTATCCATGATATAATTATGTAATTTATGTTCTATTTATTTGTTTTAGCTCGCTTTGAACACCGGATTCTGCGACAAAGTCTTATACAAGAATCTTCGTCTCACCAATTGGAAGAGGGATCAAGGTTGTAGATGTGAAGGCCTGAAACATGTTGTGGATTGGTGTGGCTGCAGTCCAGTTACCATTCTCGCGGAGGAAAACAAATTATTTGTGGAGAGGCTGAAGAATAAAACCAATTATTTCGCCCGGAAATTCGATTGGATGGTGGATCCCGTCACGATTCAAGAAGCGGAAAATAATGTGTTCAGATTCGAAAAGCATCGGCTAAATGAATATGAGGGGGTTCATGATGGATGGGTCAGTCTCTATGATAGACGATATGACGGTATTTTTTTGATTTTTTTTTTAGTTTTCTGGTACCTAAAATAATAGATAATTTTTTAGATCCGAAAACCCTCCCAGATCTCACGAATCTGGCTCAAGTTTTGTCCTCAAGGGTGATCCAAGGCGACTGTGATTTCTCCAAACTCCTCGAGATCAACATGTTCTTGTCGTTTGATGATAAAGAGACTTACGAAATCTTCAAAATTGAGGATAGTTGTGGGGAAATCCAAGAGTTCAAGGTAGCCAGACTGAAGAAAAGAATCCGTCTGGCAGAGAAAAAGATTGTAAACGGATATGAACTGAAGATGATTGAGATGGGAAATCAGCTGGATTTGAAGGAAGAAATATTCAGAGATGACTTGACATTGATTACAGAGGTAGGTATAATTCGAAGAAAACTTGACTTGTATGAGGAGTGTGAAGGTTAAAATGTATATTACTTTAGGACTCATCGGTTACATTCCAATGGCTTTGGGTAAAATTAAGTGAAAGTGAAGAGAAGGATAAAAAGAAGAAAAGAACAAGCCCCAAGGTCCTAATTGAAGTCCTCAACTCTGAACATAATCTTCTTCATTTCAATTCTGTTGATTCCTACAACTCTATCAACTTCAAGCAGCATGTTAAGCTTGATCTCCAGGAAATTGGCGCCAAATCTGGCGTCTTAACCTTTGTTTTGAAACATCCGGTGACAAAAGAAGCCCTCCTACAATTCCCATTTGCCGTCTTGCCAAAAGAAATCAACCCTACATATCACAGATTAATTGATTTCACGTATAATGTAACAGAGAAATGCTCAACGAATTGCCCACAAATGAAATGGAGCACCTTTCGACCAGCCAAATCGTCGGATATCCGATTTGGATTTGATGAAAAATTGAATTCCCTGGTCTAGGTCGCAAATTTTTTCATACCTCAGCCTTTTCTTCATATCAATCAGTTTTTTATTATTTTTGCATGTAATTATATGGGTATCAGAAGTCTTAAAGTATAATATAATAAATGCTAAGTATTTTTGTGAAAGAATGTTTGAAGAACGGTTGTGGTCCTATAATTACTTTGAAGATGATATTACAGCAAAATGGACGTTTTTTATAAATTTATATTGTCCTTCAGCTACTGGATATATGAGATAACCAAGATCTCGGTAGGATGATGGCTGACCGTCGAACCCTCCGTCTTACTCTCCAAGCAATCTCACAGCTCTGCTCCTCTCTGAAACACAAGTACGATGCGGATGTGGTTACTGAGATACGGCGACTAGTATCGACTATTTCCACAGATTCCCTGGAAATCCGATTACCTCATCCGTCGCCGGAAAGGTACGAGCTTTACGGGAAATTATATGGCGCTGATGTCTATGAGGACTCCACAATGTCATGTGTGGTCTTTGGAATGAAGCATGAAGGCGGGAAGATCCCCTTGCACGACCATCAACATAGCTTTGGATTCATCAGAGTTTTGAGGGGATCGTTGAGGATAAGATCCTTCTCCTTTGTACAAGATGAAAATAAAAAGGAGAGGAATCTGGTCTCGGCGAGGTTTGAAGGTAAGAAATTATTATCTTGATAAGGATTTGTGATACTGTTTACAGTATCCATGACGTTAATGTTATAGGTGAACAAGAAGTTGGTGTTTCAAAGTCAGATGACCCCGACTCCGTTGTCTTTCTTGATCCAATACAAGGAAATATCCATGAAGTGACTGCCCTCGAACCCGGGACCGCCTTCTGTGACGTCCTTGCCCCAGGCTACGTTCATCCAATCAACTGTGTATATTATGAAGAGACCGAATCCATTCAAAAACCTGGTCAACTAACCCACCTCAGAGCCGTGCCACCCCCTCGAGACTACGTAACGGAGCCTTTGTGGTACAGAACAATGGGACAACTCTTCCCTGTACAGTAACCCGCCCTCCGTTTCTTGTAAATCTCCCTTGTTATCTCCGAACTAACCCTGCATTCTAACCTGCTGTCATATCGAATGTGAGAGCAGAGATTTCTACTTCGTTTATCGTTTGCTATAATCGGCCGATTTTCACACCTGGTATAATTTATTGTAACTTTACATTTTTTTTATTAAAATAGCATCTTAACTAGGAGTTCATTGGTTCAGTTGCGGTTTTTTCATATAATCAATCCTCGAGGTTGTACATATATATCACCATAATTTTGATATGTCTTCAGAAGTCATACCGACCATGAAATGTTTTCAGAAGTCGACGTAACAGGTAATATAATTCTTGAGGTACTCATTTACCAGGACTGTCTTCCGGTCTTTGGTTCATGTCGTTTCATATGTAATTGAAGATGATCGGATCTCGCGAAACAACGTGCGCAGTTCTGGCAGCGGAAGGGCTTGGCTCCGGTATGTTTTCGGAGATGCCGGGTCAGTTCATCACTTCGGGCGAACCGCCAATTACAGTTGGGCCACAAACAGTTGTACGGTTTCTCGCCTAAAGAAATATCGAGTTAGTTCAGTTTGAAGTTATGCCATGTAAATATATAAAACGAAGAATAACGTCTTGTATGTTTAGCGTAACATAATTTTTCCTTCAAGTCATCTTTCGATAAATTCGCGATGATGTTACAGTAACCCCGAGCAGATCCCCGACCCCCCAAAACAACAGTTCAAACCGCAACTTTTGTTCGCCGCCAATTCTCGAAGAGCAATAAAAACGGCGGTAAATACCGGGTGGATATTTGGTCGGCTTTTGATGTCTCTTTTACCGTAATATTTACCCAAGAGCGGAGGACACGGCTATTTCGCGCGCGCATTCCTTTTGACGGCACTCGAATAAGATCGTTGTAAATGAACCTTTTAAAGACCTAAATGTTTGGGAGGCTACTTCAAGAGGGGATCTGTCGACAAAACACTTCCGCCCAAGCTATTTAAGGTCAAGAATCGGGGTAATCCATCTATATTATACGAATAATCTCAAATTTTTGAGAAAACCTGTTGTCTAAAGTAATGTAAAGGTATAAAGTTACGATAAAACACACCTGTGTGGATCCGTTGATGTGCCTTGAGATGCGAGCTCTTGGTGTAAACTTTGGTACAGCCTAAAACAACACAAGTTAATCCTGATCGTCGTATTTACACTCTCGGAGCGAGGGACAACAAGTAACTTTATATCCATGAAATATTACGCCATCGCTAAGCCGAGAGTAAATATAAAAAAAGGAGACAGTATGGAGGCCCTCGATCAACACAATACAAAGTGTTAAATCTGGCAAAGCTTACCCGGAACATTGCACTTGTGGTTCCTCTTCTCCTGCAGCTCGACTTTATTCCTCCGGGGCATTCGATGATGACCGTTTGGATTAACAGCGCTGGGCGGACAGAAAACTTTGGCACAGATCTCGGGAGGCAGTTGGACATTCATCGCGGCATTACTGTTACTTGAACTGGAAGAGGGAGAAGAAGAACAGCCCGGGGAAGAGCTCAGAACCGAGAAATTGGTGGGAGAAGTTGAACTGGAGCTGAATTCAGACCCTGTCGAGAGCTTTGTGAAAGTTGCGGTTGTAAGAGAACTGGTAGGAATGGGCTCGGAAACAGCCTGAATGTGAGGGTACACGGGCTGGAGAAGCGGCTCCGGCATGGTCGCATAATTGGGCTGGTAATCCGCGTAGAACTCCATGGGACAATAATATTCGGTGTAGGTGTAGGGATCGAGTTTAATTTGGGGCTGGACAATCGGAACGGAGGTGTAAGTGGGCTCCATACCTGCAAATAGATCAATTATGACGCTGATTTGATGACAATTAAAGTTTGATCATTTCATGTCGAGGTGATAAAATCGATTCTAAATATTAACCAGCATCCCAGACGATGGATAAAACTAAAGGTCAAAGAAATCCCATAAAAATTATTCCGGTTCTATTACGGTCGCAAACCCATAACCGTCCGATCAAAGGGCCCGCTTGCATAACCCTTACGGTCCCCGCACAGCGACGGGGTTATGGCCGCGCTTGCTTTTTCCCGTTTTATTCCCATTTCTGGAATGTTTCTTGGGTCTCCTTAAGCCTCTCGGATCAGTTCACGCGCCCTTGAATAAATAGACGTGATTCAGCGGGGCCATCGCATCGCTAGCCGCCCGAGGTCTTCCTTTAAGACCTCTTCATGGAATCGAATGAGGTACCTGCACAAAAACCGATGACTATTCGAATATAAACCTTGAGCGCGGGCCGTGTTTGCTATTTCCGGATGTGGTGGGGCTAAATATGGGATCTTTATTGGTTATTGTCGGGGCGGATAAAGGAACCGGCTAGTACAAGAGAGGGTACAATGGGTACGAGCCACATATTTATTTAGGATTCTCGAAGATCAGACTTTATAGTTTCCGGTTCCAAATGTTATAAAATTGCTTGTAGTTCAAATAATCGCTTTGTTTCATCCCTAGTCACTTCTTAAAAGTCTACATTACCCTCCGGTAAAATAAATAATTATTGCACCTACCAAAAGTCACCATTTTTTCAACCCGCTGCCCCATGTGTAGGCAACAGCCATAAAATGCTGATTGTCGCAAAAAAAAACTCCCGTCAGAAACAACTTAACCATCCCACAAAGGCATCTATCTCACCTTCTCCTTATCTCTTAATGGCAAACATCCTCGAACCCAAAGACCGCCAGTCTCCCTTCCCCGTCAGACCCAACTTACAGTAATTCTGATCCAAAATGATGGTGGACTGGTTGTAGAACTGGACCTGGTCGGGCATATAGGTGTCGTAGAAGGCGGTCGTCTGCATTTCTTTATTATTATTTCGCTGAAAACAATGGGAATTAAAAGCCAGGCCTTATCAGCGACGGCGAAACACTCGGAAAACAGCTTGAGACCTGCGGCTTAGTCGGAATTTATTTTTTTAATCCCAAATCGCCTTATTCGGCGCCCCGCCCCTTCCTTTTTTGGAGCAGATTGGGTTGGGTGGAGGAGTCGGGTCGGAGGTCGCGCGTTGATTGGCTCCGGGTCCGAATTAATCAGCAAACACCGTTCCAATTCGAATCGGAATCAGAATGCAAAAGAGAGTCCAATTCTGGACAAGGTTGTGAAATCCGACGCCTCAGGGGATGCAAATTCAAGTAGATAATTGAAAAAGTTTTTACGATTAGGATGACACATTTACGGGAAAAATTGATAAAAGCATCATGAACTATCTTTTGATTAAAATTGTATCTTGAGCCCTCACTAACTACAAGTAGTAGAAATGTGAAAATAGTCTGGAAAGGGAATTTACTCCACTATTTAAAACGGGATTCAAGTATGATACTGAAACAAGGTTGACAGAGTAGATTGTGGTATCTAGTGGCTGTTAAACAAAAAAAGTCAGCTGTGGCCTGAGAAGAAACTAGACAACGCAAAATGTCTTATCGTTAGCTATCTTATCCGTGACATTTTTTGTTTGAAATAAAATAAAATTCAAACTTTCCAATCATAAACCTGATCTAAAGTAATATCGAAAGTGCGGGTAGCTCTTGATTTGACTCGATTGGGGTCCCTCCACACCCATTTCCGACCCGTTCTAAAGCCATCTTATAACCCTCAGCTCATATTAGAGATCTCTTCGTAATCAGATCCCATTCAATTCAGGTACCTTGCCGGAGGCCTGGAATGAATGATAACTTCCGAACTTATCACCTCCTTATAAGGGACGAGCCAGAGTCGAGAAGAACGTCATTTGCATCCCTCCGATTAGTGTGACATCACCTTGATAAGTCGGGAAGAAAGATAAGGAATGGCTTATTAAATTGACGTTTTCCACGCAAACGTCATCCCGTCCGATATCAGCGAGTAGCAACATAAACTAGACATTAGTCATGCAAAAATTTCGTACAAGAATTGCTGGAGATACCCGCGTTATCGCGACGATAAAAACACAAAAACCCTCAGGGCATTCGGCAATAAAAATGAATCAAATATTCCAAAAAAGTGACGTTTCCACGTTCCCAAATATGGAGAAGATCTTGGAGATGTCTTGGAACAAAAGATTGCAGAAAGTTACAGTAATCCCGGAGGAGTTGTAAACCGATTGATAAGCGGATTGGAGAGCGTGGGAGAGAAAAGAGAAATGCGTAACAAATGAGTCAAAAAGAGGATTCAAACACCTGGAAAATTGGATGAGTGCAGGTTGACGTAGAGGGTCGTAAATAGTCGGTAAATAAACGAAACTACGGATAATGCGGCTACTATTTATGAAGTCATGTTAAATTTTGGTAAAACTCGACTTAAACTCGACTTGATAACTCGTTTGAATGTGAGAGATTTTGAAATTGTGTTTTGCAGAAACGACCAAGACTTAAAAAATTTAAAATTATTTTTTTTCTATTTTTATTTTCAGTAGCTCCAAGAAAATTTGCAACGTAAAATGTGAAAAGCGACAGCTGAAAAAGTTTTTTTCTGACCGCCTCTCTTCATTTTCAATAATCTCTAGTCAATTTTTTTTAATGATCGGGTGCTTCTGCAAAAATTTTTGGGAATTGGAGCCTCCCCTACAAAGAACTCCCATGCCAAAGTTCGAATAAATCTTCCCGTTGAAAGCTCCAGCACATCATCCATTTGTCGTAAAATCATTTTTCTACAAAACAATTATGACACATCGATTTTATCAAATGCAAAAATTGTAAATTAAGCAGCAATGAGTCATTTATTTGTGAGTCGAACTTTCGGACACGTAGATCACAAATTTGTGGACCTTTATCAATGTACAATTAGCAGGCGAAAAGATCATTCCTCCGATTCGTGGTGTTCAGATGGACAAAACACTTGGCGGGAACCGGAAATGCCCCTTTTTTAGTGCAAGAATGGAGAGTAAAGATCGCAAAGTTTTGGGAGATTACGGTAGAATTTAGGGGGTGGAACGAAAAATTAAAATGTAAATAACCAAAGAGATTATCTAAGATAACACATAAAAGTAGCAGAGGATAAAACATTGAAATAAACTATCGTCTCAAAAAAAACTCAGAATTACATAATAAAAGGTCACAAATCAGATTAATCGTCATCATCCGCAAAGACTTTGCCATATTTTGAATCTTTAGATGTATGTATGAAGCAATTCGGAGTCCGTAATCATGCCTAAAATTAAGACTGAAACTCAAAAAAAATTTATATTTCGCTGCTTTCTTTGTCCTTAACTTTAAAAAGGCGTACTATAAAGTCGCTGATAATAAGAAAATCTCTATGCAAATTGCGTAATATTTAGTATTATGAAATCGTTCAAGACTGTTGCCCAAGTTACATTATTAAAAAATTTTTCTTTACCAACAGGATTACTGTATTTTCTCGAGCTACATTTCCAGCCTAATCCCCATCGATCTAAAGTGAGGGTTTTCCCTCACTCGAAAGTGGCGTAATGTGATCCGTCATGTAATTGTAGAAGTAATCAAGAGTAATTGATCTGAAAAGGAGTGGCAAATAAATCTTCGTTTGCATTACAATGTCATCACTCCTTCGAGTTGGGGTTTGGTGCTTCATTGCTGGGTCATTATCATCGGTGAGGACGTGGGTGGATGTGAAAATGAGTTATTGAAGGAACAAAAAACACGAAAATAATCGCAAACTTTTTTTAATGCATTTGATTCCAAAACTGTAGTCTTAGATTGTATAATTCCTTCAGGCCCTCCGCAACTTGCATGCACCCTTCTTTGGATTGTTTGCCTTAGGCTTATCAGTGCCTGAGGGCTGTTAACGACGACCAAGGGGAGTCGGATCCGATAAGAGTTTGTCTTGAAACTTGCATATTGTTTTGCAAGGGATTACTGCGAACAATGGGGCTAGACGGTCATGAGGGCAGAGCAAGTCAAACATTTCAATCTCTCTTATCTTGTCCTTACAAGGTACTCTTTTGAATACATAGTTTACGTTTCCATTCCGAGAATAATGTGCGCACAATCTATGTCGTGTTTGACTTAATCACCGATTCTGACAGTTTTTTAAATATACCTATCGCATCATAAGCCGAGAAGATTGCATAAGCCTACAAATTGGGACGAATCGACGAGCATCTGATAAAAGTTCTTAAGGCCCTACGCAATTCGACTCAAAGTTGACCAAAATGCAAAAATTGACTCATTCCGCAGGGTACTGTAACGTTTATTTGTAAAGATTATTCAAGAAAGTGCAAAAAAGAAATCTAGATGAAACGTTCAAGTAAAATAAAAATAGTTTGAAAAATCACCGGAAAATACAGTTGGAAAATTAAATTTAGGAAAGTTTTTCCCAAATCTTATAAAAGGGCACCTGATTTGAGGTCTATCTCGCAAATTTCACCGGAAGTCAGTGGGGAGATACTTAATTAAAGGAACACAAATAATCTGGAAAAAGTAAAACTAATGGATTCGATAATCAAGACACGAGTATCTGAAGGAAAACAATCAACGCCTACGATGTCCGAAAACATGCAGGAAGTCACACTAGTAAAGAATAAAAATCCACCCTACAACTGCAAAAAAGGACATGTTACTGTTCTCGTAATTTTTTTGGGTATCTGCAGTGTTTGGCACTACGACATTCCGGGCCATCAGAAGGCTTACATGTTCTTACCAAGCCTTGTCAACAAGGCCATCTTTCCTATAATGGTCTACCCCAGACATCCGTCGAGCGAGAAATCACTGAAAATCATCCACAGAAATCCCTATCACAAAATTTTTACCATTCTTGTCCTTAATGAAGTTGTATTTAACAGTAAATTCCGGAACCGTACAAGTGAACAGGATACTCTAGACTGTAGATACTGTATCATAGTTAAAAGGTTAAACGATCCAAAGTTTTTATTGGAGTTGCTGTAAACAATGACGCCAAAAGATACGTAAACAAAACCCCAATTGTAATGGATGTTAACTCGGAAATAAAACAGACCCCTCGTATTCGTAAGTTTATTAAGATCGCTTTACTTATTGCACTGTAAATACGTCGTTGAAGTGTATTATCAATACTGTTGAGCATAGGAAACTGATCACATAAGGCAGAGAAAAGAAGGCGGTTTGTTAGTGAGGAAATGGAATATTAGTCTTTTATTAACAAATTCGATATGATCCCAACGTTAACAATCACATTTATACATCCAGAAGACAGAGAGAAGGAGATAGATCAAGCGGTGCGGGGAGCTGAAACTGAAACAGAAAAGATTAAGAAAGAAGAGGTTGCTCCTCGCCTTCATCCACAAGGACACTCCGATGCCGATGACGGGTCTGGAACAGTTCGTACACGTCCAGAACACAGCGACGGATCAGGCAGAGAACTGAGAGAGCGTTCTGAAATCGGCAAATTATGGATAGAAGGCATTAGCATATTGCTTTAGTTGTTATTTTAGGCAAGAGTTCTTCTTAAAGCTATAAATATCCAACTTTTAAAGCTCAAAATTCTAGGATATGACTTAGAAATTAATTTTGGCACAATTTCCTGGCATTAACACTCAACGAGCCGTCCGTGCATTTTGTGAATTTCAGTACTCACCATACTACTGAATAAAAAAAAGATAGAATTTGGGGCTAAGGTAGTACAGCCCCCCAGTCCAGTTTAGCCCCCCATGACCCAGTACAACCCCCCTCGTCCATTCTCAACCCCAAAATTTATTTCAAAGAATTAAACCAAGTTTTATGGTCCAGCACAAGCCCCCTACGTTTTAGATGAAGCCCCCTACGTTTTAGATCAAACCCCCAACGTAGTAGATCAAACCCCCACTTACATTTTTTGTATTATTCTAATTTGTTCATTATGTGGGGTGTGAAACGGGCAAAACAGTGGGGGTTTGAACTACCTTTCGTGGGGGGCTCAACTACCGAAGCCCCTAGAATTTTTCTTCCCCAGCAAAGAATGGGCAAGACTATGCATAGCTCTCAGGGCCGGAGGAGGTAGGCCCAGCCGTATGGAAAAATCAAAATAAAACCAGTAAAAGGTATGTTACCAAAATTCAGAATGGAACGGATTGTGTTAAAATTAAATTAAAGCTCTTTTAAAAACAAAAATTCGGTGGAAATCGCGAAAGCATTTTAGAAAAAAGGGCATAATTTGGAAATGGACATATATGGCTAGTATATACGGCTAGCCAATTCTCAATTAAGTTCATAACTATCCGGAGCAGCCTTGTCTCCAAAGTGCTTTGGATACAATTTGGTCCTAATATACGGGACTGTACACAAAAGACTGCACAAAGATCCGCATACCATCAAGATGAACAAGTAGAACACATAAGCCCAACCAAGACCATCTTGGACTAGTGGAACAAACAGTTGACCCACTGCTGAGCCTAGAGAACCACACGCATCGACTAGGCCAGTTACTGTTGACATTGCCTAAAAAATTTATATTAACCATGATGAATACAGTTTTACATATTCAAAACTTATTGATTCTTTTTAATTTAAAAATGTTACCTTCGGATTTCCTGCCAGCGCCGGTTGAGACCCTAGATCGACAGCTATTGTTCCGACGATCAAGTTATAAGGGCCTGAAATCGTAACTCCAAGCAATGTCATCAATAAAATGTTCACGAGTTTGTTTGGTCCGGCATCCGAATACCCGAACAGCAAGCCGATCGAGGCTATCAACATGGTCGTAATGACTGGCGACCGATGTCCTAGTCGATCCTAAACAACAATTCAAAAACCTTTAATCCTTAACTTACAGATATTATTCCTCCGAGGACTGATCCAACAATTCCACCAAAATCATACCACGCCGCTAATTGATTGGCCACACTCTCATCCCAATGAAAGGCTGAACTTAAATATAGGGGAAGCCAGAAGAAAAAGGCATAATTCACAAACTTCAGGCAAGCATTGCACAGACAGTACTAAACTTGGATTGTTTTAGTCATCAAAATATTCAAACATTAAATTTTTGATATCAATGTTCAATTTCACGACATAATTTTTTATCAAAAACTCACAGGCAATACGTTTGGCAGTCCCAAAGCGTGCCACATCGATATAGGTTCATGGGAAACTTCTTCGGCAGGGACGTCGAGCTGAGCACTGGACTCTTCTAATTCCACTGGAGGCTTCGGTTTTACCGTGAACAGAAGAACAATACCAAAAGCGACAATCAGAATAGAATTCACAACGAATGTCATTTCATAGCCCCACGGAAGGACCAACGAAACGATCAGAGCGCCCATTATGTTGCCGACCGGTTGACAAGCGGCCCAAAGACCCATCACGAATCCTCGATTCGTCTTGAACCAGTTGGCCTAAACATATCCCAGCATTACCAACCAAAATCCTGTCTGATTTACCATTATTGTGACTGCATTCGGCCACCCAGCACCTTGTACTAGACCAAAGAGGGCATAAATGATGATGTAATAGATGACCGAAAACCAATGAGTGTAGGCGGGAAGGGCACCAAATAAGGTGAGGAAGACTCCAGACCCTACCATACCAAGCACTGTTATGTACAAAGGGTTCCATCGGTCTCCAATTCCACCCCATAATACTAGACCTCCAGAATAACATAACATAAAAAGAGCGTCTAGGGTGCCCAGGAATGTCTTTGCTCGTGTTTCGTCATCAAAGAAAGGCTAAATACGACCATTACAGCACCTCCGAATCAAATTTAACATCCACAAAATTATGGAATATCCAACAATTTCCCCTTTCTTTACCTCATGTGTATCATTGGCTAGCCACTCGTTTTGAACGGACTTTTTAACTCCGCTCAAATTCTTCCTGGACGCATGATAAAAGGCGTAGGCAATAAATGTAAGTGTAAACACTAGTACCCGTTGAAGTTGTGCACCCATCTGAAAGTTTGAAAACAAGAGAACGCGTACTCGACAAGTGAAAGATCAGGATGTAAACAGCTCAAAGGACATCAACCTTTGGAGAATCGGGCCTTTGGGGTAACGTAAAGTGATTTATACAAGTCAAAAAGTGGAGAATCATGTTTTAACCGACTTTAAACAGAAACAATATCATTTTATATACTTCTCCATGAACTTTCGATGAAATTCGGAGCGGATGGAATCGTTAATGAAAGTGGGGGCCTTTTTCGAGTCCGTACCTTTGGCGCAATTTTTGAAGACCACATCGTCGTCCCAGCGCCGTTTCACCTTGAAATCGGCGGCCGAATCTGCTTGGAGGAGGGGATTTCCCTTGAGGAGATTCTCCCGACGAACCCTCTCCTAAAAATGAAACCAATTATAATTTATGAAGGTGATAAGAACAAGGGAATTGAATTCCTTGCTTCCTGATAACACTGGAGTTAAGCGAGAAAAGAGGGTATATTACAATAGAGAGAGTGGCCACACCTCTAATTATAAAATCTAATCAAATTAGGAAAAAATGACACAGTTCACTTGTAAATCTAACTGCATGTTTCCGACAATTTGTATGATCAAATATTATGCGCATTATACCAAACATTACTTTAATTTACTATCTTTTTATTATATTGGTTATTTTCAAAAGCTGTTATCAGTACCAAACATAACGACATTGTTTTCTTGTCTAAAGTCGTAATTTTACAAGTAGTGCTCATTATTTTTTGTTCTGATTTCTTTATCACAAACCTGAATCTCGGTCCAAATTAAAGAACATTTTCCGTGCTTTTTTACAAAATTTCAAGGAGTCTGCAATTCATCATAAGACAATTACGATAAGAAAAAAACTAATTGGAGCTTGAGGTATGTATTTTAAATAAGGAAACGCAAAGCTCTACCAAAAAGATTAATTGGACGGGGTTTGATAAGGTCAAATTAAAAACTTTTGAAGCGAGAAGAATTTAAAATATTCTTCAATACCAAAAATAAGCACTAAGGATTTTGAAATCACGTGATCAACCGTTATAAATAGCATAGAGATCATCGATTGTTGTTGTGCATGACAAACATTATTTACCTGCTCTGCAGCGTCCCTTGCTTCCTTTGCCACCTTCTCTGCAGCTCGCTCTTTCTTAATCGCTTCCAATTCTGCCATTAAAGCCTCATCATCATCAGAATCTTCGTCACTGTCGTCGTCATCGTCTAGAGGATCGTCTTTATCAACATTGCTGTCTGATGATGCTTCTAGTCGTAATTTCTTCTGTGGAACTGAGCTTGATGAAGATCCGCCTTTACCTTTGCTCTCTTTCTCCTCCAAGACTCGGCGAAGATCCTGAAATTTATTTTATTTTCATAAGTTAAGATAATAGATGATTCACGAAGAAAGGAATGACGCCATTTATCGCCCCTAAATTCAAAAAAAAACAAACGTGCAAAACTGACCTTTGAGCGGTGTTCATCGATAATTTGTGGTTCTCTGTACTTCAACTTCTTATGCGAAGGCATATCCTTGGAGGAATATTGGGTCGAGAGTTTGGACAAATCTCCCTCATTTCGGCCGGTACCTCCTCTGGCGGGATCAAAAGTGGGACGATGAGCGGTAGTCATCTCTGAAACTCTCTATTTATAATTCATACTCCACGATAAGATTAAAATCAAAACGCGAGAAATGGTTTTCAGCGATCATTTTGATCTCTGTTTGATATTAGAATTAAGCCAAAAAAATATTCAAATGATCTCTAAAAAATTCAGCGTCAACACCCCAGTGTTAGCAACTGTCAAGTAACATGTTATTGTTAACAAAACGACGAAGCGCGCACAAAACATTTCCATAAAGATAAAATCCGGGTCCCACCGCGCATTTGCGGCAGAAGGCCACAGTTTTAGCAAATTGCCAAAAAATGAGAGGAATTCCTTCGCCCTTCCGTGAAAGCGAAGCCTTACCGCCTCGGAGAAGGGAGTGTGTGGAAGAGGGAGAGAAGGTAGAGGGACCTAAAGAGTCAGAATAAGAAGCGGTCATGGATAATATCAAAGAGAAGTGGAGCTTCGGCCGTTCGGGCCAAGAAGAGGCTGGCGAGGAGGGAGAGGAGTGCGGGCAGAGGGTTAGAGAGTTGTTGGACGTGCGGGAGGGCAGTATGAAACCGGTGAAGAGAGAGTATTCAGGCCCGCTTCTCTGGCTTCGGGCTTGCCATGGCCCAGCTGAGAGTGGGGCCAGGGCCTTGGCCGGGTGGGCGGATTAGGGCCGTGGTGTCTGCACAGCGCGGCTGGTCATCTGCCTCGCCCGCCGCTACCGCCCCGCCTTGTTCTCTGTCCGTTTCTCTGCCTCTCTCACCCCGATCTTGTTTTTTACCCCTCGGGGCCATGTCCATAAGGAAGAATATTTTATTTACTTGATCATATTCAAAGTAAACTTGTACAACATTGCCTTGCCGTTCCCTCTCTCTTTTGCTTGTAATTAACATGTTCGTTTCCCGTTCCGATAATTCCGGCCCAACGGCTTTGATTGACTTTTTACAAGGTTTTTCTTTGTTTTTATTGATATCCGCAGCTTTTTTGGGTAAAATTTTGGGCATTGGGAAGGTCGCGAGTGGTTAACTGTGGTCATAAATGAAACTCCAATGTTGTTTTGTTGATCAGAAACGACGTTTTAATCAGGTTCTTGTTCTTTCGGATATTGTTTTTGATGCTGCCCGAGGTTTCCTGTGAAGCATAATCAGCGAATCATCTTAGCGTTATATTGTTCTTGATTTGTCTAACGGCTTCTTTTTGTCATATTCATTTAAATTTTTCACATCCCGCGTTGAGTTTTTGCATTTTGTATTCCAAATAATTAATCTTTAGCATCCAGAATGTCGGACAAGGATAAGGGTGGCCTGCCGGGCGCTCAGCATGCAGTCCCGCCACCTAAGACTTCTGGTGCTGCAACTGGTGGCCAACAACTCTCGGCCACGGCGAACCAATTCGTGGATAAGATCGATCCCTTCAGCAAACGAGGGAATAGTCGGAGACGGAGAAGGCCTGTGAATAGCAGCAGATATCATGGCGACAATGATCCCGATCTGGTTCAACTCCCTCTTATTAAAGGTATGTATTTGTGTTTGGTTGGTCTCGAGTTTAGGCAGGAAGAATATAAGAAGAGATTTTAAATTAATTGCAAAAAACACGTGATTTTCGACGTAAGGACCAAGATAGCTAGTGCGACTTATACCATTTTTAATTTTACACGGAAAATCAAACTTCAGATGCCCCCTTTAATGAGCAGACCGCACTCGCCATCCAGAAGCTACAACAATGTCAAAAAATCTTCGACTTTTATGATCCAGTTGCGCAACTCAAAAGTAAAGAGGTAAGAACGGTTGCAATGGCATACTGAATATCAAAAATTGTTTTCAGATTAAACGGGCAGCGTTAAACGAACTAATTGACTACATAACAGCAACGAAGGGTGCCATTGTGGAACCCATCTACCCTGAGATTATTCGGATGGTTTCCAGGAATATATTCAGAGTTCTCCCTCCCTCGGACAACTCCGAATTTGATCCTGAAGAGGACGAGCCAACATTAGAAGTTTCTTGGCCTCATTTGCAGGTAAAATTATTTCGTTAATTGTGTTGTTTTGGGACTTTATGACCTTCAACGTGAATTATTTTAGCTAGTTTACGAGTTTTTCCTACGGTTTCTGGAATCCGCCGACTTCCAAGCCACCATTGGCAAGAAACACATTGATCAGCGATTCGTATTAAACGTTTGTTCAATTTTTTATTATTTATTTTGAATATTTAGTTGTTGGAACTGTTCGATTCGGAAGATCCTCGAGAAAGGGATTTCTTGAAGACTATCCTCCACAGAATCTACGGAAAGTTCCTAGGACTCCGTGCTTTCATCCGGAAACAGATCAATAACATGTTCTTGTCCTTTGTTTTCGAAACGGATTCTTTCAACGGAGTCGGTGAACTGTTGGAAATCCTTGGAAGGTAAGGCTGATGTTTCTAAAATTTATTTTCGGGGTGATTTCGTAATTTAATGAGTTTTTTTCAGTATTATAAACGGATTCGCACTGCCATTGAAACAAGAGCATAAGGTCTTCCTAGTGAAGGTCCTTCTTCCTCTCCACAAACCTCGATGTTTGAGCCTTTATCATGCTCAGGTAAGCCCATTGTTTTTTTTTTTTTTTGATTCCTGTTTTAGCTGGCCTACTGTGTTGTACAATTCATCGAGAAGGACTCCACTTTAACCCCTCAGGTTTTCGAAGCTCTTCTCAAGTTCTGGCCTCGAACTTGCAGCTCCAAAGAAGTCATGTTCCTTGGAGAAGTGGAGGAAATACTGGACATAATCGAGCCAGAGCAGTTCAAGAAAATCATCGATCCCCTCTTCCGACAGCTTGCCAAATGTGTATCGTCCCCTCATTTCCAAGTAAGAATCTTGTTTTGTAGTATTGAGTTGATAGCTTTAGGCGTAAATCATTAATTTTCTTAATCGCGAGTCGGATTAAGAAAGGATAATTCTTGTAGAATAACGTAAATTAAGGATTGTTTTGAGTACATACGATTAGAGGCTTGGTGTCATCGCCAAATTAATAAGTTTTTAATTATTACCGCTGGTTTTTCAGGTGGCGGAACGGGCATTGTATTTCTGGAATAACGAGTATATCCTATCCCTAATCGAAGAGACGAGTGCACAAGTGATGCCCATTATGTTCCCCGCCCTGTACCGAATCAGCCGAGAGCATTGGAACCAGACAATCGTCGCCCTCGTCTACAACGTGCTCAAAACTTTTATGGAAATGAATGGGAAATTGTTCGACGAACTAACTGCTAACTATAAAATGGAAAAACAGAAGTAAGCGAGGGGTTTAGAGGATGAGTAATGTGTTCGTAAAAGCGTTTACGAGCGATAAAATACTAATGAATGGAAGGGGATATTGGTTTAGAATAAGATGAAGTGGGGTCTTCTTTTGATTGTAGTATTTTTATCGTAAATGTTTGACTAATCAGATTGTTATAGGGAAAGGAGAAAAGAGCGAGAACGAGAAGAACTGTGGAGGCGACTCTCCGTGCTGGAACAGCAGGACATCGAAACTCTGGTCAAGAACCCACCTCAGATCCTGTCCAAGACTCCGATGACCGCCTTCATCCCCCCGAAACAACCGGGGTCGGGCCCAGCGAACAGCACTGGCCCTGCAGCACCAACCAGCGGAGGAACGGGTAGCCAAGGAGCGGGCGAGAAGTCGCCGGCAGCAGGCAAGAAGAGCTCCAGCGCCTCAACTGGCTCTCGGGATGACAAAAACGACAAAACGAACGAAAAGAGCGGAGAGAACAAGAGCTGAAGAGACCTCCAGTAGACTGTAGCCGGGTCCTCGGATTCTGTAGATTTTGTAGCAGCCATCCGGTCTCCGCATGTTGTTGGAGAAGCCCTTTTCTCTCCTTTTTCTATGTTCTCCATGCTGAATATCTTGTACGTTTCCTGTCTTTTGAATCTGCTGTCCACCCATCTTCCCTTTCTTTCCGTTTACTTCTTCAAATTGTTTGATCCTTGTGATCGGCTTTTCTTTTTATTTTTTCTTATTCTATTCTCTTCCTTTTGTCTATTCAACTATTTACATCCATTTGTATCAATTATATATGTAATTTGCAGAGAATCATTTTAATTAAACTTGTGCCCCTTATTTCAAGTTACGCGAAGAGATAACTACTACTGTTCTTATGTTGGTGGATATGTTATAAAAGTTGTAAAAATGTTGCTCCTTTTCCCGTTTTCTTAATCCAGCAATATATTTGGTTGATGTAAATTAAAGGCTACCTAATGTATAAAAGGGCTATCGAAATCTTGTTATGTTTGACGAAATAATCAAGCAAACACAACGAGCATGCAATACGAAACCTCTCCGCACCCTCAGGCAATAAACCTTTTCGTCGCACAATAACGGCCATCTACAAAATATCATCGAGAACAAAGGGCGACGTCCAAAAAAGGAAATGCAATTATGGCATGAAGAAGGTCGTAATGCCCTCAGGCAATGCTTTTCGTCCCTTGTTCTGGCCACCCTTGATGCGAGGGATACCTGTTCTATTCAAGAATTCTTGGATGAATCAGAAGGCGCAATAAAATAAATTTTTTGTAAGAAAATAAACATTCGAAGAGAAGACGAAATCTGTCAATAAGTCGTCTTCAACAAGTGCGCTTCTCCCCCAGGGACTATTTGATTTCCATCATTTTTCTGCATTTTCACACTTTTTCTTTCTTTTTTTGGGGGAATGGCATTATTCTGGATAGCATTCTTGGTATTCCTGCCGCTGATTCGATCCCAGCAAGCCTATTGCTGGGATGCGTGTACCTACAATTGTCCGAATCGAGGCCCCAGGTAAGTTTCGGCGCTTTTGATGACTTTGTTTTAGGTTATGTCCGAACGAAGGCATCATGACTTATTACGACTGTTGCCCGGAGGGGTGTTGTGAGTATGTGAAATGGCCCAATCTGTAAGTTGAATTCCAAATTACGGCCATTTGCATTGTGGCTCGTTGTTTTCTCATCTTTTTTATGTGCTTCCAGAATCTTCCTCATCTTCATCATCCTAGCCCTTCTCTGTGGCTGTGGATGTTGTTGTTTCTTCTTGGTAACTGATGCCCAAAAGAGGTACAAGGACGGAGACCATAGCAAACGAAGCCGTCGATGGAACAAAAGTCAGCGAAGAAGAGGGCCGCAGGAATTGGACGTGTCCACCATCGAGAGTAATCAGAGCAGATCACCAAAGATGGCGCCACCACCGCCTCCGCGATATTACGAACATCGCCGATCAACTGTCGTATGAGGGGAAACGACCGGGTCAAACGTTATTGCACAATGCAATACAACATTTCGTTATGATGACAGTGGGAAAAGATTAGAAGCGTGATGCTTAATGTCGTTATGGCTGACAATTTAGTCTCCTTTCCTCCCACTTCCATCGCCTTTCCCTCCCTCACGCCCACCATCTCTACTCTTCTTTTCCCTCCATTGCATCGGTCTGTATCTTCTCGACTTTCTTACTTTCCACCATCGACGTCATCATCATTTTTCTTTCTTTCCATGTATTATTTCGGATCATCTTTAACAGCCTTTGTAAATCAGTATAATATTGTATGCTCCATTTTGTCATCATCCTTCAAAAGCCGTTGTGGCCTTTGCACGTTGTGTATAGATCGGAATTTGTTTTTGTACAAACTAACGATGTTTCGGGTCAACGATGCATAAACCTAAAATCGTTATGCTGGGTGTACGAGGATTGCTTCAATTTGATGTAAAATTTTTAGAAATTGGTGCATTATTGGAAGATAAATACCAGAAAAAGATTTGGAAGTTCAGAGTGGTCCATATTTCCTACGGAACCAGTCGTTTTGACAAGGAATCCCCAAAATTTTAACATTCCTACAATTTCTGGGCGAAAATCTGCAACAATGTCACAAAAAAGTCCCATTCGAGAAATCCAAACGACAAACGCAATTTTTTTAGAACTTTTTGATCTAATACTTTTCGCTGATATGACATACAACATTTATTTTGAAAACAATTAGAACTTGCAATAAGTGGCCACCAGGCCTGGCCTGAAATTAAAAAAAGGCCCGTTTGCAAAAACGGAGAACAAAATAACAATTTTCAACATTTACTTGAATCTGGGAAGGCTTTGAGTACTCATTTTTTTCCTGAGGCCCGATTCCACGTAGTTCATCATGCCTCTTGCCTTGATTTCGTCGGCTCTCATCTCCGCGGAAACGACGTCGATCTCGAATGTCGGTTTGATTTTGTTTCTTCTGGCGTCGGCCAACTCCTTATAGGCAGCCAAGAGATCTGGCTTCACATCAACGACTCGTCCCGGCGCCTTTCTCTTTCTGGAACGTCCTTCTCGGATTGCTCTCGGAGGAGGAGGAACAAACTTGCGCGGGAGATCAAAAAGCAAATTTCTCTCGCAGAAATCGCAAAGATTTTGGTAGAACGTCTCGAAGCAAACTAGGATGTCTTGCTGAAACGATTTAATATTACCTATAGATTTATAGCCTCATACTGGTTAGCATTATATCCCTTGAGTTACGGCCTACCTCTTCATTGTTGACTTTGAAAATTTGCTTGCTCAACTTGTCTACACATCGATCAGACCTTTGACGAAATCCGACTAATCGGACATTTTCCTTCGAAATATTCTTGGTTTCGTCCAGTAAATCCTCCTCCTTCTGCTTCAACATTTTAATTTCATTCTTCAAATCTCTAAAAAACATTATCCATCAATGACTCGAGGAGAACAACTTACGCAACGTAATCGTTCAACTTCTCGCGAGATACTTCGCAATTGTGTAATTCAACATCCATTCTTCTCAACTTATTTTCCAATTCCATCCTTAAGAAAGCAGCCCATATAAAATTATATTACCCATGACCTACTTTCTCCTGATAATCTCGGGATCTGGTCCTGCCCTTCGCAATTGGTCTCTTTCGTATCTGTACCGCATACATGCCTCCCTCAAACCTTGACATTCCCTGGCTAATTCTGCAAACCGGGCTCTCATTTCTTCCAATCCGTTCGCAGCAGCCGCGGTCATTTCCAGCTCCCGGCTGAGAGCGTCGATCTGCGTTGCAGCTGTACGTCTGTCATTCTTTAAGTTATCGATGGTATTGTGAGCCGATTCTAAATCTCGCGAAAGCATATCGCAGTACTATAAACAATTTTTTATGTTACCTATGCTGAGCCGCCTACTTTGTTTGTTTTCTGTTTTTCATCCACTCGCTGCGCAAGTGTAATGGTCAGGTACTGTAAGCGTTGATCCTCCGGGACGTTCAGATTATCGGAGAAGCCAGGTAACGCATTCCTAGATTACAACTTTCTTCATTTTTAACATTTACGACTAGATAGCATCAAAATGATGGCCTTGAAAACCTACTTCAAATATTTAATTGCATTTTTGTACTCCGAAGAGCTTCCGGGTTGCGACATTTTCTCCAAAACCGATCAATCCAACAGATTCATAGAACAAAAAGATCAAAAATAATTTTATTCCAAAAAAAATTTGGCCGAAATAACGAAAAAGGGCGGAGTTTACGAAACGACACTGCGTTCGGATAAATCAATTTGACATTTTGTTCATTTTGTATCAGTCTGTCGGGAAAATAATAGCGGGTTGTCGCAACAAAATGTCTAGCCTCACCGCTATCGCGCACCAAATTCCCAGCCGCAGCTCCCCGTCGCAAAGCGATGAAGAGCGATTCCAAGGTGCTACGATCCGCCGTTATTTTCCCGACAGATTGATAATCAAATTCAAAAAATAAAGTAAAACACAAAGCGGTATTTTAAAACACGATTTTCGAGTCAGGCCACCAGGTCCTACAGGAAATCGAATCTTTGTCTCTGTAGTCGGATCACGGCGGCCTCTAGCAGCTCCACAGTGAAAAGCCTTACTTGGAGAAAAAATATGCCTTCCGGGCATAAACGGCAAATAGATTTCAGAGGTCTGTAACACCATTTCTAGCGATTAATGTCAGCCAAAAATCTAAAGCCGTATTTCGAGAAAAATTTAGCCTTCCGGGCGTAATTGGGCAAAAATATTTAGGCGTAACTAACACAGTTGCAGTCAAAAATCTCAAAATAGATTTTTTTTCGGAACAATGTAAGACCGCCTAAATGTCCCTTTTGTTGTCATATCTGAACAATTTGTTTTTTTTTCAATTCAACCTTTTTCCAACCTTCAAATTATCTACATTTATGAGGCAAACGAACAACAAATACAAATAATGTAATTAACGATTTGGATTGTAGATCTTCTTCTTGAGACGGGATAACCTCCAGGCATTGGGGTCTTCGTATTTGTTGTGGAGAGGGTCGATTCTTTGGTTCTTCTTGTAGGCCGAGAGTTTTGTGTTGTCAGCGAATTTGAAGAAGGATGGGGCGAATTCGATAAGCCATCTGGGGTCGATCAATGTGACTTCTCGCATATACTCCTTGGTAGTCATCACCAGTTCGTGATAAACTACCCATTCCGGTTGATTTTGGAAGAGAGAGGAGGATGGGTGGATATAAACCGTCTGCCCATCCACCAACGTCCTGTATCCTTCTTGGGGATCTCTTTTGGCGGCGTTTCTGAAGAATCCCGAGCAAATGGCCTTCTGGACTCGTTGAACATCCCTTCCACAACTAATGATATTAAGTTTGTGTCGATCCATGATGGTCAACAACTGTTTTCTCACATCCTGAAAAGAATTGGTTGCAAATTGGTCCTTTGCCATGAAATATTCTGAAAGCTACATCCTACCTGTGCTCTTTTCAAAGTCCGGACTTGAATAAAACTCTCGAAACACCATGACTGACTAAAGTGATGATGTTTCCAGGAGTTATATACAGCCAGCAAGGTGCAATGATCTCCTTCTGGCTGATGGAATTTGGATTTCTTCTCATCGGCCAATTCTTGTTTCTCCTTTGGTCGATAAAAAACATTTTGGACAGAGAGCATCGACACAATTGTCAGCACTTCATCCGAGCATGACAAATCCACTGACATGATCAAAAGTTTGGATAGAGAGGGTTCCAATGGGAACTCGGCCATTCTTCTGCCTAGTTTCGTCAGCAGACCATCATCATCCAGAGCTGAGAGATCATAGAGTTGGGCGAGTGCTGTGATCATGGCTTCTGCTGGAGGGGCATCCATGAAATCGAATTCGAGGAGATTATTGATTCCCATGGCTTTGAGTTGAAGTAGAGTCGAGGCCAAGTTAGTTCTCTGGATCTCGGGGATAGGGGATGGTAACATTTCATCTCTGAATGCTCGTTCCGTGTAGAGTCGATAACATTTCCCTGGTCCCGTTCTTCCAGCCCGTCCGCATCTTTGTTTGGCAGCTGCCTGGGAGATGGGGGTCACCACCAGAGAGTCCATGCCCGATTTCGGATTGTAAATCTTCTGTTTTACAAATCCCGGGTCTACAACATAATAAATTCCATCGATTGTCAGTGATGTCTCCGCAATATTTGTAGCGATTACCACTTTCCTTGAGCCGGGTGGGGCCGGCTCGAAGATTCGGGTTTGCATTTCACTTGGGAGGGCACCTAAACGAATCAGCTGATCTTTTTCGTGACTTACCATAAACAGGGAGGATAATGAGATCCGGAACTTCACTCCCCAACTTCTTCATTCTCTCAAACAAGATCTCGCATGCAGTGTCGATCTCTTCTTGACCAGTTAAGAAGACCAATATGTCTCCTGGAGGTTCGGTTAGATGGATCTGCATTACAGTAATCAAGGCCGCATCCAAATAGTCCGTCTCGGGTTCTTTTGTGTACAGAATCTCTACCGGGAATGTTCGGCCAGGAATAGTAAATGTAGGGGCTCCAAAGAAATATTCCGAGAACTTCTCCATCTCCAACGTAGCACTAGTTACGATCAATTTGAGTTCGGGTCTCTTTTTGACAGCAGCTTTTAGTAAACCAAAGAGAACGTCGGTGTGGATGGTGCGTTCGTGAGCCTCATCCAACATAATACATGAATATGACATGAGATCGGGGTCGAGGAGACATTCTCTGAGCAACATACCATCTGTCATGTATTTGATTATCGTATCAGAACTAAAGCATGGGGGTTTTCCTTTTTCACACAAGTATTATAATATACAAAAACGATCAACCTACCATGTGCAATCTTCAAAACGAATTGTATATCCTACTTCTTGGCCCAATCTTACTCCAAACTCTTCGCTGACTCTCTTGGCCACACTCATCGCGGCCACTCTTCGCGGCTGGGTACATCCTATCCTTCCTCTAGATGCATATCCAGCCTCAACCAGATACTGCGTCATCTGAGTTGTCTTTCCAGACCCAGTTTCCCCAATCACAACCAAGATTTGATTGTCATGAATGGCTTGAAGAAGAGCTGTCTTCAGTTGGAAGATAGGCAAGGACTCCCTTTGTTCTTTCATGGTCAGACTAGTCCTCTTTCCATAAGTCGCTGTGCCTCCAGCAGTAACATGTTTCATCCATTCGGGCATTTCTCGACCCCTAGATGGAGGTGCTGGCTCATCTTCTTCGTATCTAGTCTCATTCGGAGCCATTGGATCCAATATTTTGTTTCCAGACACTCCTCCCCGGGGTTTCTGACCTTCCTTTTCTCTTTGTTGTTGAGTTTTCATATCTCTTCGTTCCTTGGATAAGGCCGATTGCATCAAGGCGGCTTGTGCCAAACTTCCATCTGGATTTTTCACCACCTAAAACAATATGAAACCCAAATCACACTTACTTTAACAGCCTCAATCTCCTGAACATGTTTTCCATAACCCTTCAGAAAAGCAGGTTCATCTTCCACTAATTCGATTTCCAGATCTTCGCCATCAGATTCATCCGGATTATTCAAAATTCCCTTTTCCTCATCAAAATCTGGATAATCCATCAAAGAGATTGCTCCTCCTCCCTTCATCTGTTGTAATTCCCATCGTTCCGGTGTTGATAACCGTACTCTTGATCTACTTGAAGTTCCAGGAGCAGCCACGCTCGTTTGTTCTGCTGTTTCTCTCTCAGGATTCATCCATGGGGCATCAGGACGTCTGTCAGCAACTCCAATGGCATCTTCAGAGAGTGGGGCATCCACTGGATTGAGATCTTCACCTGTTCTTTGATCCACTTCTTTCAAGGATAGACTGATTTTATCCCCTGTCTTCAAGACCTTGACTTTCACTCGGTCCCCTCGATTTACAACCTCAGTTACTTCTTTGACCCTTGCACCATTTCTAAGCTGAGAAATGTGGCAAAGACCTTCTGTCTTCTTTCTGAATCCATCCAACTAAAAAAAAATGTTTAACATCTAAAATCATAAACAATGATAGGAATTATTAATAAAACATACCACAATAAACGCTCCAAAAGACTGAATATTGTTCACTCGTCCTTCGTATATCTTTCCAACTTCAACTTCATCCAACAACTGAGGTTTTCTATCTCTTGGACTTCTAGATCTTCTCCTTCTTCCATCCCTATCTCGATCTGATCGTCCTCGATCCCTCGACCGTGATCTTCTCCTCCTACTTCCATCTGGAGATCGTGACCGACGTCTTCTATCTCTGTCTCTACTCCTTGACCTTCTCTTTCTGCCGTGCGGACTTCTAGATCTACTTCGATTCCTCTGTTTGGCTTGTAGGTCCTTCTGATAAAGCTGCTCTAACTCTCCTAAGAGACTCTCAGAAGTGGGTTGAGGTTCATTTGGCATCGCAAGGGCAGGAAGCTTCTTTTTAAGAACTTCCTTTTCATCAGCTATCGTTTTTATGAAGTGGTCCCCGTCTTCTTTATGTTCAACCTCGGGAGAAGGCGTCCTCTTCTTCTTCGTAACTTTCTTCGGCTCCATCGTGACAACTAGACGCAACAGATGTTGTATTAAGTTGTCATCAAACTAAAAGCATATTTTCAGAAATGAAGCAAACAAACAATGCCAAGAAAACCACTATGATACCTAAAGAACAACAGCAATCGTTAACTGCACTTACTTGATCTAATTCAAACTGAATCAAAGCGTTTTTGAACTTGTCAAAAGTCGGATTCTCCTTTGCAAGGCTAATAACAAACTCTGCAACTTCTTTGTCGTTGATGTCGAAGTGATTTTCCAGTTCTGTGACGATCTTAGACACCAAGGATAAATGCTCAAGCCGCTCCAAATCATCCATCGTACGTCCTTCTTCTTGTAATACGCAGAACACTCAACAAAACTGACAAAACGCGAAGAACTCTCCAACAAATTTCTTTCGAAAAATTTTTCTAAATATTTCTTGAAGCGGAATGCCAAAAAATGTTTTCGTGGCGGATACTGGCTCGGAAAGAGGGAAATAAAGAATTCAACTTTTCAAACTCCAACGTTTATTTTACCTATAAGGAATGAAGTCAAAGAAGCTTTTTAAGCTGAGCGATTTTCGGAGCGGTGCTGATCTGGCAGTTGGTGAAAGGGAGAACTTGGTATTTCTCGTCCATATTGAATACTCCATCCTAAAGGACAACATTAATCTTTGTTTTATTGCTTACCAAAGTGGTCATGACCAAGACCGAGCAAAGAGGAAGTAATTTAGCCGCAGCGGTTTCATCAATATTGTCTTCTTTGGTAGAATTGATCAGATATTTGGCGCCTTGAATAATGATCACTGCATGGGTGACGATCAAAATAATGCCCTTCTCGTGATTTCCCATAATTCTTCCCATAGTATTCCTAATTCTAACATTGACTTGGCTCTCATCTAAGGTCACTTCTTCAGTAAATGGCTTCATAATTGATTGGTATTCATCATCGATCGGATATCCACCTTCCAGTAACTCCTGATTCGTCATATAAACTGGCCGTTCCTTGAGGATATCCGCGATGTTCTGATCCAATCCATGCTCAATCCGAATCTTGGGGGCTTTCAGGACGTTCACAATATAAGAAGCGGTCTCAATGCATCTAAAGTAATATAATTTGTATCAATAAATGGTCTTACCGGAGAGCTGGAGCCGAGTAAACGGCGACCGGTCGATAACGAGCTCTCTTCAAGGAACTGGCCACCAAATGGGACAACTTTTGGCCGTAACAAGTCAAAGGGGAATCTTTTTTGAACCCGTGGATTCCGTGACGTCTGATCGGCAAAGTGGCTGGCTGGTTGGCATTGTAACGGCGGTATTGACCATAGCAATTGGTAGTCTTGGACCACGATGGGAACACCCCGTCCATGCGTTCGCCGGTTCGAACAAAGATCACTTTGTTGGTTTTGTCAATGGGAGCCGGGTTGAACTGTATAAGTAAAAGATTAGAATTATAATGTAATATGTCGTGCAGTTGCCAAGTAAATAGTTCCAAAACCTACGTCTAGGTACTGGGTCTTCTCTCGTTCGTTCCGTTCAGCTTCTTCTTCCTGACGAGCCTTCTCCTCATCATAATCATTATCCATCTTTAAAGTGTTGCCCGCAAAATCAGCCAACGATTTAACTGTGACATATTTGGTGTAGGATGTGGGAGATACATCCTTTTCTTCCTTGTTCTTGCGAGCTACATCCTTTTCGTCCTTGTTTTTTCGAGCTACATCCTTTTCTTCCTTGTTCTTGCGAGCTACATCCTTTTCGTCCTTGTTTCCGGAAGTTTGGACTTTCGACTATAATTAATTATACATTGCTTGATCAAATTGTAATCATTTGATAGACTCTGAACAACATTTAAATACCTGCTGACTCTTCTGAGTCGTATCTTCTTTGCCATTCAAATAGACGAAATTTTGGACGATGGGACCTTGGGCTTGTTGGAGGCCTAAAATGATTGGTCAATGTATACTTACAACTAGTAAGTTTAATCTGAAAGGCACCAACTTTTAGTGCGTTCCGACTCCGAAGAGGAGGAAGAAGATGTGGAACAAGTGGAGCACGATCCCTCGTCGTCTGTGGGATATGTCGGAGGCTTAGGTGGAGAGGGAGTCTTGGCAGCCTTGGCAACTTCCTCTTTTCTTGGAGGTGCCTTGGCAGCGTCATCTTTTTTTGGAGGTGCCTTGGCAGCCCTGGCAGCTTCACCCCATTTCAATTCGAAATTGAATTTGAGCGGCATCTTTTGTTTGATGACCGATCTCGAATCAAGTCTTGGGAATCAAATGATTTTTGATAGCCTGAGATTTTTTTTCATTTCTAAAATTTTATTTTGATGATCAAAAAATGACCGTATTTTCGAAGTTTTTCTTCCAGGAAAGCTTTAAAGTGCATTTAGATAAAAATAAATATACAGTTTTATAAAGCTTGGATTAAACTCTTTTGGACCAATGATTATTGTCCACCTTTTGCTGCCATTCCTCGTTCCATGCCCTTTACCGTAACCCAATTACTGTTTGGCTTTTGTTCTTTGTTCCTTCGGCTTATCCTAAAGTCTGGAGAGTCTTAATCTGCGAAACGTGAAATTGTGAAAAAATGTCTGGACGTCTTGGAAAATAATGTGTCGCTATTACAGTTAATCTCCATTAAGTACTTCCAAGTAGTTACTGGTAAAATTAGTGATCTTTGATTGTCTTTTTTGGCCATAAAGTTTGCTCATTTCCACCCAAATTTTTAATTTTTTGTAACTTGCTGAAAACAAATTTAGAAAGTTGTCTTATATATGTATGTACTGTTTACACCCTGTTCGTCTTCACAACTGCATTCAAGTGGGTCTCGGTGTAGTAGACGTCAAGAAGTTTCGTCCACTTCAGATGCAAATCCCCGACGTCATGGACTTCTTTACATTCATCTTCTCAAAACAATGGGACAAGTGTTTCCGACATGTGATTTCAGATAATAATATGTCTATGGTTTAGGAATATATCGTTGCCAGCGGGGACTTTAATGACAGAGAACAAAGTGAGGAGCACAGAAAAGTCTTTGATGAAGGGCTAGGAATTATTTCGCAAAAGGATTTTTGGTCAGAATGACAGATTTTGGAGGGTTTTTTGGAAAATGGTGACATTTGTGAAAAGAGAATTACTCAGAAACCAAACGATTTCTCCAGATTGATTGTCTCCCATATTTTAGCAGAATTTAAGAAAAGAATGAAAGAAATAGAAGTTGCAATTGGCATCCCTTTTCTTGATGACGAGTTTCCCTAATCTTTAGTAAATAGTATGTCACAAACGTTGTATTTCCGAAATAACTATAGACCCTTTGACCCGTATTGTATATGGGCTTACTTTTCTTCTCTTCATGAATTAAAATATCCCGTTCATCTTACTTTTTTTATATTATATTAGATGTCTAGATAAAGGATCTTTGAAATCCATGTTCATGGTCGACAGAATATCTAAAAGCGTTCTTCTTTTCAGTGGCTAATATAATATAATCGGTGAAAACAAAAGCAGTGTCTGAATATGTTGTGAGTTTTAGGGTGATTCAATTACTTCCCGTTTTAGAATCTCTTTTATTCAGATGGGCAATTCGAAAACAAGACGCAAATACGCATCACTGTAGTAGAGCTCACGCCGAATTCAAATTTTTTTTTTTTTTTTGAATTCAAATTTTGAAATTCTTACGCATTTTAACGAAGTAAGGGTCTTTGGAGATAATCGAATGTAACAAAAGATGTTTGATGCAGTCGTGACGCAAATCGATGGGAGTTTCAATATAAATTAAATTAAACTTGACCGTCAAGTCACGAAATTCCTGTATCAAAAGTACGGAGAATTGAGTAAAAACAGGCATCAAGAAGATACAATTACGGTGTTTTTTAATCGTAAAAAGCTATAAAAACAGTTCTGGTTGAGCCAGGATGTCTCCGATTTCTATTCCTCTAATGATTACAAATCCAATGTGGCCATTCAAGCTTACAATTTTCTTTTAGTTTTGTTTTTTTAGACATTTTCTTCAAGAATAGAGAAGTAAATGTCAAACGTTAATCCCGATATTGTAATGGCGATAGATGGCTCTTAATATGTCTGATAACCCCATGGGTCAGAAAGACCTAAAAATATAATAATTATAGACACGGTAAGCATTGGTTGAAATTATATTTTTACTATATTTTACCAAGGATTTTGAGAAAAACGTCTCCTTGGTAATAATTTAGCGCTCATTGTCAGTGGTACAATCCGATTTTTTTCTGCAAAACTTAAAGAAATTCTTTTATCGGCGGAGACTTCTGGAATAATCCTTGAACTCGGCGTAGGATCTTTTTACAAATTTACTGAGAATCGTAGCATCAAAGGCAACGGCTGCAAAAGGATTAGAGAGACCTATGTACGCCCCTAAATTGACCTACATTGTAATGTGACGTACTTGCCAGTTGTTGTTATTTCCGGAGACATTTCGTAAACTCGGCAGACGGTTTTTCTTTGACTACATGGGTTAAACCTGGTCAAAACAAGAGTTTGTACAAATTAAATGCATGTGAATTGCTCTTTCCAATATCTCCTCAAGTGCTCTTGATTTTACGGGGAGATGACATAAACACATTTTTCGAGGGTATGTTTACGCTCACCTGTGTGTAATTTATAGACTTTTTTTCGATCTACAGAGAAAGAAAGTAGAATATCTGAGTACAAAATAATATTATATCACAAGTCACATGTAAAGAAATTACCCTTTCTTTCTTTACTTTCCTATGTTATTGACTCTTTGCTGCTGGTGATATCATTCTGGCAGTTCTTGCATTCACAAGCAACTTGCTTGTATATCTTGGCGTCCTTATTTGCATAGGCTAGGCGCCCGTATTAAATACCACTCTCTGTTTTCCACCCCCACGACCATCTTTAATATCAAACAAAAACTATTAATTACATCTCCTATATGGTCGCAATTCCGAGCATCTTCCTCGTCTCCAACTGTCTTCTTGGAGGTATCAAAGAGCGGACAACGTGGATGGGACTGCTGTTTATTTACTCTCCTTGCACAGACTTATTTGGCGAACAAATCAGACCTTTTTCGGCCAGACCAAACATCTCTCGGTGTGACTTTAACCGATAAATTGAAGGCCCTCGATTAGGCTGTCTTCTGGATGAAGGGGAAACTTCGTTCTGCCCTAAGGGCTTGTCAGTCCGGCGCACAAAAACGGAAGGAAGTCTTTGAGCTTAGAGATATACGATTAATGAGAGCGATTCGTTGAAAGGACGCTTACTTACACTGTAACTGCTTTCTCAGAAAATCTAAAGTACAAATCTTGCGGACAGTATTAATTCTTTGAAGAGCGTACAACGTTGTTTAAGTTGTGTTTCGAAACTTTGAAGAGAGATATCTTTATCAAGATGTGTCTGATTGTGATTTGAGTTGTTAATACAGTAGACGAAAGAGAAAGGAGGATTCTGAAAGTCACTGGAAATTGTTATATAAAGTGTTACCGGGCGCTTGACTTTTTATAATGGTAGAGTTATAAGACTTGGCAAAATTGAAATAAGTTCAAGGTCAATTTTTAGAAAATATTTCAAATTAAACGTCTTGTTTTCCGGTCCCTTGGCCAAGTGTATTGCGAGTACACGCCCTCAGGCTTAGATGATTAGTTGTTTGTTTTGAGGAGGCTGTAAAACAAGCCTGGACATATTAAAATTGGCCCAGGGCCAATTCAAACATTCTCTTGCATACGGAACTGTTTTTTGGATTAAATATCCTCAAGATGGGGGTTTAATAACCTGGGAGCGAACAAGTATAGAACTTTCGTAACCTGGGAGCCCAACACTTTCCACATCTCCATGTCGGAAATGAGATACGCGGAAATGGTCGTTCGAACACTGGAATACGCTGTATACTACAAGGGCTTGTTTACCGAGCAATTTAACGGTATATATTACGCACACGTAATGCATAATGTGACGTATTCTCAAAAAATCTATGTTTATAAATAAGAATTTATCTGACGACTTTCAAAAATTTATTAGTCAAGTCAAATACAACATAAATAGAAACCCGTGGAGACGATTAAACCCGCAGAAATTGATGATTTGGAGATCAAACTGAGATTAGATTGCTATGGCGTTGTGTGGAAGACATGAATAATATTAAAAAAATTATATTATCCATGAGAGTAGATGAGAAAAGCTTAGCGTAAGGTTAATTGATTGGTGTTGTCGAAGAATCGGGGCGGTCTTTGTTGAGTCCGCGGTCGAATGAGACTGGCACTGGTTCGAAACTCCTCGTCGCTTTTAAAACAGAGCCCCCTGGCGAATCGAACGTAGCAGGATTCCATAATGAGCTGGAAATATTAATATTTCAGATGGCATGACTTGTTTGTGTACATGTTTTGCTCTCAACAAGACAACAAAAAGTGCAGAAAATACTTTGTAAAGAAATTTGACGAGCAGACGAATCATATTTTCGCACTGCGCCTAACTTTTTCATATGATTACTTTTGTCGCGCCCAACGCAAGAATTCAGAAAATTGAATTCCTTTCAGTTTTGATCAGACAGCCAAGCAAAACGGATGCGTCTTTTACGGCTGTTGTTCATAAAAGATTTTGCTATGGCCAAAAAATTATTCGTTACAGTGAGGCAACGGAGTTTCAACGTTATAATTTTTGGGGAAGAAACGACTCTTTCGGTAGTTCAATATAAAATAAAACCCCTTACCTTGGCTACAATAGCGCGGTATTTACTGCTGAATAACAAGTAGATCACGATGGTTGACGCTCCATTAATGCAGACCAGAAAAGTGCTGCCCTCCACCAACATGGTGTAGTATTCATTCATGACAGCATCGATACCGAACAGTTCGAATAAGTTATTTATAAAGGCGAGCATGTTGAAGTAGATGAAACCCGTCACCATGGCCACCAACATGATCGTGATTGATGTCTCTTTGCGCTCTAAAAACACGCGGATTAGGATTCGGAATATGATGTTAGGATGTTTGTTATTGATGTCGTTTTCTATTTCAAAAAAACTGTAAATCCAAAAAAAATATTTTCACGAGACTTCTCTAAGCCCCTAGATTAGGCTTTGAAATCTTAGTTAATGCTGTCCTTGTGTAGCCGAACTATTAAAATCATCATTTGATAGACTACGGGAAATGAGAGACGCGTCTAGACGGCCAGGAAAAAATGTTTTTGATCCCTATATTCTTGAATTTGAAGCGGAAAAATTGTTAAAAAACCTTTTGCTCCCAACACTCAACATTGCAGAGAATGACAATTTTTTTCAAAAAAAAAAATAAATTTTCGTCCAAAGATCTCACCTTTTTTCATGTCCTTGCTACTCTTTCCGCTGCTCCGAGCGCTGTCCGGTCCATTACTATTAACAGGCTTCATTGTAAACGAGATATTCGAAGCACTGGGCTCATCTCCAAAAGTGTGCGTCATCTTTTTCCTTATGATTTTTGACAATTTTAGAGCTGTCACAATCCGACAGTTGACCCAGGTTAGGACGGAAAATGGGATGCAGAACATGAGAAGGGTGTAGAGAACGTTACGGTAGACAATTGTATATGTCGTGTCGAGCATAAATGCTGACGGAGCTATCATCATACTTTTCCTGGAAACAGATTTATATATAAAATTACATTATACTTGATGACCAATATAATTACGATAAGGTCGAGAAAAGGACATGAAGAAATGGATGCAAACAGTAATTCAAAATAATAATTAGATCATAATTTACCTTCTCCACACCTCACTGAGACAAGGAATGGCACTTAATTCCAACCATCGAGGAACGTTGAAGCCAATCGAGATGACAAAAGCGTACAAGATAACCTTCAGTACGACGTTCTTATTGCTCAGCCGTCGGGCCTAAATTCCAAATTTATTACGAAATTTATGGTAGGGGACATATTGGGTCTAAGAATTCAAAGTACCGTAATCCTTGCACCGGTCGGGATAAAAGAATATTTTTGGTGGCGAAACTAAATGGAAAAGGGCTCTTGTTGTCCAAAACGGACGATGAAATGTTTGAAAATAATATTTTGAGTCTTTCTTCTCTTAGGTCCTTTTAGAATGACATCAGAGTTTGATCGAAACATACCAAAAACGGATGGCAAACTCCAAGATATCGATGGACCGACACCAAAGTCGTCAGATAAACCGAGTTGGTGTGGGCTGTGTGAGCCAACGGGTAGAAGAAACTGAGGGCCGACGGAGCAAATCGGACCAACGACTCGTCCTCTGTGTATTCGGCGATGACCGGGAAACAGAAAACAAAAAAGGAGGTCAGCAAAACAATCGCGTCGCTGATGGCCAGACAAAGCAAAAAGTAGTTGACCAGGTGACTCCGCATCTAAATCAAAAAGCTTTGAATATATTACTTTAGGCATTGGAATTGTTTTGTCATCAGATTTTAAAGTAATCATCGTTATATTTTCCTGTTTTAATGTCTAAAATAAGGCAAAATCTGTTTAAAAATTAATGTTGAAGGACTTTCTGGACCCAAAATTAATGTCTGCTGTCATTTTAAGACTTGCGGTAGCATTTTCAGGTCTTTGCCCTGGAAATGCTACCGTTTAAATGTCTACATTTAAAAAAAAAATTGATGAATAAAACATCTGGAGATCTCTAAAAACGTAAGTTTGAGGCATCTTTTGACCTTCAAACTCTGCCTGTTTCAACTAGAAGAAGTACTGACGACTTTTCCGGATTTCGCATTACTTTCAAAATCCAAGTCCTTGCAAAAAACCCAATTGCAAGTCCAAAGATAATCCAAACCGCCAAACTATTTATCTGCACTCTAATCCCTCACCTTTTTGTTGGAGAAGACGTAGACATTGCAGAGATTGGCACAAAGTCCCAGCAAACATGTAAAGGGCAACACAAACACTCGGAATGTGACCTGAAGCGGGGTAAAAGTGAGATCAGTGGTATGTCTACATCCAGGTAATGAATCCGAAATATTCATCTGACGATATGTCCAACATACGACTCTAAGGCAGGCTAAAAGTTTGGGTGTTAGAAGGCGAGATGGATCTTTAGATTGCTGTTTGACGCCTCGGATGACAAGTACATCTTGTCTTCACACTCTGTTACAAAACAGGCAAGATTGCGTAACAAAAAATGTAAAGTCAATGAAGTGTGACTCGAAAATGGGACAAACAAAGTCACAAAACAGAAGGAAACGCTTTCTTTCCAAGTTGTTGACATTAACAATATGTATAAAGGAAATACACAAAGACTACATACTGGCTCAGAATCTTTGATGAGAAGATTGCTTGAGGCAGATAAGGGGGCAGGTACGAGAATAACGTCCGCGCCCACTTAAACTAAAAACAAGGCCATTTCCCTTTCAAAAGATAATCAAATTGGACCAAGCCTTCTTCGTATGACCTGGCACGGTCTTTTCTCTTGCATTTTCTGCAAATTTCCGGTAAAAAATGGCGATACGACGTCTTCAGAATTACAGGAAAGATTAATTTAACGCCCGAAAACACTTAGATAGCTCAGTTCTAAGTATATAGTCTAAAAAGTCACAATCGGGTTACTGTAACTATTACCGTAAATTAAATCGAGTTTAAAAGAAATCGTAAATCTGACTTCTACAGCGATCCTATGATGAGCATCATTTAAAACGCGTTTTTTTTGAGCGAAAAATAAATTTATATTGCAGTAGATGCCAGAAATCACCTCCGAGATTCAAAATTATGGAATACCAAAATACACTGCGCCCACTAATTTGAACGTATATGACATGACTGCGAGTGGTTGATGTCATCTCAGGCCCTGGGATCCAAGGTCCGAATGGAATCATAAAAGAATTAGGCCAATTCCAAGTAAATAAAGGTCACAATTCACTCGCATGTCATAATTTGTAGCAGAACACACGCCGAAACTGTGAAATCCAAGTCTTGAAACACGCTTACAATTTGAGAACTGACGACTCCAACCGTATATCCACTTAGGGCCGCGGCTCCAATTTTTGGCCGCTCTCGGTTTTCAGGAATGGAGTGGATTGAAGTTTGGGGTTAATTAAATTCATGTCAAGTTGCAGATCATGAATCGCCACCCCACATTACCGACCCTGTTTTTTATGTCCTCCCCCATTATTTTAACATTATTTTAAGCTCCTAGCCCACGTAAATGGGGGTTTTTAGACCCAACGACCGCATCCCGTCTACCCTCGGCACACTTCCTTTCCCGATCGAGGATTTAATCGACTTATTAATGAGATCATCTGCAGTCTCGAATGCCCTCAGGCTATGCCATAAAGGGGCTCTACGGTGCTCTTGCTAAGGTCAGAGAAATAAATTAATTCCCGAACGTAAAAGAAACAGAATTATTTAAAAGGTCAGGCCACATTCTTCGGCTCTATCCGCTTCGATGAAGAAACAAGTTTACATATTCCGCAACTATTTTTAACGCAAACTTGCTCTAGGTAAATATGAGACTTGACGGCCAAAAAATAATCGAGATCCAACGATTGTTGCTTTTGAATGAGTGCAGGGAAACTGGCGCCATTATCTAATCTTCATCCTTTGTCATCGCATAATGAAAAAAGGGTAATCTCGGAAAAAAGAAAAAATTTGGGAAGCAAATGAAACTGAATAGACTTTATTAATTAACCGAAACCAACACTAACAAGATAATGTACAACAAAAGAGATCAGATATAAAAGTGTAAAGCTCCCCGCAATTAGCGGAAAATAGCCTGCGGGGATTTAAGAGATCCGTCTGATGATAATTAAATCGCGGCCAATCGAAAGACAACGGAGATGGGAGGGGTCCCAGGAAGAATCCAGTTTCAGGTACTCCTGGAAGCGTTGCCCGTGCACGGTTCGGCAACGCAGAAATAAATCCCAGCCGATCATTGTCATCTGAAACGAGACACAGACTCAGAATGGGGACAGCATTCTCTTGGCCCCGCCCCCTCCCTTAAATGGAACTTGTTCGGCCTTAGGGTTTATGTCCTGTTATTCAGTTGAATGAAGGCCCTTCTAGACAGTAATTGGTCCTTTATTTACTATGTAAAACGGTTTGGGATTGTCATCCGACGGATGTCTGCCCCGAGGAAACGTTTCCTCTTCTAACAACCCAAAAATTGACCCTAAATAGGAACGAACTCAGAGATCGGAAAGGATGTTACACTGTTTTGCCCGATAATAATGTTGTTTGGCAAGTTCTAAAGAACAACTTGAGACCATTGCCGAAGGAAGACATTTTCTGCCAAAAAATGCAGCAGTTCAAAACATCTCCAAAGTTTAAGTTGAAATCTAATACTCAAGTGTCTAGAATTTACACTTGCGTTAGGTCAGGGGGCGAAAGGGTTGCAGACATCACCTGTAGTTTTGGATAAAAAATTCCGGAAGAAGTATGTAAAACAATTAGAATTTTAAAAAGATATCCCTAATCCCTCTCACCCTATAATTAGAACAAAAAACAACAAAGAACATACCACAATACTGTCCGTTTGAATATTCTCTTCGAGTTTCCATCGATACACTTCCTCGAATTGGCCGTTACCCACGTTTCCGTGGTCAATTCTTCGGATTTTAGTGAACTGGACGTCTTTATGACGGGGCAGGCGACGTTTCACGGGCGGTTTGAGGATGTCGACACATCGACTACACTCGGGGGTCTCCATTTTATGTATTAGATACGAATAACCACATTCCTTTCGCTCTTCGCTTCTCGATTTCCCATTTTTTGCGAATTGGAGAGAAAAGATCGAATTCCCTGGAATATTCGAGAATAAAATAAATCTGTGCGCAAACTAGATTCGGGATGTGGCAGAAAACAGCGCTTACTAGTTATTGTTGGCGTCTAATATCAGATTTCGTCGTTTCGATCTCATGCCCTCGAGCTGTTTCGAATCTTCGGATCGCTTCTTCTGCATCAAGTCCCAATTCTTTGATCATGTATGTACAGGTGAGAAAGCCGGTCCGATTTATGCCGTGAAGACAATGAATGCCCACTACAACGTCTGAAAACGACGTTTTTATTATTTTAGGTAACAACTCATGTATAATATCCAAAATTTTCAAGGAAAGGCATTCTGCTGGGACTTCAACCTGAATTTTATTCTTACTTTGATCTTTTTGCTTGCTTAGATATTTCTTTATCTTCAGAATGGCCTTTTCGGCTTCTCTAGTAACATGCGGAACTTGTACATGACACTCGACTCCGTTTTTCTCCAATTCAGCGGGGTCATAAAGCAGTCTGGAGCAGCATGATACTACCATTCCGAGTCTCTTTCCTTTCTCATTAATCTAAACACATCAAATAGCAGTCACTTTTATGGGCTCACTCTTTTCACCAGTTCAGATACCGTAAAAATCTTGTCTTCCTCCAAGCCGCAGCCAACAAAGCGATCTTCACTCAGAGGTGTCTTGAAACATATGAATCGGGTCCCTTCGATCTGATCCCCAATAGGTTTGAACCGGATCCAGCTAATGATTAACGAATTATTTTTTCGATTGCACTAGACATCCTACCTTGAAGGGATTTTCTTAGCCATTCCAATTTGGTCCGTAATGTAGCCGCAAGTCAACCACACGCGCGCTTGAAATCAAAGACCCCCAGTCTATACACATTACAATGAGAGCATAGAACAATCTTCTAGATAGCAACGAGTACAAACTCAGTTAATTTAATCGATATAACACAAGATATCATACTTTACAGCTACAGTAATATACAGTTTGATAAAAGTTTGAATTGATATGGAAGTAACCTCGTCTCTAGTGTCAATTAAGGAAGCGAATCGACATCTTCTGCTCGATGTCGGTGCGTTCCATGGCTTTGCAGAACTCCTCAAAAGAGATTCGACCATCCTTGTCGGTATCTGCTTCAGTTATAGTGCGATCGGCAATGGAATCGAGCTGATCCGGGGTGATGTTACTTCCGACCATCATGTTTAATATGAATTTGAACTCTTCCTTGGTGATGTAGTTGTTTTTGTTTAAGTCATACATCGAAAATGCAACTAAAGAAGAATTCAACAAAAGGAGATTTAACTTACAGCGTAGTTTGTTCTGTCGGCTATTGATTCCATCATTCTGTGATTTATTCGCGGGTCTAAAATGGGCCAAGACTCGGACAAATTGTCGGAAATTGATCTTGCTCTCGGCTTCGGTATCATGATACGCTCTGTTGGTCAATTCGGGATGATTAATACTGTAAAATCATAAATAAATCGACGAAAACACCATGAATAATGAAACCTGGATGCAGAACGATAATCTATTCGCCTACATCTTTAATAAAATGAATAATGCATGAAAAACAAGACATTAATAGAAACATACGACTCAGTGAAGAAGGCATCGACAATCCTGTCACCAAGGGGATTTATGGCCAGTTCCGGGATGCGGAGAAAGTCCTCTCTGTCCAAGTATCCACGACCTTGCCGATCAAGAGACAAGAATCTACTATACAGCCGAACAATCTGGTTCTTGGAGACTAAAACACCCAACATTACTAAATGTGAAGAAGAAACAATTGATACCTAAACCATTCATAACACAAATAAATACTTACATCCAGTCTCCTCAGCTATTTCGGCGATCTCCTCATCTTGTAACATCAAGGAAGTACTATTATTTCCCATTTCGGAAATAATATACCTAAAACTGGACCAAATGTTTAAAGAATTCATTAAATGAGAGATCGATCGAATTGAATCATTAAAATATGAAAGGGCAGAGAGAAACACTGCTCGAGAACGAATTGGGTCGAGAAATAAAACGAAGAGAATTTAATCACTCGGAAAAAATCAACAACAGTAAATAACAATTCGCATTCCGGATTTGAAATGTGACAATGAAAGGCAAGGACCATGAATAATATGTTTGGAACGTAATCCGTCATTTGTTGGGTGCGGCAGCACGATTTGGGTTGAATGTAGAGAACTCGGCCTCGTCCTCATCACTGACATCTTCATCCTCCTCTCCTTCGTTGTCCGACTCTTCATCTTCAAGATCTTCCTCATCTGATCCACTTGGCGGCATCATGTCATCATCGATCGTATTTTCACCTCCACCACCTCGTTTGAACCCTCTCGTCATCTTCATAGCATCATCTTCGAAATGCTTCGGCCATTTCTTGTGTTCTCTCACATACAAAACAGTCTCCGGGTCCAAGACGTGTTGTATTTCTGCCTTGACTTTATCCCCTTCCTCGATTGGAAGAAGATAAACAAATTGCCCTCTCTTCACCCAGATTGTATTCCGGAACTTGGTGGGCATACTGGCAAGATATGTTTGACCATTTTCGTCTTCGATCTCCAACAAATCTCGGCCTTTGGAGGATAAGACGCGCCCAATTAGTTGATTTTCCTCGGGGAAGAAGAATTCCGAGTCCATTCTCTTACTCATAAAACGTTTCTTCGAAGTTCGTGACATGATTCAAGTTAGGAGTAATAGAGAATAAGTTGAACCACTTCTAATATTCTCCATCATTGGGAAATAAAGAAGATTTTTACACGAGAAAACCAAAAAATATCATACGAGGACGAAGTGTCACTATTGATTGGGACAGAAGAATGGTGGTCCAAAGTGCGCAAAATGAACCGAACTCCGTCGACAAGTGACTCTATTTATTGCTACAGAAAACTACAGGAGGTATAGTTATATCTGCATCGTGTCATGGCATATTTTGCGACAAAGGACGTTGAAGTTTTCCAATTCTCTTCCCACATATCGGATAACATTACCAGCCACGGTGGATTGGGCGTATTCTTCCTTGATATTAGCACCTCCTGCAAGAGCAGGTATACGTAATGCGACAGTAACCTACCCAAACTTTCGTATCCCTCCGGCGTCACCAGAATACAAGGAGTAACAAAGTTGATGTGGACCGGATGATAATCTTTGTTGTCATACTTGGCAACACTCGCAAAAGTCTTCCAGCAATATGCGAAGCCAGATTGATCTTTGGGAGGTCTGACCAAAATCTGAAGAGATCCCACACTCTTTCCTGTGAATTCTTTGTCTCCATCCGAAAAAGAAGCTGCGATTCGACCATTGCAAGACCAAACTCGGCCCATGATCGGATGCCCGTGACGGTACCACAAGGCTACATACTGCTCTTGAGACCCGAATGGAGTGCGGAGGGGACGATCAAAGGCCACGACCAATTTCCTATAGGCGCAATTATGAATTTAGAAATGGATTATATAAAAACGACACTACAAATCACTTGGACCTTACTTTGGATCTGGAAATTCGTCGCCTGCTTTGTAATCCGCCCACTCACTGATGTTGAGTGAGATTTTGGCCTCGGCGGACATAATCTCAACGACCTTCTCGGCTTGGAAACGCGACCAAATGTCGAGTATAATTCAAATGGAGAGTAAAACTTTTTCAAACAAAATCCAATAATCTAAATTTGAATAATTTATTCGTTGGCGGTTAGAATATTTTTTGAGCACGACGCTTCTTGGGTTTTGTCGGCGTTCAAGCCTCTACTGTTATCCCTTTTGGTAAATCTGCTTTTGCTGAACTCTGGATCTGTCATCGTGTTATTCTCGGTCTTCCCTTTGGACATTGCGGCTCTGATGTCCTGCGGTTTTCTTCTCAGACCTTTTGAATCGCTGAGAACGACAGGGTCGGGCTTGGAACTGGGGTCAAATTTTGGAATGGGCTTCTTCTTCTCTGAATTTACATGCATTTATAATTCTGAATCAAAGTTTTGTTTCAATTTTATGTCATCAATTCAAAAATCAGCTTTCCCGCTATGTTTTGGCATTCCATGGCAAGGTCAGAAGTAATGAGTGAGGTAATGTATTCTCTTCATCTGAGATCGCTAACAAGGAAGCTCTAGGTGCCTTTGCAAGGTCTAAAATTTTTCTTACACCTCTATAATGGTTAAGGCCAAAAATTAAAAAATGTGATATTCCTTCAGAACTAATAATTCAAATTGACATGACATACTTCTATGATGCACGGGGATATCGCTTCTTTCCACACCATCCGGCTTCTTTCCCGCTTCCTCCTTGATTGTTTCCCTGGAAGTCACCAGATTCTCCGTAGTCTCGATGGCTTCATTAGAAGGTTTGGGGGCCGAATCGATTTGGCTGGGACATTTATTGAGACTCTCGGATTTATCCGATTTATTGCTACGAGACCAACACATACAGTTATTTCCGCATTGACCGGTCGGGTGGAGAGGGTATTCAAAAATGATAATTTTATTTCGGAGTCCCAAATGAGCGAAAATTCGATTTTCATGCAAACTTTGCACTAAATGTATGAGAGATTGGGGTTGTCAAATTGGTCCCAGGTTAAGCGCAGATGCTGACAAAGCTACGATAAGAGATGCCAATCTCTGATTTCTTGTTTAATATGTTACAATTTACAAATTGTTCAGTTTCGTTATATACACGTACAGTCAATAAATACTTAACAGATGCTGGAAGTCTGTGTGAGAAGGGCATCCCAGTTAAAGGGCTCGTTGAAAACTGCCTCGTCCAGCCATTTCCCGTAGTTTCGTTTGAAGAATGGGGTAAATTCGAACTCTTCGCTCAGCAAATTCTGGATTGAATCGTCGACTGGCTCAAATTCCTTGGGGTCAAAGTCATCACAGGTCAGGTTTTCACTGTTATCTACAGAACAGTATCATAAAAAGGTGTCAAACCAACTTCAAACCGTGAATTAACAACCAAAAACTCACTTGAAGCCAGCTCAGGATAGATATGGCTATACCTTCTACTGTTAAACCTCTCCACGTTCAGTTTTAATTCCCTTTCTTCCATCTGGAAATCCCAAGTTTTGCATCGAGTCTCGTTGGCAAAGGCCCAATCATCATTCAGTCTATGTCTGACTTTCATGTAGACCGCTGAGATCACCTCCATGTTATTCTTTCTCCATTGGCGGCCAAGATAACGGGCTTGCATTTTGAGAAGCTTCAGAGTGTAAAGTTGGAAAATACCCTGAAAAAATAAACCATTATTCTTTTTTAATCCACTTTAAGATCTAAAACGATAAAAACTAAAAACTAAAAGTACGTACCGATCTAACCTTGAGACATCGCCTTAAAATTGGTGCTGATTTGAAGACCACCAACATCATAGTTCTACTCTGTTTGTTCTTGATGAGTTTGTTTAGAACTCGGAGAAGATTGACGGAGGAGAAAACATTTCTCCACAGGAAATAATGTTGATTCTCGGACCTGCTGTCATCCACATTATCAGCATTCAATTCTGGCCATTTATCTAAAACAATTTTTTACTATTTTTAAAGACAAACGAAAATTTTGAAATGAGTCAAACCTACTTCCATTCTGAACATAATAAACCACAACTTTTGGATAGCACAATGGAGTCAGCTCATTCTTGGATTGCAAATATCTGACCATATTTTGATCGAGAAATTTCAATACCAATGGGAGACAATTGGATAGCACCAATTGCTGGGAGAAGTTTTCGTATTGATAGATATGATTGAGTCTGAAGAACTTCAAGAGGTAGACGATGATCGCCGTGGTGGCTTTGACAACAATCTCCTTGTGCCTGTTGATATCAATCGCCATTCTGACCGCTTCTTCCAGAAGATTTGATGAATTCACGGAAACATCCAAATTCAGGGAATTGGAGAGCATGTCCGTGGCATCTCCAGATCTTGTCAGCACATCCGACAGGATCAAAGCGCCATCATTCTTAGCCTTGGAAGAGGGGATGGCCACTAGAAGGACTTTCAGTAAACTCAATGCATAGTTCGAGAGATTGGGGAGCATTCCAATGTAAAGACGCTCGGTCGGGTTATCCTCGACATGCTCCTTTCGCGAAAACGGGTACTTGTTCAATCGGGCATCCTCTTCCATCTAAAAATTAACCATCAATTTTAAACCACTATTTTAATCGTAAGTTCATCAATCTTACTTGACATTCTCCAAGCGACTTATACAAATGTCTTTTGAAAGCCTCAACGCTTTGTTGAACTGGTTGTGGCAATCCAAAAAGAGTCTCAACATCACCGGGAAGTTTGTATCCAAAGAATTTGTGCCGAGCAGTCTGAATAAAGTTCTCCAAATCCGCCTTTCGAACTTTAGACGTCCAAGGTAGACATGACGGAACTGGGGATGAAGCTGTCGGGGTTTGATCACCTCTTTGATTTGTTAATGAATCCTGAGGGCCTTCGAGTAAAGCTAAAAAAAAATATTAGAAAGTCGTTATGTAACATACGTTTTTGTTCAACTTCCCCTTCTTCATTCTTCTGCAACATAACAGCACTAATGGGTTTGGAGAAGTATTCATTCTTCTTGACACTCTCTTCTCCATCTGTCTCAATGGGAGTAACTGGAGGTTCATCTTCTTTCAGATCCGAACTTGGCTCATCGGTACTCAAATTAGCCGAGGTAATTCCCTCCTGTCTCTTGAATGCTCTGACTGTTGATGGTCTACTTCTTTTGGCGATTACACCCATTTGGCCCAATCTTCTCCCATCTCCAAGCCCTTCTTCAGCGCTGAAGTTCGATGCTTTTAGAGTAGCCGCAACTTGAACAGTATCTTCCACTCGACTCAGTCCAAACGATTCCCTCATTTCTTGTTTTCTAGTACGCAAAGTCTCGGCATCTCCCAGGGTTGCAAGAATAATCTTCCATGCAAGTAGAAGGACTTTCTTTATCGGATACTTGGGGCATGAACCTCTAACAAAAGGCGGTACCACATCCAACAAATATACAAACAAAGGTTTACTGAGACCCTCCAATGGTTCACCTAAAAGAAGATACTTAAAATAATAAACACGTACCTAATTCAATCAAAAAATTGTGTTGTAGGTTCTCTAATCTGGCCACCGAATAGTCGGAAACGTGAATAACCTTTTGTAAGACATCTTTCCTTCTTATTGATTCGACCATATGATACATTGAAGAGATTAAGAAGCGGAGGATTTCATTATCCGACAAGGTATAAACCTTCTTGGTTCTGGATTCACCATCCATAGAGCTCATCGAACGATGACTTGAATATTGAGAAAGGGAACTGTGGCCACGTTCAGAGGCGGTCTGATCAACAAGATTAACTTCATTGAATTCGGTCATAAAAAGTTGACATAATGCCTAAAACGAAAAGTCTTATGTAAAAATGTCGCCATGGTTAAAAAACAAAGCAGAAAACTTACTCGAAATACTCCGCATTCATACGCCATATAACAATTGGCAGCTGCTTGAATCAAACAAAACTGTTCCACATAATCAGTCTCGTCTATATAACTAACATGACTCCTCGCTTCATCCATCAAGGCCTGCACACTCTCGTTGTAGGGCTTTTTGAAGTCTCCATAAGCTCCCTAAACCTATGGATTAATAAAGAGACCATACCTGAAGAATGTACAACAAGATCCCGCATGCGTCTAATCTCATGTTCAAATTGGCACTCTCCAACCTCTGAATAATATCGGAAAATACTGACTTCATCTCGTCCTTCTCATTGAATATCCATATCGGCGATATCTAAAATAACATAATGCTCATAGAAAGTAACTTACCCCTCTTTCTTCGGCATAATTTTGATACAACGAAAGTGTTGCTCCGAATTCGTCCACCTCTGAATACGAATACAACTCGGAGAGTTCATTGGCAAAGCTATCACAATCAGCATAAACAAATGCGATATCGCCCATCTCAGATCTGGCATGAGTTTGATCCATGGAAACATTCCCGGCGTTCGACAGTTCTCTCAATTTCGGGAGATAAGCGGCCCTCCGTTGGGCTAAGGCGGACTCGCATATCTGAGAGCCCATTTGGATTCGCGCCTTAGACTCTTCGGTGGACGGGTTTCCGGCCCCGTAGACTGAAAAAAAGAAGATTAATGAGCCGGCACTTAATCCTTACTATTCTCAGCGAAACTCGGTCTCACACTCCGCGGGGAACTGGAGCCTTCCATGCTTTCCTCCATCTAATTCATCTCCTACTCAGGCGGAAAACAATACTTAATTTGATTAAATTATGAGTACTTCGTACTTTACAGGCAATAACAATTTTTGATGGTTAAAACCAAACAGACTCCGGCCACATTCTTCCACGCCTAACTTTTATTCGCATCAATAAAACCTTTTAACTAGTATTAATCCATTCGACTAATAGATCATCTTTTGTAGCACTCAATGGTAGAGATGCTTCTTGACTTCCCAGTAACGGTGTTGCTTGAACAGCCAGCTGATGAAGGAGAAGGCAAAGATGAATCTGAAAATGGTCTGGACGACATTGCCGTAGACGGGACCGGAGTAATATTTGTTGTGGACACGCCAGATGTTTCTGACCAGTTCGTTATAAGCGGCGCCAACACTGAATTCACGACGTCCCAACCAGGCTGGCAGATCGGCAACCTTCACATCGAGCAGCCTAACTTCAGCTAAAATCAGGTACAAATTATTTATAAATAATGTAAGTGTATAGAGTAATTCTTTTTCTTAAATCGCTTAGTATCTAAATTTAAAACAAAGATTAAAAATTAGAAAAACTTACGCTTTCCGTAGTACCGCCAGTGGCAGTAAGGACCATGAACCTTAGGGTTGTAGGCTTTCTGATAAAGGCCAATCTCGGTACGGCTGATAACTCGGTTGTAGAAATAAACACCAAGACGTTCGAAGGCCCGAGAAATGGGGATGAAAATGAGGTCCGGCACCCAAGGAGTGAGATGGGTACCTGGAGGTGGGGGACGGAGGAAACTCATTCTGAAATCAAAATAAAAATATCTGAATAACAAGGCACCAACGAAACAAGTGAACCGCACTGTAAGGTAATACCAGCAACGAGAAAATAACTTAAAAACATTTTTGAAAGAATGTCTCGGGATTTCAAACTTTTGTTACCCTCAACTAACTTGTAAAAGGCAAATATTTGCAAGACCTATCAATAACAACGGAAAAGATATTTGCAATAAAGGGTTGTAAATCATTTCTATAAACAAAATGTAAACATAAAAACCAACATTTAAGAGACTGTACATTCATGTGGAACATCAGAGCCAAAAATTGAGAAGAAAAATCTTCTCCTTTTGCTGCAAGATTCTATTCCCTGACCGCCAATTTAAAATTTTTGGTCTCAACGCGAAAAGTTGGAACAGGGAGAACAATGAAACGGAATAAAAAGTAAGGAGATGGTTAGTATAACATTACTGGGTAAAATACGGACTGAATTCAGATTATATTTTTTGCATCATTCCTACCATTTAATTACATTATAGTAGGTGTAAACTACTTTTTACCCCTATTCATTGGACACAAAATTCATTCAAATAGGTTTCGACTGATTTATTCAAGAACCGAGAACCTGTTATACACGGGGTTTACATAACCATTGAGTTGAGACCTAATTTTATTTAAAATTTCCTTCCAGTCAGAGAGTTCAGAGATTCCGTATAAACCGGCCGAAGTTCTTCGGGCTCGATAGAGTTGATGATGTTATGTAATTCCTGGACTTCTTTCTCTTCAAATGCTTTGAATTCCTTATCGAGTTGGAGTTCGTTGAAGATGTCGCTGACTCTGGCCACAGATCGATCGTCTTCTTTGTTGAAATGTTCTTTGAACTCCTTCAGAAGGTCTTCTCTGGGATTCTTTGGATTTCTCATCAAATCCAACGCTTTGCAACTGATCCAAGTGCATTTCCCTTCAGCTATGTCGGTGGGAGTTTTACCAGTAACTGAGTTATCACCGAAAATATCAAGATAGTCGTCCTAAAACATTTAAATATGACAGCTGAGGGAGAAGATCCATAACATACCTGCGCTTGGAAGAAATAACCTAATTTGAACGTAAATGGCACTAAAGGCTTGTAATCTGCTCGATCGGCTAAATGAAATCCTAGTTGAAGAGGAAGGAGGTACGTGTAATGGCTGGTCTTGTGATTTACAACTTGTTGATATCGATCCCAAGTGCATCCGTCAATGCCAGACATCAGAGAGTCCAAGGTTTGCCCGATAATCGTTACTCTTTTGGTCTAAACCAATCGGTTCATATTGTTTTATGCGTGACCTACTTCATAAACATCTCTTAGAATGATATCCCTTTTTGGATGATTTGGGATTACTGTTCTGATCAGTAGATCTATGGCGGAGTCCAATAAGAGACCATCATTGATAGCTGTAAGACCAATCCCATCCAACATATACCAACAAGGTTTCCCTCGCCTCGTGACGGCATGATCCATAATGTCATCAGTGACCAAAAGGAAGGTTTGAAGCTGAAAATAGCCAGATTTCAGCTATCTGATATCTTAAACTCACCAATTCATTGGTAATGCACACCTTGGCGGCATTCAATTGATCTTCTTGGGTGGCCGTGGGGCATAAGGCCTTATAAATATCAAGCCCCAACGCACTCCGAGCACATTTCCCATCGCCCATGTTGTACTCGAAACAGTTCTCCAGGCGAGTCTGGAACATCTGACGCTCACGTCCTTTGAGAGTGTGGCTCATGAGGTCGCCGACCTCTCCCTTCAGGCCTTTGATCACCGTTCGCACAAACTGTCGACTCATTCGGACCTACAAGAAGAAGACGGTCATTCGGCGGCGTTCGAGTTCAAGTGGATGCGCGCTTTCCGATGGCCACTCGAGATGGCCACACTTTCAGGCTTGAGGCAAGCGAGTCATTTCGAGCTTGGAGACTGGTCCCAATGCCTGATAACAACGATTATTCCCGGCCACAGTAAGTTTTTTAATAAAATTGGGGAAGTTAATTCGAGCACTTGACTAGTTTTTTGTGGATTTTGAAGGAGATTAGAGGGAAGTTAGTGGGAATCAACCAAAATTTTAAAAAATAATAAAAACTTCAAGGTAACCCAAAGTAACTTTAACTTTTTTTAGTGCCTCACCTCGATTGCCGGCACCTCCACCCCCTCCCAATCGACCGAGGATGACCCAGCCGCCAAAACCGTCTAACATATTCTTCAATCCCAACTTCAGATTTCCAAGCATACTCAAAAGAACGTACGTATTTATGGATTAAAATAATCATTAATTTAATTAATAACCTTTTCCGCAATTGTTGCTCTAATTTCAGAACTCTGCCGGTAGTCAAAAAGACAGTCCCCATGCAGCACTGTGCCACAGTTCTAATCCCCATATTCCTAACCATGATTACCGTATTCGTATGTCTTATTGTTGGCCTGGCATTTCTGACAGATGGATATAGTTATTGTGGAGATAAGGAGAAAACGACACAAAATGAAGACAGCACTTGCCTGTCTAAGGATTGCATTGTGCATTGTAAGTGTATTTACAGCAGGCTTATATTACCCTGCTCACTTCGATCATCGATTAATTTATAGCTGGGAAACTGTTAAGCAGCCTGGATGAGATGGCGGATCCCTGTCATAACTTCTTTCAGTACTCTTGTGGCCACAAAAAGAATGACAAAAGAGAGATTAGCAGCTTTGAGAAGAAACTAAAAGGTAAAATTCGTTCTGCTAGTAGGAGCTTTTCTTCTTTTTACAAATATTTATACTGTAATGTTTTTAGAGAAGCTCGAAGAGAAGCCCAGACCTAGTTTCCCTCTGCCACAACGTCTGTTATTCGATTTCTACGACTCTTGTATGAATGAAGAACATCAGAACCAATTGGCAAGTCATCCTTGTGTGTTATAACACAAAGAAAAGTGAATTCCAGGATCTAATCGAATTCTCAGCTCTGGTATCCAAAATTGGAGGCTGGCATCTCCTTCAAAACGCCAAATTTGACAATGAGAGTGCTCAATTCGAAAAGTTGGAAGTGAACCTGCATAACTATGGAATCGAGACGTTAATTGTTGTAAAGGATGATATTGTAAGCCAAAAATTCTTACGGGTGTCTTAAAGAAAAGCCATTATTACATCTTTTCTCAGATATCAGCTCCAGAATTTATGCAAGAAACATTTAAAGAGCAGAATCTCCATGAGTTCTTTCTGAATGTCCTCACAGAAATGGATGTGGACATAGACTTGGCGCAAACAGCCGTCGAGAAAGCCTTGAGATTAGAAGCCGAGCTGATAAAGGTCAGAGCAAGACAGCCACTGTAATCGCATTTTAGGCCAAGAAAAAAGGACTTTCGGTAAAAATGAAGATCAAGACATTGGAATTGGATTACCCTGAAGTCGACTGGAAGGTCTTTTTCGATTCCGACGACAAGATTTTGGGGCTAAAGCGATCAATTCATGCGAATCCATCTTATCTGAAGAAAATAAACCAACTAAAAGAGGATTACGAGTAGGAAAACACTCATATTTTAACATAAAATTACTTGCAGGACTACTATTAACTATCAGATGATACGATTCTTATTCTCTCTTACTCCCGCATTGCCTCGGAAGTACCGAAGGCATCTAAAAGACCTGAATGATGAGATAATTCCAAGGTGGAAGAAGTGTATCAATGAAATTAAACAGATGCTGGCTGTTCCGTTACTCAAATTCTCAAAGAAAATGATCAAAAGCAATGTTGAGGATACTGTAAGTGCTTCTAAAATTTCAAACACTAACCCTTACAAAACTACAGTACGCCGTTTTATAGGTGAATATCGAGAGACTAAAGCTGAATGTCGCCCACAAACTGAAGTCAGTGGATTGGATCGATCTCGAAAGTAAGGAAAACCTCAACGATCTTCTCGAAACGCTCAAAATCACTGGCTTTGACAGTCTGAATTGGGATAAAATCAAGGAAATTTATAAGAAGGAAAGACTTGACCCCACCTCGTACTTTGAAAATGTAATCATTCTACGACAAATCAACGCGCAGTAAGATAATTACTGGTTAATTAGAGTTTTTAGGGTACTGGAAAGTGAAAAATGGTCGAGTTTATTGAGTCGGGGAGAGGTTATCTTCCACGCGGACCCCCCAGAGATTGGTAAGGCAATTAAAATAAATCAAACTTAAGGGATTACAGTGTTAGGACCGCTAACAGTAATGAAAATGGAGTCAATGAACCGGCTGCACAAAGAAGTCAGTCTCACTGCAGAGATATATAAAGTCCTCTTTGACCAAGGCAAGTGCAATATAAATTTTTAGTCACAATAACAAAAAATTCTAAGAAAAAATCCTTTCAGAAGCAATAAAACGACTAACCAAGGAGTCCCAATCAATTCTCAATGCAAAAACAGAGTGTTTCAAGAACAAATCAACCCATCCGGTTGAATTGTTTTATACCATTTGTGCATTCGAAACGATCAAACCCGTAAGTTATTGGAGAAACAAGTAGTGTAAAATTAAACTTCCGAATTCCAGGAGTCAGGCAAAAGTGTGAATCTCCCAGGTTTGGGGGAATTCTCAACTCAAAAGTTATTTTTCTTGGATTACAGTACGGTAAGGGAAATATAATAAATCTCAAGAATAAGAAGAAAAACAGACTAATAATGATATTTCAGAGTGAATGCCTCGAAGCGCAACAAAGGTGAGTTACAATTGGAACTTTTAAAAAGGTTAAAACGCACTGGGTAATTTAAAAAGAAAATGCTCCGGGGTTGTTACAAAAAGCGGTAATTACAGAAACAAATGATATCAATTTCTTGTTCTTTGACCAGACACTTCAATTAGGTATGAGTTATTTTCTGCAAATTTACGCCACCCACCTTCACCTTTAAACTACCATGATTAATATCCTAAATTATCAAAAGTACTCTGACGACTAAAACGATCTCTTAAATAACTTATCCACGTTACAATGACTATAAAATATATGTAATTACAGCTTAAATAACGTGATGCAACACCTTGACGGATTTGCGGAGGCATTTAGCTGTGCTGTGGGGACAGTAATGAACCCCAAACAGAAATGTAATGTTTTGTGATGTATTTATATATTTATTTTATCATCATAAAGGAAATACCGGACTTGTAGAAGGGAATGTTTCGTTTTTACATCGGCTTTACATTGGACTAGATTTTACGTTTTTTATTCCTTGGGTTGGGCACAGTCGGAAGAAGAAGATTTTGCAACTTGTTGTGACTCCATGAAACTCCTTCTCTCAACTCATAACCTCCCCCGTTCTCCTAAAAACGAAAGGTTTATTCAATTAGCGAAGTAATTAGCTTCCTTTTTAAACAAAAAATAATACTTTCTTTTCTACTAACATAAACTACTTACTATAAGAATGACGAGATGTCCGTTGTATATTTGGAGAGAACCCAATAAGCGGCAACCCCAGCTGCAGCTGTTCCCATGACCAGCCAAGGAGCGCCCAGGGCGTTGTGTCGTTGCAACGGCGGAGGTTGTTCTCTTAGAGTTCTGGATCTCTTTTCGCGGATACACAAACTCTCATAATCTCGCAGATATGGTCCTAAAATATATTTAGAGAAATCAAGTACTCCTCTTACCTTGTACTAAGCTCGGTGGATATAAATTATAAAGATCTCTAGCCCTGTCCAGAACTGTTTGTATGTCCAGATCAACTGGAACATTGTTGAGTAGATGATGTAAGGATGGCATTTCTGGCTCGCATTTAAGTATATCTTGTCGCCGATGTTCTACTAAGGCGGCACTAACATATATTGGCATCAGATAATGTGAGGAGAGGAACATGTCAAAACAAAGGACAACCTAAAGTAATGTGAATGACAATAAAACGCGACCACATACCTGATCAAAAGAGTGCAACGAGTGGGAAAACCAGGTGATTGGCCAGCTTAATGCGAATAATGTCCCTAACTCGGCATCTCTGAGGATTTTTTCGATCTGGGGATCACAATGATGAAGGATAACATAAATGAGGTGCAGTTCAGCCAAAGCCGACTCTTCCAAAGACTTCGTTAAATAATTTCGAATGGCAGATCGTTGGCAAATGTCCTTGGCCACAGTTCGGGCCTTCTCTACGTCTAATGCTAATAATAATGTTAAACAAATGTCGTGAAACCCTGGAAATAAAAATAATTATATCAAATCAGTGAAATTCACGTGAAAGATGCAAGAAGATTACCATTACCTTGATAATATCTAAAAGTTCTATTCGAATACAACAACTGAACAATGAGTGGACTCAGATCAGCTTGAAGAGTTAACCTTTCGGTCTCTGATATGTTGGGAGGGAACCTGGATAAAGTCCTATTGACATCTAACTCCACTTGATTCCATTCCACATGTTGCTGGAGGTCTTCTATTGACGGGCTTGGCTGAAAAATGATCATCTATCATGTCTTTTGCAAAATGATTGCCAAAGGTAACCTGAACAACAAACGCTACGTCATAAAAACATTTCGCAATACCTAAAAAAACAAAAATCAAGGATGAAACCTCACCGAAGGAATCTCGTCCGTGGGGTCGTCCTCTTCAGAATCCTCTTGTGTAGAAGTGCTCAATGATAAACTTGATCTGGCCGACTCAAAAAAATCCGAATCCGAACATGAAGAGTCGTGAATGACTTCGGAAATGACACGAATCTTCTTATCCTTCAAGATCCCATCTGCTTGTGGCATTGTTGAAGCCAAGATTGGCCAGATCTCCAATCGAAACTCATGTTCCAAAAGCCCTCCAGATGTAGTCGCAAATCGTCGAAAGTAACTCAAGTTATCATACATCTGCTCGTCATTCTTGGACTCGGATAATATCTCGGCAATCTTCTTCTTCTTCCGATGTCTGGCCTCCAATCGGGCATTTTGGACACAATCGACCGATTTATGGTCAGGCAGCTCGATACCATCCAACATCTGAAAGCACAAAGCATAATTCTTTAATTAAACTATAAAGTCCATCCAAATGCCACTTCACTTTTCGGAAAACAAGAGGAAAACGCTAACATGGACATAAAGTTATATCTGCTTGCCTTGATGACCTCGGAATCAAGCGTCATTTATCAGATGTCAACACAATCTGGTCCTAATTCATTACGACTTCAAACTGAACGAATCAATTTGGTTCAGAAAATTTTCCGAGAAAAAATATTTTAGAGAACGCCAAGTTTATGTTTTCGCGGTGGGACCATATCCGAAGGAGAATGTATTTTATTTTGAAGTAATACAAATCTATAAACCGGTTGTACATCATGGTCGAGGATGGGTTTTGGTCTCTGCTACCGGATGAGGTGGTACCAGCTGCACTCGGAGGTGTTTTCGTTGGATTCTGGGGAGCCGTCATAGTTATTGTAATCCTTTGTCAGAAAGTAAGTCGTCAGAGGTTTTGATGAGAAATGAATAAAGTAAAAATTCCATCAAGCTTCTTTAGAATGAACCTCGCCGAATCCTCATTAGCAACTCCTAAAAATTAGAAAATTAAAAGTTATTCTTACTGATTTCCAAGGGTTCAGCTGCATCCACAAAGTTTCTGAAGAGGGTATGAAGATTTTGGAGGCTTACTCTCACTTTCACTGAGTCCGTTACATCGTTATTGTCGCTACCTAAAAGTTCAAGACAATTTGTTTACGCCCTTACTTCCTATGTGTTGCCGGAGGCTCAAATCCTTCAATATTACAGTACTTTTACAACCAGTATCAGTTCCACAGATCCTCATCTCTTTTTTGGACACACATAGGATAATTTCCAGTACATTCAGATTCATGTGTTTGAAACCATTTAGAATTTTCTCCAGCCGACTTGATTCAGCGATCAAAACACTGATCTAAAGATAAAATAAATAATGCCATAGCAATATAACTCACATAATCTCGATTATTCGATGGCATTCGGTATTCATTAGAATCAACTAGTGGCTTCAGGTCAGTAGTAACGTCATGTGTCGCATTGAGATTGGGGATTTTAATTCTGAGGTGGAGATTTGAATCAACTTGAACAACTCTCAACTTTAGCAGGTCAATTCTTAATTTCAACATGTCTAGTCCTTTTAATGCGTCAAAAATCTGTTCCGATTCAACCTCAAATGAGACTTGTCCTCTTTCAGTTTCCATAAATTCATATTGGTCAAAACATTGCTTCTAAAATCAGAATAACCAAGTTTTGATACCTAAAATGGGATAAACCTACATTGTTTAGCCATAATTCAGTCATACTCGTAGACAATGCGCTGTCCCCTCCTCTAAAAAGAAGGAAACTCTCTTCACTGATAGTCAAGATCATCGTATCTTTGTGATAAAACTCGGCGATTCCCAATAACCTTTCTAAAACAAGTTGAATATAAGTGAAAAAACTTACTGACAAAGCTGTGGACTTTCTCAGTTCCTTCAATGACTGCATTAAACTTGAGAGTAGATATTTGTCCCGACATCTTGATTTATTCAACAAAATTTCGAAAGTGGAATTTCCGAAATTTTTTTAATTTTTGAGACAAAATTTTCCGCGTAAAACAGGACCAAATGTCAATATTGATTTCAACTGATTGACCTTGCTTTTTTCAGATTCGAGGTCCTAAATACCGATGTCCTCCACTGCATTACGTCTACATTCATCCGGAGAGCTTGGAAGCCGTGAAGAATAACAATCTGGCCAAATCTGCTCCTCAGAAATAAACTTACTAAATATTTGTTCTGACTACTACAAATATAGATGATCTTATGTAATTAGAGGCAGCCATTATCCGCCCGATCATCCAGTTCATGTTGGGAGAGTGTTTAATTGTCTTGCATTGAATGGATTCTGAATTCGGGAGATGATTGAGGTCTTTAAAAAAAGGATTCTCGGAACAAAACGGAAATCGACGTTGGAGTGCCGTTTCGAGAGTATTGGATATTGTAAGAGAGGGAAAGTTTTTTTGTTTGACCCTTTTCTTGATCTGCATGGAGAAGAGAACGGGTGCTTATGCGCTTAAATAAAGGGATGCTTCTGGGCTTTTGTCTTCTCTTACTGGTCGATTATTCGTTGGCATTGTTCAACCAAACAGGCAAGATCAATGGAGGCGGGCCAGGTTAGTCGACATGGAGGTGACGAGTGATATGATAGGGTCATTGAATGGCTGGGCTCTTAACTGATAGAGATACCATGTGTAATACAGTTTTCATTTTCTAGCTAATGGTCATACTCGGATTCGATGTTTGGAGGATACGATTGGCATTGAATTGGATAACATAGATGGATGGGATGGGAGATTATACGCGAGAAAGATGGGCGACGATCCTAATTGCGTAAAACATTACTCTGATGTAAGATAATGCCAAAGTTATCTTATAAACCTGCTTTCAGCACGAGAAGAAGATTGTATTTGACATCCCATTCAATTTTCTTCCCTGTGGCATCAAATCCAAGAGGATGGTGGGTATACCATTACTGTAAATTTTTAATATCTACCTACTATAACATAATCTGTCTTCCATTTATAGATCCATCCTCGATCCGGCCTAGAATACACGTTAACAGTCATTCTAAGTAAAGATCACAAACATATGACAGAAGATGACCAGATGTTTACCTTGAGTTGTAGGTATTACAGTAATTACAAGGATGTGGGTACTGTAATGGAAGTCAGCACTTTTGCCAGAAACTATTTGATTGGTGGCCAAAGCGGTCCGAGTTGTGAGTATTCACTGAGATATGGCTCACTGAATGGCCCACCTGCTCAGGATGCCAGGATTGGAGACAAGGTATATCACGAATGGAAGTGCGCCGACTCAAGTTTCGCTTTCAAAGTATACGATTGCTTTGTTCACGATGGTGCAGAGAAAAAGTACAAGCTGATTGATGAGGAAGGGTGAGTGGAGGTAGCGGGTAATTACAAGAATAGATGTTCCAAGGACAAGACGATCATCCCCGATCTTACCTATGACCCCTCTCTGAACTTTGCTTTTGCTGCAAGTAGAGTTTTCAAATTTGCGGAGTCCACAAAAATGTTCTTCAATTGCCTGCTGTACATGTGTCCTAAGAGTGATCCAGCTTGTCGACAAGTGGTGGTGAGTGGATTTAGTCATATTTTTTGAATATATATTGGTTTTTTTGTATGTGCAATATTGTATTATTTATAATATTAAAGCCTCCTCGATGTTCCGGAAGATCCAAGCGGTTTGTCAACCCAGATGTTCAGACTTTGTTCACCGTAAATTCTACCGTCTCGATACCTCAGAATGAGGAGAAATCATCAGAAGAAATGGAATTATCGGCTAATCAGGTCATGGATAATATAATTCCAAATGTTGGCTGGAGCCATCGGCTATATCATCCCAGTCTTCAAACCAATATTGTCATAGTTACGACCACACCAATACCAGAGTTACCAAATATGCTGTCTGATGATACAGGTTCCCCGACGATGTCCAATGATAACATAAATGAAGAGACTACTTTAAGAAATGATGACTTTAATGTTATGAATGATGGCGATGCTCAACTTCATGGAGTAGTAGTCCCCCCAAGCCATCAGATAGAGCGAGATGAGTTGGATAATCTTATTAAACAACATCATCAACTTTTTCATCATGATGATCATCTACAAGATCAAGGTCGTCATGATGGTCAGGATGTTCACCATGAAGAAACTAATGATTTGCCGGAATCTCTTCAGGAAATTAGCCATCAAGAATATATAACGCCGGAAGCAATGACTCAAATGATTCCAACATTATCTGAAAGTACGAAACCTCCAGTGGAATATAATTTTTATTTTTATAGGTACTTCGGCCCCACAGTCGTGTTCCCATTTGAAGGAACAATTCAAAAAAGTCCTAATAGCCCTAGTTTTTGGAAATATCGTGTCATTGACGGTCTCCGTTCTGTTACTGGCAAGGTTTTGTGCAAAACGACACAGCGATAGTATGAGTGTACAGTTTAGGGGGTATGGAGTGTAAGAAATAAAGTATTCTTGTTGTTTGTACATTAATAGTAAATAAATAGTTATTATTTTCGTTTACTTTTATCCTGACATGAATTTTTACCTTGATGATATCAGATACCAAGTGTTATATAACGTAGATGTCTTTGTTCTGTGAAATGGAAAGAATAGGCCTTCAAGGAGTGGATTGTTTGTGAAGAAGAGGAGGAAATGACTCAGAGCATATTTTATAAAATATTCCTTTCCGAGGTGATAATAAAAATGGGAGAAATGGGAATTCCGAAGGCTTTATCGCCAAAGACAAAGTTGGAAAAAGATCTTTATTTATTTGGAGACAATACTAGTCAAGTGATAAGACTGTACAGGAGAAGATGGCTCAAGATAAGGTGGTCTGTGTGGTAAAACACTCGACAATGGATGTGAATATGGAGAAGCAGGCAGTTCTGGTGTCGGTGGAGGCTTTGAGCAAGTTCTCCGTGGAGAGGAATGCCGCCAAATTCATCAAAGATGTAAGTGGGAATCAGGTTCTGTATTAATTTGTTTTGCAATGTTCAAATTTCACAATTGCTTTCATTCCCTTCTGGGATGATTAAATTTGCTGCTCTATGCATGCAATTTTCAAAAAAAATGGCGCAGTCAATTTATGTCGCAATTTGACAGATGCAAATCGCGACAAAATGAAGTTGTCGCGCAATTTTGAAAAAAGAATTATGTCAAAGACTCTACGAAATATTTCCTCCAAAAGTCACATTATCCCACCTTTCCCTATTCCAACATTCTCCATTTTTTTAGGAATTTGACGATCGTTTCGGACAGCAATGGCATTGTGTGGTGGGAAAACAGTTCGGCTGCTACGTCTCACATTACAAGAATGACTTTATTTACTTTTACGTGAATGCAGTAGCAATTCTTTTATATCGGACTGGTAATAAATGAACTCGTTTCCATTGTTTTCTTTATTTATTACCCGTTTTAAGCAGGAATCGATAGTAAATGTTACTCTTTGATGACTTTACAATCTAAGTTTTTGAGGCCCATCAAAATCATCAAATGATTTCCGTAGACAACCAGAACTGTCAGGTATTCGAAAATGGCAAAGAATTCATAGGCTGAAAGGAGGATTGCAAGAAATATTATTTATTTGTTATCTTTGCCATAAATCTTGTTTATGTCTTGTTGATTTTTAAAACACGATTTTTGAGTCACTGCGTCAGCCAGTAGTGGGGCCCGGTCTTAGGAAAAAATCGATTTTGAGATTTTTGGCTTAAAATAGTCGGTAGCACTTGTGGAAGAAAAGCTAAAAATATTTTTGCCCAATTTTGCCCGGAAGGCATATTTTTTTACAAAATACGTTTTTACACTTCAAAGCCTCTGGAGGTCGATGTGATCCGACCACAGAGATCAAACCTGGCATACAGGGGTTTTTGACACCCAGGAATCTGAAAATCGTAGCGTTTTTACCGTCAGATTACTGTAACATGGTCATACTGTAATCCGGTCGATAAAAATCGACGATAACTTCTTTAGATCAAAAATGCCACAGGATTTTATTGCAGATTCGGAATCAGCATAAAATTCTGCTTCGGATACATGTAAAATATGTTCAAAATTCCGTGGCCCAACCTCTGTAGTATAGTGGTTGTGCGCCATGATTATCAATCTGGCGACCCAGGTTCGATTCCCGGTGGCTGCAAATGGCAGAAAATGGACTATAAAAGGGCGGAAACTTGGAAAAAAGGGAAAATAAATTACAGAAAATTAATTTTATGCTACTTAGGACCAGTTTAAAAGTTTTTGCAAGAATTCCGCATAAATTACGGTTTTTATGGAAAACGCCTTATAGCTTGCCGGAAAGTGGAGCAATCTGGTTAAAATTTACAGAAGAGGTTACTGAGGCTTCCTACTACGAAATAGGTCCATTTCTGCTTATTTCGTTAAATTTTTGGGATAGCTTGGGTTTGCTTTCAAATTCGGGATTTTAAGAAGTCGAGCTGCGGCCGAGGTTTATCGAACGGAACAATATTTGACCAAAAAGTCATATAAGATTCACAAAAAGTCATATAAGATTCCCTAACAGCACCGGGATCACACAGCTTGTAAAACTTATGCCGTTCTGCGTATCCCACGAAAAACGGAGCGCGTGGACGCTCTAATGATAAATCTACATGGAGACTTAGTTGGTAAGGAACAGAGGCTAAACTACGGGACTGTAACATGCGTGCTTCCATCTGAAAACCAAATAATTGTTTTATTTTGTTTTGTATTGCATTCCTCGGCGGATATGATGAACATCGGATGGCAAGCGTTATGTAGATTCACAAGAACTCTTTAATTGCCATTTGGGGCGATCTTACGAATGCTGTGAGACGTTTTCTATAAAAACCGTAATTTATGCGGAATTCTTGCAAAAACTTTTAAACTGGTCCTAAGTAGCATAAAATTAATTTTCTGTAATTTATTTTCCCTTTTTTCCAAGTTTCCGCCCTTTTATAGTCCATTTTCTGCCATTTGCAGCCACCGGGAATCGAACCTGGGTCGCCAGATTGATAATCATGGCGCACAACCACTATACTACAGAGGTTGGGCCACGGAATTTTGAACATATTTTACATGTATCCGAAGCAGAATTTTATGCTGATTCCGAATCTGCAATAAAATCCTGTGGCATTTTTGATCTAAAGAAGTTATCGTCGATTTTTATCGACCGGATTACAGTATGACCATGTTACAGTAATCTGACGGTAAAAACGCTACGATTTTCAGATTCCTGGGTGTCAAAAACCCCTGTATGCCAGGTTTGATCTCTGTGGTCGGATCACATCGACCTCCAGAGGCTTTGAAGTGTAAAAACGTATTTTGTAAAAAAATATGCCTTCCGGGCAAAATTGGGCAAAAATATTTTTAGCTTTTCTTCCACAAGTGCTACCGACTATTTTAAGCCAAAAATCTCAAAATCGATTTTTTCCTAAGACCACCGCTGTCGCCCTGACTTCAAAAATCGTGTTTTAAGTTTAAAAATATGTTTATTGACTTACCAATTCGAATGCATTCTTGCCAATAAAGTACAAAAAATAGAAAGATAGTAGGGACAAACAGTAGCAAAAGTACGATTAATGTAATCCGGGTTCGGAAATGCGGGTGGAGCTAAAATATTATCAGAAATTATGTTGTAGTAGATGATAAATCTTTTGATTTTCTTACCTTTGAATTCTCATCAAAGACTTTAGAGAATCGGAAACATAAAGTGCTCGAAATAAAGTTAATGAGTGCACTAATTATGAATCCGACAAAGAAAACGACATGCAATCCTCCAGATTCTCTTTCTCCAATGATTGTTAGGGCAATTGTAAACAACAACTCAATGAATCCACTGACCAGACTTGTTAAAGCCAAGAATTTTATTAGCCATTTATATGAGACATTCTTCTTGACTCGTAGGTTGAGGACATCTAAGATAATATTACAATTTTTATTACTATTGCTACTAGTATAACATATATATTATTCCTACTATTACTATTTATTGCCCATGGATTGCGTCAAACAGCTTTATGGCCGATTTTCGACACATGTCCTCGGGCGATAATAGGCCTGCTCATATTTTTATTATATTAAATTACCCTTCCGTCTTCCCCGAGGGCATAAACAAGGATGGAGTCGGAGGTCAGAGATGTTATCCCCCGGCTCGGATGTCACTTACATGCCTGAATCAAGTAGATGGGTCTTAATCCGGCGTGTAGAACCACTCCAAAATGCCAGAGGACTCGTTCGATGGGCAAATTGATTATCCTCGAGAGAGATGGCAGGAGAACTTTCTTCAAAGACTCGAGTTACAAGTAGTTAAAGCAGCAAACGACGGGGGCATGCGCTATTTTGGGTTGTAAAAAGTCCCCGGGATTAAGGCGTTAAGAGGGTTTCGGTTAGATCAGAGATTATTGTGGAAGGAAAACTTCGAAATGAAGTGTTCCTAAGGACGGATTACCGTACTTTAGTCTCAATTTTAGGCATGAAGAGGGTTCATTTTTTGAAACAGTCTCTTTGGTTAGTTCTCTTGACCTACCCCGCAAGTCCATTGGTAATTTAGAAGTTTCTTGTAATCGAATCCAAATCCGATGATAAAAACCAATGCCAAGGATGAAATAATGGGTGTCAAAGATAAAATAAGAAGTTTCTTGTGAGGTAATGAGTATAAATCGAAAGAAGATGGGGCTTCCAATAATGGAGAATTGGAGTTATTGGAGGCGGAAGAGGATGACCTATCGTTTAATGAAGTGGTTGGAGTACTAGTAGTGCTAGCCGAGGATAAAGGGCGGGTGGACAAAGTGTCTGATGGCTCTGGCGTAGAGGCGACGACTGCGGTAGAGCTTTCTGAAGCGCTTAAAGTTGTTGCTGAGCAAATTCTAGCCATCTTGGAGGATCTTTGGTCATCTTGTAACAGTCGACCATCATGGATAATATCCTCAAAATTCTCAATCTTATCGTTTTTACCGCCCATTTTCTTATCATCAAGGAAGACTTTCGCACTTTCACCCACTTGTCTCTCAATATTCACGCCGTTTTCCATTATCATCTATCACTAAAACAATTAAATTCACAATAATTAGGTAGTATAATGTAAGAAATGATGGCACTTCCAAAGAGAGAGTCGGGAAGAAGAATGATGTTATCATTGATAAGAAAGAAGAAGGTGAGAAGGTCACGGTGATTCGGAAGAGAGCGCGGGAAGGTGTTGTCAGTAATCCGAGCGAGACAAAGGATCTTTTTGTTCCCCATTTGACCTATAATTCACGAGTAATTAGACAGATATATTACTCATCACTTGTGCTTTATGTTAAGTCATCAAAATTTATGGCTCCAGAATTCGAGAGCAAGATCCTAAAAGGGTCATCTGTTCGTTGTAATGTATCTTCTCGGGTTTATTTACCAACAATTTACCTTTTTTCGCTTTTTCCATTCGTTGAGAACCCTTTGGAATTTTAATTTTTTGTAATTTTTATAATTTGACAGTTAGAAAAGGTGACAATCAGGGTTGTTACTGTTTACGACCATAATTAGAGACTTTTTACAATTCCGAGAGGGGTTTAAAGGGGTTTAAAGGCGGTTGCAAGCCTTAACTCTGGCTTAAATTTCAGAAATATTACTTTGAAAAAGTTTTAGCCAAAATTTTCGTAACATTTTTAGATAATATCTGCGGTTTTATGGCCAATAAATATAACTAAAGGCCGAGCCAGAGATTTATGCAAATTTGGCGCCCTTCTTTGTCTCAGCCCTAAGGGCATGTTGTCTTCTAAATTTTTTTGGAAAGACAATCGGATTAAGGAAATCCTCAATGCTAAAGCAGGCTTGTTAAGTTTAAACTGGTCATTCTAACTTTGTAGTAAAATGTTGTTTATTGAGTAATCCAGAGGGTCATCTCTCTTATCTAACCTCGAATCTCGAGTTATCGCGTCAAATCTTGCCGCGAGGCGTTCTTTTTTATTTTCGTTCGACTACCTTTTATTGAATTACTTACTTGGAGATTTTCTGGAATTACTTTCAAACTTTACATTGTCCTCTCAAAATTTAATTATTTAAAAAATTTTTTAATTAGCCATGTCCTCATCTTTTGCCTTCAGGCGAATATTCGAATACCCAGGCTGGACTTTAATATGTAATTCCCTTTAATCCCCCGGCCATCTTTAATATTATTTATGCAAATTAAAGAGAGTAGTGTTATTGTAATTAGAGAAAAGCAGGTTTCTCTCGGCTTGAGGGAGGTCGTTAAGGGAAGCGCTGAGGTTTCCCTTGGGTTTACAATGCGGTAAACAATTGGTTTGTTAAAAAAAGTAAAATCAAATTCCAAGGTCGTCTAATCAGAGAGACACCTTTTCCTTTATTTTATGAATAAAAAAACGGCCGAAACTGGAGAAATTGATGGGCGAAGAAAGTTCCGGGGTTCCAACGGTGATGATAAATGGGAATTGGTGGGTAAATATTTAGATATTGGTGTGGGTTTTTTTTTCTTACTGTAAAGTGTACTAGGGCATCTAAATATATGTACGTAATTCATAAAATTTTTATGTATCATTTATTATTTTTAGATTGAAGATATTGATTTAGTCCTTTACGGTTTCTGTAAAGTAAAAATTTCATAGGAGTCTTAGAAAATAAATACTAACTTGAATTTGAACTCAGTATCACGAAAATCTTTTCGCGAGGTTTAGAACTTGATGTTTTTCCCAAAAAAAGTCATCATTTTTGTTCTTCAACTCCCCAATTTAATACAGACGTTTATGCTCATCATAAACTGTAAATAACTTCCATTTGACGTGAAATGCCTCCCTCCGGATGCGTTTATTTACTTAACCTTTACAATTTACAAATCAAATTTTTGATAGAAATTACTGCTTTACGACTTTAATTGTGACTGTTTACCTTTCTTTGTGACTACTTCTTTGTTTACTTTGTATTTCCGATATTTTTTAGAGATTTTTTAAATAAATAAAACAAGTCTGACACCCTTCCTAGCTGTTTCTTGTAATGTTTATTCGGCTAATTAGTTTAGCCAAACTTTTTCTTCCAATCTCGTCTTGTCCATCTTTATTTTTTCCAATTTTGGCCCTCGAAATAGAACGGCCTTATAAATAAAAGATCGAAACGTATTCGGGATACTCTCCGTTATACATTCTCCTTATACGTTGTCTATATTTTTGGTCTGGGAATCAAATAAAAAAGAGGCTTTGCAGAATCCGTTTTTATGGGATTCTGGAATTTTGAAATGGATTTCAAACCGTAAAAACGATGTGAAAATAATATTTTTTGGAGTGTGGGAGTTGTTGATCTTTTAGGAAAAATAATACCGTACACGTTGGTATCTTCACTTCTGGACACCTTGTTACCAATTGTTTTGGTATCTCCTTAAAATAATTTTCTCTCCCAAAGTTCTCAACTCCTTACCATGTGGCCATGCGAATCGGCTTTATCTATATTTTGTCAACAACAAAACACACAAAATATTTGTCGGCCCTCCGAAATCCAAATGAGGCCCTAAGGGGAAGTCCATCCCCTGCGGGCAAATAAAAAGGAACGCCGCGTTTTGTGCACGGATCCCGGCTTTCCGGTGCTTTTTATGCACCTTGGCCCTTGAATTTTTAATGCTGCGCGAGATTTCGGTGTCGCGAATTTCATTTCGTAGCCGCAGGGCCTTTTATTTTCCTCGGAACCCTTTTTTTACTACTTAATGCAATTAAAAAGTAACTTTCAAGTCTTTGTTAACTAGCTCCTAAAGGGATTTGGGAATCGTCGAATGATCATCTACTGTCTTTAACAATACTCTTTAAGAAACGAGTAAAACGAGGAGGGGAGGGCGGGGGATGGCTGTTGATTTGTTTACTTTTCCCTTGAGCAACCATACAAACAAGGAAACGGCGGCGAATTCAACGGCATTCTGTCTAATACAATGTGCTCTTTAGGGATATTTTGTGTGTGCTCAAACTTAAATTTGTATCACTTTATGTTATCTTAGGCCAACTGTTCGATGTGTGTGATGTTATATCGAAGTAAATTTCGTACGATTTTCTGTACGAAATTATTTTTTTAAATGTGCCGGAGAAATCGCTCTTTACGGTTAAAAAAACATTTTATTCTCTGACCTTTTGTCGTTATTTTCCACGGTCTCTCGCAATAAATGTTTGTTGAATGTCTCAGAAGTCTCAACAAAAAAAAAATAAAATTTTCAAACAGTAAACCTCGTATATAGACCAGTGATAAACTAAGGATTCCAAAAAAATTTGCGGATCTCCTTTTGAGAAATAATTTTTCTCCAAGAATCGTGCCCCGTCTTAGGTAATATTGAGCCCGTATTGTCCCATGTTCATTGATGCTGAATTTTTAATGCTATTTCTCACCGTGAATATTCAATTACAAACGCGATCTTTCACTCCCATTGTGTTTTATGTTATAATCAAACCGTAAAAAGAATCTTTTCCATCAAATCTTATATTATTCATGTTTGTTTTGTTCTATTATTAGCGCACTTGTCTATCTGTTAAATAATCCGGTGGATTAACGACTTCCTTGAGAAATTAAATCATTTCGAGCGAATTATTGTTTTATGACCGAGCGAAACATTGCGCAAGAAGATTTTTTTTTTTTGATTTTTAATCGAAATTTGGAACGAAGATTGTTCTGAACTCGGTGACTAATGTGATTTAATTACACCCGCAACTTGGTTTATGACCCGAGCGTAATTCTGAATCAACTTTAGGTCATTTGAAATGAATAAACAACTCTTGCGCAAGCTTTTTAACTATTATTCATTCGAGAAACAGCAGTTTGAGATTGTCTTTGAAGTTTTTTTCAAGATGTTTACTTTTTTCGGCGTTTCTGTTATACACATATATAGTACAAAATTTATTCTCATGTTCCAAAATAGAAGTTTTGGCATTAAATTTGATTATATTATGTTATTACATTTATAGTTATATAACTTTTGATTGTAAATGTCCCCACGGAATCTCTTCAAATATTTTTTGTTTACAAGTAAGAACAAGCCATTTGATGGCGTATTGAAAAAATACGGAGTTCTACGCGTATTTTATTGTGAAAATTTTTATTTTTGGCTGTCATCAAGTATACTGTAAAAATATGTGTCAAGAGCATAAAAGTTGCTACTTTTCTCTGAACTGACTGCATTGCTCATTCTAAAGTCTCTACAATCGCAATTCCTGCATTTTCTCCGGATACTTCCCTTTTCTGACTCACCGTCTTAAACAAAATAATAATAGCGGCCGATATTTATATTATAATATAAAAATTATAAGTGTTCCCGTAGAGAGGCCCTCTGGGTCCGGCCTGGATGCGCGTCTACTTCTTTCGTTCTGGATCGATCAGTTTTTTCCTCGGTTCCCGGCTGGAGACGTTTTATTTCCAATCAATTGTGTTAATGATCCGCGCGATCTGATGGGAATGTTGCAGTTTTACGTTTTTTACAGTTTTCTAAAGATTTGGCGTGAGTGTGGGTGAGGTGAAAGAGGGCTCATGGGCTCTAGCGACAATGTTCGCCAAGTTCCTGGCTTCTGTTTCCTAAATTTGTCTATCATTTTACAGCTGCAAGTTCTAGGCCATTTTGATGATCTATTCAATGGTTAATATAATATATGAAATATTTAAAGCAGCTCAATTTAGTTTTCTGGCCAATAGTAACTTTGCTTTCTTTCAGTCCCAGAAATTTCCATAATTTTTACAGTTTCCGAATAATGTTATTACATATTACATGATGACTGAGAAAATATGACTATACCTATCCTTTAGATCACTGCCATTTCGTCCCTCAGGGCCTAAAGTCATGCCGGGGAGAGGCTGATCGCTCTGGCACCACCAGCATGAGCCCCTCATGGGCGCTTTTACTCTGTATTCTGGCCCATTTACCGTGGTCGGCCCTCCTGAAACGTCATTATCGGCGCTATCGACCTCACAATTACCAGTTGACTCTCTCCATTCGAAATCATAACGTCACAGATGCCAGATTCTTTCGTCTCATTGGTGTCGATAACACTGCCGACTTCTTTGTAGCGCCCGGGAAGACATTCACCAAGACTTATGAGGTAGGAGGATGGATGGATAAACTTTAGTTCTGATAAGTTTAATATGGAGTTTATGGAAGAATAAGAGCAAATCTGTTTTGTTAAGGCTCTAGATAGAGGATTCATGCCATAACGGACTACATGATTACATTTTTCATGGCATTAATTTTTCAGGTTAGCCGTAAGGGATGGTGGACGTTGATAGTTGAGTTCCCGGATAATAAATTTGCTCGGTCGCCCAAGAAAATCATCTCACGAGACTCTTATCCGCATTGGATCATGGAAGTAAGCACAATTCTTACATTTTAAATTAACAATACCCAAATTAATACAATCAAACTTTCTGTAGGTCTACTACTATCCTGGCCAGGTGGGTTTCAGTGAATGGCACAAAATGCGACGACGAAAGTACCGGCATTACCGAGTAATCGACTAGACTCACGGACATCTTACCCATCCCACTTTCTCTCGATTAAACTGCCGCAATTCTTTGTAAATATTATAATAATTAGAGGCTCTAGAGTGTAAATAGATGTAGATGTACTGTTTCTAGCAATAAATAAACGAGATTTACAAGTACTGAAAAAATTATTTCGAATAAAATGCTATAAAAATTCGAAAACAACGGCAATTTGAAAGCATTACTGCCGTTCAAGTTGATGACTTAACAAACCAAAAACAATGTAATTTTTATTTTTTTATTCCCAAAATTCAAAAATTTTTTATTGTTTGTAAAATTTGTTATCAGAAATGGCCGCCCATGGCTTTGCTTATGAACATCTCCGTCATGTGGATGCCCACAAACTCCTCGAACATCTCGGCGATTTCAGTTTATACGAGATGACCAACTTTTGTATTGTCCAAACATTCAATTTCTACTACGCTGCAGCATTATTTGTAATGTCATTCATCGAGGAAGACCCTCATCTTCTGTGTATTCCCCATAATTCTTCTATTAAAGTGCAAAAAGATCAGTGTACTTTGAATATAAATGGTGGTATGTTACAGTAATCTTTGTATTTTTTGTTTTAGTAACTGAAAGGTGCGATTACTCTGACAAAGCGACGTTATATGTGGTGAATAAAGGCCCTGTTGACAGTATTTTTCCATCGGTAAGGAATTGATTCTTTTACGGAACTAGTTTGTTATACTAGGTGATCTAATTTTTGTTAAAAATCTGCTTTAATCTTGCATTTTCTTTTTCAGTTTGGCCTCTTGTGCAGCAATGGACTAGTCAAAGAGTTTGGGCTTACTTTCTTTACGATCGGCAAGTTTTTTGGCACCTTGTTTATATAAATTCATATTATCCATCATCAAATATTACCCGAGTTCATTTCCAGGCGCCTTTACTATGGTCCCTTTCCTCTCCGCGGCTTCAGACCGCTTTGGTCGAAAGACTGTAGTGTTAATTTGCATCAGTGTCAGCGCTTTCGCCAACCTCCTTGTCTATATTGTGAACGATGCCTACACCTTTTGGATCCTTCGGTTCATCATCGGCGCCTCTTCTGATGGGTATATGACGATCTCTGGGATTCAGTCCTCCGAACTTGTCGCTCAAGATGTGAGGGATTGGTATGGTCTGATGTATAACATCTACTGGACTGCAGGATTGCTGTATACGGCATTACTTTCGTTGGTTGTGAGAGATTGGAGGGTGTTTTATCTGCTGGCTTCTTTGCCTGCGGTCTTTATCTTTCCACTATACGCAATGTAAGTATTTTTAGAACATTTTAAATTAATTTTAAAAAAATCTTGTTTTCGCTTTGGGACTCAAAACTTTTTCGGGTACCGCAACAAAAACATGACTTCCACAAAAATTAATGCGCATTGCTCTAGATGGCTCCCAGAAACGCCCCATTGGCTCGTGGAACATCGAAAACTCCATCAATTGGGCGATTATATCAGAGCTAGCGAACGGTATTGTGGCCGGAAGGTGGACCTGAATAAATGTCTCAAAAGTGAAAAGCGAAAAAAGATTGTTAGAAATACGAAAAGCCCTCTAATACAGATCTTTGAAGCTCTCAGATCGAATAGAAAGTTCATGTTCCAAATGATGATCAACGGGTATATACAGTAAGATTTATTTATGTTACACTTGACATTTTTACGAACAAAAGATAATTTTGAATGGTTTCTAGGTTTGTAATCGCCCTCTTTTACTTTACCGTGACCTTGGAAAGCACCAGTCTCACCAGTGATGGATTTACCGGCTTCGCTCTCTCAGCTGGCATCGAATTGCCTGGGGGAATTTTGACTTTACCGGCTGCGAAATTCTTTGGAAGAAAGACTATTGTGTGGAGTATGCTATGCCTTCAGGGCTTGTTCATTGCTCTATATCCGTTCCTGCCTTGTAAGTCCATAAGTATTTAAATTTGTTGTTCATGGCCATGTGTAATGAAATAGTGAAAAATTAGTTTAATTTTAGACCCTTGGCTTGCTATATCGTTCAATTTGATTTCCAAAGTTTTCAATGGCCTTGTTTACAGCACCCATCCCCTACTACTGACAGAGATGATCCCCACTGGAATGAGAACTGCCATGTATTCTTTGGTAAATATCCCCCAGTCCTTCGGAATTATTGCCGCTCCTTATCTAAAGTATCTGGTAGGGTTTTGAAATACGTTTACACTCATTTCTACGATTTTTTCAGCAATTTGGAACCACTTATGCCATGTATATTATACTTGCTGTCACCTCGATTGTTGCTGGATTATTGGCTTTATTCTTGCCGGAGACTAAAGGAAGAAGATTGCCAGAGGAATTAAATGATGTTATGAGCGATTACGCAGAAGATAATAGCATATTGGAGCCGCTAAAGGATAGCAAATGACAATAAAAAAAAGTGGTATAAAACAATATTTTGGATTTTCTTGGAGTTTTTTTGAAACATTTTCTGTAAAAACAAAGGAGAGGTCAGAAAAATAAAAGATTAAAGCCTTACAGAGTAAACTGTATTTATAAGCGCTTCATATCAGTATCAGAAAACAAATATTATTTTATGTCATCAAAAAGACGAAACCCTAAAATTTTTAATCTTTGGAGTCAAAGAAGTTTTGTTTACAAGTAAATAAGCGGTAAATAACAACAACAGCTGACCAGTCAGTTATTTCCGCGCGAACCCGGAAGCTGGCGACGTTTGTCCAAGTGCTCGAATGACGTCACAATGGAGATTTGGAAAGACGTGAAAGGTCGCGGGGGTCATCCGAGTCCGTCTGTTTGTTTTTTACGGACTCTCGAGTCAGCGCGTGGCTCCTCGTGGAGGTCGTCACCTCATTGCCTCAGGTCGGAATGACCATCTTCCCCTTCCTAATACACTTCCGTCTATTGTTTGAGCGACGTCACGATCTGAGGGTGGATCTCGGCGAAGAGGGAGATGACCCGCTGACCCACTGGCCATTCATTTTTTGGTCAAGCCCTTAGGCTAAAGAAGACGTGAATTGGGAATTAAGCCTGCTTGGAAGCGAAGATTTGAGGGTACGGCAGCTGATACGGTGGCCACAGATCATATTACAAGCCCTTTAATTACTTTTAAGACTACTGTATCCATTTATATTGTACTTGACCTACCTACCGTATTCTACGATCTAGATCTGAAATTCAATACGATTTGTTTCAATCAAAGCGTCGCCACCCAACTCCATCATCTTTTTTGTGCCATATTTTCACTACGCAGTTGCTTTCACAATTCTGAAGGCTAAGATACAAGAGCCATTTGAAACGACACTTAAATGGATTTCCCGGCAGATCCGGGCTCACGGTAACTGGTTGTAAACTGTTAACTTTACCCTTAGCTCTACCAGAGGTGCTTCGAAACAACGTCGTGAGCTGATCAACATTGAAATCCAGAAGATCCGAGACCTCCTTCCATTAAATTCTTGTGTCAAGGATCGTCTATTTCAGTTACAAGTTATGTCGTTGGCTTGTATTTACATCAGAAAACACAAGTATTTACCTTACAGTAAGCCCAAAATATTCAATTTTTTATTTATTTTTTATTGTTTGAAAGTATTATTTTTTACAATTACAGTACTCCAAACCTGCGGTAAAAACTACCCTTTACCGTATTCCACGGCGACTCCGCGAGGCTGCGACAGCTGTAAGGCCCTCAGGGGATTTCTTTTGATGGTCACAAAGGAGGGCAAACTTCTTTATATTTCGGATAATGCCAGTGAATATCTGGGGTATTCCGTGGAGGAAATCATGTGTCAAGGCGACAGTTTATACGATCTGGTGGATGTCAGAGATCATTTGAGTCTTCGAAACGAGTTGTATATTGGCCCCTTATCCGGTTATTCCGAGTATTATCCGCATGAATCTGTCTTCGTATGTCGCATGAATCTGTCGCGGACGGCCAAACGACAAGTACAATATTATAAGGTGAGTGTTGTAGGAAAAAAATGTATCCTTTGTTTTGAAGTACTCAGAAGAATTTACATTATTTTACACATCATTCAAAAACGTCTGTATACAAAAATCCTTAAATATTTCTGCCAGTGAAGTGCAAAAAGCTTAATGCTCTCAAGGAAAGTCACTTTTTTCGCAGACGGACTTCGGAACGGCACCTAGTAGGTTTCAAACGTGAAGCGTCTGCGATCATAAAACTGATTTCCAAAAGTGTTTACGGGGCTTCTCGGCCGAGAAAATCGACCGCAAAGTTTAGCCGAAATGAGCGAATAGCCTCCTCAAAAGAAACAGCTTATTTCATCTGCAGTGGTGGCCGAGTGGTCAGCGCGCTCGTTTTTTGCGCCAGAAGAGGCGGGTTCGATCCTCTGCGCAGTTTGTTTTCTTTTTGGCTTCGTAAATATTGATTTAGTATGTAAACATAGAATGTATACACTTTTGTAATTTTTTTACAGTAATTTAAACATAAATTCAAAGCTGAATGTTCATGAATATTGTAAAGTCAAAACAGGGCTGGGTTAATGAAGATATAGTTCCTAAATTTGTGTTTTATTAAAAATTGCTAATAATTAGCATATGTGATGTTAACGGCATCTCTCTATTTGATTCAATGGCCAAAAGAAATGCATCCGCAGACGACCGAAGTCGAACTCACGTCTTCTGGCGCAAAAAGCGAGCGCGCTGACCACTCGGCCACCACTGCAGATGAAATAAGTTGTTTCTTTTTAGGAGGCTATTCGCTCATTTCGGCTAAACTTTGCGGTCGATTTTCTCGGCCGAGAAGCCCCGTAAACACTTTTGGAAATCAGTTTTATGATCGCAGACGCTTCACGTTTGAAACCTACTAGGTGCCGTTCCGAAGTCCGTCTGCGAAAAAAGTGACTTCCCTTGTCAGATGTTTTCCAAATTTGGTCCAAACAATCTTTATGGGCCTCATGTTGATTCCTACAAATCTTTGCTTACCATTTGTAAAAACGGCTGAGTTTTCCAACGATCTTTTTCGACGAGAGACTGTAAAATTAGGAGAGGCGGTCAGAGAAAAAAACGACTTTATATTTTTTCTGCTCACGTTAGAAAAAATTGCCTTAGAAAAGTTTTCTCCCACATTACAAACAGACAATAAATTTTTCAAATTGAAAATCGGCCAAAAAACAAGTCTTTCTATTTCAGTTCGTCCTAGTCCAGGGTCGCTACATCCATTCCTTGGAGCATTACAAGGCCATAAATCAGTTGATGCAGGCTTCCCATAAGATCCAGCCCCTCTTCTCAGCCTTCTGTCAGCCTCTGATTAACCCCGAAAATGCAGAAAGTTTGGCCATGGGCAATCCGAATATCTTTTGTATGGTCTTATCCATGGATTTGCTGATAAAAGAGATGAATTTGAATGCGAAAGAGATGCTAGGATACAATGATCATGATTACATCAACTTGTACTCGATTATCCATCCCGAAGATCTCATTCAATTATCCGAAAACCACTGTAAATGTAAGTAAAAAGGAGGCAGGAGTCTTCTTGTTACATTGAATAATTACGGGGCTCAATTGTAGGCTGCCATTAGGTTTAGTTGTATCCTACACGCCGCTTTCGGTATTTGTGAGCCATAATTAACGAGTTTATAAATAAATTTGAATAATAATTTGAGTAAATTACAGTAATCCGCGACAAGGAGGGTATCATCGTCTGCTTGATTCGATTGGAAAATGCCTCCAAAAAGTTCATCTGGCTTCATTCCGTGTTCGTTTGCAAATTAAGCCCCGAGAATTGCCCTTTCATTCAGGCCACATTCCAAGCCGTAGGGTAAGTGGACAAATCAAACTAAAGTAATGTCATTCAAGCCACGCTTTACCCTATTTCCAAGCAATTTAAGTTCCTTGTACTCGAAATTATGTACCTCATTCCAACAGGGAAAGCAATAATTTTTGCAAGGGATTTAAATCGACTAATAATTATTTTTTTGAACAAGTGTCAAGTGTAATATAATTTTTGGTCCTTCAAATGTTTTATTTTTAGCCAACAAGAAGGTCTGGCCCTCCAAAAGGCATCCTGGGTGTATTGTCCATCCACTTATCAGAGTATGAGGGACAAGGAGCAGGAATTCGAAGTCAGTTCCCCAGAATCTTCGGCCAGTCATGTGCAAGATAAGACCGACGGCCATGAGGTAAGATACACTTGGTATAACAACAGTGAATAGATGAGCTCTTTATTAGAGATCTTTGCCCACGTAATAAGCGCTGCATAACAGAGAAATTGATTTCTGATTCGCACAAAAATGACATGTGTTGTTAACGTGTCTTGAAGGTCTTTGTACATTAATTCCGTGTTGGCTTTACATTAAAAATGAAGCCAATATGTCTCCATTCGCGAAATGGTCAGGCATTTGCGTTTTTGAGAATGATGATTTGTCCATATACATATTAGACTAGACGTCTAAATTTTCAGATCTTGGAAACAAAGCCTTTGCCTCGAGTTCCCGATCTCAACAATAATAATAATAACAACAATATTGTCGTGCCAAAAATACTGTTGGACTTTCCGGATCCGGCCAATGAATTTGGCTATCCCTTCCCGGAGCCCTTATCTTTATGCCCAGCCAGTTTATTCGGATATCCATTACCTGAACTGGGCGATGACTTGGACGAATATTTCAGACAAGTTGAGCAGGAATCGCCGAGTAGTCGGAAGAGAGAACACAGTCAAACAACTCCTTCCACGGCCTCCACCACCTCCTGTTATGATTATGATCCTGATCCGGCGTCATATCCCAAGATTAAGCGAGAATCGATGCCTTTATTGGGGGAATTCCATCAAGTCGAAGGTGGCCTCGTCGATTACAGACCTCATTCCACAATGGGCAGCTGGACTGGCCTTCCAAGTACGAATAATAACGAGTATTTCTACGAGAAAAATTTGATTATATAAGAGTATCATGGATATATTGTCTATACTCTAAAATTTACATAATTTTATGTCAATGTTTGTACACAAAAAAGCATAATCTATCCATTACATCTACAAAAACAATAAGTCTGCTATTTCTTTGGAGTTTATGAGGTCTAAAATCATATGATATTACCCAGGTGATCATAATCTAATTTCAAATACCACCTTATTCCCCTCCCGATCCGATTACTCATTACCACCAACATACCAAGGTCATATTACGTGTATTTTCCTATACCTTGTTATAAATGCACCGTCTTTCAGCCTGAAGCCCCCTTTTCTAGTCATCGTTTGTTGTTGTGATTACACATACCTCAAGAGAATAAAGTCTTTCTTTCCAACAAACTCCCGTAATTGTGGCATTGCTAGACGGCCCAATTTACTAGTAGAGCTAATTTTTCGAAATAAATAATTTGAACAATTTTAATAAATTTTATTAAGGGCAAGACAGAAACTATACAATCCTAAAATTCAACCAGTTTGGCGGTTACTTTGTACTGTTGGAAGCATAAAGAAGGTGGCGTCATAAGACGCACGTAGATTCGGAATCGCACGGACATGTGACGTCATGGACAAGGACAAGGAATTAGCCAATCTTGGGTAAATTCAGATACCAAAATGAGGCCAAAGCATGTGATTACATCATCCGTAAATGACGTCACATATCCGTTGAACATTCGAACATTCAAAACAAAAAACGCAGACATTACATCAGAATGCCAAGGATAACACAAGATATGAAAACAAACAAAGAGATCCCGTCTGAATGGATGAAAGCTCGATATGAGGTAGATGGAGACATACCCGTGATCACCATTTGATTAGTTCTTCTCCAATTCGTCGACCCGCAATTCGTGAATGCCCTCCGGAGATTCCACAACCGCCCCAGGCAATGGGGGGATCAGTTGAACAGGCGAGGAGGCCGTGCTCTGTCTGTGAACCATGCCCATCTCGTGGGTTCGGGCCAATTGGACCGAATCGGACAAGCTCTGTGTTAGCGGGGCATGGCGAACAAGCGACGCCGTACTTCCAGTACTATTTTGGACCTTCTGTGTGTCCAGCTGAGAGTACATATTACAACTACTGGAGGTGGCGGGCATGTTAATGGAGGTCGTCATGTTCCTGTAGATGTCATTTGAACCCGATTGATTACCCGTACCAAGTCGTGGCAGTGTCCAATATGATGGGGGAGCTAGAATGACAGGAATTAGGGCCAACGACATGTATAAAATGCTAAAATAAGAGGGTTTGCTTAAGCTGATTACACACGTAAAATAAACGCAACGCAAAACATTACGCAGAGATGTAACCCAAGAGTTAAGAGCATTGTAAACCACACAGTACCGTTTAATCCTTTGCTTTTGTAATTCTCTTGTGATCCCAAATACTATTACAAATTCCCAAAGAAATACGAGGACCAGCAACCCAAAATGTACGTCATTAAGTATAATGTGCTTAGAGCTCTCCTATTTTGGCTCACTAATCCGATAAAGTAATCCTCACCGTCCGCGAATCCACTTCCATTCGATGATGTTCCCTCGTAGAAGGGTGGTGGCGGTAAAGGAACGGCCACGGACGCCCTTCTTGGTGGTAATGGAGAGGGCAATTTAATGGCATCCTCGTACTTGGGAGGGAATCGCTCCAACAAAAAGGGGACCGTGAAGAAAGCGGACCCGTCGAATTCGGTGATCTCGAAGGGGATCACCGGCAGGTTGGGCCCACTCGGCTGATGTATTACCATATCCGTATTGATGGACACTGTGGTCGATGCTTAAGCGGATTGGCATTAGGACTCAAGGTATTTGCAGGAAATACGACGCAATAGTTTGGAAAGAGCGCCTAAGGGCATTCCGAAAGATTTGGAATTTAAATCATGCGTCAGAAAGTGTAAGAAGATTGTAAACATACGAAGGCAAACTCGCTCACCGGAAGAGTTCTCGCTCAGCGTCCGTTGCCGATGACAATTCTTCCAGCCACCTGTCCACTTGACGTACAGTTTGAGCATACAACAGAACAGAATCAACACCACGAACATGGGGATGGTGTAGGTGAGGACATTGGAGAACTCGGTCTCTTCCATGTCTTCGACCACTGTCCGATCCAGATGCGCATCCAGGTCGGTGGATGAAAGGGAAGGCTACAATTTTATATTGTACATGCTGTTTTCGGGAGTATTACGCAAAACAATATAATCATGGGCCGGGAATGTCATAAAAGCGAGCAAATCTCGTCGAAAAATAAAAACTGTCTACGCAAGTCCATAAAGATGCCAGAGGAAGCGGTGGAACGGCTTTAACATGATAAAAATTCCCCCCAAATACAAGAACATAATCGATATCCGAACAAGGTAAGTAAGAAGGTCGCATACACAACACGAGGAGGGAGTGAGCGCGCGCTGTTCACACTCTTGACCTCCAAAATCGATTCCATTTCGAATCCGCAACGACGATAAAAGCATCCCCGGCGCAGACCGAACGTGAGTTCCTTAGGGGGAAAGCCGGCGGAGGGCCTGCGGGTTTTACCTGGCTGCCAATGGCAACATAACCCGGGCCCCACGCCCCCCCCTTCGTTCTTACCAAGAAAATGCGCGATTTCTTTCAGGCCCGCAGGCTGTTCAGTTGGCATAACAACAAGTCATTTGCTTCTCACGTTACAATGCCGTATTCTGATTATGTAAATATAAAAACCAATACCCGCGGCCCCTGCGAAAGGTCGTTCCCGCGACAGGTTTTGAGCCCTTGACCGAGAATGCGGCCATTGTTCGACCTTATAATGGGCTCTACGCCTGGTTACCGTGAAAAGTTCGGCCTCCAGGTCCTTTTCAACAAGTTTGTCTGCAGTAAATGGGCGAGACAAGGATGCTCGGACACATTAACTTTTAATCTGATTGGGAGATACACGTACTTAGGATAGCAATTAAATACGACTCAACACACTTTAAAACATCCAATTACTCGAAATAGAATCCTACACTAGATGTCATCAATCTAAAACAACACCAATCCTACAGGAAATCCATTCATTGGGCTTGCAAATCCCGGCGAATGACCAAACTTGGGGGGTTGACCCTCTATAAAAGCCAAAAGAACCTTCCTGAATGCCGGAAATAACCAGCAGCGACTTATTTCGAGCTCCCCTTTTACGTCACTGGAGGCCGCATTAAGAGTCGAGAAATCTGTTATTTATCAGTGTCATCAGAGGCAGAGAGTGTAGATTAATGTCGAAACGGGTCCATTTATTATATTCATCAGGACTATTCACAGCTATGTACAATCGGGAGGACAGTGGGAGATAACAATAATAACAACAACATTCGAGAAGAGAAGGCACTAAAACACTTTTTCTTATAGGAAAAGTAATGATCCTGTTCGAGGAGCAATTCAAAGTGTATATGCATGGCAATAGGAGCACACATATGACCCGGCTAGAGCTAATACATGCTAGTTAGGCTAAGAGAATTACTGGGAGACCGGTCGGATTCGGCCGAAAACGGCCAAAGAAAGTTTGTTTGTGATGATTTGAGCGATGTGGAAGAAGTGGATCGGAGGTATCTGCGAGTCTTTCTGTTCAGGAATGGAGGTAAGGAACGAACTGACAATAAAAAAGGGGAAGAAGGCACCGAAAATGCACGAGTTGATAATAAAGTTGTCCGAATACATGGTCAGGCAGGTCATCAGAGATCCGAAGCCCAGATGAAATGGCCAGCGACGCTCCACCAATGCCAATCGTTTGACGTTCGACAGCCCTCTACTCATCCAAACATATTCGAAACTGTAGAGTGAATGCAGTAGAGACATCAGAACAAATCCTCCAACTTGATTTAATATCGGGACGGGAAGACCCAGAACTAGAATGGCCTGAAGAAGAAAGACGAGCTCCACAACCAAAGCATGAACGAAGTCTGAAGCTGTCTTCGAGAAGATGATCTCCGTGTGTGATCTCGTGGACATTGTAGATCCCCTGTATCGATAAGCGGCATTTGCAACATCGGCAAACCATAAAGTACTGAGCACTCTGATTACGATGAAAATGGGCATCACTAGGGCCAGCCGAAATGATGCAAATAAAGTGTTAATCCAACTGTATTTGTCTGGGAAAAGGGTTTCCGTGATCCAGACCATCAATTGTACCAACGCAATCGATGCCACATTCACTCCAACACACTAAAAGCATGGATAATAAAAACAAAAGGCCAATTACCTGTAAGACTCGATAATAAGCCGGCGTTTTGGTCCTACTAATTACAGGGGGAGTGGTACTCTTCCTCCGGTCGGCGGTTTTTTCTTTCTCCTGCATCCTTCTCCTTTCCAAAATCGTCATTCTCGGATTTGGTTCGGCCGAAGAAGCCCTCTGACCCGTGTTTGTGGTGCTTAGTGGCTTTGTGTTGTCCTCATCCAATTTGTACAATACTAGAAATCCTTCCAACGATGCCAACACCCCATCTTTGAACTCCCAAAAGAAATCCGCCATCATCTTTCTAAAAGATCAAAATGGTAAACCAACAATTTATAGTGCAATTGAACCGAGACGAAATTATTTCGAGCATAAAACAGACAAAAGTCTCGTTGGGGGCATGTTTCAAACAGGACTGTAAATAAAAAGCGCCACTAAAAAGCGTAATTCTCTGTTATCACGTGTTCTGCACTAAAATCATACCACAAAATCTGATAACCTCGGCGAAGGTACAATAACAAGGACAGAGAAATCAGTCACGGAGACGTGGAGCAAGCTCATCTTCATAAATTTGGTACGTGAACACGAGACGCAAAAGAAGTAATTTCTTGAGGGGGACAGTTGACACATACACGGGGGGAAACTCGACCGAAATAAATTATTTTGCAGAATCAGGGGTGGTCAGCAGACCCTATTTTTCCGATTTTCGGCCCGCGGCCCGGCCCGTCTAATCACCGGCCCGGCCCGGCCCGTCTAGTCTTTTTCCAGGCCCGGCCCGGCCCGGCCCGTGACGGGCCTGGCCCGGCCCGGCCCGGCCCGTCCAGGCCCGTCTATAGAGGGTTCTGCGAACTGCGCCCAGGCTCGGGATCTAAACTGAGGCAAAAAAGGCGTTGATCTAGCTAGTAAAGGATCAATGTGATAGTTTTGTGGTTCTATAATGGAACTATAGACTTGTAAACGTGTTAGAACTTGAGAAACAGCAACTATAACAACATCAATTAATTTTCCCGGCGCGAAAACAATGAATGCCAACGGTTTGGCATTGTATTTTAGACGGGCCGGGCCGGGCCGGAAAAACCCCAGGCCCGCGGCCCGGCCCGGCCCGGCCCGTGACGGGCCCGGCCCGTTTGTCAATTTCCATTTTTGAGGCCGGCCGGCCCGTTTGGGCCGGGCCGGGCCGGCCCGGGCCGGCCCGGCCCGCCGACCACCCCTGCACAGAATTTTTGTTTATTCCAGTTGTTTGAGGTGTATACAACTTCTAAATCCCTTCAAGAAGCAAAACTATCTTTCTCGCGTTTATTTGATACCACCTGACGTTCCTACGGAAAAATTAGACTTGTGACCACTATATTTTACATTTTGTTCACGTGAATTCACTCCTTCAATCCTGCAGAGAAAGCAAAGAACCTCATAAATCTATTTTATTGCAAATGGCAGACTTCGCTTCTACAAATATTGATAAATTCATCCATGTATCTAAATTAATATTGCGTAATGTTGATTGGGATCGGACTGTAAATGAAGTGAAGGATGAATTGGTCAAACTACAAGATACTGAGTTGCAGGAGTTTGACCACCTGGTAATTGATGAGGCAATTGAGAGATTTGATTAATATTATTTTAGTTTGATCTGGCATTCCCCTTTTGGAAAGAAGCTGTCTTAAATCAAACGAAACCTCGAGATTTGGAATCTAAGTTGGAGGAGATTGGAGTGGGTGAGGAGGAAGCAACAAGGATCTCAGAGTTATGGCTAGACGAAGCGCCAGCGACACTAAAGAGGGCTAAATTAATGTCGGCATCGGGGAAGCCGCAAGTTTCTGATATCAGATGGGGATTGGAATTGGAGAGAGCAACGTAAGTATGCTTTTTTCTAGTCTAAAATTGGTTTTTAGGAGATTCAATAGTCCAAAGAGAGAACCGTTAATCCATTTTAAATTCCTGACTGATCAGGGATCGGAGAATGTGAAGATGAATATTGACCAGCTAACTCAATTACACTTGATCCTCAAAGACATACAGTCACACGTGGATTCAGTCTACAAATGAGATTTATTTTACAGTTAATGTTCCTATAAATACTATATATATCTGGAAGATTTGATGATATGAAAAGTTGCCTCGTATTTTAGGAAATGTAAGTGAACATGAGGTATAGAAAAACTACTTGTTCTTCTTTTTCTTGTTGACCTTGGGCTGTTCAGGGACGGGATTTCCTTTCTTGGGGACCTTGAACAACTTCTTCCTATCAATATATGAGGCGGCCATCCATCCCAGAACAGGAGCAGTCCAATAAGTGATCATAAACCATTGAAGATCAAGGCCGGGGCAGCCCATGAGTCTGGACGAGGTGGTAACCGGGTTCAGTCCGGGGACTCCAACGTATACCAGTGCTAAAAAATACAACGATCAAGATTTTGACAGTATTTTTGAAAGAATTTCACTAAAAATCAGAACCTACCAAATGTGAGGGCAGCAGAGGTGACGAAAGGCATTATATATCTCCGGTACTTCAAACTGAGATTGGACAAAACCAGTCTCAAGACGAAACAACCAAGGAATTCATATCCCAATGCAAAAATAAATGGCACCTGCAACAATTCAACTAATGTTACGTCACAAAAGAAGGGCTCTTCGTATCTATAAGTCTTACATGGTATTTCAAAGCACATGGCAAGTTGGAATATAATTGAGCATGTTCAGCAGAGTAGCCACTCGTGTAGTACCATAAGCTATCCGCTATTCTCGAAGCCGAGTATCCCCCGAGGGTCTGAGCAGCCAGCAAAGTCAGCAATGTGACCGAATCCATTGCCTCTTTCCATGCCATCTCTACTGGCAGCAACGGAGAAATGTAAGCTCCTCTGTTGTACTGAGCAGTAACCACCAGGATGGTGAAAACAGCCGAGAAGAACCCGATGGGACCATAATTCTTTATCATAATCGCTAAAATACGATGCTCTTTTTTATTTGAGGATATTCATACCATTTTCATAGACACAAGTGCATTGTTGAGTAACCGCGATCAGTTCCATGAAGAAGAGGTAAGGCTGGGATCCCTTCCGATAGAATTGTTCCACCGTCTTTCGACATACCTCCGCAGTTACAATTACAAAGGCGTAGAAGGTGACGGCCGTCACAGCCGGAGTCCAGTTGATGTCCGAGGACATGCCCGTTGACGGAACTGATCGGAAGAACACGTAAACACTTCAAGACTTCCAAAGACCCTTTCCTTGAAGGGCCCGATTCTCTCCCAACACGAACACAAATGTTTTGGCGTTGTGTTTTATTCGGAATTTCGGCGAAAAAAATTAGAAGAGCAAAGAATTTGTAAAGTTGCAGTAATTTCTACCTTGTAGCCGGTATTAATAATAGGCTTGGACTATAAAACTGTGATAGGTAATTCGCCTTTACTTTTGTTTATACCTGTTGATTGATTGCAAGCCCGCGCCGGCTGTAGAATGACTTTTAAGTCTCCGTCTTCCCCTTCCCGTGTCACACTCGGGGCTTTCGATTATTAAACTATGGCCTCCATATTTCAGAGCCCCAGGAAACCTTTATTTGATCGGGTATTTATGACTGAGCCCGGGGCCATTCAAGGGCTAGTTAAAGATACGATTGATCGTCTACGCAATGTTGATCGTCTTATCCATGTAGGTGTGGGGTCTGTCTAAAGGATCTAGGAGCTTAACATTGGGCCGTTCATGACCTTGCTGTTTCAGGGAAAGAATCAGAATCCAAGGACTTCGGACCCGGGGATTCCGAAGGAAAATCGTCGATCTAAGACCAACACCAGCCCTGAACAACTTATTCATGACAAAGAAAACGTAACAGTTCCGGTTCTCGGTCAAAGTACCCATAACAGAGACATTACCAAATCAGTTCAGCCAAGTACGAGCCAAAGGAGACCTTCTAATCCAAGGAAATCAACTGCTGATGTTATAAAAGACACCCAATCTAAAAATATGCCTACTTCCGCCAAATCTCCCGACGATGTTTGTATAATTCCATTTACTGATGAGAAAACGGACCTCAAGCCTTTGATGAAAGTGGTTGGAGCAGAACTCAGCGAACCATATTCGATATACACTTACAGATATTTCGTCCAGAATTGGCCTGATCTCAGTTTCTTGGTAAGTGTAATGTTTATATTTTTTATTATTTGTTTAGGCAAAGGTCAAAGCTACTGGAGAGATTATTGGTGCTATTGTGTGTAAAGATGAGGTCATCGGAGTGCCTACTCACTTATACAGAAAGGGTTACATAGCCATGTTGGCTGTGAATGTGGAGTGGAGAAAGCTTGGATTAGGCTCAAGGTTGGTTCTCAGAGCTATTGAAGAATTGAAAAAGAGAAGGTGTAACGAGGCAAGTTCTCTTTTACAAATTGGTCATTATCCTTTATAGCTTTTTATTATCTTACCTTATTTTAGGTATTACTCGAGACGGAAAGTACGAATGGAGGATCTCTCAGTCTCTACGAACGCCTTGGATTTTGCCGAGATGATCGGATGCACAGGTATTACCTGAATGGAGAAGATGCCTTCAGACTTCGCTATTTTATTGGAGATTATCATGAACTTCCGGAGGAATTGCTCCCAGAACTCGAGATGGATGATTGTCCTGATATGGATTGTTGTGATGACCACTCTCTAGATTAGTCCCTCTAATTTATATCTTGTTTTGCTAAAAATTGCATTTTCCTGTAATGTAGTCAATTTTCCGGTTTCCTGTAACTTACTCGGTTGTCTACTACAAACTTTGCTCAATTCTTATCAAAACGGGATGCATTTTACAGTTTTAATTCAATTTTATTATGTAAAATAAAAGAGAAATTATACAAGGGTCAACAAAAATATGAGAATACCTGCTTGACATAAAACCTTAACTTAGGAGGAGAAAAAAGGCGAGGTGAAACAGATCTCGATGTCTACGGTTACTGAGAAACAGAACAAGGCAGTCCCAAGTGCCCTGAGGGGTTGTTATTACTAATTGTGAAGAGATTGGCACTGTGAAAAGCGGCTCACATTCAGATGTTACCTCTGATTTCACGGACAAAGAAACAGATAAGAGGCCTATTCAGAGAAGATATGTCGAGTTGAGAGACCTTGGATCAAGCTGTCGGACCTTTAATTAAACTAGTAAGTGAAGAAATGGAAGGACTAAGGTCTGTTTCTAAAACTGCTGAGAAGAGTTGTGATCAGTAATGAAGGGAGAAGCATCTCTGAAAGGTAATAACTAAGAATGAGATTCTCTACTGACTCACAACCCTCCTCAACGTTTCGAAAACACTGGTAAGGCACTTCGGATAACACATTTGGGGGTGATAAAGAAACAAAAGGCACCTGGTAATTCTTAGAACTTTTTTAGATTCTTTAGAAGCCGGCGATGTAACAGTAGGACTCCAAGGCAGACAGACCCAAGTAGATCAGCCAGAGGACAGTCATGAACAAGGATGTGGCAACCTGGATCTTTCGGGGTCCACCCAACTCTCCACCAATCTTGGGATGACGTCTTAGCACGATGACAATGATGCAAATGAACGCTTCAATGCAGAAGATGGTCACGGAGAAAGCCAGGGTTCCGGGATCTACGTGGAAGATGTTTCCGCGGTACCAATGGACAACTGCGGCCATTGTCCAGGCAATTCCAATGCCCAAGAAGACGTTGACGGCGTTGGAACCGGTCACGTTTCCGATCGAATTATCAGCGTATTTGTCTTGAACAGCCGACACTTTGGAGGCGAAGGTGTCTAAAACAAAGGAGAGGGAATGAAGTTAACACAGTATTAAGGTTGTATTGCAATTTAATTTTTTGTCTCAAGATTAAAAAGAATTATATTAGACTTACCGGGGACAGATGTTCCTACAGCGACGAAACTGATGGCAGTTACAGCATCCTTCAATCCCACCCAGCAACCAAATTGCGAAGCCATATCACCAATAACAGCTGTCAGGATACCAATCATCAAGATCGAAATGGTGAAACAAGCCCAGCCTCCCCAGTAATCGGTTGGTGGGATGGTTGCGAACAACAATTTCCAAGGCACAGTCAGGAAATGCATGAAGTAGTCGTACTTGCTGGGGGTTACTGGTTGCTTGGCAGTAACCTCAGTGCCTGTTTGACTTCCATCTTCTCCATCGTCATCGTCTTCGTCATCTCCGGCACTGACTGTTAATGCCTCAACAAATTGTTCTCTCCAAGAGGAGGTCCCCAGCATGAATGAAGCATTCGCAGTCTTTAGCATTCGATCCACAACTCCCTACAAAAAATAAACTTGATTTTTATCAAGTATGCTGTAGTTAGGTGACAAAAGACTTTAATTATACCCACCTGGAACTCCTTGCTCTCCTTGATAGTGATCTGACACTTCCTGTACTCTCCCAGCCGAGGTTTACCCAATTCCGCCACTTCCAATTGGTCCTCAGTCAGGTGAATTGCATTGTCTTCACCTAAAACAGGATGATTGTGGAAGGAAAGATGAAAAGAAATGCAACATATGGCTCGAACTAAATGTTCAAGCAAGCTTTGGTCGTCAACAAAACATTTTGTCCGCTAGGAGGACAGTTTCGTATCCACTTTAAGGAGACAGGACAGAGTGGACAGGACAGAGTGGGGGCAAAAGACAAAGACCCTTCAAAGACACACTGTTATGACGTCACGGAAACAACGAAGGCAACATCGAGTACATGCACGATTCCAAACCTGGTTGCTGACTCAGCTGACTGGCCAACGAGGCAATGGAGCCGCTGAACACGGAGCCAAGACGGTCCCGCACCTTGCCCTGGAAGAAGCCCTCGGCCGAAAACATACTGCGCCGGCGGTTGGGCGTCAATCGACCTAAAATGGGGTGACAGAAGGAAGTGGGCGGAAGGTGAAAACCAGAAATTATGCGATGAAAACGTCCAGGTTACGGTACTGCCAAAGTTACGTCTCTTCCCACTTACCCGATTCGTCCTGTGAGCCCGGGAACAACGAGGATTGGCGCTTGCGTTCGATGCGGCGCGAGAAGCGCTCCTGACATTTGCGGACATCTGCCAATGAAATTTGTAATATAAAATACGTTAAATTATAAGGTGCGAGTGCATCGTTCTTTCACATTCATTCCGCACACCTCCAATCGCACGCCAAAGAAACGCCACACGCCGAATGTTAGTCGAGAGTTGAGAAAAAGATGTTATTGGAGAGATAAGGAGAGTTACAAAAACGGCAAAGTCTGGCCACAAACCCGCATAATAGGTAAAATGGCCGGTCTGTGAGGATCAACAGGTTCAAGAACGGGTTTGATGACGCAAAAAATCGAATCAAAGCCTCTGATTGATAACATAAATCATCGGATATAAAAGTTGGCAGGTCCTTCGTCATTACGGATTGGAATCTTAATTGTCCAAGACCAGGAAATTCAAAGCCAAACTGAGAGCCCAAAAAAGTCGGAAGCAAATAAACGATAGAAAAAAAGCGAGTAATCAAAATAAGCGGTGATTTAGCCGAAGTTAAAGTTTCAGCCTCCATTCCAACCTACCGGACATCTTCTTCGCCCAGATTGGGGGCTGCAATTCAATGTAGAAGAAGTCGGATCGCTCATATTGCTCGGTGTCGACGATTCCGATCTCCACCACGGCTCTAAAAATAACATTTGGATAGTAAGAGGCAAGGACAATACAATCATTTTTTGATCTTTGGATTTCTCTATCACCCTTACTCAGTCTGGTTGTTCCCAAAAACAACTTCTCCCTCCTTGACTTCGTAGTCCTTATTGCCAACGGCAGTTCCGTCATAAGTTTTGTACGGGACAACAACTTCACCACGACATCCAGAGGTTCTGTTGATCTTCAAATGCAGAACACCACAGTTCTCAATGACTTGGAAGTGGTCGTGCTCAAAGGAGAAGACTCCAGCATGGTCATCGTCCAGAATCATGACAGTGGCAGTTGCGGGGAGTTCAAGTTGGGCCACTGGAACACCTCCAAGACGGCTGGGATCCAGGATAAGACCGTCCTTGGTGCGGACTCGGAGATTGGTGAGGTGGAGGTAGAAATGCTCGTCTTCCTCGAATACGTCGTCATCAACAATCTCAATGGTAATTTTCTAAAAAAATTCAAGGTTTTTATAATAACTGGATTCATTTGTAAATACGCTTGTTTACTTATTTTTGTCTAATATTTTTATACATAAGTATAAATAAACGCAAATATAAATGAGCTATTACAAATTATGTTTTATGCTTATATCAAAAGAAAATAAAAATGTATTTTTACCTGATGACGATCTTCAGGTCTGAAAGTCAGCGTTCCCTTGACTGGAATGTAATCCGACTCCGCATTCGCCGTTCCATCCTCAGTATAATAATCGACCATCACAGTTAGACCCTCCGGACCTCCATCTCGACCAACCATCACATCAAACGTGCCGACATTCTCCAAAACAGTGTAATGAGCGGGATCGAAGAAGATACGACAGGTGTTCTGTCGAGCTTGTTTCTCCTGAGCGTTGAGAATGGCGTCCAAACTCTTGTCATGTTCTTTGTCAAGTCTCTTCTTGATGATGTCCCCACCTCCAATCAGCCGTCTGGTCGCTTGCACTCGGTAGAAAGCCCTCGATTTGGGGCCTTTGTTGATCATCTCGTACTCGGCCTGTTTCTGCAGCTGGACCGGATCCAAATGCGGATTCTTTCTTCGGAGTTCTCTCATGGTCTCGATGAATTCGCGACGATGTTCTTCGAATGCCCGTAGGGCAGGGTCCAGCTCTCCTTGAATCCCGCTTTTATAGGCATTGGAATTGGCAATTCCATTTCCCTCCAACATTTTCATTTCTTCCGCTTCGGTCGCGATAAGACCATGAGATCCGCGACGATAACGATGGGGTAGGAATTTTTTCTGAAGCAAGATCAAAGAAGGCTTCATCAACACTTACATGCAGGATCTTGATGTCAGTAACCCATGCTGTGAAGACTGTCAATGGGAAGAAAGCAAACGTCACGACTCCCTCCCAAATATCGATGACTCCAGGTGTAATTACTGACAGAATGATGTACATCCAGATGTAAGCAAAGATCGACCAGGTGGCCGTCACGAAGAATACATCCAAATGTTTCTGTCTTCGAACTTCGGTGGAAGGAACGGCCATCACACAGATGGCCGTGATCATAAACAAGTTGAAAGCGGCCGATCCGACGATCGTATTCGGCCCCAAATCTCCGGCTTCGAAGCCTTTGGCCAGGACTTCAATGATGGATAACAGAATCTCGGGAGCGGAGGAACCTGGAATATAAAGTTTGACTATTTGATCAGAGACTTGTCAATCGAAAAATTTGTTATACACACCCAGCGCCATCAGTGTCAAATTACTGACAGTGTCATTCCAAATCCGGACCTTGATCTTCATGGGCTCAAGGCCAGGCCGCTTCACGACCACAGTCCTCTCCATACTCGTGATCACCTCAATGCCCGACATAAATCGATCGGCCACAATAGAGACTCCCAGAAACATGTAGATGATGATCAGGAAGTAGATCCCGCCGCGGAAGACCCGGTCGCCGAGCGAGAGGTCGAGGAACGGCCTCCACAATGGAATGAGCAGCCCATCCACGCAATTCCTCGTCGCATCAGCGGCCGAACAATTGGTGCCGGCTTCGGTGGTGGCGATGGAAATGAACAGAACGGCGAGAGCGAGCATCACGGGTGGCGGCATCGACCACCAACGACAGCCATTGCTCATCGTGGAGTGGTCAAGGCCGGTGGGAGATGGTTGACGATCAAAGTCGGTCTGAAAAGTGACAATTGGGGGAAAGGCCGGAGGAATTTCATTGTTACACATGCCGTAAAGTAATCGAATTAATCAAAACTTTTGAGTTCTCAAGTTGGCTCGGCAAAAATTAATTCAAGCAAGGGCGAAGAAGGCATGGTACGGTGCATTTTAAAGTTCGTAAATAAAGAAATGATATGATATAATAGAAATGGAAATGGAGAAAAAAGTTTATGCAAGATCCAGTTTCACCTTCGACTTCCGGCTTCAATTCCGGGAATGCAAATTCACGGAATAAATGACCAAATAAAGTAATCTATCAAGCACGGGACGAGCTGGGGTCAAACGGTCAGCTGTTTTGATGCCAAAAAAAGTCTTGAGAACATGTTCGGGAGAACATGAGCCGGATCCCCGCGCACGGCCCCGGCTTCAATTCACCCCGAGCCCCGAAACTAAACGTCAAATATATTTGGCGGCCATTCTCCACGGCCTCACACGGCTCTCGACCCTAATTTGAATCCCAACCCGGCAAGAAGTTGTTTCCTCACGTATGCCGGTCCGTCTCGATGGTGTCAAGTCTTTTTTGTGGTGCAATTTTAAGTGCTGCGTCAGCCCCGAACTTTTTTGGGTGTGCTGAGGGTTTTCTTTTATCCGGTTTGTTGCTCTGGAAGAATTAGCGCCCCAGGCCACCGTTTTTAAGACTTCCTGAACCGCCCGACCGGAATCCAGGTCTCCATAGCAAAAGCGGCCCCAATCTCCCCTAAGGCGTTTGAGTATATCGCCAGGTAGACGTTCCAAGCCTATCCTTACACTGGGTGCAACGGACCGATGAACAATAATGAAGCGGACGTCTTAAACTAACCCCCAAAGCACAGACGTTCGGAATATCCGCAAGAAATGTAGGGAATCCGAAACATGTAGGCTATGTCACCGGTTGAGGCAATGATAGCGCGGAACGGGAAGGCCAAATAAAACTGGAGATAAAAAAAGATATTTCCCGTGCTTGGATACGAAAATGGCAGAAAAGATATAAAAAAAAGATTGTTCTGGGATTACGGACGGGATGAACTGTTGAACTGGGGACCAACAATTTGCAAAGAGTTTAAAAATGTATCCGAAAACATTTAAAATTGTGAAATCCATAATCCCGGCCCGACAAGTAGATGAAACCATGACCCAAACCCCGCAACCCGGATCATCCGCCTTAACCCCTTGAACTCGCGGAACGGGCGGTTGCAAACAATGTTTCAGGCCCGCATTTCGTCGAAAATCCGTGTTCCCCGCCACTCTGGGGACCGGCGGGCCCCCTTGCAATTTACCTGACGCTGAAGACTCTGGTTACACTTTGCTGAAAGGAGGGGCTGCAACCGGCTGCCTCAGCCCGTCTTGTACGCTGTTTCCTCACTCTTCCGATCGACTACTTTAGCTTAAACATTGGGCCTGTTCTCTCGTCTCTCGGCCCTCACGCACCTTTGCCGCAGGCCTGGATCCCGATCTCGCGCACCCCGAGGATCCCCCTGCCCTCTCCAATGTTCATTTCGGATCGGGGCGAGAGAAAGGAGGGCCTTAACTTGACCTCTTGAGGGCTTGTTTAAAGCTCCGGTTTCGAGAAGTTGCACTTGACCGAGCACTGATTGGAGGACTGCGAAAAGCATCAATTTGGAAGGCTTCAAAATCGCTCTTGGCACCTCATCGCAAATGTTGCAAAAGTAATGTCAGGACGGGGGGATTCGGCGGACAAGCCCCGATTCCAAAAACTGTGGGCCCAGAGCCCACCTGGTGGGGCCCAAACAAGGGCTCAAAAGGAAAAACATCATTATGAGCGGACTGTAAAAACACAGAAAGGAAGAGGACATGTCCCCAGCAGCGGCGACAGACAAGCCTTGACGTGACAGAGAACACGACGTTTGTTAAAAACGGCCGAATTTCCAGCCTATGGGGAGAAACTTGAAGCGGCCGATCACGGCTTCGAAATAACCCACCTATTTTGTGTTGGGGCCGGAGGGCCTCAATCACCTCGCCGCTCGCCCCACCTCAGGCGCCACCACCCGGGGAAACCGGAAGAGTGCCCTAGAGCGCCCGGGGCCCGCTTTGATTTGTTGTGGCCAAAACAAGAGCATTCCATTATAAACCCGTCGCTTACGTACATAATCCCTCCCCATAATTACTTTGTTAGTTTTTAGGCGCGAAAAGGGATTTTAGGTGGGGGCGGGGGAGGGAAAGGGAAAGGGTAATTAGGGGCCAAGTAAAACGCCTCCACTAGATATCGTTGGCAATCTACACTTTAGGGTAAGGCGCGAAAAACGTGCGGCTGGAGGGCAGAGCTCAGGTAAAGCTCGACCCCGCTCCTCCGCTCTCCGCTTATCTTGTAGGCTTGGCCCAACCACTACACTTTGAAGAGTTTTGTCTTAAGTGCGGGCTTCTTCACAAGTTAGTCGCTAGCCGCGGCCCCGTGTGGAAACGGGGATTGAAGTCGAGACAAAGAAATAAACGAAACACTTTCCCGACTTCTTTACTTCTTTCTGATATTTTCGCGTTTCTTCGGGCACTGAGCAAACACTGTCATCCTGCACCGTGCTGGCGGTTAAGCGATGCCTTTTACTGTTCCCGCATCTCCAGCACGACCATGCCGACCTCCATTTATGGGGGCTTAGCGGCCAGAAACTGAGACTGGTCAAGCGGTGCACTCTTTCCGTGAGGACATTAGATGGCAACATAAATAACCCAAAACAGCGTCGTTGGCATGGAATATTGCGGAATGCATTAAAAATAACCGAATGTGATGACATATTCCATACATCTCGTAAAGCAAAGAATGGTAATAAAAGGCGGGTTCAATATGCCTGCAAGTTGCAAACAGATGGCAGGAATGAGAGGGCCGACGGCAGAATTGAGAGATCAGGGTTCGAATTGAAGAAAGTAAGAGAAACCTTTGGCTCACCGTCCCTTTAAACGACTTCATCCACGATTATAAGCCGATAATTGGGCTCCCTTTGGACTTGTTTATGTTATTCACCTGAGTTCCCTGATTAATTAACTGGGAACGAGCGCTTTGAGACTCGTATGGGCCGAGAACGAGCGGCTCAACGAAATGGGCGAGACATTCCAAGGCCATGGCTACAGACGGCGTACATTATCCACCCGATTCCATAAATATAAAGAAGTCATCATCGAACATTAAACCCCTCATAAAGCCCCCAAAAAAAACATGACCAGCGCAAGCAGGGCCTATGGCCAGACCGACGTTCAGGAATTGGATTCACCGCCCTCAGAATAGTGGCTTAATGAGATTGCGTGATTGAATTTGGAGCGGAGATAAAGGCCACGTTTAAGGGTCCCGATGATGATGAAGTGGGACGGAATGAAACCCGGACGTTCAGAAGAGTTCGGGTTTCGGATTCGACCGCACTCTTTTGAAGCCCCGAGGGTAGTGAGCGCCGACATGTCAGAAGTCTTTAGTACCGGGATTATGTCTGCAGGATTTATAATCTCCAGCTGTTTTTCGACCACATCCAGGGTTATAATCGCGTAAATTATTTACAGTAAAAGGGATTGCTTTTCTTTCTCGAATAAAAATTTTTATTTTCGATCTTACAGTATCCCCATAGGCACTTTGCTTTCTTGAGCATCAGAAACCTGCGCAAGACGTCTTCCCGCACGTGCAGCTGGACTCAGCCTTAGCATATTCTAGAACTCCCTCAGGCAGTGCAACAAATCAAACGCGAATTAGGAATGCCCGGAGGAAACAACGCCATAAACAAAGACCCGGCGCCCCGAAGATGGGACAATAAAATAAACTCAAACAAAAGGAAGCAGGCGATGTTCGAACGTCTTGCTGGGCCCAGGAGTTTGTTGGCGTTTTGCTGCCGGTGCCAAACGTTCTTAATTCCTTTTGCGGGGCCGCAGGGCCGAAAGGAAAGAAAAGTTATCCGAGCAGCGCATTCAAACCATATTCTTGCATTTCGGTCCGAGAAATGAACGACTTCTGGTTTATTAGTTTCCCCACTCCCCGGGGGAGAAAATAACGGCACTGGTGGGAGGAAAGAGCGTCAAAAAAATACTGTATTTTTAAACATAAACATATGAAATTCCACTAAATTTCGTGCAGGCTACTAATTCCAATTTCAAATCTCTTTAATATTTATCTTGTTATTGGCGCACAATATAGAGATAAGTCATGTACATTTTAAATGGTGATCGCAAATAATTTGTCATAGAAGGGATTCTAAGTTATTGGAGGACCTTGGAGGACTGACTTGTTACCCGACATACGAACGCCCTAGTCTTGTTTCGAACGAAGAAATCGAGCCAGAGCCTTTGTTTCGTGCTTAATTTATCTCCAGGGCCTTTTACTTCGACCACCTAAAGGGGAATAAATTTTAAATAGGGGCAATAAATACTTACGGCCAGCGTTTTCTGGGTCCGATTCCACACCGTCAGGTCAGGCATTCCACTCCGGGAGTTGCGGTAATCGGTCGCGAATCTTCGGAATAGATTGATCAGCATTTCTAGGTCTACACATTCCAAGATTTCCCATAACCTCTGGAATACAATAATAAAAATCAAAATCCAAAACCCCTTACCTCATCACGATTTTGGGCCATACTAAAGGTGTTCCAATCAACTTCTGCACTTTTCGTTGCATAATATAACTCAAAATTGAGTTTGACAATGTCATGTAACTTCTGACGATCATTCCTAATCTCCGCAAATCGATTTTCAAACTGATCTTTCCGGCTCTCGTAGAACAAGCGACTATTTTGATCCATTGGACAGGTCTGAAAATTTAAATCATCACATAACTTATAAGAACATCGAATTTCTATATTAATTTACCTGAAGCTCTGATATCCAAGAGTTTGGAATGCATTTATCGAAGATAATATCCACACAAGTCAATCCAAACAAGGTGTGCCACACTCCTCCTTCTTTATGAAGCCCATTCTCAAAGCCCGCCTTCTCAATCAAATGGATCAATGCGATCTGTTCTACGCTACAGTAATCCACATTATCCCCATTCTTGGACATAAACATATTTGTTCGACCATTCCCGAGATTCTTGGACAAGGTTGTGGCTGATATTGTGATCTTAAATTAATTGTCATAATATTGCAATTTTTTTTAAAATTCTACAGTAATACTCTTACGATTTCCGGATCAACCAAATGTATTACTGGGGTAAACTCCTTCTTTTGTCCTTTTGCCAACTTTACAGCCCGATCTTGCAATGACAATCGATCTCTTTGAAGAATCAAAGGGTCCTTTACAAAACTTTTACATAATGTGAACGCAGAGTCGGGTCGTTTGTGATGGAATTCCATGTTTAGAGCCAGTCTATCCATCAGATGTCCTCTTCGATTCAAATAAAATCGGTCGAGATCTGCAAATCAAATCAGAATCATCCTTGAATCACAAAAATATTACCTTTCCGAAGAATCAGAAAAGAGATAAAATTACAAGCCAGCTCATAATCCTTCAATTTCTGGGCTGATTCAGCTCCATGCATCACCAGCCGAATTAAAATCGCTGGATAAGTAAATTTTAGCAGGAAATCCGGCACTTTTTGATAGAACGCCAACCTAAATGGTCAACCTAAATAACAAAAAACCTTCTACATTTCTTACATCCCAACGTCCATTCGGAATGATTGCAGGTCAGACGCGGCAACTTTAACTCGATTGCAGATCTCTGAATGTTTCTTTCTCCGATTTAAGGCCGCAACTTCCATTTCAAGCAACTTTGCTGTAATAAATCTGCAATCACACTGTGATAACCTCAAAACATTAAAATCGAATCTTCGCAATATTAACTAACATACTTCATAAAGTCATCATAACCACGATAAATCCCTTTGATCCGAGTAATTTCCTTATCGCAGTACATGTATTTCTCAGTTTTCTTCTCAACATTGTACATTTCATAGCTAAACACACCCAATTATAACGATAATAAAGACTTACAATAGATCACGAATTAAGACAAGTCCATCATCATCGAACAATCGATGGGAGTCCATGGTAAACGGAGAATAAACAGTGCAGAATGAGACGACAAATTGATAGAAGGAAAGGTTCACGCGATACATTGAACCAACAATATTTTGGACACTAAAAAAGGTGATAACAGATCAATTGAATAAAAAATATACAAACTTCAACATCCACATACTTCTTCAGGGCTGCTTGTTTAACCGATCCACCACAAATTCCCTTCTGATTCTCGATCTGATTGACGATGGATCGCCGGGCTTCCTCAGATTTATTCTTCGGCTTATTCAATTTCATTCGAGCGCAGAATGTTCTTAATTCTTCAGCGTTCAAAACGGATAACACCTCGTCCAAACCAGTCTCATATTCATCCGTCAAGGCAGAGAGTAACCCCTTCGCGTATAACTTTGGAAATATTTTCTTGAGATCCAGACTTTCTCGATATCGAATACTGAAAACAATACAAATCTATAATATCAGTACAATATCAGAGCCAACACATATCTTATTTACGTACGGCTTACCTTAATCTCGAAGGAACATACCATCGTCGACCATTCTGACACAACCATAAGGCAACATCTCGCTCGTCAGCTAAAAATGGAGATAAGTCATCACCTTACAGTAATCCTCACCTTCCAATGAGAGAAATCTGTAAAACGATGGCAAGAGTGGAGCCCAGAAAGAACAACTAGGTTCATCAGAGAGATCATGTGTTAGAACCTAAAGCATAAATCATCACCTTACAAAAAACTCACCGTTTTACAGATATTTCTAAAGATCCGTACTGTGTAATGGAGATCCTTTTCATTTATTGGTAGTTCAAGTTTATCTATACATTTCTTGTATAAAACATCGGCGGGGAGATCATCAATGGCTTCTGGAAGTACCTGAGGAGCCGGCCTAAAAAAGCTATTTCTTAGGTTAGGTAAAAGCAGATATGGCTCGCGGACCGGGGCCCAGCCCGTTTCAAATTTTCCTTTGCCCGGCCCGCCAGTATACACTAACATAACAAAAATTGGTATTAGCCAGTGAAAAGCTCCAAAAAATAAAGACTAACGGTAGGTACATTTATAAAAATTTTAGCTTCGTTTCGTCAATTATAATACTACAACTTATCGCCTTACTAGCACGATGTGAGATACTGACCGTTTAATAGAAGGGGAAATCTTGACCCTTTTGGCGAACGGTTCATCTTTAGTTGCGGCAACTTGTTCATTAACAACGATCCTTTGTGAAAATTGGACACATTCCACTACCTCGATGTCCGAATCATCCCCTTTGGAGTCATCAAAGCGAACTATACACTCGTTTTTATGTCTTTCGATGTAGCAGTATGGCACATTTGCCCCACATTCACCGCACGTCGCCCCTCTTTTTGCTCTCTCAAACGCTTCTTTCAAAGACATTGCGCTTCATCTATGAAGATATTAGACAGGACAATTCAGATCACACAATAAATTATCGTTTCTAACGGAAGACCCGGTTACAATCACAGGCCTCTAATAACATCCATTTAATGACTCCATACAACAAACAAAAACAATTTACTCGCAACAAAGAATTAACGGTAAGATTTCTGGTAGCGGGCACGGGCACCTGGACCACCGAACTTCTTGGGCTCACGGCGACGAGGATCGGCAACCAACAGAGAGCGGTCGTATGTGACCAACAACTCCTTGAGGATCTTCTTGTTCTGTTCGTCAACGTTCTTCTGGTAGTAGGCGATCAGGGCCTTGGAGATGGCTTGTCGGATAGCTAAAAGCAGAGAAATAAGTAACAGAAACGTAAATGCGAACAATCCGCAATACGTTATTTAATAAAACAATATCATTTCTAAGGACAGTTAAACATTCTCAAAGTTCATGAAAGCTCTTCCTAAACGCAAACAATATTCTGCAAGACTCACCATAGATTTGAGCGACGGCACCACCACCCTTGACTCTGACTCGCATGTCGATTCCAGCGAATTTGTCGGCTCCGACGATAAGAAGAGGCTCCTGAAGTTTGATTCGTAGGATTTCTGGCTGAAGATGCTCAAGGGGACGGCCGTTAACCTTGATCAAGCCTTTTCCTTCCTTGGCGTAGACGACGGCGGTAGCCAACTTCTAAAAAACAAAACTACACTTATAGCCGAGAGCAACATCTAAAACATAGACAAAAATGAGAAAATTCTTACCTTACGGCCATAAACCTGAACAGGCTGGGCAGTCGACTTTGGCTTCTCGACTTGGGACATCTTACCCTGAAAAAACACAATCAATAAAAACAAAAAAGTGAACCAACGGAAAAATAGCACGTAAGATAACGCGATATTCAAAATTTAGCAAAATTAGAAGATATAGTATAAAGAGTACATTACAACTGGTAAAACTAAATATACCAAGTTTTTTCGTCAAAAAATAAGGGAAAATATTTCTTTCTCCTACCGTAATTTTTTGCTTGGCTTTCCGTCGTTTTCGTTGCAGGACCCACAAAAAAGCCGGAAACACCGAAATTTAAAGTCGGAAAGTAATTATAAATCACTGCTGGATTTCAGATGATTTTTGCATAATGCTATTGGATTCCTTCTAACTCATTATTTTTTCGGAATTGTAAGTTTTCAGCTTTCGTTCAAACTTTCAGTCATAGGAATGTTTATTTGAGAAACGAACAGATTACAAGAAAACCCAGTTGTTCGAAACATAAGAAATAAAATCAATACAGAGACCAAACAATTATATTATTTTTGTGAGCAGTTTGAGGTCGATCAAGGAGGGCGAACACCGACGTTTGCGTCGAATCTTTTAATTAGTGAGGCCACGTTGTTGAAGTTCGGATTTTCTTGAGGTCGACGATCTCGAGTGAAGCCGGAGTCCTGTGAATTTACAGTCGAGGCGGTGCGTTCTCTCAACACGGCAGGAGGATGTACAGCTTTGATAGGTTCGAGACCTGAAAAATTAAAAATAATGTTGAGATAAACCTCGTGTAAGCCAACATAAAATATAACAAAACAAACCATTCATCATGAAACCTTCATTGACATTATCGAGAAGACTTCCTTCTGGGACAATCTGAGACTTTGATTTGTGTCGAGTGAATCGATTAAAGTTATATTTGGTGATGGTGAAACCAGCCTCCAGATTCTCATTGCTTTGCCGTTTCGCATTGAGCGTATGAGTTCTTCGTATCTGTTTTCTTCCATCTAAACGACAGATTTAAATCCATACTCAACCTTCTCCCATTCCAAACAACAAACCCTACCTTTAAGTCCAGCTGTCACCGTGTTTGGTTGATTTCTTTTCAACGCGATCCCTCCAACTGGAGCCGTTCTTCTTCTCGTTTTGGTCAGCGGAACGTCTCTCGGTTTCAATGGGGTTGGACAGTCTTTGAACTCAAAACTCGACCAATTGATCTCTTCTTTCGACTTAATATCCTCAATCACCGGTGTGCTTTCCTCAACTTTCGTCTGGACTTCCTGCACATCCACAATATTCTTGACTTCTTCGACCCTTTGCTTCTCTTCCTTTTCCTGTACATTCACTTGATCTTCGGGAGTCTTAATGCAAAACATAGAATTCTGACGTTGTAAGTCTTGACGTGCTCTCTCGGCGCCCAAAAACGGAGCACTTTGTGGTTTGGAGGGGGCGCGGAAGGATAAGGAGCGGTCCATGGGATTTTTGGGTTGGACGATGTCACTGGTTGAGGTATTCTTTCTGGGGAACAGCTTGGTGGTCATGGGCTCAAGGGGATCGTCGCAAACGCCGGAGGTCCGACGACCTGGCAGGTATTTGCCCAGGTTCTTGATCGTCCTCACTACTGAGCTACCTCTTCTCTGCAAAAACTTCTAGTATAATATTAGCTTGAACTGACACCAAAAACGACACAATTACGTATGCACAAACACCATCACAACATGGATGGGAGGGTGCAAACGTACTAAAAGGCAAAGATACCTTGGCCCCTTGCTTCTTCTTGTCCCTTTCGCCAACTCGTTCGGTTGGAACCGATGTTGTGGAGACGACGGAGCCCGACGGAGGAAGGTATCGCACGTTGTTTGGGGTTTCAAAGACCGCGGACGCACTAAAAAGTTACACATAACTGTTAGATTGACATCGACAATGTTAATGTACAATGTTTTTACCCTTAAAAAAAGAAAAATAATCGTACCCTGAGTTGAGATGACAACTGGAGCTCCTGGAGCTGTATGAAGACCCGACTCTGTTCACATTCGAATGATGGGAAGGCGGGTGTTGACCTCTCAACATCATCGGCGGTTTCGCTGCAAAAAATGACATCAACATCATAAAAAAGGATTGGTTTAGAATTTCGAATCTATCAACCTACCAAGTTCTACATGCCGAGTAATCATCGTCGCCAAAACATTGGCAATAGCACCAATCCCAAACTTAATATCATCCGTCTAAAACAATACCTATAAAAGTTCAAATTACCCACATTTTGGCCGGTTTTGCCTTGCAGGTCCGTGTTAACGAACAAAGAAGGAGCAATACAGGTGCCCATATTCCTAGGGTCCATTTTATTGGTCTCACTGCAGTCACAAACCTAAATATAATTTAGATCAATTGTAAAATTAATCACCTACTCTCTTCAGCCGTTGCATTAAATAAGCCAAAGTGGCTACATTGAGCCGAGGCAGTGCTTTTATTAGGGTGAACATTCCCATCGGCTTCCGTATCGCCTTCCCAGTCTTGTCCATCGCAAATGCAATAATCTGATTCTCCTTGTCGAGGAAAATACCCCCTTCAAGATGGCTGAAGAACCGTTTAATCAACACCGCCACATCAACGGGTGTGCAATCCTCGGGGATGCGACAACGTCCATCGAACGCCACCTAACATACAAATAAAATTATCAATTTATCCGAAAGATACCTAAAACAATATATTCTACAAACTGACCTCCGCATTATCGATACGTTGGTTATTTCCTTGTCGTCGAAAAATTCCTTCGATCTTGAAGCCATCATTGCGCTTGATATAGTCGAAAGCTTCCACCAAAAACCTAAAACAAGATGTTATCCTTGACGAACCGCAAGCTTCGTATGGGCAAAAATTAAGATTATACTTCATCCTTAACTTTTCATACTATTTTCAAGAACTACTATCATAAATCAGCCCGTAGGCACCAAAAATCCACAAGAATTAACGTCCGACCTAATACAACATCCCCAAAATAAAAAAAACCCACTTTGGGACCCTGAATTCCTCGGCCCGGTTCTCTTCAGTTGGCAATCTAACGGTCGTGAGTTCCACTTGGGACAGCTGGATGTATGCAGGAGCCTTGTTACTTCGCATTTCGCCACATTTATGACCGAACCTGTGGAGATTGAAGGTAGAAGTGAAAATGAATATCAAATTTGAATAATCTCGTTTCCTTTCCTCTCAGAGAATGGTGTTTTCTCTTCTCCGAGGATGGAAACGACGCGCTTTCTCGGCACAACAAAAAAAAACTCGATCAACGCGCAAATAGAAAACCGAAAGACTTGTCCTCCCGCATCTGGCGCCAAAATCCGAATTTGAAATTTTTGGTACGAAGACAATTCGAAATCGTAAAATTTGCCTCAAAATTAAATCTACCCTGAAATGTCGATTAAAATGTTGAGCAGAACAGTATGCAAATTTCTTGATCAAACGAGCAAACATGATCAAAAAATTTGAGGAATTCGAATAAAAAACGGCGAAGTTCTAAATGTTCCAGTCAGATCAGATAAAGAGAAAACACAGCGACTAGATTTATAGGGGCAAAGGAACCCTTTGAAAGTCCACCAACAGCGTCAAATATTTCCGTTCCACAGACTGACCTTATGTTATACTAGGCATCTCGGATGCAAAAATTGTTCAAACTAGAAGCAGTTAAGACGCAATTTGTGATTTATTCGACTATTTTTTTGTAAGTTTACAATGTTACACCTAAATAATGCCAAAAAAGTTTACATATTTTTCTATTTCCATTGCATAACCGCCTTGTTTAGACCAAAATATTTTGGTGTGGACGGTTTATTTTGGATTTAAACCATGCAATTTTTTCCGTTCCCCTCTTCGAAGGCTGACTAGCATCACCTATAAATATTCCTGAACACTTCATCTCCTCATAGACAAGTCACGTATTTTACATCTTCAGGAGATGACCGTTCTAATATCACGTGTTCCTAGGTTCGGGGGATAATCCGGCATACAAGTGACAAGAGTAACTGAGATTACTGACTTGATGTAAACCTTCGTTTCTCATAACTTGTGGTAATTACGGGTTACAGACACAAATTAAATTCCAGTAAGGGCTGCGAGTACGGGGGCTATAATCACGCGTTCTGCTTCCGGTGCCCAAATACGACCAGGAATAGTAAACTAACGGAAGTAGTAGCACGCAAAGGAGTATTGGAGGGGGGCAAAGGGCGCTTTATTTCCATGCAAAGTACAAATACATCAGCAGATCTACATATTACAGTAACTTTGTTGGAATCTAAAGTTTAGTGGCTGAACAGAACCCTCCGGTGTTATGCTGGACATAAGGAGGGCTGATCTTACTCGACATTTAGAGAGATATTACTCTAGACATTGGGCGGACAGATATTATCCTAGACATTAGGCGGACCGAGCCCTCTTCCAAGGCGAGTTCGAACACTCGGGGAGAACCCAATAAAAGCCTAACGACGGAATATGTCACAAGCCCATCCCGCTGATCTTATTAACGCTCAATATCCATTCCGATTTTATTGTCAGCGTATGAAAAAATGTTAAAACGAGAGAATTGCGCACTTTCGCCCTTCCTTTCATTTCCGCCTCGCCTTCGTAACCCCTTGTAACGAATGGATGGGATGCGTCAACCGTCTCTGAGTGTCCGCTTAAGGCCGAACATGTAGCGATAGATGGATGGGAGTGTCGAGGACACGGGCTATGTCGATTGTAGATGTCATCTCCTGTGCCTGCGGGGCTCATTTCCTCTCGTTGAGGTCAAAAGTCCGCGTTCCTCTCCCCAGATTCTCCGGGGATTCGAACAAAAACAACAAAAGGATTGTCTGTGTTTTTTATACGCCGTGTCAGAATGGTGACATCTATTTCGGTGAATAAAACATTGGGATCGCATCCAATATTCGAGAGTTACATTTTGCAAAATTTGCTCTCTGGAGACGCCTTGCTGGATTCAATGGGTTTCATCCGAAATCTTTGGGGGAGATAGGACATCTTGATAAGATACGAACATGTTTCGGCTCAGAATACACATGTTTCTTGTATAAGAAATAACGTTCTATAACTGATCTTGCATCGAAAGCACTTTACTTATCCAAAAACAGAAGAAAGGGATGTTTTTCGGCCTCCAAGTTCATCAAAATGTGTCCTTAAAACTATGTTGCGTGACGTCATCGACCATATTTGATTTGCAATCATGACAATTGATGTCCGCGTCGACAGTTAACAACATGTTTACCACAAATCCATCTTTATTTATCCCTCCAAAGGGCATCTATACGGTAGCGTTAAACGTTTTGCACACATTCTTGTTTATCTATTGAAAAGATTGGTTTTCACTGCCTCAGGGTACCTGTTTATCTCTGCCTCGACCGAAAATTACCGTAATTTTCGCTGGTCGAGGCTCAACTGACACGCAGAAAGATCGTCCTCGGCATGTTTTTAGTGGAAAGAGAGCCCATTCCCGCTCGACTACGCAGTCCATTCGACTCGCAAAGAGAGAATGGGACAACTGCGGGGGATTGGCATACGTCATGCACCATAATGCAATTAGTTTGCGACTATTACTATACGAAAATTGGATGGAACAACATTCATGGGGAACGCAATCAAAGTTCGGAGGAGTCAAAGTATACGTTCCTAAAAATACCGAGTAATCCATCACTGAAATGCATGTCAATAACCACCAAACGATCATATTTATTAAATTGGAACGACTGATCGTGTTTCGCCGCTTTATCAACATTTATCCCTACATTCCAATCTTCATCACATAGTTAAAATAATTTCAAGAGTTACCATTTTGTATTGATTTATTGGAAAATAATACGAGTTTTGTTACAGTTTTTGAAATATTTTAAGTAGCCTCTTTGGAGCATTATGCGATCACAATTTATACCTTTGAAAGGTGAATGGATATATGTATTATAATTTTGGGGGAACAATTCAAGTGAAACGATATCTATAAATGGTGAGTGAAAAGATCACCTCGCTTTTGATAAATGCCAAAACAATTTTGAGCTGTGTTTGAGAGAATACAAAGTGTTAAAAAGACCGGTATTCGAATAACAACTAGAGTATCACGAAGAGTCCGCATCCGACGTTGTTGAACAACTGGAGCTGTTGTCCGGCCGAATGGGAGGGGAACAGGCGCAGGCCGGGTATTCGTCGCAATTCTCGTACATCCTCAGCTTCTGGCTGACCTTCTCTCCGAAGCGCTGTTTGTAGCCGGGTGAAAGGACTTCCATCAGATCGTATAAGGAGTCATAGTACTTGGTAAACAACTCCATTCGGGTGAAATCGCCTTGCATACAATCTGATCTCAGCGATGTTACTCTCCATCCTTTGTGAGTCAATTCGAGGCAGTAGGGTTGTCCTGAAAACACAAATCATTAGATTGTGACAAAAACAGATAAGAATCTAACAAATTAAAGTACTTCTTTCTGAAAAAGCATTTCTTTGCGAATTCAAAAAAGTGCAACAGTCCTCTTCGGAGAAAAAAGAGCCTAGATTAGGTCAAATTACTGGGCACAGGCGATGCATCGCACGTCATGGGACAACAAAAACATAAAAACATCAAAAACAAACCTTCTGCTGTGGTCAGATTGACGAAAATGAGTTCGGGAGTTCGAGGAAGCATCTCTGACACACTGATTGACTGCACTGCGTGACTCAGTTGATGGACGGCGGCTAGGGCTTCCAATTCTAATGTAGATTCGCCTCGCGACTGGGATCCGCTTTCCAACAACAATTTACTCAGGGAAACAGCCTTATCCAAGGACATCGGGATAGAACTGAAATTGTAAGTAATTGATAAAAAGTACAAAAAAAGAAAAACTGGCTACAAATTAAGACCTGCAAGTCTAAACTATCAATCATTTAGAGCCTACACCAGTTGAGCAGTCATTGATTAATAAATGCGAGCTTTCCCGATATTTTCCGGTTGAGATTTGATCTTCATATGATCTTTGTCAACGAAAACATCCGCCAAATCAGCGGAATATTCAACACTATTACACCAAGAAAACCTTTATCATGATACAAGAAGAAGATCCCATTCAAGTGTAATAGGACAAAGTGCAAGTCAACTATTTAACTGATCTTATCCCATATAAAACTTACGGTCTCCTTTCATCCCGACAACAGGGTCTCTCAACGATGAGAGCTTCTATCAACGATGGTCGGCGGAACATTCTCTTGACAATTAGGGTCCAATCAAGGAAACCCAGACTATTTAAACCGCCAAAAGAAGTATGATCGGGCGGGTGGGAGAGCAGAAAAATCCCAAAATAATCAAGGGGGCAGAGATGGATAACCTTTGAAAGTCGTTCTCTGCTCCAGTTTTGGGTCTCTTATCAAGCTCCCGTTGCAGACAATCTATCAGCGAATGAGCTGCTAGATTGTCGACGAGCAAGCGGGTTTCGTTTAGACTAGCCCCCCGCACGTGGTTATGTTTCGAAATCTCTATTACCCCAAAGATAAGATCGCAATATTGCGGGACGCGAAAGGGAATCCTCGTATCAAATGTGTAGGCGTTTAATCGATGAAACGCATGTGATATTACGAAATCACGGTAAATTTACGAAATTCGAGGAAGTTCTCAAGCTCCGTGACCATTGTTTCTATTGTGAATGACAGGAGACAGACCGTCATGACGCGTCTTCCTTATTTGTAATCAAAAACAAAATCAATTTAGAAATTAATCACCCTCATGGGTTGCTACCCCGTGTTCCGTCAACTTTTAGCCCTGTTTTCCATCTTCAACTATGAAAGTAAAAGAAATAATTTAAAAATAACTCACCTCATTTTGGAACAGAAAAGATCCTCTGGATAACAGATTCTGGAAGGGATATTGAGATTGAGTGGATCAGGCCCTCTGCATTTACAATTGAAAGATGCGGAAAACACCTCGTCACCCTCGTCAAAGGAATTTCGGTTGACTGGAGAAGGTGGTGGAGAGCTGGGCACTGAAGCAACTGAACGCCAGAGGGTTTTCGAATGAAGACTAGTCATTTCCTTCTAAAAGAATGCACACTGTTATCACAAATTCCGATAGGCTATCGCTCGACAAAGCTGCAATGAAAGCCTTTCACCCAAAAATATTCTTTGACCGTGTAGAACAAGAAAAGCGGAAAGAATAACTTGAGAAAGAATTCTAGAGGTAATTGGCTTTTCCACGGAGATTGAGCCCCTCTATTCACGTGAAAGCGGGATGAAAATCCGATGAGACACACACAAATAAACAGCCGCCATGCACCCGAAAATAATTTATTCTGAAAAAAGATTATGGGTCAAGTCTCCCTTAGGCAGGAGTCAACTGTCTTCCGATGATAAAATTCCGAAAAACAACTGATCGAATCAATCAAAATGCACCCGGAATGGACGAAACAATTAGAAAGGGGCTTTAAAGCGAGTGAAAGGGTTCGACATCTCTTTTTTCAGCGCGTGTACGAAACCACCACAAGACCTACGCTGCAAGATGTTTTTGCGGGAATAAATACGTTTTTCTGAAGGAATTAGGGGAGGAGATCAGAGGCAAGATTGAAGATCATGGACAAAACTCGGTTCATCAGTGAAAAAGAGCCGATTTCGAAAGCGTTGGAGCGGGGGAATGGGAAACGAGCGAATGGAAAATGGGAGGGCGGGGATGACGCAAAGAAAAAAGAAATGGTTCTACTCTTGGCCGTCTGGCCCCTTTCCAGTGGCCATAAGCAGAAACGGCGGCTGTACAGAGCGTGGGCTTCCCGCCGCGCTTGACTCGAATAAATAGGGAAGAGGGCGAGATCCAGTTCTTTTTTTCGAATGACTCATCCCACAACGCGAGAATTAATTGGATAAGGTCGGCGACTTTCTGGAGACCGTCTACGCCCATCGGAGTCGGCGTGCCACTCCAACGGAATATTCGCACGTCTTTTTGGAGAGTTTTTTTGGTTGAACGGACATCCCCGAATACAAAAACGGATGGGAATGACAGGATGTTTGGGTCAAACCCTCCTTTCCCCTGAAGACAGGTGTTCGCTGTAGGCGGGAGGTTGATCGGCTCTGAAAGAGAAGAATTAAATTGAGAAAAAAACGATGCACAACTCTTTTCCCTTCAACACTTTAGCGATCAAAATGTGTAACACGTGAAGGCATCGCCGTGGCCAACGTCATCCGAGGCTTCCGATATAAACTTTTGAACTTATTTGCGAAAGGAGCTCTCGAGAGGAAGGAGGAGGTGAGGCCGGGCCACGGAAAGGGCGGAAAGATGGCAGGGCCCGGGAATTTGGGGACAAGGCGAGACCAAAAGTCGTCCGATAACATTAAACATAAGTTGGGGAATTTCGAAATGGAAAGGGGATTCTGGATTCGAGTAATGGGTATGATACCACTTTATTGAGGGGCCAGATGCGAGAAGAGGAGGGCTTCGGCACTCTGAACTCTTTTTATATACCCTTTTATTCCCTCCCCTCGCTCTAATTGTCCTTTAGTTTTCATTAATATTCACTTTAGCCTTCTCACCTGGCTTCTTCGTAGGTTGGCGGTGCCGGCTCGACCCTCTCTGTGTAGATACTGGCACTGGCAACAGATGTCCAGACGGGTTGGCGGACTCGCCGTCTCCTTCGTCGAGACTGTGGCGGGGGTTTACCGACAATGACGAATTTAACTAGTACGAAGAAGATGGCCACCAGAATGGCCAGAACTCCAGCGCCGACCAGACCCCAAGAAAGTGCCTGAAATCGATTAATCTAATCTTTTTCGTGCCTTGGAAGTGATGGATGGACGAATGAACTTGTAGATAAAGTCTTCTGCTTTATGCTTTAATTAGTCTGCTCCTCCTGGCAATGCTTGAAACATGTGATTGGAAAGAATTTCGTTTGGGAATTTCAACACCTGACCTCTCGATTTTGGAGCCAATTTAATGAAAAAACTTCTCTCTCGTCCGTTACAATTGAACTTTTGATTCGAAAAGCAATTGAAAAGGTGAAATGAATTTAAATACTACAGTAGTCATCAATTCTGCAAACCCAACAAATATTTTTTACTACTCAAACACGGCTTACAAAAACAGTTTACGTCATGAATTCAGAAAACTCGCCCATTCTAATCACAGCTGACTGATCTCGCACGAGCGATTTAATCGTGTTTCGAGGAAAGAAAAAGGTCAATTCGAGTTGAAATTCTGCAGATTGTAAAGGAAACTACACTAGAATCGCGGGAATTCCCATTACAAACCATTACAACTCGATTATTTGCTCTACAATTTAACTTTTTACATTTCAAACAATGTCTACCTAATGTTTTGAAGACCTCTGACGCCACCCAAGTTATTTGAGCTAGAGCTAAAGGTCGGGGCAAAGAGAGAAAGCTCCCGGAAATCATCTTCTTTACGTGGGGATGCAAAGGTTTCCGCCGTTCTTCTGTCTGAACGACGTCTTCTGAATTTACATGACTTTTCGCAAACATCTCGAAGGTCTTTAAACCTCTTAAAAAATTAAATTCTTCCCAAATGTGAACACGGGACATAAATATATCTAATGTTATTTAATTTGATGACTTCGCAGAATACTTACAGTTCCATTCGAAATGAGAAACAAAAGTCCGAACCCAACCAACACGAGACCCACGGCGAAGGTGCAGATAGTCGTGTGAACGAACCTGTAAGTAACGATGATTGATGGTGTTGATGGGCAATTACAAAGCGTAATGTTACAACTACTTTGACAAGGATTGTCGCTCCTTTTTGTAATCTTTTTGCAGGTATTTTGAGATTTCCCAACTAAACGTAACATTCCAAAGAATGGGTCGAGGTGTCAAGTATTACATAACATAAAACAACTTAGTAACCATTTGGACATACTCTGGGATGTTGAGGGCATGACGTGGAAAGAAAATAGACATTGGAATGAGTAATAGTAAAGTGATTCGGCATTAGGAAAGGTTCTTGAAATTGGGACAATAATCGGCTCAGAAAGGGGCTAAACCAGCGAATAACTGTGTTGAATGGGTATTTTAGTGCAAGCTGTTGGGTGTGGAGGCTATTGAAAAAATAAATACAACTTAATCGGATACCAAAAGAAAAAATGTAATGAGTTGTAACCAATTACAATAACCCTGGATATATGGGAGGTGCTTTATAAATTTCAGCGCGCTAGTCCATCCCAACCCCGCGGATTTAGTCCATAGTTAAAAGTTCACGAAAAAGGGGGAGGGGAGGAGGAGCCGACAGAGAAAGGCAGAAATTTTTACAAAGAGAGAAATTGCGCAACGTGATGTAAGATTGCGCAACTTTTAACTTTGGACTAAATCCGCAGGGTTCGGACGGACTAGCGCGCTGAAATTTATAAAGCACCTCCCATATATCTTTTTAATTGTAAATGAGTTTTAAGAACTCACCAGGAAAACGATCGAATCTCGTTTTTCAAATTCTGATAACGAGCTTCCAAGTCCTCATGCCATTGTTTGAAGAGAGCCATCGTGTCATAAAGTCTGTAACGAATGAATAAAAAGTCAAGAACACATCAAGACGACAATCCCTCCACTTTGAGCAAACAGAGAAAAAAGGTCATCAAAATCAGCGGATTCTTCGTATAACATCTGCTCTGCGTCGCCTTATGGCGCTAAGTTTATTTATAACATTTATGGAAGAGTTTTCGACGTTTGATGCCTTTGTCTTCGAAAACAAACCTTTTCCTTTTTTACTGATAAGAAGACCGAAGAACCATGTTTACAAGGTTTTGTAAAGTAAAAAATTAACATAAAAACCTTTGAAGAAAAGTTTGGGGCACCAATATATACCTTGCAACATCAATTTATGACCTCTGAACTCCATTCATATCACAAAATCATGTTGAAATATTGATATGACACATACACAAATATTATTAATGCTAATATATGAATATCATAATAATTTTTTCCCACGATAAATTACTATACAGAGAGAAAATTGAAATAATATTTACTGAACTTGTCTTGCTCAAACAGTGCGAATTACGGTATTTCAATAAGTGAAACACTTGACTCGCCCGTGTCAACTCTCCTTCCCGCTTTATTTTTTCTGAAAGAATTTACCGGGATCTGAATTTATGATCATTGAGTTTCATGAAACAACTCGCATAAATAACGTTACTTTATTCTTTTATAAAAATTTGCAATGTCGCAGGAGTTAGCCCCGCTCGCCCCAATGCGAGTCAGAAATGACTCTGTGGATTCTTCGATGGCCACCTGTAGGTTGTTTTTCCAATATTATTATTGAGATTTAGATATTGCTAAGCAGATGGGAGATCCAGGACCCTCGGCGGCAAATCCAGACGACGAACACTTTAACAAATTTATAAACAATGAGATTTCTTATGAAGAATATATGAAAGTTAGTGGAGGAACAGCTTTCGACGAAGACATTGCGACAACAAATCAGGTTGCGGACAGAGAGTTGATGCCTCCACCTAGCTCATCTCCGCCGAAGAAGGTATGCGTTAATTTTGAAAGGCTATTCTCAAAGTTTGCCTTGTCTTATCTACAGGGTGGGCCACTCGAAACGGGTAAGTTTTGTCCTTGGATTTCTCCGCGGAGACTCTGCCGATTTTCCCGAAATTTAGATTTTTCTGTAGCTGAGACCCGCCATTTTTAACCGGTTGAATTTGAAAAAAATATATTTTGAATTGACCTTTCTGTGCCTTCCCAAAGTTTCGAAGAATTATTTTCGGGCCGAAACCGCTAAAACTTGAAAAATTTTTGGAATGATTTCGAAGACTTGGTCATTTTTCGAGTTTTTGGGTGAAATTTTCTAAGTTTTACCTCAGATAACCATAAAATATTGTCGTAAAAACAATTTTATTTAACGACCTGATTATTAATATTTCTATCTGAGTTCGAAATGCCCATTTCTTCTCGCAGCACAAACTTGTAGGAGCTTTGAGAGTCATGAGAGTGTGAACAGCTCGAATTGCAGATCGTGAACATCGTCTATCTTTAATCGGGCTGGGCTCCAAGCTTCAATGGCTTGGAACTGGGGCTCGTTGCCAATTGTGTGGACTTTTGCAATCTTTTTGAATTTTTTTTTTTTTTTTTTTTTTTTTTGAATGTTCGTGCCCTAATGGTAATACAAACAACCCTCTTGTGGCTTTCAACTTGCTTTAAACAAGTTTAAGGCGAGCACTAGCAACTTTTTACTCCGCGATTTCCCCCAAAAAAAGCCAAAAATTTTCCAAGTCCGAGAAAGTCAATTGAAAATCATTCCAAAAATTTTCCAAGTTTTAGCGGTTTCGGCTCGAAAATAATTCTTCAAAACTTTGGGAAGGCACAGAAAGGTCAATTCAAAATATATTTTTTTTCAAATTCAACCGGTTAAAAATGGCGGGTCTCAGCTACAGAAAAATCTAAATTTCGGGAAAATCGGCGGAGTCTCCGCGGAGAAATCCAAGGACAAAACTTACCCGTTTCGAGTGGCCCACCCTGTATGATAGTTCAATATTTAGAGAAGTAAAAAAGCAAAACCAAAATCAGTGCCGGTAGAAGCTTTATTTTCCAATGATGATCTCCCTCCAGAAGTCACAAATCACGTCAGGATTGATTCAGAATCAGGGGAATTTGTGTTCTCTGGAACTGTAAGAATCAAATATGATTTTGTATACTTCAATGTTTAGATGCATGTTGCCCCGCAAAAAGAACTTAACGATGACGATGCTCCGGGACCATCGAAGGGGCCAAGAGCAAGAAGAACTAACAAGTTGGTGTATTTTTGATTTTTCATTATAAATTAAGGGCTATCGACGGTCTGATGGGACAAGCGAATGTTGCATGTGCGAATCAACGGTTTGAAGAAGCTTTATCCTTACTGAAAGAAGCCATAAGACAGGAACCTCGAGATCCCGATCCATATCAACAAATGGCTGATATTTATTTGGACCTTGGAGATGAGATCAAAAGCCTCGAATTCCGGTTGCTGGCCTGTCACCTAAATCAACAACGAACCAATGCTGCTGAATGGGCTGAAGTTGGAGAAACCGCGGTCAGATTGGGGAGGATGGAAGTTGCTGCCGCTTGTTATGGGAATGGTAAATACTGTTGCCATTTTTATTACTTGTTTTTAGCTATTCGAAATGAACCGAGTAATTGGATTTACTATGAAAAACGAATTGAGCTCCTCGAAACCTTAGGCATCACCAAGTTTGCGATGAAAATACGACTTCAAGCCGCTCAATCGGTCGATTGTCAGACGTCGAATGTGGATTTTGATTGGATGCAAAAATTGATTCAAACAGTAAGTGTAATGTTTTTGATATGCTATTGTTGTTTAGGCGGCTGAGTATTACATCGACTGCTTGGATGAGGAAAAAGCCACTGAAGCTCTAAAGATATTCTTGTTGAGATGCCATGAATTCGGAAGAATGGCTGATGTTCAACATTTGGCTTTACTCGGTAAGATTATTTTTTGTTGATTTTTATGATTTTAGGTATGTGGATGGGCAGGAAGAAGTATGACGAGTGTGTGAAATCTGTTTTGGCGCTGTGTGCAGACATCAAAGCGCTTGATGCTGATGGAAAAACTTTTATAAAGGTAAAGATGGATGAACATTAAAAGAACGTTTTTTCAGATCACAGTAAGCCACAAAGGGTACACATTCACCCCAGCTGATTGTCTCAGCCAAATCCACGCAATCGAAGTCCCTGATACCTTCAACACTCTTATCCTGGCCAAATTAATTGTCTGTTTGCAACATCTCGGATACCTCAAACCCATTCCATCTTTGTTGGACGTTCTGTTGGCTCGCGCTGTTCATCAAGAAGATGAGATTGTTGCCTGTATTGAGATCGGAAAGACGTTCCATCAACTGGAATACTTCAATAACGGTGTATTATTTATGGAAAGGCTAGTTCAAATGGACCTTTTTGCTCATCACCCGGAGGTTTTGCATCTCTGCGGTCTTTTCGAACAAGCAAGGAACAATTTGGATAAGGCGTTGGAGTATTATCGGGATGTCCTGGAGATTCAGCCGAACTTTGTCAACGCGCGGATCAATTTATCGACCGTTTTACAAAAATTGGGACGATCTGAGGAAGCCCTGCAGGCATTAATGGATTATGATCTGGATTTGTGCACACAATTACCGGTATGTTGAGGAGATATTACTTTTTTTGGACAAAATATTTTTTTAAATTTAGGACGAAAGGTTGTTAATCCGGCAAGCCGATGTTCTGAAGGGCCACAAACAAGTAGAACAATACATCAGATGTCTGCGAATGTTACTCATCCCTTATTTTTACCCAATCTACAAGTTTCAAAACTTTACAAAAAGATCGAGGACAAAATTAGGTAATTTTTCTTCTATTTGTATCGTATATATGACGCGAAAACCTTTTAACCTCACATATTTAAGTGCATTGTTCAACCCTCTACCGCACAATGATCGAAGCCATGAGAGGAACACAGATCGAGCGTCTTATCAAACGTCTGGGGGCTATTGCTTATTCAGAAGAACGGCAAGACGGATCTCTCGGCCAAACAGAACTCCACGATTATTGTCTGATGCTGGTTGAAGCTTTTCATGAGACTGGAAGGTACATAGAGATGGCTGAGATTGTTTATCTGGCGAATATGCAACCAGAACTACAGAAGTCAACCATTACCACCTTCATGAACTTGGTCTTGTACTCATCTTTGAAGGCGAAACATTATGGAGTGGCCTTTGAATACCTCAGAAACCTCTATGCAAATATGCCGGTGGGTTTTTAGGCGATTAAAAAAGTGAATTTGACGTTTATTATTTTGTATCATGCATGATTATAGGCGAAAGTTCAAAAACTCGAATTTGAAGATAAAATAAACTATCAGGAGCGTATTTATAACGCAATGAATTACGTCTTTGTGAGAGACCAGAATATTGCGTATCATCGGTTTATAATGAGAGCGGAAGCCAAATTCCCAGAAGAGGAACAACTTCAGATGATATCAGGGAACAATTCGTTGGTGACTGGCTCTTATCGACACGCCCTAAGTGAATATCTCAAGTTATGGGTGAAGAATCCTGAAGATCCAATGGCGTGTTTGTTGGTTGGGCTTACTTTTGTACATATGTCTTGCAAAAAGGATATCAGCAGTAGGCAAATGCTACTGGTTAGAGTGAGTTGTTGGTTCTTGAGACCTACAGGATACACTGACTACTGATTTACACCTATAAAACAAATTTAGGGAATGGCGTTCATGTCCAAGTACCAGAAATTCCGTGGCGGTCCGAATCAAGAGACCATGTACAACATGGCCCGGATGTTGCATCAAGTGGGCATCCTCGCCGGAGCAATTTATTTCTACGAAAAGGTGTTGCATGAGACAGAAGCACCGATAATCCAAACAGATTTCGGTGAAGTCGAAACGGGTCACAAGTACGACCTCAAGAGACTGGCCGCCCATAATTTGGCCTTGATCTACGAAACAAGCGGCAATCTTCCGATGGCTAGACACATTCTGGAGACATTTTGTGTCATCGAATGATCTCTTTATATTGTTGATTTATAAATAAAAGCGATAACAACATGATTTAAAAATGAAGATCTATACTTGTTAGTTCATAGAGCTCAGAGCGGCGGCGTACCTTTTGATCTGCTCCAATTCGAGACGAACCTTGGCCAAATGATTATCCATGACTCCTATCAGTCTCTCGTGTTTCTTGTTCAGAAATTCTTGGCGTTTTTGTGTTTCCGAAGACTTCTTGTCGGGATGGTCAATTATTTGAAAACCGGATGAACTCTGAAAACAATTCGTGGTCATCATCATTGAAAATGATTCCAGAAATGTAAAGTTTTAATATCTCACCTTTTCCAACGTGCCATTGCTACTAGCAGAACTCACGCTGAGGTTGCACTGTGCAGTCATAAACGAGTCATCGAGGGTATCATAAGTCAGAATGGTCGAATTGAATTGGGATGCACTTGTGTTTGGACTCACAGTGACCTGCATCTAATAAAAGATCACAATCAATTCTAAGTCAATCTAAACTTACATGTTTTATGATTCCCTTGACCCTCACGACATGTTCATTCTCTTTGAACTCGTCTTTGATTCCACTCACAATCTCTTCAGCTGCTAATTTGTCGCCTTTGACCAACAAGACTTCCGCCCTGATTAATTTTACTTTGAATTCCAGAAGATCATCATCAATAATATTTGGGGAGTGACTTTTTATGACCGGGAAGAAGCTGGAGGGTTGTTCGGAATAGGGTTGATTGGTCACCGCAGAGATGGCGACTTGCCAATACCGATCGAACAACGTGATATAGGCGTTGGTTTCCTCTGGAGTCGACGCTTTCTTCGCCTTTTCTCCCAAATATACAGTCGAATTCACAAGTCCGATCTTATCCGAGATATAGACAACATCCATTCGGACCTCTTCCAAGGCTGTCGTAAAGTGAATCTCATCTGTTTTTTGGATTCTAAACACAAATTAACCAAATAAAATGGGATTTACTTCTTTTTCGAGTCGCCATCACAAATATTATTGAGGATATTCCATAATCTGATTACTTGTTTGTGAAGTAATGGATAGAAATGGGAAGGAAGATGAACTCCTTTTCCATGTAACACCGAATTGTTCAGACTTCTGTGGAAATGATCCGAGAGCCGGAATATCAACAACTAAAACATTTCCTACTATATAAACAATAACTTTGTACTTACCTTCAGATCCAAAATCGAAAAATTCCTCATATCAAACCCCATATTCAGGTCCCCGGGGAGCTTTTGGATATTTCCGACTCCGTCGAGGAAGTCATCTAAAGCGTGAAACAATATAACAATTGGACTTACCTTTGTGGATTGGCTGAATGTTATACATGATCCATAAGAATCGGTTAAGGAATGACTTGTATTTTCGGGCATTCCAGATTTCTGGTAACAATTTGAGACAATCGACGGACGGAAGACTAAACTTCTCGGAGAGATCAGCAACATCTGAGATTATAAATGATTTGTCGTTGTTGGTAGGATAGAATTGGGACTTGTTGAAGAATGCACTCCTCATTACCTTCGAGACAAGCTGAAAGGCATTATCCATCAAGTATAATATAACTTACATCCTCGCTTTTGATGAAATCTCTGAGAACTTTTTGTCCACCGATGTATTTGAGATTTCCATTGATGAGTAATACTAATTCCAGCAAATTCAGCCTCTCAGCGACGGTTTTAAGATCTGCCACTGCCTTGCCATTTGTAAGATGATGCAATCCAAAGGCGTAACACGTAACAACAATGCAAAGATGGGTCTGATCAACGGTTTCAGCATTCTAAAGATGGAATTAAGAATAAAAAAAAATCATAAACTCACTGTTCTCAGTAAAGTAGCTAAATGATAATCACCGAGTCTGTAGTAAAAACAAGATTTGGCATACGACTGAAAACTGATCAAAGATTTCGTCTTCTCAAGTGTTGTGGAAAGTCCGATTAGATAATCGAACCGGGTTAAACATTGCTTGGCTCGTTCCGTATCAAAGAACACAAAACAACCGTTAAATTGATGAAGAAGAGAGGCGTTCAGAAGAGCAACTTGAGATCGGAAGGATGGCTCGCATAATTTGTCATTGGTATCCTAAAGGAAATAAAAAAATAAGAGGATAACTTACAATGTAACTCTGAAGACCGCGATTCAATGACAGGAAATCGCTATAATCGTCATGAAGAAGGTCGTCCTCAGCCGTTTTATTCCATTTCTTTATCAATTCCTGAAATGAGCAATAGTGTAATATAACACAATTGTAAACTTACTTCTTTTGTCATCCTTCCAGCCCACTATATTCCTTTACTTTAGGGCTGAAACGCTTTCGAACAGTTTCCTCCGTACAATTATTTCGAAAAAAAACGCCGTAAAAAATGAAAAAAAACGCAATGTCAAAAGACGAACTGCCACATTGATTGATAAAATTATTTTTGGAAATTTTTGTGAACATTTCTAGCTATTCTTGTGCGCTCACTGTAGAAACAAATACGGATATGGATGACGATAAGAGTAACAGCATGCCGGCGGATGATTTCCACGCGGCTTTGTCCATGCTGGACGATCCGCTGCTTGATGCCGGACCGGTAACTATTCTTTATTTTTTTTTATTGTGTTTAGAACGTTTCTTTCAAGTTCTATTCGTTTAGAGCACTGCAGACATCCCAGCTGAAGGGCTTATACCATCGGAAATCAGTCTCTCAGATGAACCGTCCACTTCGAAAGCAACGGACGACGACTTTGCTGTTCCGAAACTTCCAAAGAAACCCAAACGTGCGGAAGAAGAGAAGGATAAGGTATCAACTCCGGAAGATAGCGATGACGAGCCGGAGATCACATCCGAAGCCAAAGAGGACGAGGCCCATCGGTTGAAAATGCAGGTTGTTTTGTCCAACTTCAGTCAAGAACAACTTGAGCGCTATGAGGCGATGAGAAGAGCCAGTTTCCCAAAGAGTGTGATCAAAAGAGTAGGCCAATGTTTTATATTTTCTACTAATAATTTTAGCTCTGTCATCAATATACTGGGGTCCCTATCAGTCAAAATGTAACCATCGCCATCGCTGGAATGGCCAAGGTCTTTGTTGGTGAACTTATTGAAGAAGGTAGGTAACTTTATATATTTTGTTTCTATTTTTAGCGTTGGATGTGAAGCAATCTCTCGGTGATACTGGACCTTTATCTCCAAGACATTTGAATCTGGCGTACTCTCAGTTAGAGGCAGAAGGGAAGCTGTTTCCCATCAAACCTCGAAAGAACCCCTTGTTATGAATAATATCAACTGTAAAGTATAAAGAGGCTTAAATTATTATGTAAGTTACTTTTTATTGAATAAAAAAGCTTCGAGCTTATTGATTACATTGAGAAGTACCGGAATGTAGATTAGAGCATGCGTTATACCTAAATCATCATCTAGTATAACATAATTGAATCTTACCAAAAGAGATCACTAAAAATATGGTTTTGAAGCATGTTCGGACTATATAACTATTGATAGTTCCGAGGACGATAACCCCGAAAAAGACGGACGTTGTTCCTTGCGATATTGGCCATCCAACGGTCCCCAGCGCAGTTTTTAACCGGTTATCCGGGGAGCTTAAGGATGGTTTATATGATTTTTAACTTACACTTGTCCCCCTTGCTCGTTAAATGCATAGACAACGTGAGCTGCGAAGTCCACACTGAATCCAACACTCATGGCGATCGTTATCATCGAAGTCGCATCTAATTTTACATCCCAGAAATCTATAAAGCCCAAAACTCCAAAGCCAACGGACAAGATGCTCGTCCCAATCACCAGACCACACTTAACCTCAGGCATAAATAACAGAGAGATGGCGACCATGACCCCTAAAACATTCCATAATTTACACCGAGATGTGCACCATGACATACCAACAGATATGTACAAATCTTGCATAGTCTGAGTCCACATAGTGTCCAATTGATCGGCGAGGTTCCAGATTGGGGTGAACGAAGTCAGTTTGTATTCAGGATGTCTATTACAGACGTCCCGAATAATTTTGGCGCATTCCGAGATCTGAGTTTCATTTTCGAAAGGATTCATTTGAATGGTCAAACGAAAGGCCTTATTTGGTATGTAATCGTAAGAAAACTTGTCCGACGACATCAGGAAGGGAGTTATGTCCTGATCAAAGGTCTAAACTTCTCTTAAATATATTAACAACAATTTTTCTGACCTCTTTGTCCAGATCAATATCGTCGAATGACTCAAATCCCAAATTTTCCAGATATTTTTGATACTCGAACAGCCAAAACGAAGTGTGACTTCGATTTCTGGCGCATTTGTTGCTCTCAAATTCCTCTAGAATGTTCAAAAAGTGACGCCGTTGGGTGTGATTTCCCAAATTTGGAGGATTCATGACCAATAAATCGAATTCGGAGGCGTCTGTCTCGAAATATTTTTGGCGGAGCTCCAAGAACTTGGTCGCACTTTCATTTTCCGAGACAATGTTGGTTACCTGGGATTGTTAATTGTATTTTGGAGAGTAATCTCACATTGAATCCGATCTTGAGACTCTCCAAACCAATGGCGGTTAATGTAATGTAGACGATGTATGAAATTAGCACTAGTATTTGAATCCAAGGCTTTGTTAGGACACTTCCAAACTTCTCTCCGAACATTATTTGATACCAAACTTTCTTATGTTTCTGGGGGATCTCGCCATTTCCAGTGTTAAAGGTCCGGTCAAATAAGGATACTGTAATACACTTATAGATAAATAATTAAAAGAATTGATGTCAATTCTCCAAATCAAAGCGTCGTATCTCTTCCTTGTCAAACTTCCCTTACATTTTTTACTGTATTCTTTGGTTTTGACGTAAAAAACGGAATTTCTTTTCTCTCTTTCCCAGCCTCCAAGGATGGCCAAAGAAGCCGAAAACAAAGTCATTGTGTAGAGATAGATGAATATAATAGCCACGCAGGAGTAATAACAAAAGTATTTGACTGCCGGCAGAGGCGCGATCGATCCAATCAGGAATGCCAGAGTGTCCGTGATGGAGGTAATTGTAATGGAACTGGCGGCATGGCCGAGACACTGCGATAAGCGAGTTTTCACATTGTCTGCGGGGTTGGTACTGTGCCAGGAAGAGAGTAGAAGGAAGGAATCATCAATTCCGATGGCTAAAACAGGGAAAATTACAGTGTTTTAGCCTGATTGTACCTACTTAAACTGAGAAAAGGCATGACTGAACACATCTCGACGAAAGTAACGTCAAACCAGAGCAGGACTCCGATAGCAGATGTAATGGCCATCAGAGTTGAGAGGACCCCGATTATTCCCATCAAAGGTTTTGATCGGATCCAATCCAAATAAAGCCCATCCGGGGTCTCGAATAAGGTGAAGGTGCAAATCACCGAGAAAACGATGAGAATTGTAAAGGTGATTGAAAATCTAAAGTTATCTCATCACTACTGTATTCACGTATACATATATTTCAAAGCCTGTTAAAGTAAAAGTAGGGTGCGTTTATTTCTTTTGCGGAATGACAATTTTGCACAGTGCAATCCACTTATTTGCCGCACTGTGCAAATCGAGAAGTTTGTGACTGCACAGTGCAGAAAGACATTTTGGCTTACTTTGGGAGCATCCTGAGGGCATTTTGAGCGAGTTCATCATCAAATGTCTCGGAATGGAAGTGATAAACATTGAGGTGTGTTAAATTCAGTTGATCGATCTTTTGCGGCAACTGGTGAATGAATTCTCTAATTTTTTTTTGTAAAAAATCCAAAAAATCTTACGATGAGAATCTCTTTAATTCCTCGGTCTTCTGTCTCAATTGATAGGCCAGAATCCAAACTTTGGCTTCGGAAACATGACCATTTTGGACTTTTACGCCCCCCAAAACAGAGCTCAGATCGATTGGTTCGGTGAGGAATTTGGACGAGAACAGGGGATAGGTCACATTCAGGTGCTTCTAAATCATTTTAAAACCCTGATTACGGTATGTTCTCTTGCCTCATCACTCTCGGCAAAGATCTGCGCCAATATTCGAATATGGGTATTCGAAAAGCATTGATTTTGAAAGTGCAAACAGACATTTTGGTATCTGAAATAACCAAATTTTATATTGTTGTGAAATCTTACTGATACTCATCTCCATTTTTAGTCAAGAAGGTAAAATTTTTGACGGCATCAATAATCGAAATCATCTCTAAACTGTTCTCGGCACTCAATACATTCCCATCATCCCTCGCTTTGATAATGAAAAAGATGCCGTTACGTAGCAAAACATCTTTTCCAGGATAGAATTTGTCATCATTTTGGGCCCAAAGTGATTTTACAGCCATTTCTTCGTCAATCCAAGGAGCATCGGAAGGAGAATATAAGAAATGGACACCTCGGATAATGTGGAACTTGGAAATACCAGTCGATAAAACGACAGTTACGATAATTGGAGCGATAACGAAGAGTTTCGGGTAGCTGAATTTGAAGAATTAACAGCAAAAAAATAGATTTTGTATATTGGAAGGGGGTAAATGTAATGCTCAGATTTCGATGAGACTTGGTCAAAATTTAGATTAGAGCCCTATAAGAAATACTTGATGCTTTATTTGAAAAGAAACAGCCAAAAAATTTTTTTTTTCTGTCCGTCTCTCTTCGTTTTTCATGCTCTCTCGTTTTAAATTTCGTTTTGAAGGAACGTTAAAATTCTAGCCGAGCTTTAAAATCTTTGATCTAAAGGTTTCAAGGATTAATTTAGAGGCTCGTTAAACATGCACGTCACTTTTCATCCAAATCGGAGCATCGCATCTTGGGCATTACAGTCAACATTATTTTAGGTGACATGAGCGCCTTACTTAATCAAAAAGTCCACATAATTCTGCCCGATTGCTGACAACAACCCTTTCAGCGGCGCCCTCATCCTAAACACTACCAGAACTCGGTGACTCGAACGTCTCTTGCATTTGCAATTTAATCGTAACAACCTTTCTTCTCTGCTTGACCCACATTTACCGTAATTAGCAAAACCCTATGGATTCGCCCAACAATGGAAGAACGGTGATTAGTGTAGTTTAAAACGATTTGTTTATACTCTTATAACAATTACATAACAAGTTCGAGGTTTTTTACATCAGCATCGGAGATAGGAACCTATACTTTGGCCGGATCCTACCGCCATTTTTCGACTCGTATCATAATCCATGACTTTGTCGCGAGTGAAGACTGTGACTCGAGATCCTGAAGAAGGAAGACCCCCTCGGATGCCTCGGGGCAATCCAGGGAAATAGCGAGAAACTTTGTCTTCCTTTAGGACCTCGTTCCAATACTCGTCATAAGTAGCGAAATCGTCGGCACGCTGAAATTAAATATCTCAAATATAACAAATAGAGCACACTTATATCTAAAACAGTCGATTTTCCTCCAAGAAAACGTTTCAACAACCCTTATTCAATCCAAGAGGAAGACTTTACACCGAATCAAATTTCGAGCCAAGTCTTTCTCTCCACCGATAATTTTTCTCAAATTTTCCTCCTGAATCACGGCGGTTTCAACAAAGGGAAAAAATTTCCTTCGTTTGGTCTCGTTTTTGAAGCCTGGCGGCAGCTCGCGGAGCGGAAAAGGGCGATTTTACGACCTTTTTTGTCATAACTTTGTTGGTAAGGGTCGGATTAAAAATCGACCAGAGATTAAGAAAGAGCATTACTTTACTGATATAATGGCATAAAGATTTCGAAAATTGGTTGGATTTAGAGGTATGTTGTTTAAAGCCGAAAAAACCGTATTTTACAACTGGTGTAACATACGTATACGGTGAAATTTGGAAAAACTGATAGCCTAGTTACAGAGCTAAGCTCCTGACAAAACGAACAACACCTTAAATGTAAAAAACGGTGGGATATACTAGGAGTTATAGTCTTTTGAAAAACACCAAAAAATCAGAGGTTTGAAAAATGTCACTAAAACTACAGTATCTCTTTAATGAGACCTTTAATCAAAAATCGACCAGAGATTTAAAAACTTAATCAAACAGCGATTGTCTATACATAAAAAATTTGGATCATCGACTTCGATTTTGAACCATTGTTTAAAGCGAAAGATACGGTAATCATGACATTGGCGGAGAGAAATCGCAGTAAAATCGTAGGAATTGTTGACAACCACAAAATTTGCATAAAATAAAGTTGATACGTGAACGCTTTTGACGTTGTTAATTGTACTTAACCTGTAGATTACATTTTTCTTGTTTTATGTTACACTTGAGACAGCTGAACTAACTCAACATGATTTGTATAGGACTCTCTAGAATATTCAGTAATACGAATTCTAAAAAATTTATTTGTATTGTAAGACTATGAGGTTACAGTAGCCATACCATAAATGAGTTCTAAAGACCTCTTCTTCCGCTTAAAAACCTTGTAAACTAGAAAACGTTGCGCAAATGTGCTATAACTGTGCCTCCTTGTAATGTCCGACATTCGGGAAGGTAAGTATTTCTATTTTAAACGATCTGAATTTTAAATGAGGTATTTTAAAGCAACAAAGTTGCGATAGAGAACAAACACTTTGAAACAAAACCTCAATATTGCACATGTGTTTTATGACTGAAATGGTCCATAACCTTGTAATTATGCCAAATTCCTTTATTATCTTCATTATCTTGAAGAAGAGCGATCGTCGTGAAAAAAAATTCCCATAAACGGAATTCACACAGGCCAAATGTTTGCACCCGTCAGGTAGCTGTAAAGCTCTCCTTAATAATGAAGATGAAGTGTAACTTCCAGGGCAATCTTACTACGGACTCTCTTGGCTCAGTGTGTTCTTTGATCTTTTTTAGTCTAGTAGAAACGGAACGTCGACATGCTTTTTATAAGCGGCGAAACATCGCGAACGTAATTATGGAATCCGAAGATTATGATCATCACGGTTGAACCCATACCTCACATTTTTATTTAATTCGATATAATTATGAATAGTTCACCTATTTAGACCCGTTTACATACCCTGTTACACGCAAATAAATTGCTTGTCTTTGTTTTGCACTGTAACTCGAAAAACTTCTATCGTATAACTTGGTCCCGCAATTTGCACCCGTTTCATTCCTTTCTTTTCGAAAAGTTTTTTTTCGCTCATTCGAAGGGTTGCTTTGAAACCGCCGTGTGAACTTACCGAAAAGATAAATTGATGTCCATCGCTCCAAGTGATGGCTCCAGTCGGGTTGAAAGAAACAGTTCTTGGCAGTGATTTGGGATAACTCAAATCCAGAGAGTATCGGCCAGCGAAATACGTAAAAACGTATACTTTGTAGCTCTGGAAAAGGACCATTGTTCGATCATTCTTGTTCAGGTAGGCGGCTTCAACATAAATAGGGCCGTTGGGGAACAGAGTTCGAAGGGAATGTTGTTTTATAATCGTTTTATCACGGAGTTCGAAGACTTTACTGCCAGAAAAGAGGTATACAGTGCCGGATGGGTCTAAAATAATGTAATTAGAAAAAATCATTAAATTTCATCTAGGAAATTTTTTTGTTCGGTCAGATCGGGCTTATGGCTTGTAATCAGCTTATTCAATCGCCCAAATGGCTAGCCAAAGAGCTAGACTTTTGGCTACCAATCAAAGTCGTTAGGAAGCCATAACTGCGATGTTAGGGCCAGTGCTGCTATTTTACTAACCATTGGAAGACAAGTAAGGTGAAAACCATAAAACCTATGTGCTCAAAAATTCTTGTGTTCCACCTACTCGGAGAGATAGCATCGACCATTCCTGGGCATCCAAAGCTGCCACTTCCACTCGAATCTCCTCTTCCAGAAGACCCTCCGAAGAAAGATCCAAAGCCAGAATCCGTTGATCCCCCTGACGATGACCCGCTTCGGGTTCGGCCAGAATCCGATCGTCCGAAAAAGCTTCCCGAATCCGATCCTCCAGAGCTAGATCTTCCGCTGTCCCAATCCGTCCATTCTTTGGGAGTTCTGTTCCGATCTCTGTCCGAGCTTCGTCCGCCCATCCATTTGGACCAGAGGCTTCCAAACAAGCCGTCATCCGATGACTCGGTGGTGGTTCGAGGTCTGGGAGTTGTGTTTAGTCTACTCCCACCCCAATTACTGCCACCAGAAGAGTCAGATGATGGTCGGAAGCCACCTCTTCGGGGGCCTAAACAACTCGTTATGATCTCCCTGTTAGATGGTGCTTACCATAGATGTCTTGGATCGATTGGATATCGTAAGATGACAGTTTTGGCATGACATAATTTCCATTGTCGTCCACGGTTTCCTGATAAAAGGGAGCCATGATACTGTTCTTGGTTCGGGAGTGTTCCAGTCCCAAAACATGGCCAATCTCATGGATCGCGACTGGAAAAACGTCTGTGTATCCGTAGTTGGCGATCTTCTCCGCATCCATGAACACCCAATTCTCATCCTCATCGAAGTGCAACATCCCACTTGTAGGCATTGTGGCATGTGCCAGGACTCCACCTTTCCCATCGAACGGCCAGGGATCTCCATGATTTCTCGAGGCGAATTTGATCTTGATGTCGGCGTTTTCATTGTGATTCGAGGTCTCGGTAAAGTCCAAGGGTGAAACTTCGGACCAAACATCGAAGGCTTTTCGGATTGCTCGGCTAGAATTAAGGTTAATATAAAACATATTGGACTTACGTTACTTGATCATGCGGAATATCAGATGAATATGTAAAGATCGAATAAGTTAGAGGGTTCTTCTTCCATTTGTAGGCGTCTTCTGGAATAAATGTAAGACAAGAATTAAGTATTTTAAATGTGTTACCTCGAGTGACTTGGAGCGCTTGGACGTCCATCATTCCACATCTGGGCTCGGCCATCTTCTTCCTCGTCCTGATGTCCAATTCTCCCGTTGGATTTATACCCGCAAACTCTTGGAATTTCCTGGAAATAAGATGATTATATTTAATTTTTAAGTGAAAGTTGATTAGAATGCTTTTTCTTACCTTATGGCCGATTTAAAAGTATTTCCGACGCTTTGCAGCTTCGATCCAAAGCTGGATTCCTGGATCTGAGAGGGTCCCGCATATCCAAATTTGTACAAATATTCCTTAAATTAATTGATATTAGTCATCAAATATCTCTAGTATAATCTGTATAATCATCTTTACTCTATCTTCAAACATTTTCCATAATTTATCCACAAATTAATCCGTTTTAATCCCAAAATAATTTAGTTGACCCCTTAATGACCCGTTTCGATTACTAATCGTTCCAGTTACTCATCAGTTACCTGTGCATTCTTGTCATCGACGGGGGTTTCCTCTCGATGTTTGGACTTCTTCTTACTGCTGCTACTATCACTACTCCCGAAAAGGCCAAAGAAATCAAATCCCAGCGCTGATCCGCATAGGGTCAAGAGCAAGAGGCCGGTCCAGACACGCATTGATACGAACAGAAAATGTTGTTGTAAACCCGACTCTTCTTCGTTATTTTTATTTAATTCATTTCCTAAAAATCATTGGGCGAACTGACTTCTGTCAACTCAAAAAAACGGGGTCTTCGGGGATTGCGCGGTTTATAAAACGTGAAAGAAAACATTGGGGGAAAAGGATGAACGTTCAGCGAGATCGGCAAGAGAGTTCATTGAATAAGGACTGGGAGGGGATACGGTCAGTCATCAGCGACATCAAAATAAATGACTCAGCGTTTCCTTATCATGACTAATGTCCTATAAATGGCGATTGATATGCAAGAAACCGTAGAAACACTTCTTTAAAGGGTCGGAGATCATTCCCAGATGACGGAAGAAGAGAACTGGCCTCTTCCGTCGATGAATTACCTGAATTACCAGAACCGAAAACATAAATAGACGTCATGTACAAGATAAACCCAGGTAAACAACCAAATAACAAAATGCCATAAACTTTTTATTGTTTACAAAGTAATCCACCTAAATGGGCGTCTCCAAAGTTTGGGGGACGATTTTGTGTGCGATGAAGCAGACAAAGTACAGCATCCCGGCGCCAGTCAGATCCCCGAGTGAGGTGATAACAGGGATGGTGCAGTTATCCGGATCCAAATCAAACCTCGAGAAGAGCGCCACCAAACAATGCGACAAATAAATCAAAAATGTGACCTGGAAAGAGGACAAACACATGAGTCATGTTCTCCATGGGAGAGGCCGATTACCTGAACAAGAGAGGCTGCCACCAACATCACCATGAACCACACTTCATTGGGACCTTTGTAAATGAAGGATAAGACGATCACGAACAACCACTGGAAAGGGACCGCGGTTACAATTAGTAGGACGCCACATTTGGAGTGCGAATCTGGAAGTGGGTACTGTAATTAGCAAGAATAATATCGTCAGAAGTTGTTTTTCGCTTGACTTTAAATTTTGAATAAAGATCTAGGCCTTTTTTGTACAAAGCAAAAAGTTGAGCTCGGAAAAAATTATTTGTTGAAACATTACACAATTCAATACCCTAAAGCGTTTTTCAAAAAGAAATTTTAATAAAAAATTTCCGCATTTTTTCGACCTCTGCAAAACAAACTTCCTGAGCATGACAAAAAATTCTTACATTAGCTTTTAATTTTAATAAAAAGGAACCCTTAAACTTGCAGTGCATCCCCTATAACTTTTTTACCTTTACAACCAAATACCGTAACTGGACTACAGAGATGCAATAAAGAATCATTCAGAGTGCTCGTCTTCTTCTCGTTGCTCACATTATACTCAGTACTCAGCCTACTGCACATAATTGATGCTCGATTTCCACATAGACCTAAACACGGACATTAATCCATCTCAGATCGAGGTAATCTTACTTGATAATAGAGGTTGAAATATCACTGAATTTGGATAATGAGCCGATGCCCATTTGAAGATGTATCCGCCAAGACTAAAATCAAAGTTAAATAATAAAGCAATCATCTCATGAAGCGATTAATATACCTGCTCAAAAGCACTGCCAATACCAAAAAAGTCCATCCAAAAAGAAGTGTCGGCCTCGTGTCATCATTCATAAATGCCACATAAATCATTCCCGGGAGCATAATGATGTTCAAAATGATTGGAATCAAGTTAATTGCGTAATGAATTCTCTCCAATTTGATCTCACCCGTCCCAATGTACATCTAAAATGCCATGCATTCCGTCCAGATGTACAAGAAAACTTACAAAAAGTGTGAGTGTGACGACATCGCTGGCCGATGCCGACAATGGCGTTGCAATATTATCCGGATTAGCCTTAATATAGATGGAGAAACAGACCAGAAAGCACATTATTGTACCTAAGATGACTGCTGCTAGGGTTGTAGATGTGAGAGCACTGCTGAATAAAATTATCACATCCTTCCCGAGGATCGTATTCTCAAACGCCAAAGCCACACTGGTAAGAAGACAAGTCGCGACGGTAAGAAAAAAGGCTTGAGTCCAGAGCAATGTAAGGTTGACGTAAAGGGAGAAGAACCAGTCCTTCCACTTGGCTTTGGTGCTCTTTCGATGGGCCATCGTGGACAGACGAGACACCAGAGTCATCTCGATATTACCCTTGAGGCCGAGGATCGGAGGGGCGACCATGAACGCTTCACGGATCTCGGAAAAGAACTCGGATCCCTCGGCAATGTTGTAGAGATAACCAGTGAAGATGGTGCCCAGAGCTGCCAGAATTAGGGCTGGAGTTGCCTGGAAAGATCAAAATTTTATCAATCACTCTCTAAACCAATAAGAGAAGGCATTCAGAAAGGCATCTATATTTGCTTCAAGGTTTGCATGCGAGTGTTACACTAGTCACAAAAAGCAGCCCGTGAAAGCTTGGTCCACGCTTCTCAACGGCAGCGGAAATATTCAAAACTTTTATTGCGAGAGAGCATGCGAATTAAGGAGAGTCGGCCGGACGAAAAACGCAGTTAGCGCCTACCTGCCGCTTCCGCGCGGAAAAAATTGATTCTTTGGACTTAAAAACACGGAATTAGTAACTGCAATTTTTATGCCAAACATCGCAAACCAAATTCTAATTTTTTGCTAATTTTCGACAAAAAAATTCCGGCGGTTTTAGAAAAGCACTAGCGATTGAATTTGAGCCCTTGACGTTCGTCCAATTCTACTATTTTAATTTTTGTTTTTTCCACTTGAAAGACTCCCCCCTTGCAAGAAAATGAGAACTTGCATGCGTATTTTACCTGTAAAAAGAATACCAGAAGACTCTCCGGCTCTTCCTCATTATCTTTTTGTTTCTCTTCACCAGATTTTGCAATCAATTCCGACCCACTATTTTTGTCATCCTCTGTGGCTGATACCATCCCGATCCATCGACCAGTCGATAAGATTACCAAAACTCAATCTGATTTTTTTGTCAAAAATAATCCGAATTATTTTTTTCTCCATGTTTATTTCAACTAATTTGAATATTTTGTGGGGATTTTGTGTTTAGAGTCCCTAAAAGAAGATGGCCAAGACTTTCTGGTCCTAGCCTTAATTTAAATCCTATTCCTAAATCGAGAAAAGAAGACGATCCGACGTTCTCTGAGAACGAGGGACGAAGAAACAAAGAACAACAAGGTAATTATAATAGTATGGTATACTGATGTATATACAGCCATATACACAACACATATAAATAGAATGAGAAGGCATTATGGTCCTATGGAGAGGCATCTCTAAGCAATGTACAGACAATAAGAGGGGCGACGAACATCGTATACATAACTATGTACAGCATTCCATACAAAATAGAGCGGAGATGTAGATGGGAAGGGCGATAGATTATATATATCGGACGTGATATGTGAGACACACGTAAAGTCAGCTACAAAAAGCGAAAAGAGAATGAGAGAAGACCATTAAGATAAAAAAATCAAAAAATCCTATGGAATAATATCAAGTGTAATATGGAAAAATGAAATTACATGTTCGACCGGCGAGACATGATGTTCGTGATTCAATTCCAGAATCTCTCGAGGTCTCGGAGTCCACGTTCTAAGTCAAGAGAAGCGTGATCCATCCTGTTCCAGCCGGCTTCCTTCTGATTTACAACTGGAGTCATAAAAGGCGAGTCCTTTGTGGGGAAATGACTGAAATGAGCTGGAGAATCCAACGACAATGGAGTAGCCAGGGAATTCAGATTGTTCAGGAAGTGGTCCGCGTCTCCCATGGGCAAATCGGCGATGAATTGGTCGACGTTGAAACGTGGAAGTCGCTTATCATTCCCAGCATTCAGCTGATTTTTGATTCTGAAAAGGACCCGTCAGTATTGACAAAACAATCATAATTTATGTAAAATCAAGTAAACAAAAGTAAACTCACTTCAAAGAATCGGGCCTCAAAGGTCTGTTCTGATCTTCCAAACACATTTCTCCGAAGAATGCACTCAATGGATTGGGCTTCACGAATTCATCGACACTGGAAGTTGATGATGCAGGTTCAATACCCTTCTCATTCTTCTCATTATCGCTCCAATAAAACTCGTAGGGTTCTTCGAATGATCCCACATTCAAATCCTTTTGCGTATTCGGATTCTGAACCGATGGTGGAGGGGGAGTGACGTCATCCGAATGTGTTGATGAGACCGTTGACGAAGAAGACGGATAGTCGTCAACTGTCTGCTGGTTCTGTTGGTTCTTCGACATTTGTCTGGCCAAGAGTTGGGCCATCGCAATGTTCAATTTGGGGGCTCCATTCGCATCGACCTTGCTCAAGACCAGCTCCTCGACCTCATGATTGGTCATCTCCCTGGCCATTGAAGACCCATCCGCCTTTTGACCGATCTGTGAACTGGACGGTCGTCTGCGAGTCCATCCGTTCACCGACGCCATCTCATAGAAGAATCCATCAGTTGAAGGATCGTAATACCTAAAAACAGGAAATAGTCAGTAATTACCCTCCAGTATAAGGTAAAAATCGTACTATAAACAACATTTCCGATTCCTCCGAAAAAACCCGAATACAAAATCTCGATTAACCTCCAAGAGTTCAAAACTCAACTTTTAAAAAACATGAGTTGGTTATGAATCATACCGAAAAACAAAGTCTAACCGGGAGACAAATAAAAAAATAAGAATTACTCACTTGATGTTGGGAAGAGTCGCAGGTTGGGCTGCCTGATTAAACAATTTGCTGGATGCCTGGGTCGGGAACACTGGAACCGGCACTGGCACATACACCTTCTGAAAAGAACTAATATTGAGCAAAAATAGACGTGAATTGACGTGGAATTGCGTGTTATTAGTTCACAACTTAGGGTCAGACGTAAGTGCTCCTTGCCTTTTACGTCGGACAAAATGATGTGGAGTCGGAAAAAATAAAAGTAGAAATTTTATTATACTGATGACTAATCCCCGGCTAATCTCATTTCTAAATGAATTTTTACTGCAAAAGAAAAAAGGGGGAAATTACAGTATAAAGGGTTCCCTCGCAGAATCACTGAATTCTAGGTACCCACTCATTACTCTAATTAGTAGTGTAATTGGATGCTTACCTTCTCGATGGTCTGTGGAGCAGGCGTCTCATTCGGTTCGGTCTCAAAAGTCTTCTTCTGCAGATTGGTGGGAGGATTCCCATGGAGCTTCGGGTTCCTCTTTCTCCATCCTCTGGATCCATTGTGTTCGTAGTAGAACCCATCCGAAGTCTGATCGTAGTACCAGTAGCTCTCTTTGACTGGCTCCGGAGTCGTCTGAGGCTCGGGCGATTCGAAGGTCTCTTCGATCTTATCCGACTGCTCGGAGACATTACGTCGTCGATTCTGCCGGGGCTTCTTCTCCTTCTTGGGCCGCGGCTCGGCCTCTTGATTCACATGCATCGAGTTCATCGAGGATTCTGAATCCACAGAATTCTTGCGTTTCGGGTCCACCTCGATATCTGGAATGAATGAGGAATAAGAATTTGTATGCTGGAATTGTCCACGATATGCACTTTTCGAGAACAAATGCTCAAAGTTCGGACCCTCCCATCTGCACTAAGTCTTAAGTGCAGCAATGGGAGTCTAATAGAGTACAGAATTACGCTCAAAAAAGGGTTGCACTTTGCATTCTCGGCATGGTACTAACGGCACCGTGCTCCTCCCGAAATAGGAATATTCCCGGAATTATCTAAAAAGTTCAATGAAAGTGCATTCGGATAAAAAAAGGATATCCCGGCAGACCATGTGACTGGCAAAGTGCAACACAAAAGGACAAAAAGGTCAAGGTAATCGGAAGGGATTCAAGATTCACGGGACAGAAGAGAGCAATCTCCTAATTAATTAGGAGTAGAAGACCCCTTTGCATTATCCATCACAAAAGATTTATTTTAGAGATTTTATGTACCAGCGAAATTCTCCAAGAATTTCCGGGAAACCAGAACTAAACCCATTCTACAAACTAGAAAGCGCGAACCCACCTTGAGTGTCCACCTTGTCCAAGAGTTTCTCTCCTAGATACCAGGCCAATGTCTTGTTTCCTCGTTTGTAGGCGTTCTTTCCACGGCTCATCTTCTACTTGTGTAAAGGTCGCCGCGTGTGGCAAAAAAGAAGCAAACGTATGCGTGGAAGGGACGACTTCAGAAGTCTTGATTCAACGTTGAATTTGAGAGTCTTAAAAGAGAAAAAGGTCGAATGAATGAATGTTTCTGGGGCGAGAAAAAAGGAATTCGGTTCCAAGGGAATTGCACGACAATACACTCCAAAACGGGGGGAATCAGTCGACGGAGAGTCTCGATGGAGTGGGTTGCCAGAGGGAACAAAAAAGGTCGCGCGACAAGAGTTCACCTCAGATCCCGGAAAGGTCCGGTTTTTCGAGCGTTTGGGGACCGCGCACAGACCCCGAAAACAACTTCCGAATCCAGCTGCGAATGTCGCAAGCAAATAAAATCTCGTCGTCAGCTCACTTTGTGGGAAATTTTGTGCGATTCACACAAAAATCCAATATTCATCTCGGCGACAGAATTTCGTCGGCGAGCTGCGCCCACAATTTCGAAATACAAAAATTTTGGGAAATGAATAAAAACGAGCCAGAATGAAAGAAGAAGAACGCTAGCACGTGACATTCGAATTGAAATAGGTTGGGAAATTCTTTCGGAATATCAAATGGTATCCATAAACATAATAATAAAGAATTATTACCGCCGAATTGAAAGCTGATTAGGCTCCGATTTGGAGAACAAAGCATAAAGCAAGGATAAAAGTCGGGAAACTATCCTCATGGGGGCATCAGTCTATTGTTGTTTGAAGACACTTTTGAGTGAGCAAACACAGAAATATTATAGATCGGCGGTATCAATGGATCAGGGTTGTGCAATATTAAGACAAAGGCTGCAAATGAGAGCGGTTCTGGAGGCAGAGCTTCTGATTAATACCCGAGGAATCTTACTGGGGGCTAGACGGATCGCCATTTGTGTTTAGGGCATGAGAAATTAATGGGTGGATAAATTTTTTTTGTCTCCCAACAGTGCGAGTTTCATAAAAACGATAGAGCCATAAAGTTTCTGGGAACAAGGCAAAAAAGACGAAAAAACGTTTCGAAATCAATGAGTTTTTGAGGGAAAATTGCGCCACCACCCTTTTTTCGCTTTTATGGGGGCAAATGGCGACAAAAACAAGGCGCGACGCGACGAGACAATCGTAACTTTTACGTGGAAGGGAGGCGATAATCTGAAGAGAGGCGAGCACATGACGTTGTCGAGAGTCTGCACCCCGAATGACCTCGGCGTCTGATTCTGGAGTCGGGGTTTCTCCCTACAAAAGGAAAAGCCCCCGGGCTCTTTTATTTCGCGCCGCCCATTCTCGGCCACTGGATGGGTGATGAAATGAAATCCCCGAGATCCTAGCGGTCCTTATGACACCGTTCACGCGAGCAATCCGCCAGTCCCATCCGCTCAGTCAGCTGCTCTTAACCGAGAATGGAAAAGGGGGGGGTAGCAACCGACCAGCGGGGTTTTGTCGCGACGGAACAGAACGGAGAGAAAAGGAACGGTCGCCGAAAAAAAGGTGGGAGGACGGTCGACGCCGGCGAAAAAACGGAACGCGACAAGTCCAGGCACGAGCCGACACAACCCCAAACGCGCGATGAAGTGCACGTGTCCCGGGCAGGGGGGACGAGGAGCGCCTGGATGCTGTTCTCCGGTCAGCTGAGGCAAAAGAAACAAAAAGAGCGCCGGCCTCGGGGTCTTTTCGCGAGGAGCGGAAGAAGGGACATTGGCCGCCGTCGAACGGCCTGGCTGGAATGGAGAAGGAGGGGAGAAGGCGAGGCCGAAGCCGCTCCCTCCTCCCAGTCTTTGGCTTAGTCTGTCCCCACACCCAACTCACGTCATCCCGCCGTGCTCGGCTCCTTCCATTCATTCCCGCGAGGTGAGACCGAGCGTCTGAGCCAGATCTCGCAATCTCTGCGCGAAGATGGCACTGCACGGTACACCGGCAGCAGGCAGGGTAACCCCGCTCGTCTTCTTCTCAAGGCCCTTTCATGCAAAGCCTCTTCGGTCTTGCATGTGGAGGCAAAAGGTCGCTCACAACTTCGCTCTCTGCCAATTTCTGGCGACCTGCCAGGCGCGAAGACAAACGGATTTATTTAACGCAAGGGAGGGGGAAAGAAGGCAGAAATGCGCGCCAAATTACTCCGACAACACATCTGGCGTTGGTCCAAAAATAAGGGACACGAAAGGAGAGTGCGCGACAGGCATGGGGTGATGAGTTTGGGGGGCCGGCCCCGTTTCGGGTGCCTCTCTCCACATGTGACCATAAGAGTTGGCGGTGGCCAAAGACACGTGCGACAACATAAATAAGGTCCGCTGTTTTTTTCATTGTTGTGGGCCGTTCGGAACGGTAAACAAGGGCTCTGTCACTAATCTAGGCCAGGCCGCGCACCAGCACCGGCGCTTTCCCAGAGCTCAAAAACAACAAACCGGAAGAATAAACAAGACGGTTGAGCGATAAGCGACCGAGATTCTTGGCTTGTTTTCCAAAACACGCGACCTCTTCCGTACAACCGTCTTCTCCGCACCTCGTTTTAGGAAGGGGGGGGGGCGACCGCGACATGGCACCCCACCTTTTTTCTTGCGCAACCAAAAAACAATGCTGGCTGGAGGGAAACGAGACAAAACTGTTTATTGTAGGCCTATTTCGAAAGAGTGAGTTGCAACCCCGAGGCCCTGCTCTCCGGTCCTAGGGCCTAATTAAAGAGTGCTTTCGATAAAGAATCGAATGTTGGGATTGCACTCTGCGCAAGGCCACAAATCCCGAGTGCTATGCATGTGACAGAGTGCACACATCGACGGCACAGTGGATATAAATAGGGCATAGTGCATTCACAAGAAGATAAAGGGGAATTTTGGGAAACATGATCGTTGGAAAAGACGCCAAAGGGCAATCCTGGGACATAGAGTTGGGAATGGGGAAAGGCAAATTAAGAACATGTACAGCATTGAAATTACGTCAAGAAAAAAGTTCGCGAATTAGAATGCTTCAATTAGAGGGACTGAGACATCGGCCGAAGACCGGAGTCCAAATGAGAACCCCAAAAAAGGATAACAGAACCTTAAAAAGAGGATAGATGCCGAGAAATCGCCTCGCTGCTACGTTTAAAGATCTCGCTTCGCTCAACGGGACGCCGAATGCACATGGATAGAGGTGCAAGTGGGGTGCAGAAATGCAAGCGCCTCTCTGCCCTCCCCCCGCCCGTTCAAGGTCGTCAGTTTGCAGATGCGGCGATGACAAGAGGAATGCGCGGGAAACGCGGGGCCCGACGTGAATGAGCAGGTGGAGTTGTTGTCAGCTGCTCCAGACCCCTTCTGATTCCCGGAATGGAGTCGCGACCTCCCCTCCCCCCTCGCCTCGCCTTGCCGCATGCCATGAATAAAGTCGCGGCCAGAGCGTTTCTTTCTTCGGTCGCTCCCCCCTCCAGGCACCAAAACGCCCCCTCTCCCAGCCTTCTGACTCACCCTTCCCTTGCATTTTATGAAATTTATTTTTGTATTCAAATTCCTTGTATAATCTCGGGGAAATAAAATCGGGGCGTCTGAATCGCGGTAAACACGTCCGTCTCGGTAAAAACACGTATAAGAGAGGGCAAGGTGTGATAAGTAACACGATCAAGTGGCTGCGAACAGAGTAATCAGTTACTGTTCACATACAAGTGTTTGGAGTGATGAATCAGACACATAAAAGAGTGTATTAACTGCCAACTTTTGGTCTTAACTTAAGGCTTATCAATGGAATTACGTAATTCCAACGGAAATAATGGGAGTCACAAAAAGTGGGGATGGATGATGCATTTTGCATTTGAATTGGTGCGTAGGTGTAGCGAAAAAAGAGTTTAAAATCACTGCAAATAATGGAACTTTGACCCCCATTTCCGGTCCAATACTTTTGGAAGCGTGGATCTCCCAAGACAGATTCACTTCCTTCTGATTAACTAAAATAGATAAAATTACTTTCAAGAAAATCTCTGGACACTCTCTCTGTCTGCCGTGCTCTTTCTTCCATTTCTGCCCAATCTCTCACTTTTGCACGATCTTTCATCTTCTCATAAGACCTAATTTTCTTTCAGAAAATGCCCGCGCAAGAGTGCATTCCCCATTCTCCCTAACGTTTAAACCCTAAGGAAATGACCTAAAAAGACGGAATTCTTCTCCCCCCTTTTCCCGACATGAGCACATTAAACGCTGATAAAAGAGACATTGTTATAAACAAATAGCGGGCGACTATATAAACATAGATCGATTACAACAAAGGGTATCGAATATCTAGGAGAAGTGAGGTCATCCGACATTAACCCGCAAAACCGTTTCGCCGGAGGGCGTTTGGGGCCCGAATTATTGGTCTAGAGGCGTCAAATCACAAGGATTGGTGGCATTTGACCTACCAATGTTGATACGTCAATTGTCATATGTTGGGTACACGGAAAGTCATATGTCAATCTTTACGAAACAAATAGTTGATGTCAATTTCAGAAGTAATAGAAAAAATAGGAAGTTATTATGGCAGGACAGCATCCGTACTACAAATACGAACTCTGTCAAAATGCAGCAATTAGCATGGACTAACATCAAGAAGACCTCACGTTCCTCCCCTTCTTCGTTCACCACGTGTTTACACCGGCGCTCGGCGAAAGTTGTAAACACGACAAAAAAAGAGAATTTCGCAAACCTTTTTCCCTCAGGGCCTAGTTCCCTTCCTTTGGATTATCAGCTGATTGAGTTGGTCAGGGCTTTTTTGTTCTACTTGACCTGTGTCTGGCCCTCTCTCTGTAAGACGCCCACTCTTGGCTGCTCTCTATTTTATAGTCTGTGAAGAAACTTGGGGAAAGAATCTTGTTGTCTCCAGTATTTTCTAGCCTTTTTGTGTTTCGAAACTTTGGTGAGTAAACGTTGAAATGCGAGAAAAAACTGCTGGCTGAAGGTCACTTAATGGCAAGGGAAGTCCCTAAGATTGCGTCATCAGAATCTTAAAATTATAAAAAAGGATAAGCCTTAGAAATTGTAATGCGGTTGTTACGACATGCCCTTTGTATATGGATGTATATCACAAGACATTATTACCAAATACGCGTAAATAAATCCGTCATGGATTCAAAACACATTTGTAATGGATTCTGGAAAGGATTTTGTCATAAACCCGAGCTGTCAGGCGTATAACGAACTAAGAAAAATTTCACCTCCGGTGGCTTTAAAGGTCGAAAACGCTCTCCTTCTTCTGTATGCTCTCTCCAATTAAATCCCATTCAACTCGTGAGAAATCAGGCAAAAATCCGTTTAAATCTTTTCCCTCTCGAGATGGGTTTCCCAATCAGCTGAGTCACGAGAAAAGAGAAGTAAAAGACGAAGAAGGCGAAGGAAGGGGGTGTCTAATTGAACAAATAATAAAAACCGCTCCATATTCAAGGCAATCAACCCTTTTTCAATCACTGTAATATTCACTCTGAAAAAAATTATGGGCCAAACGAGGGAAATGAGACCTAGAAACTATGGAAATGCCCTGAGGGCCGGAGAAGCTGAGAAAAACAAAATCACGTGGCCAAGGAATAGGAGAATGAAAACGGGAGAAAAACCTTGACCCTCAGGGCGGGGAACCGCCTTCCAAGGGGCGTTGACGTCAGGCGATTCCATGAAACGTGGCTTTTGTATTACAAAAAGACATAATAATATGACAACAACAGGGTTAGGAGAGGGGTTCAGAGATGATAAAAAAAGGGCTAGGTGTCTATCGTTTTGCAGGGATTAAATTTCGACACATAAATATCAGAATTGAGTCATATTACCAACAAGAACTTGGGCATCCACACGTTTGGAGGACGCAAACCTTTGATGGGCGTTCCAAAAATGCTTTATGTGTGACTAAACATTATTTTAGAAGTTTGGAACACTTGTTTCCTTTTTTCCTTGTTCCTTAATCTTCAAAATTAATTTCAGATCGAACAGCCTCAGGCGATCTTTAACCCACTCGATGAGGGAAAACTAATTCACAGGAGGGCAGTTAAAAATGAGTGAATTTGGAGACGAATTCATCTCGAATTATAAAAATAGTAATGGCTATCAATCGTTGTGATCATTGGTCCGGAACAATTTGCCCGAAACTCGAGAACCCAGAAATTTCTAAACAAAAAATATGTCATAGGAAAAGGTAGCGGTGTATACTCAGAACAGACGATTACTATAAACATTACAGAGTACTTACGTAATAGCAAGTGCTATAAAATTATAGATAAGCACACTCAGGAGACCTTCGAAAAGGGAATGCGAGAATGTTAATGTTGTAACGAAGTTGTAATAGCTTGGAACTGGGCATTCGTGAGGACATTCGAAAAGCATATAAGTGAGCGAAACATTGTAAAGATACCTGTTACAACATACGAATGTAAGACTACAAAACGTGGGTAAAAGGCTTGACAGGAATATGGATAATACTTAGAATACTGTCAAAAAATGTTATTACAAATACATGTTAATAGGGAGCTCAAAAATCTGATTAGAATAATTAATACGGGCCGAATACGATGAAGTTCCAAGTAATTAATCACTATGTCGAATTGTTTAAGAGTAGGATGGGGAATTGAGGTTGAAAGTCTAGACATTAAATCGGCGAAATTATATAAATGTTGGTGTTAATAATGGGGGAAATTAAAAGAAACTATATATAAAATATGTGTTGTTTTTGAGTTATAGGGTTATGTAATGGGCAAAGAGACATTTATTCCACTACAAATCTTGACTAAACAAACCAAGAAAGCGCTCTAGCTCGATTAAAGTTTCATAAGATGGGGCTAATCTGCTTGGCTCGGCTCGTATAAACACTCTCAAGTGTTTTTTATTCAAATCATACATTGTTGAGGCCATTTGGATGGGTCGTCTGCGAATTTAAAAATTATTAGTACCTCTGAAAGGTCAATTGGCTTTTTTAAACTTTGGCAATCGAGATTAGGGTCTAATGAGTAAGTTTTACGTCTAAAACTGTCTGAATAATCTCTTAATTACTATAAAAACCCTGTAAAGTCGCCCATGCAATGACAGACACCTATCGTCACTGGACTCCTTGATATGCTTAAACTTACAACCACCCACTGATAAGACGTCCAACTCCGGGATGGACGTGTCCTTTTGTCCGGAGCCAACACGTCCATCCACTCCCAATCAATCCAATAAATTCTACGTGAGAGTTCAGATGGATTTCTAAAAATAAAACTAATCACTGGCCTTCTTTATCACTCATTCAATGTTTCTTCGTCCTTTTTTACATCCTTCTCGAACTCGTCCCCCACATGCCGCTTCTTCTAATTTTATCCCCGAAGGCGGAACCTTGGCCGTTTTTTCTGGTGATCTTTATAGAACTCGATCGTTTTGGTGCCCAAAAAATGTAAGGTAAAGGTGGGAGGACGAAGTAGCAAGTTCTGCTCTCTTTGATTGAAAAAAAACTCGATAAAGCCATGATTTTTATTTTTACATAGCCCGGCTTTACATAGCCGGGTATTAATGCCATAAAATTTGGTAGTTGTGCGTTATGGATCATAAATCAATCCTCAAAATAGTTTAGCGCACGCCTTGCTAAATAATCTTTAACAATCTTTTAGGCCACATTTCTTCGTGCCAAATTCTTCAAGAAAACGGTCATAAGTCTGACCAGACTAGACGTAAACAAAAACAAATCCCCTGATCAGCGATCAGTGGAAACGTTTAGTTTCCGATCGAACAGCCTAAGGCCCTTTCGGATCAAAATAAAAAACACAATAATGTTCAAAGCTCGGCCAGTCAAAAAACCAACAACAGGATAAATAATCTGATCTCGGAGATCGCTAGGACGGAGAAACAAGTCAACATATGTGGCTGTTTTCTGGTTTTATGGCATTTAAACTGCCGAAGCATGTGCTAGATCCGAGAGTTGGACATCAAGACTCTTCTCTATACGAAAATTACGTAGAATTAAATTGATCAGATGCACATATGAAATCCTCACCCGCAACTAGGCATAGATTTCGGCTCTAAACTGTGAGCAATTTGTTCAAGCCTTTAATAGTGCACCTTTTTGTGAATTTTTGCTTTTTTCAGAAATTCAGAGTAAGTGATAGAGCACTGTGGTGCTTGCGGAGCAATTGCATACGGCTGTTGACAAAAGGTCAGTGAATATTAATCCTCCAGTACAACACTCCAGACGACTTTAATAAAGTTTTTTAGGATCGGTGATAGATCTCGAATATGCAGAAAAAATTGCAGGATTACATACGTGACGTCCCACGGCCAATCGAGAGGGACCTAAATGTTCAAGTTGGGCTTTCGTCCAAAGATTTATCGGAAAAACAATTTTTTTAACGTAAAATATTTATCGGATCCCTTATTTGGTGACAAAAAGCTAACTCGAAGAATATGTATGATAGTCCTTCTCTCTCGTTTCTTCGATTTGACGTGCGTTATCCAAAAGCGGCAACTTCCATCACAACATTCCTTATATAAAATTTGTTGTCAAGGTAAATTGATCTTATTCTGTGTTCAAAATTTATTCGAAATTTATAAAAAAAATAAACTTTTTTTGTGCCTTGTAGCTTTGTGGTGTTTTGTTATGCGAGAAAATTCCTGAACGTATCACAAACACCTATTTAGGGAACTTCTCACTTTTATTGACGTCATCAGGGGAATTCTGTCCTTCGAAAGTTGAGAAAACGGAGTTTGGAATCATAGAAACGATGATCTAGGGGAAATTCTGCATCCATTGCTACGAAAAATACGAATTTATATAACTTTTAGGAGGGAGAACGATCTTTGGGGGTGAATAATTAAGATTTTTTAGTCGTGAATAATCTTTGATAATAAAAAGATCGTTTCTTTAAAGTGCAAGGTTCACTAAAGCGTTGTGCCAAATGTGCTTGTTTTCGTGGTGAAACGCAAGTCTTTGGCAACAGAGAAAAACTAAATTTAGGGGCTCACAAAAATTTGTAATGGGTGTCAAAAAAAATTTTTTTTTTGAAATTGCAAATTGCCTTAAAAATTATTTATCGAATACTGTAGCATCCTTTTATCGAACCCTAAGCGCCTCCTATCGAATTTGCAAATAGAACTCTTACGTGAAAATTGATGGGTTTTCACGAAAATTAAAAACTTCATTTGGGAACGCGGAAATTGAAAAAAAAGGTTTGTGCCATCAATTACTAGTCACAACCGACTAGTAATTGATGCGGAACTGTAAAATTGAGAAATCAATTTGAGAAAAAATAAATAAACAATTGTGAAATTTATGGTATCTCAACACCCCAACTTGTTACTGTCGGCTTTGGAGGCATGTGATGATTTTGTTTACTTACACTTTGTTATAAACTAGTAAAGAGATTACCAAGAACAAAAACAGAATTGGACGAACGTTTTCTAAGATTCTTTATCGGACGTCGTCACAAATTTACACTTTTTTTTTGTGATTTTATCTTTACAAATTCAGGGCTCAATTGGCAGTGTGTAATGTTGCTTAAAAAATAAACGTTTTTCTTGCAGAAACAAAAAAGTAATCCACAAAGCCGTTTTCTCGTCTGACTGACTCTCCTCATTTTGCGTGTTCTCTCGCGAGAAGGATCCTTGGATACCTCAGCAGCCACTAGAAGTGGTCTTTACGAATTGGGACCTATAGTCGGTAGAATTTTTGCGCGTAAAATCGGGAAGTCGCGACAACGGCTACGCAAAATTCGAAAACCGCACTGTGCTATGAAGTATACTGTCATTTACGTTCGCTTTCATTCCATGCATGATTTTCCCATTTTTTCATGACCTTTTACTGATTCCAATTACCCTGATCAACCAATAAAGTTCTCAATCACAGATCACTTTCTGTTTTGTACTTTAAAACCTGTAAACTCCATTGATTTGCACAGAATTTCAATTTGTTTCCAGGCGAAGGTCACATAAAAACGCCTTCAAATTAATAAAAGTTATCGACAAAAAGAGGGCGGAGCTTCGAAGGTTACGAAGCACAACACTTTTATATAACGGCATTCGAAGCAAGAACAAAGGTCGATCGCCAATCTCAGAAATCGTTGACGGATTCACCGACAGATCCTTTTCTTTGAACGTTTTATTGAGCTCTAGATTCTAGGGATGCTGACTAAAGAAGATTTGATATTAGTGACTGGCGCCTCGGGCTATGTGGCTCTACATTGTGTTCAACAACTTCTGCAAGCTGGATACAAAGTCAGAGGGACTGTAAGGTCGTTGAAGAATGAGCAGAAAGTTGCACCGATCAAGGCGTTGAATGGGGCTTCCGAATCCCTGGAATTGGTGGAAGCTGATCTTATGAATGCAGAGGATTGGCCAGAGTAAGTATATTTTATCTAAGGGAGGGGGAGATTTTTTGTCCGACAGGCGTACTAAAGCAGCCTGCTTTAGATGATGAACTTTCCGAGCTTCCGCTAGGTTTCTGGTGGCTTTGCCAAATTTTCGTTGCGGCTGTGACGAGCGTGCGCTGCGTCTTTGCCCAGCCTCCGTCGGTGTGCATTGACAAATTAGGTTCGTTCCGAATTGTGTGGGTTGATTCGCATTGATATGGCCAAAAGCCGTTTTTCTGTTTCTCCCGATTCTCATTACATTCTGTATGTTCCTTGTTTTTAGAGCCATTGAAGGGTGTAGCCACATTCTTCATGTAGCCAGTCCCTGGCCGATTGTTGCTGATGAATCAACCATTCAAACAGCAGTTACCGGAACACTGAACGTACTCAAAGCAGCCTCGAAGAACCGCAAAATCAAGAAAGTTGTCCTGACTAGCAGTTGCGCCGCTGTCAACGGTAAGTGGAGTTTGACTTGGAGAGTTTCGTTTCAGACGGTCACAGAAACGACGAGCGAGTGTTTGATGAAGAATCTTGGACAGACATCTCATCCAAAAAGGTGGACAATTACGCCAAATCAAAGACGATCGCCGAGCAAAAGGCTTGGGAATTCTGGAGGAGTTTGGATGAGAAGTCCCGGTTCGAGATGACCGTTTTGAACCCCACTTTTATCACCGGTCCTGTCTTATCGTCTGTGCAACATGGCAGTGCCACAATTCTCGCGAGGATGATGGATTTCCGAACTTTCTTAGCGGCTCCGCGAGCTTGTCTTGGCGTCGTGGATGTCAGAGATGTGGCTCGAGCTCATATCATTGCTTTAAAAGAACCTAAAACCAATGGGCAGAGGATTCTGATTACTCATTCCCGACCAACTTGGTTCTTCGAGATAAGAGACTGGTTGATGGAGGAATTCAAGGATCAGGGATACACGTTTTCTCCCTTAACTGTACCGAATTGGATGGTTAGAGCTTACGCCAAGACCAAGCTGGATAAGCAAAGCACTGCGATTGTCCATAGATTGGGTCCGGAGCTTAGATTCAGCAACGAGAAGGTAAGAAAAGTGGATTTATGTTGTCATAGACATCTTTGTTGTCATCGTTTTCTTTTAACCATCCAAAACGATGCTTTTTAGTCGATCAAATTGCTGAACATGACCTATATTGACCCGAAGAAGTCTGTTATCGATATGATGGTGTCGATGATCGAAAAGAAAATGGTCAGAGCCCCCTCTTCCAAGAGAAATTCCAGTCAGAGATCTCACAAGATTCAAGTTTCCAAATCAGATATTGTAAATCCAAATGCGACAGTTCAATCGGTGCAATAGGCAAGCAATTTGATCACAGATTTTGTACATTTTGATGGCTTCCATAATTTTTTTTGACTTTATTTTACATGAAATTCGATTCACTGAATAAATTTTCGAACAATAAACAATTGTATTAATAATTGGCCACAAAAGTTATAAAAACAAGACTAAAATGTGAAGAAAATGAAATAACTGATGCAGATCTAGATCGAGACAGAAGCTTCTCGAAGCCGCTACATAGTCCGCGGTGGAAAAGGCGGATCATATTTATCTTGATTTTCTATCCAATGACCAACATCTAGCTCATTCTGAGATGCGCTAATGAGGAAAGCCATTTTCTGAAACGGAATCAGTGACTAAATCGGCAAGGCCGGCAATGGCGATGATTTGCAGCTCGGGGTGACTGTTTTTATCATTGATACCCGGCGGACCATTCTATTAGGTTGTCCCACAAATAATGTCGTTCTTCAAAAGATTTTTTGTACAAAGAAATTTACCGAAATAACGAAGATATTTTTGATCAAAATAATCATCATGTGTTATACCACGCTATTGCAACGCGTTGAAATTTTTGAAGGCCCATTAAACAAGGTCTTGATTCATAAATTCCCTACCACGGAGGAAACCCATTAGACTCTTGGAAGGGTAGCAATCTGTATGAGACATGCCTAGCGAGTACTCCGGACGAAGGAGAGTCCCGGATCTCCATTAACTCAACTCCTGGAGCGTAGTCTTTACAACGTGGTGTTGCGCATCGTCGCCTAGAACTTTTGGAATTCCGCGGCGTGTTTTTAAAGGCCTATTCTGCCATAAGCTGTCTATCTGAATACAGCAGGACACAGCATTTACATTTTGGCCAACTTTCAACGAGCTGTATTGTGAGATATCCCTGCTGCACCATCCAGCAGTGCCCATCACCTTGTTTATGGGGGGTCGCTTTGCCAAGTTCCGTGTTGGTACCCTCAGGGGACTCCATTGGGCACATCTGGTTCTCGTACAGGATCTGCTCTTCATCACGGATCACGATCCGATCTAGAAACCCCGGCTCTTCGGATTGTAAAAGCAACAAACGTAACACCTCCATTCTGTGGTTTGGTCCATTAATATGGGAAAAAGCTGCCGAGTATTTTGTTGAATTCCATCGACTTCCAACGGTTAGCCGCCGATTATTTCAACACCCAGACAATGTCAGAGACGCGTTGGATGTTGATTAGTAGGATATCTGACAAGTAATGGCCCCAGGGTAAATTCATATAAGTTTGGGTGCCGGACTTTATCTTTGAGTCCCTCACCGTCAGATCGAAATTTTTTGAACCATTGTTTCACCGTGTTCAGACTCACATCAGACTCGCCGAACACGCCGTTGATATTTTGTGTAACTCCTGTAACTTTTATACCCTGTTTTTGCTCGTACAAGATGACGGCACGAATCGAACTTTTTTCCATAATTTTGGAATGGGGCTAAATTACTGTAATTTCATCCAAATATGTCAAATCTTACCTTGAACGAAACCTTGTGATCCCGGCTACAAAATTGTGCAATATTGTGAAATTTTGTTGTTGTTTACGTTTTTTATGGACTTTGGACTCTACCCCTCTCGAAAACGACATTATTTGTGGGACAACCTAATACATAGATTGACTGGATCCTAATGGTCGTGGTATAATATGGATGACAATTGAAGTCGCATCACCCCGCCTCCCTTAACTTACCGAGAGTTTGTCGTACTTTGGTCGGTCTTGACAAGACTTCAGAAGACAGTTCTTTACGAAATCACAGAATTCAGCACTGAACTTTTCGGGATCCACCTGAGGCGGTTCTTCATCTCTAATCTTGAGCATCACTGCAAATTCCGTCAACTCTTCGTTAGGATCTGTTCTGTATGGAAAGTATCCCTTGGCCAATTGGACAAGAGTAATCCCCAAACTCCAAACGTCCGCTGTAACGTTATATGGCAATCGATCCACACGCTCAGGCTAAACACTTCAATGTGAAAGTAATACAACTCTTCTAATGCAGCCATTGTGCTTACCGCGAGATATGCCTGACATCCAGTAGACATCGAGGCCGCCTTCGAATCAATTAATTGCCCGGAGATTCCAAAATCACAAAGTTTAATGTGACCGTGCCAGTCCAACAAAATATTCGATGGTTTTATATCTCGATGCATGAGACTCTAAGACCATGACATACCGGAAGGACAAGACTTACATGGACATTCTTGAGATAGGACAGAGCTTCGACCACCGCCAAAGCAACTTTCCCAATTATTGCCTCAGGCAGTCCAGTGTAATTCCTGTTAATCAGAACCTTCTCAAAACAACTGGCCATCACTTCCATGCAAATATAGAGATAATCCTCTGTGATTATGTACCCGAAACATTGCACGATATGAGGGCATTCATTCGACTTTCGAACCACGTCCAAGTCCATGAGGATTCGCTTCGATTCTTGGATGTTATCCGTGCGCTTCATCTCCTAAGAAATTATGTAATCGAATTCAATTAAAATGCTTGTTTTTCTTGTCTCACTTTAACAGCCACCGTTCTAGCCCTTATCTTTCGTTTGGAGACGGTTCCACAGGTCCCCCTGCCCAGTTCAGCGACATAAATAAGATCATCTACCTTCACACCTTCGTAGATCTGACCGTTCATCTTCAAAATACCCGATGTTTCCTTGATCTTTTTATATCGTTCATTTAATTCGTTGTCCGATATCGACACCTCCATCGACTCTACTGGGATTCGAGGACGTCGAGAATTAAAGTCCACTAAAACATTACAAGGGATATCTTTGAGCTGACCTTACAATTCATATCCTTCATTGGAATAAGAAGAAGCACAACAAGGAAAACAAATTTTATCTATGAAAACTGTAACAAAAAATCAGAAAGGTTCTGATTTGAAGAGAGAACAGTTTTTGTAAATAAAAAAAATGGAAACAGTGTAATGATGAAGTTATTTTACTTTGCTTTTTGAGCCACTACAAGATAATTTCTTATCGTTTTTGACCAGTGGAAATGGTCCAAGCGCGATGAATGAAGCTTACAGACAAACTCAGTTACGAAGAGAAGTAGTCGGTGCAGTTGTGCTTTTGTGGGAGGAGATGTTGTTTGATCCCTTGCTGCGTTTGAAGCCGACGCCCAAAGAGTCTTGTTTTACACAAGTCTCAGTATCCGTACCACTAATGCATGCTGTCTATGTCCGTCAGAGGTGTTCTCTAAGTACAGACCTGGTAATTCCTGAAGTTCTTCTTTGTAGGGCACTCCCCCAACAGAATGCTGAGCAGAATGTTCTTACTTTCTTTTGTGATGACGACGAAGTCTTCATTACAGTAATCCCCGCTCTTAAGCCATCTTAATGGCCCTAATCCCATTACATTTTATTTATTTTTACAATCATAAAATTGTTTGTGGATGTTGTAGACGACCTCTTTTTATTTGTTCAGTTCATGTCTGGCCGCACCCCCTCCGGACTCGAAACATTTCTCGGCGAAAAGGAAACTTTTTAAAACGAGGAACGTCCGAGGAAGAAGAACGTTCGCAAAGAGTTCAAGGTTTGTTCGGTGGCCGCAAAAAACGAAACTTTTTTCCCGCTTGGCCCTTGGACTCTGCACTTGGCCGCCATCCAATTACTCGGCCCAAACGCAATTCCCCGCTTTTTCCAGACATTTTTCGATTTTCGGGCGGGATTGGACCTATTTTGGGGGCTGAGTAAGCGCTCTTCTGATATTGTAGTAGGCGTCAAAGACACCCAAAATTTCACCTGTTCCCTTCTCGAGGATTTTTATTTTTATGGCCAAGGATTTGCGTCGATTCTCCGCCTGGTTTTTCCAAATTTTTTATTAAAATATTATCCCTTCCAACGCGAATATTCAAACAAAACAGTCGCCGCAATGAATTCCCGATTCCCGGGGGAGGGCGACCTTCGTCCAGAGGTCCTCATCGTTCCATAAAATTTATATATTGTCTCAGCAGAACATCTACAAGCATCCCGCAGATGATTTATGGGCTCTGGGGTTTTTATTTGATGGCTTCCGTGAATCCCGCGACGACTTTTTCCCCGCTCCGAATGTAAAAATGTAAATCCGAATGGGGTCTGGAACGGTGCCATTTTATACGACGATTTATGGGGGATTTGGCGTGCAAAGATGCCGAGAATCAGAGGTCAATTTGAAAAAAACGGTTTTTAAAAAATTTAATTTTCGATGACGTCATGTTTCACAAGGAAAGTACTTTTATGGGGGCTCCTACTTTTTGACGGGACATATCTCAAAAAATCAGAAAAAATGTGCTGATCAAGGATATATAAATCTTAGCTGCCCATTTTAGGTTTTTAGGGCTGAAAACTCAATCGGAAGTTGACTTAAAGTCCTATATAAACCCCTTTTCGCTTAATTTTTCACAGGTTTACAATTTTTATTTTGGCTTAAAATGATGTTTATTGAGTTTCTAAGACGTAATAAATCAGTATTGGCACAAAAATCCATTTTTCCGACCTTCAACTTCAAAAAAAGTTGATTCGGCCCAAAAGGGAAATCGAACCCGTGCGGCGTTCCCCCTCTTGATTCCCAAACTACGGCACTAGCCTCTCGGCCACACCGCTCTCTTCCGAAGGAAGAGACCGACTGCGCTTTTATCGTTTCGAATGCCTGCGCCTTTTGTAAGGAAATTAAGTCAGTTTTTGGGCATTTTCACCCCTAAAAACCTAAAATGGGCAGCTAAGATTTATATATCCTTGATCAGCACATTTTTTCTGATTTTTTGAAATATGTCCCGTCAAAAAGTAGGAGCCCCCATAAAAGTACTTTCCTTGTCAAATAAACTGGACAAAAGTTAAGCTAATTGTTTTTTTAGAAACCGATGATTAGCTCGTGGTTTGCAGAAACGACCAATACTTTTAAAAGTTGTCGAAATTTAAAATTCGTCGCGATTTTCAATTTGAAAAATTTGCACTTTTTCTGATTGTAGAGTACAACTTTATAACAAAGCGCCAATCTCTCCATACAAAATTCGCAAATGTATGGAAACGATTTTCAGCCTCTTTTTCATAATTTTGTATCTCCCCGGCCGCAAACATTGTTAAGAATCTCGAAAAGCTTTCCAAAACATGAGCTAAAACTTTTGAGGAAAAAATATGTGCCATATGTGGAGTCCATACGCAAAATTTGCATTTATTCCGTTACTCATTCTTCAAGAACTTTCCATTCCAAATTATCCTTCTAATGCTACAATAAAATGTTTTGTATCCCCAAAACAACCCCCATCTTCTGCTTGGCCAGATTTAATCAAAGCTTCGTCTCAGGTGTCCGCATCTCGGGCGGGGGTCTTGTTTACCAGTGTTCATGAATGTCTGCGAATGTTTTAATCCCCCAGCCTTGAGGCCGAATTCTGCCCGAATTCCCTTTCGCCGGATTTCTTTGCGAGTAAGTTTTCCCTCCAATTCCACTCCAATTTAAGGTTTAATTAATTACTTTTACTACTATTTATGGTCAGGTAGTGTTCTGAAAATAAATATTAGTTTATGCTTTATACTGACAGTGCAGGTATTCAAAAGTTTTGCTGTAAGTGTGAGTAATGAGGCGCATAATTATCTATTGAAATTACATGGGTAAACAGCAGAATGACTTAAGATTTAGCGTTGAGAACATATGACTGCATTTTAACTTAAAAATTTTTAGCTTTGCTTTGCAAAGACAGATAAGCAACAATCATGTCTAGTGAGAGATTATTTTTTTTCAAATGAAAACTACAAAAATATCAGATTTTTTAAAGCTTCGTTTCGACCCAAAATATTGTATGGTTCTGCAAAGATGAACTAAAAATCATGCGTTTTAGAAGAACTAAATCCCATTTTTTACCAAGTTTAAAACTTTTTGAAAACTTTTTTTTTGTTCAAAACCTGTCTTTGTGCCATAAATCGATTCCAATGATATCATTTTTCTTGGGAATCCCTCCGAATTTGGGGACTTCTCCCACATGTCCAATTAGATTGTTTGAAAAAAAAACATCTCAAGCCGATCTCGAGGCCGGACTTAGAATCGGAATACAATTTGGGCGCCCCTCTATACGATGCCTTCTTCGAGTGGAGCCCTTCTTTATTTCGACATCCGGCAGATGCTTCAAATTATTTTAATTGAATAAAAATAACTCTTTTTCAGATTTATCAGCAAGGTCATGACTGATTCAAAATTTTTTTTTCGATTTTTGTTTTTATAGTGATTTGATATGAAAATTTAATTTTATTATATAAACGTGGAAGACTTTGTACTGAAGTCCTCAAATCATCTTATGATTACAAGACATACTATCTGGCGCTTTTGGCTCGCGCTTTGCAGAAATGTCAGTCTTTAAGAAAAATTGAAGCTTTTCGGTTGCTTTCTTTTGCGAAAATAATTAAATCAAATTCCTGATTTCACATGGATCTAAAAATTCGAAAAATAATCAAACCCGATTTTATTATTTTTTTGAATTTTGATTCCCATTGATCTTATAGGTCGTTTCAGACGTAATCTTTCCAAATTTATCGCTGCACACATTCTCCTCTGTACTATTTCTTCAAAAGCAACGCCCTTGATCATTGAGCCCTCTCCCGAATGTCATCCGTGATATAATCATCCTTACATTGTTCGGAAATGTCGTTATATCGTCGAATAATTTATTCATGATCGGTTTCGCCCTCAAATTCTCCCGAATCCCCGAGTTTTTGTGGGAGTTCTGTCTGGGAAATGCAATCAGATCGGACTCTATAGGCATTCTTTATTCGAAAGTTGACTCCCGCGCCCTCGATTTGCATTCGTTACTGTCGTTTTATTAAGACAAAACACACAGATCGCAAGGTTTATTTGCATATTATTCAAAAAAAAGTTCGTTTTGGTTCAGAAAGTGGCTTTTCTATTTTTTGGGATGAGTAACTAATGTAAAACAATTTTTACAGATAGAAAAAGACATTCTGGTCTATTAACAGCGTATTTATTACCATAAACAGCAGTCATTAGGACAGTCACTTTACAGTAATCCCTGAGCTTTTGGTTCTCTTGATATCCCTTTTATAATATTTTATTCAAAAGTAAAAGTCTATTCAATTACTTTTCATCGGTCTTCCAATTGTTTGGGCCATGGGAGCCCGAGAAAATATTATTTATATTGTACCTTTATCTAACTGAATATCTATTACTCTTTACTGAAAGAATTGGAAGAAAGTTTTGTTAATTATAGCCAGAGATTGCCACGGCTCCGGAGCCGGCTCTTGGCTCCGGCTCTGAGCGGCTCCGGCTCCGAGCCGGGAGCCAGAGCCGGAGCCGGAAATTTTGGGGTCGGCTCCGGCTCCCGAGCCCAAAGTCGGAGCCAGGCTTCCCAGCGGTCAGAAAAGTAAAAATTTCGTGATCTTGGTAAACCAAATTGCTTGAAAAACACTGCGGAGGATCTGGCTTGCTGCAGAAACGTTGGCTGTATGATCTCTGGCACTAATAACTTTTATTTTTGGAAAAATATTTTTAAAAAAACATTTTGCATAGGAGCCGGGATTCGGAGCCGGAGGCCTTTTTAAATTTTGCACGGAGCCAAGAGCCGGAGCCGGAGCTGCAAATTTGGCCTCGGCTCCGGCTCTGGGAGCTAAGAGCCGGAGCCGGAGCCGACATTTTGACCGTGGCAATCTCTGATTATAGCGCATAATTTTCGTATACATATGCGAGATTCCTCGATTTTCATAAACCCTGGGATTTTTTTAACGGAAATTATCGAAAATTCGACAATTTTTTTATGTTATTATCCTAAATCTAAGAGTTGTAGGGCCCATTACTAGTGAAGAGTATAATTTTTCCACAGAAAATCAATTTTTTCTAAATTGTCTGCCTGACTCTCTTCATTTTGCGTGTTCTCTTGCAAAGAAGACCGTTGAATATATCAGTTAGCAACGTTAAGGGCGGGCTGAAACTTTCAGAAAATCATTTACGGCCTGCTCAGAAGCTATATGCAAAATTTTAAGGGAATCTGGCCACTCAGTCTAAAAGAATTTAAATTTTTGTCACTGGTTTCCTTCCCTTCCTAAAATGGTTTCTATTTACTTTTCCTCCTGTCCGCGTCGCCCCTTGACCTTGGCGAGAGAAAGTTCGCCTCAAGGAAGGACAGGCAAAAACAATGAGCGCCTGCACCTTCCAAATGACTTTTTCTCATCCGGACCACCGGAATTTTATTGGATCGCAACTTTTGTCGCCGTTATTCGCAGCCCCCTTCCCCTTTCGGAGGTCATCCCGACGTCGCGGTTGTTATCGCGGGGACGATAAGACGCGGCTGGAGGTCTTTAATTCCTCGGTTGGAACACTTGATTTCAACCTTTCTATTAGTCATGTGGCAGCGTTATAACGAGCCGATGGACTTTGTATCTGACATGTTCAGGATGGGCCCCATGTTTTTGTTTGTTTCGCCCGTCATTGGCTCGGTTTCTTGTCGAATCGGAGATAGTTTCGCAGTTATTCATCATCATGTATCCCACATTTCTTCGCTATTTGGAGAGGAACGCTTATGATTTTTTATGATGCCAAGATTTTCCCAAATCCTTATTGTTTGATCTAGCTAATGGACATGCTCACTTTAATGCAGACACACCCAAGAATCTACAACAATTTTTGTGAGCAAGAGAGTATGGAAAATGCGGAGCCGGTCAAAGATTTTTTTTGCGTTTTTTTTTATCCAAAATCCCTATATCTTGCCAAAAAGCAAAACACAAATTCTCTATGATGCCATACAAAATTTACTTCTCAATTTCATTCGAATTTCATCGTATATAATTTGTTCATCGTCCTCCGAACTCCCAGTTTGCAGAAAAGTTTTCTTTGGCCTCCCTTACACTCTTTCCCAAAGTAAAAAAATCTATTTTTTTCAATCCTTTTTTCTCTCGATCATGTGCTCTCATATTTGAATAATCTGGAATCTGACGGTAGATCTTCGTCGATCTTTTGTTTATAGACGTCCATCTTGTGTAATGTGAGCTGACAGTTTCCCTACCTGGGGGATGGCTGCCTGATGACCCAATCCATTCTTTCCGTCCGTAAACGACAGCTGCGATGCGCGAAACTCTCTCCTTCTTATAGTAAATAAAGTTGAGCGTTTTGCCGTTTTTGTGTTTTCATTTCGAATTCCGAGGCGCTGACTTATCGCTTTGTGAGAGCCGACCGGCCTTTTTTTGGGGAGGTTAACCGTCTTTAAATACCAAATTCTGATGACAGTTGATGAAGAAGGGGAGTCCCTTTGTGAATAATGTGCTTGTCCAAGTGGCTGAAGCTAAATGTCATCTTCTGTAGCGACAATTTTCCCATTTCTCCTTTATTTGGCAAGTACAATATTTTAGTACAACTGAATACAAATCCCTTTTAAGTATGTGCAGTTTCTTGGAAGGAGTCCCAAGTGGTCACAGGGTTTCGTTTAATCTAATTATTATGAATTAAGGAGATTTGGGAGTATCCTTTTGGCACCGTTTGTATCAAAAACACTCTTTTCTAATCCGAAGTCTTCAGTTATTCTATTACCAAAGTCGGCTTGCTTCCAAACCTTTCTCAATTGTAAAATTATTAATTTGTTTCAACTTCATACGCCCTGAGGGCTGATTCATCGCTCTGTTTTTCCGAAACCCCCGTTTATCAAGCCCATCTCCCTTGCTTTTGCTTCTAAGTGCTCGCCCGCTTTTCCGGTATTGTTTCATATCCTGTTGGTGGGTTTATCAGGTTGATTTCGCATTCCCATCAACCAGTTCCGACTTCTCCGTCGAAGGTTGAATCCCCCTCACCCAATTTCTCGCCACAATTCCTTGAGTTCCGCGATTAACTAACATCAAGAAGCCCTCGTTTCGGCTGTGGGGATTCGCGTAATTTTCGTCTGGCGATCAGAGTGCGTCGAATAAAACAACACACTCAAGTGTTCCCCCAACAATAAAATAAAAAATTGGCGCTCTCCAAGTCGACTTATACGTTCAAGATTCATATTGTTTTATTTATGTTTTATATGGGGCTATTCGGACATAATAATCTCGTGTTGTGTGGGGGAATGGGGTCGAAGTTGGATGACTCGGGGAAAGGTCGATGTCTTGGGAGGATCTACTGGCACTCAAACCTTTATTTTGATCCCCTTCTTTGTTGTTTTTATCAGCCACATTCCCCTTTGATGCCCTTTACATTTCTCATTCGCAAATCTTTAGCCTACAACACGTCTGCTCGCTGTTTCAACGATCTCGGTATGTGCGTTTCCCCGATGTTATTTCAATTTGTCTCGAGGTCATTTGGTTTTATTTTTTTCCCGATGTCTGCGGCTTCGCTTCTAAGCAAATCAGCTGATACGAAAAAAGAGGGCAGGCCCCCATGCACGTGTTGGTATCACCACTTGTTTACCGGCGTCCCCCGAAGATCAGGGGGATCCCAATCGTCGTGGCCTTGAATCGCGGGGCCAATTTGTCTTGTCGCGCCTCCACGGCTATCACGATCCTTATCTGCGGGACTTTTGTATTCGAGTTTCCCGCCAGTTTCTGGGGTTGTTTTCGTGTTTCAAGTGAGAGGGTATCCTTCAGCAGAACCTTAAGTCTTTTGTTTTTCCCCAATCTGCGTCGGCCTACGACCCCTTATTGCGCAATTAAGCGTCAATCTCGGCGAAAATATTTCTTTCGAAAAAAGTGATTGAGGAAAGATTTCAGGGCTATTATGATCGTCATCTTGATGTGATACGGCCTTCAAAAATATCGATGCGAAGAATATTTTTCTTTCTTGGAGATTCGGGCGCTTTCCAGGGGAGGGGGCACAGCAAGCGACGGTTTTCTTATCAGCACCAATTGGCTTGGGTCTTCTCCAAAATATCATTAAATCTGATTGTCTCGAATTCACAAGGCCCGATGGTACTGTCGCGTTTTATTCAAATTGACGGGTTTATGGTCCTGTCTCTCTTTTTATATCGAGTTTCAGACAGCAGGTCATAGTCTGAGTGAAATCAAAGATTCTTATAGATTATACGACCATAAGGATCACTTTTGAAATATGTTAGCCTCAATTTAAGACCCTTCAGATCTACCAAAGCCTTATTTTTTAAATCCACTTGTCACCGACCTCCTACTTCCCTGTTACAGACATGCTAGGTATCCGTTTCAAGCCCAGGTATCCCTCATTGCGTCCAGCAGACCGTCGCATTGTTTGGGTGACCTGCTATGAAACCCAATCCCGGCTATCGTCGTATGTTCGCTATTGGGTTGAACCCGGAATCGGCATCGCGAAGTTCTCTCTCCAAAAGTGGATCTTCTTGCGTTCAAGGCCGTCGGAAATTCCGATGCAAGACTTATGACAAACGATCTGTTCCGAGTCCATGTAGCGGGCACAGCGGCCGTCTGAAGGCGCTCTCGACGGTCACGGGTTTCGTCTTATTAATTTCCGGACCTTTTCCGGTTACGGTAGGGCTGTCCAGACAAGATGTTGCGAGGCGCCAATTTATCAGTAATACGGGGGGAGTTCTGGCTTCTTTTTTTTTTGTTCAGGTAGGGCTTCGATGAAGGCGATAGGCCTCGGGGGTCGCCCCTCTCCCCGCTGATTGATAGGAGGGCCAAAAAATGCATGAAAAAAGACCGCGACCCTGGTCGATTATAGTGCACCCGAATCCGCGTCGGTCTTTGATTAGACTAATGAGTTTCGAGGGAGTTGATAAGCGCGCTTGTCTGACATGTATGCAACATTCATGTACGACCACCGATGATAACGCTCGTTTAAAACTCCGGACGTTTTCCAAAATGCATTTAAATGGGGGTATGCATTAAGAGCGATTATGTGGGGACATAAATCTTTCTGACTTTTAATTCATCGGGACCGAATTCCCGAATCGGTTTTTTATAAACTTGTAAGAGTCGGGTCGGAAGTGATCAGCTGTCTGGCCATAAACCGGTTGAATGGCTTCCAAGCACTATTTACGACCAGGTCCCGGCATCTGGGCGCACCTGCTTCAACTTCCACATCGCAAGTTTTGTGGTCGATGTTGCACTAGCCCCTGAGGGGTTAATTTTCTGGATCCCGGCCAGAGCGAATGTGTGGCGGGGAGGAAGGAAAGAATTGCGTGGCTTTGATGAACTGCACTCCCTCTTTATACAGTTGTTTTTGCAGTTCGAACAAAACTGTTTTTTGAGCGAGAGGGGGGAACTGAAGTCCCCTCTCTCTGGCTTCACGTGAGCTTCTTGACTGACCTTTTCTTATACTGTAAACTCTTAATTAAAGGGGGCTAATTATAGACTGGGAAGAGGAGAGATTCCTTTCGTGTTGATCGATCCTTCTTGGGTAACCTGCGGTCGAATAGTTAGTCTCAAACTGTTGAGATATAGTCTAATATAACGTTTTCCATGTCAGGGATTAATGTCTACAGTATCATTGTAATTTTGCTGAAATCACGTCTCTGCAGAGGGGTTTGCAACATTTCCCCATACAAATTAATCATAGACGGCGGGATCTTCAAAGTTTTGTCGGCGGCTCTGATAACCGCAGCCATTTCTGGCGTTATATATATTCAAAGACAAACAAATGAATCATGGAGGGGAACATCATCCCCCGATCTACTTACTGCCTTTCGTACAACCCTACATCCTTTGCGTTTATTTGGGATACCTGGCCTAGCCTCTCCAATGCAAATATTGTACAGCGATCTGTGTGTCCCACCCCCACCCCTCTTCATTTGAACTCGTTTTAGGCCATTTGCGGTCATTAAACATTTCATTTGTCATTAAGTCGGTTGCATTGGGGGTTTATTTTTGGAGAACAATTCAAAAGACTTGCAAAATAAATGACAGGAGGTTATTTTAAACGGGGGAAAGATGTGGTCGAAGTGGTTCCTTGTGCCAACTGGCCGTGATCTAAGCGGATAAAAAGGACCGCCTATCTTGAGGAATGTCTACGATTAATGATCGTATCTGAAAACCCTTTTGTCGTATAAAAAATGACATTCATTGGACAGAACTCTGAGAATTGGTGGTTTTATACTCTTTGCTCTCATTTTTTCACTTAATTTTTTGGGGAACCATCGCTCCTTTAAAGGCACAAACGATGTATAATATAAGAGAATGCTCTCGCTGCGAACGGACGTTGCCGCGAATCGGCGTTCCCGATGTCTTTTCTTGCGGTTTTATTCAAACTTTTCCCCGCTTTCTCAAGCATCTTTGGTCAGCATTCGTTTACAAGACATGTACAACATCTCCTTCCGTCTGGTGGTCGTAACCTTTTGTGGTCGTATGCAAAAAAGGCAAGCCATTATACCTGGCGACGCTCATTAAACGCCATTATTGTCTGGCATATCATCCGGCGACCGTTTAAACAAAGGTCTGCCTCTTTGCGGGGCGGCACACTTTGTCCTGTCTCCGTCTCTTAAGGACCGTTTTGTTGCGATCGCTTTACAGTGTTGGAATGGGGCGGGGAATCCGGCTTCAAGTGCTGAGCTCCATGGCCATAACGTTTTTTGGGCACACGTGCGCGAAGGGCCCAAGGAACGGCCCATTCTTTGGTGCTTGACAAGTCCAAAACTTGGCGTCAAGGCTCAGATCAGTCGCTTCGCAAAAGTCTGGTCGTCCAGGTCAGCGAGTCAGCTGTCGCGATTCAGGACTTGAAACACGGCCCTCTTTCCCCCACCCAACTTTTCCGGGTTTCTTTTTCCGGCGATCCGAGTTCGCTAGTCCGCCGCATCCGACCGCAGCGCCCGTTTTTTGAGTTTTAATCCCGGTGTGATAATCCGCTGAACCGGGTTTCTTCGGGGCTGGAAAGGGGGACAAGAGACGGTTATTGCAAGTGTTTGAATAGTCGCGAACTGGCTGTCAAAACACTAGCAAATTGGAAGGGAGACCCACCGACTGTAAAACTATTCTCTTTTCTGCTAACGAAGTACAAAACTGGGCCACGAGCCGCGCTTTAAAACAAGGCGGATCGATGTCGGACCGGCCTTGGATAAACATTCTGTTTTCGTGTTTTTAAAAGATCAATAATCGCCCGTCTTCACCTGACTTTGCGGCCTTGTTGGCATCGATATAACGCGATTTCTCATCCGCGACAAATTCCCTAATTAGCGCTAATTTTGGGAACGGTGAGAGGGCGTGCGTCCGATCCCATTTTCCGTTGTCTCAGAGCCGTTTTTTGGTCCTTTTATTCTTCTGGAAGTTTTGGCTGTCGCGCAATCCCCACCTCGAACTTGATATTGCCCATTGGAGCGCCGCGAAGATTCTGATTTGCATTCGATCGGCCTTAATTCGGTTGGGGTTTGAAATGCCTCGGACTTTGCATAATTCGGGCGATTAACGGGGCGAATGGAGATGGCGGTACAACGGGAAATCATGTCATGTCTGATGCCTATAATTACGGGGTTGGGTCCCGCGCCCGCTCCCGGTCAGGACAGGTGCATTCACAGCTAGCTAATACACCTTCGGACATTGGACCTGGCCGGCTAATATACTGCTTGCGGTTGGTGTCTAATGCCCTCTAAACACACCTTTTTATAAGGCGCTCTAATCGCGGCAAAAGGGGGTTTCGAATCAGGGCGAGTGGTTGTTGTAATAGCGCCCTTTTCCAGTTATGCAAGACCTTTGATGTTGGTATCTCCGTTATGATCGCGGTTCCGATCAAAATACGACGACCTCTGAGGGAAACGGGCCATTCCCAGTTGTGACAGTCTAATTACCGGCTCCTTCTTCCTCCATCTTCACAAGGGGCACATTGAGCAACTGGAGGGAGAAGAGGGAGGAGGGGATCTCGGGCATTATCCTGTCTAGATCACATTTGATGTGCGAAGATTGATGGATCGATTGGCCCAAGGTGTTGGTCGTCATGTCCGCGGGCGAGACGGGGCGGCGTTGATCTCGGGGTTGTCTACTTCTTCGCATTCTCGAGTTACCGGGTCATGAGCGCGACCTGTCTCTCTTTGTCGTATCTCTTTTTATTAAGCTTTTGATTTATGGGGCGCCCGCTAACTGTTGATAACAACGTGTACTTTAACTCCGCTCGATAAGGAGGCGGATGCCTGTGATTCCGGGAATTACGACCAGTCGGAGCCTCAGGCTCGATCATTCCTTGAATTTTGGACCTTAATGGTCGGGGTCTTAATGAAAAAAAGTTTATAGATCAATTAATTCCTGGTGGTGTCATAAAAGCGGCGAATTTGTTTCTTTTTCGAAGGGGGGAGTGGAGTCGAGTTGCGTAATCGATTCAGATGCTTGTGGAGGGCGATGATGGACAGGACCAACCGTCCATCTTGTTTGCACAACATTTCGGGAAGAGAGTGAAATGGGCGAGCGCAGACGTCGACCAGTAGTTGGGGGATTGTTGTCTGTAGTAATAGAGCCTCTCCTCTTGTCTCGTATCAGTGGGGATCATGTCCGACTACTTGAAACGCGATTTGTAGGGAGAACAGACAAGTGGTGGGCCGCGAATTTGCATAATCCGTTTGTGTCTGGACTTTAAAAACTCTTTCGGAGAGCCCCCTACCTGGTTGATGTCATGGGCGATTCAAGTTGGGGTGTTAAGTCGAGATTAGTCTGGGAATGGGGGTGTAAACGATCGAGCCTATCTGTCTATATATACAATATTATCCATCCACATTTCTACTTATTTTTGGCGGGTTCTGCTTTATTTTTGGGGTACGGTAAGATGTTTAATATTAGCGCAGCTGAGTCATTGTTGTCCTTAATATTATCCGGTCCTCATCCTCATCTCTCCCTTCAATTGAATACACTTTTTCCGCGCTGCACCCACAAATGAGGTCATTTAATTTGTGATCATTTTCACCTATTAAACCTTTCAGACTGCAGCGATTAACAGTCCGGACGCACGGGGAATGGGGGAGAGAGGAGCCACCGCACCACAGGGGTTTTTCTTGGGTCCCCGTGCGAAGAAACACCCCAAAGGAACTTAGCAGACATTGACTACCAATTTCTTGTTGCGCCATCCTGCCGGTTTTTTTGAGTCCCGCAACGCCCCCCCCCTGGTTTTTTCAGACAGCGACGAGAAAAAAGAGGGGGTAAAAAAAGCGTGTGGGGGGCGACGAAGAAGTTCCGCTCCCAGGCGTCTGAAGGCGTTGCCCTCTAAGACAAAGCCCGCATTGCCCCGCATTCTTCCGTCGCGCAACCCCCCCCCCGTGCCGTCTATTTAAGCATAATATTTGGCTTGGAGGTTGAGTCAGCGTTCCTCCCTCCCGAGTACGTTGAAGTTGTTCGTTTGTTTATATCTCGTGTTGCGATCGTAGAGCCGTTGCGTCATTTGATGACATTCATCTCGGGCCTTGTCTACGTTTACTGTAGACCTTTTATGTCACTTTCGAATTCTCCCACGACTAATAATCTCGCTTTCAGGTGCGTTTGTATTGTTTTTTTGGATCAGCTAGGCCCAGCGCCAACTTCTCCTTGTTTGTCCCCGTTGTTGTTTCCCCGCACCTTCGACTTGATGTTCTACAACCCGTCCGTGGCGCCCCCGCAGCTCCAACGAGTCATGCCCGCAGGCTGGGGTCCGCAGCCGAGTTTCCAGAATTTCCAGAAGCCCGCGGCCTTTCGCCAAGCTGATTACACTCCTCCAAATCTGATGGATCAGATGGTTCATGTCCCAAGGAGTCCTTTGCCTCAGTCACAGCTCCGCAGATACAGTGCAAATGGCCCTGAGGCATTGAACAAGAGGCCTCAGCCATTGGCGAATGTAAATCAACAGGGATCTCAGCCCCCGCGGAGAAACAGCAAAGTAAGTTTCCCTTCCTCTTTCGGCATTTACAATGTCTTCTTTGTCTGATAACGCCGATTGTTTTGCAGGGAAACCCCCGAAAACAGTATTCCAATCCCCGATCCAACACTGCCTCTCGATCCAACTCCTACAATATGCAGAATACAAATTCTTTCAACAAAAGGCCGGCCAATTTCAGTCCAGGCCTAGTGCAATCAGTCCAGTCCACCTACAATTTCCATCCCGGGATGAAAGGTAAGGCCACTGTCTTGCCTTCCGAGGGTATTTACAAGTTCAATCAGTTCGCTTTTTTATCACCCTCAGCCGTTTTTTGTACGAAATGTGGACGATTAGAGGGATCAGAAGGCTTTTAATCAGACCGCCGTCCCACTTTTTATGTCCGCCGGGGTTGTTAACATCGCCGCGACAGATTGGAGACGAAACTGTCCCCTCTGTTTATTGCAACTGTTTTTTGTGAGGTCTGTCCTCGGAGAAAAAGGGGATTTTATGAGCGGTCGTTGGGAGAATTAATGTTTTCCCCTTTTAAATCTCCCGAAAATACGGGCAACCGTCTTGAAAAAAATCCTGGGTTGAGGCTGGAGATCAAGTTGGCTGAAAAAAGAACGCCGTCGCAAAAAATGGGGGAAGCCAGGGTGGCGGATAAGAGGATTCTGAATTCTGCACTTTTAAGGCACCTGGGTGGTCCGACTTCTGGTTTCGCTGCGGAATCTGGAACGGTGTTAATTCTTGCAGTGCGATTCATACACGAATTTCTTGGGTTTAAACTTAATTAGATTCAAATTTCGGCAATTTTATGATCAAAAGGGGTCGTAGACGTTGGCAAAGAAGAGAATCCGATGAGATATCATCTGTAGACATCTTCCCACATGCCTTTGCGTCTTTTGGGCGTCCCTCCGATCCCAATGATCACACGTACTTACCTGGAATGTCTCCCTTTCCATGATTAATTACTCGGGAAAATCGGGCGCAGACAAAAAAGACCGGTCCTTAAACGAAATTTGTCTTTGTCGCTGATGATCTATTGCTAATGTTGCGACTCTCCTCCTCATCATCTCCGGGCCCTGTCTGGCTTTGATTGTGATCAGTGCGAAGAGAGAGGGCGAGAGAAAAAGAGAAACAGATTTTTGGAAAGAAAGAAGATGACTGTCTGATATTAAGGCCTTTAATTTATGACTGGCCAGGTAGTCGTAATGTCAGATAAGCTTTGTCTGTCTCAAAAAAAACTTCTTTGAGGAACCGTTTGGATTGCACCCAGAGGCGACGGAAACATATGCCGCACTTAAAGAGGCATCTTCCTCTTCATCGGCCTCTTATAATGCAATATTTGACTTTTCGAACAAATGTCTGACCGCCAATTGTTGGCTACTCGGAACTATAGCTTGCTGGAGAAGTGCCAGACACATCAAAAAACTTTTTTTTTACGAGGAAGAAAAGACCTTGCACATAATGAATAATATTCCATATGACCGCAAACGATGGGAAAATGGGCGCAGAAGGGGGGATTACACATCTGAATGACATTACCGTCGCCCATTTCAGACATTCCAATATGGCTGAAAGGCCTGCGATTACACAAATACACCAAGCTCTTCGAGGAAATGACCTATGATCAGATGATGCGGCTGAATGAAAGCGCCCTAGAGAAGAAACAAGTCACAAAAGGAGCACGCAGAAAGATTTTACAGAGTTTGGAGAAGTTGAAGGACCGATCACAGTTGATTCGGCAGTTAGAAAAGGTGAGAAAGCATCCAAAGTTGGCATAAACATAAGTTTTGAGACCAAAAAAAATTATGAGTAATATAAAAAAAACGGTCTAAAATTATATCGTTCTAGTGCATTGATGAGAACGGAGATGTTCGATGTCTAATTGTTGAGCTCCGCAGCATGATGAACACTCCAATTGCTGCCTACGAGCCCGCAGTGATGCCCAGGCCATCCAATTATATGATTGATGCGATTGGAATTTTTGGTGACGAGATTCCGGATGAGGTAGGTATTAACAATGTATTCGATATGTTCGAGAAGTCCTATCCTTACTCAATAGACCTGCTGCACCGAGAGTGTTATCTTTTGCTAGTTACTGTCGCTCAGGCATGCAGTGTAATGTCCAATAGATGAGCCAGGAAAAGCGCACGACCCTCGAACTTTGGCCAGCGTGTATTACTAGTACAACGCTGTTTGCTTAGCTATTATCCCGCTAAGAAGGAAGTCCCCGGACTTTAGTGGCATGAACAAACAAAAACTGGGCTTAATATTAGCATTGCCCTTTCCCAATAATTTTAGCTCATCCGAATATGTTTTTTTATAAAATTTGAATAGACTTTATTATAAACAAATATTTACAGAATCTGCCTGGACACATTGCTCGGGTTACGGTCCGTCTACACGAGTATTTGTTCAGAAATGGCCAACCGCAGCTCAAGAATCTGGACTTTGAGGAGGAATACTTTATCAAGTTGTTCCAAACTTATGATCGGATATTGACCAACGAAGTAAGTTTTACAAGTTTCATATAGACAGTTTGAAATTAATTTACCATTTGAACATAATGTAAAGAAAATTTAGTTGACAAACTTTGTATTTATTATCATCATTTGCAGGCCTTCACGATGCGTCAGAAGTGTTGTGTGAACGAATGTAAACGAGTCCTTCTCCGCTTCACTCAGGAAAAGAAGGCTTTATCCAGCAGATTCAACAGTTCCACACCTATCCGCCGCGACTCCGATCAGATGCATTCGGATGACAGTGGAATGGCCTGCACTCCGCCGTCCCACACACTGATCAGCCCTTCCCGAAGTCCTGAAGTCGAGAGGAATCTCTGCAGATCGGCTCCATCATCTCCGCTGCCACAAAATTCTCCTTCGCCGGACACTCATACTCAACCAAACACCAACCTTAATCTTGGGTATGCAGCGCAGAATCTATGGTATAACACTGACTCGTCTTGTTCTTCATCCACTTCGTACAACTCCAATATTCAACCACCAACTGCGTTCAACTCTCCAAAGAGAGTTCCGTGCCTTCAGGCAAAGGAGTGCGAGCTGAGTGAGAAGGATAAGAACACTCTCTTAAGACTGCTCGATAACAACCCTGGACTCTACAATTACCTCTTGAATCAGCTTCCAAGATATCAGCAGACCTACAATAATGTTCAACAGCCTCCTCAACAGAAGTATCCCGCCCGAGTCATGTCTTACATGTATTCAGACTTCAAAACCGAGCCAGAAATTCAGATGGGAGGACCGTTAACTGCAGCGGAGAAACTTCGTTTCATTGCTGATTCTGCTGACTCCCCAGACGCCTTGAATCGAGCGCTGAATGCAGCAATGGGCCAGTTGAACCGCGACTCTTATTCCGATTACAATCCGAAGAAGACGGATCCTCGGGTTGTTCAACCCGATGCACCATGGCAGCGTCCTCAGCCACCTCATCATGTCCAGGAATGTCATCTCCCGTATTTGGAGAAATCTTCCGAAGATTCGTTGGCGTCGGCGTTGCGGGCGTTGAGTATGTCAAGAGGGGCGGAGAGCAAGCCTCCTCAGTCGTTGTACGACCCGTGGAGGTCGACCACTGGATTCGGCGACCTCCTCTCCGGCCAGGAGCCATCACTGCGGGCCAGCGATGTTCCCTCCAAGCCGGTCCAGCCCATGGACAACCCGTTGCATCGACTGTTGAATGGGGCCGACTCCTTCTACACCACGTCTTCCAATCGCCCGACCACCTTGAACTCTGTGGAAGACCCCTTCCACACACAAAGTGGCTCCAATGGAAGCCTTTTCCAGGCTTTCAGACCGCTCGCTTGTCATGGAGCTGTCCATTAAAGGCCAATCTTGAAGGCCAAATCCAATGTTGAAGGCCTTACCATTGTTATGTCACCATTCTGTAAACATTGCGTCCTTCTGACGTCGTTGTTACTTCGAATCTTCCATATTCTTCCCGTTCCGATCGTTTTCTCATCGGATTCTCGGCCTTTCTGGCCATTTTCCTTGTCCATCTTGTTCTCTAATTAATAATTAACGCCTCCCATCGTGCTTTCATCATCCCGAACTACCTGTTGATCCGGTATTTGTTGTTGATTTTTCGCTTCCAAAGACGGAATTCCTTGTCTTTTTGCTCCACTAAAAACGACCGTGTCGTCCCAAAAAAAACATCCAAAAATACTGCGGAAGCAGAGGGGATTTGATTGATACCATCCGCACCTTTCCAGGTCCTATCGAGTATGTTCCAGATCAAATCGGCCCTTTCCTCCGCCCACCTTTGTGATAACAATGTTCTTGCCAATCTTTGTTCTTATCAGCTGTGTTCTCGATTGTTGATCGATTGCCGGGCCTCGGTAGAGATTACTGCAGCCCCATGCAATCGGAAAGTATCCTTTTGAGTGTCGCTTCAAGCCTTCCGATTCTTTCATCGCCCAATTTTCTATTGTTTTCACTTGTGAATCCTCGATTGCTCATTCGTTCTTGGTTCGTTGTGTCCACGAGACATTAATTATTCGAGATTTGTTGACCAAAATTATTACTGAAACACCACTTTTTTTTATTTAATCGTCTTTTCCGAGGTACTGTAGCAAAAAATTGTAATGATAAGAGTTTTTAGCTTGCTTCGAAATTTTAATTTTTCTAATCAAATTACAATAATCAGAAAAAAATTATTTTTAATTTCCTTATAATTCATCTTTTGTTACAGTATCGTTTTGACGATTAAACTACAGTATCCTTGGACCAATTTTAGTACAATATCCCAAGCCCCGCCCCTTTCTGCATGGTCCGAAATTCTCGCATTCCAAACTCAGGTACCCTCTCTCCGGGCCATTCTCTCTCTCTTCCTCTCGTTTCTCCCAACTACCCCGACAAAAACAAAAGACTCGCACACCTGCAATTTGCTCTTGCTCTTCTCCATTCTTATTAGTAGTAGCTGTTAAGACCACAAAAAAAGATATTAAACGTGACATCGCTTCGACTATACATCTCCGTGCTGGCTTATATCATAAATAATTTGTTCAGAAAATAAATGTTTTTATTAATAAACCGTCTGTTGTACCCGTTGTGGAGAGAGTTCTTGAAGAATATTATGCTTTAAGTAGCCGTTGTAACGAGGTTTGGATTAGAGGAAGGGAAAGAGATCGATTCAGAAAATGGTGGTGGAGATTGGAGATGATCGTATTCCGAGATTTTAGCGAGGATTTCATTACTCCGTTGATGAATTGGCCATAAAATTTGGTGGCCAAGGAGAGTTCGTCATCTGAAATATTAAATTTTTGGATAATACGAGTAACAATGTTATTGTGTTCATCAAATTTGGAGTGAATTCTTTATCAAGGCTAAATCAGTCTTTGCAAGTTTATATCGTCCTTTGCAAGCTCCTTAATTCGTAGAGCTCCAAGGATTCCTGTGATTACAATCTATTCGCCTACTCCCGAACACCTTCTTTTGCAAGGCTGATAGGACTTACATTCGGGTGAGATGACAAAGGAATCGAGATCAGTGAACAGGGGTTGGTCATCTTTCCGGAGCAGAAACTAAAAATATTTTAAACATTACACGCCCTAACTGACTGCTAAGGTAATAATACTTTTTTAAATTTCATTTTGCCATACGTTACAAGCCAAGATTACCTGGTCGATCCGAAAGTCCAAGGGCTCAAATGGCTGAACTCTGATCAGGAAATCAACAACATTCGAGGCAATCCTCACCCGTTTCTTCCACGGGGTATCAGCGTAAACAATCAGATTCAGAGGCCTCGCTTTCTCCATTACAACAAATATGTCCTTGGAGGTATCCACTGGTATACAGTAAGCATATACCTGCAAAAAGGTTAACTTATTGCTTTGTAAAAGAACAGCTGATTCTGAAAATAAATGATGACTTACTTTGGGGATGTTTTGATCGCCCTGAAGTTGTAAAAGAAGTCCAATTTCATTTTGAAACCCGGCAATCTGCCTTTTCCAGCACCGATCCTATAAAAAGCATGAGATTCTTTCGTATTTTACTTTGCATTTTAATGCAAGATAACCTACAGTATCCCCATGGTTATTCAGACACTCAGTCATTCCTTGGCCATCGCGCAGACTCTTTTTGATGGCCACGTTTCCATATTCGTAGACTCTTTTATAGTATCCTTCTCCCAATCTGAATTCATTCAAGTTCTCCGGAATCTGATCACATCCTCCGAACGAATCATTCCCGATCTCAAATCTCCATTCTGACCCTTTCCTCCTCAATTTTGGAAGATATTCCGGTGTTTTTGAGTATTCTGGAGACCGGAATAAAGATCGGACACCCCGATGAAGAGATTCCTGGTGATGATTGCTGATGGTCAACAAAACTGTGGGGAATACGACAACAAATAACGTGGTAATCCCGAGAATCACATTCCGAATCTCGTGGTTCATAACTCTGTAAGTGAATTTTGAGATATTATTTGTCTACTGCAACCAATGAGGCACAAATTTGATAACGACACATCTCACAAAAGTCCCATAAACAATGTCATAACGAGCCGATTAGTGGGTCACAAATCACGTCCAGTGGTCTCATTAGAGCCGCTTCGCCTAATGGAGCCGCTAATCGGCGTCATAAATTAGTCCGATTCCAAAGGGCAATAGTCATAAATTTGAGGCGCGACATAAAATGTAATCAAAAAGGCGCCCGAGGCGTCGGCCCCATATTTCGTGTCCGAATGAACTGCCGATCCCCGGAAGACGTTGGACGGGCGAGGGAAGACGGGGCAGCTGTCATGATAAAGCAGCGCGATCCATCAAAATCGGACAGTGCATTTACTTTTGTTTAAGTTGGGCCCTCGCTCCCGCTGGGCCCGCATATCCATTTTAATCCGGCTGAGCGATGGATGGACGCGAAAAGAGGGGGGAACGCTCGGGAACGGTGGTTGTAATGCCTCTTCCCGGGGAGATTTCGGGGTCTTATCAGCTTCGTTAAGTCGCTTATCAATTCGCCCATAAATCAAATTTGGGGTTGTTAATGATTATGTTGAGGGTGTTCATCTTGCAAGAGACCATGCTTGAAATACAATGCTCTGAATTTCACGAAATTTTACGCAAATTAAGATTACGAATTGTTACAATTTTTGCCGGCAAAATTTTGAGCAAATCTGGGAAAACCTGTTTTTGATTGTGAATAAAATTAAACGTATATGGATGCAAAAAAAATTCGTTCGGTTTTTTGACAAATTTCATTAAACAAAAAAACAATAAACATAACAACAAATTAACAATTATGTATTCTCCGTTACTGTTTACGACCTCCTCCCACTTCTCGACCTATTTGCCGTAACTTCTTTTTTGATTTTGTTCGTGAGGCACCCAAGCTCCGAGTTTTTGAATAAAGCCCATTGATTGAAGGTGGTTGGAGACAGTCGTCGTACCGCAGCCCATTCTTTGGGCCAATTCCCGCGTTGTTTGGCGCGCATCCTCCTTCAAAAGTGCGATCAGATGTTCTTCGTCGAATTCTGTAGGTCGTCCACTGCGAGGCGCGTCGTCGAGCTCAAAGTCGCCCTTCTTGAACTTTGCAAACCATCTGTGTACTGCGCTCCGGCCTATGACACCTCCATACACGCTGCAAATTTCCCGAGCGGCTTCGGCAGCTTTTTGTCCTCGATGAAAAGCGAAAAAAAGCAGGTGTCGCAAATGCAAATTTTTGCCTCCTGGATAGTCCATTTTTGTGTCTGAAAAACAGCAGAAAATTAAATTTTCAAAAAAAAACCAAAAACAGTTTTGCAGAAGAGAAAAAGCTGTATCGAATAAAAATATTATACACTTTGCCAAACAACAAACAATCGTTGTAAAACAAAACAAAAAAAACGAACGAACTTTCTTTACGACCCAATATTATACATTTATGCATAGTCAAAAAATTTATTAAAAATCTGAAGATATAAAATTAAGTGTACAGAGACCGATATAAGTGTACAAATGACCAGTGCTCTACTCGTTTTCCTTGGCCAAATAATTCTCGGGGGGCCCTTCTGACATGACCGCTCCATTGGCCATTTCGATCACCCAATCATAATGTTCAATGCCTTTCATCCGGTGGACAATAGAGAGGACTGTAGCTGTCTCCAGTTTTCGTCTGATTATATTATTCATCGTCAAGTGGGTGGCATCATCCATATGAGCGGTGGCTTCATCGATTAGGACAATCTAAAAGATAATACAAAAATTGCAATACTTTTGCTTACTTTAGGTTTAGAGAGGACTAATCTGCAGACCTGGATGATCTGACGTTCTCCATAAGAGAAGTTAGCCCCGCCTTCGATGACTTCCGCTTCCAATCCTCCACATCGCTCTAGCCATAAACCTAAATTAATATGATTTTTAGACCCTTCCACCTTTATTTTTCCCTTAAAAATCAATAAAAAATAACTTACGCAATCCTGCGACTTCAATTAGTTCCAAAATCTCAATATCAGTTACGCCTTCATTATTCAATTTTATATTCTCCTTTATGGTTCCCGAAAATAAAAACGGCGTCTGATTGACTACTCCAAACAAAGATCTGACTGCTTTGGGATCCAGTTGACTTATATCGACCGTCCCATCAATAAAAATCTTCCCGCTTTCAATTGAATGGGCTTTGAGAAGGGCCTAAAATACCTACTACAATATAAAAAATATGTTATACCTGGAATAAACTACTCTTTCCGGCTCCAGTTCTCCCAATAATCGCTACTCTTTTCCCGGCTTCTATATGGAACGTGACATGAGATAGGGCTTGAGGGAGATGGGAGGCATATCGGAGACAAACCCCGATGAAATCGATCTGCCCTTTGGCCGAGCGACAGTACTAAATTACCATAAAAAATTGCCACACTACTCACCAAGAACCGATCGACATTCTCCGTTTCCTGATTCGTCTCTTCCATGGGTATCGTGTGTATATAATCCATGATTCTCTCCACCGACACCAATTCCTTCTCCGTGTCAATAAAGGAGGACAAAAGACTGTTGAGGACATTGGTCATGGTCAACGCATACGTAATGGCCAATCCAATCAGTCCGCTTTCCACTGAATGCAGATGATTTTCGAGGACGGCAATGAAAGCGATCGCCGATATCATGACCACAGCCAGAAATTGTAATCGAATTGAGAGCCATTGAGAGGCCGCCAGGTTTGTGTATTGAGCGCTGAGGTTGTCTTCCAAAAGATTTCGGAGTTTCTCCATGAATCTGGTCGTAAAGCGGAAGGCTCGGATCGTAACAAGTCCCGAGACCGTGTCGGAAATATGGCCATACAAGGGGGATAAGGTTAGCGATGTAATCCTCTTCACTTCACATGTTGTATAGCGATAATACCTCTAAACATACAATATACAATACCAGAATTGCCCCAAAAAATTTTATAAAAAACCTAAATGTCACCTGGATCATATAGTAGATGACAAAAATGACAATAACTATAGGTATTAGATATGGTAACGCCCAGATGGTTAATATCAGGGCTCCCAGAAGATTCAGCAAAGATGCCAGACATATATTCAGCTGGAATGGCAATGAGTCATCCACCATGTAAACATCAGAACATAATCGATTCACCACTCGACCAAAGGGAGTCACTTCCCACCAGGATACGGTAGACTAAATCAATATTATAAATGTTGAATTTAGTCAACTCACAGCAAATACCCTGCTCAATAAACTCTCATGGATATTCTTTGCGGCAATTACGCCGCCTTTTGCGAATAAAAACGCCCGAAGCAAGGTAAATATTGTATTCAAGCCGGCAATTGCAACATAAACACTTAGGAAGTACTGGGCCTCGTTGTAATCGTCGTGGTTCATCAAATTTGGTTCTCTTTCCATTGACAGGAACCTGTAGGTACAACAATATCAATAAACCTCAAAAAAAATTTAAAAAACTCAAAATTAAATAAGCTTACACGTGATTAAAGGTATCGCTTCCATTATAAGTTGTGTTCAAAGTCCATTTACTCAGCCAGGCATCGGCCAAATTCTTGGTTACTTGCATACAAAGCAAGGCCAATCCCACCAAAATTGAGAAGGCAAATCCAACATTTTCGAGGTAAAACCAGTACACATCCATTTTGACAGTTCCCTTTTCCATTTGTTCACTTACGACTGGAGAAACGAATTCCGGGTTCTCCATTAATCGGCCTTCTTCACTTTCATTGTCGGACAAAACTAAAGGAATCTCGTCAGTCTCTTCTTCCACAACACTAGATGTGGATGGTTGGTCTGGAGGTGGTGGAGTGATCTCATCAAAACTTGCGACTCTTCCAAAAGTATCCAAATTCACCACATAATCCACCTCTTTGAGGAATTCCGAATTATGGGTGGCTACTATAACAAGCTTGTTTTTCTCTCTAAGAAGCCCTTGAATAGCGTTCTTCCATACGAAACGGCCAACCTTCTGATCCAAAGAGGCAAAGGGATCATCAATAATGTACACATCGTTTTCCTGAAACAATTTGTATCAGATGGTCATGGATAATATAAAAAATTAAATACAATAAAGTTACTCACATGATAAATCGCCCTAGCCAGCGCTAATCTGGCACGTTGTCCTCCACTTAGAGTCGTTCCTTCATCTGCTATTACATACTGATCACCTCCAGGCATCCTCTGAAACAAGGTCGCAAATAATAAAATTTTGATCAACATTGAATCACAAAAAACTTTTCATACCTCAATATCACTCAACAAGGCTGTAACTTTCAACACCTTGTAGTAAAATGCCTCATTCATAGGACTTCCACATAATATATTCTCCCTGATCGTCCCTCTTCTCACCCAATTCTCTTGTCCAACATACGCAAACCCTTCATGCACTGTAGATTGTCGTATTTTAATCGTGGTTTTCAATGGAACTCCCCTGATCGAGGATTGCTCATCAATTGGCACCATCGTTTCCCCCAATATACCCAATAATAGCGTTGTTTTTCCTGACGCCACACCTCCAGAGACCCCAATAATCATGCCCTTATTGCCGACAAAGTTGATCCCACTAACTGCAAACCCATTATTCCATTCGAATCTGGCATCTTCCAACACTAAGAGCTGGTCGCTACCTAAAAATATTGAGTACTTAGACCTCTACAACGCAATTATATTATCCATTATATTAACAAAAAAAAGAAGACCCACTCTCAGTTAATGAGTAAATACAATGTAAAGGCATCGTGTCCAACGCGAAGAACCTATCCATTCTCTTTTTTGACACTTGCGCTTCAATCAGAGAGTTCAGGACCCAAGGGAATGCATTCAATGGCAAGATTAGAATATTCACCAAGGCCAGCGAGGTAAAAACTTTGGCTGCCGTCAGCGTTTCTCCCATGATCATGGTGTAAGTAGTCAAAATAGTAATTGTAATCAGCAAAGGAGCAGAGGCCCATAAATATACGCATACTGCATCCAAATATTTTCGGTATTTTAGGCATCTCAGCTCATTCTGACGGATCTGATCGATCTTCTTCTCGAAAAAGGGCTCCCAATTTGAAAGTTTTACAATTCTCATGGCTCGGAGGACTTCTTGGACCAACTGTAATATCAACATTTAAAAAATTGACATCAAGCACAATATAATTCTTTAAAAATTCTTTGCCAAAAATATACCAGACCTTAAGTCTTTGGTCCTTGAACTCCATTAAACTTTTGGACATCTTCCCGATCTTCGAGGCGATGTAATTATTCAACGGGATCATCAATATTGCGCAAAACAACCCGGAAAAGAAGGCAAGCCCCATCTAAAAACATAGTTAAAAATCGTAAAAAAATACCAAATAACAAATTACCACCAACCTCTCGATATAACAAGTACAAGGCGATCATAATATTGACGGGCATACTCCAGAAGGCGTGGAAAGAAGTGACAAACGCGACGATTCGATCCAGATCCGTGGACATAAAGTTGATAATCTCCCCAGTCGAGAAATGGGCAAGCTGATTCTGAGGGAGAGTAAGAACTTTGTCATAGAGAGCGACCAAAGTGGCACATCTCACTTTGAGGGCGATCTTATTCATTTGGAAATTGAAGGTAAAGTCACAAACGGCCGAGGAAAAGGAGCAAATCATCATTAGAAAGGCATAGAGAAATCCCATATTCTAAAATTACAAATGATTTTTAGTGACAAAACCTAAAATACGAAACTATCTTTAGTTAAATTGATTTTAACTTACATCAGGATCTCCATTTTCCAGACAAACAATAAGAAGATGAAGCAAAACTGGACCAGCAAACGTCAAAAGATCTGCCATTAACCTTAGAATGCCTAAGGAAAAGTATTTTAATCCAAAAGTTCTGAGTAATCCAACGAATAAACTGAACTTTTGGTCATCAACAAACTCATCCGGAGCATTTTGAAAAAATAATTTCTCGATTCGAATAACTCTCAGCGATGGGGGTACCCGGAATAAATTTGTAATCTAAAAACAAAAAATATTGAATTTAAAAAGACGACTTACATTCTTCAATTGTCCTTTGTAACCTTTGACAATCAAAGGATTGACCCAACAAAAGAACAATTTGGAGAAGAAACCCGCTCCCTCATCGCCATTCTCATCCAAATACACGGACTCTGTATCCAACATTTGAACAAAAGGATTCTCGGATCTAAAATCATTAAAATATTCACCGTGGTAATCAATTTGGTACCTTCTTACCGATACATCATGAATTCGTAGACTTGAAGGACAATATTGCATAAATGTGAGATCCCAACAAACAGATATCCATAGGTCTGGTAGTGACGAAAAGACAACAACCGCACTCTTTGATATGTGATGATGATTAACAAAAAGCCACAGAAAGTGTAAGGAATGGACAAACTCCTTCGCCGTATCCATCTAAACGATGATATAACTGTGGGAAGTGCCAGCTCTGTTCGCCTAATTCAATGACTCACACATTGTTTCTAACCGCTATCCAATAAACGCTTCCATAAGCCAAAAATACGGTTCCAATAATAAATTGCTCGAAATTCAGCAACGGATTCAGCGAGAATTTACCGGTCAAAGTGAAGATAAAATAACCCAGATACAAAAGTACTGTATTTACAACGATGAAAACTCGAAAGTACAGTAAGACTCTGATCCCAGAAGAAGAAATTAGCGCCGAGGAGGTCTAAACATCGAAAAAAATGATAAAATTACTTACAGTTTTAAACATGGCCAATACACAGAAGAATAAGAGTACGGTGTGCAAGCAGACGACGGTACCGAATTCGGCGCACGGTTTTAGTGTCCATTCTGTCGTGTTTACCAAGTATTTTGACCAAAAATTGGCCGAATACCGATCAAATCCACATAATTCTTCCGTACTTTTGCTGAGAAGGTACTCAATCATTATCACGGACTTTGATTCTCCCTTTCATGAGAATCAGAAGGCTATTTCGAGGTCCGTTCTCCAGATTTTGTTTATTTTTATTTCTTTTTCCAAAATTTTTGGCCAAAAATTATTCTATTTTCCGTGTCCTGAGACGAAAACTTTCCGCGCCAGAAATAGTTGTTTCTCGTTGAAAAATATAAGAATTTTTATTTCGTTCCCGACAATTTGTCTTCTTGACCGTCCGCAAAGTGGAGGTCGATCGCTTGTTGGACGAGCCCTTGGGCGCTTTTATGTCCCCAAAGTCAAGGTCAAAGGAGGACGAACGGAGGTCAAAGGAGAAGGATCCCACCCCATCTTCCCATCATCACCGTTCGTCCCGACATTCCAATGACCGAAAGAAGGATCGAAAAAAGTCAAGATCTCCTCGAAGAAGCCGACAGTACAGTGTGTCTCCAAAACGGTGAGCATTTAATTATTCATGGTGTTGAAGTTTAGAGGAATTTGACGTTAGTTGTTTTGATTCTAATGTTTCATTATTTACAATCCGATGGTTTGACCTTTATTTGTATTTGATTGTTCGTTTTCAGACGATCTTTGTCTAGAAGCAGATCTCCTCTGAGGGCGAGCTCAGCTCGGAAGCATCGAGATGAAGAGAATGGACACAGAAGGCGTCACGACTCTAGAGCTCAGTCAAAATCGGCTAGTAGGCATCGATATTACAAGAGAACACCCTCTCCTCGGAACAGTTCGTAAGTTTTTATTCTTCCTTTATATGGTGTTTAGATCAAATGATTATCGTCGAAAAGATCGGAGAGAAAAGGATCGAAGGACAAGAAAAAGGTCCCGGGGACGACAGAGCTCTTCAGAATCTACGGATAGCACCACGTCCTCTTCTCCTTCACCTGCTCCAGTGAGTGTTATCTTAATTTCATCTTTTTTAAAGTTTATTTTAGTTTAAGGTTTCGTATTTTAGGTGAAAACCAACAATATAAAACCCAAGAACGGTCCAATAGCCGTTCCTCCTCCAGTGCCGCCAATATTAGCCTCAAGCTCGGTGATATCAGCGTATAATATGACAACACTGATGGAGCCACCAGTAGTGCCTCTTCCAAGTTATGTGAGTTGCCATGTGTGCAGTTATTATTATTTATTTCAACTTTTATAGTGTGGTAATATAAATTACGTACATTCCGCAACAACATTTCAACTTCTTCCGCCTCCCCCGCCCCCTCCTCCACCTGGAGTGGACCCAATTATTGATCTTCCCCCACCTCCGCCCCCGTCCACACCTCCGCCGCCAGAACCTCCGAGACATCACACTGATCCAAATATGAATGCCATGAGCAATATATTGAATTCTAAGAATTTACGGAGTAATTTCACAAGTCCCTTGGTGATGAGAAGACTTATGAGCCAGAAAGTGGTGTAAGTTTAATGATTTTGACGAAGGTTTTGAATTTTCCAAATTTATTTTGCATATTTAGGGTATACAAGAAGGATAATATCGCCGATCTTCCCTCTTATTGGGGCCGAATGACCCTCGCCGATTATAAAATCGAATCTCAAGTGGGAGAGGGGACTTATGGACAAGTTTATAAGGCCCGGAATAGTCGAAATTGTAAGAATTTTATACGAGTAATTGAATGGTCTCTTGGGGAGCGGTTTTGAATAATATGAATAATTTCAGCGCAGTTGGTTGCGTTGAAAAAGGTCCGATTGGAGAACGAAAAGGACGGATTCCCCATCACGGCGGTCAGAGAAATCAAATTGTTGAGGAAATTGGATCATCAGAATATTGTAAAGTTACTGGACATAATCACCGAAAGCCCCGCCGACAAGAAAAAAGATATTAGTAAGAGATTTTGGGTCAAGTAGAATATAAGAGTTCGTTTTCCAATTCAAGCTTCATTTTTAGGCGCGTTTTATTTGGTTTTTGAGTACGTGGACCATGATTTGAATGGTCTTTTGGAGTCGCAACTGGTCACTTTCAACGAGCAGACCTGTGCCGCTCTCTTCAAACAACTTTTGTTAGCTTTACAACATTGTCATTCTAATAATCTGCTCCACCGAGATTTAAAATGCGCTAATATTTTGGTCAACAACAAGTAAGGGAATTTTTTTGTATCTTACGTTAGATTTTGACTTTTTATTTGTATAACTGTAGTGTGTAATATAAAATTTCGAAATATTTTTACTATCCTGACTCATTCTTATTTCTTCTTCGTTTCAGAGGCGAGTTGAAACTTGGAGATTTTGGTTTGGCCCGGATATACACAACAAAGAGCAGGTTATACACGAATCGGGTCATCACTTTGTGGTATCGACCTCCAGAGCTTTTACTGGGCGCTGAAAGTTATGGCCCATCGATTGATATCTGGAGTGCAGGGTAATTGGAAGAGGGTACAATATTATTATAAATTTTTAGGTGTATTCTCGGGGAATTGTTTGTCAAAAAGCCCATTTTCCAAGGCCAATCGGAGCCAGCCCAATTGGAGGCAATCGTCCAGATTTGTGGAAGTCCGACGGCCCAAGTCTGGCCTGATGTGATCCATCTCAAGCATTACCATGCCTTTAAGGCAAAAACATATTCCAATAGGACTTTGAAGAATAGATTTGCCTTGTGAGTACTGTAATTTATATTGTGATTAGCTTTTATCGATCATTTTTTATTTATATTGAATATTTTATAGTTTGCCCACAGGAGCACTGGATTTGTTCGATAAATGCCTGGCATTGGACCCGACAAAGCGTCCGACGGCGGACGAAGCGCTTCTCCACCCATGGCTGCTCAATGTGGACCCAAAAATGTGCAAAATGCACCTTCCACAAGACCAAGACTGTCACGAAATGTGGTCCAAAAAGAACCGCCAGGAGCAAAAGGAAAAGATAAGGCGTGCCCATCAGGTATACCGATAAAGAATAAATAATTTATACGTTATTTATGTCTAAAGCATTTCTCTTGGGATCTGTCTGCCCTGAGGGCGCTAACCTTGTTATGTACAGATCATATTTTGATTGTTACTTTTTTTTATTTTTTTTTGAATTTTGTTATTATGGGTTCGTAATGAAAGAAAATCAATACTTGTTGGAAAAGGAAAGTCCTCAGCTCGGTTCGGTGGCGGTCGATAAATGGCAGATCGACCTTACATTAGACACCAAGTGAATCAGGTTTGGGATTTTATAATTATTGAGGGGGAGGTTCAGAACTTGCTATAAGAATTTTGATGGCTTTAGGGTAGTTGGTATTGGAAAAATTTAGGGTAATTGGGGCTATAACGTTAATTATTTTAAATGATGATTTCTAAAAAAACATGGGGTGATGCCTCAGCTTTTATCTATTTGTGAAGTCCAAGCTGTGTTAGCTTTCAGTTCGAAAAGATGAATGAGGCATTCATAATTCTGCTTCAAAGGCGGCCTATTTTACAACAAAACCTAGTTTGTGTTCGGAAGTGAGATCATCGAAAATTGTTGAGTTTAGTGGAATTATAAACGCATCGGAAAGATACGGGGTCGGGCTTTCGTTCATCTTTCATGACGGACCCTGTGGGTATGCCAATTACGATTTTTGCCCTCAAATTGCCTTTAGAGTTTTTGAAGTTTTAATCAGGTCTCATTTCACTTATAATAATAAGGGTAGCACACAGAGCTTGCAGTAAATCGGGGGTGCGCTTTACCCCAACCTATGGTCTGCAAAATTATGAGTCATCTTTTTCGAGAGTTAAGGTTGATCGACCACATCGAACGATGAAGGATATTTTTTTTGCTTTTATGGCTGTTGAAATGTTGTTTTCTCTTTTTTATTGTATGTTTTGCAAGTCTTCTCAACTGCCAATATTTATTTATTCTGGTCTCTGTTTAACGGGTAATAAAAGTCCTTAATAATAGAACTCAAATATCGACTGGGTTGGAGGTCAATATAGGCACACGTTTAGTGTAATATTGGCTTTATTTTGTACAAACAATTAAAAACAATTTTGTTCATGAAAACAATGTATATTACGTGTGAAGATAAACCCGGATGCAAGGTATCGAATGTGAAAATGTCCAAATACCGAATCCATAAGACAAGAAAGTGCTATTGAGAGGCTAAGGGATCACAGGTGTAGCTAATCGAGACAGATATTCTATGAGGTCTTCTTAAAAGCATGGCCAAGACCTGGCCAGTCTAAGCTCAACAGTTAAAGCGATTAGAAACCGGCCGGATATGTGGCTGTTTTCCTTCTGAAGTCGCTGTTTCCGTGAATGAATCCATCTGCATCATGAATCAATGCCTGTACCACACTGTGCTGTTTGGTGGTATTCCCAGTCATCGTCTGTTTGTAATCATTGGCCAAAGAACTGACAATCTTCTCCGGGAGAGTTGTCTCGAACTCCACATTGAATGGAATGAATTGATGATGAATTCTGGGTGCATCGACGGCTTCTTTGACGGTCTGTCCGAAGAGAACTGACCGGATAATTGTCTGGGCAACCGCGGAGATGATTCGCGATCCACCAGAGGCTCCGACTACCATTTTTACCTGAAAAGTAGCGTTATTATCGAGTACGTTACAGAAACATATCAAAATTTTATTTAAAATACAGATTCAAATGAAATTCTTACCCGTCCCTCCTTGCTGTCATAAATAATGACCGGAGACATGGAACTCATCGGTTTCTTGCCGGGCTGAATGAAGTTCGCCGGCGATGGAGCGAATCCGAAGCCATTGGCGACCCCAGGAGTACTGAAGTCATCCATCTGATCATTCCAGACAATTCCCAGAGATTGAGATATCCTCACAGCACCCAAAAGTTGGTTTACCGTACTTGTGACAGACGCAGCATTTCCCTGAGGGTCCAATGAAGTGACATGAGAGGTTCCATGATCGGGAACGTGACCGGTCAAGTTCCTGGAGTAATATTCCATGGGTTGTGCTTCTTCTTTGATCATTCCGGCGACCCATTTAGCAAATTCTCTGGAACGATGACATTGTTTAGAGAAAGATTGTAAGAAATATTTTAGCTGATACAACTTACGGAGTGGTCATATTGTAGACCAGGTCGGTCTTCACGAAATGACTGTCTCCGAAGTGGGTTCTCTGCGCATACGCAAACTTCTCAGCTTCAATTAGTCGATGATAGACCAGCGGATCGTCCAGATCCGGTTTTTTGTCGCGATAAAACTCGGCCATTACTCCTACAATGGCGGCCGCCACTGCGAATGAGGACGGTGGAGGGGGACCACACATGATCAGATCCCCGGGCAACACGTTACTCTCCAACGGGGTCTCGTAAATCGTGGTTTCGTAGCTCTCCAGATCCTGTGGCGTCACCAAACCGCCATTTTCAGTGATTTCCGATGAAATTGTCTGAGCCATTCCACCTGAAAATGGGTTGTAAAGTGTAAGAAGACGCTACCGACCTTTGTAGAAGAGTTTGATCGGGTCTTTGCTATTGGCCAGCTCGTCCAAAGTCTCGGCCAGACGAACTCTCTTCATGATTTGGCCTTCTTCGTAAGGTTTGTTGGTGGCTGGGTCGAAGAAAGCTCTCCTGAAAAGAGAACAGAGGTCAATCTTACTGTAACTTCAATCCAATGGCAAATTCGATCAAAAAGAAACGACTCCTTAACGATTTTTTGAGCCAATCTTTACCTCATATCTTCATCATCCCGGATATATTGTTCCATTTTTACTAGAACCATGGCCAGATTCGACGAGACCGGGAATCCATTTCTGGCCAGATTTATGGCCGGCTCGAAGATCTCCTTCCACGTCACTTTCCCACTTCCGTATCTCAAAAAGGCCGTTCTGTAGCCATGAATTTCTCCAGGAGTGGCGATACTTCTGAATCCAATAATCGATCCATTTCCTCCATGGGGATCTTGGTTTACAAACATGTCCTCGGTCGCTGCCTTGGGCGCCGTTTCCCTCGCATCGATCGTGAAACATCGCTGGGTTGTGCTGAAAATACGGTATGATGTCGAAAAGAATGTTTACAGGGTGTTTCAAGAAATTTGGAACAAATGATTTGCTTATATCTTTGTGTTCTTTGCAGCTATCAACGAATTTCTTTTTGCTTCTAAAAATTGACAGCGTGCGTTTTTAGAATCTCAAAAAAATTTTTTTTTCGTCGGCGGAGGGCCCATTTCTCGGCGGAGAAAATTAGGGCCTTTTTTAAAAATCACAGCGTATTACGTGGCGGAAACGCCGTTGCGACGGCTGAAATCAAGTTTACGTAATACCTCCATCGATTTTACGGTATGCATTTTTTGCGTTTTCGATTTTACGCACTTCCGCGGATGCGCGGCGGAGACCTCAGATTTCGGTGGACGTTGTTTTGGGCCTTTGGTTTTTGCAACCCATGTTGGAAAAGAGGTTTGGGTGATTTTTTGTTGTCATCCGATGCGCAGATGGCAAAAATTTGGTGCTTTTTATCCCCGGCGGAGGACTCGGCGGAGGCTTTATCAAAGGGTAAAAACAAAACTCCGCCGATTTGTCCGCCGGACCAAAAAAATCAAAAATCTTTGAAAGACAATGCTGCTCTGATGGATTCTTGTAGCTGAGATTTTTCCCGGACTCGTAAGACTGCTTTGACCCTTTGATAAAGCCTCCGCCGAATCCTCCGCCGGGGAAAAAAAGCACGAAATTTTTGCCATCTGTGCATCGGATGACAACAAAAAATCACCCCAACCTCTTTTCCAACATGAATTGCAACAGCCAAAGGCCCAAAACAACGTCCGCCGAAATCTGAAGTCTCCGCCGCGCCTCCGCGGTGCGCGTAAAATCGAAAACAAAAAAATGCATACCGTAAAATCGACGGAGGTGTAACGTAAACTTGATTTCAGCCGTTGCAACGGCGTTTCCGCCACGTAATACGCTGTGATTTTTAAAAAAGGCCCTAATTTTCTCCGCCGAGAAATGGGCCCTCCGCCGACGAAAAAAAAATTTTTTTGAGATTCTAAAAACGCACGCTGTCAATTTTTAGAAGCAAAAAGATATTCGTTGATAGCTGCAAAGAACACAAAGATATAAGCAAATCATTTGTTCCAAATTTCTTGAAACACCCTGTACTTTGTTTGAATAAAGAGTCTTGCATGAGATTCATTCAGATTTGCGCAAAATTTTGCATATGGGTTCTAAATAATTAACAGGTCAAACGCTGAAAGGGTTAGCTTGAAATTGGTAGCAGTAGCCGAGGTATTATGGTAATTTAACTTTCAACTTCAACTTTATTGCGCTAGACAAATTGCCTGTGCGCCATGATCGTCCGGTTCGGTGGTGAATCGGTCAGGATTGGTTAGACACAATACCGGCACGAAGTTTAAACGTTTTTTGTCCTATATTGGTTTTACAGAAAGGTGTTTCAAACCTCTTTTTGTCGGACGATTGTAGCCGACCTCCGATCATACATAAAAAATTTTTGAAAATCTCGACCTGGGAATCATGAATGTCTTGGTCAACTCTCACTCAAAAATCTTCAAGACCTTATTTCAAGATTAGTTTTGATAAATTTTTTGATGACAATTCGTAAAAACACCTCGAATCACTCAAACTCGATGAATAACATGCTCCAAATTATGCAAATCCATCATATGGAGATTAAACAGAGTAGTTATAGGAAGCTTACGTATTATACACAGTCATGATGAAGCCGCCGCCGATACCAGAACTCTGCGGATTAACCACTCCAATGCACAACAGTGATGCAATCGCCGAATCCACCGCATTCCCGCCTTTGATTAGAATATTCCTAAAAAAGATGTTCAGAAATGAGTGATATTGAGGGTAAAGAAGGAGCTGTACTTTATGTTTGAGCATTCGAAAACTTTTTGATCAACGTAAACTCGAATCAATAGAGACTTTAAAGTTGAAAAGAACTTTGGAAGTGGATAAACATTGCTTTATAAGATTAGAAAACCCAAAAAAGTAATCCTATTATGACAAAAAAAGTTCGAGAAAATTGTGGTTTTTTCATATTTGACTTGATGGGGTGCTCGAAATTCGACGCTCACATTGTCTTTAAATTTTGCGCTCATATTGGGCCTAGATCATGTCACAATTCCAAAAATATTTAGCTTGAGGCAAAGAAGTTTTTCGTCTTTTTCTCGCATGGAAAATATTGTAGGTAAATTAGTCGCTCAGTGAACCAAAAATGTTTACAACGAAAATCCGGAAAGTGTTGCATTTACTTCCGCCTTAAAGTTTCCGTTGATTCTGCAAAACGCGTTCTAAACCTGTCTTATGTGTCATGGAACAGTTGAATTTAATTTTCGGCCAAATTTCTTTAAAATCTGAGCATCCCATTCGAGCAGACCCGCTGTAAATAACCTCCCTACCTTCCAATTTCACTGCAGAATCCATGATCCGTCGCGATGGCCGCTTTCTTGTATTGAGCTCCGAGGGACCCACTGGGCTCTGGCCAATCCAATTTATCCGAGGAACAGGGTTTCTCAATGGGAGACACTGAGGGCGACTGAAATATTCAATTTCAAACATTATTTTCTACCCCCATTCGGTTGGCGCAGACGCAACAAAGCGTTGGAAATGACAATAGAGATTAAAGACTTCCGAAAAAGTAAAAGTTGGAGCGAAAAAGGATTAAAAAGAAGCAGATTTACCTCATCATCCAACGTCTTGAACTGCTTCATCTTCATGCCCAACATGATGGCCAACGCGACTGTCGCGATCATGAAGAGAACACAGAGAATGGCGGCCAATATGGCCAAGTTTTTGAAGCGTTGCGAGGGCTTCTTGGGCTTCTTTCCGTTCTCCATTTGGAGGATATTCGTGGAGAAAACTTCTGACGGCGAGCCTCGCCCATTGGCTTCCGTGATCCGCGCCATCCTGCAAAATCATCGGGAATACTTTGATTTTGAATAAAAATGAAGAAGAACTCGACTGTAAAGGAAACCTTTCGAATGCAACGGATCTCAAACCTACTTCAAGGTGTAGATTGGCAAAGATTTGAGCTGTCAAGAAAAGTTTGGAATAAGAAACGACCTCAGAAGTCCCGGAAAGCCGGATTCTGAACGTCTAAACGCCAAAAAATCTTTTTTTCACGGTTCGTTGGGATTCAGGGGCGAGCGAGGCAAGAGTATTACCCCACAACTACCTGTTGGCTAAATATTTTATGTCATTCTCTCCCCCTTTTGCTCTGATCGTTCCGCCCTTCTGGCTGTTCCAAACGTTCTCTTTTCTCGCTCTCTTTTTTCGAACCTTCCCTTCAAAGAATGTTTGGGAATTTGCGCGAGAAGCTAAGCCGGGGGTTAATTAAACAGGCCCCTAATTAGAATCATAAATATCGAAAAGCAAATATTTGCGCTGGGTACGGTGAGAATAGTGATAAAAACGTTGGGAGTACTGCTTACTGTATTTGGGAAAAGAACTGTCAAGAAATTACAAAAAAATTGTATTATCCGTGATGACTAAACCAAATTTTTGTCTATAAATCAACGTTTTTCCCAAGAGCAATACGAAATGATGTTCTCAAATTGGTTTTGGGTCTGTTTCCTTTAAATTGAATACCAATATTGTCCTTTGATCCCCCTCTGTAACCTTTAATTTACGGCTGAATATTCAAATAACGAGAGGATTAAAATGCGACAAAAATATTCTGATATGTCTGCAAACAATACCATCCGATCATCATCAACTTGTCAAATGAACCTTGAAATCTCGACTCAGTAAACTGTGCGCGAATAATCGCGCGGCCCTATTTTTACATTGCTCAAACAGTAGGGAAAAAGTGATCGTCGAGGGGGGTTTTGTGACAGACACAGGGTTCAGAAGGCTATGAAAACACGGCAAATACATCGACAATGCATTTGTGTTGCTTTAAGATTACATTAAAGCCATCTTTTGTTACAATCCGAGCGAAAAGATGTTATCCATGGCTAATCATTCCAATTTATCGCCAAAAAAGTAATCAAACCGCCTTAAAAACCTCTACGAATACAAGGTCAATTTGGCTAATTGAATGTAAAATGCGCCACTCGATGTTTTTTATGAAGAATTTACACTGTAAAGTGGGAAATCGGGATTTTTTGGGCGTCGAAATGAAGAGGAATTCCAATCAAAAACAACTCAAAATATATAGTTGAATCCCCAGGTTTCATTGACAAATATGCGAACAGAGAGGAGAATAATTACAAGTTTTTTGATCTGAAAGAGCAAAGAGTACCCTAAATGGAAGATGTTTACTTCATTTTGCATGATTAAAGAGCTCTTAAAATGTGTTTTACAAGTTCCTAACACCCCAACTCAAACAATCCAGAATCTTCTTTACAGCAGTTCCTTTTATATTCACCATCAAACTCACATTACATAGAAACCGGAGAGCGGGATTACTCATAAAATAGAGCATGTACAACATAGGGATACCTTTTATAACACCGAATGCCTCGTTATTTGGCGGATTAACAACCGGGTCGAGTTCTCTGGTTATGGGAAAAAACGAATGTTAGCCTGCCGTCTACTCGGCTGTGCATTCCAATCAGCCCTCAGGCTTTGAAACTGTGGATTTGGGAATGAAATTGGTTTAACATTCGATTGTAATTGTTTTTTTGTAGCTATGAATAATGAATGATTTAGGGGGTGATTAAATCAAGTTTGACATCAAAATCAAAATGACAATCATTACATTTGAATAAAAAATTAATTTTCACAGTGCGGACAATTTCTGGTGTGCATCGCGCAGAAAAAAAAACTCAAAAATATGCAGTCCAAAATAATAAATAGCTAACAAAATAATTCTATTTATACTCAAATAAGTAAGCACATTTGAATATCTCATCAAATAAAATGCAAATCCCCTTGCTTTTAGGGAAAACGCACCATCAACATGCTATTCATGGAATCCAAACTTAAATAATCGAAAAACAGTCGATTGACCTACAATTTAATCGACTTAATTACTTCCTGTTGCCGAGTAAAGGATGTTACCAAATGTCACTACCGTTTTTTCGGTTCAGAATTTCCGATAATCAAAACTACAAATTGAGAATTTCAAATATTTTCGGTGGCTTTAATAGAGGGATCAACCCCAAAGACGAAAAGAAAACAAACTTTCAAGAGATGACTCAAGTACACTTTCGATTTTTTTACAGGTTACTGTAACATTAACTTGGCATTAGAGTTGCAAAAAAAATCTGGTTTAGCGATTTTAGGTTTACAAATTGTTGAACGTACAAAATTTTTGAATAAACCGAAAAGTTACAAGTAAAGACCGGTTCTGTCTGGCCGGCTCTCCTCATTTCGCGTGTTATCTCGCAAAGAAGACCGTAAAATATCTCGATCAAGGGCATGGTCCAAAACTTTCAAGTAATAATAATTTATGGCTAACTCAGGATCCGTATTCAAAATTTGGCCCCCATGGAAAGACTTTCCTGTTAGTTGAAGTTGGCTTTTCGAAAAGTAAATAGTTAAAAACTAGTGTTCGCCTCCAAAGATCAAGTACTCAGAGAAATGTTGTCTGGAGGGTGCAAGAAGTTAAGAACTCGCTTTAGGACCCCGCTTCGTTCCCCCCTTCCACCTACACACCTGGAAGAACGAAAGAAAGCAGTCGGTCGGGCATGCAAATTTCATGGCCCAGCGGAGATTTCGCACAAAAAAATCCCGGACAAAAAAAACCTCTCCCCACAATTATGTGGAGGACCTGATCAAACAATCGGATGGTTTTGTAAAATAATTAGGACCTTCTCCTTCTCCATTGTCCGTTTTAACCCGTTTTCATCGATGGTTTACAACGAAATTGGGTCAAAACCCGTTGCTTTATTACAATTGGAGACAAGGGAGCCATGTTTACTCAGTAATGCTGTCCATTCTAATAAATTCCTCGTTTTTATTTCGTATTTTAATCCTTTTGAGTAGGCATGTTGTTGGTGGATTCAATGGAAAAAAGAACCTTTTATTCGAAACGACATAAATATGACATAACAAAAATCTAGAGAGACGGTCATAAAGATACGACAACAATGTTGACCATTATTTACCTTCTCCGTGGCCATGGGGATTTCACGTCAAATTCACGTTTTTCTTGCAAAGAACTGATCAGTTCTTTCGGCTCACTTATATCACTCTCTTATCGTTGGTTCTCTTTTTTCGAAAGGTCTCTCGCACAGTGGTCAATGCGTTCTTATTTATTTTGATTCGATTCGAAAACAAAAATGAGATTCATTTCCTGTTTAAGGAATTCGGTGCGAGTGGCCACAAAATGCGGCCCCATCGACGGATTCCAGCTCCATCAGCCTGCCGGGAAGTCGGACATTTTCCTGGGCATTCCGTACGCAAAACCGCCAGTTGGGGAGGACAGATTCGAGGTCAGATTTTAGGTATTTTTCGGTAAAAAATTGTTGTTTTCTACTTTTCTTGATGCAATAAGATGCAATAGTTGTTATTTTACTTTCTCGGACAACAAAATCAACTTTTACCGATGTTAACTTGTTTTTTACATCAGCTTTTTGCATTATACGTGACTTTTTATACTTTTTTGTTTAGAAGGCGAAACCTTATGGAGCTTGGCATGTTCCGCTCAAAGCAACAAAGTACTCCTTGTGCTGTGTTCCCCATCATGATCGGGACAATATGGCCCCAACTTGCGAGGACTGCTTATCCATCAACATTTTTAGACCATCCGAAAAGGTAAGTGTTACCTAAAAAAATTTTTTTTTAACTCGGGATGTATTTTTAGAGTCCTGACCCTGGCGGTTATCCAGTAGCATTCTGGGTCCATCCGAGTTGTTATAATGTCGGCTCTTCGCAATGGCTAAAATACGAAAATGTGGCCGAAAATTTTGTGACCAAAGGAGTTATTGCAGTGACTTTTAACTATCGATTGGGAGTGTTAGGTAGGTTAAAATAAGTTATTTGGCATTTCTTAAGGACTCGCATCAACTGGAGATGAGGTATTACCGGGAAATCTGGCGTTATTTGATACGGCGTTGGCTCTGAAATGGGTCTATGAGAATGTCGAGGCCTTCGGAGGAGATCCGGAACGTATTACAGCTTGTGGATTGAGTGCTGGCAGTTCGATGGTGGGACAACTGGTACTATCGCCACATAGTAAAGGTAAGAGTTTTATTGTGATACGTATTATTTATGATTTATTTGGTTGTCTAATGTCATCAAAATTTAAGATTATATAAAGCAATCCATCCAACTGAGTGGATCTTATTACGCCCTTTGGTCCACTAACGATCGAGTGGTCCAAGAGACCAAGAAGTTGGCCAAACTCCTTGGGGCTGATGAGAATGACAGCAAATCCATTAAATCGGTCCTTAAATCCACTTGCACTAAAGAATTAAACGATGCCATGGAATTCTTGGGGACAGCGAGTGATACGACAAACATTGCCAAGTTCTCTCCCCGGCTTGATGGAGACTTCTTGCCCAAGGATTACCATGAACTTCTTAAGGAAAGAACGCCGATTCCAACGTTTTATGGGTATTCTGCTCATGAATCCATGTTTTTTGGTATGATTTATAAATTGGGGAAAGAAATGTAAATGTTTTTAGCTGTTCTTGGGTTCCTTAAGTCGTGCAATGGCCTTACCCTACTCCCTGAGGAATATGAAAAGTTTGGGGAGGCGGAAATCATCGAGAAAATCAAGAAAAACCTCATTCCCGAGAGCGAATTCGGCGGAATTGCGAAGAAAATCCAGGATCGGGTGATCTCATTTTACGTAAGACGTCGTGTCCCTGAGAATCCCGACCCTTTGTTCTACATTGCCCGATATGTTGAGGTAAATACTTTACTTTTTTTAAAACATCGTTTTTATGTTATACTTGTGTATCAAGTTTATAAATAAGTTTTTTTTTTTCAGATTATGTCCCATCTTCAATTCTTTATTCCCACGGCCTTTGAGATCATGGAAAAGCACGAGCACAACTGGCCCATCTACATTTCTCGAAATGAATATTTTGCGGATCATCATTTCAAAGAGGGTACCAAACTGAAGGGAGCTGTCCACGCAAGTGAACTCCACACTTTCTTTGGCTTTCCCAATCCAAGAGCCTTCCATATGAACAAGGATGATCTGGCCCATAGGGATTTCTATGCAAACAGTCTTTGCAATTTCATCAAACACGGGTAGGTGGTCTAGTGTATGTGTTATAAAATTAATCAAAAATAATATAAAAGTAGTAAGTGTTTTAGAGACCCTTCCCATTCACTCTTTAAATGGCCTGTAACCACTCATGAGAAACCATGGCATCATGTTGCGTTGCAAGTCAACCCCACAATTAAAGAGCAATTCAGTGATGATGATCATGATGCAGTTAAATTCTGGATTGGATTGTGGAGAGAATTTGGAGAAAAGGCCATCAGAAGTGTCCACTTCGCAGAGAGACACGGCCGTAGAGAACCTTTAGGATCAAGACATGGAGAAAATATTAAGTAGTTTTATGTTGTAGTAGGTATACTCTTCTTTTCATGTTTACATTTTCCCAATTTTGTAACTTTTCATTTGTGTAGTCTTACGATCTAATAAACCAAAAGTTCCGAAGATCATGAATCCTCGTACTCTCTCCCGAATGACCATATATTCCACGTTATTTGCTTTGTGTTTCCGGTGTGATCTTCTAACTCGGACCTAAAAAAATAAACCGGAACCAGTCCGCTCCCTCGACTTCGTTTTTTCTTCAAGGATTTGGACGATCGAAGAAGCGACCACATTATTTCATGACTTCAATTAACCTATTTGTTGTTGTTTTTAATTACTTTTTGATATTGTCCTACGGGATCACATGTCCAAAACCAAAAAGATATGGAAGGCCACCGCCGGATTCATGTAGAGAACCCATGGATCCGAATTTGAAACCCAAATCCCTTATGGAGAAGTGGTTTACCAAGGAAATGTTTGAGGTGCGACTGGTTAATAATATATTTTAAGTCGGTGATATACTGTAGCTTGATGATGATTTATACTTATTTCATCGTTTTAGGATTTTTTTCCGAAGGCAAATCAAGGCTGGGGCCTTCATCCTTGTCTCCCCTATTCGTACGAGTCGTTTATCTTGGCTGCCAGATATTTTCCAGAATTTGGCGCCGGAATAAAAGGAGGGAGACCACCTTATACTCAAAGAGATCTTCAAAGAAGAGACTTGGCAGCTTTCTTTGCTCATATAATTGCCGAAACTGGAGAAAACGACCTTCGGCTCTACAGGTAAGCCGTCATTCTTTATAATACAGAAGTGTGATTCGAAAAAATTATATTTTTACCTTATTTTAGCCAGATCAAGAACCCCAAACTGGCGGACGAGTGTTTCTACCGGGGAGGTCTCTACCATTTCTTCGAAGGAGGCCCCAAATCCAAGCTCTTCTCGTCTTCCCGGCATGGATTCTCCATGGATGAGGGAGAATCGTGTGTAGAAGAAGGGCGATATTGTGCTTCCAATCCAGAAATCGACTTCTGGTATCCTTGCAATCAGCCGAATATAAACTCCAGCCTCAATCACACTACCTATTCTGGCTGTTATTTTGGTCGAGGACCCTTACAACTCTCATGGAACTATAATTACGGACAATTCTCCCAATTTCTTCATACCCATGGAATCGATGTTGATTTATTGAGTAATCCCAATGAACTCTTGACAAAAAATGATCCCCCTTTGGCTATGTTGTCGGCCATTTGGTTCTACATGACGCCGCAGCCACCAAAACCATCAATGCACGATATTATGATGGGTATGCAACGACTGATTGTATTAACCATGGCCAAAATTAATTATTACATTGACCATGGTCAATATTGATCATGAAATTGTCATACATTTTTCGCCATTGCAGGAAATTGGCATCCAAGTGAGAAAAACAAACGAGCTGACTACAAGGGGTCAGTTTTTGGCCCAACAAATTTGGTTATCAATAACGAATGTGGCGGAGAAGACGAAGAGACACCCGGCGGGCCCAAGGAAAACAGAAGAATCAAGGCATTCAGATGGTTCTGCGAGAAATTGGGGGTTGAGCCCGGAATCAGCAGGACCTTGTCTTGCAAAGGTACGAAGCATTGATTTACAAGTCATTAAAACAACGGTTTTATGACCTACTATAATATAATCAATCTCATATAATCCAACCAATCTCCAGGTATGGTCAACGGGTTCGATGCCATTCAACAGAAACTGTCTTGGCAACCCGATTGGGCGAACATGTGGAAGCCGGAGCCCTGTGATTGTGCTCCCGCCCCCTACCCCGGGGTTATTCCCTATTACGAACCCAAATTATATAGAGCCCATGCCATCCGAGACAACGATCGCAACCGACTTCGTTGTGTTTTCAGCATCTACCGGAACCCGGACATATACCGGATCGACCAAAATAATTCCCCTTGCTTCAACCACACCGTCAAGATTCGATTGAGTCGATTTGGCCCCGAATAATCAACAATCAAAGCTTTTTGTTGTAAAAAGAGTTTGTACATAAAAAGAGAGCAGTTTCGAACATTTACGCAAGAAAAAAATCTACAATAAACACGTTTGAGCGTATAAAATGTCGCTAAATAGACATCTCGTACGACGAAACCTTTCCAAAATTATTTTTATTTTTTTGGAAGCATTTTTATTTTGATCCTCATATTATAGACTTCTTATGAGTATTATGATTTTCTTATTGTTTTAGATGAATAAGATACTTCAGACCGTGACATCAGAGGTGTCAAGGGTGTTCCTGACCCCTCAACCTCACTGTCTTGCTGGATCTGTACGATATAAAAGTATCCGGGATGAACATCGAAGTGGGCTGCCGAAAACCGGAGATCCTCTTATGGATGGAACGGTAGGGACTGAGAGGTAAGGACTTGTAGCATTATTTGTTTATATTTTTAGTTATGCTGCGGTAAATGTGAAAGGATACGAAAGACGACTTCCGACATCAGAGACCTTGAAACAAAAGTTTTTTGGTGTCCCTTTCACTGAGTTGCCCATGGTTTATATCAAATCCACTAGGAATAATACTCTCATTCAAGTCACGGACCATAAAGTGGGTTGTAGATCTGTGAATAACTCTTGTTTTAGTACAATGTCATCACTTACACGTCCTGTCGTCTGGAAGGATTCAAAAATGCAAGGAAGAAGACCACTATTGCTGGTCAAACAACTGGAGTTGCAGCTGGTCAGAGGCTATTAAGAAGAGGAATCAACGCCGTGAGAGTTCTGGTAAAAGGAATTGGACCGGGAAGAATGTCGTCGGTGAAGGGAATCGCCTCAACTGGAGTGAATGTCGTCTCCATCACGGACCGAACCCTGCTTCCCGAGATTGGCCCGCGGCCAAAGAAGATTAGGAGAGTTTAGGTTTGTTGTTTTAGGGACTTGTTTTGTTGTCGTTTATACTTTTATCGATAAATAAAATATAGTTACTAACGAGTGCTTTATGAAAGCTTGGTTCAAGGTTCTGAATGTTCATTCAAAATCCTGAACCTTCTCCCTGCCGTTCTCTTTGGTTTTAATCCTTTTTATTCGCAATAAATAATTACTGACGACTTCTATATTTGGCAGAGGGTCCCATTAACCTCTTATTATTACTCGATCTCCTCTGGGTGAATATCGAATTTCGATGATTCTTCTGTTTGTTCGAGAATTCCTCGGCATTTGAACTGATGGAAGTGGATTTAGAACTGGATCTGGACATATCCAAAGGACTACTGCCCTCGTCATCTATCACACTTTGCTGCTCTAGTATTAAACTTAATCTGAAGTTTTAAATTTAGAGATGAATTACGTCGTAATACCTTGATCTGAAATGGACCGATGGATTGGCATCGAATGAAGCCGCTCTGCTCAAAAGAAGCCGATCTTCCATCTCCTCCAACGCCTCGATGTCCAGATTCTCCGGCAGAATGGGCGTGGTTGAGGGGCAGTTCGTGAGCTTGGACTTATTGGAATGTCGAGGATTGGCGATGATAATTGGAGGTTCGAGAGGCTGATTAAAAGTGTTCTCAAAGGATTTGGAGACGACTACTTGTTGAGAGGACTCGGTTATATCACTTCTGACGGCCTCGCTGATCTCGCTGAGGGTAGATTGATCTCGAGTTAATTCGGTGAGAAGGAGGATGTCACCTTCTTCTGTATCCACTAATTTCATGACGTCGTCGATGGAGAGGGTTCGAGGACAGATCTAGAGATGGAAAAGAAGATTTTGAGTATTTGAGAATAGACTGCTTAATATTTCATTTCGGACAGAGCAAATCATTTGTTTGGAATACGCTTCTTTCAATTGTTCAATAGCGGCAATGTGACCGTTAGGAGACTGAACCCCCCCATGACTGAACCCCCCTGACTGAACCCCCCTGACTGAACCCCCCAACCCCTTAGAAAGGAACCCCCCTGACTGAACCCCCCAAGACCGAACCCCCCCTGACTGAACCCCCCTCTAAAGCGAAATTTCGGGCACCCCCGATGGGGGAACGGCCAAAGTGAAATAATCTAGCCAAATCCAATAAATTATGGCCATGGTGCAAAAATATGGCCAAATTGAAAAGATTTGGCCAGATCGGAAAAAAATTTTACAACCGTGAAAAAAGTGTGGCCAAGCAGGAAAAGCGTTTGGCCAAGATAAAAAATTTGGCCAAAGTGAAAAAATGTGGCCAAATTAAAATTTTTTGAAATTTGGCCACATTTTTTTCAACTTGGCCACATTTTTTTCAATTTGGCCACATTTTTTTCAATTTGGCCACATCTTTTTCAATTTGGCCACATTTTTTTCCACTTGGCCACATTTTTTTCAATTTGGCCACATTTTTTTCAATTTGGCCACATTTTTTTCCACTTGGCCACATTTTTTTCAACTTGGCCACATTTTTTTCAACTTGGCCATATTTTAGCAGAACGCCAAGGTTTATTCAATTTGGGGGGTTCAGTCAGGGGGGGTTCCCTCGAACAGGGGTGAGGGGTTCAGTCAGGGGGTCCAGTCATTGGGGGGTTCAGTCAGGGGGGTTCAGTCAGGGGGGTTCAGTCATGGGGGGTTCAGTCAGGCATTCAGATCAAATTTTTTTATTTGAAATCTGATAGCACCGTAAAATGACTGGTGTAAGGATTGAGTTGGCCTGAAATATAGCAAATGACAAATTCAAACACTTGGATATGTAACTGAATCATCTAGCTAAGAATCTTAGGCCAATCCAGCTCCTTGATAAGCGATTTATGAAATCTTTGGGTCACATTGGAATGCTATATTTCAGGCCAACTCAATCCTTACACCAGTCATTTTACGGTGCTATCAGATTTCAAATAAAAAAATTTGATCTGCCCAAAATGAAACGCTCCCAAATGGAGTAATAGCTCACTTTTGAGTTGTAGACACTTTGCGTTACGTAAGAGTTCCGTCTCGGAGATGGGAAGGACAAAACTGTCTGCGAGCTCTTACTCAAATGAGTTCTTTGGCCGAGATATCGTTGAACCGACTCTTTGGACAGCGAATGAGATGAAGTTGTCCCTCTGATCACCCCCAAGGTACTCCTTCTTCTTTTCAATCCAAGTTGTGAGTCCTGAGTGATGTAAAGGTGATCTTTTCCGTGTTGATAGGTCTTTTCGAATTTGATCTTAAAGTTGCGCAATTCTCTGCAAAGTTTGCTCATTCTCTTACCTGAATAAGATTGATGCACATTGAAACCAACGACAAACCAATGATAATGTAAACAAACAACATTAGAAGATATTTTGGCTGTGATGGAGATATATCACCCAACCCAATGGTGCTCAGCGAGATGAAGAAGAAATAAAAGGCCACAAAATAGTCCCAGTCCTTTTCCCAGATGCAGAAAGTGGCCGAGCAGATCAGAATCCAAACAAACACGACTAAAATGGCGATCGGAATTGGTAGATCAAAGAGGTCCAGGTCTTTTTTATCCTCGATATCCAATATTCGGATCTCTTCCAACGTCTGTTTCGTACAGTAACGGAACATTCGACGGCAACCACATTTTATCAACCACCATGGGGTTTTCAGACATTTTGTGAGGATCTTTCCTAAAAAACAGAAAATTGGAGATAAAATGAAGACATACCGAGGTCATCCAATATAGTGAGGACCAATGGGATGCCAAAAAAAGCGTAGATCATGGTACAGACTCTTCCGGAGACTGTCGATGGATACAAATGCGCAAATCCTCCGCCAATTGTGGTGCAGATCATCTAGAGTAATATAATTTTGTTTTAGATTTACACATCTTACCTGCGCATACAACATGGCCGTCCAGAAGTCCCACTTGATCTTCTGGTCGGTGAATTTCACCCCCAGACTGTCTTCATATCTTTCGAACATCACTTTTAGCTCTTTATGCAAGTCATCCGATTGATTCTGAGTAAGAAAAAAGAGGTACTCGGTATTATTGAACATCCTCTTGATGATCGTGTTGATAATCACACTCCTATTATTGTTTAATTCGGATTTCCATTGAATTTCCTTGGACTCTTCGTTGGAATGCTCGCAATAATAAAAGACTCCGGCCCCGATGAACTGATAGACGATGAGGACGAGGATTAAAAGAATATGTTTGATACCGTAATCGTGATATATTTTGTGAGTGAGTTGTACCCATCGAGAAACTTTCTTGGCGGTCCGATAATTTGAGATATTCGAGCGAAAAGAATTGGCCTAAAAATTACAGTAATCCGGTGTTTATTTTTGAAAAAATAATTTTTAGACAGCCAAGAAAAACGAAATTCAAATTTATGACCTTGGGGAACATCTCTGACCAATTAAAAAAAATTTTTTTAGTCATCATCTCCCGTTCCAGTTCCAAAAACTCACCCCCTCTCTAAAGGATCGACCAAATCTCCGCAATCGATCCGGCTGCTCCATTATTCGGTCTCAGCCCATTCAGATATTGCCTGGAAAACAACCGAAGATTGGGGCGTCAAGAAGCGCCGGCTAACTGGTTGATAAGCCCTCAGGGGATTGGTGGTCGGCCCCTGACCCGGCGTTTTGGCCGCCTCCAGAGATCCCGCGAAAAAGATTAACTTTATTCATGTCACATTCAAACAATCAGATGTTATGTACAGGGAGATTAATGCCTTTTTAATGGTCCATAAAGTTTTTGTATTTTTATATAGTATATGGAATTTCTGGGTTTCAACAGAGAATTTACGGGGGCATAATGATATAAGAGTCATTCAAACAAGTTCAGGGAACTACGGCTGATGTAAACGAGATATGTTGTGGATTGAAATGTAACTGAGAGTTAGTGATTAATACTGATAACAGTCCGGCCAGTGAGCCGCCCGTTCTCCGGGCTTTGCTCTTGATCTTCGGCCTCCCATTCCTCTTGAATTGTATGTTCACTTAAGGCCACGGAATGCCTGAGGTCTTCTCTTCGCCTTCTCAAATTCAGCGATCTTCTCAACACCAATTCATCTGTATCCGAATCACTATCGGATAAAATTGGGCGGTCCTTTCCGAAATTTGGCGGAATCCTCAGATTATGGGGTTCAGAAGATCGTCGATCAGTAGCTCGATTCTGATTAGTGGGCGTCGAGAGATCTGCCTTGGCACTCTCACTTGGACTAGGGCTTCGATTCTCGGACTGAACAGATGAAAGTTTGGGAAGAGCCGAATGTCGGCGAGTTCTGAGGACCGGCTTCTTTTCCGTAAAGATCCGTTGGCGGATTAGATGCTCCGTTGTTGGACCAGACTAAAAGATGGGCAAATTAGTCTGATGATTCAGTTGTTTATAACCTTTCCAATCAGATTTTCCTTAAATTGATCTGAATTTAGAAGTTCTAGCTGTTTTTTCCGGAAAGTTTAATGCTTAATTCAGGCTTCCGATTTGAATTAAACAATCAGAACAGCAATATTACTGTAAGTTTTGTAAAACAACAAAGGCAATTAGGAGAAGGGACTGCAGATCACTCTTGTGACCCATTAATGTCAATTTCATAAGAAAACGTTGATGAGTCAGATAAATTACACCGGAATTCTGGGAAAGAAATAAAATGCGCATGATTACAAGATCAAAAAAAAAGTGGAAACATTTGCAATGATTAATTATGTGATCTAATAAGCTCAATGAGCGATGAGGAGCGAGTAGATTTCCTAAAAATTTTGCATTCGCTTTATGCTTTGACTTTATTTCAATGGTGCTGGTGTAGCGAATGTATTAAATTATCTTTGCCGTAACCCGGAAAGAGGGTGGCGGTCAGGAAAAAACGCTTTATGGCATTATTTTTATTAATTTTTCGCGGAAAACGTTGAATTCCTATGGATAGGAAAGGAATGAACTCTTTATGAGAAAACGCGAAAAAAACGTCGGTCTGTCTAGAAAATCTAAACATCGACCACCTGTCTTCAAAACATGAGTTGCTAATTTTAAGTTGGACATTTAAGCAAATGTAACAGAAATATGTTGAGCAAGAGACCATCAAAGTTTTTTGAATACCCAGGCATTACAATAAAACTTGTACTAATCTTTCCCTGACAAATAAATTAATCTTACCGTTCCCACAGTAATATTCAGCGAATGCCTTCGATTCCTCCGGAACAGCTGGCTGTCGTCGTTCTCATCCACCGGAGTTGTGGCCAGCTCGTTCCGGCTTCGGAACTCGGGATTCCGTCGGAGCTCGACGAAGTCGCCGACCAGAGATACGATCGCATCTTTGAAACCCATCTCTTACACACTAAAACAAATAATTTGCCTCTGTGAAGGGGGTCGGAACGTCATGTGAGACGAAATAGATGGCTCTTTCCTTATACGGCTCGGTTGTAATGTGTGAAGGACGGACGGAATTTATGGTCGATCTTAATTGGAGAGAAAGAAGGAACGCGATTCTTACAGGGACCACTTTACTGGATGTCGTCTCGTTTTGTCAAGGCCTTAGTACTTTAATAGATTGATATGCTATGTTATCACCGCACCTCCAATCAAAACGTAGTGTCTTGAAGGGGTTTAGAAGGTCATTCGAGTGGTCATTTCTTTCGTAACGTCTTCAAATAAAGTTTTCTTTTGTTTTTTTGTGCGATCCTCTTATTTCAAGATGTTTTTAAATGAATGTTTGATCATTAAATAAAGAGGTGTTCCAAGTAATCAACAATAAAATAAACTGCAAATGTAATTAACACACATTTGAAGCATCAAACTTATTTGTCATCATCGTATCTACCGTAACCAAAGGTAATGGTCGTATGTGGGGGCAGCCTGTCCAAAGAACAATAGCCATTTTTCGGTTAAATGCGAGTTAAATGGGCCGAACTCTGTTGTGCTTAACTTTTCCGCCTCCGGCACTTGGCCGCCAAATTTGCAGTTAGGCCAATTTAATTTAATTTTTAAGTAGGCCAAGGGCCGTGTTCGAGATTAGAAATCGATTCAGGGGTTTGAATGGGCATGAATAAGTGAAAGGAAGGAAGATTCTTCCATGTAAAGACCTTAGATACGAAATATTACCTTCATTTTGCATCAAAAGAAAGCCATAACTCGACTTTCGGCCGTTAACTTGGGCCGATGATCATCCCATTTTTAGCAACATTTCAGCGGAATTGTTCGTGCCCATTCCCTGAGGCGTTGAATTGAAAAAAGGAGATCCAAGGCCCGCGAAAGATAAAGAATCGAGGGAAATTCGAGGGGCCGCCGATGATAAAAACGCCACTAAATATGGAACGCGGGGCCGAGGGATGTACGGCCGAAAAAGCGAGGAACAAGATGTATTTCTTGGCCGGCGGGCGGGCCCGGCGCAGCCCCACCGCCGCCGCCACTGAGACTTATACGGCCCCGACGGGTGTGGATTTGTCGGGGCGAAGCCCTGAGGGCTTTTCTTTGCGCCACTTCATTCGATTTACGGACCTTCGAGCACTCGCATTCCACTACACATGTACATATACATATACACATGCGTCCGTACCATCGCCTCGTTCTGGGGCCACTTTTCCTCCCATTTTGACCTCAAACTTGTCAGCAGAGCGTCAAATTAACTTGTTCAACATGTTTCTTCCGCGCCACTTCGCCGGGGGGCTTAGGATGTCCATTTGAGGGGCCGAAGATTAGCGGAGTGATGTTCTGGTTCGTGAACCCGCGCCTTCTATTCAGGGTTTTGTTTTTGTGGCATGAAAATTGGCGTCAAATTCGAGGAAAAGGTGGTTTATGCGGCGGGCGGCTTACTTCGCCGGAGGGCAAGGATAATGAATTCACGTATTCTTACCACATCTTCCGGCCGGTTGTGCTCGTTACCGAGTACCTCTGTTTCCTTGTCTATTTTTTGAGCCAATATTTTGCATTTTTGCCAACATTTTTGGTTATTCTTGTCAAAAATATTGTGTTTTGTCTGTTGTAAATACTTTTATTAGAACTTTTGCATCTCTCACATGATTTTCATTTGTTTTAAAAGTCCTTTTAAACTTTTTGCGTCAATCCTTTTCAATTTGCATACTGTTCTTGTCCGTTAAATTCGCGTTTTTCGCCCCGAAAACTCGAGAATTACATGTTGAACAAGAGTTTTTATCACTTTTTTGATTCGATTAATCCCTTGTACCTTTCATGTCGTTTTCAGCCCTCGGGGCCCGTTCCAATACTCGCTTTCGGGACATGTGTATCGATTTAAAACAATCGTTTCATCTCTTTTCTCGGCATTCCTTTGTTTTCGGGGCCCGCCTTGAGTTCATGTCAGTTGGAGGCCATTTGCAGGGACGGCGATGATCAGCCGGATGTGTTTAAGTTCATATTAATGTACTTTCTCTCTGTTTAGATCTTTTTTTTGTATTTTAACTGTTTTATTTATTAAAATAGAGGATTTTTGCGTGGAAGTCTAAAATAAGGTTAATATAATTTGCACTTGGCTCTTAATACTCCTTCGCAGTAAATTCATTTAGCCCGAAATAGCTGTAAATTTGCTATTTTTACTCGCTAACTCTCCCACTTGTCTCATTTACTTTCATAATCTGCATTAAACCGACTTTCGTAACTATGATGACTAAAGTGAACATATTTGCCCAAAATCAAATTTCTTTTTTTCGAAATATTACCTTTGAGTGTAGTATCCCTTGCGATGTCCGTTGCAAGTGGGACTTCCAACTTTCTCAAGCCCGATGTTTACATTCTAGGATCCGATTCCCTGCCAAAACAGTTGGTATCGGTAATCAATCAGGGTCCATCATAATGTCGCCAGAGGGCCTTAATGTCTCGATAATTAAGTTTTTTCGGCAAATTTACATTCCTTTACCGCTTTCCCGTATCATGAATACATTAACGAACATTTATGTGAGGCTCTTTCGAAAGTCATTTGGCGCTTTTATTTTATATGTCGCCACACTTGCCATTTAAAACTTTGGCCCGGCGCTTGGCCCCGTTTGAGGGTCTGAATACACCTGGCGTTGCGCTTGTCTCGAGGCAATGCCAAGATTTATACTTCTGGGAAATTACTCTTCGATCGTGGATGACATGAAGGCCGTGGGGGTGTAAGGAGAAGGTCAGCGGTGACGTGAGGGATTAGTTGCTGGTCTTCGAACATTCTTTCTCCCCCTTTGGGTTTTCTTTTTGTTTCAACGTCCATGTTTACACCAACTATTATACAACCTTTTTTGAATCTTACAGTTCTTCTTGTACCTCCATTTTTAATGTTAAGTTAGTTTGTTCTTACAGTGTCTTTTTTTCTTAATATCACCGTTGAAATTTTGAATTTTCCAAAATTTCTTGGCCATCTAAATTCTGACTGTTCACTTTTCTCGGCTCTTTTCTCATGTTTTTCTCTTTTTTGCCTTATTATTTTTGTCCGGCCGCTAAAGTGAAACACAGAAGAGAAAAATGGCCAGGAGAATGTCCAAAAAAAGTGGAGGGACGACGGGTGGGCCCGTGGGGGAAAACGCGGCGAGTTGTCGTGCCCTCCAGAAATCCGCCGTACAACAATTTTCCTGCGCCACTTTTTGGTTGGTCATTGTGCTTGCGGGTGGGGGCAGACTCGCTGTGACGGCACGAGCCAAAGGGGGGGCTGGGGAAAGAGCCTTTGGCCACAGAGACCCTGCGGCCTTCCTCAAGTCTTCCGAGAGTGCGAAAAGATTGCGGCCTCTGACGCCGTGTAAAAAGAAGTGGTCGTGGTGCCCTCCGTTCCGTTCGCTTTTTGCATGTCGTCTTCTGGAGTCGAATAAATCTCGATTGGAACGCTCATAAAACGCCCGCAGGCCTTAAATGAAATGTGCGGAAAGGTCTGGCGGGCGGGCGGACGGGGTTGTCATCACACTTGTTGTTATGACATCCCAATTCCTTTTTTACATTATTCCTCAATTTCTTTGTGCGGGAATGCGTGGATCCGTCGGGGTGGCGGGGTTGTTGTGTTTATGCTCATTTTGGGATTTTCCTGTTTTCAGCCGTATTATCCTCGTTTCAGCGTATTTTACATTGTTTACCCTTTTACTTTCTTTCTGGTTCCCCTTGTCGCAAAGAATAACTTTAATCAGACGTCATCCGTCATTGCTCTTATCACCTTTTTTTATATCTGGTCACCGTTTGCCTTTGATCGGCCGTTGGGCCGCCGCTTTCTTCTCGATCCTTTTTTGTTTTGAAAACAAAAAGAAGACGGCGATATCGAATATATAAACCCAGGTTTTGTTTCGTTTCGTGTCACCAAATAAGATAGCGCGGGGCGGAGAAGAGGCGAGTGTAAGGAAGATGCATTCGTTGCAGATTAGAAACAGCGGAAGAGACGAGGAATGCAGGTCTAATTAGCTAGCCAGATTGTGTGCCGTGTAAATGACTGTCTTCAACGGAAAGGCCAAAGTTCGGGTGGTGGAAGCCAGGGACCTCAGGCCGACCGAATGGTCCAAACGGTGAGTCCCCTCCTCTTCTCCATGACTTGTACGCTTAGATTCAACAATGCCAGTGACGTGGATCAAGTTGTCGACTCGTATGTGAATGTGGATTATGACGAGTACCATGTGGGACAGACACAGACCAGGCCAAAGACGAACACGCCACATTGGAATGAGGATTACCATGTAAGAAGTGATTCCTGGTTATTCATAAAATCTGAAGTGATTTCCCTCCTTTTCGAGTATTTTCGAGTCTATTCTGGTTCTAGGACTAGCCCTAAAGAACAATATTAGTTTTTATTCTTGGACTAATAAGCGAGGCCCTTTTAATTTCACCCGTCATTATAATTATTCTCGTTTTGTCTTGCCTCAAAACTCGGCACGGTCTCTTCCTTTTCATAAATGCCCTGAGGGCACGGGAATCAGCTTAAGCGGAGAGAGGAAACAGAAATTCGCTTCAGACTGAAGTGCAGAACGGCAAAGTGCTCGGCTTCACGATCTTCCACGACTGCGCGTTGCCGCCTGATGATTTTGTCGCCAACTGCCGAATCCCCTTCGAGGACCTCAAATTAAATTCGCCGAATGATATCTGGGTGGATCTGGAGCCACACGGCCAACTACATCTCCTAATCGAACTTCAGGGCACCATCATGGAAGGTCGGTTGTCATTCATGCTATTAATAGAGGTGTTATGCCATTTTTTGACCTTTTTTAACACTTTTTGGACTAGTTTACTTTCCGGCCTACGGCACAAAATTCTATACGATCATTTTATGGTCGAGTTAACGACATCAACTTGTGGTTTCAGCTCTCCCTCTCCATCCCGCCCTTAGGGTCCGGTTTTAATATTCTCGCAGATGTTTTTCTCACCCTCTTTTAATTGCATGCCCTGAGGGTCAAATTTAAAATTATAGCCGCCCGAATTCTCATCAAAAATTTCTTTAATCGAACCGGGGAGCATAACAAAGTGTACAGCTTATATACAATAACAAAACTTTCGCAACAACTGTTCATGGACGCAGACCGACTGATTCCCGTACCTGTTGATGCGGTTGATCTCGCCGACCACGTTCAGTTTGTCCGTTGATATGTCATGACGAACGACGCCTTCAAAGATGGCATTACTCGGGGCTGCGGATACCATCACCAGGTAGTTGATATAGGCACCCAAAGAGAGTGAGGTAGAATGGAAAAAAGTCCCGGGTTTCTGGAGAATGTCAGCATTCGGAAGACTGGACGAAGCTCCTCGGATCTCTGTCAAGGAAAGCTGGGCGCACTCTCCGTGAGGCTTCAGGATCTTGTTGATCTCGGAGATCAGTTCCTCGGCCGCTCTTTTGACTACCGGATCTTCTTTTGAGATTTGTTTTTCTCTTTGGCAGATGCAGTATTCTTCCGGGATTCCGGCTTGATCACAATTTCGATCAGCTGGAATCGGCCTTAGCAACGAGAGGCCCCTTTTTGAAAACCTTCTGAATCTGTGGATTGGCTGAAGAGTGAAGCCCGGCTTTTGATGGGCCAATTCGTCCCAAGAATTATGTTGATTTAAATAGTTGATGTCCTGTAGAGTCACATAGAGATCGTAGAAAGACGTGAGTTGTTTGGAGTTCCAGTCAATGATCCGTTGAAGGCCTGGGACTTTCTTTTTCAAGGATTCGGGAATATGAACGGTGAAGAAGGGCATTCTTTCCTCCAATCTGCCAATCATTGTCTGCCTGATGGGATCAAAGCGATGACCATGATCGGAGAAAACGAAGAGGAAAGAATCCTTTTGTTGGTCTACTGTTGAGTCAAAGAACGCGGCAAGATCAGGGTCAGCACTTGATACCTATAGAACAAATTCATTACAGCATTCTGAAGGACCAAAAAAGTGGTGATTATTTGTACTATACCTGACTTAGCCGGTCATGAGCCAATTCAGTAAGCCAATTCAAGGCAAACGTAGGCTTCTTTCCACTGTATCCTTGCAAAAACTCTTTTAAATATCTCAATTGAACCCTGTGCATAGGTTCTGTGTTGTAACAAAGATACGTGCTTCTTCTGTAGACCATGGAATCATAGACTTGTCTCCAAAAAGGGCGGAAATAATGATCAACAGGCGGGGTTGTAAAGCCCTTACTCAAGTAGTTGAACAAGTTATAGTCCGGATAATCCTCTGCATAATATGTAACATGGCTCTAGAATATGAGATTACAGTATACTACAGTAACCTTACCGATTTCTTGAAGTCTTTCCAGATGAAATTCCAATCATCAAAATGTCCGCCAGATTGGGGACCGGGCAGTTCATCAATTCGAATATCTTTACCTAAAAATGTATGGTAATTACATGACTTGTAATCTAAGTTACCTGTAAGAAAAGCGACGGCGTTTGGAAACGAGTTATCGGCCACTTTCGTGAACCCATTCATAATTCTAGAACCGTATTTTGAGGTTAACACCGAGAGGGTTTGATTGAGTCCCCGTTTCAAGTGAGATTGTGAGATGGAGTCGATTACAAACATGGTGACTGAGTACTGTTTATCATCCGAAGACTCGAACTTGGGTATGGCTTGAGCGTGGAGTTGAGAATAGATGGAGATTGGCAACATTTTCCGGCTACATGACACTTCTATGAATTCACAATCTATGGGTTCGCTCTGAAATCATCAAAGATTGGGTGTAATCCACAAAAAGACGACGATTTCCTTCAAAAACTATGCTTACATTGAGATCATTCCATTCTAAATACTGGTTTTCATCGTCGGATTTCCACTGGAAACATCTAAATTGGCACTTGATAGAGTCCCGGGAATAGCCGGCTTCCTTGAGAGCGGAGTTATTTAATTTGAGGATTCTGGAGTCGAGGTACGTTAGAGGAAGTTGGACTTGTTTGCAGTCTAAAGGACCGGGATATTCGATGTAATGGAGGATGGTTTCATCCCAGGGATCAGGGTTGGGCAATCGGCAGCCGGCTTCCTAGAAATGATGATGAATAATACAAGATACATGTGTGTTGTGTGGAAATGTGTGAAGATGATCAATTTTTGGAAAGAAAACAAATTTTGGCGATAAAGAGAATCGTTTTTGAAATACTTCCCTCTCCGATAAGAAGGAGCAGCAGTTTCTTGCTTATTTTCCCATGACTCACATTATTGCCGACCCTCTTGAACAAGGCCTGATATCGGGGATCAACTCCGTCCTGTTGTCCCAAATAGATCAACGAGCAAATTCCAAGAGCGGCCAACACGAAGAGGACCTTGTATTTGGCCATAAAATGTGGCCGAAACGCGTGGAAAAGCGGCATTCATAGACTGCGCTCCTTCCGCATGGCTCTCGCCCAATTCGTCGCGGTTGGATGCCCAAAAAAAGATCTGAGGATGAACAATCACAAGAGCAACACGATTCTACCCGCACTTGGATATAAACGCCCGAGGGGGAAGGGGAGGAGGGGAACAAAAGCGACGAAATCCGGGGTCGGAGGGCATAAGTTGCCATGACGACGACGGGTATTTGACTGATGGAGTTTATTCAAATTAATCCCAAAAAGTCGGGAGGTAATTTACCCAATATCTTCGGGAATATTAGGTTATAATATGGCCAGTGTTAGACTAAAATACGGGAGTTTTTGTGCGAAAAAAAACTTAGAAAAGGGAAATTTTGGGCCTTTTTTAGATGTAGAAGATTTGAGGTCCAGCGAAAAGCCTGTATAAACACTACAAAGAAAAGATTACAATTCCAAAACACCCTCGGAACTCATCAAAGATTAACGAAGATTGCGTAACGCTATGCATGCTATAACAAGGCGACATGCTCGTCTGTTATCCATGATTTTTGGAGTTGCAAAGATTCCAGAATAATACAATTTCGGGGCTTTTAAAGTTCGTGAAAATACAGCCGAAGACGGCCTTTTATAAGGGAATGTTGACATATGCATTGAGTCAGACGATTAAACAGCGACCGTGATAAGGATTGGGAGGGAGTGCTGGGCCCATTATTACGCAATCTTTGCTGTCAAGATGACCAAAATTAATAAAGAAAACTATTAACATGACGATTATTATTTACAAAACATATTTTGCAGAAGTTTTTTACTAATGGAATTCGTATTTTAGAGTGTCCACAAAATGCGGGTAAGACTCAGCGAGTCTTCAAGGAACGTTCCAATGCCTTCAACGATCGTCAACGACGCGGTGCCATGCGTCGCAAAATCCACGAGGCAAGTTTTTGTCATTTCAGGCAATTTTCTCAAAGGGAAACTCTCAGATTTTCACTAAATTATTATATTTACGATAAGAGTTTTGTAAGATGTGAGGGATTTTTGGATCGAGATTTGAAGAAATCACCCAAAATTTGTTTTTGAGATTCTTCAATTGAAAATTTGATAACATTTTTCAAAATGAAATTTCGATAAAAAAGTTTTTTGTGACCACCCTCTCCATTTCTCATAGTCTCTCGTCTGCAAAGGATCCTTCAATATATCGGCTCTCCTTGCAAATCGCGGACTAAAAATTTGACAACTCAATGTATAAACTAGATAGCATAGTCAAATCAAATTTGAAAAAAATCTGAGGGTAGCCTCCTGCCCTTTCTGAATTTTAAAAAATAACATTAAAACGCGCTAAACTGAGAAAACAAAGCAAAAACGATTGTTAAATACATCCATTTTTATGTTTTATTTACTACCCTTTAGTTTTACAAAATATTTCACAATTTATTCCAAACTTTTCACCAAAAAAAGGCGGCCAAAAGCGGCCGAAACTTGCGAAATCCCACCTTTTGGCGGAAATTGGAATGTTTTTTGCTTACTACTTTTGGAAGTTTCACAACAGTAAAAAACAAGTCACTTAGATATAATAGAGCGCACGTATCTGGTAAATGTCCCGCTAAAAGTGGAGATGAGAGGCTTTAGTCACCGAAAAGAAGACAAATAAAGGATAGACCTATCATAATATAACCCTAATATGATCAAGATATAAACGACGATTACTTGCAGGTCACGGGTCACAAGTTTATGGCGTTGTTCCTGCGCCAGCCAACCTTCTGCGCTCATTGCAAGGACTTCATTTGGGGCATCGGGAAGCAAGGATATCAGTGCCAAAGTAAATATTCATGAGAGTTGAAGGACCAGGAATAATTTGAGAAAGGATTAGTCACAAAAACACGAAAAATACTCCAAGATGACGCTTGGATTGGCATGATTTTTGACACAAATTTCGTTTCTTTCGTACACATGAGATTTTTAGTTTAAAAAACGGCTTAAAACTTTAATCTTCTGAAATTTTAAAAATGAAAATTTCCGTCGTTTTTTGACCGGAGTTAATTTTTCCTGCAAAAAATCTGAAATCCCAACCCTTATTTCAATCAATGACCGCAAAATTGCAGTCTGCACAGTGGTCGTCCACAAGCGATGTCATCAAGAAGTTGTTTGGAAATGCCCGGGCAGTCGAACAGACGCCATTGACGAGCTCCAAAATGAAGGGAACATCAACGATTTGGTGGGGAGATTCAACATCAACATGCCCCACCGATTCGCCACTCACAATTACAAACGGCCCACCTTCTGCGATCACTGTGGATCCATGTTGTATGGCCTCATAAAACAAGGTCTTCAATGCCGTGTTTGTGAGTTGAATGTGCATAAAAGATGTCAACGAAATGTCGCCAACAACTGTGGAATCAACTCCCGGCAGATGGCCGCAGAATTGGCGCAACTTGGCCTCACCGGCGACAAGATGTCGCTGAAACAAAAGAAGAAAGTGGTGTCGGTTTCGACCTCAGAGACCTCGGATTCGGGAGTTAGTGGGACCGAGAGACAATCCACTTCTTCATCGACGAGTGCAAACGTTGTAGAAGAGGTCCCCGTGAATAATGTCGCCACAACTGTCAGTTCGGGAGAGAAATTGGGAATCAACGACTTCACATTCATCAAAGTGCTTGGGAAGGGATCTTTTGGCAAAGTAATATTGGCCGAGAAGAAGGGCACGGATGATGTTTATGCAGTCAAAGTGCTCAAGAAGGACGTCATCCTGCAAGACGACGATGTCGAGTGCACAATGTGCGAGAAGAGGATTCTGGCGTTGTCGGCGAAGCATCCTTTCCTGACGGCGTTGTTCTGCTCTTTCCAGACAGCGGTAAGTTGATCGAACTGACGTTTTTACGTAATAATAAATAAAACTTGGTAATAATAATAATAATTGAACAGAATTTTCCAAGTTATGTACGGGATTTTTAGCTGCATTTTTTTGCAAATGAATGATATTTTTGCACCGAAAAATGTCAAAATTTTAAAACCTTTTGCGATTTTTTAGTATGAAATTCTTCTTGTCATATTCCCAGCATTTCCCATTACTTTTTACAACTTTTATAGGATCGTTTGTTCTTCGTGATGGAGTATGTGAATGGCGGTGATTTGATGTTCCAAATCCAGAGGGCCCGCAAATTCGAGGAGCCCAGGGCCCGGTTCTATGCGGCCGAAGTGACATGCGCCCTGCAGTTCTTGCACAGATACAATGTCATTTACAGGGACCTCAAGTTGGACAATATCCTGTTGGACGCCGAAGGGCATTGTCGGTTGGCTGACTTTGGAATGTGCAAAGAAGGCATCACAAAGGATAACCTCACCTCCACGTTCTGCGGAACCCCCGATTACATCGCGCCGGAGGTAAGGAAGGTCACGCCTCTAATATTTTGAAATAGGACACAGAAAGGGGTAAAACATGGTTTAAATATAAAATATGTAAAACGCGATTTTGGAAATTTTAAATGATTAAATAAAACACGAAAAAATAAAATGTTTAGAAAGGCTAAAATGTAAGTTACGGCTTGAACACTGAAAATAGATTTGAGAAAATATAAAATGCGATTTTAGGAAATTTTCAAATGTGTAACACACTCAAAATATTGGCCCCATAAAAAATGTAAAATACGACAAGTACAATTATACTTTGATTTTCTAGATCCTCCAAGAAATGGAATACGGAGTTTCGGTGGATTGGTGGGCCCTGGGAGTCCTCATGTACGAAATGATGGCCGGCCAGCCTCCCTTCGAAGCCGACAACGAAGACGATCTCTTCGAGGCCATCTTGCACGATGACGTTTTGTATCCGGTGTGGTTGAGCAGAGAAGCGGTCAATATTTTGAAAGCGGTAAGATTTCTTTTTCAACCTGTGAACTCAATTTTAGTTCATGACCAAGAATCCCCTTCGACGGCTGGGCTGTGTTCAATCACAGGGCAGCGAAGATGCCATCCGGGCGCATCCATTCTTCAGGGAAATTGATTGGGATGCCCTGGAGGACAGGAAAGTGAGGCCACCGTTCAAACCACGAATTGTAAGTGTAACCATTACTTTGGTCAATATATTATGTATAGTCTAAAATCAAGTGAAATTTTTAACTTTTTTAACTTTTATGCAGTTTTACATCAAGTAAAAATATAGTTTTCTGCGGCAGATACGAGATCTTTAGGCCAGTGTTGATTTTTGGAACGCTCTAAAAATTTCTGAAACTAATTTGTGGCCACTACAAAATATTTTTCGAAAAATTCCCATTTTTTGATATTTGGATTTTATCATTTATTTTAATTTTCAATTTGATGACCACTTTAGATAATTTTTTAACTTTCAGAAAAATCGCCGCGACGTCAACAACTTCGACGCCGATTTCACGAAAGAGGAGCCCGTGCTGACGCCCACCGACCCCAGTGTGATACGATCGATCGCCCAGGACGAGTTCCGAGGCTTCAGTTTCGTGAATCCCGAGTTCCAGAACATCCAATGAGCCGTTCGTCTTTCGTTTTCAGTTGTTCTAGGCTGCTAGTTGCTCTCCCCAAACTAGTGGATATGTCTTTTTGTGCTTCCGGGAAGGCCGCACCTTCAAGATATTACTCTTTTCGTATGTCCAAGTACATAGGGTGACTATTTATTCTCTTTTTTGTAATTCCCTTTCCCACAACGATCATGATGTGCAACGAGCCGAGCGGCGTCTCTTTTGGGTTGTATAATATAATCAAGTAAATGCCCTGAGGCTGTGTGTCATGTCCAGTAATTATTGTCCCCAAATCTCAGATCCATCAAAACCCCCGTGGGCAGATTCTACTTTGTTCTCCATTTTCTTGTAACTCGCCGGTTATTTCTAGTCAATAAAAGCCGAGACTCAGCCGAAGAAAGTTGTTTTACATAGGAAAGGGTGACACTCTTCGCTTGATACGACAAAAACTCCAATCAGGTTCGGTGGATCCAACAATATTCACAAAAGAAAAGTTGCCGGTCCATTAAATTTGGGCGAAAAAATAAAAAAACAGGTAAAGATTTGATACCGCCCGAGGGGATCGACCTGTTAGATCACACCTTCAAAGTGCTCGTATTTCTCGGGCTCCTTCCTGATGCGACGTTCCAAAAAAAAATGAAGCTTAATTTTCTAAAAACGACGAAAAGATATCTGAATATCTGGGCCATGCTTGGAAAGCAAAATCTTCCTGCAATTGACATGCAATATGTTCGAAATATCCAAAAAATTTAGACGAATACCAAGGCTTCGCATTTTGGGCACTTCCCCTGTTACATGGATCATAAAAGAGCCCTTATCTTGCTCGTAAAATGCCTTAGGGTTTGCAGAGATGATAAGAGCCAAAAAAGGAAAAAGCAAACTCTAACACCTAATTACGCAAAATTAAGGTAGTAGTAACCGTATGTGATTGTTTTCTTAACTATCCCTTACATCTAGTTCAAAATGGCTGCTGACAAAGTGGTTAGACGCCGAACCAGCAGGTAAGGCGGTCACATTCAAGTGGTTATAGTGGTGTATGATAATAAAAACAAAACTGAGCCATGTTGTGCCTAATTTTACGACCCTTCTGATTCTAATTAAATTATAAATGAGGTGGGGCTTCTATAAATATTTAGAAAGAGTTTTAATAAAAAACTTTGTGCTTTCTAGTAATGTTTGATACCGAACTATACAATAGGGATGAGAGACGACCCGTTCCGAAGGAAGAGTAAGTCCTTGTACTAGACTATTAGATTTAAGAGGAGTACGTCAAACGCGAAGGTTCGATTACCTTCGGGTCGTGTGTGCTGATTCTGCAGACACCAACTAATAGTCACTGAACATTTTACCTTACATTATTTTATAGATAGAGGCCAGAAATTCAACGATTTTTTTGATAGAGGATGCTATGAGGAGGGCGTTACAAAAAGCATTTTTTATGTGTACCTTTTATGTTTTTCCCTAAAATATATTAATAGAATTAACTCTTAATAAAAAGACGTTGTTTTTTACCCAAACTAATATCATTTTAGTTTCTTTTCGAAACGTCGCGTCAGGAAAGAGCCCGAGCAATACGAGCACTTTGAGGATGTGATCGAGCAGGTCGATCCCCTCGGGCGATATCAAATCTTTGCCTGTTTTTGTATTCTTTTCGCCCAAATTGAATGGACCGGCAACCTGTCTTTTGTGAATATTGTTGGATCCACCGAACCTGATTGGAATTGTCATCTGAGCAATGGGACCATTGCAACCATTCCTCAGCCCGCTAAAGATCACTGTCATATCATCAAAGAGAACTGCTCCAAACTGTCGGCCGTTGAGGGCTCGGCCGATTTCAAATCGATTGTGGCCTCGTTTCAGTTGGTTTGTGAGGACGCGAACAAGCCGCAGATCATTAATATCTTGCAGTCCGTCTCTTTGGTGGGTATAGTTTTGAAATTATGACCTCTATCCATAATCCAGATGATTGGCGCGATTCTCGGAGGTCATCTTGGAGATGCTTTTGGCCGTCAATTTATGTTTTATGTGTGCCAATTAGGGATTTGCATCACAAGTTGTTTAATCGTCGCTTCCACTGGATGGCAGGGATTTGCCGCCGCCCAATTTTGCAATGGAATTCTCTACGGAATAGTTGAAGTGGAATCTGTAAGAAAAATGCTTACAATGCCTTGAAAATGTTGATGTTTTAGCTGACAATGTTGATGGAAATGACGAGCGATCAGTTCCGGATGATCCCCAATGCTTGTTTCCAAACCAATCTGGCCAATGTTGTAGTTGCTTTAATCGCATTTTTAACCAAGGATTGGCAAATGTTCTTTGTTTTTTTGAATCTGGTCAATCTCCCAACGTGCATGGGATTTATGTTGTGGCATGAGAGCCCGCGATGGCTGTTGGTTAAAGGCGAAATCGCTTCAGCCTGTGATGTAGGCCTTGAAGATGCAAAAAATATAAATTCAGGTCCTCAACGATCTAACGGACAAGCGTTGGAATGGGACTGAAGTCAAGTTTACTCCTCTGAATCTGCAGAAGATCCCTCAGGACACCTCCAAGAAGTTTTACTCCTTCTACGATCTATTCAGCAACCGGCGATTTGCCAAGCAATCAATGTTGCAAATAGTCAGCATGATCACTTGCGCCATCGTCAGTGTCTGTTATATGAGAGTGATCCGCGAGTTCAGCGGGAGTTCCATTCTGATCGTGTTCTTGGATGGATGTGTCAGGCTTATTATCCCCATCATAATCATCGTCGCTGACATCAAATTTGATAGTTTTACCCGGCGAATTCAATTTCTGCTCGCTTTGTGTAAGTGATTTATTTGGGATACGCTTGTTGGCCATACTTATCTTTTTTGAGTTTTAACCAAAAGGGCTGATTTTTTGTTGAAAAGTTGTATTCTCTATTAAAAAAAGAACTCTGCAAGTATAAAATTGGAAATCACAAAAAAAATTAAAATTTTCGGTTTAAAATCTAGACATTTCTGCTAATGACATCCCAAAAAATTCTGTAACTCGTCAAAAATTATGATTTTGTTTCGCCCCAACTTTCAAAATCTTTTCTGTGCATCCTGAGTGCTTCCCCTTCAGAAATGTAATCATTTACAGCCCTGATGGGAATCTCCCTTTTGATCGCCATGATCCTGGTGATCTGTGGAGTCCCTTATCAGAACCTAACAGTCGCAATAATCGTAACCTTCGGGGCCATGATCAACGACAGCGTTTTGTGGATGAATATCATCCAAGTCACCACTCAGAGATACCCCACCGTAATCCGATGTTGTGCATTTGGATCGGTGTTTTGTGCAAAGTAAGTTCACCACCCCTCATCACCACCTTTTAAGGCATATTGGGACGATCATCGGGATATTAATTCTCCCTCCGATCCTGGACTCTGATTTCCCCGGAGGCGCTTTCCTGGTCCCATTGCTTCTAATTATGGTGACTCTGGTTTTGGGGATAATTCTGATGCCCGAGACCAAAGGAAAGGCACTGCTCGACACAATGGACGATGTGGATTACACCAGAGTTGAGAAGGCATTGCCTAAGGCGTTATTAAAGTAAGTTTTTAAAAAAATCTTTAAAAATCAGCAAATTTTTATCACCCCATATTGCACTTGCTACTAATCAAAATAAATTTAGATTGGCCACGATCCATCGAGTGATTCAACAAGAAAATCAAAAGAAAATCGACGAGGAAAACAAGGAAAGATACGACGAATGGAAAAGGGGATTGAGGGAACAACCCGGGAACTCGAATGTGGCCTTCGAAGAGGGAATCACGGATTCGGAATAGAAATTTATTAAATCTGACAAAATACAAAAATGAGAGGCTAAAAAATTGATAAATAAAATAATTATGATATCACAGTTGTCTACTGCACAGGATTTCTCAAAAATTATATTATACTCGAATTTTGACCCGACTTGACGGCGTTATAGGAGGAATAAATAAATGAAAAGACTGGTTCATATCTCGATAATCTCTTTTGTTCTTCGAAGATTCATTTGCCGACCATTCTGCGGATATTCTAGAGGGAGATCTTATCAAAAAAAGGCTTTAACTTACTCTTCGAAATGAATTCTCTCGGGGCGGAGTCTGATCTGTGGATGACATCGGACTTGTAGATGCCGAAGAGGTTTTGAATTTGGTGATGGCTTCTCTTTGGAAGCTGATTTCGTCTTCTTGTTCGGCCAATTTGTCATACAATTCCCTCATTTGCTCTTCAAATGTAAATTGTGTGGCCAAAAGAGCTTCGTTTAGAGATTCACATTTAGAACAGGGTTCATTGAGACGAGAGTAGTTCTTTTGTAGAGTTTTGGCAGTAATCAGCAGAGAATCACACTAAAATTATACAGGGTGTCCAGAGAAATTCCGCGGAAAGTGTTTGCCGATTTCTCGGCGCTCAGGCAAGATATCCAAAAAATTCTTTTTGCATTAGAAAGAAGATTATGGGCGGTTTTTTGTCTGAAAAAGTTTTTTTGTCCGCCGACGCGAAACATACTGTATTCGGCGGAGACTTTTGGTAGCTTTTTTGGTCATCACACCAATCTTAAAAGCTTCAGTACGATTTCTGATGGTTAAAAAGAGAATGTTATCTTATTTTTATGTTTACCAAACGTTCGGCAATGGAATGGCGAGCTTTCCGTATCGGCGAAGGCCACAACTCAGCTTTGGATAGGAGATGCCCCAAACATTATGTGGCTAGCATTCTTTGCTAATCCCATATGCTCTCCAAAATTTCGTCGCCAAGCCTTGGCAGCAGCTTAGCCATCAGTTAACGACTTGGTGTACCAGAAAACAACAAATTATTTTTTGTTTGAACTTCTCTTTGCCCCGCTGTTTCAAACCTCCGCACGATGCGGTCGGACTTTATCGCTGTTGACGCAACTACAAAGTGCGGTGCAGTCGCTAAATGCGATTTCATAGCGTTGTCGTGAGTCCCCTGATTCATTGTGGAAAAAAGTTGAAGGCTCCCCGGTAGTTTCAGGATCATAGTAAAGCGCTTAAGATTGGTGTGATGACCAAAAAAGCTACCAAAAGTCTCCGCCGAATACAGTATGTTCCGCGTCGGCGGACAAAAAAACTTTTTTAGACAAAAAACCGCCCATAGTCTTCTTTCTAATGCAAAAAGAATTTTTTGGATATCTTGCCTGAGCGCCGAGAAATCGGCAAACACTTTCCGCGGAATTTCTCTGGACACCCTGTATTATCCATGACATCAAATCCCAACTTACCTCTTCCTTGTAGTACATTGCCTCCCCTTTCGCAAAAGTCAACTCCAGAGAGAGCTGTTTTATCTTCCCCTTGTATATTTTTTCCAATTGATCTTGATTCAGCTTCGTATTTGGATCTGCCAGATCAGCCGCCCTCGTTTGTTCGTCTCTAAATGTGACAGTTAGATGATTCCAAAACAACAAAAACAAACATTTAAAGTCCTACCGTAAGTTCCTCAACACATCCAATTCATGTTCCATTGCATGAACAGTGGCTTGCCATTCTGCCTTTTCCTTGACAGCCTCATCTAACTTAATATTCAGCCTTTTCAAATCTTCAACCAGCTTCTCATTCTCCGTTTGAACAATAGAATCTTCTCTGACCAATTTCTTCTCCTGGTGATCTCCATCTTCCTTCAATTTAACTTCCAAAATCGGCTTAATTTCACCGTTTATGGCCATTCTCAGGTATTCCAGTGCATTCGAATCAGAGATCATTCCAAAAGCCCTTGACAAAGCCACAGCGATCTGCTCAAAGGCCTTGGAAATGCATTCGTTAACACATTTGAGTCGCTTTGAAGCTGTGGGGATTCCTTTTTCGAACATTATCTTCCTCTGGAACAGTCGATCCAATTCTAAAAAATTTTAAAAATAAAAAAATTATAAAATTACGGTATTCACCTTCTATCAATGATTGAAGATGACTCAATCGATCAACAAATATGTGTCTGAACTTTAATTGGAACAGATCTGAGAGCGGTTTAGAGAGGAGGTCGATCAAATTCTTGATGAAAATCAAGAAATGCTGTTCGAACTTCAAGTTCAATTCCTCCAGATCCGAATTGCAAAAAGGCACCTCATTCTCGGCTCTAAGTATTACAATCAGAGAGTTTTGGAGATAAGAATTGACCAATTTAAAGGATTGGCAGACTTCTGGCCACATCTTTTTCGCTGAGATATCCAACTGAAAATAATGGTTTTAATACCTAAAATAATATCAGAACTCTAAAGCCAAATAACTTACAAACTGAAGATCGTCTGATTCGTTGATTTTCTCCTGAATGGCGTCTAGCTTGTTAATCTTGGCTTGAAAATCCGATGAGAATGCGACCATTTCTTGTCCGAACTACAGTAATATGTATAAATCGTAAAAAAAGGTTATTCTTACTGTCCTGAAACTCTCTGGCAGCACCTCAAGATTGATATCAAACGGGTATAAGACGGATCTCTGTTCTAATAATGTAAAAATAGTCGAGAAAGCAGTTAAAAATGACTTGGAAACATTAACAAGACCATCCGCATACAGCCTCGCGTCGTGGCTGATGGGGAAATCGATTGCTTGTGTTGAACTGGACAAGATTTCCGGGATTACATGGTTCTGAGCACCATTACGAACATTGTTATGGCAGGATTGGCACTTGTATTCACTAAAAAATTTATCTTTATGTGTTTATGTTCACCTACCTTTCAGTGCCGGCAGTACTCTGATTTTGGTTTGTTTTTCTCTCATTTTCAATCGATTTTAACCTGGCATTATCCTTCTTCAATTGGTTAATCTGTTCAGTCAATTCATCAACTTCTTTGCGATTATTTTGTTCCAAATCGAAGATCTGAACCTCAAGGATAATATAATAGCCCCAAAAATACCTTCGAATGAAGATTTGATATTTCCTGAACCTTTCTTTCCAACTCTTGTTCTAATACGAGCCTTGTGTTATTTGGGTTTGATGGTCCAGGGATGCTATTATTCTCGGATTCATCCAGATTCACAAACAATCGCAGATTCGCATCTCTTTGTTTCTAAGAAGGGAAATAAGAACAAATAAGAGATCCTACCTTCTTCCCTTTTGCCAGCTGTAATTTTGTGACTTCATCAAGATTTTTCTGCAACGCTTCCACTCTCTTGACGAGCTGTGCATTTCTAAACTGAAGACTTTCATTTTCGTCGTTAGTCTTCCTCAGTTCACTATCTTTGGCCAAAATGTCCGATCTCAGTTGTTCATTGCGCCCTTTCTCATCGATTACAGCGGTTTTGAGTACATTCAGTTGGGATCTGAGTTTGACAAATTCGGCAGCCAATCGCTGATATTTAACGGAGACATCTGTGGTCCCGGAAACCGTGGACATCCGTCGGAAACCTGTCGGAATTGTTATAAACAGAGAATTCCCGATATAAAAGTGATATAAACACAAGAACGGCGAGAGAAATTTTGTACTTGAACGTTTATTAAAGCAAATTAATAAATATTTTATATGAGTTCTGAGATGTTGATTTAAAGGGCTGAGAATCATTTCTTGGAGTTGCGACAGATCGCACAGAGCCAATTGCCACTTGGGGGTTTGTTGAGACCAACACAGAAGGTGTGATAGCCACGATCACACAAGTCACAACACATCATCGAAGCCTTCAAATCAACAAAAATTAGAAAAATTAATCAAAAGAATATGGGGAAACCTATCTTAACCAAAATTTTTCCACAAAAAATATTCCGCCACCCCAAAAAATAAAAAGGAAAATGTAAAAGACCCACTTCTTCATCCGGTTTGTTGCAGACGTTGCAAGTTTTGCAGTCGATGCAGCACCACGGATAAGTCTTGACCACACGCACCATCTCCACTGTCATCTCCGCGCATTTGGGATGGGAAAAGGCTTGACAATGAGTACATTTAAGCATCCTATACAAGGGATCCTCACTCTCCTGGCTAGAGTTACAACGATTACACAGGCGGAGAAGCTAAAATCATATAAAATCAAGAGAACCAATGAGTTTTGAGCAAGTATTTATATTTTACTCCCGAAATAAGCCAAGGAAATGCTATCAAAATATAAATCAACGGTGATCCACACAGAGACTAGAGCCTATCTTTAATTTGGAGACAAATATTTTGGATCCGAAAGCACCAAAACCACCCAAAGTTAAAGCAAAAGGTTAAGGATGTACATTTCTTTCCAATCGTTTGTTGGCTAGACGCGCGGACTTTGTTGTCGGAGTCTCCGGGACTTCCTGCTGAAACATTTACCAAAATTAAATCAAAAACTTATTAATAGCTACCTAAAATAATATATTACCTTCGGTGGAGGCTGCATCTTCCGGATTTCGTCTTCTGACACATGAATAGGTAGGGGCGAGGGTTCTTTAGCTGGGTATAACAAATGACTGCTGTCCATAATCGTATTCAACGGCAATCGATTCAATTGTTCTGGTTCAAACCTAAAAATTAAATGCAAAAATACAAAAAAAACATACTTTTTATAATACTCTTGGAACTGAGATTGCACCAAAGCCACTGGATACGGAGAAACACGAGTAAACTCTTTGGGAAGTCGCTTGGTCTTGTTCTTTGGACATTGCATCGTCTAAAATAATATAAATCTCCGATAAGAAAGACTCACAAATGTCTGAACATCGAAGAAATGTCTTCTCTCGTTCCTCCGACAATTCTGCATGTGTTCATTTACTTCCGAAGCATTCTTCAATGCCTGTTTCCTTAATTCAGCCAATTTTGTGGCGTCCACCTGGATCATCTTGACATCCGTTTGCCGTTGAATTAACTCCTTTTGTCTTCTCTCTAACAACACTCTTTGATATTCGGTAAAGTATTCAACATATTCGGCAGCCAGCAGATTCAAAACGGCATCTGATTCTAAGGCCGTCAATAAATTTTGGAGATGAAGAGGAATCACTTTTCCGATCTCCAATTCTTTGAACAGATATTGCCTTTCGCTCCCTTCAATCGTTCTTCTAGGTATGTTAGGGTACTTCCGTTTGAATGACTTCACATCTAACATTTCTGCGATTTGTTCCTATACCAAGAATAAGATAAACTCAAAACACAAACCTGAAGAAAATATTTGTCACCAGAATTCAACGGCCATTCATATTCAATAAGATCCGCCGGACTTGTATGAAGATTAGCGTTGTCTGTAACCAATCTACCGAGTTCAAGATTCTTTTTTCTCTTTGGCGTCTCACCTAAAACAATACAAGAATCAATACGGAGAGCATAAAAATGAGAAACAGGTTGAAGGTCAAGAAACCAAACCTACATCCCGACTGTGAAGAGGTCTGCGATTCGTCCGGCTCCGGCTCTAAGCCGGTCATGCTTTCATCTCCCATGGATATTAAACTATCCTCCATGGGGAGGACAGGGGTCGCTGTCGGAAGGAGATTCATCTCTCAATAACTGTAATTGGCTACAATAACGGGACAACAACATAGACCATACAAACGAACGCGCGAAATCTGTAAAAAAACAATGACAACTCGCGAGTTATGGGCGCAGCTCGCCGTTTCTGAAAATTGCAGTCCGCGCTCGTATAACGTGACACCTTTACCGAAAATTCCTGAAAACTTGTAAATTGATAATGATTGGGTCGTACTGTTGCAATAGCCGGCTGAACCTTTATAGTAGTGCCGGATGACACAATAAAAAATTTATATTGCACTTCGAGCGCACCGAATAAAATGACGTTTCTATGGTGACATAAAAACTCTCCGTAAACTATAAAATTTGCGTAAGAGCTGGCTTAGGATGTCAGGGAGTCTACCAGACGCTGATAAGGGTTACGTCCAAGGTAGATTGGAGATGCTGGAACGGCGACTTGAACGTGCCAAGGATTTGAGAGTAGGTTCCCAACACTTTAATACTACGTTTTATTAGGAAAACTACCTCGAAGAAATGAAAGCTCAACATCCTGAGGTTTACAATGCAAGAAGTCGGCTTGAAGCCGAAGAAGTGGAGAGAAGATCGGCCCAGAGAGTTCCCAAAATGTCTTCAGAATCTCAAGAAATCCTTGATGAATCCATAAATCTTTTCCAGAATCGTCCATCATTGATGAGGCGATTGGAGACCGCTCAATATTTCTGGAATGACCAACAGAAGGATGAGTTGTATCAGAAAAAGGCTCTTCCGGTCAACGATCCCATTCCCAGCGGCTTAGTTTTGAATTCGGACATGAAGAATCTCCAGGGTCGCTTGAAGAAAATCGGTGATGAAATCCGCGGTCTAAGAGAGTACCGATTATCAGCGACCACTTCAGACTATCTTGGGTGGGTTTTCCTTATCCTTCGCAATCGCTTTCAGTACAATAAATCCCTCTTCATTCGACTCCAACACTTCTCCAGAACTCCCTTCTCTCGTCGAAATTCGTCATCGTATTTTACAAATGGATACGAATATTGAAAAGAGAGCGCGAGAAATGCTGACAAAAGCCAATCTTCAACGACATTTGATGAGAAAACAGGCCAATCAGACGTCTGATATTGTACTTGAAGATCCGATGAAATTCTTGACGGAAAAGTTGGGATTCATGGCCAGGGTTCAGGAGGATCATAAAGTCACAGTAACCGAGAAAGATGGGGATAAAGTTCAAAGCCAAAACAATCCCGAGAGCGTCAACAACGAGAGGGATCGGACAGAAATAAGAGAACCGAAAGAAGAGAAAAACGACGAACTTCAACCTCAGATTGCACCCTCAAGGAATCTGGTGTTCGGAGATCAACTCAAAAAGGGTAATTTTATTTTTTATTTGATTGATGTTTCTTTCAGCATCAGAAGCATCATCTTACAGTAAGATGTTGAGTATTTTGAAGGCGCCGCAGAGTAATGATACTTCCGAAGATGAGGACCAATTACCTTCAAAAAGGTAGGCTAAAATATTATATGATGATGTAATTTACACGGTAATAGGACAAAGTTATACGTGTTAACTTTTGCCCTCACGGAAAGGGCAAAACTTTAGTCTAAACGCGTTTCTCTGTCTGATTGCTCTCTGCATTTTGCATACTCTCTCGTGGACAAAGGTGGTTGTATATATATTGACTTCCGCTACAAAAAGGAAGCTAAAATTTAGAGAAGATTTGCATGTGGCTTAGGCACAATATGTATGCAAAATTTGAAGAATGTTGCCACACTTGCAGCAAGCACTTCTAATAATGATGGTTTATATAAATTGTCATCCATAATTTTAGTGACAACAAGCCCTTCATCTCCCAAGTGGCTCAACCGACTCGTCCAACATTCCAGCCTCCGCCATTCCCTGTTCAAGAACCTCCGAAGAAGATTACGTTAAAGGATCAGGATTTTGACTCGGACTCTGACTTCTTCCGATAGGCACGTATCTGAAGTCACATTGCGGAGGATGGGATTATACATCACCGTTATGAATCCCTTGTTTGGACCCATGGGAGGCAAAGTACAAGGAGGCCGGAAGAAATTTGTTTACGGCATTTCCGGTTTTGTTTTGACTGGAAGCAGAGCCTTTTTCCCTCCGGTCGTATCTTTTTCCCAGGTTTCGAAATAAGTTCGTTAATTCTGTGCTTCCGCCAGTACGTGCTAAGGGTTTGTTTTGTTTTGCTTGTTTTCACACCTGACCCTCTTGTCCTTCCTTTCATGTCATCCATTTTCTAATCGGTATTCCAGTCAAAGCGATCATGTTTAATATACGGATCTCTCTTCCGTTCATTTGTTTATTTCCAGTACATAAATATCAGTGTTTTATGAGGCCTTTCATCGTTATTATCCCGGAGATTCCTTTGTTTTCGAGCCGGAAGACGGCCTGTTTTCGGCCATTAAAGTGATACGAAGCGATCGGCTCTCCCCCAAAGTTCCATAGATCCTCCCGGATGACCGATGGGTTATGAAAAGAGCTCACACTTGTTCCTAGCCGATGCCCTCGGGAGGTTGTGCCCTGAGGGTGTCGTTGAGGGCCTCAGGCTCTTTCTTCGGGTCATTTCCATACGAGGCTCCGCCCACTTTTTGGTGTTGGATTTTCGATTAATTTAATGAATAAAATCAGAGAAAAGAGGCTTGACTTTCATTGCTCGTATGTTTTCGAGTACGAGAAGGCGTTTGTTTTGATGTAATTCCAACGGAATGACAGGTGTTTGTAAATATGATAGTTGAGTTTGGATTATTCTGCAAAACGAATGGAAGCTCCGGTTTCATTAAACTTTTCCTCCCATTACTTCCTACTTTAAAGTCAAATAAGTCGGATCCTGAGTGTTATTCCCGGCCCTCCCGCATTGTTTACATCGATCATTGATGTGACATCTACCGTAATCCCGTCTGGTTTTGTTTACGGCACTCCTTGTGGGGGAGTGACGGAGTCATCTGGAGAATGGAATCCCTAATTTATTGGAAAACGAAGCTGTTCTTACACTTCTGAATGCCCACAAAAAGACATAAGACAGGATTATTTCAAATGTTTTCTTTCCTGTTTTCTCCGAGATTCCCTTTTCTTTTCTAACTTTAAAAGTTTTTGCGGAATTCCGCCTCCCGAAATTACGGCAAATGCAAATTTTGGGGCGAGCAGCTGTTAAAGGGGGTCCATTGTTTCCAAAATTTATATTCATCAAGATCGGAAGGGGAGATAACGCCCGAAAAATACATTTACTTTGGTTTGTAATGCATGTATGTATTAAAGCGGGAGTAACGTTTTCGAAATTTTCGGGGCGAAATTGCGGGAAAACTCGCGCATTGCGGTCTCATGGGGCTTCGGAAAGAGGTACCCTTGTCATTTGGAATACAATTTTATGCCATCAACTCGTGATTGCAACAGAAATACTTGTTTTTATATAAGCAAGTATTTCGACCACTTTTCTTTGAGATGCGTTTCTTCTTTATGTTTTTTACTAATATCCTACTGTATCTAGATGAATATAGCCGAGCACAGTGCGGAGATTCCGCTGAACCCGAGCCGCCAACAATTAGAGCGTGAGAAAGCCCTGAATATGGAGAGAGTTAGGAAACAATTATCCGATGTCAACATCCGAGATCTGGTCCCAACTTTGGTCGCGCGACAAGTCCTTCAGACATACGAAATGGGTGCAGTTTATGCCAAAGTAAGATATTTTATGATAAAATAAGGACCTTTATGCAACAACAAGGCCATCTACTAGCCATTTAAAATAGTATCGTAAAAAACAACACATGTTGCATTAAACCGAATTACTTTGCGTAAACAGCCTTGTAAACTAATAAACATGGCTTGCAGACGGACCCAGATGGTCAGTTGGACAAGTTAATCGAGCTGCTACGGACCAGAAATCATTGGTTGGGCCCGCTGATCGACGCTTTAATCCGAAATGGACAAACCTCAGTGGCCGAGAGTCTTCTCCTTAACACGCAGAGCGAAATGTAAATTCGATTTGATGCCTTGTCCTGCAAGTGCATTAGTCAACGGGTTTGTTTTGTGCCCGAGAATAAAATAAATTTATTTCTGATATGCATTCGGATATTGAGTGAGGCAACACACAACAACGGTCTTATATATAATAGTACACACATGTACACACATATATGTATATTGCACTTGTTGGGTGTTCATATGCCGGGCTGAAGCCCGTCATTCCACCGACGCCATCCCACATAGAGCCAGTAGACCACGTTGAAGACGAAGAAGGAAAAGGGGAAATAGAAACGCGCCTTCTCATCCCAATACTCCGGATCGTTCCAATTTCTGGAAGCAGGTTATCTTACCCTCTTTTACAACCGACTTACTCTCTCATCCGCTTATACATGAAACGGGCTTGGAAGATCTTGTAGGTCAGCTGAGTGGACGTTCGTTTGCGGATGCCGCGGGGCATTTGATCTCTGTCGATTTGGAGCTGCATCTGAAGGCAAATCAACCGTGCATAATTTGATGGCAATTAAAGTTACAGGAGAAGTACTCAAGCTGCGCCGCGTATTTTTTATTTTACACACGCGCTATTCCTCGCCCAGATATCAATTTCTAAAATTGATATCTCGCGCTTGACAAGGACAACTGGGATACTGAAAGATCCTTGGCAACGAAAGAGTACACGAAACGCGGAGAGCGCCCAAAGAGAAGTTCTTTGAGAATTTATAGTAGCCTAGAAAAAATTTTTTTTTGTGTAAATCTTGGCCTGTACGGTAGAAAAATAGATTTGGAACACGCATTACTAATATCTTCGACGTTTTCATTACTGTTTCGTCATTCGTTAGCGATTTTCCTTACCGGTTCTTCCGTGTTATTACTCTCCTCCAATCTCCTGTCTCCATTTCTAAAGTCGGGTCTGCTGAAAAATGTCCCATAGCTCTTGATCTCCTCTCCAAAACTGTCATCGCAACCCTGGTCTCGCATCATTTGCCTTCGTTTCCGACGCTCGGCCCGATCCAAATATCCGACAATGGCTAACTCAATTAACGTGGCTCCGATAAACACGCACATTGTAAACATCCATATATCCACAGACATTACGTAACTGAAAATAAACAAGGAACTGATTAGCGACCAAAATCTGAGGAATATTATTGAATTTGGGAGCAATGAAAAAAGTAATAATACAAGTGAAATAAAAATAAAATGGGGCAAGAAAAACATACCTAACTCTGGGCAGAGACCTCAAAATACTGCCATATTGGAGCGATAAACTCATCAAAGCCGATACCTGCAATAATATTCAAATAACTTTTGAATTTAAAGATCACTTTTTGCTAAATTTTGTGACTCACTCCAAGGGTAATCCTGGCTGGAAGGCATTTATGATCTAGCCAGAATGATATCCATGACATTCCCACACTCAGATAAGTCGGAAAGTAAATCGTCATCACATAAACACCCACTTCTCGGGTCAAGAAGAAGCTTACTGTAAGCTAAAATACGATTATTATGCGCTCTGTCAGTCAAATCTTGAAAAAAAGACTGATAAAAATAATCGCTACCTGATCCCACTTGCCAGCGGCATAAATGAAAGAATGTTTGGCCCACTTGATCTCACTCAACGAAAAGTCTGGCAGTTTTGTCCTTGATGGGTATTGAATCACCTATAGTTTTATTTTACTATTGTAATCTTAGTCTTACCGGATCCCAATCCCTCCATTTTAATCTGACACTAGCAGCGTTGTAGGCGTAAGACTCTAAAAATATGACATCAAATTACTGTAATAGAAGCAACATTTACCTAAAACAAGTTCACATTCCTCGCCATTAAACGGATAGTTCTCCAAATTAACATAACAAGGCCCTTCAACACGTAATCTGTAGTTGATCTGAAATATGTATGAAATTAGTCATCATAAATCCAGTTTGACTATAAGCGGACTTTTTGATGATATAACCCACCCAAACGGTCCCATTAGGGTAAATTAGAACAAATGTGTTAGGAGTAGGGGATGTATGAAGATCAGATCTCTTCGAATTAACAAAACAAACGAACGGAAGCCAGATTCTCTCCGTGATCTGCGAAGATAACGTCAGGTTCTCCAAACATGACGAGATATTGTCGTATTTTAGTCGACGATCGTGCCAGATTTGACTAAACAGGCACTATTAATCTTAATCACAAGTAATTACCTCATCAGAACATCAGCTGTAAAACTGGCGGAGGTCTCACTGATGTCATAAAAGGTCTGCAGCGCCAACTCAATACTCACGGTCACGCCATTCGGATCGGGCGCCAGATGTTTATCATAATTCAGATTGAACACACTTTTCACCACATACTCCGCTTGATGCGCCACGTCGTCCACCGAGCAATGCACCTTGCCCGGAGGGGGTAAAGGCGGCGGCGACAACGAATACCGATCCGCCGGGACCTGATCGTATTCGATCGGGGTGGATGCACTGAACGGAAGTTCGGTGGTAGCGTTAACAAAGGAGACCAGCTGCGCAATGTTCAGCAGACTTGGCAACACAGAGTTGACTACCATTTAAAGTGGGGACAGGACGCGTGGTTGGCAGTCTGTCGTCGCTTCTTCTCTCCTTGGCCTGCTGGCCCCATTCAGTCGACGAGAGGTTTGAAACAATCGGAACAAGGGCCTCACTTCAAACACGAGGGGAGTCAGAAGCTCGTCAAGGCTCTCCTTTTCCCCCATTTCCTCATGCGGCAATCAAATTGAATAAAGCGAGTGATAGAGGTTAGGTGAAGTTGTTTGTCGACATAACTCGATATCCATCCGTTTCTTTTCCTCTTCGGCCTTCAGGTTCTTTTTGTCTGGATGTCTGTGCCGCTGCGAAGATGGGGAAATGTCTTCCAGAAAGTTCATACGTATGATATCGGCGCTAAATTACATTTAAACCGCGTTTTTCACACTTGGGACATTCTCTTGGGACTTGGCGAGTAATGGATTTATGGCCTTGTAATAGGTCCACTAAAGTAAGTCACAAACAGGAAAGACATGGCGAAGTAGTGAAGATGTCCTTTATGTTCTGAATTTCTCAAAACAAAATATTTCGAAATTCGGATTCAAAAATTCCCACGGAAAATTGGAGGTTTCAATTTATTCAATTTTTAAAATTAACTCAATCTGATCAATCGTTGATGTATCCCAATTTCTTGAGCTGTTTCTTCTTTCTTTCCACCAAATCTTCAAAATCTTGCAGAAATGCGTTGACTCGGGCATTTCTGGACAACAAATCCTCAGTGATCAAGATCTCGATTACAAATCGGATGATGAAGGCGAATTGTTGATCATTCTGGACAGCTTGAGCTCTTTGCTCCCTCAGGGATTTCATGACATCACTCATCGTGAAGTCGGGGTTCAAGTCTTCGAGCAATCTGCTTAGGACCATCTCAGCGGCCGCAAAAGTTCCAGTGCGACCTAAAATTATCGTAATGTGACAACAATATTGTCTGAATACTGTATAAAAGGTCTTACCAATCCCAGCAGAACAGTGAACAACGATCGGTTTCTTCTCATACAACTTGTGGACCATATTCCTGACTTCTCTGCAAGTGGACACGGACTCGGGAACGGCATGATCAGGCCATCCGAGATACAAAAGATGAGTGAAATTGCTTGTCTTCCCTTTGAATGTGACCTGAACTTTGGATCGAGTTAACTTCGATACTCCAGGGACCTTTTTGGTCTGTTCCACAAGTTTCACATCGACGCAACCATAGCTGATCTTCTCTCCTTTTGTTTCGGGCATGTACGGCGAGCATTTCTCTTTGCCTGCCTCGACATTGGCACAGAGTTGGAGAATCACCTAAGCAAATCGACTTTAGGAAGTTTTAATATTAAATGGTAATGGCTCGGAAATTTCTGAATGGCATCAAATACGAAATACAGAATAATGGTTACCTTGACTTCTTCTTGTATACACATCAGCCAGAACTGAGTTATAGTGTTATCTAGCGGTCCCTGGGCGCAAATATAGACCAGATCCGGGCGAACTTCCACAGTGCTGGCATGAATGTAGTCATCTGCAATCTTAGACATCGTACTGATCACATAAAATTAGTTTTTAACAGAATCTATCCATCTCAAATCCCTGCCAATTCCCTCACCTTTTTCGGGATTGATGCTGACCTTGACTCTGCTCTTATCCAACAGCAAAACATCATCGTATCTGTTCTTATTTGAGTTATCGATGTCATTGAAGGCCTCCGTAGTTCCCGCGGGAGTGTAATTTTTGATTTTTTGCATGAATTGTCTTCGTAAATCCTTCACTCCAATGTCCAATATGTAATCTATCCAGCGGCGGCACACTGCTTGTCTGGCATTTGCAGGTCTTGAGTGCTCCTGCATAAAAATTACAGTATGATTTGAGTCATCCTTACCGAGGTGGTCATCTCGCTCCGGGCCTGGTGCACAAACTTGGCCTGAGTGACGACCATGGGTCGCTTCTCGGTGCTGCCGACATGTTTTTCGACCGAACAATGGGCTCCAACACCCTCCGTGTACTTACGACGGCCTGCTCCAGCTGCCTTCGTACGACGATTGGTACCAACCATACGCTGAAACAAGACCCACCATCATATTTATAAAGGGTTATAGGACTTTTGTAGCAATTTCAAAGGCTCAGCAGTATGAATACACCGGAATGAGTCGTATTTTACACTTACTTTCGCCATTTTGAATCCAGCGTCCTCTGCTGGACTTCCCAGAACCCGGTCAGAAGTCGCCGACCAGCGTAAGAAACGAAAATTGGTGGAAATGAATCCATTTAGAAAACAGCCCTGACAAAATTCATCTTTAAATCTTTAAATTCATTTTACAATTTTTTCAATTTTTTATTTTGTTTTAAAAATTTCAAAAACCAATCTCATCCAATTTCACAGCGGATTCAGCGCTCTCTCTTTGGCGTAATGATTCTGGGTCAGATAATAGGTCCAGTAGCCAACGTTGAACAAGAAAAACGAGAGCGGAAACAATTTCCTAAAGTCAGTACAGTAATATGTGAGCAACTTTCGGGCTACCTGCTGATTCTATCGATCCTCTCTCCCGTCCATTTTGGAGGTTTATCCACCTCGAGTTCGGTGAATAAACTTATGGCAGTAAAGGCTTGGAAAGGATCGAGGAATGTGGAGGATGGCCGGGGGAAAAAGGAAACGAAAGAGCTCTTGTGTTTCCTCTCCGAGACCTCTGCGATCTCCTTATTGTCATCCCCTTCTACCGGATCCATTGTCCCGTAGTTCTTGCTATCTCCATTCGATGGTTTTAATCGAGTTGTTGCACTGAAATTACATTTTTTAATGATTTTTCCACAGTTCTGCTTACTTTTTGAATTGTTCTGCCTTTTTTCTCTTTTTCTCTGCTTCTTGCTTTATCCGTACCCTCTCATGTTCGTTCTCAAGATAACTAAAATATCATTTAGAGGTTATATGCTTATCTTACCAAACAATAGCGACTTCCAGCATAGTCAAACAAATAAACATTGTGACCATTGTGAAGTAAACATCCGCCGACTTCACATAACCCACCTTTGGCAATGTTTTGGCGATATTCCCATACTAGAAATTGATGATGACTATAAGGACAACATACCTGATACGTTAACGCCAATATTGAAGACATCTAAATATGGATTATTATTTAATTTGCAAGGAAAAAAACCATTAACATAAAGCTTACCCCTAGAGTAATCCTTGCTGGAAGTGCTTTCAAATCGATCCAAAAAGAGATAAAGGCAATGGAAACAGATGCATATGTGGGTAAATACATCTGTAGAACGTAAAACCCGTAAGCCCTGGAGAAGCTCAACGAAACAGTGAGTTGATCCCACTGCCCTGCGGCGTATTCGAAACTATTCTTTGTCCAGCGGATCCCATATAAAGAGAAGTCGGCCAACTTTGATTTGGCGATGGAAAACACCTGAATATTCAATTTTAACCGATTAAAATCTGAAATGAAAATTACCGGATTCCACTCTCTCCAATTGAGGGAGACTTTTTGATTATTGAAGGCATAACTTTCTATTACAAGCTCACAAACTTGCACGTCCAATGGAAAGAGCTCTGAAAAGTGATGGGAATCTTTGGGAGAGCATTAAAACCTGCCTAAATTCATATCACACGGTCCCATTACTTGTAATCGATAATTCACCCAGATAGTTCCATTCGGATATAACAATAAGAAGATATTCGGAGATGGAGACGTGTGGATATCAGTCTTTTTTGAATTTACAAAACAAACATTGGGAGTCCACAACTTCTCCACCACTTCGTGCCCTAAGGTCAGGTTCTGCAAACAAGTGGTCAAATGATCGAATCGAAGGCGAGGATCATGCCAGATTTGACTAAACAAGAGGTCGATTGTAAAGGTAGAGCTGATTTCCGAGACTTGAGCAATCGATTGTATAACGAATTCAATTGTGACCACAGTTGGTGTCAGTTTCGAAGGACATGTATTCTTGCTGTACTTGTGATTAAAGATGGTCTCCAAAACATATTGAGCTAACGAATCGTCGGTTGGGTCACTACAATCATTGATTGAAGACATGTTCTTTGAACTCTGACGTTGATGATGACGTCAACAGTACATTTAGCAACTCTTATTGGACTTACCAATCCTCTGGCAATTTCTTATCGTCCTTGTGCATTTCCAAAGCAAACCGTTGACTTTGCTGTACCAACTGTGCCATGCCCAAGGCCATAGTCAGAAAGTGGAATCCATGGACCAAAGTTGCGTTCGTCGTGAAATTCATTTTTTCCTTTTGAGTGAGTAACCTTCGCTTGCTTCCCAGTAAAAATGCAAATCACATGAGGCCTTATTCGATAAGAGTTTGAAGTCCCAAGGCCGGAGCAGTCTTGGGAAACCGCCGTGGTTGCAGCCAATTGTCATAGTATTCATTGCAAGTAGTCGATATGAAGCTATATGGTCATTTGCGTATGAGACGTTCACATTGATGACATTGCGCCGACGATGGCGATGAATGGAAACTGAATCTCGGCTTGCGGCGGCTTTCCCACCAACTTTTTCATCCTTTATTTGGCTCGCACACAATGAGTATGGCGTTGGTAATGAATGATTACACAAGCCTAGACCTCCCGGAGACCCCTTCGGCCGCTCGGCGCCCTTTCATTAGCCAAATTTGAGGCCCATTCCTATCTTTTTATATTATATTACCTTTGACCATGAGGAGTGAACGATGCTTTCTGACTCCAGTGAAACGCCTTTCATCCATTGGTAGAAAGTTTTAACTATTTTTAGGCACAAAATAGTCATCTTTTTTGCAACAATTTTGTCTTGATGAATAGATACAAGTAATAAGAAAGGATTTGTCTGCTTGCTGATGTTAATTAGTTCTTGGAATGTTCATATTTGTTTTGATGTTACCCCACATTCGTCCCCTTTGTCAGATATAATCCTTCCTCCTTGTCTCCGCCGAAACACGAACGACATCCGGATTGAATGTCAAATGCCGGAGCATGTTATCCGTCTGTCATGACCCAAGAATCATGTCAGTCTTCCAGTTTTAGAGCACGATTCTGAGAGAACCTAGTTCTCTATATTCGTCGACATACGCCTGAAAAGGAACCGATTAATCCGACCCCAGATTACTGGCAACATTAACCAAAGTCTGCGCTTTGTTGTTATTTCACAAGGAGATTAGACTAGAGATATACTAGTCGGGCAGTTGACATTGCAATGACATGTGGAAGTTAGAAGCCATGCTCTTGTATGAATGGCGGCTTTTGCGCCTTCCGGCTTCATTAATAAGTCGGCAAAGGGTTTTGGGGATTTGGAAAAACAAATTTGATTTCCGCCTTGAAAACTACTAAGCGGGGGGAGAGGGGGATTTCAGGGCCGAAACCAAAAACTGAATTTTTAGACAGAATGCCATGGCAAAGTGGCGCCGTTCCCCGCCCCGGCTCTCACCTGAAGCGCATCAAAAACCCAGGAATTAATGGCCGAAAAGCGAGGCCCATGCGGCCATGATTAAGCGGCGCTGGTCAGCCCCAAAAAACAGCGCTTCTTAAACCGTAACAAAACAGCGCCGTTATGGAGCCCGGCGAGGGGGGTCTGGGGCCAAAGGGGATACCGGAACCACGCCACCGACCCCGATTTCCGGAGGCGACCGCTTTCTTTACACTGTTCTCGGCCCCAGTTTTTCGACACCAAAGAGGTCAGAATTTTTGTTGTCAGCTGTGCAAAAACACCGCTCCCTTCCCACTTTTTGCATTTAATATCACTCTTCAGGTGTCCTTTTGTCACGACATAACCTTTGTGTCCAAATATCTCGGGTAATTCTACTACGTGAGAATCGAATTGTAATAGTCACGGCATTTCGCGAACCCTTAGGTTGAGTGTAATCACGCCAACTCCCCCTTGCAGACGCCGAAATGCCTGAGGGGTTTACTCGGAGTCGATTATGTACCTGGTTCTAACCATCTTATGGCTTCTTTTGGGGCCGTTGGTCCATGGAAGAAAGTGCTATTCTTGTGCTGGAACCTGCCACAGTGAGCCTTGCAATTGTCAGGTAAGGCGATGGACCTGATAGCCATATTCACTCGAGGCAAATATCTTAATATTTACAGTCGTCTTTGTGTTATCATTATTGACGCCATTTTCAGATGGGCTCATGCGAAGCCGATTACTGTTTCACGGAGAAGAAGCCGACCGAAGTGCCGGGTCTTTTTCGTATTACGAAAGGCTGCGTGAAACGCCCCGCTCGGACTAGAATCGGTTGTGATTATGACAAAACTCTCGACTCTATCCAATGTATCTGCGTCGGGGACTTTTGCAATGACGCCATCTACATGAGACCCATTTTGAGAAGGAACATAACCTGCAGAAGTTGTCCTGAACGAGACCCAGATTGTGGGCGAACATGTCACGGTCAATGGTGCCATGAAGACGTAAATAGTGGAGCTTCCGGCTGTGGTTACGGTCCCCCATCCTTGCCCTATTTCTACGCCGGCCCTGAGGTCCTAACTCATCGATCCAAAGTTTGTATCACACTGAGTCGAGGGAACGGAGTTCCGCAGAGACATTGTATCTGTAACACTCATCTCTGCAATGACATGTTCCGTGAGACCCCAATCTTGGGATCTGCCGCTCAGAAATCTCGGTCGGTGGCCGTGTAGTAAGTGTAGCTTTGTAAACATTACTTTGCTTTTAGTTTAAAAATCAAACATTGATTTTAGTTACCCAGAACAGAAGCCAGAGCTACATCGATGCACCAGTTGTGACGTGACCGCTCAAAATAATGCCATGACCTCGGCTTGTAAACAAAACCAATGTATCGGACATTACTGTACATTTACAACTCAAAGAGTGGTTGTGGGAATGGGAAGGATGGGAACTCAATCAATGATTCATGAGAAGCAGGGATGTCTCAATGTTACAGATCATAACCAGGTAATCTCTCTTTACGATACCTGCAGTTTTTGCTGCCTTTTTTTACTTTTTACTAATCCTCAAATGCTTTTGGAAAAGCCATTTAATCTTTTGAACTATTTATGATATCGTAAAGTATCGTAAACAGTAATTTTGAGCTGTTAAGCCGTGGCATTTCTAGGAAGATTGAACGTATGTGTACTTACATAACGGCTAGCCAACCTGTTGGACTGGCCTAAGAGCCTAAGAATCTCATAAAGTTTACCAGTAGGAAAATACGATTCTTTTGCACTATAATTCCTTGAACAGGAATAATCGTTTTGACTTGATTAACATAATAGTTCCCTCACCGCGTAGAAATTAAATTTCCTCATGAATAATTTCAGATCCAAATGGGCTGCTCTCACAAATGGATGAACAATGAAGAAGAAGAGCTCTTCTGTGCGTGCACTGGAGACAACTGTAATCTCGATTTGCACACCGCCTCTCTCAGCCTGAGCCATGGCATTTGGCCGTTCTTCCCGATCGTATCAAGTCTCATTATCCTCGCCATCTTTCGCTAATTTTTTTGCCAACCCACAATCCTAATTGTATTATACATGGTACTCTGTTATTGTAAAACGACTGTTATTGAGTATTTATCAAGCAACAAATACGGGTTCATTTGTTTTGAATAAATAATAATTTTCAATTAATTCTAACTAAAATGTTGTACAGGGTGGGGCATCTTTGTGGCCCGATTTGAATTGATTATAACTTCTTTAGTTTTTGGCCAAATTTTAAAATTCTTTTTTTCCCTGAATCGTCAGCCAACCCCATTTTGTTTGATACCAAATATGTTATACATAGTAAGTGTATATCTACAGTTATTGGATTTATTCTTAGAGTTCATTTTTTCGGTCGTTTTTCGGTTGTTTTTTCGGTCTTTCCCGGTGTGTCCGAAAATGGAGTCCGGTGTGGAAGAAAAGGCTTGGTCTGTGGTTTGGTATAGCAAGTACGGTTCGGCGATAAATTTTCAAACGGGGATACCGCATAAAATACGGACGTAATGCCTAACCTCCAGATCGCAAGACAATTCGACGTTCGTGGAATAAGTTTCTTGAGACTGGCAGCGTTAACAGGAAACAAAAAAAGCAGGAAAGATTAGTACGAACGGAGCTGAAAATTTAAGAAGTTTTGTCAAAATTCCGAGAAAATCCGCATATGAGTACACGAAGTTTGGCCAGAACCGAGGGAATGCCTTCAGCAAGGACCATTCGACGAACTCTGGAGGTTGATCTTCACTTTTTGTTCTTATTCTCATCGTCGATTTTCGGGAGGGTAAATTCCGCCGTATTTTTCTTCCGCACCGTACTCCATTTCTGGACACACCGGGAAAGACCGAAAAAACAACCGAAAAACGACCGAAAAAATGAACTCCAAGAATAAATCCAATAACTGTAGATATACACTTACTATGTATAACATATTTGGTATCAAACAAAATGGGGTTGGCTGACGATTCAGGGAAAAAAAGAATTTTAAAATTTGGCCAAAAACTAAAGAAGTTATAGCCAATTCAAATCGGGCCACAAAGATGCCCCACCCTGTACTAGACCTTACGTCACACATGACCATAAAAAGTCAATTTTGATGGAAGAATGAGCTCAAAAACGTTTGTTTCACGGGTGTTTAAACTGCTACAAACACTTGTAACTAACTCTCAACTCTTTACACATGAATTCTCAACTGCAATCATTCGAAAACAATTAAAAAATTCACAAAATGGAAAGAAAAACTGTGCAAAAATACCATCTCGGATTAATAACTACATGGCAATTTTACAAGCGCAAACCTATTTGTAAAATTAGAGAAACGAAGAAGCAAATCCGAAAAAAGAAATTGGAGAGAGAAAACGGAGAGCAAGCGATCTTCCTGCGAATCAGGGAAAATGCCAGACAATGGTAAACAGGTGATAAATAAAATAAAAAAATTATAAAAATTTTGAAAGAATTTCTGGAGTTGACGTCGATTTCACGGCCAATTGTTGGAAACTGTATTCGAAAAAATCAAAGTGGTAAGAATTCGCGGCTTTCCCGTCAATTTTTTGTATTTCTTATGTATTTTTTATAAAATTTGCGAGAAATTTTACGGATTATATTATTGCCAGGATTCGGATAGCGAATATTCGGACTTTGATTCCTTCGAGGAACTGTCTATATCTGAAGTTGACTCCGAGGGAGAAGACGACGACTTTCTGGTTGAGGAAGTCAGCGACGACGACGACGAAATAGACCCAGATGATATAGGTATGGGAGAATTTTATTTCCAATTCTTTCTGTGTTTAGCGGCCGAAATGGATGTGGATGATAGCGATGAGAGTGGTGCCGAGGAGGGCACCAGGATGTCCTATCAGAAGGATATGTGGCAGATTCGGATGTTCCCTTATTCAGAGGAAATGAGACAGAATGCAGATGAATACTTCACTTATGTAAAGACGGGATTGGGAAGAGCAGTTTTACATCGAAACTCACGTCCTGGACTTGTCTTTTGGACTCAGGAACTTAACAGGTGTGTTGTAGGCGTGGATATTCTATTTTTCTTCGTTTTTAGTCAAAGTTGTGGTTCTTCTTTCATACTATAATATACGTTATAGATTCTTGGCGCTTTATGGACGACGATTCACCAAGCGCGACCATATTCACATGGTCAAACTGTTGTATTCGGCTGTAATTGCGGAGAAATTGGACTTTTCGATCGTCCAAGCCATCTCTTCAATCCTCTGCCAACTTTTATGGTAAGAATAAATACGAGTGTGTTTATTATTATTTAGCCGAAAAAGTCTTCTCAATAGAAAGGATTTAACTTTGGAATGGAAGCCGCTTTACAAGTTGTACTACGAGGTCACTTATAAGAATCTGGAAGAGGTATGACTTATTTTAGATATTATTTCATTTTTAGGAGGGAGTGTTTTTACTGCCAGAAGATGTGAAGAAATCCTTGGAAAAGCTGATTCATTACGCTTGCCCGTTCTTCGCAGACGAAGCAACGCAGGAGATCCTTGACGAAGTGAGTGTAACCCGCATTTTTGTTACTTTATTTTAGTTGCGGCCGTTCTTTTGCCCACTGGATGATTGTTTTTCGAAAGGTTTATGTTTGTCTTATCATTTCTTGCCAACCTGTTTGACTCAAGAAGAACATGCCAAATTCGGGGCCGGTCTATGGTTCGAAGAGTATTGGCATTGGTATTCCGAAGCCGACCCAACAGCCACCACGGAGACTCTTTTTGCTCAGATCTTTGGAAAATTAGCTAAGGATTCTCCATTTTTCGTCGATTACAGTGATCGGATGGATGTGATATTCAGTCAGCTATTGCATTCGTTCAAATTGGATGTGGGGTCTGATCGAGTTAATGTATGGACAAGTTCAAACGTCTTCAGTCATATGGCCAATTTGATCACCTATAATTTGGGAGGAGAGAAGAATATGTAAGTGCCTTTATTATACATAAATTGTTTTTTTCCCATGTTTAGATGACTTTATGACATTATTTTAGAACCCAAGAATACTTGAACAAGCTTTTCCGAACAGTCGAAAATTACTTCCATCCTTCAAACAATGGACAATACACTCAAAATTTGATCAATTTTGTGGTTCTTCTCTCGAATGAAGTTGTGAATCGAGTGTCTCGGGAAAGATACAATTATAAAAAACATATTATTCCAGTAAGGGATGTTTGAACTTTTTTATTTGGATTTTAGATCCCAGAACAATACAGATTGACGGACGCTCAAGTGGATGCGTTTGTGAAGTCGATCCTGCCTTGTTTGGAATACGCCGCTTTCTCCAAAGTCAAGCATGAATACGTGCCTTCAATAATGCGGGTCTTGTCCTTCTTGTCTCCGGGCCTTATCATCCCGTCGGTGTTAGATTTGTAAGTCAAAATGAATATGAAATTGAATGTCCTATGTCGGGAACTATGTGTTTATTTCGACATTTTCAGAGTTTACCCAGCGCTAGAAACCGTAACGGAACCTCATCGATTAATGCAATCGCTTTATATATTGGCAGGGATTTGTGTTTCATTGGTTAGAGACGACACAACAAAAAGTAAAGGAGAAAGACGGGCTTTGAAATATACAGAATCCATCGAACCGGAGGCCCATCTAAAGAGCTTCAGGATCCATGCTATCAACATCTTGTGTAATATCTTGCCTGGAATCGATATGAACGACACAGTGAAGACAACTTTGACTGTTCAGGTAGATTATTGTTCATTTTGGGGATGTTTGATAACTTTTTTTGTTGTTGGTTGGGCATAGTGGATTAATTTTACATTGTTTTAGATCACTGTAGTTCTTTTGCTATTGATCCCGGTCCACGATTGTTCCGAGGCCATTTACATTCGGGATGACTTAACAGAAGAGGAGAAGGAGCTCTGTGCCGCCACTGCCAGATTTGATCCGTTTGTAGATCAGCTTTTGGAAAGACTGTTTAATATGCTGGAGGTCTTTGGAAATAACCCTGGTGTGAATGCACACAACACTCGGTTGAATCTGACCAAACCGCGGCAGAAGAGTGTGGAGGAAATGGTCTTGGAAAGGGGAATCGGTGGAGTCATTAGAAGTCTTCTCAAGAATTGTAGTGTCGCCATTTATGAGGCAAGTACAATATAAAATTTTGTGATTTTTGAGTTTAGAAAACGCTCAATTTCTTCTACGGATTCCTGACTCGCACCCTGGCTGATTCTCGGCCCGTCATGGACACGTTGCGATCCTTGATACCGATTTTTATTCTCCATTCTCCAGATCGCGCCTTCCCGCTGTTCTTTGATTTCACTTTCAACAAGCTGAAATTGGCCATCACTGGTAAGTGGGCTTAATATTTTTTTGAATTTGTTGTTTAGAAGACGTTTTGAACGAGGATGAAGTGGATTCATCCCTAATATGGTATTTGAATATGTTCGCAGAGGTTGTTCATGGTGCTCCGGGAGTATTTTTGACACGAAAACGGGAAGAGATCAATACTATAATTGAGTTGGGAATGCAATTCAAGTGCAAAGATGCCATTAATGTGATGGGAAGGATAATTCAGAACACAATCTCGTCTTTAACATCATTTTTCCCCATTTCTTCGTCGGTGAAAAAAGAAAAAGACCTTGGTTTAGATGAGTATTTGCCGATAAGAGTAAGAATTCTTTTAGTATTTTAGTTTTTCTCTTTAGGATTGGGCGAGAACAATAGATAAGAAGAGCTGGGACCTTAAATGGCATTTGCCGACTGATGAGGATATTGCATATGCTCAGCAAATGGTCAATCGAATCGTATTTTACCAGCTGGATCGCCTCAGAGATTCGAAGGAAGTCGATAAGCTTTCGCAGTAAGAAAATTTTTGGGGTTTGGGTAATTAAAGTTTGGTTTCCTCATCGTTTTGTTACAGCAATGACCTCCAGAAACGCCTGATCTTCGTTCGTTGCGCAATTCTCGGTGGCTCCAAACTGATGCCATTTATGGAAGGATCGCCCCTTGAGCAGCTGAATGATGAGCCGGCTGGTCTCTTTGTGGACACAATATTCTTACCCAGAAATATGAAATGTTTGACGTCAACGGATGGAAGAAATCTGAGGAATGTCGTCTTCGAAAGGATCAACACCTTGGCTGATTATGTCCTCAAGAACAGAGAAAATGACACCAAGACCATGGTGGAGATTATCGGAATCTTGAGGATATTGTTGCATGTGAGGGGAGTGGATGAAAAGTCTTATCAGCCTCTTCTGAGCACCTATCGATCCACAAAAGGCAATCTGGCCGATCCTTTGAGAGGACCCTCGGTGAATATCGAGTCCGTGATGGAGGATTCGCTGGTCTTTATGCATGTGGTAAGTTATTATTTAGTTTTTTTTTGATAAACTTTTTGCTTTCAGAAGAGATGCATCTACAAGCATCCTTTAAGTCTAAACTCGACCCATTTGGATGTGTTCAGACTGTTGATCCGCCTGTCGACTTCAACCTACAGTGCTGTCAGAATTCAGGCTCAACGAGTTCTCGACTCTTGTTTCAATACGTGGGCTCGATCTTATAAGTTTGTCCTTGATGACATCTTGTATTATATCCAGAATGGCGCTCAACTCACACATGAGCAGTTTAAGGTCAGATTTGGATTCAGATTTTATTTTTAAATTTCTCGTATGATTTGGTATATTTTTATGTTTTTAGGGGGCTCTATACATTTTATACACGGGAAAGAGCCGAAGTATTGCCCTGAGACAGGATTGGATCTCCCTTCTGAAGATCTGGCCATGCTTGGTAAAGGCGCAGTTCAGCGAGAAGCCCTCGATTGTGGCTCTTTTGGACTCGATTCATGACATGTTCATGAATAATTTTGCTTCATTTGAGATCTATTTCACGGTAAGGATTGTTTGTTTTATATTATTTTTTTCAGTTCCCTGACAATGTCCTCGAACATGCTCGGAATCTGCTGGTGAATTACGACGGTTGCATTCACCCACCGGATTACCCAGGATTTAACTATATGACGGAAGCCGAATCGAAACAACTCGAGGCACAAAGGAACGCAGAGAATGTAAAGATCTACTACGAACTGTGTTCTCAGCTCGTCCAATTGGCAAACGACTCCACTCTTCATTGGAGGCATGCTGAATTGGCCCAATCCTTGTTATCTCTTCTGCTGCGAAGAGATATCGAATATCCGAAAGATGCGGTGATAATATTCACAAAGCTACTGGCTTCAGACACGATCAGAACAAGGAAAACGGCCGTCAGTTTGATGAGTTCATGGCTGAAGATCAACAAGCCAAAGGCCAACAGGGTCGTCTTTAACTTTGATAAGGGAGAAAACGGACCCGGAGCGAAAGCACCGATAAAATACGGAATCCGGGAAGACAACAAATGGGTCCTGTTCAAGCCAGAAGATACTCCGAGAAGCGAAGAACAGTGGAATAACACGGATTTCCACGCCAAGCCATTCTGGGGATATTATACATGGCCCAAGGAATACAGAGGATATGCAGCGCCTTCGAAACAAACACAGGTAGAGAAATTGTTATTTTTTTTAGTTGGTAGGGCTGTGTTTAAAGTTGTTATTGATTTTTTTTGTAGATTAACCGGACACGCGATTCCCTAAATGCAACGGAAAAGGAAGTCTTGGCTCTGCTGACCGATTCCGCTCATCTGGGAAGAGTTCTGCAGTTGATGTCGGTGGAAGAGAAGAAAGGATCAGAAGAATTCAGTGCCTCCACTTACAGCTTCTTCTACGGCCTCACAAGACAATTCAACACCGACATTGTGGAAGCCCTCAGGCCATTTGTAGACCATTACATTTCGAGTAAAGCTGAGGCGTCACAAAGACTGGCCGCAGAAATGGTATCCGGAATACTGAAGGGCGCCAAGTTGTGGACATTCGACAAGCTGATACCGTTGAGAAATTGGCTGGGCCCAAAAATAATCGCTGTTTTGGAGGGAATGAGCAATGAAATCGAAGGCCTCTGGGCGCAAGCGATCGTCTCCATATTTTTTGATCTAGAACCACGGCAAACTTATTGGTTGTACGAGCTCTTGATGCAGTTGTGGAAGAAACCAACCGACAATTCCTATCACATCTCGGCTCGAATGTATTTCCTTCACTGTGCTGCCAGCCAATGGGAATGGAGATCCGTGGCCTTGTGGCATGAATTGGTGCAACTGGTCAAACCATTCATCGGGCATTCGCTTCAGAATCTGAGATCAAGAGTTTCGTCGTAAGTATTTTCATTTTAGTTGCATATAGTGGCCAAAAGAATAGAATAAGATGACCCTTACCTGTTTTAGAATCATATCCGATGCATGCCAATACGAGTACCGTCGAATGTATGTTCTTCCCACACTCGAGGAGCGTCTCAAGCCTCTTTGTTTCCGGGAAGTTGCGAACGCCATTAAAAATGAAGTCCCCAAGATGTTCGGAGTGGCCGCAGGCTCGATAAACAAGATCCCCTCGGGCGTAGAATTGATGGAAATGGGAGAGAACTCGACACCCGAGAATGGGGATGACCTCAAGAAGGAGAGGATGATGATGCTGACCTTCATCAACATGCTGTCTTTGTCCTCTTCCCAGTGCACAGAACCCCATGTTCTTCAATTCATGCCTTTGCTGGCACATTATTCGAATGATACGAAGTAAGTTGAATGTCTTGGATAAGATTGTGACTTTTCAGGGATGACGAATTGAAGAACGGCTGTAATCTGATACTCCTCCATGTAATGAGTGTGGTCCCGGTTCACAAAACCAATATCAATTCTCTTCTCCAGAACATTGCTGATGTGAGTGTCTCTTCCAATGCATTTATTATTGTTCTTTAGGCTTTAAACACGTGTACCTGGTGGAAAGCACGAGTCACTCTCCTAAAGTTCCTCCAAGTCGCCGTCTTTTCAAATGTTTTCTCCCTGTCCCATGCGGTTGATGATATATGCAGACTTTTATTCCATTTCCTCAACGATACTCAATTGGAGGTCAGGATTTGTGCCGCGGATACTATCTCTGGATTCATCAATTGTGGTTACGTCAGTGTGAACGATAATCTTCTGGTAAGTAGAGTGTTGTCTGGCGAAGCTTTGATAATTCTTTGTCGGAGAAAAGTTGGGAGTATCTGAAAGGATAAGTAGACGGCATTGATGTAAATATTATTTCATTTAGCCCCTCGAATAATTTTATCTCCTTTACAGGCCGTTATAAACGAAATGGCAAACAGTCAAGAGCCCCTTCGCCGGCATGCTGGCGTCCTTGGCCTGGCCGCCATCATCCAAGCATTCCCCTATACGGTGCCCACCTTCTTGCCCGACGTCCTCATGAAGTTGTGTCGCTATGCGTCGGAACGTCAGCCCATCCAAGCCACCGTCAAGAAAGCGCTCAGCGAATTCAAACGAACCCATCAAGACTGCTGGCACGAACACAAGCAGGAGTTCACGGACGACCAGCTCACCGTCCTCACGGGCCTCCTCGTGTCCCCCAATTACTACGTCTGATTATATTTTTATATGTGTTGGTCTTTCCCTCACTGAATTTATATCGGTTTTCTGTGTGCATCGTTTTTTCGATGCTCCTCAGTTTGTTTCATGGTCCCTGGGTCTTGTTTTATTGTTGAGTTTTAATAAATGATTCCACAGATAAATAATTCTAAAAAAAATGTGATTGGATATCCATTAATTAATATTTGGGTGGAGGTTTTAGATATAATTTAAGGCCTAGATGGATTACTTCCGCGGATGGATCGCCATCACAATGATCCAACAAATTGGGATCCTGGCAAGGATCGCGGTTGACTCCGAGAGCTTGCAAAGCGCTTTCTTCAAGTCTGCGACGTCCCGTAAGACCGAAATCGAAATAGAATCATAATGGTGTTATCGTTGTAGGCCGAGCAGCTCGTCCATACGTGACTTTGTTCATGGCCTTTACCGTCCAACAACTTATTGTCAAGATGGCGTTGCAAGTGGAGATCAAAAGCAGGACTCTCAACTTTATCCATGCTGCGTTCTCTCTAATAGTAGTTGTTTTCTTCATCCTAGAGACATTCCTATACGAATACTATGAGATCACAAATTCCACCATAATCCAGCTCGTTTTCAATTTAATTTCTGTCATTTTCACAGCCGTGATGTGGCCTAAATTAAGGCAAGATCAGCCGCATACCGAAGAACATAGACCCCGAAAACTAATCGCAAAACATTTTATGGAAACACAAGTCAAAGGTCTCAGCTCAGATGCCGAGAACATTAGACTAGAACTCAAAAAACAGAAATAGGTACCCGAATTACGGCTTTCAAGTCTTCTCAAACAATCACAGAATCTCAATTGCCTTCAATCTCAATCCTTTCAACTTTATTGTATGTATTGTTTATTGGTCAAGATTAAAATGGAATAATTTAGAATGTGAGGTGATCTTATATTGTTTTGGTAGCATTAGGTTCGATCAAAAGTTGTTTCGGCTTCTTGATTCGCCTTCTGATGATTACTGTCTGCCCAGGTTTAATCCCGACGGTATCCACAATATGTTGTTGAATGGCTGTGAATTTAAGACCAGGCCTATCTTCTGTTGCAGGTTGAGCTGATTTTGAAGATTCCTCGCGTTGCGCGGCACTTTCAGGGACCGGGTTGTCCAACTGAGGCGGCCGATCGGTGAAACTCTGATCTCCACTAACTGTCTCGCCTGTGTTTGAATCGGGAATTGCGTCGGTAGTTACATTTACCTCCACATCTTCATCCTCTGTAAACGTCTCACTCTTTGGTCTTCGTTTTCGTTTCAGAATCGATGGCTTCGCTGTCCTTGGTCCCAACTTCATCAATCCCGTGTTATGAGGGCTTTCTACATTCAGGAAAGGAGATTTCGTGGAACTGTTCAGAGATCCAGCAATTTTTTCAAGCTTGGTATTCGTATCAGCGAGAGATTCAAGATAATCAAGCACTTCTGGAGGCGGCTCGTTGTTCAAGTAAAGATGGGGAACAAAATCTTCATGACTGGGATCTGAAGACGGCCTACCCTGACGGAAATGCACACTGCATACCTAAAAATAATTATTAAAAACCCAATTGACGCTCTAAAAAGGGAGAATAAAGTAATAGAAGAGCACTTACCCTGTCCTTCAAACTGATTTCACGATCACCAAAGACTTGCAGCCACCTGACCCGCTTCAGTCCAGGTTCCTTGGGAATGCAGAAGAATCTGACGGACTGATATGCATTTCGACGATTCCAGCCACAAAACACGCATTTTTCATTGCCAACACCACCTAAATTCGAAGAGTTATCCAACTTTTTTTGAGATCACTTACCTCTACTCATTTTGTATGTCTCACACCGAAGACTCGATCAGCTTTTTCTCGCAAAAAGACAAAGTCAAAAAGAAAGCGGAGGTTTCGCCGCGAAAATTCCTGATCATCAAGAGACTTGGCGTTCTATGTAAGTCACAAAATAATTTCAACTTCAAAGTTTGAATGATAATCGAATTGAACTCGAATTTTCGGACAAAAATAACTTATAATCTGCAGTCTCCCTGAAAATGATGCAGAAGCAACGGAACGGGCCAGTTATAGTCGAGATCCTGGAAGATTGTAAAAAATTCCACCAAAGTAAACAAAAACACTTTATTTTGATAAAGGCGAAGATTCAGAAAGTTTGAAGTAACAAAATGAATGAATATGTTTTTTATCGAATGTAATCTATAAGTAATATTGAATGCTTTTCCAAATAGCTTTAAGTCAGAATGGATCTTGATCTGGTTCGAAATCCCACCGGATTTATGAGATCCGGTCCGGGGAGTGTTAACAAGTCCGTTTGATAAGGGCAATTAATTCCAGGCCAACTGTTTGATGTAAAATGAACACGACTTTGAGACAGTTTATTCTCCATTTTATTCTTGCAAACGTGTTTTCTTCGATCTGTTGTCAAATATATTAGTCATCCTTTTTTCCTAATTTGGTGGTGAATTTTCTTAAATTTTGTAAATAAGGTCTAAATGTCAGTCTGTAGGGAAAATAACGGTGTGGTCGTGCCTTGTAATCGCCCATCATCGCTTTGCGACGGCTAGCCGCGGCTGGGGACTTGGTGCCGATAGCGGCGAGGCGATACATTTTGCTGCAACGACCCGCCATTATTTTCCCGACGAGACCATAAAAAATCACTTAATAGGGAAGTACCCCAAGTGCGACGCTCAGATTTTCTTTAAACTTTGCACACACATTGGGAATGGACTAAATATCAATTCACGAAAGTTTTAGCTCGCGCTTTGCAAATTCGACAACGAGACAAACGCATCAAGTTGACCGCTTTTAACAACGCGTAGTATCCCAAGGTCGCATACTTGAAAGTAGTCGAAAAGCAAGTCGAAACGCTTGCAAGTTTTGTCCGGTTTTTATGTCCGAAATAAAAATTGATTGGGCAATTTTATTGGCCAAACACTGGTTATGAGGACCTGCCCGGCCCGATTCCTTGCGTCTATAAAGTTTATTCTGGACTCTTTGATTGGCATCTGCTGATGAGTCAGGATGCTGTTGCTGAATCCCAGGAGAAGTAAGTTTTTAACAGCTTGCTTTCTGCAAGGCGTTAGTCAAAATCTCGCATGTGTCTTAGGAAGCGCTTGTCTGAATTTTTTCAAAATTTCAAGAAAATGTAATTGTAAGGTCTAAGGTTGATAACTTTCTGCAAATTTACCAAAAAAAGTCGTTGAAAATATTATTTTCTCCTTTTTGTTTACCGCAAATGCTCTCAAGACGACGAGTAAACATGTCAAAAGTTATGACGTGATGTCCTTTAAAGATCCCCGGTTTCGCTGATCCTATCACCTATCACTTTCTTGACACTTTAGCGGTGGTCTTCCTCCCCCTCCTCCTTGCCCTCAGGCATTATGACATTTCTGTTCGGCATTCTTCACCATTCTGAGCCGAACTTGAAGCCCTGTGTCCAAATGTTACCCAATCAAACAAAGAGGTCCATTCTTTTTGCTTTATCCAAGCTTTCGATTTCTCTCCTCGAAAACCGAAGTCTCCTGGCTCACACAAAAGTTTGATTTGGACCAACTGATCGGAACACTTTCGAGGTCTTTTTTGAGCCCCTACGGAACATTCTTAATTGCCTACCTGGTCGTTAAAGATTGTCATAAAGTTTATTAAAAGCCGGGGACAAGAAGATGATCTTTAAGTACACCAGAAGACCGGGGCTCCGGCGGAGAGTCGAAGGTAGGTTTATTTGATTTGGGGGATGGTAAAGGAGACGGGAGTACTGTATTTAATAAAAAATGTGATTAGGGTTTCAATCTAAAAATTATGAAGCTTTGGGTTCCTAAAAACCATGAAATTTGTTAGCCCGAGTTTTGCAGAACTCAGCGATTTTTTTAAAGCTGAAATTAATAAAATAAGAGAATTATTATCGGTAAAGCTTCTATAATATTAAAAATGCGAACTTTTCTGGACTACCAACGCTTACAAGTTTCCGGAAGTAGTTTGTCAAATTCACAAATCACTCGACCACTGGCTTCGGGGCCTTGCACAAAACAATTAATTAACTTCCTGATCCGGCCCTAAACAACAATAAAAACTAGCTGAGAAGAGAGCAGGTCTCCCCGGTTTGTGATTTTAATTGGTCTCAGGCTGTTTCCCCAACGTTTGGGGCGTTTTTAAGTTTTAGGGATACTAGATTTTCAGTGTCCAAATAAATCCACTTTTTCTATTTTCCTCAAATTGCACAAACACTAATCAATCCATTATGCTCTAAGGGCCAAAGACAAATTGCCATAATTAAAAACTGCCAATAAAAAAAAAAGTAATTTTTTGATACCTCCAGGGTTCTTTTATCACCTCGAACAACCTGTCATCCTCATTTCTCTCCTCTTTCCAACTCAATTATTAGCTTGTGTTTTGAACACCTACCGTAATTATGTTGTTATTTCGCCCCATTCCAGCGGTCGAAATGTTTTGGAATCTAATCACAGAGAAGTACCATCGTTACCACGCCTCTCATATTGTGATGGTACTGGTTATCATCCTCTACAGTCTGTTCGGAGCTGTTGTTTTTTGTGCTCTTGAAGATGGGAATGAGAAGGCGCATATCACACAAAGGCATAAAACAGAAGTGGTAAAAAAGGATATTGCGAGGAATACGTTGATTGGGGAAATGCAGGTAGGCCGTCAACATATTCCTTATGAAAGTTCTACAGATGTTATTAATTTGAAGTGAGCTGAAGTTTTTTTTGGCCATACCTCTGCCAATTTTATACATACGTGGAAAAGGCCTTTTTTAAGTTCCCAACTTCTTATTGAAAAAATTCAAAAAATGCCGTCTTTTCTCCAACTTTCCTAATGTTTTCGGTTGTTACCGCAGACCTGCAAAGCAAGTTAACTACTCCCATGCGAATTCATAAAAATCATTTGCCCTCATTTCTGACAATTTATTTTCAGTACATCTTTTTCCGGCATGTGAATGTGACTGCTTTGCACCAAAAGACGTTTCAAGACGTCCTCGACCGGTATGACGTCCAAATGAACTTCAAATTGGAGGCTGATAAGAAGGATCGTATCGATATGATCTACGAAAAGTCAAGATGGGATATCTGGGGAGGACTTTACTATGCGATTACCTTGTATACTACGATTGGTAAGTCTGGACTTGGTCATAAAGAAAACAGACCTCTAAATGTATGGCCTGTAAGTCATCGATCTTATATTTGCATTTTACAATGCTTTCCAAAAATTGTTCATCGGGTCTTCAGAAAGGCCCTGAACTTGACTTATAGAACAAAAATTTGGTTAAGGAGCTATTGGAGATCCTAAAAGAAGAAATATGTTGGGTTATTTTCTTGGTCAGAGAGGTAGAGAACTGTAGTGTCTCGCATTTTGCGCACTTTTTATTATTATTTAATATTATATAACATCAAACTGTATGAATGACGTCATAAAAAATGTAATATTTATGTTCCAGGCTATGGTGACATCGCCGCCCGCACCTTCTACGGTCGGCTGTTCACTATTTTCTACGCGATTGGCGGTATTCCCCTAGTCATCACTGTGCTCAACGTTTGGGGCGGTGGACTTTTCGAATTAATGCAAAGTGTTTGGAACAATTACATAATGAGATGCGTGAGGATGTTCAAAACCACCAAAAAAAGAAAACCTGCCCTCGAGGATTACGACGAATTCGATGGGGAGTTTGGAAGTGATGTGGGCACAGAATTGATCGATAAGAAAGATCCGTTCGAACTCCAGAAGCCTCAGCTACCGCTTCAATTGGCGTTCTTCGTGTTCGCTTTATGGATGGGACTCTGTTCTCTGGTTTTCATGTTCATCCAGAAGTGGGATTTCTTTACTGCCCTGTATTACTGCGCCATTTCTCTGACTACTATCGGTAAGAAGATCGGATTTGGATGAAAGTTAACACAAATTTCGATGACATATGTGTAATTTTAAACCCAAAATCTATCCAAAATTTTGTGATTTTTGGATTCTAGAAATCGTATTAGCAGAATGTCGAATATACTGGTTGACAAAATTTTCTTTCCACCTCGTTTCTCGGGAACCGCTTCGCCTAGAATCTCCAAATTCGGCATAGAAACATCCTAGGACAGTCTAACACCATGCCCAAAAAATCATATCATTTGATGCACTTTACATGCCCTTTTTCCAAAAAAGGCAAAAATCCGGATGACAAAATTTTCTTTTCACTTTGGAAAAAACGTTTGTAACTCATAAGGCAGAGGGTTTTAAGGCATGATTGTGGTATCGTTGTGTTCGCGAAGAAGTCCTCTCTCGATTGGTGTCACAACTTACGGGGGTTTTCGTTTCTTCGCCCTTGGGCGTCGGCTCATCGTTGCCTTGTCCATTTTCAGCCAAATTCGTGGCCAGAGGAGCTCGCATAAGGCATAAGGAGATGAAAATGCCTTTAAAAAATCTCGCATTCATGTTTGCAACATTGTTTCCTCCGGCAGTAGAATTTGATTAAATTTAAGTGCGTTGCAGGGGAAAACGCGCGCTTCCAGGGTTCTCGTTACCAGAAAATTACGCTATTATGGGAACACTGCAGATAATTCAAGTAACTTTTCCTGCTTATATATTTTCTATGATACTACAGAGTTAAAAAATAGTGACGATTTTAATCACTGATGTCGTGCTTAGATGTGAGCAGAAGAAAGGTTCCAAATGCCCCATGTACAAAATTTGCGACTCTAAGCTTCCTACGAAAGCTATTCGTCGTGGAAAAAATGTTGAAGGCCTGTCAAGGTCAATGTATTAAAGTAGTCTGGTAGCCAAAAGTCGCAGTATACCAAGCTTAAGTAATGCCAAGGGCTAGTGCAACAACCTGCGTTACTTGAGACGACATAGACCAGAGAGGGGTAAAATAAGCTGGTAGATTTCAACACATGCTGTCGTATAAGCCCTAAAGTACGCCGTATGTAGCGAAAATGGATGTAATTTGGACGTTTCCATTCTGTACAGAAGTGATTCGTCGGTTTTGCGGACCCAGGCAGCGCTCATTTTCCCTTGCAACACACTTAAATTAAATCGAATTCTACTGCCGGAGGAAACAATGTTGCAAACATGAATGCGAGATTTTTTAAAGGCATTTTCTTCTCCTTATGCCTTATGCGAGCTCCTCTGGCCACGAATTTGGCTGAAAATGGACAAGGCAACGATGAGCCGACGCCCAAGGGCGAAGAAACGAAAACCCCCGTAAGTTGTGACACCAATCGAGAGAGGACTTCTTCGCGAACACAACGATACCACAATCATGCCTTAAAACCCTCTGGCTTATGAGTTACAAACGTTTTTTCCAAAGTGGAAAGAAAATTTTGTCATCCGGATTTTTGCCTTTTTTGGAAAAAGGGCATGTAAAGTGCATCAAATGATATGATTTTTTGGGCATGGTGTTAGACTGTCCTAGGATGTTTCTATGCCGAATTTGGAGGTTCTAGGCCCAGCGGTTCCCGAGATACGAGGCGGAAAGAAAATTTTTTCAACCAATATAAAAGTACCTATTTCCACAAAAAAATTGTCGCTTTCCGAGAAGAGAAGACAAAATTTTAGCCAAAAAAAATGATTTTTTCGCTCTTCTCTTCTCCCTATTTCCTATGGTCCTCCGCAGAAACCGTTGAATACTTCGGTTCAACCTGCAAATTATGTGCTAAAACTTTTATGGATTTATTTATAGCCGCCACTGTAGATTGTCTTCAAACAATTTCACCAAAAATTTTTAGGTCTCGGCGATGTTACAGTACCCCATCACATTGGAGTCATCAGCGCCATCCTGATCATGTTAGGCCTCTCTGTAGTTAGCATGAGCATCAATATCATCCAACTGCATATCGAATATGTCTTTGCGAAGATTATCCGATCTATTGATAGTGATTTCAAGCGGGCTTTGATCGGTAAGAGCCATTTACATTATACTTGATGTCTAATGTAATATAATTGATATTTTTATGGAATTTTTCACCAAAATAGACCCAAATTTCAGAAGAACGAAGGAAAATGTCGATCGCTACCAGTATGAGTGATCAGAACATGGTCCGGAAGAACACAAATACAGTGTTATCAATCCCAGTCCCGACCCTGGAAGAGCAAGAAGAATTTCGAAGAAAAAGCACAGCCATTGATCTTGCTGAAGGTAAAAATGCCGCTGATTCCCAATTTAGATTCATTTCAGCTGACGCGAATGCCATCCAGAAGTACGCAAGGGAAATGTCATTCATGGATAAAATGCTGATCCAGTTGATGAGTTCCCATCAGAAGAAGATGCTGAACGAAAGAGTCGCCGAGAAGAGTAAATTAAGGAATAAATACACCCAGACTGATGAGAAGAAAACTTCGACATCAGCACAAACCGACCACTTGAGGCAGTTGGACGGACTGGGCTTCATCCGGACCTCCACGATCTCCACGGATTCTGAGAGCGAAGATGATGACAACGCCCCTGTTACTACAGCCGCTGGGACTTCAAACCCAATGGTTAATATTGGAGGAGTCAGAGCGGGACCAACGGTTCAACGACCGCAAAGGAAACGGGGGCTGAGCAGGAAAAAATTGTACATCTACAATTGCGGGGACTAAAATAATGTTAATGCCTGGTGGGTAAACTAACCGCTTCTAAAAATTTGGTTCTCCCATAAGCAATCTTTTGGCCACACTATTTTTATTACTAGAATTACTGGTAGTCAATAATTTCAAGGATCTCTGTGTTATACTTGATTGTTATGACTAATATAAGATATAAATCAATGTATTTTGTCTCTAACAAATCTATAAATCTGCATATTTGAGCAATCTTCAATTTAATATCAACATCAACAAGAAATCAACAATAAAAATCTAAAATAATAACAATATTATCCACCTTCATCTCTGTGCCTAAATGGGCAATTCATGCTAATCAAAGGGCAGCCATTTGGATGCACATGGTCAAACCAGCATTTGGAGAGCTTCTTTTTGTCGGGCTTATCGAACTTCGAACGTTCGCTGAGCCAGTCGCGGATCTTAACGTTGCCTTTTCGGACTTCAAAAGCTTGATGAAAGTTCTTGAGGAAGGTCTGAATTCCACCACATTGGGATTTGAGTTGGGTCTTTTCATCCTCTGTTAAATACGGGACCAATTCATTCAATGGCACGGAGTTATTGGACGTTCTAAAAACAACATTTACAACAATAATATGATCTTGCCCTTCATTTTTACTGATGATGATCTCCGCCAATTTCTTCGACAGTTTTTGTTTGAAATCATAATCTAATTTGGTGCAGTTTCGAACTTCCGCTTTGCTGGCTATTGGTTTAAAAGTTGGCCTTAATTTATTTGCCTTTTCCAAGAGTTCTAAGATCACTGCATCCAGATTTTCGGCCAATCCAAGACTTGGGACAGTACCAACAAAGCAAATCTAAACATAAATATAGAGAAAGCACGTCTTCTGCTTACTTTTTTAGTACTCGATATCTTTAATCGATCAATTTTGACGTCAAACCCGAGCCTTTGAATGATTGAATGGACGTAATTCAGATATTGGCCATAAGTCCCAATCCCATTTCCTCCATGCTTTGGATTTGCTGGATTCGAAGAGAATTTAGTGTAAAAGTCATGCGGGCAACATGGCAGGAGGAAGAAATTGCAACGTTTCCTGGAAAAAAGTTGTTCTTAGCGAAAGGAAACAACATTTTAAATAATTTTGGATGGTATTTAAAAAAGATCACCTTCTAGTGACCTCAATCTACAATGCCAGTCCGGAAGATATTAATTGTTACCTAAAGTTAAGACAAAACTACAAAGCCTCACCTGGCAGCCATAATGGGTATCCACGGTGTAAGTTCATCTGAATGATTGCCAATCAAAAAGTCCGCTTCAACCGGTAGTGTGCTGACCTCCTTTTCCGATGGATCAAGACTCTTTTGGATCAGATTACATCGCTCCTTAAACATCCCCCATATCTTCCTTGTCCTCGCATCAATCCCACATCCATTCCAACCCATAATGGATAACAAATAAGTCAAAAGTCCGTTTCCACATCCAATATCCACAAAACATTTGATTTCAAGGTTCAACGCACGTTGTAGACACTAAAGACAGAACAGTTTGAAGTCCTCGTAGGACGACCAAAGAAAGCGGATAACAAACTTACTATAAGATAAGATGCAATCCCACAATCTTCAAATACATATTTCTGAGGGTCTGTTCGTTCCGTCCACTTCTACAACCGATAAGTCATTAGAGAGTGCATTTCGATCACCTTCACAAGTTCTCGGCCATGGTTCGCTTTTATATCTTGATACACATTAACATAAACATCTTCATCAATAAGTTCATGGCTTTTTCGAACAGTTAAATCCATCCAAAACAGAGGTCTACGTCTACGGTCTTCTTGACTAATTTATTCTCCTCCAAAAAATATTTTTCCTTATTTAACGCTATGCCAAAGAAAATTTGGCCGTATTGTTTTCGCTTCGGGACTCAGGAACGTCAAAGCGGGAGCAGGAGAAGTGCGTTTCGTTACGAAATTCAGGCAGAACTTGGCATTCCGCGAAATATGAATCGCGCGAGTTATTTTTTCGCTCGAAAGTGAATTTCAATAAAAATAAAATTGCTTTTTATGCTAAAATATTTCTTTGGTATCTAAATCATGTCTTCGAGACCAAAAAGAGAAGTAAAACGAAGGTCAAGGTATAGTCCGCCACTTGAGGCGCCTCCGGTATCAGCGGTACGACATTTTTTAATTATTAATTGAGTTTCTTTATTTCTTGCATTTAATGAATGTATTGTTTTAGCCAACTCCGCCACCACCAGTTAAGCCTCCAATAAAGAAGAGAACACCAGCTGGTCCTAGAAAAGGTGCGAGAAACAATAAGGCACCAGAAACAGTTGAAGTCAAGCATGAATTAAATAATGTTGAGCTTGGAACATCTATACAATCAGTAAAAGAGGTTCCGTTAGTTGTCTCAGAGGTAAAACAAGGTAATTTTGTTTTTTCTTGACAGTTTTTTGGTTTTTAGAGTTCTCGAATATAAATGCAAGCGGAGATGCTAAAGTGGAAAATGTGCCAAGTCAAGTTACTCCTTCTGTTAAGCCTCCCTTGACTCGAGTTCCTTCAACATCTAGACCAAGGAGAAGTCAGATTAAACCGGCGAGGTTTAGTCCAGTTCCAGAGCCCAAACCAGGAGTTTCTTTTGAATTAAATCAAGGGGGTTCCGTAGACCATCCATTCGCGAAGAATACAAGTGGATTTGAACTTCCAGACGAGATTATCAAGTCTGCTCTTCATAGAAAAGTGTGTAAATATAATTGTAGCTTGATATCTTGATATTTTTTACGGTTTTGTAAAACGTAGCTTTATTTTAGAACTCAAGACCAGCTACTCCAAGTGCTGCAGCAACAAGTCAAAACAAATCTTTGACTTTGGATGTACAGACTTCATCTAAAACAATATCTCAACCCTCTCCGGCATCCGTCTCATCTGCCGTTTCGGGTATGTGAAATGTTTATATTATTGTTTTTTTTTGACTTTTAGTGAAAACAGAATCAACTCCCGATACGGCTCTGCCGAGGCCTCGGCTTTCTTCGATATTCAAATTAGGTCGGAAGTGCGTGGAGGCTTGCAAAGAACGATCGGAGAGTCCAATCGTTAAAGCAGAGACCCCACCTGTTCCCAAGACTCCAGAACCTCTTCTGCAACCATCAACTTCACACGAAACTCCCCAAAATGGAAATATTTCTCTACTGCAAACTGATACAAAAGCCGAGGAAGGGATGGAAATATCGACGGAAAGTCCTATTACTGAGCCTGGAGTTAAGAAAAAAGCATCGAGAAGGAAGTTGGCTCCACGAGTATTGAGTTTATTAGGTGCAGAGGAAATGGTGAGCAGTAGGAAACGGAGGATCAAGCCGGTTGCCAAGTTTTCCCCTTCAAGAAACGATGGTAATAAGTCCAGTTTCTATGACAGTCCACCGGTTAAAGTGCCTAAGGTGGCGCCCTTGAAGGTATGTTGGGTTGGATGTAATTTTTTAAACTTGAAATCGGATTGGAATGATTTTGATGTTGTTTTAGATCATCACGAACCCAGTGGACCCCGCAACTCCCTCGGTTCCCCCACCAACAGCCTGCTATCCATTTACTCCCGATTTCTACTTGCCAGATCAAACTTCACTCCAGTTGGCATTGGAATCTCAAAAACGACAATATGAATTGGCCAATATTCAGAGTCAACAGGAAGCGGCCAAGAGGGATCTGAGTACATCATTATTGGAGGGAAGAAAACCCCGAAACAAGGCCTTGTCAATATCACAATTTGCTCCGGAGCTGATTAAAGGATCCTTGGACTCGACCACTCCAAAGCCGGCTGGATCCGGAACTGGACGGAGAGGAAGACCGGCGAGAACAAGCACTTGTGAAGGTAGGTGTCTAAAGTAATGTCCAAAATTGGATTATTTATTCAGTTTTGATTTTTATGGTAGTCTTGTTATGGTCTGAAGTTCATTTATTTTCAGCTTTCACCCCTCAATCGGCCCTCCCTCGCCAACCCGCCTTCCACTATCCACCTCAACATGTTGAAGTTGCACAAGATGAGGTCGCTCAACCAAATGATCATGAACCAAGCCCAGAGAAGACTCCGGTGAAACCAAAGCCTTTGAAGAAGTATCAGTCATTTGGTACGACCAAAGCGCAGGGATATGCACATCGGCCGTTCTTCGAGGAGATGAAGGCCAGAAAAGAATTAAATCCACTTGCAGTTGGGCTCGTATTTGAGAGAAAACTTGTGACACCGGATGATTACTTCTACCGGGAAGTCCTTATTAGGTAAGAAGAGGCTTTTTGTGATGAATAGAGTGGTTTAGGTATCACATTTATATATTATCAGTCTGTGGGGTTGTACAAATTAATGTGTATATCATTTTAGGCGGGAAGATGGCCGTTCCGGGTCTGGTCGAAGAGAGGAGGAAGTGGATATTTTGGAAGGTGTCTCTGAAGACAAACTGGACATAGAAGCGGAGGAGAATGAAATATTGATAAAGAATCCTGCATTTGATTGTGTTGCGGATGTCAGAAAAGAGGTTCCATTTGCATTTGAAGGACAAGAAGATGATGATACCGAGTCACCGATGGAGAGAATTGAGAAAGAGTAGGTCCTGGATCTTTTCGCATAGTTTGACATCGTTGTGGTTGTGTAGATAGTGATTTATTATTCTGGGTTTAGGGTCCTGGAGATGGATAATCCCTATCAAAGACAACACCTCACAACTTTGTTGGCATATATATCCAGCCAACGACTCATTGACTTAAATACACTTGAAGTGAAAGGTGGATGTTCACTGTTTTACACCCAAACTTTGAAAAATGCCTCGAGAATGAGAGAGAATTTGCTGTTATATACTGTAGCCAGAATGGACGCCTTGACTGCATCTCACGCCTATTTGATAAGGAAATTGCCAGATGAGTTCTTGGCCTCATATCTCAATTTACTGAGGTTTTTGAAGCTGACAGTGAGTATTCCCAATTTACAGTTTGAGTTTATTTTGTTTTAGGGAACTCAACTTCCGGTGTATTTGACTGGACGAGCAACCGAACCAGAGGTTGAAAAGGGGAACGTTCACATTGCAGAGTTTTTGGACTCGAAATTAACGGATCCTGGAACAAGATTCAACAAGGTTTTACAGGTAAGAATTGGGTTTTATTAGAATTAATGATTAATGGACGGATGATAAATATATAAGTCTAATCAACTTTTAAAATTTTAGATAAATCCGATCCCCGGAGTCTCCTTGGTCCTGGTGTACCCTCAAATCATTTGTGGAAATCAAGTCATCAACAAACATGCCCATGAAAATATGTTTAGAAATCTTCTCCCAGCTGCGATCAGATGTGTAGAGAAAGTTGAACTCAGATTCTCATCGATGGTCGACTCAAAAACCTTGACTCACATGTGTTTGGAGATGATCAGACAGAGGGTCAAGGAGATCGCCAAGAGAAGAGCGGACGATCATATTTTCTTGGCTGGATGGGGAACAAGTTGTTTGTTAAATATTCAGGTAAAGAATGAAATGCGTGATTATAATGAGTGTTTTAGGCGATAAGAAAGATCTCAGGAGTCAGCGGAGTCCTCAACTTTGCATTCCCCATGAAAAATCACATCGGAGTCAGAGGGGTGAGTAATCTTTGATGGCTTTTGATGTAATAGTTATAGGATGAAAATATTAATTAGCTTTGTTTTAGACAGTGGATGACAATATTTGCATTACGTATTGCCCTTCGCTGTTTGTTGTGGGGGAGAATGCCTCAAACTGTGACATCCAAGAAATGCAGGAGATGAGACAAAATATGATTTGTGATTCTGGGCTGATTGTGATCGGAAATGCGGACAAGAATCTTTATGTATCCCCAACGGCATTATCCATCGAAAGAGCGAGCCAGCATTGCGTGGATCGACTTATTTTGGTGAATTTTTGTTGTTTTTTAGTTGAGCGATCTCTTGATGTCAAGTGGAATATAAATTAATACGCTAAATGTTTTGCAGGAGCACACCACTGACTTTATTAAGCAAGTGGTGGCAGAGGGAGGATTGTCAGTCAAGGATAAGCGACAGTTCTTGAAACCCGTGAAACTGCCCTCTCAATTCGAAGTTGATGTGAATACTTTAAAGGGAAGAGCGAGTGGTGTTATCGGAACAAACAAGGGCAAGCCGGTCAAAGGAGCACTGGTCAAGAAGGACTCTTCGTAAGTTTGAGTTTGGTTTGGGAACGTTTTGATTGTTTTTATTTTAATTTATGGAAGATTGAGTGCCTAAAATTATATTTTTGTTCATATTTTTTGTTGCAGTGTCAATCTGGACAGCGTAATGCCGCCAATTGTCTCCAAATACAAGCCCGTCCAGCCCTACACAGGAGCTCCTCGAGGCCGGCCACCAAAGAATGCACAAAAACCCAAACCTCCGATGATTTCCCCGGCTCTTGGAGTAGCCAGAAACGCATTTACTCAAGTCCTAAAAAGAACAACCGGCACAGTCCAACATGTGGAACATCGAATCCATCCTGCAGCCTCAAGGATTCTTCAGCCAGGAGTTCATGGCCAAGCCCAGAGAGTTCTGTTGCCTCCAGTTCGAAGGGAAGAACGTCCGATTATCCATCAGCCGAGGCCTCCCCCGCCTCCCCAGCCTTCGCAATCCGAAGCTGCTCGACTCCAAGCCCTCAGCGATGAAGCCGCTGCTGCCGCAGCTTCTCTTCAGAACCTTTTCGGACAAGATGAAGCTGAATTCTGAGACCTCAAACATGTCATGTTATCCATGGCTACTATGACTCTTATTCCTACACCTGTTCATAATATTGAAATATTGGTTAATAAAAGCAATTTGTTGAGATTTTAGGCTAATAAATCTGTTTTGAGTACCCGCTATTTATTGAGTGGACGTTTGATATTTTGAAAAAAGTATTATGTATAATAACGGCTGATGAAGAAGATTCAAAAGTCATCTTCGAGCATCTCAATCTCCGTAGGACTGATGTTTCGTCCCCAATTGGAAATAAACAACTTGCTGGCCGTGTTTTTGGTGCACAAAATGGCCCAGCCAAATGAAAAGATTTGAGCAACGAAGAGGTAGAGGTGACACACCTGAAACAAAGCAGTGGATTTGGAAGTTTAGAAAGGAAACTTTGTTATTGAAGATTTTGTGGTCGAAAAATAGGTCCTTGGGAGGCTACAGTAACCCCAAGTGCGAATTAATAAATATCTGCAAAGCGCCAGATGTAGTTTTTAGAGATAAAACGCGGCTTGTTTAGAGTTTAGTCATCAAACTTGAGTGCAATCAAGAGGTCACAATTTTTGTAAAAATTGACCAAAAAGAACTTCCAATAATATAAAACAGATCATTTGTATTCACATCCTCGCTAACAGACCCGGTTACCGCCACTCCACCCAAAATGAAAATCACTGAGGTTAAACTGAACGCCGCGTCCTAAAAATGCGTAAAAATTAAAATGAAACGAAGCTTTTTGCTTACCAATTTGACATAATAAAATTTCTGAATAGTAAACCACAACGACAGCAATATACACAACAAACTGAGCAGGTCGAAGATGGCGATCAGATTGAAACCAGAGTCATGGGAGAACTGGCGCTGCGCGGAGTGCCAAATCATTAAAGTGCATATTGAGCATATCTAAAATTAGATCGGAAATGAATATATAATGGCCCAGTAAAGAACATCATGAATAGGAATGGGGTCAATTTACATTTGAACTGAAATTTGAAGAAGCCCTTTGAAACAAAATTAGAGAGCCTTTGACTTCCGATATTCAATATTTTTTTATTTTTAGGGTTCGTATTAAATACACAGTTAGAGTGGCTGTACTTATAAACTACAGACTAAAATTTTGAATAATTGACATCAGATATACGTGTATGTAATAGTTCAAATCCTAATGTCGAACTTGAAAAACATGCATTGATTTGCATTCTAATCTCTAAATTTGACAAAGTTCTCAACCTTTATGTCAGATTTTCTTTTATTTTTTTGTAAGATTTGTGGAAGAAAATTGATAACAACTTGAAATGTTTCTTACCATGGAGAAAAGTCGTATTACGACGAGCACCGAATGCGGATATCGGAAGATAAAAGCGGGCAACCGACCGGGCCTCAGAACCCATCCGGCTTTAGACACCACCATAACAGTGAATCCACATCTAAAGCCGTTTGCGGACTTTTGTGGACATCACCAGACACCTACAATCACATCTTTACAAGTTCGAAAAAATCACTGCAGTTATAATATCGCAAATTAAATTTTTCGAATAAATAAAAGGCAAGATAATTATGCGGATTCAATGAAAAAATAATGAGTGTTTGTAATTCAAAAATCACTAAAATATTTGCGAGGAAAGTTATAAAATATTGTGATGTAAATTTAAAACAGCTTTTGAGATCATTGGATGACCCACAATGGAGGGAAGAGCTGAGAAAAGTATTGAAAAATATATCAATATTATTGTAGACAAAATGATGACTAAAAGTTACATTGAAACTATAGTAAATGCCTCGAATTCCTACGGCTTAAACCCTTATCGCTTTCCCAGCTCCACGCCCGGAAGTTCTCCAAATGCCCCGCCAAGTCTAGACGTTGCTAAGCTCTCATAATTAAGCGCATGTCCTCCTCCTTTCTCTCCAAGGTAGACCTCACGCAACTCCTCCGAAAAAACAAAGGACCCATAAACTTTTACGTCGTGCATAAGGAAATCGGTTCCGAAGTAGGTCAACACAAGATCCCCGGAGGGCATTTGGGGGAACGTGTCAGCGTCTAGCTTCTTCTTGCTCATTAGGCCCGGAAATCCGATTGTCAGCGAGCCGAAACTTGTTGCCCTCAGGGCGCTGCAGCAAGTCCGAAAATTGTGTTACGGGGCGGGGGATACATCTACCAAGGAATAAAGACAGAAAGGACATGGGAATGTTGCAAAATAAATTGAGAAAAGCTATTTGGAGGGTTGTAAATGAGGACGAAAGTATAATAGAGAAGCCGGCAATAAAAGGGGAGGGCTGTAAACAAGAGTCAGGCTCAGAAAACACAAAAATAATATCCAAAACCCAGTTTTGACATGTTTTTTGACAACAGTTGGTGAGTTTTTGTAATAACGAAATGGTATTATTTTTAGTCACGATTTCTAAAATGGGTCACCGTGAAGGGATGACTGATCGGATTAGTCCCAAATTTTGAAATAATAACCTTGATAGGGTCTTGATCCTCAGAATTTTGAGCCCTCATTTATTAGAGAACCTCGAGATATTCAGCAATTGTTGTTTTCCACAGTATCCTAACGCTAACCATGTGCCACAATGTGCTCAATAATCAATTCTTCAAAATAACCGAGTTTTAAAGTTTCCAAATGACGTAATGGGCAATTACAGAGAGAAACGCTTGAATAAGCTAACGGCAAATCTCAAGGGTATAAACAACAAAGCCTATAACTAAAAACTACAAGAGTTTTTATTCTTTAAGCGTAAAATGGCTCAATATCTCGGGGTTTATAAAACAAACCACAAATTCAGCTGTGTAAACCCTATTCATAGAACCTAGCCCTCTAAATTTCAATTCTTTCAAAACTTCTGGGTTTAAAGTTAAGAATAAACCTCAATTTACATGATTCTTGCCCTCATGAACGGGTACTTTAAACATAAAATACAAAATTAACTACATATTCATGTCAGCATAAACCTGGTATAAATTTTCCAAAATATCATCGTCTGGATGCTTTTTGTCCTTTAAAAATCGAGTTCCTTCCCAATCCACACGGATTTTCCCACAAAATCACTTAAAAACCCAAAAATTACTAGAATATTATATTACGCAATTACACAGCTCCAAACCCTGTGGGCAAACAGCGAAAAAAGGGGACGCAAATCGCTCCTTTTATGGTTTCTATGTGAAAGCGAAAGGATCCTGAATCATTTAGGATTCCAAACAAGACGTAATAGATTCAGAAATGAATAATTTTACAAGATGTAATGGAAAGGAGTGGTAAAAAGTTGAAAAAGAGGTAATTTGGAACGAAGTGAACTCAAAACTATTTGAAAATGAATGGAATGGGTTGATGAGTTGAGCTGAAGCACCTGTAAATCGGGCAGAAAAAACGATGGAGGGGGTGGGGGGAGGGTAGGGATGATGGGGAAGAAAAGGGATCAAACAGTGCACTAGGAAGGGATTGTTTGTTGGTTTTGCAAACCTTTTTACAAAAAAAAACAGAGTTCATTCAGACACAAGAGAGGAAAGGAAAAAACCTGTTTTTCGTCTGGTCAACTCTCCGTTTTTTGTGCCCTCTCTCGCAATCAAAATTATGTTTTATCGGCAGCCACTGGAAAAAGTCAAAGCTTGCGGGAAAACCTTCGCGGTTAATTTGTGAATAAAATTTTAGTAACATCTTAACGCCTCTCCTCCATCCCTTGTAAAAAAAAGACTACTTCGTAAAGCCATGCCGTGATGATGACTATTGTCCGCTTAAAAGTTAATACTTACATAATCTTATCCTCTAATAAACCCTCTGCGCCATGGTTAAAGTAAAACAAACATAGCAATCGTATCTCTGCTAATTCAAGAATTAAAATGCAAAAAAGTTGTGATTGTAAACCAAAATAGCCGGAATAACCCTTCTAATGTAAAAACGAAGGGAAATAGGGTCCTCCAATGATTCGATAAGAAGAATAACTCTTGTACTTTCCGAGTAGAAAACAATAGAAGTTTGTTCTTACCTGCCCCTTTCAGGTTCAGCTTATCGTGAGACAAATTATGATACAATGCATTGTGCAATGTAAAAATGTTTTGTAAAAATAAAGCCTGTTCAACTAGTCTACTGTCACATTTCAAAACACATCTTGCTCTTTGTTTTCCCTCAAAAAATGTACCATGTCCCCAGAGTTGTCATCGTTAGGCGTTTGTTTTTTTGAGCACAAAGAGACGGAAGTTCATGCCGAAAAAAGAGAACAGCGAATTGTTCGTTTGACATCGTGTTTCCACGAAAAGTTTAGAGTGTAAATGTGTAAAGAGAACGGTCAACTTGGCCGCAAATTGGGGAGAATCCAATGTTTTGGAGGCTTGGAGAAGGCCGTCCTTCACCCGTAAATTCGAATTTGCAAGCTATTTTTTTTGACTGAAAATAATAGAATTTTAAAAGTAAGGTCGCACTGTAAACCGCAGACCACAGAGCCTTTTGTAATCTCTAAAATACACATTAATTTTTCAGTCTGGAACACTTTCTCACGACCTTGTAGTGGACAAAATCGGAGAAAATTCATAAAAGCCCACTAATACTGTAACCGAAGCCTTCTAATTTCTGTTAAATCGACGTCAACCTTCTGGCGAGCATATTTAAATTCAAAGTCATATTTGTGTCTAAAAACCCTCGGGCTATTTGCTTTTTACAGCAATTGACCGTCACAAATTTCTCGCTCAGAAAACTTGCGGAGGCCAAAAAGAATGGAGAGTACCACTTCAAAGTTAATCTACAATGAAATCTGGGGGAGTTAGGGACAATTAAAACGACAAAAATGGCCATGAAAGGGGACTGAAACGATGACATTTCACTTGAAAAAATGTATTGTCTTCGATTTTAAATAGAAATGAAATTCGTTGCCGGAGAGACAGAGATTCTGGCAGGGACACCTGGAGACGGGAATAATCAGCAGATTGGTGTGTAAACTATATAAATAAATAAATTCTACTGCATAAAATACATTAAAGTCCAAGTGTAACGTGTCTGCAACGCTCTGCAACAGCAAACCGTATGTTCAGATACCGTAAATTTAATTTGTCCCCGTCAGTATCGCGTAATCGACATCTGAAAGTCATAAATTGTTCGTCTAATGCATGGAAAAGTTTCTTTTCATCAAAATCTGGACATTGCAAATGCATCTCTCCTTATTTTATGACAACTTTTAATATCCAAGAGATTTCAGACATTTCTCAGTTATTTTATGCAGTAGACATTCATCAAGACCTATAAATGAATGCAAAAAATAATCACCGTGTAAAGTACAGACCACAGTTTTGAAAACAACTACTCTAATAATCTGACGTGTTTTTTAAGAGTGCACAAAAATGTAATTGACGTTTCAACTCCTTAGAAGTTGCTAGAAATGTTGTTAAACTTAGATATACTTTTGATTACACTCTGGGAATGCACTTACACAATTACGATTTACAGTATGGCTTATCGGATTCAGGAATTTCTATTTTCAAATTGAATAAAATAAAATTTTCCTCTCAAATTGGCCAAGTTTTATTGAGGCCAAAACGGGAATCGGAGGGGAATTTAGAGAACGGAAGAACAAGATTGGGCCCACCTGAGAATTGGAAGTGAAAAGGAACAAAAGTTTAATGGAGAATGTCTCGGAACATTGAGGCTACACGTTCAAGGGCCAAATCAAACATCAAGAGTGTTTTCGTGGCCTCCAAAAAACATGTAAGTCTTCCAGAGTCATTTTTATATTATCCATGGCATGTTGCATGTTATCCATGATAAAATATGAGATGATTCCACTACTCTAAAATTGATGTATCTTCTATTTCTAGAGATTTTAATCATCGTTGTGACCATTAATCATCAGAAATTTCATTAAAAATTGATTACAAAATTTATTTTTGAAGAGCTTTTTGGTCTTTCAAATAAATTTCAAGTAAACCCTAGGGGCATGCCAAGTAAATTCTAATCCAAATGATGTGCCAAGTCAAATGACAAAATTTCTCATTTTTTGGAGCCACGAAACCCGAACCTCAAACGGCAATTCGCGCGATTCTGGGCAAAGAAAAGGCTCTTCAAATAAAAAAGAGACCGACTTGAACGAGTGCCTCAAGTAGCTAGGGTTACGCTGTTCGATGGCATTGTTCAAGTGGGAACGACAATTATTTTCCCATCCCGTTTTAATCATCAAAAATGGGTGGAAATGCGTGTAAGAGTGCAATTACAATGTAAAACAAGGCATTTCCGGGAATTTTAAGGGCAAAAGAAACGTTTGAAAGGGAACGCAAGAGAATACGGTGGGGAATATGGTGTGCTTAACTCAATATTATATAATATAAACATATATAAAGTAACATAAAAAGACCCAAATTTTTGCAATATTATACATGATTTATCCGCAAATATAACAACCTAATGAGATAACAACTAATTCTTCTTCATATCTTCGAGAAATAAATTCTTTGACCTGAACATTTCCCTCAACGAATCCTGTTTTGCTTCGGCTTCCACTACGGAGTCATACAATTCTTCTGGCTTGAATTTGTCCTTCAAAATGACTGATGTCTTGTGTTTTAGCACCTAAAAGCACAAAGTAAGACTTCTTATCGTATGTTTCATTAAATGAAAATTCAATTTCTTACATAATGATAGGCCAGGGCGTAGGCCAAAGCCAGGTTTACCCCGTCAACCGCGCCTTGGAAGCGTTTCCAATACCAACCAAAGAACCCACAGCAAATCGTAGCTCTGTCCTAGAAATATGAACATCATACTTTATTTTACATTCTTCTAAACCTCGTTATAAAGTGTAATGGACCACAAACAAGTAGAAAAAATCATCTTGACCTACCCAAACCAGGTAATCTCCGCTGGTTCTGATTTTATAGCACTCTTCCTTCAGCCGTTCCGTACTCCACCCTCGAACCACTGGCAGAAAAACTCCAATTAGCGGACCGGCAGCAAGTCCAGCGAGAATAAATCGACCCTAAAATTAAATTATTTTACAAATAATAGCCATAAATGATGACAAAAAAATTCAAAATTTTACCTGAATTCTCCTCGAAGTGTTTCGAATGATCTTTGTTGTGTTTGTAGTTCTTGTTGCTTCATCAATATTCATCAATTTGTAGATTCGATAGATCGGATGGACAATCAAACCACCTGAAATTTTCATGGATAACATCAAAAAAAATTCGAAACCTCAAACTAGCGAACTTAATATGATCACTCTGACCCACCGATAAAGCTACTGACTTGCATGCCCTTAAACGTCCAATAAATCGAATATTCGGCCACTGGATTTTTGACGGTGGCGACCGTTTCTTTCTTAAGACCTACAAGGTTGAACTGCGAGAAATTTTGGAACCATTCGTCTAGGCCGAACATCTGTAACACTCATTCGTTAATCATTCCAGCACTCCTTCTAATCTCTCCACATTTAAATTCAGAAATTCCGAGATATTGGCCATGGTTCAAAAACCAAAATTCAATTGTTTCAATAAAGTTTTCAGGATAACAATTATTATAACAGTAAGAAATCAAGCTTGTAACAATAACAATGTCAAAAATCAACTTGAAAATTAATCATCTCTTTTTCCTCCTCTTCCTTTGACAGCGTTCATCGACTTTCTGAGGCGGGCAATTTCTTTTTTGGACAACTTCCGGCATATCTCTTGTTTGGTCTTCATCATCTTCTCCTTGCGTTTTCCGTCAATTTCTCCGGCTTTCTGAAGCAAAATAACATTATTTTAACAAAAATTACATCATTAAAACGTCCAACTTCCTACTGCAACATCCCAAACCCGCTATAATCACCATTTCCTACCTTCAAATGCTCCTTTTGTCTTTTATCCAGATCTTTCTTCTCCTTTTCTTGACGATTCTCATGGACCTTCTCGAGGATACTCATCACTTTTCTGATCTTGGCTTCTCTCGGCTCTAGGATCACGGCAGTCGTTTTTTCAACTTGAGCCGTTCTCTTTCTCACCACACCTTCTGTGGTGACCTTAGGCTTCAGATTATAGGGTAATTCGGATTGGAGCTTCTTGGTTAAGGTCAATTCGGTAGGGACGAAAGGTTTTCTGGTAATCGGCTAAAATAAATATCAAAACTTCTCATATATCGCAGATTGCAATCGTCGAATAAGTACAAATCATCTTTCATACCTTATAAAGACTGTCCTTGTTGATTTCTGGCTTGGTTCCTTGTTCAAATCTCAACCTTCCGACAGTTTTCATTCCCACCCACTGTTCTTCGAATGGCAAAAGTTTGTCAGTGACTGGAGCAAAGAACTGAGGGATTGGGACAGTCACCCACGACCGTAGGAACACAATATCCCCCATCCTGATCATATCTTCAAAGGTCGCTCTGAAGGCCCCGGGCTCTTCTTTGATGGCTTTTTTGACCAAACCTCTGATCCCACTGACCGTTCGGACGGCTGCTCCTTGGAAGCGGGCAACTTCCAGTTCACTGTTGAACATTCCCTATACATAAAAAAAAAATTAAACCAAAACATTTTCAGGATTATGTATAAATCCAATGCTACACTTACCTTGATGAAAGCGGTCTTATTAAAGATCTTCAGAGGTTCACCAACAAGTTTCAGCTTCTTCACGACCTTCAAGGACTTGTCCATGGCCAAAACAACACCAGTTGCGGCAATCCGGAATCCTTTCTATACATAAATTATATTACACTTGGTCCCATACTCACCGTTCTTTCATCCACGCTCTGCACAGCCATGAAACCAGTGTTCTGAGCAACAAGAGGGCCCCAGAAGGTCCCGTGACAAAACATATTCTGTGGAATGTACTTGAGGAATCTCTGTCTCATGTTGTGATCCTGGATACTGTAGATCATCATGGTCTGATATCTTCGCCAACCACACGAGATGATCAATGGATCTCTTGATTTGAGCAGACGTTCGAAATAACGATGTCGATGGACTCTGACTTGGATGCAGCCCATGTTTTGTTCTCCGGGCAACAATCCTCCAACAATTATTGGTCGTCTTGGATCAAAATTATCGATGAATTCCACGGGGATGTCTCCAAATTCAAGACGGACGTAACGACCTGGCCGGAAACCTTCTAGGAGTTCTCTTTCGTTCTCATCCATGTTTTCAAATTCACTTTTGTTCAACTGAAACAAAAAATTATGTTATCCATGAAAAAAAATATAAAATATGACCAAAATGTGTAGACAATAAACGCATACCTTAGCCTGCGCATCCAATTCTTCCTTCAACGAGTTATAGTATTCATTCGTTTCGTCGTATTCAGCGTTAAATCGATCTTTCAGCTTTTCTTTCGCTTTTTGTCTCAATTTCTTTCGTTCTTCATCTTTTTCTAAACAACAATCAACTCCAAATCAAAAACACATACCTTCTTCAGTCTTTGCATCTTGTTCATGACCTTCTTCCTTCTTAATATCACCTTTTATATCCATTTCGTCTCCATTCATATCAAAATCTCCATATTCATCATCCGATCCAGCCAATTCATTGCCTTCCTCCCATTTGCCGGTGACAAAACAGTTGCGGATCGAGTCTCGGAGCTATAAAAGACCCATAATTCATAGTTCCACAAAACCTATTTTTCTAACAAAACTTGAAATTGCACAAGATACCTCATCGCTATTCCAGTCCATGTCCCGGTTCTCCGCGCTGGTTGATGCGGATTTGAAGTAGCAAAATCCATCTTCCAAATCTTTGAAGGCCTTCTTTTCTTCGGGGACAGCTGCCTTGGACTTTTTAAGGAGGCCGCCGCCGATAAAACCATCTTCTTCTTCATCAGAATCATTCTCCTTATCCAATGCGTCTAAAACCATTTCTTGTTCATCTAAAGATCCACAAAAAAAGAAAACAAAATAAAACACTCACCACCATAAACAAGGTCCTTCCATCTGATCCTCCCCACTCCAAAATTATAGTTTAATTTAGACTTCTTTTTTAATCCCGAGAAATCCCCGGAATGCTCAGAGATAATTCCCAAGCCATCTTTGGTCCTGGTCATCTTTCCCAGTAACGGATTGACTTCCTCTTCACCCTCAGACTCCTCTAGGTCATCTTCATCTTCCTCCTCAATGTCTCCCATCTCCGAATCTTCTTCTTCTTCATCAAGCTCATCCTCGTCCTCTGCCTCCTCAGAATCCGATGGAATTTCGTCATTATCAATAGCATTGGAGTCTGCCAACAGCTTCAGCGAAGTGTTTCTCAACTGCTCATCAATGGTGACGTCATTTTCAGCAATGGCATCGATAATTTCATCTCTTTTTGACTAAAAATCAAATAAAGCTAAATAAAAATAACTCACATTCTTCTGAAAGTGTTGAGCTCCACCTGTCTCAACGTAAATAGCATCCTTGTCATAGACAATACCTCCGAGACCAGAAAATGGAGCATAGACAACTCTTTCTTTCTGATTTAGACTTCTTTTCGCTTCTTTTTCAGGGAAAGGACATGGATCCGGTAAAACAGCAATACTTCTGAGTTGAAGATCGCCAATTCCAGGGAGGTGAACCGCTGCGCGATTTCGAAGATGACTTCCACGCAACCAACCATACAAACATACCTAAAATCATATGATCCATTATATTATTCATGATCAAAAACTTCAGAGCAAATCCAAATTAAATCTCTCATACCGAACGATCAACTTTGGGGTCCGTTCTGACCAATTCTGGATCGGTAATGTCTTCCATACGATCACACAATACAAACGGATGAGCATCTCTCCATTGCATTGGTCTGAACTTCATAACTGATATAAATCTCGCCAAATTTCTGACTTCTACTTTCAAATACGTCTCATGGATCATTCCAGTCAGGAAGAATAATTTGGCCCCGGCATATACCTCCTTCCATAATCTGTGTTTTATTACCTAAACATCAATATAATTAAATTGATAAAACTTACCTTTTTCTGCTCTTTTAGTCTCTCTTTCTTCTTGATCAAGTCCATATGCGTCATAACGGCCATGAATTTGGGCATACCATGAACCTGGCATATATTTATGAATTCGAAATGCTCCATCTCAAAACCGAAGGAAGCATCCAGCAAAAGAAGAGTCAGATCGGCAATTTTGGCAGCATCAATCATCGCATTTATATCATTTGGGACTTCAATCAGAGTGATGCGTCGTTTCTTACCAGTAACCAATGAAACAGGACCTTAAAAATATGTAATGTATGCTAACCTTGCTTACCTTTGATTTCAGTCAAGTTTTGTCTCAAGTAATGCTTCACCAAAGCCTTGATCAAAGTAGATTTACCGACTTTTGAAGGTCCAACGATTGCTACGACGATTGGTGGAGGTTCAATCGGAGTTCGGTCAACAACGGGGATGTGTTTCTTCTTTTCATTCAGATCCGCCGCTCTAAACGTTGAAAACAATATAGATAGCAAATAATTTGGCCTACCTCTTAATTTTCCTGTGTGCCTTGACCGCTGAGTTGAATGTGAAAGCTTTTGGGTTGTTCCCCTTTTTGCTAGCATCATTTTTCAACTTTTTCACAACTTTTCCTCCTTTTTTATGAGCTAAAATGACATAAAACAATAAAGCCGTAAAAATGAATAGGATAGAAACTTTTTGGACAGAACTTACCTCTATGTGGCTTATTTACTTGATCTGTAGTGTCCATTTTGACAGAATCCAAATCAAGATTGGAAAATAAAATTCCGAAAAAATTCTCCCCAAATTTTTGGGGAACACTTGACTCTGAGGGTCAACTGTTTCTTTTCTCAAGTAGACATACGATTCGTTTTTTCTTTGCTCGTTTCTGAACACCATCAAACAGTTTAGCACTGCATTTATTTTAAAGTAAGCGAGTATTATGAGTGATAATAATAATAATGCCGAAATCTCTTGAGCGATTATGTACATTTTATTTTCCGTTAATCACCATGGCTATTTTAGTATTCTATGACGGTATTAGACGTCTTCAGCAAGTTTAGCGACGCTGGGCAGTATATTTGTTGCCTTCATTGAGTTCCTTGACTTCCAAATTCTTTTACTTTTGTCCGGCATATGATCCACCATGGCTGAATTTTTGGTTTCGGGGATAAAAGCGCCGAACATTAGGGCATTAATCAGCATTATGGTGAACATAAATACATAGGGAAGAGGTTCCCACACATTAGCCTAAAAATGATTTCAAAAGATTGTAAAATTTGATGATATTCCACTTACAAGGTAGAAGACATGAGGCGAAATAACTCCTCCAAGTCGACTGCTGATCTGGACAAAACTCACGGCCAGATTTCGTATAGCCGTAGGGAACAGCTCCGAGGTTACGATGGCATTTACCATGAACAACTGAGAGCACATTGCAGCGGCACTCATCGTCGTTATTCGAATCGCATTGACGGATTGGATTCCCAGCGATTTTACGACAATTACAATTCCCAGCATAGTCAAAATAAAGGTCAGCGCTCCATGATGAATGGGTTTTCGACCGGCTTTAGGGACAAAATAGTCAATGGCCCCAACTAAAAGGTTAACTGCCCATCTGAAGGCCCCAAAGAAGGCGGTCGAGATGAAAATAGAGCCACTCAGATGCTCCATGTTGAAGATCAGGGCATACGAGATGATAGAGGTGGCCAAAAGAGCAAAGGAAATGATCGCAGTGTACAGACACATTTTCCAGGTGTAGAATAAATGGTAAAAGTAGTACTTTCTCCGCGACCTTTTCTTTTCATTTTGCTAAAAATTATACAGGGTGGGCCACTCGAAACTGACAAGTTGTTTCTTTGAATTTCTCCGCGGAGACTCCGCCGATTTTTCCAAAATTTAGATTTTTCTGGAGCTGAGACCCGCCATTTTCAACCGACTTACTTTCAAGAAAATATATTTTGAATTGACCTTTCCATGCCTTCTCAAAGTTTTGAAAAATTATTTTCAGGCCGAAACCGCTAAAACTTGGAAAATTTTTGGAATGATTTTGAAAAATTGGTCATTTTTCCGAGTTCTTGGGTGAAATTTTCTTTGTTTTACCTCAGATAGTTATCAAATATTGTTTCAAAAACAATTTTATTTAACAATCTGATTATTAATGTTTCTATCTGAGTTATTATGCACACCTCCTCTCGCATCACAAACTTGCAGTGCCTTTGAGAGTCATGAGCAGTTAAAATTACGTATCGTGGATACGTAATTTTAATTACGTATCTGAGCTCCAAGATGCCCCAAGCCTGACTCGATAACGATTGACGTCGAATTTTTCAATCTTTTTTAGATTTTTTTTTTTTTTTTTGAGCGTTCGTGCCCTAATGGTAATACAAACAACCCTCTTGTGGCTTTTAATTTGCTTTAAACAAGTTTAAGGCGAGCACTCGCAACTTTTTACTCCACGATTTCCCCAAAAAAAAACCAAAAATTTTCCAAGTCAGAGAAAGTCAATTGAAAATCATTCCAAAAATTTTCCAAGTTTTAGCGGTTTCGGCCCGAAAATAATTTTTCAAAACTTTGAAAAGGCATGAAAAGGTTAGTTCAAAATATGTTTTTTTGAAATTCAGTCGGTTGAAAATGGCGGGTCTCAGCTCCAGAAAAATCTAAATTTTAGAAAAATCGGCAGAGCCTACGCGGAGAAATTCAAAGAAACAACTTGTCAGCTTCGAGTGGCCCACCCTGTATTTTAATGAAGAAATTAGTCTTGAAAATAATATAGTAGATAAAACTGACCATGATCTCTTGCTCAATGAGTACGTCGATGTTCCGAAGCCTGGTCGGCGTCGCAGTTCCATTTATTTTTTCCATTTTCATTAACGTTGTTCGTGCTGAATCCAAAAGGGCTTTTTGAATCAACCAACGAGGTGACTCAAAGGCAAATCTAAAATTTCGACATTAAAAAAAAGTGTAGTTAGTAACTTACAATAATAGCAATAGAGCAGGGATATTCAAGAGTCCGGCAATCGAGATCAGTCGTCTCCAATCGTGAGCAAAGTAGGCAATAATGGCTACTATAATATAATTGGGCGAGTAGGAGAGGGCACAGGACAACCAGACTCGATGCTTCTTGGGGATGCTCTCCAACAAAAATACGTGCATTATGCTGAAAAAGCAAGCTATTTAGATTAAAATATATGGTATATGAACGTAATTTTGGATGACTTACGTGTTATGGCCACCAACAAATAAACTGGTAAAGAATTGGATGAGAGTGAAATGACCCAGCGAAGTTGCTCTGGACACGATCAGATCGAGCGTGCACATCCCGATGTGAGTGACAATCATCATCCTCTTCCGGCCGAACCAATCCGAGAGTTGGCCGAAGATTATTGCACCGAACAAAACGCCCAACATCATGATACTGATCGCTCTTTTTACACTCGTGATTCTGTCGCAGAAATAGTTGAACTGAACTTTATAAATATAATCTTAAGAATCGATATTTTACCTCATAGGCCAACGAATTGAACTGCGTTTCCAGTACGGGAGTACAGTTGGTCCGAAGAAAGTCCTCTTTATACGCGGCACATGACTTTACATTGCTCAGATTCCGATAATCATGACCTCCGCATTCCACGACCTTAGGGGCATAGCCTCCGTAGATCATAAAGGTCATGTTGGCCATCTGAGGAAGCAGCATCAACTCGTATAAGAAGATGATAAACACAGTATATCTCCCGAATTTGATGAAATCCCCAATATTCTTGAGCTCCTCATCCCCATCGAGAGCCTCTCTGATCTTCTGCGGGTTCAATTTGACCTCCTCCTCCGCCTCATCTTCCTCCGCGATCGTCGAGAACTCAACTTTCTTCTGACCCATGACGCTAAACTCCCAAAACAAATGGTAAGCAGTCGACAGGCACTTACAAACACCCTTTCCGTTTGCGAAATCTTACACTTTGCTCTATTTACAAGTTGGCTTATAATTTACGAAACAGTTGAGCCATACGGGTCAGCACTCAACGAGCGACCAGCCTTATTGATGTCTACCGAGAAAGATAAATCTTCGGTGATCGTTATCATAATTCGTTCGCTTTAAACTTTCGCCTGATCAAGCGACGCTTCCAGGCAAAGAACGAACTTTCCGGCTGCTACGGTTCATTTCTGCCACACTTATTTACTAGTCCGTTCGTAAAGTCGCTGGAATGTTTTCGGCGACATGCACTCCGCGAAACCGAAAGTTCACTTTGCACTGTGCAATTTTTGGCTTTTTGCACAGTGCAATAGGCTTTTTTGGGCTGTCGCCCGCACCCTGAGTTTTCTTGCACAGTGCACGTCGCCGAAATCATTCCAGCGACTTTACGAACGGACTAGTACACCTTGTCCGGCGTTGCTCAGAAAATCATTTCTCTGTCAACGGGAATGTCTGCTTATTCATTTTCACATCTTTGAGGGCTGAAAACCTTTTTTTGATGATTGTAGCAGATTTCCAAGTGATACAAAGGGTCTTGCAACCGACGTTGACACTTGTAGAAACGGTCTTGAGTTCCTCATCTAGCTTGCTCAAAAAATCTTTTGAATGGATGGTAAATAGTGGCGATCGGCGCTTTTATATCATCGAAACCAGACTTCCAGTCATAATAAATAATTCGTCAACTTGACGGCTCAGTGTTACGCTGTCAAATTTCCGTCGTTTTCGTAATGTCAAATTGCTCTGTCTTGTATTTGTAAAATTAAACTTTTTTGGATTTTTTTAGATTTTAGCTAAAGAACCGTTCAAATTTAAAAATGTTTAGGAACATATTCCGTCTTGTCATAACGATCGATGAAATAAGCAGTAAATATAATTGTGACTAATATAAATCATGTTAATCATGGAAACATCAACATTTTCTAGTAAATAATATACATGACAAAAGGGTTTCTATCGCCAAACTCGTTGAAGATGTGCGCAAGGCATGCCCCAAATACGACTGAGGAAGAGATCCCCCTCACGACAAATTTTCGTTAATTTTTGCATAATTTCTCCACTATTTTAAATATTTTAACTTTTTTATTGGTTCTCAGTCAATTTTGCATCAGTCAAGTTAATCGTGAGCCCTTCTGTCTTCCGATTCCACAATCGCTCGCTCTTTTTGGGCATGTGGTCGAGAAGAGCGACGTTTTTGGTCTCGGGCATGAATAAATTAACCAGTACTAAGTTGACCAAACTGATCAAAAACATGACAAAATACGGCAATGGTTCCCAGAATTTTCCCTGAAATCAATTGAATTCGTATTTTAAAAATCATATTTTAGGATTTGATTAAATTCTTACAATTAGGAAGAGATGGGGCGCGAGAATTCCCCCAAATCTGCTGAAAAGCTGGCTGAATGAGGCGGCTTGATTTCGGATGGCGGTGGGGAAAAGTTCGGCGGTCACAACGGCGTTGACCATGTACAACTGACTTCCCATTCCGGCTGCGAAAAGCACACAAAATGTTGTCATATACGGATGGTCGAGATCTGAAATTCATGAGATTAAAAAAATTATTTAGCTTTACAAACGCGATCTGTATGGGATTTCCAGAAATTTTAGTTTATGCATTGCAATGACCACTGAGATATCCGATGATCTTAGCAGGCGAAACCCTTTGGAAAAGGAGGAGAGTACTCAGAGAAAAAAATATATTTTTTCTCCGATTTATCGAAATTTCTCCCGTTAAACGTACTCAGCAAATCCGTAGCCACAACAAGCCCTAACATTGTTAAAATGAACATCAAAGTCATGTTGTAGATGGTAATCCGGCCGATTCTCGCCACTTTAAAGTCCACAATTCCCACGGCAATGTTGATTATGTACCGGAAGAACCCGTAGATCGCGGTGTTCCAATAGACCGAGCCACTCAGGTACTCCATGTTGAAAACAGTCGAATATCCGAGGATTGAGGTGCAAGCGCTGAAAGAAAATGAAAAATTGGAAGAAAATAGGTGGTCTTACAGGGAAAAGGAGATCACTCCGATGTAAATGGCGAGTTTGGAGGTGTAGAAGAGGTGGTAGACATAGTACCGATTACGACGTTTTTCCTGAGAAGTAGCCTGAAAAAATATGATGACTAAAAATTATACCAAAAAAGTACCTTTTTAGAAAAAATTTAAAAAATTCAAATAATTTTAAGTTCTCGTCCACAAAGCGCGAGCTAAAAATAAAAAAATAATAAATAAATGTTTTCCTAAAATTACTCCAAATGTCTAGCACAATAAGAAAAAGCTCACAATAGCTTCATTTGTGATCAATGTATTGAGCAACTCCAATCTCTTGGGTGTGGATGTCTTGTTGATGATGTCGATTTGCTTCAGCGTCACTCTAGCCCTTTCCAATTTCCCTTTTTGAATCATCCACCGAGGTGATTCGAAGGCGATCCTAAAAGAAAATAGATAAAAACTGAGTCAATAAAAGGGTAGAAAATCACAAAATGACTCCAAATAAATTCAGACCACTTGCATCAGAATAAAGAAGGCCGGCACGTTGATGGCACTGATGATTCTCAGCAAAGTTCGCCAATTCTCAGCGTAATACGCGATTCCAGTCAAGATTACGTAGTTTGGAGAGTAAGTGAGGACGCATGAGACCCATAATCGATGTTGTTTTGGAATATTTTCCATCAAAAACACATGCATTATCCTGAAAAAGTAAGGGTTTTCAAATAAAAAATTATTTTTGTTTTTTCGCACAGTGCAATCGAAATTTGCACTGTGCGGTGAAATTCCGCACTGTGCGATCAAAGTCCGAACTCTTCAGAAAAAATCAGCACAGTGCTGATGCTGATACAAATTCGCACAGTGCGTTCGAAAAAATTTTAATGGGAAATTCCGCCGTTTGCACAGTGCAAGCGCAAACCCGCACTGTGCAATCACTTTTCAAAGAGCTTTTATTTTGCACGGTGCAATTGCAAGCCGCGAAAATTCTTGGGAAAGTGCACCGTGCGTTCTGTCGCCCGAAGAGTGCACGGTGCATTTAATGAAATGAAGGTCCTTACGCTCCACTGCCTCCAGCAAAGAACATGGCAATGCTTTTTTGAAGGGTGAATCGATACAGATTTGCTGATCCAGAGGCCAAAAATGTCATAACCCCCATTCCAAAATGCGAAGCCAACAGAAGTTTTTTCCTCCCCATTAGATCCGAGAGTTGCCCAAAGACAATTGATCCAATCAGGACTCCACACATCATTATACTGATCGAATTCTTGATCTCGATCGATTCGTTGCAGTAGTACCTGAACTGAAATTTCAAAATTATTTTGTTTTTACAATTCTTGATGGCTTTTGTAAACTTCAATAAAAATATTTTTTTTCCGACAAGAACCGATATAAAACAGAAATTTTTCTTTTCTCTAACCCTCTCTCCTCATTGCGCATACTCTCTCGATGTCTGCTCATTTAATATCTCAGAGGCCGTTGTAAGGAGAAAGCTAAAATTTTCAGAGACCGATTTACGGCCAAGGCCCGTGCCGTAAATCGGTCTTAAGCAACGCGACCGGTCGATAAATTCGATTTTGCAAATATTTGGTGTAATGTAATATAAAAAGTGTCTAATTTTGTCATAGGTCCATTTGAAGACGTAGAATTTCTTACCTCGTAGGCCAAACTTTTGAACTGAGCCTCCAATTGGCATCTAGTCCCATTGGAAAGCCTCTCAATATCGTCGCAAACTTCTTTCTTCGTCCAATTCCTCAAGTCAACGTCTCCACATCGCGTCACAGTAGGTCCCAGTCCTCCAAATATCATGAACATCATGATCCCGGACTGCGGCAGCAACATAATTTCGAACAAAATAATCATAAAAACGGAGTAATGACCGAATTTCTGGAACTCGCTGAGCGTCGCGAGCGCTTCATTTTTCGGAATTGTGGATTCGGAGCCGGTGGATTCTTCCGAAGCCGTAGCACCAGTGGATTCTGTGGACAATGGGGCAATCTCAGCATCCTTCTCCATGACTTCACATGGAGAGGATTACTGTAGCCTACAAAAATAAAATTACGAAAAAATTTTAAAAATATTCAAAAAATTATATTTTTTCGAATATTCATAAGAAATAACGTTTGAAAAGTTTCCTTTGGATTTTTTCGAAATATCATAAAAAATTTAAATTTCAAAAGTCCCAAAAATACAACCTACAAACTTTTGCATACCCTAGAACATCACTTTTTCCGGTGCCATTAAAAATTCTGCTGTTACAGGAACAACTCGTGTGAATTTTAAATTTAAAAAAAAAAAACTTTGGAACCATCATAATTGGTCCCTTTTCCGTGACGACCCGGGCTTCTCAACCCACACCGGGGCTTGAACTGTAAACGCACCATAGTAACAAGGAGACAATTTCTTTACACAAATTACAAAACTCGATCAAGAATTAGACGGATAGACACATGATAGTGGAGACGATGACACGCTCCATTAGATTGACGGCAATCAGCAGTAATCTAATGAAATTTGGGTGATCTACGAAAGTATCAACCAAAAGAGGAAGTTTCACAAGGAGAACAATGTTACGATCACACAGATGACGTGTTTGGCAAAGCAAAAAACACCTCTGTTAACAAGGAGAGTTCTCAAAGTGCGATTCTCAGATGTATATCAAGAATGGCGTAAGTTCATACTAGTTTTTTTAAACAAAACTTAGAGCTCGCGTTTTGCAGAAACGACCGCGATTTTTAGTCGGAGAGTCGGCGGAAATTTGACATTTTTCTTTACCCGCGAAATTGGCGAAGATACAGCAAAATCTCACTATGACCGCTCTCCGCATTTCGCGCATTCTCTGGCCGACAGATTTTCGTGAATATGTCTCTGCAAAGCGCGAGCGAAAATCTTCTGAAACTGATATGTGGCCTATTCCCCATAAGTGTGCAAAATTTAAAAAAGATCTGCGGGGTAGGACTCCTGCCCCATAAGTAGGGTAACTGAATATTCGGGTGATGCGCACTCGGGTGGTGAAAATTCGGGTGAGCGTACTCGGGTGATCGCTTATTCGGGTGATGCAAACTCGGGTGGTGAAAATTCGGGTGATGGATTTTTGGGGTGGGTGAATATTCGGGTGACGAAGAAAAATTTGTATTGATGGTTAAAAAATATACTGTAACAAAATCAAATACTACTGATGACGCAAAATTGTAAATATAATAATTAAAAAAAAACTTTTTCATCAGTTTTTTGGGGCTTTTGACAATGGAGAATTCAAATTCGCCAAAAGGTCGGGCATTGATATTCGAGGAAACGGACTTGATTTTTGGATACCTTATGCTCGAAAACCCTAAAAATGAATAAAAAACCAAAAATTTCAACTTAAAAATTTTAATAATGTTACAGTATATTTATTAACCATCAATACAATATTTTCTTCATCACCCGAATATTCACCCACCCCAAAAATCCATCACCCGAATTTGCACCACCCGAGTTTGCATCACCCGAACAAGCGATCACCCGAGTACGCTCACCCGAATTTTCACCACCCGAGTGCGCATCACCCGAATATTCTCTACCCCCCATAAGTAATAATAAAGGTAAATTTCAAACAAAATATATGGTGAAAAAGATTCTTGGCGCGTGCTAGGGGATGAAAATCACGATAAAAACAAGAAAACTCATCAATCACGCTGTAAAAACGGTTTCTTAAAAGGCCGACATCTTTCAAACCAAAAAATCACGTAGAAAATTACATAATGTTGTTGTAAATACATAGATGACTAATAGGTCTAGAGGGTAATGGAGGGGAAATTGCAGTCTAGGATCTAGCTCTCGCTTTGCAGGAGCAGTTCAGAAAATTAGTCCGGAAATTATTCAAAAAATGTCTTGCGATATTCGTAAAGAAATAAGTGAAAACCGATTTTTCTCTAACCGTTCTCTTCGTTTCCCGTAATCTTTCGAAGAATCGTTGTATAACGCGGCTGCGGTTCAAAAATCTGGGCTAAAATTTTCAGGAATTGCTATGCATCCTATTTCCTTCACGTTTCTTGAAAGACCCTGTAGAGTAAGCGGACAGTAGTTGAAGACTATCACGCTTCCCAATAACCAACAATTTTTTCTTGGAATCCCTACCCAAAGCTAACAAAACGATATAAAGTCTTTAGCCGTAGTCTTAAATCTCCTCAACTTCAGTAATTTCACAATCCCCAAACTACCTATTCAACTCCTTTCTCCCCCAGATCAAAGCCTTTTTGCTCCTTCCCGACCAATTCTTGAGTGATATGTTGCGCCCGAGATAATTACCCAAGTTCCAAAAAAAAAGCAAAAATCAATTCTCCTGCGAAATCTGCGGCGGTGTCGGTTTCGGAAATTAAATGAACCCTTAAGGTGAGAGGGGGAACGTACAAAGTTTCCACTTTAAAAACACTAAATTTTGATTTTTGGAAGACTTTTTCCTTTTTTTTCTTTGAAATTTTTCATTTTTTGCGAAATTTTCATTATTACTTTTTTGAAAGTTCTTACTTTATTGATTATGTAGGTAGTAAATGATCGGATACCGAAGATATTACAGGCAGTTTGGGCTGTTGAAAAAAGGAATTCAACATCTCGCTGATCAAATATTTGTTCAAGGAGCTGATAAATAATATAATCACGAACGTAATCGAGTGATCGATGTGGATTACGTGATTCGCTGTCCATAATAAAAGGCTGCAAACGCAAAATTAAGATGTTTACATCGCAACAACAGCTTAAAATTACTAGAAACTTACGAATTACTCAAAAAATTGTTGAAAATGAGCAAAAAATCGAGGTAAATTATGTAATTATAGCCCTTGGTGATCTCCAGTTCGTATAAAAGAATGATCAAGAGTAGGTTGGAGACAGTAAACATGATGAAAAATATGAAAAAGTTGGGGGTATTGCCATAAATCGTCTGGCCAAAAGTGAAAAACTGAAAAATCTTGGGATTTTCAAAAGATTTTGAGAAATTCTTACCAAAAAAAGGAAAGCAAACGAGATTCCGAAGTAAAATAGCTCGGAGTGGAGGAGTAAGTTGAAAGTTTTTTGATAATGATTCGTACATTGCACTTTATACCACTCGGATCGGCCCTGAAATCTTTTTTTTCGAACCTTTCCTTCCGAAATTACCTGATTTAAACAGTAATTTACACTGTGATACACCATGTAAATCATGATGCAGATGGAAGAAGCCAGAACACAGTAGCCAACATTTGCATATTTGGATAGAAATTCCTCGATTTTGCTGTGTTCAACAATGTGGCCGTCGTATAATGCATATCCGAGGAGCTTGAACTGAAAAAAACAATGGAAATTTACAGTACAGTACACCAAAAAAGCAAACACAAGGGTTAAACTACGAGCATTTGGCCTAGGAGCCTACTACAACATAAACACAAAAATAAAATTTTCTCAGCCAGTATACATATTTTTAAAACGACTTTCTTACCGTGGTTAACGTAGGCAACACAAAAACGGTAAGATATTTGACGACCCGGCGCAGAACCCTTGCCACATTCATGTTCAACACGTAAAAAACAAAAGTTTCGACAAGTGCCTTTCAAGCCCTTGAAACTCTCGTTGAATCCATGGAGATGGCCACACTTGGAAGCGCGCTAAAAAATTCACTCAAACATTCATATGCAGCTAATATCGACGCGACGAAAACACGTTGTTCTGATGATTGCGCTGAACGAAATTGGCATTAATAATTCAGAATGGGGATAAAGCAGATACAAACGGGGGAAAAAATACGTAAAATACTCGAAATGGAGATGTGCAAAATACTGCATTTAGAAGCAAAAGTACTGTAAAAATACTTACAACCAAACAAGAGCAGATTATGAAAGTCAAAGGTGGAATTACCGTATTCTACAAGGGAAACCACATAAGACTTGAGCTTTGCAATTTTGATGACAATTGCCACATATTTAAGATTTAAATTTTGTATTTCCAGCAATGAACCCTTTGAATAACGTCTTAAAAACGTATTTTAAAGCCTTTCAAACCCTCCAAAATGACCTTTTTAAACCGACTTCTGCGACCTTTCTCACTTTATAAACCTTGGAAAAAGACGAAAAATAATCCGCGAGAAATCGTTCCAACCCGCGCAGAACTTTGACTTTGGTAAACAAGCCCCTTTCTAAAGCGATTTATGAGGTAAGCCCCCACGTAACCATGTATAATATCTATCACAAACAGTCATAAAAACAAATATTTGGGTTCAAAATTGCTTCCGTTTCTCCTCTCCTTATCGGCTCTTTTCGGTGCCGGTTTTTTGTTTATTTCGAATCTTTTTTTGCAAAGCAGGGAGTACAAACATGGAGCTCAGCGCTTGACTTATTGTTGACCATGTTAGAAAAGCGGTGATATCGTTATATGCATACAGATAAAAGGAAAGTTTTATAAAGTAAAAGAGTATCATGAGTAGTATTCCTTGATGTGCATGCAAAAATAGGCCATTAAAAGAACGCTACATCACGTCAGGTCTGCTCAGCATATTATGCGTGGAAGCATTAAAATTATGGTTTTAGCATGTGTAGGAGTAACAGTGGGTTAAGAAGGGAACACTAGGAGAATGTACTATATCTCATAGGCTACTTCCAAAGCCTGATTGCAAAACGTGGTTGGGTTCAAAGAGGTCACAAAAATCGTACAGCTTCCTTTGTCTAGCCCTGATACCAGAATACGACAAAGGCTAAACGTCAATTCATTCAACAGCTGGAGAGCTTTTAAATCAATTTAGTGATAATGAAGAATGACAACGGATTTACCCATGATTTTAATAATAAGCTTGCTGTAAGCAACACTCCGATTCATAAAACTGTATGTTCTGTTATGTGTTGCTGTCATGACTTTAATTAGAACTTTAAAAATTCGGGAATTCTCCCTCATAAAACCCACAACTCTGATTCAGCGGGCTGTTATCAGACCCGGCAGCCCTTGGCGGGAGTCAAGGGAGGGGAAAAGTCCTCAATTAAACAGATTCGGGGTTTACACGGCGTCCCCTTCCATTGTCATTGCCGTCTTTATCTCTCGTGACCTCCGCTTCACACCTTTTTTTGTCATCGAGGGAATCGATCAATTTCTGGTCTGACTATGCAGATTACGAGGTTATGAAATAAAACATAGGTTTGATTGTTGTTTGTAATATGCTATGACATATAAATTAAACATATTATAGCATAGTCAATTGGATGCCTTGTTTTGCTATTGGCAAAATCAATTTTTAAAATCACCAATTTTTGTTTGATGATGTAATCTTACGGAAATTTTACGATTCTTGTTCCTTACAAACGGCACCGTAAATCGCGCAGACTTCAATTACGAATGTTTCCAGGCGACGTACATAGTCATAATCGCATGCTTTATACTGCTTAGCATCAAGATTGAGTTATTTCCTCACGGCAATAACCAAATTTGAGGAAAATAATATTGTTGTTATGATAACCGCCTGATCATTAGTCATTTCCCAAGAGCACTTGTGTTCAGCGTTTTGCACCCTCTTTTAAACTCTAATTGCCAATCTAGGCTAGCGTGATTTAGAATTGGTCGAAACTATGTGTTCATGTAGTCACGACCGGAAGTTGAACATTATAGGAAATTTCCAAGCGCGAGCGGAACATCTTTGATCCCTAAGTGTCCTATGCGTAAATATCTCGCCAGCATAATTTGAGGATGATCTGATAGCCGCCGCTGAAACATTTGCCAGAACTAGTGGTCACCAAAATTACCTCTATTTCCCATTGTTTACTATTCGCCTCAAACAATTACTTTCGCTTTGTGCTTGATCTAAGAGTTTGCAATAAATGTGAACAGCGAAGAAGCCCAAAGAAATGGGATTTCCGAGATGACGTTGCATTGTTCCCTATCATAAGCCGCACCTAAACGCACCACTCCTTTCAAACTTTCATATCAGAATCTAATTATTCTTCCAATGATATTCACGCAGCTCTCTGATAAGGAACTTTTGGAGACCCTTAATATTTCTAATCAAATTGTAATCCTGTCAATTCCTTCAGTTACTTTTAACAACCTTTAGTTGTACTAACATTTGTTGATCATCTGTGAATTCCAGAGATGATTCAGACGTGCTAATTAGTTGATTTTGTGTCAAAAATAATCTCGAATATTCCCAAAAAAGGCGACCTTCTTTATCAGGCGCTGAGGTGTTTAAAATAGAGGCTCTTAATTTCTCTCATTTGCCGCGGAATGAAAAGTCAATTATTTTTATCGTTTGCAAATGTATTTTTAAGCCGCTTCAACGGGCGTTGTCGTGTTTTGACAAGACTTTTCTTGTTTTTATTACTCGGACTGTACCCGGTTTTGATAACCGAGTAACATTCGGAGAAAGATAGCCCTCTCTTGTGACCTTATACCGGATCCATTGACCTCTAAAGGCATTTTGCCTCCGGGCTTATCATTTGTTTTACGTCAAATTTACGGGGGCGTCTCCCCGTCGGCGACATTCCTTACAATACTTTTGTTATTTCTTCGAGTTCTTGCAGATATCCTCCGTCATTCTCTTCAATCTCACACTTTTTGGTCCCAATGCGGAGGAAAAAATGCGGCGCTACATGCTGCCGAGCGGACTGTTGATATACTGCTACGCCTTCTACATCGTCCTCATGATCTCCAACTGTTTTTCTTTGCCCTTTTACTCCTCAGAATCTCATATGAACGCGTTTACGGAAGATAACATGTGCGGTAAGCGGGGCTTTCAAAACGCGTAAAACCATTGAAATTGTGACGTCGGAGGATGACGTAACTATGAAAGGATAGGTGCAGGTCATATGGTTAATGCTTTCAGAAGTGTCGTGGGAAGTTTTGGATATGATAGACGAGCCCAGCGCTGATGCAAAGTGCGAACCATCGAAACGGCCAAATCGATGGGACGCAGTGAACGAAGTAAGTGGACAAAATAACGCTTTATGTCCAGCCATAAGCAGAATCAAGCAATAAATAGGCCTCGAACAAAAAAGCGGATTCAAGCCCGTCACAGTTACACTTTTTAGGAGCCCGAAGGCACCCGTTACATCTACACCGACCTCTCTCCAGATTTCTCACCTCATATCGATAGATTCAAGTTTTTTGTTCACTCATTAATACGTTCCTGTGTAAGTGCCGGTATGGGAAACACCTATGCCGCCAGAGTCTTCAACTCAAGTGGAAGTAGTGCTGATAATGGCTTTATCTGCTGTGGAGGTGCTGCTGGATGCGCGGCAAGTATAAGTAATATAACTGAAGAACTCTATTATCGCGATTACGAAAGAGGAGACACTTTGGTTTACAATAACGAGAGCGACGCCGAGTTTATTCACCATTATGTCAAACAGTGGTATGATGAGGTAAGGAGCTGTAAAAATTAGTTTTACAACGCTTATAATCAACTATACATATTTCAAATTTTCAGACCAAAGAGATCAAAAGGCCCTGTCAATACAACAGTTTTATTTTCGTAACGAGCAGAATTGTGGACATAGAGCTAAGTGGATTGCCAACGGCCTTTCGCGATTTCAAAGATCGATGGGAGAATTTGTGTATTCAACCAACGATAATATTGGTAGGAAGACCAGAGGAGGATATGCAAGAGCTTGTACGATACTACGGCAACATCACCGAAAATCTTTTCGTTGTTCCGAATAAGGAATGTCTACATATTGTTGCACCATGCATTCTTCCATGTGTCCAATCTGACGCAAAGTGTAATATGACAGACCTGGATTTACATAATTGCTCAGCGCCCACCACAACGACTACTACAACTACCACGACAACAACTACAACGACGACTACAACAACACCTGCACCTCTGCCACCGGTAAGAATATACCCAATCGCTTTGAATTATCCTTCATTCCCGCAAAAACGCAGTATCTTAGGCTCCCCCGACCTCACTATACGTCCTCTATGTCTTCGGTCTGAGCACGAACCTAACGCAACAATTTGATGGCATTACAAAGAATCTGGTTGAAGCCATCGATTTGTATATAAATCCCAAAAACGGACATAATGAAATTGCCACCCAATTCTTTACCAATGACACCAGTGAACAAGAACTTGCTTGGCTCACAAGTCTGGACGAAATTAATAGCACAGTCAATAGTCTAAAAGACAAAGACAATGTTCTGATGCCAGATGTTGTGCATGGTAAAGCGCCGGACTGGACGAACACAGGACTTGTCGATAACTTGAAAGACGCCATCAGCTATTACAAAAGTAGTAGACATAGACCAATAAAACCAACGAATCGACCGCTAATCATCATTTTGACGGATTTCTATTCGAATGTAAGCTTTGTCTATTGTTTTGTTGCCCATGATTTTAGTGGATTTGAAAGACGGCGTATTCTTTTAGAAATTACGTACGTACATGCTGAACAACTTCTCAAAGGCCGACTTTGATGTTAGTATCTATGTCTACGACTTTGACGCCTACAATATATTCAAAGAGATCCCAGGAAGACTTGTTGACTTGAAATTTCTACATTATTTGGATCCTAATCACTTGGCCGTAATTCCATTAGATCCAACAAAGGATGAGGAGGAGTCAGCGCGTAAGTCAATCCATACTTATCAAGGTTATAATCCAGATTTGAAAGCCATAAGGAGATCAAAAATTCTCAGAATTTGATATCGAGTGTATGGAAGACAATGAAACACATTTTGATATCAAATTCAGAGTCCTTTTTGATCTCCTTAAATTTCTTTAATGAAGGATGTCAGGTACACGTTACGCTAATCATAAATCAACTATTTTCAGCAGGAATAACTCAAACCCAGCTAATTCTAATCATCATTGGAAGCGTAGTCGTATTTCTGGCTGTAATGGCCCTTATGACCATCCTTTATCGACAAAAACTAGCATGGATGAGGAGGATCGAGAAGTTCCGAATGAGTCACGAGATCATTTCTGAGGTTGTTCAGGACTATTGGGAGCTCAGTTGGGATCGACTGCTCATAAAATCGGAGAAACTAGGATCTGGAGCGTATGGACAGGTAAGAAACGCCATTAATCATCAACTACAATTTCCTAAGTTTAGGTGTTCCGAGGCAAAATCCACGGAAAACCTCCTTGTGTAGATCATGTTTACACAAGTTCGAGTATCTCCAAACAACATCAATATGAAGATTGCGATGTTGCGATAAAAATGCTGCCAAGATATGCCAGTGACATTGCAAGAAGAGAATTTAGTCATGAAATCGAGTTGATGAAGAAGATTAGTGGACAAAACGAAAATATAATCGACATGCTAGGCTGCATTACTGTGGGTCAAACAATTTGTTTGGTGTTGGAATACTGTCCAAACAGAGATCTACTACATTATGTCAAGGCCGTCAATGTGGATGTTCAAGAGTCTACTTCACTAGAGGCAAAAATGAACTTAACGAAAGAGTTCATGTACTTTGCATGGCAAATTTGTGATGGAATGAGGTACCTGTCCGAGCAGAATGTAATACATCGAGATCTGGCTGCAAGGAATATCCTAATCGATCGAGACACTTGTGCCAAGGTAAGAGTCCAGATTCTAAATTACATTAATAATCGATAATCTGTTGCAAATTCAAATCAAAAACTTTGTTAAACTCCCTTCAGATCAGTGATTTCGGCCTCTGTATCCAACTGAACAGCGAAGGTTATCCCAATTCCGTCTATACCTCAAACTCTGGCCGACTTCCAATCAAGTGGTTGGCGATTGAAGCCCTCCTTCGACATGAATTCAGTACCAAGAGCGACGTCTGGTCGTTCGGCCTAGTCCTCTTTGAGATGTATTCTTTTGGAGAGACGCCTTTTGCTAATATCCCAACAAAAGAAGTCGGAGAGCATCTGAAGACAGGAGGAAGGCCGCAGAAACCGGAACTCTGTCCGGACGAGATCTTCTCAGTGATGGAACAATGTTGGCTCACGGATCCAGACGATCGTCCCGAATTCAAGATTATCACTCAGAAATTGACAGGGGTTTTGGAGAAGGCGGCCGAAGGCTACGGGTATCTAGATCTAAGTGGACATGCACAGACGATTGCCAATGGGCATTTGAAAAGAAAGAAGACCTTCAGGAACCCGGAAGGGATGGATGAGTAAGTTTACAAGCTTCTTGAAACATATTCAGAACCTTCTGACATGTCAGAAGATTTTGACCACAGTAGTCCATGCCATTATGACGCACCCTCGTTAATAGCTGGCCTTTACCCAACTATTTACGAGGGTGACACATAGCTTTTCTTTGAGAACATCGAATCTCCTATGCCCAGTATATAATACTTTTAGAAATCAAAAGTCAGCACTTCGTTCTCGGATCATAACCCGCGAGTCCACACTGACCGAGAGCCGCCCTCCCACCCCGACCTCACCTCCGCCCAGTGCCGCTCATAATAAACGCTTCATGTTTTTCTTTTCCCGCGAACAAAGCAAAGACAACAACGATCTGCCACCTCTCTAAACACAAATGCAATGTATTTTCGTCGACAAAAACGGGTATCTCATCGTTTCTAACACTGTAAGCATTATAACGACATATTCTTTATTATCATATGGTAAAGTTTGTACAATAATAAAGTATTATATCAGAGATGAGAATATTTTATGGGCCAGTAATGCTGTACAAGAACTTAAAAACAAAGTGAGAGAATAACATTACATTTACTGAAAGTTGAGACGTCTTGAGCGGGCGTCAAGGCGTTTCTGACGAGCATCAAAGGCACGGAGTTCGGCATCACTCATCTTTGTGGTGTCCACATATTTGTAGGGGGTTGTCTTCGGCGTGTACATCTTCCGTTCTTTTGGAATTGGAACCGCTAAAAGAAACAACTTATTTATTAAAACATACATCGAATCTTGAGCAAAACTATTTCAGAAAAAGTAAAACGACTTACGTCCAGCAGATTTCGGAGTCGCGAGCTGTTCAATTCGCTCCGAGCAATCAGGAATGGTCGCTTTAAGAGTTCTCTTCTTGGCCATGGTGATCTTCTTGACATCTGCCTGAGGTTCCCTTCCTTGCTTGCTGGATCTTGTGACTCTGGACGAGGCTGCCTTCTCTTTATCATAGGGACGTTGAACCTTCTCGATGTCTTCTGGTTTCGTCGTTCCGAACTTGAAATTCTCCTTGTTTGGAGTGCCGGGAGGGGGGAATTTGCGAACCTTTTCCCGTTGGCTTTTTGGAGTTGCCAGACGCTGAAACGATAGTAATAAAAATAACCCATTTGAACTCTAAACGGACAAACAAATAAAAACTTACATTAATAGTCTCCGATACACTTTTGACATGTTGTTCATGCTTTGTCTCCAGCTTCTTCTGATGATCTTCAATTGACGCCATCTTGGAAAAGGCTTTGGTATGAGAAGAAGCAAACCGTCCTTTACCTAAACAATGTTTAGACATAAAATCATATTCAAAAAATTGAAATTTTGTGCAAATAATGAGATCACATACCTGAGGTCGCAGCAGACAAATGTCCAGGCTTTGGAAGACGGCTAGGCGCAGCTTTGGAAGTATTCCTAGCGGAGCAACGAGTTGTAACATTGTTATTCATTTTCTCGACCGGTTTTTTCTCAACTCTTTTGACGCTTGGGCTATTATCCGGAGTAATGAAACTACCAGCTACAATACTCTCATCTAACGTGATATCCGCAGCCTTCTCAACCTCTGCCGCTTTCTTCAGTTGTTCCTTTGGGATAACGGAAATTTCGTCTTCTTCCATGGTGAATGTTCCATTCAGATTCTCCTTTTGTTCCTCCACGTCCATCTGCTCATTGTCAATGTCCAACATCATTGTCTCAGACAATGTTTCAACCAGTTTTGCCTTCTAAATAAAAGAGAAATGAATATTAATAAGGTAACTTACAGTCCCAGTAGCTTTCATTCCGCGTTGCCGGCACAACGACCTGATCTCGTTGTACGTCATGGATAGTAGACGTTGCCTTTTGGCTTCCATGTCCTCTGAAATAAAAGATTAAATTAGAGTCTAAACGTCCTTTTCTCGACAGAATCTTCAGAGATATACACATCAATAGAGAAACGATGGTGAAAAATAAACAGAACTAAAATTTTACTATTTTAGGTACCTAAAACATAAAAAGAAAAAAAAGAAACTGTTCATCAAAAGATATGCTGCAGTTTTCTTCCTGATTATTCCTAAAAATCTGTAAAAACGACGCGGAGAAACAAGAAATCGTTTTTCTGCCTTTCAAAAAAGAAAATTGCGGGCTCAAAATGTTTCGTTGCGGGACCAAATGCCACGTTTGATGTAACCATAGAATCAACGTCAAATTTGTTTTTCTTGTGTTTAGTCTTTTACTTTTGATGCAATGATCTCAACAATATTCAAATCCGATATCAAAATAAATAGTTTATATATCAAAGAACCCGTATTTATGAGATTTATATGTCAACTGGAGAAACCGGCGTAATCGATATCAAGTCCAACGTTGGTGCGCGAGCAAGACCTCGGGGGCAAATATCCAAGGTGTTGAGAACGTTCTCTCGCACTGTTGGATTGCATTTACAGTAAATGAAAATTCGAATGGCACTTGTGAACATGTACAGGAACGAGATCATGTCTCCGAAGATGGTATAGAAGATGGACGCTTTCGTGGGATCGTCATCACTTTTCAGAATCGCCGCATCCGTCTTTTCCATGAAAGTTAGAAGCAGATGAAGGCCGGAGCATATCAGATATGAGGTTACAATTATAACTGTGGTGTAGACGGCATGTCTAACAGCAGGGGACATGGTGGGCCGTTTGATGGTCATCCGGAGCACTTTGAAAGAGGCTCGGGAACTTCCGGAAGAGATGCCGTCAATATAGATTGGAGGGACCTTCTGCAAAAACATTGAATTTACTTTTCGATGAACTTGGCATAAATTTATTTTATACTAAATGAGGGATTTTTGACTCGCGTTTTGCAGAAATATATTTTTTGTCGGAAATTGGCAAAACTCGAAATGACTTTTTGCGAGTTACGAAATGGAATTTAGCAAGCCTTTCGATGCATCTTCAATTTTTTCCCCTTGCATCAAAAGGTTGCAAACTAAATTTGAAGAAGGCGAAGTAGTCTCGTTGTGAAGGTTCAGTTATAATTCATTGTTCTCACCTTAATGTTCTCCTGGTCAGTCGTCAACAACCTCCTTAGAATTATGCAGTTTAAAACTACCAAAACAATGAAAGGAATGAATATCTGAAGAATGCCGATCAAATGGAGGTCGTAGAAATTGTACCATTCGGTCTCCTAAAGTTGAAAAAACATTAAACTTCAAAGATTATTCAGTTAAAATCCACAACAGGTCAAACAACGCTTACCTTGGCCCATCTCCGATAATCGACGGCCAATGTTCGGAAGAAGTCGAGGCATTCGGGATAGGATTCAACGGTCAACGCAAACGCCGGAGGGAGGCGAATCAATCCACCCAGAACCAGACACAAGACAAGGTTGGAGATGCGACCAACTCGAGAAAACAACCATTCCGAAAAACTGAAAAAAAAGATTATATTACACACAACTCATACATCTGATTGTATTACACTTGGGACATGACATGTTTTGTTCTACGAATGACTTACCAATGCTTTGAAATCCAGGCATAACGTTCCATGGTCACAAATATTAGGAGGTATGGGATGATAAGTTGGACGATCTTCACCATCACAAAAGCTGGCACTATATAGAGATGGTAGATGATGAACAATGACTGGAAGTAAGTGCTTTAGAAGTGATAAATTAAATAGTAAAATTTTTAGGGATGACAAAAAACAGTGTGGAGATAATTGGCAGATCTTGGATAAAACCTTTCCAAGATTTAGCCGAGATGTTTAGCTCAGGGATCGTCCTATATACTTTTTCTGCTCAAGTAAGCATGAGATAAAACTTTTAAAAGCAACGGCGACCGTCTATTCCAAATTTCAGAGAGACCTGCCTGTCTCATCTCGAGCACTACTCTTTTAAAGATTCAACTTACTTCAATCCTCAAGTACAACATGAAAACATCGACTCCGAAGCACAAGAAGTACAGGATGCATAGTGCTGCGTCCATTAATGCTAGCGCTGTTGGATACAATGTTGGCGGAGTATTCTTTTTTGTCTTGAACGTAAAAATATATGCCAATAAAAGGTTTGCGGCAGCTCCAAGAACGGCCAACGAAGATGCAATGGAGACGAACAGGAATCGACCGAATCCACACTCTTCGGTGTAGCCACATGTTGGTTGTGGAAGCTCTACGGTATCGTTGACCGAAGTCATCTGGAATCGAGGGGATTCAGAAGATCCAAAACATTTTATAGTCTTTGGCACGCACATATGGAACAGATGGGTTATTGCCCTAGGGCAAGTACATATAGGAGCGTTAAAGTGTCACATATGGATAGATTGATTGCTAGTGGATGGGGAAGTTTGAAAGAGGCCCTTTAAACATGATGAGATAAGGTGAAACATGATGGAAATAAGGGAATAATGGAGAAAACAATTGGATACAGATGGCCGGAGGTATGGTAAAAAGACCAGAGATTTTTACGAAAAGGAGATGAGGTTGAAGTACTCTTTAGTGTCGAAATTGTATTATATCTACAGATACCAAAACAGAGGCACTTCCGAAATGAAGGAAAAACGGGCCAAATTTATGCCAACGAATGTGCTTCTCTCCTCATTTTTCATCATTTCCCCTAGCCTTTTGCTAAAAATATTGATTGAACACCTTTCGGTTTTGCAAAGTGTGAGCCAAAATTTTCAAGGATCATATCATATGTGCCAAATCAGACATATTGTATGTCCCAAATTCGCAGAAATAAAACAGTCGTCTTTTGGAACACTGCACATCGAAACATCACCTACCTACTCCAACATAAAGTTGATGTAATTATCACGCCTTCTGACTCTGACTCTTCACATCCTCTGCCTCATTTTCTCATATAAATATCACCCTCACCACAAACCCAGAGGGGATTACATTAACACTACATTTACCCAAGAAATTTAAGGGGCGGAGTCTGTATTTCGTTTAATTACTGGTAAATTATTAAAGAGTATAGGTGATGGTATGATAAGTCGGGAATTAGACCGCAATTAGAAGCCGAGAGGAAGGAAACATGATGCTGAGACACGAAACGGGAACATTCATTCTCGAATGTCCTCAAACGGCACCTTGCATTTGGAAGCGGGGAAATGCACATGATTCGGATTTGTAATGGAAAACGTGGTGAAGAACGGCGGAAATATATGAATAGGAGAAGACTTAAGATGACTTAAATTCTGCAATTTGAATAAATTACTGTAATGTTAAACTTAGGGTTCATTGTTAATAAACTTTTTACTGAAGGAGAATCTTATGTTTGGGGAAAATTTAACAAGACGTAGACATGCCAGAACAAGAAAATTTATGCGAAGAATATCGTTTGGGATTCGTTTTCATCTTAGCTGATAACATAAATTTTGTATTCTAGGCCAGAAATCAACAAGATAAATAAAGGGCTGGCCAATACTCTTGAAAAAATATATAGAGCTAACGGAAATGGAATTTTTAATGCCTTAGAGAGTCTACAGACCCCTCAAAATACAATTCAGTCAGTGGTTTCATTGTATAAGTTCAAGGACAAAACAAACTCCTATGCCAAATTATAAGAAAATACACTGTGATTTATTAGGTTGGACGGAAAGTTCGTACGATTTTTTACTGCTGCTACTTTTTCTTGCGCTGATGGAAAAAGACAAACACAAATATATGGTATTGGTAGGGGACAGGCATCCCTATCTGGCAGTACAACCCTCAGCCATCTTAAGCATGTACGAACTGAGAACTTAATTTAGACATTTACCCATCTTTGGTCTACAAGTAGAGATCCTTAGCTGGTTTGTTTAATAAGACATAATAAGAAACTGTTTTGGCACTGCTAAAAAGCTTTCTTTTGATGCTCTTAATATGCGTGAAGTAGTCGGGGATTAAATCAAAACATAGCCAGAAAACTTGACTTTAGCAAGACCCACCAAGTTTGAATATGATTTACAACAGTCGCTTGCCGATGTATTCCTATGGGTTTAACTATGATATGCCAAAACTAACGACACTCCCTTACACTTAGCTACCCGTCCTTAGCCAATTGTTTTACTGCGTAACATGACAGAACTCAATGATTTATTTTTCAAAAACTCGCTTGTGAACTATCGGAGCAATTCGTAAAATTCAAAAAACAGCTCAAAGCAGTTTTCTAATCCTCCTTTTCTAGGGTGGAAAATGGAGCCTCTGTCTCGTTCTACTACTTTATAAAGCAATGGGTAACCATTGTTAATTGTCAGCAAATCACACGCATTTCTCTAGAGCTATATATTTGTGGCAATTTTGCCTCTTTACACCTAACCCGAAGCGTCTACGATCCGGGTTATTCATGTAGCACGTAAAGGGCTACCCGTGTGCCTCACTGAACCCTGTTATACGGACAGACCATCAGCAATGCGTGGAGTAATAAAAAAACTTTTTCAAGCGGGGCGTTTTCTGAAGATTTGGTTGAAACAATAGCTATTATTTTATCCCACAGACTTTCTTAAGAGTTTTAACTGTGGTTAACATAGTCGGATAGACCACTAGAAATAGCCTAAAAAGTTTCAGAGCTTCAGCAAAAACGGTTTGGAAACTAGAGCTTGCATTCCGCACCCCACCCGAAACTACCCCAAAGCGGAGGACCTCTTATAATTATGTTCGTTTTGGTCGAGCTAAGGACTGGCACATTTCACATAAATCTGCACGCTGTACTCTTGTATATACTAGGTATCTACGGTGGACAGTCGGTCGCGGCGTAAAAAAAATTAATTTTAAAGTTGGGTAGCAAATCGTACGAACTTTCCGTCCAACCTAATACATCTAATGAATAGCATGAATTCAGCTACAAGATAAATCTATGCACTATCCATTCATCGTCGACTTGAACTACCTTTCATCTTATGTTCACACAAAACAATGGGAAATACAAGTAAATTGAGCATGATCATTCAGCTATCAACAATGTAAATAACAAAGGAGAAAGTTGATACAAGTGGTTTCATATTTGTAGGTTTGCATTTTTAGTTCATCAGGCCTTCTAATTTCAAAAAAACAGCCGAAAATGCTTGCCGTGTCATATAGCTTTTCAAAAGTCGTCACTTATAATGTCATTTAGGTTATTTTCCCCAAAATACGCTTACTTTTTACGTGTCGAAAATAAGAAAACATTTGAGAAAAGTAAGAAATAAGGTGGATAAAAGAAAGTCATTTCAGAAGCCATATACTCTGACGGGATTAGCCTGGAACATCATAGAAATAGAAGACATTTCCCCCAAGTTTGCACCTTATTTTAATCACGTAATCCCAAGCCCACCACCAACGAATTATTTCCCGACTTTTGCAGAGAGAATTTGGATTTCCGCTCTCTTTAATCGCCCTCCTCCCACCCTATCGTTACAATTTTTAACAGTTTCTCTGCAAACACAATTGGGATTAGGGCGGATAAACAAATCCAAGGACTTACAGTAGAATTGTTTTGATCATTTTTATGTAAATTTACATTTACTAATGACCAATTGTTTGGGGAAAAGTAATGTCTCTGGAACTTATAATGTCGCGTGGAATTTGTTTTTGCAGGAATTGATATATAAAGTGTGAATTCTTGATCAGAAATCAGCAAGATAAATAAGGATTTGCCAATAGTAAATGAGAGATGAATGTCTGGAGGTCATGGAAATTGAATTTTTAAGAGCACCGAAGATTACAACGCCAAAAATAATTTTTTAGACGATGTTTTAGTCATCAGTTTCGATGATGACTTGTCAAGAGTCGATGCCTCTAAACAGGATAAATATTCCCTAGGGCGAACAGAATTAGGCAAAAGCCCGCGCTAGTGTAGGACAATTTTTAAGAGACTCCAATCTTTCAAAAAATCTGATTCCTTCCGTGAATTCCTAAAAAATTTCACACACAAAACTTTGCTGTTGTTACGCACTAACCGAACTTTTCAAAGAGGCCAGTTTTCCGTATTCCAGAGACCTGATCTTTCTAAGTATCAGGCCCTTAGCAGGTCTCATGCAACAGGTTATTATTACCGATTCAGAACCCGAAACGAAAAAAAAACTTTCCTCATTCACCGGTTTCCCCCGAAAACAAGAGGATAAGTGCTGTAAATAATTCAGTTATGGTTTTCTAATGCTAAACATAAGCCGTTCTTGGTTGATTTCCGTATACAATACCGCCCAAGGGCACTACAATGACCAGTATATACAACTAGTAAAAAAAGGAAATTCCAAGTCTTTGGCCTTAAATGAGAATTAATTAAAACTTGAAACGATGAGAAAAACTACTAACATTACAATGTAACCGGAATAGACTTCTAAAACTTTTCAAAGTTATCATTTCCGTTACATTAGGCAATTAAAGTGGGCGGAATCCATTATAATCCATTTTACATTTTTTTCATTTATAATAAAAAAAGTTGTCAAAATTAAGTTTAGTATTTGCTATGTCAGAGTTAACTCAAAGTTAAAATTCTCAGACAGATTTGCGGTTACCAGCTTTTGTCTCAGCACCAACCGAAAAACAATCTAATCGAGCGCCTGGAAAGTCCCGAGCACTTTGCGGAAAACAGCCAGTAATTCATCAGGAACGATCCATACTTGGCCGTTTGGCCAAATTGGCTGTTTACTTTACAATTCGCATTGCGGAAGTAAACTTTTTTGATTGATGTTTGTCTAGAAAAAAATAAATAAAACGAATTGAAAAATCACACCCATTTACTACCCCGATTACCGTGTATTTTACTATTAAAATTGTCAAATGTTTTATTTATCGCCTCTAAATTACCGAATTTTTAATGGAAAGGTTGCGAATGTAACAGCATTTTTCAAAGTGACGTCAAGTTGTCATCATTTTGGCTAAATTGAAAATTCTGATGTACGAAAGTACGAGGCTTTTATGCTTGACATAGACTTAGCTATTCCTGCTTATTCCACCGGTAGTTTTGACAGGAAGGATCAATTTATTTCCCAGAATTTTAAATTTCTACATTTATTTGCAAAAATCTACAAAAATTTTCCAAAAAGTTTCGGTTCGACAATCAAATTTACGGAGCAATTTGACAACTTTACTGACGCGTCAAGTTGACCATTTAACAACACACAAATAACGAAAAAGTACAACGGAACTTTATTAAAATATCCAAGGAAGATCACACACAGAGAAAGAACACCCCGAAAAAACTAGTTTGGGCACGTAAATAAATATTAAAGTGGTGTTCAACCTTGGCGATCTCTGAAAGCCCAATCCGGAAGTGTGAATTTGGACAAAAACTTGGCAAAAGGACGGATTTAGCGTCTGGAAAAATGGATCGAGGTCTTCAGAATACAAGTACATCACCTTGGATTATTGAGACATCAAAAAATACGAAAACGTGTAGTGGTCATAGTTCGCGCTTTGCAAAAATTTTTTTGCCATAGATTATAACCAAAAAAGATCATTTCTTTAATCGCGAGCCAAGAATCTTGGAACTATGGGAAGTTCTAGTCTCAATTCGAGCCTCTTTTAACTATTTTTTGAATTTCACTTTTACGAAAAGAATCAGGAAAAAATCTTGAAAATAAACCATTAAACACCCTTCCAAAACTCTCAGACCATAATGTTCACGATCCGTCAATTATACAGTAATTAGACACTGCGTCAACACCTAAATTTAACGACCCAATCAAGGGGATATCATCGAAAATTAAAAGATTACCCGTTAGCTCACGAATCCCGGATTATGCCAAATATATATACGATGTGATCACGTTGAGCCTTATCGTATTTTATCCGCCCTTAATTCCTTGGTAATCCTGGGTTCCCGAATATCTAACAGGTCAGAGTCCCTAATCGCTAATTACAAATTCTTGGTGGATTGAAAAGATGTATTTGAGGACGTCATTGGAAGGTCAATCAGACATTTTGTTACTATCTTGGGCGATTCGTGATGGGGGCTATGAAAGACCAAAATGTTATGGATGTAAAAAGAGCACAAGCTGGGGAAAGTGAACCAAAAGGATCAAAAGAAACGTTCTCGGGAAAAAAGTCCAGATGACCTAAAATATACAAGTTTTGCAGAAACAATTCTCAAAATCTGACACGCAGATTGTACTAGCATAAAACTCGGGACAAATCGAGGCACTTCTAGAGGATATGCAAGTAGTTGCACGTGGCTTTTAGAAATTGCTAATTCTCTGTGGTTTCTTAAAACTTTTCCTATTTCTTGGGGTATCCTTTTTCAAGAAAGTTTTTTTTAGAAACGTAGTATATTCAGGTATACACCAAATCGGAAAAAACGGTCGTTGTTTCTCGAGGACTTTCCGTACATCAAAAAGCCAGCAGCTATTATATTTGCTTTTGAATTGCGCTTTTTACGGCGTGGGAAACAAAATATCAAAAAAGTTTTTTATCTCTTGTTGCAAAAACAAAAAAACAGCAAGCTATAGATAATAACTGTTGGTATGCATCAGATCCCTCGCCTATTCAACCCCGAAGCGATACCGTACTATTTACTCCGTTTAATTTAACAAATTCGTAATCTTGTGTTATGCCCTTCCCATTCCATGAAAATGAATACGTTCTAACAAAGGGGATCAACATAATCCGTTTCTCTTAATTGGCCTTTCACATAAGGATAACCCCTTTGAATTTATTACATTTTCAAAGACATGCCACGCAGATCTTTGAGAGAATCTTTTGACGGAATAATTTGACAATTCTGATGCCAAAAACATATTTTTTTAAGAAAAAATGTCTTCATATCTCGGAGACCAAGTTTTTCATTTTAAAACATCTGGACAACTTTTTTTCGAATTTCTAAACGTAGGTTTTACACTGTACACAAGGAAGTTGTGTACAGTCAGCAAAAATATTTAATTAATTTTACAGAATTCTTTTCGAAATGAATCTAGGAAGTATTAGTCGGCTAAAAATAATAAGTTTTCAGCGTGCTGATTTTCAGTGTAAAAATTGGAAAATAAAATTTAAAATTTTATTTTTCAATTTTTTAGTTGTAATCCTTTACTTGAATTCAACCCTTTAAGCCGTACCAACTCAAATCATCTTGACGCGTTCCAGCCCGCCAACTTTAAATTTGGCTAGATCTCACAGCCATTCCAACTAATCGGCTAGCTTGCTTTTTACAAACAGCGATGAAAACTTGATCTCTATGGTGGAAGTGTAGAGCAGCCGATTTCTTGCTCATTTTTCCAGGAACCACGTTGATGGAGTCCAAATTGACAAAAAATGACACTTTTTGGGATTCTGGAGGTGAAATATGAGGGTACATTTAAAGCGAGCAAAATGTGTTATATAATCTTTGCACCCAAAAGTACGTGCTTCGAGCAACATTGCAATAGTTTTCAACATTTTTGTGCTATTCGTTTCCATGCTGAAAAGGACGATGAATATTATATTCGGAGTCACGAAAAATGAAATCACTTTATCGGTAAGCAACAAAGAGCGCTTACTCAGGAAGATCGCTGCGACGGTGACAAGACTTTCTTTGTCCCTCGTGTCCTTTAACGAAAGGTAAAACGCAAATTTTCTCCGATTACTAAACGAACTATCTCCTAAAGACATACAAAAATTAAAAAAATATTTCTTTAAAACGCATTTGAATTTTGAAAGCTTAAAGTATAAGAATTGTTGTGTACCAGAAATCACATCAAACCTTAAGAGTCGAGTGACGCAATTTTATCTTGTAAAGCGTCAAGTACTAATTGTAGAGCCTCGTCGACCACAACATGTCATCTCCAGGTGCTTCACATTACCTTTCCGATAATCCTTTAAAGATTCCATTTTTTTATTTCCAAAAATACCCGGAACCTCTTACTGGAATTATTACCATAAAATACTCATTTTTAATCTCATTGCACTCTCGAATCTCTGTAGGTCTTTATTTTGATAAAACCGGGTCCAATTTCCCACAGGAGGCGAATTTAATTTCGGCCGGGTTTCTGTTTGACCAAGTCTCAGAATAATGGGACGCGCACTTTCTGGGACATTAATCACAGTTACAATAGCAACATTCTTGGGAAATTAATATTACAAGGTAAAAACAAATATTATAGTCTGGATTCACTTTGCGAGGCATACCCGGTCTTTGTGGGTCATTATGATATTACAACACGTTTTTTCTAAGGATCGAGCGAGGCTCAACTACAGCTGCGACGTTAAATTCAGAGCTGTTCAATTTTGTTCAAACTTTCAAATATTAGTTGCCTATGAACCCTTATTACGATTTCACAAAAAAATTTCGAAAAAGTTACTGTAGCTGGGCGTACTGTAGCGGAGGTCCATTTTCAGTATCTCGGAAAGTACGCACTGTAGAGACAAGCGGTCTTCACCATCATCTTTGTCGTGTTCCAAAACCTATTTTTGTAATTTTCATCCAGGTCCTAACTCATCGGAAAGCATATGAAATTTGCATCTCTTTGCCCTTAATTTTAATAATCATAACTTTTCTCAAAAAATTTGAATAAATTTCCAGTGATTTTATTTCATGTAAAGAAACTAGAAGTCTTCACGGTTCGAATGATACCAAAAACTCAAAAATCTGATTCGACACGGTTGCAAACTTGTCTACTGAAATTGACCACCCAAAATTTCCGATTTTTATTTATTCAAATTTCAAATTTTAATGAGCGTAATTTTTAAAATCAGATGAATACTGTTCACTCAAGGCTGAAAAACCGATTTTTACTAATTTTTTTGCATGTATTAGGTATAAAAAAAATTTTAATTTGAAAATTATTCATTTTAGTAATCGTAAGTTTTCTAAAAAAATTTGAATAAATTTCCAGTGGTTTTTTCCTGGATTCTGTGACTAGAAATCATTGCGGTTCGAATGAGTCTAAAAATGACAAAATCTAGTTCGACACGGTTGCAAACTTGTAGTTTGAAGTCGGCTGCACTTGGCTTAATAACCTGTGTATTAATTCAGGCATTCTGGGGTGTAGCATATATTGTGCAACTATAAAAAGCTTAACAAAGACTGCTTTCAATCGTTTCATGGCAATTGCGCGTCATTTGTGGATGTTTTGGGTCAGACGTTCAGAACAGGGTTGCACAAGATAAAACCGCTCTATTTCCTTTGCTAGCCATTTTCTAGCCAGAAAAAATTTTAATGCGGTGCGACAAACGTGAAAGCCTAGGAAACACATGCCTTTCTACTTTAGCCTACTCAAATTTTGCATTTCGATATTATACTTGTCATCTATCGACCGGAAAACCAAATAAGCGATTGCGCTTAAAATTGTGATGCTTTTGATCGCACTTTTTTTGAGCAGGATATTATCTTCGTAACAGCTGTTTTATATGATGCACCAAACAACGTATCTACAGCTCTATAAAATTTATTTATGGAATATAATAATTTTCAAATTAAAAAAATTTTTTATACCTAATACATGCAAAAAAATTAGTAAAAATCGGTTTTTCAGCCTTGAGTGAACAGTATTCATCTGATTTTAAAAATTACGCTCATTAAAATTTGAAATTTGAATAAATAAAAATCGGAAATTTTGGGTGGTCAATTTCAGTAGACAAGTTTGCAACCGTGTCGAATCAGATTTTTGAGTTTTTGGTATCATTCGAACCGTGAAGACTTCTAGTTTCTTTACATGAAATAAAATCACTGGAAATTTATTCAAATTTTTTGAGAAAAGTTATGATTATTAAAATTATTAATTTTCATATTTCAAAAAATTTTTTTAAAGCCTAATACATGCAAAAATGAGTAAAAATCAATTTTTCAGATCCAAATGAGCAGTAGGCTTCTGATTTTAACAATTAGGCTCGTTGAAACTTGAAATATAAAAAAAATAAAAATCCAAATTTTTGGGTCGTCAATTTCAGTCGAGACGTTTGCAACCGTGTCGAATCAGATTTTGGAGTTTTTGGTGTCATTCGAACCGTAAAGACTTCTAGTTTCCTTATATGAAATAAAATCACTGGAAATTTATTCAAATTTTTTGAGAAAAGTTATGATTATTAAAATTAAGGGCAAAGAGATGCAAATTTCATATGCTTTCCGATGAGTTAGGACCTGGATGAAAATTACAAAAATAGGTTTTGGAACACGACAAAGATGATGGTGAAGACCGCTTGTCTCTACGGTGCGTACTTTCCGAGATACTGAAAATGGACCTCCGCTACAGTACGCCCAGCTACAGTAACTTTTTCGAAATTTTTTTGTGAAATCGTAATAAGGGTTCATAGGCAACTAATATTTGAAAGTTTGAACAAAATTGAACAGCTCTGAATTTAACGTCGCAGCTATGCTCGACCCTTAGAAAAAACGTGTTTTAAAAGCTTATTAGAAAAAGGTAATTCAGATAAGGAAACGGCGGAAAATTGAGCGAAAACACGTCTTCAGAATTCTCGGGGTCGCCGGAGGACACCATCACGTAATTTTAGAGCGGCTCTAAACATCGTGGCTTAAATTTCAATTGAATTCGAGGAATTACAAAGTTCGTTGAAGAAACTTCTACGAACTTTTTAATTCCTTCAAGGGAAGTCATCAAATTTTCTTAAATTTGGCTTCAGTGCTCCAGAGAGCATACACATCAGTAACAAAATTTAATGACATGACCGAGATATTCAGCGATCTTTATTGACAAAAGGCTGTGGAAAACAGGCAGTAAAAATGTCTGGCCATCCTTCCCCATAAAATCGCCAAACTTGTGTTCCCCAGAAATTTTACTTTCAGTACATGAAGATCTTCCCAAATGCACCCGAAACATGCAACAAGAGTGACGGAAAACCCATTCAAAAGTAGAGTTATTACCCAGAAAGTTAGGCCTAAAAAAGAAAAGACTTGACACCAAAAACAAAGCCATAAATCTGATGAAAAATTTGCAATTTTCTACATTGCTCTTGGCCTCTTTGGCCACATCTGAGTAGTCACTTAACGGCGATTATCGAGACCTTTAATCAGCTGCCCAAAGAGCCTCAAGGGAAATGTAAAAAATTTGAAATGAGGAAGTTTTTTGAAACGGTTTCTTTTACATAAATAAGTGTAGGTGATGCTGTATATGGGAAAGGGACGTTCAAAAAATATTTGAAATAAACCCCTTAGGCAATTATCCAAAAAAAAAATTAAATGTGAAATATTAGGCATTACAATTCTTTCCATTTTGTGTATGAAAGAAACATTTCACAACTACAGATCCAAAAACTTTGATATGGACCGAAGATCAAAAGGGATTATAATTTTTTGATGGGAATTTAAAAATAATTTTATCCGAAGCTTTCATCTATCGATATCTGCAATGTTCTTTAGGAAGAATTTGTAGTCTAAAAGATATAAAAAGTGTAAAAATTCCACATTTTAATTTTTTAAAATTCCAAAAAAAACGCTTTGAAATAAATAAAGGCAAATTTGATGAAAATAGTCATAGAAAAGAAGTCCGGGACTTGAATGAAAGGAGGCTTAATTAATTTAAAAATATGAATCGAATTATCATATTACTGGAACACAAATGATAAAAATTTTATTCAAAAAAATATTTCGGATACTACTTGGGACATAGAGTCCGTAAGATTCCTTCGCCGGTGTCGAAATTTTGAGTTGCGGCGCGAAAAACGGGAAGCCTCAAAAAATCAGAGAAAAACGGACTGTGCAAATTGCATGGACTTTATGTCTCGAGAAGTATCCTGGCCCTTGATTAAAATTATATAAAAAATCTAGAATAAAGTATCCGAAAGGCTCCATATCCAATTTAAGAGTAAAAAGTAAGCACACTCTGTTGATTTCCACGCACAAACAGAGTCGGCGGCATGTCCTTGGTCATCAGTTCGAGCCAGGACAAGTACAGGGCTCCACTTTTGATGCCCTTCCTTGGAATTGGCATTGAGCTGAAAAGAAGTATTAGAAGTGGGTTCACATCCGGAGGAGTTAATGGGCCGCTCAGGAACCGCCCTTGTAATCGAGTAATGAGCTTTTTTGAAGTTTTAAATGGCTCAACAAAACGACAAAAAGTTACATTTCGATCAAATAGGGGTTATAACGCAATTTTAAAGGCCATAAAACTGCAATGAAATGTGATAAGATGCTTACACAACCACAAGATCAGCCTCAGATGAGTGCTCGCGAAGTAGCTCGGCCACTCTCAGCTGGCGGATAGTCCTTTCTTTCTGCAGCTCCAATTCGCTGTCATTTATCATCCCTTCGCCTTCCCCATAGAATGGTCGGATCGAATGCAAAAAGTTGCGGACTCTAAAAGCAATTTATAAATTACTTGTTACGGTAACCCAACAGATAAAAACACTAATTCTCTTACGTCTCCTGCGACGGCGGTCGCTCATGATCATTTATAATGGTCAAATTGGCCACATTAATTCTGAACTTGGCCAAAAGTTCGGCCATACTTTTCTGTTCCTGTTTGATGTCATGAGAGGTGGAGATGGAGAAGACACGGAGTTTAGCGTTTTCTAGATACGATTTGGGCTGCGTTAAAAGATATGGGATGAGAAGAGCAAGTCCACCGTCATCATAGAGCCACCAGACATCAATAACGCCCTTCTTGATCTTGTCCTTGAATCGGGCCAGAGAGAAGGCAACTTGTCGCTGTTTGGTGGTCATCCGGGAATGCCTAAAGAAAGGTATATTAAACTTCGAGCTTGCAGATAATTATAAAAATTTTCTCAATCCGGTGGAGAAAGGACTTTTTTTGCAGCATTTTCTTATTTTAAGCTTAAAAAAACGCCTACGGTCTTTTCTGCAGAGCATTGACATTCAGCGACAGCTCAAATTTATCGTAATCCAGGCAAGTCTCTTGATCTCCCATCTTCGGATATTTGGTCATACTCTCAGAGAACGGGTTGTACCCATCATCAGAAGTAGTGGTCGTATTAGCGGCATTCTTTCGATCGTCTTGGCTTCTGTTCTTCACAGCACCGATTTGACTCATCATTGTCTCGAAATCAAAGCCGAGTTCATCAGAGCGAAGGAGAAGGAGTCCCATTTGATTTTCAAAAGCTTCTCTAAAAATTACCATCAGTTTTAAAATGAAATGATGTAAAATATAATACAACGAATGTTTTCAGTTGAATAAAGCAAGGGTTGAGAGCGTTACATTTAGACTCAAATCTTACTGTATAATATTGTAGTACTCGTTCATTTCCTTCAATTTCTCTGGATTCTCGAGCCAATCCTGTTTGAAGCCCATGGCCAATATATTTGGTCTCAGTTTGCCGAGCCCAACTGTCTGCATCATATTTGCAGCTCCGTTCTTTAAACTCTTGTTTGCTGTGGCTGTATAAAACGCCTTAATATGGCGTTTCTTGAACCAGGCTCTGATTTCAATCGCAAATTTCTTATTCAGTTGAGTTACAATCTCACTCTTCTCACAGGGAACCACATAGCCGCAGGTCAAAAGACACGAATCTTTGGTGATATTACTGAAGAAATCGATCAAAGATGGCCGAGATGCGGGGTTTCCGGTGAGCAAAAGGATCTGCGGACGGTAGTTCTTGACGTGCTCGTCCGTTCTCTCCAATTTGGTGACACTTTGAAGGGCATTACGGTAGTTGTGGGCTTGCAAAGTGGAGCCCCAGTTCACTTCTAACAATCAAATAATATGTTTTGAACATTTTAGGACACCTACCAGGCTTCCGATGGTGCATGTACAAGAATAAAAGGGCGAAGAAGAAGAAGGTCAACAGAGCAGTAAACCAGTTCATGACAAACATCACTGATATGCAGAGGATGGCCCCAACCAAACTAACCCACTTATTGTAATACTTGAAGGCTGGCCGGAAACCCGGAGTCTTCGCCATAGAACAATCGAAACACGCGTAGTTAACGAGAGCATACGAGCAGAGGAAAAAGTTTGAAATAATTGGAGCAATCAGGTTTAAGTCACCTAAAAAATCATTATTTTTGAACATTTCTTACCAATCCCAATGATAAGACAGCAGATAATAAAAGTCAGAGCGTATGCCCTGCGGGGTTCTTCATCTTTTCCAAAGGTCTTGGCAAAATATTTGATGTATGGGAAGAGTTTATCGTTACAGACGGCCTGAAAGAATAAAAAATTACCTTATATTACTTTAGTCATCAAATAAACCAAGATTAATATATAATAATATAAAGTTCAGACCTGGAAAACCTTTGGAGCTCCGACCAAACTGGCCAAAGCCGAACTCAAGGAAGATGTCAAGATACCAGCAGTGATCAAGGGACCCCACAGACTGCCCATCTCAATGATCTGGAAGTAATTCATCAATCCGTAGGGACAAGTGCTATTCTGTGCACATTGGGGCTCAAAGTAAGCTGCCCATGGGCGCTTCGGAGCGAACAATCCATTCTCTTGAGCAAGCGTCTGATTGGCAACAGCTGTAAGTAAGACTGGAACGTGGACTCCGTCAGCATCTCGGACTACTGTAGCCCCAGTACAGAAGACAAGGAGCATGTAAATAACCGTGGTGAAAGCAATCGACAGCAGTGTTCCTCTGGGAATCGCTTTCTAAAATAGGGTTGAAATGCAAGGACATATGCAATACCTGTGGATTAGCCAAATCTCCAGAGATATTCGCGCCGGCCATGATGCCAGTAGCGGCCGGGAAATAAATCGAAAAAGTTTGGAAAAACCCATAACCATCGCGAAATACCGGCCAGAAATTGTCTTTGATGGTATCGACGCTATATCCAGTCAATCCTCGAAGTCGCAGGTCTTCGGAAGGCGGCAAGAAAGTGCCAATGAAGTAATCACCGATCGCCATGAATTGGACTCCCAACAGAACCACTTGCATTTTACTTTCGAATCCAGTTCCGATAAAGACAATTGTAATCAAAATCAGTGCGGCTACTGTAAATTATTTTTTTGTTTAATTTGAACGCTGTAGGACAGTTACTTACACAATCCCATCAATCTGACATCATTCAGACCCCCATCGATAAACTGAATTCCATATTCCTTGAGCAGATCTCTCATGGTCTCCGCAAAGCCCACAATGTACATTGCAGCACCCACGGCATTGGCCAACGAAAAGATGAGCCCGATGGAACCTCCAAACTCAGGACCAAGTGATCTGGATATCAGGAAATATGCTCCCCCGCCCTTGACATCTCCATTTGTACATATTGCGCATGTCGAAAGGGCAGTAATCGTGGTGACAACGGAGGCCAGAATAACTATTCCATTTCCCATTACAATCCCGGCTTGACCTGCGACCCAGGCCACACGGATGTAGAGAATAACGCCAAAAATACTCTGGATACAGCGGACAAGAACACCGATGATCCAGCCAAACTTTTGAGGGCCTTGACGGGGCTTTTGACCAGGAGCTAAAACAAGGTCGATAATTTTGCTTTGCATAGCCATAATTTATGGCTGCAACTTACGTGGAGTAGGGCCAGGTGGAGCGGCATATTTCCTGCCCTGAGGGCCTTTTAGCACCGAACTAACGAAATTCTCAGTCTTCGAGGCTTTTGATGTTGTTTCAGTGAAGTTCAAAGCATCATCCACTTGCTTTTGAGCGTTCTTCTAAAACATTTCTTGCCACTCCAAAACTAATCTCCCTTACTTCAAACTCATCCAACGCCTCAATCGTATCTCCAGCCATAAGTTGGGTCAGTGTGGGTCGGGTACTCCCAATGTCAATGGAATTACGATAATTCTCGACCACCGGCGGGCGATCCAATGAGTTTTGGTTGGCATTGATGAGAATGTGGTTATCCCAATAATTCGTAAATCTCCGGCCTTTTTGATGACTCGGAGGCTTCGGTTGATTGGGTTCATCATAAGGGGAAGTTGGCGGAGAAGGGTCCGTATTTCGGAGGTAAGAGGAGAGAGATGGGGACAACGAGAGCTGGAAAAGGGAGTAGGAATCCTACAGGATTTACAGAACCGGCCGCTGAGACTTTTTTAAATTGTTTTGCTCATAACTCGAGGATCATCACGACAAATAAATTTCCAAAGTCTGTATTGCCTTAGGTCTTCACGCAGACCGTAAATTACTGCTGCATTGATTAAATCAAAGCCGTCTTTAAGAAATAAAAATACTAACCGCCTGAGGCAATCTAAATCTACGAAACCTTTATGGCCTGAAAAAAGACACCCCACAATCATTTTCATAAAAATCTCTTTTAAAATAAACCACTATTTCTGGAGTTAAAAACAAAATTTGAGTCTCAATGACCGGCCCTGTAGAAGCCCTTTTACCTCAGTCGGCCCCCTTGGATCATCGCAGACATCAATTTGGATGTTATGAGTGCCACTGCTATCTTCAGGACTTGTTGAATTTACCTGAATCAATATCTGATAATTATAATCAAAAAAACTTATGCATTAGAGCTTTTTTAAAATCCTATCAACTCTATTAGAATCTCCCCAACTTACCGTAAACTTATCGCGAACCGCCTCACTCTCGTCATCGGAGTGGGCCATTCTTTTCGACGTGCTTTTTTCTCCTCCACCAGCTATTTATATGACCCGTCAAACCGAACATTTTGTTTCCTCGAAGCTTCGAGTTGAGCCCTCCAACAATAACAGAAACCCGCGCTAAACGCTGTGGGAGAGATTTGGAAATGGGTATTAGAAAGGCATGGTAATGCTCTTATCGCTGCGCAGACTGTAATGTAACCGTTGAAGTCACCTTTGAGCCTAGGGTTAAGGATTAGAGGGAAGGGCGAAGAACGGAGATCATCGATGGGAATTCTAGAGAAATCGGCCATTTATTGAAAATGTTAGGAAAATCGAGTTTCGAGGAAGTGGATTTCTGGTATCATACGGAGTAGAAACAGGCCATGAAAAATGCAACCTCAAATTAGTTTTGGCTGAATTATGAAAAGCATTTTTTATTTTTATCTCAGTGTAGCACCATAAGGACGAGAAGAAAATGTTAAAGTCACCATCGTATCTTATCGTAAATTGATAGAGCTGTTTCTGAGATTTTTTCAAATCTAAAAAATTTATGCATTTTTTATAGATTGCTGCCTAAAATAATTTTCGAAATTTAGCAAAAGTTGATTTATAAAACTACATGGTAATGGCTATCGTATCTTACCATGAAATTGCTTTACAAGTTCAATCTAGCTGTAAGACTTTATGCTTTCCAAAACTTGTCTTACTTCAGTCATCACTTTTTCAACACAATTTTAACTCTTATGCCCTTTTGTTTGCCCATCATAATACCGGTATTCTTTTGCCTACTACTGTATCATGCCTTCAATACAATACACGCGCTTCTCTTTTTTTCGTATATCCAATAATTTGTTTACATTTCTTTCAAATTCAAATCTCCCACTGTGATTTCTTTTTTGTAAAAAAAGAATTGAATAACGTTATCTGACAGTTTTTTCTACACGATTCCTTGCAACACCATCATCGAAAAGTTTACTCCCCTGCTCCACCTTACTTGCTGTCTGATAAATGGGATTTGTAATGAATAATATCAGCGTCTTAAGTGCAATTAACAAAGGATTGGATGCCTGTGGTCTGAAAATCTCAGAGATAACTCAATCAGGTACCCCAGTAAATAAACGGGTGCCCCTTTAAAACCACATTAAATATCATCATTACAACTACGATCAGTGGTAATAGTTTACTCTGCTGAGATCACATTATTCAGAACTTAAAATTATTGTGAGGACCCTATCCAATATTGTACATGAGCAAAGGCATTGGGAACAACCGTAAGAAAAGTCGATTTGATATGTCTAGGAGTAGAAAGTAAGGACGGATTGTTGGTTTCCTCTAACCAGTAGAGTGGGGGGAAGATCCCGGGTCATCATATCCAACCAGGAAAGATAGAGACAGCCCGAGGTTACACCTTTTCTGGGGATTGGCATGGATAATATAATTAAATCAGCTTCTTCAGAGTGCTCCCTCAGGAGCTCCGAGATTCTTAATTGTCTCATCGTTCGGTCCTTTTGATTTGCAAGTTCGGAATCAGTGATTAAAGGGGGTTTATCGCCTCGGAATGGCTCGATTTGATCGTTGAACTTTTGGATCCTAAAGTTAAAATAACAAAAATGGAAAAAGAACACATAGGCTTCAAAACCATTTCCCGGAGGTAAAACACGTCTTTAAATATATACTTACGTCTCTTTTCTCGGCTTTCTCCCGACATCCGGGAGTACTGTGATGTCAGAAAATTGAATTCTGAACTTGCTCAACAACGCGACCATGGCACGATGTTCAAGTTGAAGACCGGACGCAGAAGTCGAGATAGTAAAAAGCCTCAGGGTAGCATTTTCAAGATAAGACTTGGGCTGGGTCAATAGATACGGCACTAGCAATGATAACCCTCCATCATCGTAAAGCCACCAGACATCGATCACACCCTTTTTCACTTTCCTTTGGAACTTGTTAATCGAAAATAGAAGGTCTTTCTGAGCAGAAGTAAGCCGTCGCGAGCTGAAATCAACAACATTTTAGGAGAAATATCAATTTTTGGTAGGTGTAACATCAAAAGTGATCAAGTGTAATGTAAAGATTAGTGAGTTACAAGAACTATGAATTACTCAAGGGGAAATGACCTCAAACACAAGTCAGAACAGGACAAAAACCTATGTTATGAATGCTTTACATACGTTCTAAGAGTAAATAGATTTCCGTATTCGTTCTTGTTGGTCCTAGAATTGAAAAGATAGGGTTATTCTTGGAGATTACAATATAATTTATTAGAATTTGAGTAGCTTCTTACTTTCTTCTTCTCACACTCTTCTTTTTATCGTCAGGTTCAGTGATTTCGAAGTTGACTTTTCTTCCCTCTTCCAGTTTACTCAAATCAACAGTACTGACGTCAGTTGTCTTTTTCTCGGGATCTTCACTGCTCTCATCGTCTTCGTACTCCTCTTGTGATGAAATGTAGTCGTCATCTATGGGCGCTTGGCTTTCTCGGAAGGAGCCTACAAGAACATAAAAGTTACAGGGATCATTTCCATGCGCCCCACAACAATACTTTTTACCGCCAAAAAATATTGGCATTCTGCAGCAATAAAGTTGCATAAAATTGAACAAAATCCGATGTAAAACGTTTATACGATTTGCAAAGTTTCCAATTTTTTGTAAGTTTTTTTACTCCTTTCCCTTTCAAAATTTAGGTTTTATTCAACTTTACCTACTACAATGTTGGAGACATCCTCAAACTTACTGTTGTTGGAGCTCAATCCCTTCGAAGACCCTTCCCGGAGCCCCAGATTGACATGAGATGAATTGTTTCGATTATCTCCAAGTGGATTCACATTCACACTTCCCGTGGAGGAGTTGACTTGAGTTGAGAGAGCATTAGCTGCTGTTAAAGCCAAAGATTTATCGGAAATATTGGGTCGAATGGGTACACTGCTGAGATCAGGCAGCTTCAGTCTGTTGGTATCTCCAATGTTGTGAGTTCTCATCATTTCACTAAAGTCTAGACCTCCAGAATTCGCGCGAAGAATCATAATTCCCAGATTCGCATCAAATGCATCTCTAAAATAAGGTCGAAAATAAAAATTAGATAGTATAAAAGACGTACTGGATGATTCCGAAGTATTCTTGAAGTCCGGCGACACTAGAGGCCCCTCTTTCTAGCCAATCTTGCTTGAATCCCATAGCCAAAACGTTGGGACGAAGTCGACCCAGACCAGCAGATTGGATTAGAGATTGAACTCCAGCTCGAAGAGAGGTGTTGGCGATCGAAATGTAGAACGATTTGACGTGTCGCTTCTTGAGCCATGATCTGAGCTGGTCGTTGAGCTTTCGTAACATTGCAAACACTTGATCCGAAGGATTATACTAAAAAAGATCAACAGGGTTAATATAATATGCATAAAAATTGTGGATGATTTGGAGGTTAATTAGATTAAATTTTTTTTGCTTACAGGTACTACATATCCACATATCATCAGACTCGTGTCTTTTGTGATATTACTCACAAAATCGACCAAACTTGGGCGAGCTGCGGGATTTCCGGTCAATACCAATATCTGAGGTCGATAATTTTTGACGTGTTCATCGGTATTTTCTAATCTTGTTACTGCATGTAAGGCGTTTCGGTATGAGTGCGCTTGAGTTGAGGATCCCCAGTTTACATCTGTAGGAATTATATTGTACTAGATGGTCATGAAGAAAAGGGCAAAAAGTGAGTTTAAAATAAACGAACCTGGCTTTCGATGCGACAAATACATAAAGAGCAATGCGAAGAAGAAAAATGTCAGCAATGCCGTAAACCAAGATACGATAAACATGACCGTAACACACATAATCGCTCCCAACAGAGATACCCACATATTATAGTACTTGAAGGCTGGTCGGAAGCCCGGAGAGTGGGCAAAAGAATTATCAAAGCATGCGTAGTTGATTAAGGCATAGGAGCAGAGGAAAAAGTTGGATATAATTGGGGCTATCGCGTTCAAATCTCCCACCAAAACGATCAGCATTGCAAGAACAAAGGCCAAGAAATAAGCCCGTCTTGGCTCGTCGTCTTTGCCACTTCCTTGTCCAAAATATGTGATATAAGGGAAGAGTCCGTCCTTGCAAACAGCTTGGAACACCTTGGGGGCACTGACCAGCGACGCCAACGCCGAACTCAGCGAGGCGGCGAAGATGCCACAAGTGATCAAGGGACCCCAAAAAGAGCCCGTTTCCATGATTTGAAAGTAATTCTGAAGTCCATAAGGGCAGGTACTGTTGACAGCACAGCTTGGGAGGAGATATGAGGCCAATGGTTGTGGATTTGGAAGGCCATAAGAGCCGGATATTGTACTGGAATTTGAGGATGATATCAGATGTGGAAGATGGATTCCATCGGCATCCCGAACAGCCGTTGAGCCAGTAACGAGGATCAAAAAGAAGTAGATGACCGTAGTAAACGCGATGGCTATCAAAGTGCCTAAGGGAATCGCCTTCTGGGGGTCTGTGAGGTCGCCGGAAATGTTGGCACCGGCCATTATTCCAGTTGCTGCGGGAAAATAGATGGAGAAAACCGAGAAAAAATTGTGGCCATCGCGGAATTGAGGAAGCAGGTTCTCTTTCAAAGTGTAATCTGGAAATAAAATTATCAAAATCGGTATCAAAAAATAAAATTTTACATTATACATGATGATAATATAACTTTTGAAATATCTGACTTACAACTATATCCAGTGATCCCTCGAAGTTGTTGAGCATGTGTTGGTGGTAAAAATGATCCAACAAAATAGTTTACAATTGATAAGAGTAGTACCACAAGTAACCCCATTTGCATTTTGCTTTCAAAATCAGTTCCGATAAAAATAATTCCCATCAAGATGACACAGGTGACTAAAAACGAAATAATTGTGTCAGACACAACTTACTGAGGCCAACAACTCGGACATCGTTCATTTCCCCATCGATTATCATGACTCCATATTCTCGCATCAGATCTCGCACTGTCTCCGCAAATCCAACTATGTACATTGCGGCGCCGACAGCATTGGCCACAGAGAATATAAGGCCAATTGAACCGCCGAACTCAGGCCCCAATGATCTGGAGATCAAGAAATATGCCCCGCCCCCTTTTACTTCTCCATTTGTGCAAATTGCACAGGTGGAAAGAGCGGTTATGGTGGTTACGGTAGACGCGAGGAAGACAACCATCTCGCCTAAGGCTATTCCGGCTTGGCCACTCACCCAGGACACGCGAAGGTACAGGATGACACCAAAAATGTTGAGAACGCATCTGAAAATGAAGAAATTTATTCTTTGCACAGTGCATTTTGAATTCACGTTTGGCTTGCACCGTGCAGAACGGATTGAACCGCACAATGCATCGGCAAAACAGTAGTAACAATGCAAATCGCGATTCTTACCTGAAAAAGACGCCCTCGATCCATCCGAACTTCTTCCTGGGCGTGTTTACTTTGGGATTTATCTTAACCGGCGATGATTCAATCAACGGGATCACCAGATCTTTCTCCTCTACCGTTTTCTTTCTATTTTTCTTTTTCTCTTTTTCTTTGTCCTCTTCCAATAACTTGGCCTCACTCAAACATTCGTGAGAGAGATGTTGATCGACCAGATCCTCGTTTTGTTTTTGGAAATCCTTGACTTCATCCGCTTTTTCTCCATGAAGGAGCTCCAACATTGATGGGCGGTGGGCGCAGGGACCCGTTTCATCGGTCGAATTTCGATAAAAATCAAGTAATGGAGGGTGGTCGAGGGTTTTTTGATACCTGAAAAAATCGTCAAAACTTTACTTAAAAAAGCGAATTTTACATAAAATTCATTTCGGCATAACGTGGCTTAAAAGTTTCAGGAATTCCTTGCAAAATCCCAATCTCCAGTGCCCATAAATTCTGGCAAAATTTAACCCTAAAGTCATCACAGATACATACAAAAACTCGCTCCCAAAAACTGCTCAAAATTACCTCCAGCTTTTCAAATTAGCAGTAATAGTATTCTCGACGCCGCTTCCACTCCCAATCGTGATGTTTGGATCATCTTCCTCCTCTCCGACATCAAATTGAACCCCGCGAGGAACTGTCCCAGATGCCGTAATGGTGTCATCGTTGTTATTATTGTTGATAGGCTCGCTTTTTTCTTTAGGCAACGGCTGAAAATTGCAGATGGATGAGTTAAAAAAGATTTAGAACCAAACCTTACCTTTTTGATCTCTTTATTATTGTTGAGAATTGGTTCTGTGGGAAAATTTGGCGCCGACGCTTTCCTGAGGGCCTGCGGCAATGGCTGTTCATCTCGAGGACTCCCTGCGGACTGATCTGAATCCAAATTGGCGATATTACTGGATGAGGGGGTCACCTGAAGGAAGGGCAACATAAATGGATGTACAGCTATGAAATGAGACTTTGGATTGTCTGAAAGTCTTTCATACTAAGTGCATACGTATAACCTATTAAATTGGCGTATTTGCCTTTTTATGGGCAGAAAGGAAGTTCCCAAAATTCAGTTCTGAGATCTCAATTTCAGAAAACTTTCGTCGCAAACGAAAGTAAAAAAAAAATAAAAAAATTACTTATTACAAAAATTTAACCCAAAATTTTCCCTTCTACATCACAATTCCCCGGAATAATCCTACATAAAACCTGTTGCTGAGCTTCCTCGTGCGTCCATCGCCGTTCTCAGGTACCGTAAGCCCATTCCCATTCATTTTCCCACGGTCCAAACTACGAATATTCAAAGAATGATCCGAAAAACCTGCTCGAAGAGGTCGGAGTCAAGTGTTAAAATCTCGAAAACAGTGGTGACGTCACGGCTTTTGAACTCGGAACTGGCCAAACGCAGATTCATATCGAATATAAAGCAATATTTAAATGAATTGGGCGTCAGAAAGTAAGGAATTTCAATTAAATTTCGAAAGGAACGCCATTTTTATGAAATGAACTGTCTAACAGTGACAATAAAAAAGTAAAAGAAAACACCTCAGGGCATAAGGACGAAAGAATTTTATGATTTTACGCAAATTTTAAAATGGAAATGTTGTTCACAAATCACAAAAAATGGGTCTAAAGTTACATAAGACCTAAAGTAATAGAAGAAATGCCAAAAAAAGTTAATTTCATCGTCAAATGTACACTTACAGACGTAACTGAGTAAATATAAAAGTGGAGGAGTGACGTATTATTGAGGAGACTTGTCGAGAATGAGTTTGAAGATATCATTTTATGGAGTTGATGCTATAAATTATGATAAATCGCCACAAAAATGAAACATGAGGCTCCAGATGGATTTGAGGGATAACATGCAGAAATTTAAAGGTTGTGGGGACATAAAATACAACTTTTTAACGTCCAAATACAGTTGAATATTTGTATTAAGGAACAGAGTGTGTGGAGAATTAGGAGAGAAGGTTAGAGAAAAAACATTTTTTAAAACCGTGTCTACATGAAGACAGAGCTCATGAACGGCTTGCAAATTCTTCACAGCTGTTACTGCAAAAATAAAAAAAAACGTTACAGTTTCGTATAACAAATCCTTCTATTACGAGGAAAAATCTCTAAAATTTAAGTAGCTCATTGCTACACAAGGGCAAGGCAATTTTCCGACAACTTTAAGGAGTGCTAAAAATGCAGCCTACATCCAGAAAATCGTGAAATTAAAGGGGAATGACCTCTTCTTGTCACCGAAAAGATATCTCAAATCCCGCCCCTTCCGGCGATCTTTTTGCTCCCATTGTAAAAAGAGTGCAAGAAAGTTCTTTCCAGGAAGATATAAAGTAATTTCATGCCTGACATTTATTGTAAAATACGAGTACATATCTTAAAAGTTCCTTAAAATCCCTAATTCAAATCAAAAATGCCATCGATATCATCGAAAGTACAAACAAAATCCATTCAAAATTATATGTCTCCATAAGGTTGCCATCAGAATACGAAAGACGTCCCAATTCCTCCAAATAAATGTAAGATTGTGTATGTAATATTCACCAGATCCCCTCTCTTTTTCACCCATTAAAAAGCGGGTTAGCCCTCATCGCTAATATCCGGCAGAAATGAATCAGAATAAACGATTCTGAAAGGCCAAATTTGGGGGAAATCCATGAAAAACCTGAGGAAATAAGGATAATATAAGGTTGCAGAAAAGGAAATAATAATTCTCCGAAAAATGCCATTTTCGCGGCGATTTCTTAGGATCTGTAATGTAAACATAAATCAAAATGTCAGAAATTTAATTTAACATCAGTAAAGAGCGGTGTTTGCCAGATGACAGTACTATTTATTTCTGCAAAAAAAAAAAGAAAAAAGTGTCATCAAAACCTCGAAAAATCTCATTTTTTTGTCAAAAAAGTTAGAATCTGCAATGTATAAATGTATCAAAATATCAGATATTTAATTTACTTCAGCGAAGAGTGGGATTTTTGTCAATTATAATACTGTTTTCGCACCTACGAGCCAAAAATTCGGGAAAAAAGAGCAAAAACCCGCAAAAAATCCATTCCCTCTAAAAATCATGTCATTTCTGACGAACCGGTAATAAATAAACCCAAACCCCTTAGGCCGCACATTTGTGGAGGCAATCAGGCAGTGTAATCCAATCTCATCAACATTTTTTTGAATAGAAACGAAAGAATGGCAACAAAAAAGTAATTCAATAGTCAGAATTTAATCTGACGCTTAATTTTGGATCGGGAATTTTAATTATGCCGCGGCAAAGAGGCCCAGTCAAGGCGGGAAAAGGGAGATAAAGTTGTAGGAGGATTATTATTAATCTGGCTTAACAGTTATCTTGAGAATCGAGGGAATTAGGAGGCTGGAAGAGCTCAATGAGCCGCAAGAATCAACACCGGAAGAGCTCCTGCTATTTTTTGCTGGATTTTTGCTGACAGAACTTTTAGGAAAAAGATACTTCGATGCAAAAATCAAAAATAAATACATAATTGATGATAAAGTCGACAAATTTTGAGATTTAGGGCATAGGACCAGAAATGGTGAAAATTTGGAAAAAACTGTTAGGCCACCATTTTCTTTGGTTAAAAATCTTGTTTGAAAATTTTGTACCACAAGAAGTGGCATCAATTTTGCGAAATTTGCCAGAAATGAGTACAAAAAAAGAGAAGTAGAACGTTGAGCCGAGAGTCCGTCATCTCTTGTTTGCAAAGATGGCCAAATATCTCGCCTGTGGCCACAAAGCGCGAACTAAGAATTTCGGAGATCAGTTTGTGACCATCAAGGACAGTTCGTATCCGTATACGTAAAATGTTTTCAATATGTTGGTTATATTAAGCCAAGGTCAGCGAAAAGTTCACTTTATCACGGTTTACTGTAGTTTCCTTACCTTGAAACGCGAGGTATGAGTGAATGCCGAATTTCTTCGGACCACGCCATTCACTGTGGGTGGTAGACTGGGCTTGAACTGTGGCTCCTCGGACCGGCTGGCTGTGCGAACACGGTCCACCAACAACGTCTCTGGAGGGGCTTTGTTCTCCGCCATTCTGATTCTAAACTTGAATATTGAATTTTTGCGACATTTTGTGTTTCGTATTTAGCACGTATTTACGAGTTCCAGCAAAGCTAATTCAAAATTACTGGTAAACAATCTTGAAAACGAAAAATTCCTGTTTTCGGGATATTTCTAATTTCCCACAGTTGAATAGCAAATAGCTATATTGCTTGCGTTAATTCGATTACATATGAACCATATTTGGAGAACATGAATTCTACGCTCCCATGGGTCATATTCTACTCAGTAAAGGGCTCAACAATTCCTTTAGGGATATCCGTAAACAAAAAAAAGGACAATGGGCGGATAATTGAGCTCATCCAAATTTTTTAAAGTCAAAATGATCGCGGAGGAAGAGGGCTAAAAGTGCATGGATAAACAAATTGCGCGAGGGTTTGGTAAATAAAGCAGTAAATGAAAAGATGCCACACTAAAATATTATGACATTTCACTATTTAAAAAAAGGATAATAATAAGAGATTGAGTGGACCGAAAACGAAGTTTATCGGATGGGCCATTCAGCTCCTCTCAACACTTTAAATCGATTTTTAAACCATGTTACAAGTTTGCTTGTTTAGTTCTCCATTGTCAGTGGTGTCCAATCCCTAACTAAACGTCAGTCCAACTATAAAACCTCGAACACCCTCTCCGAACAGCCACATGTTGGCCAACACCCAAGTATAATATCATCTCCAAAGTATTCGATTTCACTCTCTCTCTCGTTTCCAAAGGGCACTCTAATACAAATAACAACCTCCTGAAACAGTTGACTATTAATGACCAGCACTTTGTTTACTCAAAGCGAATTGAAATAGTAAGTTAAAACCGTTCCCTCGATATAAATACTATTACTTTCCTAATCTTCCCGATAAAAATTCGGGTCGGCGAAGGAGAAGCGAAACATTGTGGGTGTTGGTTTTTGTACTACTTAGGGAGATTACCAGTATTTATGGGTTGCGCGTAGAAGAAATTTAAAAAAAATGAAGAACATCTGGGAAGAAGATCATTAGTAATGCGTCTGAACAATCAGTTTAGCAAAAGGTGGGAAAAAATGTGACGCATCAATTCTTAGAGATGGTTAACAGCTATCAAATCCACATTGTTGTACGAACCGGAAGAAAAAAATAATTTTTATCACAACCTAGGAGATGCATGCCAGGGCAAATTGCAAAACTGTCACGGGAAAAATCTCTCATATGAGTTCAAGTCTACATGCCTGGGAGATCACCTTACCCTTCACAAAGACCCTCCAAACTCCTGATTTTCACACCTCCAAAACCCGTTAAAAACCTACCAAAAGACAGCTCAAAGTACCCTTATCGTTAGCCGGTTGGCAAAACAAGTACGATTCCATTGTTTTAACCGCCAAAACAAAAAAATTTTCCGGGTTTAATTGGCCGTAAAAAGGCTTTTCTGGCCGCGAATTCCGGCTCTCGGTTTCAAAATCTCCAAACACGGCATGGGACGAGTCAAAAAGCCAAACTCTCTCAATTTCCCCAAAAGCCTTTCGGGCTTTTTGCATTGGTCATTTCGAGGGAAAATTCGGAAAACAAGAAATAACAGTTCCTGAAAGGGTAATAAATGTCATCGTGAAGAAATTCGGAGAAAATTAAAATTCGTGAGTCATAAATAGGGGATAAACAACCCGAAATGTCATCTTGACGTTGCCAGACGTGCGAAAACCTATTTTGGGGCACAAAATAATGCCATTCTTGGAGTATTTTGCCAAATAATTCCCAAGGGCTTTATGAATCATACGAAAAAAGTGATGAAATGAAGAAAATATTATGTAAGGCTGCTTAATTTTGATGCAAAAGTTTGTTACACTGAAAACTATTGCCATGGCAATAAAATGATATTGTTTTGAGCAATGTAGATCTTGGACCCCTGGTTTCATGCGAACCAAGGGCAAGTTTGAACACTTGGCCACATGGTATGGACCTGAGATAGTTCAAAAGCTAAGGATATGTAATGATATGAAATCTGGACTAGCAGAAAGGCTTTTAGAAACTGGTTGTAAACGATAGATAATGAATAAGAAACTGTTTTATCGCTAACCTGTGGGACGGAGAAAGGAAAAGACTTGCAATTAAAATGGACGATTTTGCAAAGAAATATTAAAATAGTCCTTGATTCGTCACTTGGTAAGTCAATCTTTAGCCAATGCAGAAAAAAATCTTACAAGGGCCTAATAGTAGTAATTGAAATTTTGAGCGTACAAAGTAAATTTTTTCTAAAACAGTTTGAATTGGAATTGACATAGCCACAGACAAGTCTCAGACTCCTAAGGAAGCCCACAGAAATCTTTTACCATGACATTATCTTCTATCCCGCCTTCCAACACGCCAAGGTGCCGTAAATTGTGGACGGCATTTGTGGATAAACACAAATCCTGAATATCACATTACAACCGCCCGAAATACACCATTCTGCAGAAAATAGAACAACACGCCCTCGGGGCATTTCGTTTAGAGCATTAAGAAAATTAGAACGTTGCCCCTTGAGGCACAGAAAGGACTTATCTCGTTGATTATCTCAAGGGAAAAATTGGAAAAAGCGCAGAAATAAAGAATCCTGCAAAAATGAGCGATCAAAAATCTGAATAAACTGCAAAATACTGAAGATCAGAGAGCTCTTTGCCTCAGGGCAAGATCATTTTAAATTCGAATATCTGATCTGAGGTTCTTCGAGACGAGCAGCTGGTGTTTTAAATGAAAACGAACGGCTCGGTCCAAGGAAATATAAAGCAATAAGGGCCGTAATGAGAGGGACCTCCAATTCGAGGCGTCTTAATTCAAAAAAGAAAATTTAAATTGCCTTCCTAAAGAGATTTATGCACTGAAATCTAAGATGGCACTGCGAGAGAGCAATGATCTCTCATAGTATATTGCATAACTGATGGACCCTGTAATCTAAAGGACATCACGGCATATGTTGTTTATAGGAACGGATTTCATGCGTACTTGAACGCCCAGAGAAAGAAGTATGATTGCATGTCACACGGTTTGAAGGAAATGTATGGGGAAACAAAATAATTTTGAAGGCATAAGCAAAAATTGTTGTAATTTCGTAAAGAAAATGGACTTTATACTTGTACTATACATAAGACCATAAAATAGGCGAAACTAGGTGTCTCGTCTTGACGTGAAATCACAAATACCATTGTAATTATGTTTCCAAAAATTTTTTTCCAAGTCGAAAGAGATGAGTTAAATTTGCATCAGTTTTATAACTCTAACATGTTTGCTTCAAGTTTTAATAACATTGTAGTTTCAAAGGTTTCTTTTCTGTTGATTCTAATCATATGTATTTTCAAGCCTTTTTACATTAACATACTTTACATTGCCGTAGTTTATTACTACATGTTTTATTTGCTGATTTGACCACAAGCTGGGTTCTGCATTGCCATTACAAGCAGTACGCCTCCGCATCCCCATCTGACTCCCTTTTAGTGTTCGCAAACTTTACTCGCAGTTGTGCAAACCTTGCAGCCAGAGGAGACTTAAAAAGCGCTTCGATCCGAGACTGGACTGTCCACTTTAGAGACTTGTTTCCCGTCTATTTTTAGAAGCTTTAGTTATGCTCATACTTTACTTACTGTACGCTTACTTATTACTAAATGATCGATCATTGGCTGATCCTTTAATTAATGCCGGAACCTTATCATTGCCTTTGGCATTATCAGCGGCTGCCAAAAATAATGAAGAGAAGTTGTTGAGGATGGCGACAAGGGTGACTGGGAGTTCAAGCAACCCACTTAAAGTTAATTCGAAGCCAGTTTCAACGCCAGGGCAGAGTATTAGCTATGTCACAACGTCGAAAGTTTTCAGTACTGGCAGCTACAAACCTACCGATGCAGCTTCTTGGATGGCCACTCGATTTTCCCAGAACCCAAAGCACACGTCATCTCCTGCCTTCAAGTTTTTGTCGACAAGATATACGATAAATACTAGACCAACGACAAAATTTATGATGAATGAACCACACAAAGATGACGTCATTGTAAGTACTCCAAAAATACCGCTCAAAAATAATCTGGTGACCAAGAAAACGATGATTACTACAACTGCTCTACCAACAACTCTGACCACTCATTATGAAAGCCGACGCAGATGTCAGAGTAAAGATGGAGGAGCCTTTTATCCAAGCGCAACAACTTGTAAAAACGAAAGAAGCGATCGGGTTTGCTCTTACATATTCCACGCACCTGATCCAGTCACCGGAAAGAGAGATCCAAAGTGTAGTTTAGAAGGTAAGAAGTTGATTATGAGTTAATTTAAAGCTTTAAAGGTGCCCTTATGTTACACTTATTATTAACTTTATCTTAGGTATGGAAGACATTGCCAATTCCTGCCGAAAACAATGTGCAATTTGCTGCGAACATATTGACTATGCTTGCGAAGATGACCACAGTAAGTCTTAAACTTTCTCGTAGCAGAATTATGATTTTTCAGACGATATAATCGCCTGTTCTAAACAGCTTGACAAGTGCCATATGTCCAAATGGTTTGATGTCTTATCCAAGTTTTGTGCTGGAAGCTGTGGACTCTGCACAAAGACGGAATGTAGAGATTACAATGCGGACTGTAGAGAGAGGAAAGACGAATGTTTGGCATCGGATAAAATTGATGAAATGAGGGACAAATGTGCCAGAACTTGTGGATTTTGTGTTGTCGGAGGAGGAACGGGAGGTGATTGTAAGTTATTTCTTTATAAAAACTAAAGTCAATAAAAATGAGTGAACAAAAAGGCCCAAAGCATGGTGTGTATATTGAACCTCAATCTGAAAACACATATTCGTGAAAGGAAAATATTTATTTTCGCGGTGTTCTAATTGAGAACCTATTACAAGTATCACATTCCCAAATTCTCAATTGCAGTGCCATTCAACAAGCCAGCCGTCCCGCAATGCATCGACAGAGCTCCCAATTGCACCAATAATGAGCATCTCTGCGCCTCCCCGTTACACGCAGAGTTTATGATCAACTTCTGTGCTAAGACTTGTTTCAAATGCACAATCAACCCGAATGTCATTGTTCCGGTAATTGGAACTCCTCACGACGTTAATGGAACGGCTGCTGTTCTTATGCCGGCTTCAGTAATCATCAACGCCGCAGCTCACAACAGCAAAATCTGTGAGGACCGGCATCCAAAATGTGCAATTTGGGTGTCGAAAGGGTTCTGTGTGCATGAAAAGTACACTGTGGAACAGAGGAGAGCGCTCTGTCCGAAGAGTTGTAAACTCTGTTGAAAGAATTTTAGTAATTTTATTTTTCAAAGCTGCCAGTCTGAATGTCTATATACATATTGTTTTCTACGCACACATATTGTTTTTTATTTGTATAAATTTGGAATACAGTAAAAATAAAAAACATTTTGACCGATTTTATTGAAAAAAAATTTATTTGCATTGTTCAAAAAAGCAAAGAAGAAGCAAATTCACCTAGGAGAAGTAATAAACGAGATATTAGCGACGAACAATAATAAAAATTAGCTTATTGTAACAATCAATTGAGAAATTTGTCGACTTCTTTGGCTCTTCCATTTTTGGATTCTTGCTTGGTGTAAATAGATTCTGTCGAAAAACGGCCACTGTTTTCTTCCGAGAGCTTTCGTTTTCTTGAAATAGCGTTATCTGTGATCCGACGAACTTTGATTTGGCCGTAAAGTTTCGCCTTTTTTGGAGCCAAATAACGCCCGTACCAAGCCGAACACTCTGATATTACACTAGGCACTAATAAAAAATAAAGTGAATTAGAGATGTCGGAGTGAACTGACGTGACCTGTACCATTCGAAACAGTACAGAATGAAATTTCAAAACCCCAAGTTTCACCTTTTTTGGAGCCAAATTACGCCCGTACCAAGCCGAACACTCTGATATTACACTAGGCAATAATAAAAAATAAAGTGAATTAGAGATGTCGGAGTGAACTGACGTGACCTGTACCATTCGAAACATTACAGAATGAAATTTCAAAACCCCAAGTTTCACCTTTTTTGGAGCCAAATTACGCCCGTACCATGCCGAACACTCTGATATTACACTAGGCACTAATAAAAAATAAAGTGAATTAGAGATGTCGGAGTGAACTGACGTGACCTACACCATTCGAAACATTACAGAATGAAATTTTAAAACCCCAAGTTTCACCATTTTTGGAGCCAAATTACGCCCGTACCATGCCGAACACTCTGATATTACACTAGGCACTAATAAAAAATAAAGTGAATTAGAGATGTCGGAGTGAACTGACGTGACCTGTACCATTCGAAACAGTACAGAATGAAATTTCAAAACCCCAAGTTTCACCTTTTTTGGAGCCAAATTACGCCCGTACCAAGCCGAACACTCTGATATTACACTAGGCAATAATAAAAAATAAAGTGAATTAGAGATGTCGGAGTGAACTGACGTGACCTGTACCATTCGAAACATTACAGAATGAAATTTCAAAACCCCAAGTTTCACCTTTTTTGGAGCCAAATTACGCCCGTACCATGCCGAACACTCTGATATTACACTAGGCACTAATAAAAAATAAAGTGAATTAGAGATGTCGGAGTGAACTGACGTGACCTACACCATTCGAAACATTACAGAATGAAATTTTAAAACCCCAAGTTTCACCATTTTTGGAGCCAAATTACGCCCGTACCATGCCGAACACTCTGATATTACACTAGGCACTAATAAAAAATAAAGTGAATTAGAGATGTCGGAGTGAACTAATGTGACCTATACCATTCGAAACATTACAGAATGAAATTTTAAAACCCCAAGTTTCACCATTTTTGGAGCCAAATTACGCCCGTACCATGCCGAACACTCTGATATTACACTAGGCACTAATAAAAAATAAAGTGAATTAGAGATGTCGGAGTGAATTGACGTGACCCACACCATTCGAAACATTACAGAATGAAATTTTAAAACCCCAAGTTTCACCATTTTTGGAGCCAAATTACGCCCGTACCAAGCCGGACACTCTGATATTACACTAGGCACTAATAAAAAATAAAGTGAATTAGAGATGTCGGAGTGAACTGACGTGACCTGTACCATTCGAAACATTACAGAATGAAATTTCAAAACCCCAAGTTTCACCTTTTTTGGAGCCAAATTACGCCCGTACCATGCCGAACACTCTGATATTACACTAGGCACTAATAAAAAATAAAGTGAATTAGAGATGTCGGAGTGAACTGACGTGACCTACACCATTCGAAACATTACAGAATGAAATTTTAAAACCCCAAGTTTCACCATTTTTGGAGCCAAATTACGCCCGTACCATGCCGAACACTCTGATATTACACTAGGCACTAATAAAAAATAAAGTGAATTAGAGATGTCGGAGTGAACTAATGTGACCTATACCATTCGAAACATTACAGAATGAAATTTTAAAACCCCAAGTTTCACCATTTTTGGAGCCAAATTACGCCCGTACCATGCCGAACACTCTGATATTACACTAGGCACTAATAAAAAATAAAGTGAATTAGAGATGTCGGAGTGAACTGACGTGACCCACACCATTCGAAACATTACAGAATGAAATTTTAAAACCCCAAGTTTCACCATTTTTGGAGCCAAATTACGCCCGTACCAAGCCGGACACTCTGATATTACACTAGGCACTAATAAAAAATAAAGTGAATTAGAGATGTCGGAGTGAACTGACGTGACCTACACCATTTGAAACACTACAGAATGAAATTTCAAAACCCCAAGTTTTACCATTTTTGGAGCCAAATTACGCCCGTACCAAGCCGGACACTCTGATATTACACTAGGCACCAATAAAAAATAAAGTGAATTAGAGATGTCGGAGTGAACTGACGTGACCTATACCATTCGAAACATTACAGAATGAAATTTTAAAACCCCAAGTTTCACCATTTTTGGAGCCAAATTACGCCCGTACCAAGCCGGACACTCTGATATTACACTAGGCACCAATAAAAAATAAAGTGAATTAGAGATGTCGGAGTGAACCGACGTGACCTGTACCATTCGAAACATTACAGAATGAAATTTCAAAACCCCAAGTTTCACCATTTTTGGAGCCAAATTACGTCCGTACCAAGCCGAACACTCTGATATTACACTAGGCACTAATAAAAAATAAAGTGAATTAGAGATGTCGGAGTGAACTGACGTGACCTGTACCATTCGAAACATTACAGAATGAAATTTCAAAACCCCAAGTTTCACCTTTTTTGGAGCCAAATTACGTCCGTACCAAGCCGAACACTCTGATATTACACTAGGCAATAATAAAAAATAAAGTGAATTAGAGATGTCGGAGTGAACTGACGTGACCTGTACCATTCGAAACATTACAGAATGAAATTTCAAAACCCCAAGTTTCACCTTTTTTGGAGCCAAATTACGCCCGTACCATGCCGAACACTCTGATATTACACTAGGCACTAATAAAAAATAAAGTGAATTAGAGATGTCGGAGTGAACTGACGTGACCCACACCATTCGAAACATTACAGAATGAAATTTTAAAACCCCAAGTTTCACCATTTTTGGAGCCAAATTACGCCCGTACCAAGCCGAACACTCTGATATTACACTAGGCACTAATAAAAAATAAAGTGAATTAGAGATGTCGGAGTGAACTGACGTGACCTACACCATTCGAAACATTACAGAATGAAATTTCAAAACCCCAAGTTTCACCACTTTCGGAGCCAAATTGCGCCCGTACCATGCCGAACACTCTGATATTACACTAGGCACTAATAAAAAATAAAGTGAATTAGAGATGTCGGAGTGAACTAATGTGACCTATACCATTCGAAACATTACAGAATGAAATTTTAAAACCCCAAGTTTCACCATTTTTGGAGCCAAATTACGCCCGTACCATGCCGAACACTCTGATATTACACTAGGCACTAATAAAAAATAAAGTGAATTAGAGATGTCGGAGTGAACTGACGTGACCCACACCATTCGAAACATTACAGAATGAAACTTTAAAACCCCAAGTTTCACCATTTTTGGAGCCAAATTACGCCCGTACCAAGCCGGACACTCTGATATTACACTAGGCACTAATAAAAAATAAAGTGAATTAGAGATGTCGGAGTGAACTGACGTGACCTACACCATTTGAAACACTACAGAATGAAATTTCAAAACCCCAAGTTTCACCATTTTTGGAGCCAAATTACGCCCGTACCAAGCCGGACACTCTGATATTACACTAGGCACCAATAAAAAATAAAGTGAATTAGAGATGTCGGAGTGAACCGACGTGACCTGTACCATTCGAAACATTACAGAATGAAATTTCAAAACCCCAAGTTTCACCATTTTTGGAGCCAAATTACGTCCGTACCAAGCCGAACACTCTGATATTACACTAGGCACTAATAAAAAATAAAGTGAATTAGAGATGTCGGAGTGAACTGACGTGACCTACACCATTTGAAACACTACAGAATGAAATTTCAAAACCCCAAGTTTCACCATTTTTGGAGCCAAATTACGTCCGTACCAAGCCGAACACTCTAATATTACACTAGGCACTAATAAAAAATAAAGTGAATTAGAGATGTCGGAGTGAACTGACGTGACCTACACCATTTGAAACACTACAGAATGAAATTTCAAAACCCCAAGTTTCACCATTTTTGGAGCCAAATTACGCCCGTACCATGCCGAACACTCTGATATTACACTAGGCACTAATAAAAAATAAAGTGAATTAGAGATGTCGGAGTGAACTGACGTGACCTACACCATTTGAAACACTACAGAATGAAATTTCAAAACCCCAAGTTTCACCATTTTTGGAGCCAAATTACGTCCGTACCAAGCCGAACACTCTAATATTACACTAGGCACTAATAAAAAATAAAGTGAATTAGAGATGTCAGAGTGAACTGACGTGACCTACACCATTCGAAACATTACAGAATGAAATTTCAAAACCCCAAGTTTCACCATTTTTGGAGCCAAATTACGCCCGTACCAAGCCGAACACTCTGATATTACACTAGGCACTAATAAAAAATAAAGTGAATTAGAGATGTCGGAGTGAACTGACGTGACCCACACCATTCGAAACATTACAGAATGAAATTTCAAAACCCCAAGTTTCACCATTTTTGGAGCCAAATTACGCCCGTACCAAGCCGAACACTCTGATATTACACTAGGCACTAATAAAAAATAAAGTGAATTAGAGATGTCGGAGTGAACTGACGTGACCTACACCATTCGAAACATTACAGAATGAAATTTCAAAACCCCAAGTTTCACCATTTTTGGAGCCAAATTACGCCCGTAACAAGCCGAACACTCTGATATTACACTAGGCACTAATAAAAAATAAAGTGAATTAGAGATGTCGGAGTGAACTGACGTGACCTACACCATTTGAAACACTACAGAATGAAATTTCAAAACCCCAAGTTTCACCATTTTTGGAGCCAAATTACGCCCGTAACAAGCCGAACACTCTGATATTACACTAGGCACTAATAAAAAATAAAGTGAATTAGAGATGTCGGAGTGAACTGACGTGACCTACACCATTTGAAACACTACAGAATGAAATTTCAAAACCCCAAGTTTCACCATTTTTGGAGCCAAATTACGCCCGTACCAAGCCGAACACTCTGATATTACACTAGGCACTAATAAAAAATAAAGTGAATTAGAGATGTCGGAGTGAACTGACGTGACCTACACCATTTGAAACACTACAGAATGAAATTTCAAAACCCCAAGTTTCACCATTTTTGGAGCCAAACTACGCCCGTAACAAGCCGAACACTCTGATATTACACTAGGCACTAATAAAAAATAAAGTGAATTAGAGATGTCGGAGTGAACTGACGTGACCTACACCATTTGAAACACTACAGAATGAAATTTCAAAACCCCAAGTTTCACCATTTTTGGAGCCAAATTACGCCCGTAACAAGCCGAACACTCTGATATTACACTAGGCACTAATAAAAAATAAAGTGAATTAGAGATGTCGGAGTGAACTGACGTGACCTACACCATTTGAAACACTACAGAATGAAATTTCAAAACCCCAAGTTTCACCATTTTTGGAGCCAAATTACGCCCGTACCAAGCCGAACACTCTGATATTACACTAGGCACTAATAAAAAATAAAGTGAATTAGAGATGTCGGAGTGAACTGACGTGACCTACACCATTTGAAACACTACAGAATGAAATTTCAAAACCCCAAGTTTCACCATTTTTGGAGCCAAATTACGCCCGTAACAAGCCGAACACTCTGATATTACACTAGGCACTAATAAAAAATAAAGTGAATTAGAGATGTCGGAGTGAACTGACGTGACCTACACCATTTGAAACACTACAGAATGAAATTTCAAAACCCCAAGTTTCACCATTTTTGGAGCCAAATTACGCCCGTACCAAGCCGAACACTCTGATATTACACTAGGCACTAATAAAAAATAAAGTGAATTAGAGATGTCGGAGTGAACTGACGTGACCTACACCATTTGAAACACTACAGAATGAAATTTCAAAACCCCTAGTTTCACCATTTTTGGAGCCAAATTACGCCCGTAACAAGCCGAACACTCTGATATTACACTAGGCACTAATAAAAAATAAAGTGAATTAGAGATGTCGGAGTGAACTGACGTGACCTACACCATTTGAAACACTACAGAATGAAATTTCAAAACCCCAAGTTTCACCATTTTTGGAGCCAAATTACGCCCGTAACAAGCCGAACACTCTGATATTACACTAGGCACTAATAAAAAATAAAGTGAATTAGAGATGTCGGAGTGAACTGACGTGACCTACACCATTTGAAACACTACAGAATGAAATTTCAAAACCCCAAGTTTCACCATTTTTGGAGCCAAATTACGCCCGTACCAAGCCGAACACTCTGATATTACACTAGGCACTAATAAAAAATAAAGTGAATTAGAGATGTCGGAGTGAACTGACGTGACCTACACCATTTGAAACACTACAGAATGAAATTTCAAAACCCCAAGTTTCACCATTTTTGGAGCCAAATTACGCCCGTAACAAGCCGAACACTCTGATATTACACTAGGCACTAATAAAAAATAAAGTGAATTAGAGATGTCGGAGTGAACTGACGTGACCTATACCATTCGAAACATTACAGAATTAAATTTCAAAACCCCAAGTTTCACCATTTTTGGAGCCAAATTGCGCCCGTACCATGAAGAACACTCTGATATTACACTAGGCACTAATAAAAAATAAAGTGAATTAGAGATGTCGGAGTGAACTGACGTGACCCACACCATTCGAAACATTACAGAATGAAATTTCAAAACCCCAAGTTTCACCATTTTTGGAGCCAAATTACGCCCGTACCAAGCCGAACACTATGATATTACACTAGGCACTAATAAAAAATAAAGTGAATTAGAGATGTCGGAGTGAACCGACGTGACCTGTACCATTCGAAACACTACAGAATGAAATTTTAAAACCCCAAGTTTCACCATTTTTGGAGCCAAATTACGCCCGTACCAAGCCGGACACTCTGATATTACACTAGGCACCAATAAAAAATAAAGTGAATTAGAGATGTCGGAGTGAACCGACGTGACCTGTACCATTCGAAACACTACAGAATGAAATTTTAAAACCCCAAGTTTCACCATTTTTGGAGCCAAATTACGCCCGTACCAAGCCGGACACTCTGATATTACACTAGGCACCAATAAAAAATAAAGTGAATTAGAGATGTCGGAGTGAACTGACGTGACCTGTACCATTCGAAACATTACAGAATGAAATTTTAAAACCCCAAGTTTCACCATTTTTGGAGCCAAATTACGCCCGTACCAAGCCGGACACTCTGATATTACACTAGGCACCAATAAAAAATAAAGTGAATTAGAGATGTCGGAGTGAACTGACGTGACCTATACCATTCGAAACATTACAGAATGAAATTTTAAAACCCCAAGTTTCACCATTTTTGGAGCCAAATTACGCCCGTACCAAGCCGGACACTCTGATATTACACTAGGCACCAATAAAAAATAAAGTGAATTAGAGATGTCGGAGTGAACTGACGTGACCTGTACCATTCGAAACATTACAGAATGAAATTTCAAAACCCCAAGTTTCACCATTTTTGGAGCCAAATTACGCCCGTACCAAGCCGAACACTCTGATATTACACTAGGCACTAATAAAAAATAAAGTGAATTAGAGATGTCGGAGTGAACTGACGTGACCTGTACCATTCGAAACATTACAGAATGAAATTTTAAAACCCCAAGTTTCACCATTTTTGGAGCCAAATTACGCCCGTACCAAGCCGGACACTCTGATATTACACTAGGCACCAATAAAAAATAAAGTGAATTAGAGATGTCGGAGTGAACTGACGTGACCTATACCATTCGAAACATTACAGAATGAAATTTTAAAACCCCAAGTTTCACCATTTTTGGAGCCAAATTACGCCCGTACCAAGCCGGACACTCTGATATTACACTAGGCACCAATAAAAAATAAAGTGAATTAGAGATGTCGGAGTGAACTGACGTGACCTATACCATTCGAAACATTACAGAATGAAATTTTAAAACCCCAAGTTTCACCATTTTTGGAGCCAAATTACGCCCGTACCAAGCCGGACACTCTGATATTACACTAGGCACCAATAAAAAATAAAGTGAATTAGAGATGTCGGAGTGAACTGACGTGACCTATACCATTCGAAACATTACAGAATGAAATTTTAAAACCCCAAGTTTCACCATTTTTGGAGCCAAATTACGCCCGTACCAAGCCGGACACTCTGATATTACACTAGGCACCAATAAAAAATAAAGTGAATTAGAGATGTCGGAGTGAACTGACGTGACCTATACCATTCGAAACATTACAGAATGAAATTTTAAAACCCCAAGTTTCACCATTTTTGGAGCCAAATTACGCCCGTACCAAGCCGGACATTCTGATATTACACTAGGCACCAATAAAAAATAAAGTGAATTAGAGATGTCGGAGTGAACTGACGTGACCTATACCATTCGAAACATTACAGAATGAAATTTTAAAACCCCAAGTTTCACCATTTTTGGAGCCAAATTACGCCCGTACCAAGCCGGACACTCTGATATTACACTAGGCACCAATAAAAAATAAAGTGAATTAGAGATGTCGGAGTGAACTGACGTGACCTATACCATTCGAAACATTACAGAATGAAATTTTAAAACCCCAAGTTTCACCATTTTTGGAGCCAAATTACGCCCGTACCAAGCCGGACACTCTGATATTACACTAGGCACCAATAAAAAATAAAGTGAATTAGAGATGTCGGAGTGAACTGACGTGACCTGTACCATTCGAAACATTACAGAATGAAATTTCAAAACCCCAAGTTTCACCATTTTTGGAGCCAAATTACGCCCGTACCAAGCCGAACACTCTGATATTACACTAGGCACTAATAAAAAATAAAGTGAATTAGAGATGTCGGAGTGAACTGACGTGACCTACACCATTTGAAACACTACAGAATGAAATTTCAAAACTGCAAGTTTCACCATTTTTGGAGCCAAATTACGCCCGTACCAAGCCGAACACTCTGATATTACACTAGGCACTAATAAAAAATAAAGTGAATTAGAGATGTCGGAGTGAACTGACGTGACCTACACCATTCGAAACATTACAGAATGAAATTCCAAAACCCCAAGTTTCACCATTTTTGGAGCCAAATTACGCCCGTACCAAGCCGAACACTCTGATATTACACTAGGCACTAATAAAAAATAAAGTGAATTAGAGATGTCGGAGTGAACTGACGTGACCTACACCATTCGAAACATTACAGAATGAAATTTTAAAACCCCAAGTTTCACAATTTTTGGAGCCAAATTACGCCCGTACCAAGCCGAACACTCTGATATTACACTAGGCACTAATAAAAAATAAAGTGAATTAGAGATGTCGGAGTGAACTGACGTGACCTATACCATTCGAAACATTACAGAATGAAATTTCAAAACCCCAAGTTTCACCATTTTTGGAGCCAAATTGCGCCCGTACCAAGCCGAACACTCTGATATTACACTAGGCACTAATAAAAAATAAAGTGAATTAGAGATGTCGGAGTGAACTGGCGTGACCTACACCATTCGAAACATTACAGAATGAAATTTTAAAACCCCAAGTTTCACAATTTTTGGAGCCAAATTACGCCCGTACCAAGCCGAACACTCTGATATTACACTAGGCACTAATAAAAAATAAAGTGAATTAGAGATGTCGGAGTGAACTGACGTGACCTACACCATTCGAAACATCACAGAATGAAATTTTAAAACCCCAAGTTTCACAATTTTTGGAGCCAAATTACGCCCGTACCAAGCCGAACACTCTGATATTACACTAGGCACTAATAAAAAATAAAGTGAATTAGAGATGTCGGAGTGAACTGACGTGACCTACACCATTCGAAACATTACAGAATGAAATTTTAAAACCCCAAGTTTCACAATTTTTGGAGCCAAATTACGCCCGTACCAAGCCGAACACTCTGATATTACACTAGGCACTAATAAAAAATAAAGTGAATTAGAGATGTCGGAATGAACTGACGTGACCTATACCATTCGAAACATTACAGAATGAAATTTTAAAACCCCAAGTTTCACCATTTTTGGAGCCAAATTACGCCCGTACCAAGCCGGACACTCTGATATTACACTAGGCACTAATAAAAAATAAAGTGAATTAGAGATGCCGGAGTGAACTGACGCGACCTACACCATTCGAAACATTACAGAATGAAATTTCAAAACTGCAAGTTTCACCATTTTTGGAGCCAAATTACGCCCGTACCAAGCCGAACACTCTGATATTACACTAGGCACTAATAAAAAATAAAGTGAATTAGAGATGTCAGAGTGAACTGACGTGACCTACACCATTCGAAACATTACAGAATGAAATTTCAAAACCCCAAGTTTCACCATTTTTGGAGCCAAATTACGCCCGTACCAAGCCGAACACTCTGATATTACACTAGGCACTAATAAAAAATAAAGTGAATTAGAGATGCCGGAGTGAACTGACGTGACCTACACCATTCGAAACATTACAGAATGAAATTTCAAAACTGCAAGTTTCACCATTTTTGGAGCCAAATTACGCCCGTACCAAGCCGAACACTCTGATATTACACTAGGCACTAATAAAAAATAAAGTGAATTAGAGATGTCGGAGTGAACTGACGTGACCTACATCATTCGAAACATTACAGAATGAAATTTTAAAACCCCAAGTTTCACCATTTTTGGAGCCAAATTACGCCCGTACCAAGCCGAACACTCTGATATTACACTAGGCACTAATAAAAAATAAAGTGAATTAGAGATGTCGGAGTGAACTGACGTGACCTACACCATTCGAAACATTACAGAATGAAATTTTAAAACCCCAAGTTTCACCATTTTTGGAGCCAAATTACGCCCGTACCAAGCCGAACACTCTGATATTACACTAGGCACTAATAAAAAATAAAGTGAATTAGAGATGTCAGAGGGAACTGACGTGACCTACACCATTCGAAACACTACAGAATGAAATTTCAAAACCCCAAGTTTCACCATTTTTGGAGCCAAATTACGCCCGTACCAAGCCGAACACTCTGATATTACACTAGGCACTAATAAAAAATAAAGTGAATTAGAGATGTCGGAGTGAACTGACGTGACCTACACCATTCGAAACATTACAGAATGAAATTTCAAAACCCCAAGTTTCACCATTTTTGGAGCCAAATTGCGCCCGTACCATGCCGAACACTCTGATATTACACTAGGCACTAATAAAAAATAAAGTGAATTAGAGATGTCGGAATGAACTGACGTGACCTACACCATTCGAAACATTACAGAATGAAATTTCAAAACTGCAAGTTTCACCATTTTTGGAGCCAAATTACGCCCGTACCAAGCCGAACACTCTGATATTACACTAGGCACTAATAAAAAATAAAGTGAATTAGAGATGTCGGAGTGAACTGACGTGACCTACACCATTCGAAACATTACAGAATGAAATTTCAAAACCCCTAGTTTCACCATTTTTGGAGCCAAATTACGCCCGTACCAAGCCGAAAACTCTGATATTACACTAGGCACTAATAAAAAATAAAGTGAATTAGAGATGTCGGAGTGAACTGACGTGACCTACACCATTCGAAACATTACAGAATGAAATTTCAAAACCCCAAGTTTCACCATTTTTGGAGCCAAATTACGCCCGTACCAAGCCGAACACTCTGATATTACACTAGGCACTAATAAAAAATAAAGTGAATTAGAGATGTCGGAGTGAACTGACGTGACCTACACCATTTGAAACACTACAGAATGAAATTTCAAAACCCCAAGTTTCACCATTTTTGGAGCCAAATTACGCCCGTACCAAGCCGAACACTCTGATATTACACTAGGCACTAATAAAGAATAAAGTGAATTAGAGATGTCAGAGTGAACTGACGTGACCTACACCATTCGAAACATTACAGAATGAAATTTTAAAACCCCAAGTTTCACCATTTTTGGAGCCAAATTACGCCCGTACCAAGCCGGACACTCTGATATTACACTAGGCACTAATAAAAAATAAAGTGAATTAGAGATGTCGGAATGAACTGACGTGACCTACACCATTCGAAACATTACAGAATGAAATTTCAAAACTGCAAGTTTCACCATTTTTGGAGCCAAATTACGCCCGTACCAAGCCGAACACTCTGATATTACACTAGGCACTAATAAAAAATAAAGTGAATTAGAGATGTCGGAGTGAACTGACGTGACCTACACCATTCGAAACATTACAGAATGAAATTTTAAAACCCCAAGTTTCACCATTTTTGGAGCCAAATTGCGCCCGTACCGTGCCGAACACTCTGATATTACACTAGGCACTAATAAAAAATAAAGTGAATTAGAGATGTCGGAATGAACTGACGTGACCTACACCATTCGAAACATTACAGAATGAAATTTCAAAACTGCAAGTTTCACCATTTTTGGAGCCAAATTACGCCCGTACCAAGCCGAACACTCTGATATTACACTAGGCACTAATAAAAAATAAAGTGAATTAGAGATGTCAGAGTGAACTGACGTGACCTACACCATTCGAAACACTACAGAATGAAATTTCAAAACCCCAAGTTTCACCATTTTTGGAGCCAAATTACGCCCGTACCAAGCCGAACACTCTGATATTACACTAGGCACTAATAAAAAATAAAGTGAATTAGAGATGTCGGAGTGAACTGACGTGACCTACACCATTCGAAACATTACAGAATGAAATTTCAAAACCCCAAGTTTCACCATTTTTGGAGCCAAATTGCGCCCGTACCATGCCGAACACTCTGATATTACACTAGGCACTAATAAAAAATAAAGTGAATTAGAGATGTCGGAATGAACTGACGTGACCTACACCATTCGAAACATTACAGAATGAAATTTCAAAACTGCAAGTTTCACCATTTTTGGAGCCAAATTACGCCCGTACCAAGCCGAACACTCTGATATTACACTAGGCACTAATAAAAAATAAAGTGAATTAGAGATGTCGGAGTGAACTGACGTGACCTACACCATTCGAAACATTACAGAATGAAATTTCAAAACCCCTAGTTTCACCATTTTTGGAGCCAAATTACGCCCGTACCAAGCCGAAAACTCTGATATTACACTAGGCACTAATAAAAAATAAAGTGAATTAGAGATGTCGGAGTGAACTGACGTGACCTACACCATTCGAAACATTACAGAATGAAATTTCAAAACCCCAAGTTTCACCATTTTTGGAGCCAAATTACGCCCGTACCAAGCCGAACACTCTGATATTACACTAGGCACTAATAAAAAATAAAGTGAATTAGAGATGTCGGAGTGAACTGACGTGACCTACACCATTTGAAACACTACAGAATGAAATTTCAAAACCCCAAGTTTCACCATTTTTGGAGCCAAATTACGCCCGTACCAAGCCGAACACTCTGATATTACACTAGGCACTAATAAAGAATAAAGTGAATTAGAGATGTCAGAGTGAACTGACGTGACCTACACCATTCGAAACATTACAGAATGAAATTTTAAAACCCCAAGTTTCACCATTTTTGGAGCCAAATTACGCCCGTACCAAGCCGGACACTCTGATATTACACTAGGCACTAATAAAAAATAAAGTGAATTAGAGATGTCGGAATGAACTGACGTGACCTACACCATTCGAAACATTACAGAATGAAATTTCAAAACTGCAAGTTTCACCATTTTTGGAGCCAAATTACGCCCGTACCAAGCCGAACACTCTGATATTACACTAGGCACTAATAAAAAATAAAGTGAATTAGAGATGTCGGAGTGAACTGACGTGACCTACACCATTCGAAACATTACAGAATGAAATTTTAAAACCCCAAGTTTCACCATTTTTGGAGCCAAATTGCGCCCGTACCGTGCCGAACACTCTGATATTACACTAGGCACTAATAAAAAATAAAGTGAATTAGAGATGTCGGAATGAACTGACGTGACCTACACCATTCGAAACATTACAGAATGAAATTTCAAAACTGCAAGTTTCACCATTTTTGGAGCCAAATTACGCCCGTACCAAGCCGAACACTCTGATATTACACTAGGCACTAATAAAAAATAAAGTGAATTAGAGATGTCGGAGTGAACTGACGTGACCTACACCATTCGAAACATTACAGAATGAAATTTCAAAACCCCTAGTTTCACCATTTTTGGAGCCAAATTACGCCCGTACCAAGCCGAAAACTCTGATATTACACTAGGCACTAATAAAAAATAAAGTGAATTAGAGATGTCGGAGTGAACTGACGTGACCTACACCATTCGAAACATTACAGAATGAAATTTCAAAACCCCAAGTTTCACCATTTTTGGAGCCAAATTACGCCCGTACCAAGCCGAACACTCTGATATTACACTAGGCACTAATAAAAAATAAAGTGAATTAGAGATGTCGGAGTGAACTGACGTGACCTACACCATTTGAAACAATACAGAATGAAATTTCAAAACCCCAAGTTTCACCATTTTTGGAGCCAAATTACGCCCGTACCAAGCCGAACACTCTGATATTACACTAGGCACTAATAAAAAATAAAGTGAATTAGAGATGTCGGAGTGAACTGACGTGACCTACACCATTCGAAACACTACAGAATGAAATTTCAAAACCCCAAGTTTCACCATTTTTGGAGCCAAATTACGCCCGTACCAAGCCGAACACTCTGATATTACACTAGGCACTAATAAAAAATAAAGTGAATTAGAGATGTCGGAGTGAACTGACGTGACCTACACCATTCGAAACATTACAGAATGAAATTTCAAAACCCCAAGTTTCACCATTTTTGGAGCCAAATTGCGCCCGTACCATGCCGAACACTCTGATATTACACTAGGCACTAATAAAAAATAAAGTGAATTAGAGATGTCGGAATGAACTGACGTGACCTACACCATTCGAAACATTACAGAATGAAATTTCAAAACTGCAAGTTTCACCATTTTTGGAGCCAAATTACGCCCGTACCAAGCCGAACACTCTGATATTACACTAGGCACTAATAAAAAATAAAGTGAATTAGAGATGTCGGAGTGAACTGACGTGACCTACACCATTCGAAACATTACAGAATGAAATTTCAAAACCCCTAGTTTCACCATTTTTGGAGCCAAATTACGCCCGTACCAAGCCGAAAACTCTGATATTACACTAGGCACTAATAAAAAATAAAGTGAATTAGAGATGTCGGAGTGAACTGACGTGACCTACACCATTCGAAACATTACAGAATGAAATTTCAAAACCCCAAGTTTCACCATTTTTGGAGCCAAATTACGCCCGTACCAAGCCGAACACTCTGATATTACACTAGGCACTAATAAAAAATAAAGTGAATTAGAGATGTCGGAGTGAACTGACGTGACCTACACCATTTGAAACACTACAGAATGAAATTTCAAAACCCCAAGTTTCACCATTTTTGGAGCCAAATTACGCCCGTACCAAGCCGAACACTCTGATATTACACTAGGCACTAATAAAGAATAAAGTGAATTAGAGATGTCAGAGTGAACTGACGTGACCTACACCATTCGAAACATTACAGAATGAAATTTTAAAACCCCAAGTTTCACCATTTTTGGAGCCAAATTACGCCCGTACCAAGCCGAACACTCTGATATTACACTAGGCACTAATAAAAAATAAAGTGAATTAGAGATGTCAGAGTGAACTGACGTGACCTACACCATTCGAAACACTACAGAATGAAATTTCAAAACTGCAAGTTTCACCATTTTTGGAGCCAAATTACGCCCGTACCAAGCCGAACACTCTGATATTACACTAGGCACTAATAAAAAATAAAGTGAATTAGAGATGTCGGAGTGAACTAACGTGACCTACACCACTCGAAACACTACAGAATGGAATTTCAAAACCCCAAGTTTCACCATTTTTGGAGCCAAATTACGCCCGTACCAAGCCGAACACTCTGATATTACACTAGGCACTAATAAAAAATAAAGTGAATTAGAGATGTCAGAGTGAACTGACGTGACCTACACCATTCGAAACATTACAGAATGAAATTTTAAAACCCCAAGTTTCACCATTTTTGGAGCCAAATTACGCCCGTACCAAGCCGAACACTCTGATATTACACTAGGCACTAATAAAAAATAAAGTGAATTAGAGATGTCGGAGTGAACTGACGTGACCTACACCATTCGAAACATTACAGAATGAAATTTCAAAACCCCAAGTTTCACCATTTTTGGAGCCAAATTACGCCCGTACCAAGCCGAACACTCTGATATTACACTAGGCACTAATAAAAAATAAAGTGAATTAGAGATGTCGGAGTGAACTGACGTGACCTACACCATTCGAAACATTACAGAATGTAATTTCAAAACCCCAAGTTTCACCTTTTTTGGAGCCAAATTACGCCCGTACCAAGCCGAACACTCTGATATTACACTAGGCACTAATAAAAAATAAAGTGAATTAGAGATGTCGGAGTGAACTGACGTGACCTACACCATTCGAAACACTGCAGAATGAAATTTCAAAACCCCAAGTTTCACCATTTTTGGAGCCAAATTGCGCCCGTACCATGCCGAACACTCTGATATTACACTAGGCACTAATAAAAAATAAAGTGAATTAGAGATGTCGGAGTGAACTGACGTGAGCTGTACCATTCGAAACATTACAGAATGAAATTTCAAAACCCCAAGTTTCACCATTTTTGGAGCCAAATTACGCCCGTACCAAGCCGAACACTCTGATATTACACTAGGCACAAATAAAAAATAAAGTGAATTAGAGATGTCGGAGTGAACTGACGTGACCTGTACCATTCGAAACATTACAGAATGAAATTTCAAAACCCCAGGTTTCACCATTTTTGGAGCCAAATTACGCCCGTACCATGCCGAACACTCTGATATTACACTAGGCACTAATAAAAAATAAAGTAAATTAGAGATGTCGGAGTGAACTGACGTGATCAATACCGTTCGAAACATCACAGAATAATGGAACGGCTGCTGTTCTTGTGCCGGCTTCAGTAATCATCAACGCCGCAGCTCACAACAGCAAAAGCTGTGAAGACCGGCATCCAAAATGTGCAATTTGGGTGTCGAAAGGGTTCTGTGTGCATGAAAAGTACACTGTGGAACAGAGGAGAGCGCTCTGTCCGAAGAGTTGTAAACACTGTTGAAAGAATTTTAATAATTTTATTTTGCAAAGTTGTCAGTCGAAATGTCTATTATGTACATATTGTTTTCTACGCACTTATTACATTGTTCTTTTATTTGTATAAACTTGGAATACAGTAAAAATACATAGACAACATTTTGACCGATTTTATTGAAAAAAAATTTATTTACAGTATTCAAAAAAGGAAAGAAAAAGCAAATTCACCTAGGAGAAGTAATAAACCAGATATTAGCGATGAACAATAATAAAAATTAGCTTATTGTAACAAAGAATCAATTGAGAAATTTGTCGACTTCTTTGGCTCTTCCATTTTTGGGTTCTTGCTTGGTGTAGATTCCGTCGAAAAACGGCCACTGTCTTCTTCCGAGAGCTTTCGTTTTCTGGAAGCAGCGTTCTCTGTGATACGACGAACTTTGATTTCAGCCTTGAGCATTACATTTCCTAAACAGACGAAAAAATTATACAATCATCGTATTTTACAAACAATTTCAAAGATCACTTACGCTCTCTTAGCACCTCCAATTCTCTAACCTTCTGTTCGCATTGGCTTCGGAATAGCTGAAGAATATCCAACTGTTCCATCTTGGCGTTGTAACCCTGAGGGCGTGCTTCCATCAGGAGTGTTCTCATGTTGTTTATGAGGCTGGTGAATCTTTCACGACGGGCTGCTTCGAGCCGGACTTTTCGGAGACGCTGAAAATACGAATTATCATCATTTTGTGCAATATTCAATACAATATCTCAAAACCAATGATCTGTATCTTCAGACTTATTTTAAAGGGGATCATGCCTTGAAAGTCTTTTAAATGCCTACGAAATCTCAAAAAACGATTTCAACTTACTCTGGCTTCAGCAAGATCAGCCTCGTTCTGAACGGCATCAAAGTTTGTGGATGACATCCCTTGTTCGTAGTAAAAAATATTCTCAAAATCTCCGGTCCGACTAACCACTGGCTTCCTCAGCAACCTGACTGATAGTAAACCTCCTCCTTCTTCCGTGCCAATCAAATTTCACACCTTTTTTTCTGTAGAATCAAAGTTTTCAGATAGATTACGCAAGCGGTATCAAGACCGGAACCACTGCAGAACTTGGGAAACTTCCTCGCAGATTTCCGCGGGCGTCCAAAAATTTGAATTGCGCAAATTTTTCTGTTCTTCAGGGGTTTTAGAGGCAGAAAAATGAAAGGGCACTTGCAAAATGCTGATTTTTGATTTTGAAAGAGAAAATTCTGCCTTGGATTTTGAAATGAAGGGGCTGAACGTACAGAAGTGATAGCACGTGAATGAGAGACAAATTTGACAAAAATGGATAAAGGGGTAAAATACGGTGTGTATCGCATTGATAGTAATGTCAGGAAAACCTAAGCAGAGCAAGAGCAATTAAGAAAATGGTTAAAGTCATGATTGTTGAGGCGTTGAAGCTGGTGCTGTCCTTTCAAGGCTAGGATTATGTAATTTGAAAAAACGCTGAAGAGCTCGAGTTAAAAATGGCTTGTAGTTATTAAAAATTTAAAAGGTGAATCCCGCCATGTTAGATTACAATTGTTTGAATCTCTTCAACAATATCATCCTCATTCTGATTCACTTTCAACTTTTCGAAATCGAAAATATCGACTCGTCGGACATTATGGATGGAGATGTAATGTCATTGTTTATTTAGTCGGTCAAGTGCGGGTTTCTCCCCCTCTGAGCGCGCCGAATTCAGATTCCGGCACTCTCCTGCTCTTCTCCGGGGGTACCCTCGGGGCACTTTCGTTGATGGTTTCACACTTTCGAGTCTCAAAGACGATTGCGTGAAATCGTGATCGGTATTCTCATCAAGAAAAAGAAACTCGTTTGCACTTTCGTATGCTCCATTTTCCTCGCCCGGGCATTTTGTTTACCCAGGTTTTTTTCTCTGGGGTTTCGAGATTTCAGGGATTTTAACCTTTTGATTGGAAACCGGAACGGCTTTGGAGCGGTGATTCTTAAAGTTTGAACGTCGGTCTGTAGGTGTTGATAGAGTTGTGGGTAGCCATAGGGGCTTACTCTTTTGTTGGTAAATTAAGGCCATTCTTTTTTAATGAATCAGAAATTTGCATATGATGATTAAAAGCCAGGCTGGGGTCATATATACATAATCTCAGATTTCCGTTCAGTTTTGCGTAGAAAGTCCCTGTGTTATTCAGGAATCCATACGAGTCTTAGCCTTTGCTTTGTTTTATCCGATTTATTCAACGCGATTTCAAGATGTAAAATGATTTTTTCGGATAATTACAAGCTTTATTTCTTGACAGTTCCTATGTTTAAACTGCAAAGAATCTAACATCCGAAAACAGTAATCGCAACATGTCTAGTTAAACGTTGTTATCTTTTTTCTCCTTTTTTAACCTCCTTTTTTTCCATTTTCAATTTTTAGCCTCCTTTTTTCCATTTTCAATTTCTCCATAAAGCTCTGAACTGCTTCTATTCTAAAGGTTTTATTTTGTAATCCTTTTATTGGCTGCCATTACAAGCCAATGAAAACAGCATGGTTATTCGCCAACTTGTTTTGAACCCTTTTTTGCGCATTATTAGATAACCAAGAGAATAAATTTTCTCTCGTCGGCGATTCTGTAGTTTATTCTTCATTATTTGTTTTGTAATGTACTACTTGTAGTAGACAAAATGGAGTTCAGAAAATAGGGCTTAACCTAATTCTGCACTTTTGGCTCGCTGATTATGTAAATTTATTCAAATTTTTTGATCGTTTAAAGTTACTGGGAAATTTTTGTTAGCATAAACTTTAATTTTCATAATTTTTTAAAGAAACATGCTTTCAATGTACCCCCGTTTTACGCATATTGTAAATATACGCCCTTTACTTCCTCAAAATCCCCTGTGGCAGTCAAAAAATCAATTTATTTTCCGTAATTGCCGTGCCCTTTACCTTGAAAGATGCTTCGTATTATTCTGCCGACTGGATTTATTTTGTATGAAAACTTTTTTCATAAACTTTTCACTTTTTTTCCAATCGCCGAACTGGTGGAGAGCAACGAAAAAAGTGAGATTACTTTCGAATAATTGCATTTACAAAAGTAGCCATAAATCGCGAGGTCAATTTGCGATTTCCTGGGGGTTTAATTTGGAATAAAAGAAATAATTTGTCGGGTTTATAAATAGAAGGCTGCTTGGAAATATTTTTAGTAATTGTTATGAAAATTTTAGACGATTTTTTAATTGAAAATGGATTTTTTTTTTGAGTTTTATTGGATTTGTCTTGATGATATTTGATGACTTTGTGAGGATATTGGCGGATGACATTCGGAAATTTCTTTGGATGCCTGTTTAATAAAAGTTCCGACATTTTCTCCTCTGTTTTCCGTGATTTTTTCATAAATCGATCTACTGCAATATTTTTTATGCAAAAAACCTCTTAAAATATCTGTAAATCTTGCAGATGCGCCAGATCTATTCGCGCAAGTTCCTGGCCTATCTCCTCTCACTCCTGTTGTCCTTCAAATCGGTCTCCACCTTCTTCTTTCCCCCACTTGGCGGTGGTTTGGGTGGCGGAGGCGGCGGAGGCTGTGGTTGTGGAGGCCCTCAAATCTGTGGCGGTGGATGTGGAGGGGGATTTGGTGGAGGTTTTCAACAACCATGCTATCAACAACAGAGTTATGGACTGGGACAACAAATCGGCTGTAATTCAGGATGTGGAGGGGGATTCGGCGGGCTTGGCGGGCTTGGCGGATGTCAGCAGGGAATATCGACTGGTTGTTCTCAATCTTACGGGAATATTGGTGGATTGGGAGGCACTTCAGGCTGTGGAGGAGGTCTGGCCAATCCAGGATTGCCTCCTGGACTGGCGCCTTTACCTCAGCAGCAGTACCAAAGCCAAGCCTTCGTCCAGCCGGCTCAACAAACTCCGCCATTTGTTCAAGCACCTAGTCCCACGCAAGTTCAAACTCCGGTGGCTCCCGCGCAACCACCACAGGTCTCGCCCGATCAAAGTGTCAGTTATGTTAATACAGCCATTCCGAGCAATGAACCAGTAAGGTCACAAAAACAGAAAAGGGAAACTTAATCAAATTTTTGAATAAGAGATAAAAATGATGACATTTCTTTTGAGATAAATAATTTTCACCTTCTTCTTTCAGAGTGGCTACGAATATCGGAATCCCGATCCTCCAGAGCACTCGCAACCTCCCCCACCACCTCCACCCCCTCCCAATCCACCTCAACCTTATACTCAGCCGACTTACACCAGCCATACTACTACTAATTACAATAGTTATGCCAGTGATAATGTAAGTGCCTTTTTTTCAAATACTGAACACTTAACTTTGTCACCGTTTTCAATATTCATAAGAACTAATTTTGTTGGTGTTTTAGGTTGACAAAGAAAAAAGTGGGAATGATATAACTTCTATTGACAATATTGGCGATAAAGTTGCAAAGGTTGTCACTACTACTGTAAGTTTATTTGCGAAATTTTTTAAATGTAAAATACGTCTAACAAAGCTTTTAACTTTGCTTCTGTTCCAGCAAACATCAGAAGATTTTTATGAAGATAAAGTTCCGGATATTGACGACACGGAGCCTAATTCGACTGGTGGCAAAAAAGAGACCAAGCCAGATGTAAGCTTAGCTTTTGTGGATCGAGACAGTCTGAAAGCTTGTCTATTATAAATGCCTTCTTTTTCAGTTACTAAGCCCTGACTACTCTGAAAATTCTTTCAAAACGAAGATATCTGGCGTTCCGAGTGATCCAATGGCCACGGATCCTGATGCAACGGGAGATCCAAAGTGCAGCAGTGAGACACTCAGGCTGATCATGCATGAGGTAATTTCATGATACGTTTTTAAAAAAACTCGTTTTGTTTCAGAACATTGTCTCCAGCCCCACCATCTCCAAACAGCTGATTTTCAGTGCCGGCCGGCTTGCCTTCGGCCAAACAATTGATGTGATATGTTCGCGGAATAAGTTCAGTTACACGGTGGTCAGCTCCAAGATTTTCTGCGAGGCGTCGCGAGGGCGGATCACTTGTTTCGCCTTCCTGCAGCCGTAGAGAAAACTGTTTTTACTGCGCTTTGAACTATCATGACATTCATTTTATTTATTATTCCAAAGATTTCAATTTTATGCTGAAGTTGTTTTACTTATTATCTAAGGTTTGTTTTCAATAGTCTACAGTAATTTTATCAGTGTCATTTATTAATATATTATCGATTTATTCTCTAGAACTCTTAATAATTACATTGTAGTAGACGAAGAGTGAAAAAAAAATAAAAAACAAAGCTGAAACTTATATGTAATACCATATATTTGAAAGTATTTGTTCTCATCAAGTTATGAGAGAGGCCAAATTAGGAAGGTGTCGAAGTGCGACCCTCACAACATTTTGAGCGAAATGTTGATTTTTTAATCTTAAAATTTACCATTAATATCAGTTCCACAAAATTTTAGTGCACGCTTATATACAGTAGGTGCATCCGATGGCGAACATTGGTAATGAAAAATGTTTGCTGACCTGAGACTGAAACTGCAGGTGATTTCTTTTTTTCCTGGCAACGAGAATACAGGAGACTCGGGCTGAGAAAAAATATTTTTCCGGGGTTCTCAATAAAAAAATCTTGCATAATCAGCGAATCGTGAGCTAAAACTGTTGATGATATATATTACACATTTGTGTCTCGGAAAATGCTATCCCCAATTTGTTTTAATCTTCATCAAAACATTGACCATCGCACCTTGATCACTTCCCATTGCTATATGCATACAATAATATGAAATTTATACAACGCTCACATAGCACACATCCTTGTTCGGCCTAAGGTCAACCATATCATACCCTTCTCCCTCGTACTGATCGTCGTCCCGATCACTCAGCTCCTCTTCTGAATACATAATCCTAGGATTTAAGTTGAAAATGCTCTCCAAAGTGGTGGACCTTCTCCAAACTGGCGCTGAATGTCGTCTACATTTGCTCAAATCACTGCAGACATGGCTTCGATTTACAACGTAAGCATGGATTGTACTCGGATCTTGGTAATGACCCTTGGTTTCGGAGGGCATCAGCAGGCGGAAGATCTGTTTTATTTGGTTTAAATAAGAGACAATGCAGCAGATGAGAATGGTCGAGACGAGGAATACGATCACTGCCAAGGCGGCTTCCACTGGAAATTTGACATACATCAGACGATTGACATTGAAGCTGAAGTATATTTATTACAAATAATAAGTTCATTTACCATAAAATAAAAGGAAAGGCAGACACCGCGTATATTTAAAAAACTCAGGGACAAAAATATTTGCGGTTTCAAAAACTGAGGATTTATTGTTCCTACTTAACGTCCATCTTGGCAAAAAAACTTATTGGGACATTTTACCCTCTACTACTTTGTCATGTTCCAAAACTTGTGCATCTCACATTTGAGGGTATCAATAAAGACACCAAACACCACTAGTATATAACCCGATTATCATCCTCTTCTTTCTCCTCCAATTTCATCATCAAACCCGAGAATTTTTAGATCTGAAATAACCGATCATCTAACGATTACTACCACTTTCATTACCGTCCACTTCCCCATTTAACCCCTCTATTATGAACTGTCAGAACAATTCTTTTCTGACGCAATCTCCTTAGGCAATTCCTTAGGCCAATTCCTCAATAAGTTCCTCTAATTCCCTCCGATGTAATATGTACTCTGAAGATGTAAAGGGGAATGTTTATTCCTTTCTTATCTGTCTCGACCTTTCACTTTGCAGGGCCCTAATCCTCGGGAATGTTATGCGGCGACATAAAGAATTTCGTTATTTTTTCGTTGTGCGCGGGGCTTCCGGTTGTCAATAATTCGGATGAAAAAGTCATGCAAAATGCCTCTAAAAGAGGCCATTTGAGGGAAATATTTGATGAAACATTTGGTTAGATGGGAATTTTTTACAGCTTTTTTACAAGGAAAAATACAACCCTGATAGTCTCCTGATTTTGTTACACAATAAATTTATCGTCAGCGCTGAAACTGGGAATTTTTAGTCTTGAATTTATCGACCTTAATCTTATCGTGGTCTTCTTCAAATTGTGAAGAAAAATCTCGTATATGTATATCACGGAAAATTCCAATCTCGCCTTACGCAAGTTTCAAAAAATCTGCACAAGGAATTTCTCGTTTTCTATTTTAAAGAAAATCTGGCGCTCTACGATAAGAATAAGCTTTGTTTTAGCTCCATTTTGCCTTGTAAATTTTTATGGCTTTATATGACCTATATATATTTATATCAATAGAATATGCCCTTTGAAGCCTCTACACATCCTGGGCTCATAGCAAACGCAGTAGATTTTCAGGGAATCCGTCAACCTCTTCAGGTTTGGTATTGCTTCCTTGTAGAATCTATGAACAAAAAAGTAATTTTTCGGGGTTTTGAGATTACAGTTGGCACGGCTAAAGCTGTGTTAATATAAAATTCCGGGAAAAGTATCATAATATCTGGAAAACTGTTTGCAGAGATTACTGTCCAAAACGGGAAACGAATGAAAGATTTATGAAATGTCAAGGAGGGGCGCGGATAGAATATTCCCAAGTTCGAGTAGGGCGTCAAATCCCCATCTCTCTTTTCCCGCGACACAAAAACGGCTAGGACACAAGCGCGGACCGGAAATCAAGTTTCGGCGGGGTTTCGACAGTGCCCAGAAATTACTTTACAACGTTTTCCCATTCAGCTCATTTCCGAGCATTTTGATCTAATACAGTGTTCGCAGGGCGTTTGTTGTTGCGGAGATCGAGTTAGAGGGGAAATAAGTCTGTTTACAGGAGATGGCAGCATAAATTTACGTTGGAGACGATTTCAATTGGCTGTAAAAATAAATCATTTTAAGCTACGTCTTGGCTGCGTTTCTTTGTCGTATTTCTGGGATTTTATAATAGAAAACACGATGTGCAAGGTTTGGGGAACTTTCCGCAATTTGAATTAATTTCTTCGGGGAAAATGGACAAGGATTGGCAGAAGAGGATGACTTTTTCTCTGACCCTTTCATCTCATTCTTCATATCAGTCCGCCGGAAAAATATTATATAATAATTAGTTAGCGCCACGTGGCTGCGTGAATCGCGTCGCTAATGTGAAAAGCAATTTGAGTTTCATTTGGTCACGACACAATTCATTTCTCGGCGGCGATCTTCGACGAGACAGAGTGCTTACTATTTTCCCGACACACTGATAGAGTTGAGAGGACCACACACGAGAAAAATGTTCATTGAATATTTCTTTAGTTAGTGCCAAAACAAGAGATTTTTTAGGGTTTGTTTGACGTTTTCGAGACCAATTAGAACCAAACCTTCGAAGAAAAAATGTCCGTCACATTAGAAATTGTAGCGTTTTCTTTACAAATGACGAGGTGTTTTTGCCCCCGCAAAAACTTGCGAAAATCAAATTACAGTAGAATATCCAAGAACTCCGTCAGAATTCAAAAAACCACGTATACATACACATGTATATAAACCTACCCAGAAAAGAAAAAAATATCTGTCAGAGTCCTGTCAAGCAAGAATCCACTCTAAATACCATTAAATTGAGCATTCGTTCTTTCCTTGGCCACGTCTTCTATTACATAATTTGATTCTTTGTGGGGTATACGAACTGTAGAGTCTTTGAGAAATTTGAGAGCACTCTTAGGCGTAATGTTTGATGTATTTCCAATCGATTGTGAATGCTGTGCAGATTTGTACAATGTATTCTACATTACGCACCATGAGCTCAAGAGATATTGCCAAGCTAGTGCATGTAGCCAGGACAAATGAAAACACTTTTCCTTAAATTATAAATTCACTAGCCAATTCAAAATCTTTTGTATTTTAGTAAGATCCCGCAGGGAAAATAATTATAAAACTACAAAAAACGCAACTTTTGCAGAAAAACAAATTTCTTTTACAGTCTCCGCTCGCTATGGCAACTAATGAAATGAAAGGCGTTGGAGATGAGGGTCCCAAGAACTCTTGGCTAATATTGCCATAGACTGCGCTTGTTCATTTTGCCACATAGTGCTAAAAAGTAGTCTTCAAAAGTCGAACCAGATGCTCCACTTCCTATGTAAACATTGTCTTTGAGTCATCAGCAAAATGCTTTCGGCCATTTCCTTATAACCTTTGCAGGTGGAGAAACCCTTTTCTCACTTATGAGGAAAGTTCCCAAGTGCGGTGTTCAGACATTGATGATACCGTTTTGCTTGCGTTTTGCAAAAATCATCCATACTTTTAATGGCAAGATGTATAATAATATATTCCGGTTGATTGTGAATCTGCTTAAAAGAAACCAAAAGTTTTTCTAAATCATGAAGTTAGAGCAATAGACATTTTGCGACTTCCTTTTATCTTGGTTTTCAAATTTTGCCCAAATCGAACCGTCATAACACGAGTATTCCCCTGCAAACATTGTTCCTCCCCTTTCTGGTAACCATTTGAATTTGCGTAATCCAAACTGCACTTACTGTTCTTTCGTATGCCAAAGGCTTACCCTTTCCGGCTGATGTCTGATACCAAAACAGCCATTATTTCGGTCCTTTTAATCCCTGTTTCCGTCTCGATTAATTAGCCCCATTTTTCGGGCAAATATTTCCACCCGACCGCTTATTTAATCAACCATGGCCTAAGGCTGCGAAATCGGATCCCGGCACTTTAAGGGCTCCGGTTTTTTTGTAAACTTCTGAAGATTAAGCACTCGAAATACTCTTGAATTTTAGAACGTTTCAATGTTTTTTGTGTTTAAGTCCGCTCCAAATTCTTGGCTTTCCGGCCTTTTCTGGGGGGTTTTTCGTGGGAAGCGCCGGAAGGGGTATGGGGATTATCTTTGGAGGGCGGTGCAAAAAACGAAAATCAGTTCACTGAGACCATTGTGGAGGGAGAGATTATGTGGTGGGTGGGCTGAAAGGGGGAGTAAACAATGCAGCATCATCGTATTTACAGTATTTTTAATGACTGTAATTAGAGAAGGATAAGTCTTAAAAGTTTTCTAAACTTTCTCGATAACTTGACCATCAAATAGTATTAATTTTTTTTGGATCTCTTTTCTTGGGCATGAGAACCCTCCTTAAAAAATTAAGACGCAAATAATGCGAATAAAGCCCGCCGTTCCCTCATTTCTTCAGCTTTTCTATCCTAAATAGACTGCTTGCAAAGATCAAGGTTCATAAACCATGTATAACTATATTATATTTTCTCTCTTGCAAACTTTGTTCATCTGGCTTCATGTCTGTCCAAATCGAGCAACTCTACTCTTTACACTTCCTGAAACTCCTACCTTAAACTGTGTGTTAGTTTTGCATCCTAGCAGTTTATTCCTGACAAGAAAAGTGCGTACGACAGTTGCGTGTTGAAACCCAGCCGATTCGAATTTTTCCCCATATCGTTAAAAGTAGTCTGCTGGCACTTAGACCTTCAGAACAACATCCGTAATGAAAACGCTCGCGTAAACAAGTGATTTTCTGTTTATTTTAGTAGCTAGACTGGATTTTTATTCGTATCTCCTGGGATAACTCAAATTTTTTATGAGTTATCGCAAAATTAGAAAATAATTTCAAGAAGTCGTCTTTTTTCGCTTTGTAACTTTTTCCCACGCATACGACCCGCAGTTCCAGCTAACTAGGACGTCGTGACCCTTCGATAAGCCATCGCAAACACAGTCCTCGCGGTTTACGAGCCATGAAATGGGCCAAACTTGGAATTGCCTTTATTGGGACAATTACTTTCCGAGATAAAACACTTAAAAATAGACCCCAGGCCCGATGTTTTTTGGGAGCTCCTTTACTCTATGATTTCCAGACGTAATTAAGAGCCGGCGACGATTCTTTCCGGTCCCCAATTTTCACTTAAACCACATATATTTAGATGGAATATTGTTATTGAAGATTAGAACGCACGAGTTTAGATTCACTGAGAAGGTGCTCGAAGTTGGAAGGATAGATTTTGATGAAATAAGGGGTAGATTAAAATTGGTGCTTCCTGAGATATTAAGGCTGACATTTTCGGGGCCCAGCTTTTCCAGTGGTTCTTCGAAAGAAATGAGAAAAACATCTTTCCTCTGTCCGTATCTTTAGTTTCCATATTCTCTCTTCCAAATGTTTGTTGAATACCTCGGCTGACTTTGCAAAAAAACTCGCAGGTGCTGAGAGGTACCTTAAACTGAGCATGCGTCCAAAAACAGGACATTGAGCACTTTATCTATCGCCTATGATTGACCTGATCCTCTCATCGAACCTGTTATTGACCTGAGCTTCATTAATCTCAAGTTTGTTGTCAACAAGGCCGATTCAATTGTCTTAGGCTTGACCTTACGGCTAGCCCAGACACATAACTCGTGATTAGTTTTTTTCTGCCTTAGAGCTTTTTTTCACATGATTTAACCAATTCTTTAAGCTTATGGGCGTGTAAATGTCAGCCTCAAGGCCGAAGCCAAATTTGGTGGAAAGTTGGATTGCGGGCGATGCCTTAGGGCTTGTTTCAAAACAAAGAAACTGAGATTGACTTGCCCCAAATTATAGTAAAAAATTTTTTATTCTATTCTTGATTACTGTAGTTGCGGATAATATTGGCATTTACAATGGGAAAAACAAGAGGATGAACTTGAATGTATGTCATATGGCCAGGCCTGGGGACTTGCAAAAACTCTTATATTTGTTTTTCGAATATCAAATGTATTTTTGGGGAAAATAAAAATGTAGTTTTTCGAATTTTTCTCAAAATTTACACTTTTTTACTTTATTAATAAAACTATAACGATCTTGCAAAAACCTTGCCAACTCTCTCATTAACTTTGCACATAATTCTACAACTCTCAGCACTCCGTTTCCCTTTTTACGGCCAGATGTATAAAAAACTTGTACTATTCATGTTCTCCCTTCAAAAACGTTAACCATTTTAAAGGGGTGTCTATTAGCAAGACATCAAGAACTTTAATTATTCCGACGTCTGATGATACAGCGCTCGTGCAGGAAAATTCTGATTAGAGTAATTGTCGGGTGGTAAATGGGAAGGCAGAAAATTGAAGACAAAAAAATGTATTCGGCTTGGCTCCATCTGTGTGTATCGCGTGCTTAGCTGCTATATCTGACCTATAATCATCAATAGCACGATAAGACAGCAAAACAATGAATATTTTGCCAAATTTCTGCCCAAATTCGCACTTTTTATTTAATCCGTGATGTGCTATTCCGGGAATCAGCTAAAAATACGGTCCACTTTGAGTTCAAATGGTATAAAAGTAATTTTGTGCCGCCACTCTCCTTTCCCTTCCGTCTTTGTCCGCGGCATTCCGTGAAGAAAAAATTAATTTTTGCATTTTGAAATTAAACGCGTACCCCCTTTTATTCCGTGGCCCATTAAGTGTTTTCAGGCCATTTAATGTCCAAAGATTGGCCATGATTTGGAAGGAGATCATCAGCAACATCGCCTTGAGTTGCGTCATCGGCGTGGCGTTGTTATTGGTGATTATGGTCGTATTTCTGTTCTTATTGGTACTCTCATTGACCTTTGATTGTTGGTGGACTATCGGTAAGTTGGCTATAAAAACCCCTTTTTTTTGATAGCAGTAGTAATGAAGGAAGTCTTCAGACATGGCATTCAGATTTTCTTACATATTTTGCACATAGGTTCTGAACTAGCCACAAATAATTTATAGAAAGAAGACCGTTGACAATCTCGGTATCCTCTGAAAAGGCTCAAACCTTCAAGGAATAATTTAAGACTATTTAAGAACCCATATCCTTTCAAGAAAATATGAATGCCCCACTTGAAAGACTTCCCTAATAATTTTGTCATCTCAAACTTCGAAAGCATGTTTCTTTTCGCCGCGAGCTCTACGCCATTTCCCTTTTGATCCTTGTTTTTCTCATTAGCCTGTAATGTTTGTCAAGACCAATCATCTTTTTTCGTTGGCAATTAGAGTTCTACTATACTTTTAGTATTGATAAACAAGGCTAATGAAACCGACCCCCTACAACGAGTTTTTAGCCTTTTTGGACCTGTTAAACCAAGACAGTGATAAACAATTTATCTATTATAACAACTTTATCGCGTCACGACCTCGCGGAAAATAAAGAGCCGTCGTAAATTAAATAACGCCCCTGCGGAAAAACAAACCAAAATCTAAAATGCCTAAACAGTAATTAAATCACCATTCTTTAGAGTTCGTGTAAGCAAACAATCTCAGCAGAAAAATTTCGAATTTTGTGAGGGGAATTTATATTATACAAGGCAGAAGTTAATCAGAAACTACAAGGGGTTAGGGTGTTTCTGAATTAAGAAACGCTTCAAATTTTCTAAAACAGTAGTTTCAGGTCGATTCTTCAATATCGAAGAGGATACGCAGGGCCTTTTGGGAGTAGAGAACGATCCCGACGCCAGGTTCCGACGCCCCTGGATGATTCGCCTACAGAACGGCAAGGTCCACACAGTCAAACCCACCAGCATCTCGGACCTCGAAATGGTCTAACTCAACAAAATATTCTCATTCATCAACGGGTTTCATGTCACTGCGATGTTATTTCAAATTTATATTGTACTAGACTCAGACAATGTTATTTTGAACTCAAATCCCGGTGAAAGTTTGTAAAAAGTCCCCTTTTTGTATTTTATGAACAAATAAACTGGTTCAAACCATGTGTCCGACTTCAATCCGAGCCATCAACAAGATGAGTCAACCTCCGCAAAACATTTCGCGACAATTTCGATAAAAGTAGCTTGGATTCTTTTGTAACTTTGTTTTCAAGCAATCTGCTCTTTCAGCAGTCAATGATTTACGTCGCTACTGCTTTGAAAATAGATTTTCGTCCTGATTTCTTCAAAACCCAAGGAGTTTTTGAACAAAATTGCCACTTCTTTTGCCAAAAACTGAACAAACGGACTCCAACGTCAATCATTCTGTCCCTTTTATCCACAAATTCACCTCTTTCACCCGTCATTTGAGCTCCCTGAAATTTTTGCTCCAATTTTGGAAGTTTGTCAAGTCTCTCTCCAACAGGCGGAACACTTGACACATTTCGGGTATTTTTCGGAAAATAAAAAGAATTTTTGTGGAACTTACCATAAATTGATTTAGAGTATGCGGTACGAGTGGACGGATGATAAAGACAATGTGCATTTGTTATCAGAGAAGGAATTGTCATTGGAATCTGCGACTTACTACAACAACACCTTTTACGTCTTGCAAAATGGAGTTTTGGTACGGTTTTTGCTTTTGGTTTTGAACGTTTAGAAATGGAATTGGTCATTGAGGGTTAAGGGGCTGTGTAAGACTAGAAATTTCAGAATAAATATCTAGAAAATGGAAGTTTCGAAGAGATTTTTACACCGACCGTTTTCAAGCGGATATACGGGGATCCCACTCATTTCTTGGCCGTTTCCAAGGACGGCGAAGTCTATTATTATGAGAAATCAACCGGTAATTTCCTTGTGCAGAAGATTGTTTATGCTGGGATTCGACAGACATGTGAGCATGGAGTTCAGGGCATTCCAAGGTACATTCGGCATTCATTTTGATGTTGCTATGGAGTTTTTATGTTCGTACTCTATAATTATTGTTACAGGGTGCTCAAAGTAAAGTCTGTTTGTCTCACTGAGACTTCGGCTGTTTTTGTATGCCAGGATGGGCAGCTTTGGTCGTTTAATTCATCTGTATTCGAAGCCAAAACTGAAGTTATCTATGCGACCAAGATCGAATTGAATAAATGTGCTTATAAAGTCCGTCAGCTAGTTGCAGGAAGGTTGGTTTGTGTTCTTTGAGTTCATTTTGTCTTTAGGAAACATTGTGTGGCATTAGTGGACTTTGCTAGTGCCAATAATCAGAGTAAAAACGAGAATAATGTTGTCACCGAGTGTCAGAAATGCCGAGACTTTGAGAATCTCAGATTATCAACGCTTATGGAAGCTGCTGATGAGAAATACGTCGCGAAGGACGAAAATGTAGGTTTATAAAGATAATTTTATTGCCTAAAATTGTTTTCATCCATGACCATTTCCAGAAAGAAGACATCGAAAGCTCAGCAGAGCAGACTCCATCAAAGCCAGGACTTGACCGGTTCTTCTCCAGCTTCAAATACCCGTTCTTCAAGAAGTTAAGTGTGAGATCTCGTGGTCCCCAATCGCGTTGGTATGCTATGCCTCCAGGCAGTTCACGAACCTTTTCCGATACCGATAACAGCTCGGAAAATGGGGTTGGTGGAATCGAACTCTCGACTTGGCACTCTTCCCAGCAGGCCAATTCGAATTCTCTTGGGCTGAATGGAAGTGTGGCCTTTAGTTTTGTCAGTTTGGATAATTTGGTGTCATCCTCAGGTAAAACAGTTAAAATTTTGTTTAATTAAATAATATGTGTTTCAGACGACAGTTCCGTCGGACATGCCGAAACTGATCTTTCGACTTTGGATCAATCATTGTTATCGAACAATTTCCATTCTTTTGTCTCGCCTCAAGTTGCTAATACTTTTTGTGAAGTCTGGGCATGGGGAGCAAACGATCTCGGTCAATTGGGAGCTGGAAATGCTGTGCCAACGTAAGTTATGGCGTCAAAATTTTGTTGGAAGCCTATTTTACATCAAATCTGTCGCAAAGAACACCAATTTTTATTACTTTAGGCGTATCCCGAAGCGAGTGAAGGTACCACAGGGTCCAGTAATCAAAATTAGTGCGGGATATGATCACACTTTGGCGTTGCTGAGTACTGGGGAGGTTTATGGATGGGGATCCAACAAAAATGGGCAACTGAAGATTGACAGTGCCGAGTTTATCTCCGAACCGATATTACTCAAGGTAAAATAATGTAACCTTTGATGAATTTTTTTCTTTAAGAGGAATGTAAATGCCTAAAAATTGAGTAAGATTTATTTCCAGCTCGGTTCCAAGGTTTGTGTGATCGATGCCACAGCCGGAGGCGATGTTTCCACAGTAATTGTGAACTCAGAAGACAACTCGAATGTTGTCGCTTGTCGATTCTCCCGATCTCATTCATCCTCTTCCAATGGAGTTACATCAAGATTGGACTGTCTGGAGAAGCTGGGGTGCCCATTGAATATCACTGCCTTCGATGGGGGCAACAAACTTTTGGTCGGATATCTGAAATCCGACTGTAAAAAAGTGGAGAACGCTGTTCAGACATTGTGTAGAGTTTTACTGTCAGTCAGAGCGAGCTGCCAACTATCACAATTGGCTCAGAATATCAAAGAAAAAGGTAAGAACTAGTCGTGGTTTTTATTATTTTGTTCTGACAGATGAGTCATATTACACTTGATGTTTTTAGCCGAAAGAGAGCCCTTGAATCATGTCAGTGGCACCCTGTGGCATTGGAGTGCTGTACTATCAAGAGTCGCCGAGTTGTTGCTGTTCTCGGTGACTGTGAATGGTTCTGTGGATCTTATGCCGTCTTCCACATGCGATCTCACATTTGATGCAGTTTTGAAAGCGATGCTGAAGATGCATTTCGCGAGAATTGATGCTGTAGCTCAGGGATGCTTCCATGATCTCAATTTGCGGTAAGTTGATTGGCAGGGTATTGGTGATAAGTGTGGGCCAGGGGCTTTTATTCCAACAGTTATCAAAATCGAGCTCTGAATTTTGAGCTATTTGCATTTTATATTCACCGTCGATAACCCAATTTCAGTGACGAAATCAAGAAGCAAGTGGATCAGCTTTCTCTGGAACATGAAACCGAAAGCAGCAAGGATTTCAAACGTCTGATCGGCCTCTTCGCCGTGCCACAAAAGCAATTTCTCTCTCTTCACGGAGTAATAAACACCATTTTGGTAAGTCATTACTCTTTTTTTTGTCTGCGCATCCTATCAAAAGCTGTATCGAGTACTGTTCCCTTTCTGGTTTGTAATTCCATTCGTCGAATCGGTTTTTTTTCGATGAGTTTTACAACTGTTTAACCCCTTTTTCCAAGTGTAAAATTAAATGTTTTGAGTTGGGGGAACCCGAAAAAATGTATTCGAAAGGCGTAATTACCTTCTTTTCTTGTCGAAAAACACTTTAAAGCCTGAGGGGATTGATATTAGATGGAGAACGGCGCCATTTTAATCGAATTATCATTGTAAAACGCCCCGAAACAAGTGGAATTCAGCGAAAATATCCGTGGCATTTACGCTATCAATTTATAAAACACAATTTAGACCCCAAAGAGTTGAAAATTTAACAGTATTGCGAATTGAGTATAGTTTGAATGCAAAAAGAGTTAATTTAAATCAATTAATTGATTGGAAACACGTGTAAAAGATGTTTTTAACGGGTTTGGGGCTTTAAAATGACTTCAAATCAGTATTTTTAATCAAGTTTATTATTTATTATTGCGTTTCTTTATACAAAAATTACCGGGGGCCAACAACTATTTACATATGAACAATATAACTATTTACAATCACAGCTTTGTACATGATGTTTTTTGGGTTTTTGAATATTTACATTTTGGAGAGCGAATCTTTGGTTAAAACTGTACAGAAAATGGAAACCTGAGACCATAGAAGTAAAATAATAACAAAGTAATGGAGAGATAGAAGGAATCTAGTTCAAATCAGTTCGGAAACCCTCCTTGAATCCCCTCGATTTGCTCAGCTCCAGCTTTAACGAAGCCGAACAATCACAGCAGATAGTGCAGATCATTCCAACAGGGTACCCCTTTCCGTCAACACAGCCATTCATAGCAACGAAAGTCTTGTGACATTGGGAGTCGGGGCCGTTGAGATCCTTCTTCAGAACCAAATTCATGTCCTCATCATTGGCCACAGGTCCGTCACAGCCGATCATCTGGCATTTTGGCTTGGCCACTTTCTCCAGATCCGCTCCTTCCATGAAGAAAGCGGCTGGATTTGTGATGGCTCCCTTCCCTCCACCGAACTGACGAACACTCTCGCTGAGGGGAGTTCTGAAGCCACCAGTGAATTTCGGAGCCACTCCAATTTGAGCCGGAGCCTTGTATTCGCTGGGTTGAACGTTGAGTTGGACTTGTGGAGGGGACGCGATTAGGAAAGCGTCAGCTGTCTTGGGAATCTCGGCTTCAGTGGCAATTGGCTCACCATACCCGGCAAACGCACTGACGTCATCGTTCTCAGCCTCTGCACTGGCGATCACAGCACCCTGAGCTCGAATCAAGGGCATGTTGTAGAAGGAGAGAGGTCGATATGCGGGTTTCGAGTTGTCGGGTTGAGGTAGCGAAGGAATAGCGTTGGCCAGAGCCAAAATTGCTAGGAACACTGTGTATTGCATAGCGTAATTTCTGAAAAAGGATACTGTAGGGATGTTTAAGGGATGAGTAATAAGAGATCGCGGCTATAAAAACAAAAAGGAAAGGAACGAAGCATCGAAAAGACGGCTTCTTTCAGCACCCCGAATACTGACACGCTTGGAAGCCGTGGAATGTTGGAATGGTCAAGTTTGGCGTTCCAATCACTCCGCCGTTCGACTTTTATATTTGGTTCGGGGCAGTGTTTTTTTCTTCGCGCGCCAAGCTGCCCACTTACCTTCTTTTTTCTCGCCCAATCGGTGGGTTGAACTTAAAATAACGACGAAAGAGCACGGCAAAACAAGAGGTCGCCCGTCTCGGCTTCATCGACGACCCCCATCGTCCCCTCGAGGCGGGCGTCGGTAAACAAGCCCCAAGGCTTTCGCGGCCCGAAAACAAGTCGTTCATCATGAGAGACTGTTTTGGCTGGAATGCCCGGAATGGCGCTCGATCGAGTTGATTCAAGGGGATGAGATGGAACGCTGAACGATGCCTTATGACGTCTTCATGAACCAAACGTTCTCGCCGACTTCTTTAATTGATAATTGAAGAGATTGATGACAAGGTTTATCAGTTTGACGGACAGTTTTGTGCCATGTTTTCGAAGTCGGATCGGAATTGATGAGGCGAGATTTTCGGGCGGTAATCGAGGTCGTGCGTAAACACATTGTAATACAGTATTATGATGAAATTTTTGAAATCCTATTGAGTTGAAAATAGGGTTTTTTGGTGAGAAAATATTCGACTTGAAGAGAAAGAACAGTGTAACAATTTGGAATCTTGGGCAAAGGAGCAAAACCGTTAGTCGTAATAAAATTGTTATCTTTTGACAAACTGTTACTCTCTCAATGGTCTTTATGCCCGGCCTTATCCAAGTTTACACCGAACCCCTGATCTTCCCCAATGCACTTTAAACATTTCACTATGTTCCGAAGTTGTTATGTTTAAAAAGTTTACAACATACGACAATACCCCACCAAAAGGTCATTTTCCATTCCGGGCATTTCTCAACGTTGATGGTAAATGATCACGACACAAGCCGAGGGGCTTGAATTGTTGCCAAAATCGTTTCGAAAGACCTTGAACGTGTGAATTGTTGGAATTTGTTCTTGATCGTACTTTTGCGAAGAATTTGAAAACAACGAGAGAAAAGAAATTATTTTTTGGGCGGCTATAATGATAAACAACAACTCGGTCAAGACGTTGGCGACGGTGGCGCCATTATCGCGCTCATTTTTCAGTCATCCCCTCCGGCGATTCTTTTTCACTTCATTCGTCTCCACGTAATCAATGCTGTCTGCGATACGAAGCAGCGGGTTGATGGAAAGCGGTTATTTTTATCGTAGCCAGTGAGTAACCCATCAGAGTTGAGCCTGATTGTGTTACAATTGACCTTGATTCCGTCACTTCGCTTCCAATTTGTTTTTTGTTTCGCATAAATTGGAGGAAACATTCCGAAAAACATTTGCCTTTTCGTACTATTACAACTGTCACAAGACTCGTAAAATGGGATAGCAGACATTGAGTAAAGAGGTTAATGGCCGTTTTATGGCTTTGCCTTTTACTTTTAACTTGATCGTTGGCGCCTTCTCATCGATATCAAATTACAATGTTGCATGTTTGAAAAACGAGGAAGTTTAGAGACGAAATTGCCGATGATTAGAAAGTATTCTTCGGGATAATCAATAAGAAATGTGCTTCATGAACTCTTGGAAAATTTCAAAGAAAGCCGAAACATCCCCTTTTTAGGAGGCAAACGCCTGAATATGAGGTGTTTTGGCTTTAAATACATAATCAAGGTAGGCCAACTTCTGTTTAAATCTGGGTGAGGGTTACTGTTCGATAAATTCCCTTGAGAATTAGAAATTGTTTTTCTTTTTGGTAGACAGCCTTGTTTTGCTTCATTAACCTTGCAAGGACACTTTTTTTCGGATAATTGGTAAGGAAATCTTATTTTCTCATTGATTTATTTGAGACCGAGAAGTCAAAAACTTTCTTACAACTTTGTTTTTGCCCAAAAACAAGATTGGAATGGCTCAAAAGTCATCGAAACCTAAGATTTTCAAATTCCCATTCTTCAATTTGTAACCCATCGATCAGCTTGGAATTGAACCCTTCTTGTCGACAGAGTTGTTTTTGGTTTCAAATTCTCGAGTTGTAAAGAGAAATTCTCATCAGTTTCTCTCTCTTTCTGATTTCAACGAAGGTCCACTCGACTTGACCACCGTCGGTGTAATGTTCCCTTTACACTCGACTCGGTATGACAAATGGCTTTGCGATGTTCAGCGAAACCCCAATTTAGAAGTGAATTTGAACGTCCTCTTTGAATTTAATAATTTACGACCATTTTTTTGGTTTGGAGTTTAGGAGTCCTTAAGCAGGAATGTCAGCACAATATTAGGGTTGTTGTTTCTGTAGAAAGTGGATAGTTTCGGAAATTTTTATCGGGGTAGAATTAGAGTCTTTTAATGTTTTTAGATACAATTTTGTGGGATTTTTGGTGTAGTGTAAAGTGTATAATTGAAAATTGCATATTTTCCAGAATTTTATGCAAACGCTTATGTTAGTTCTCTTTCCGTGTTGTTCGGGGTAATCTCTAAAGGTCTTGTTGTCGATTTAACGACCTTAACTTTGCTCTTGGGTCTCTGATACTTCCACCAAAATTGTCTTCAATTCTTTTGAAGCCAATTGTTCGATGAATCACTCACTGGAATCCGCACGCTCATTTGATGTCTTGTATAATATCCTGCTTGACCGAGGTTAGTGTGCCCTTTCTCGAAAGACCATCAGAATCCCAAAAAAGTAACAGACATCACATTCTTCAACCCTTAATAGCCACTGGTTCCTGGTAGGGGGAAGGTCAGAGAATGGAATTCACAAAAAAACGAACAGAAAAGACTAATCCCCCCTCACTTCATCAACCGAATTCATCACCCAAAATCATCGTTGCCGGAGTGCCGATGGAATGTTAATGGGCTTATGTTTTTCCCGCAAAAAATCCCAATTTTCAAAAACCGAAATGCACGAATTCAGAATCTCGGAATCAGAGAATCCCCTCTAAAAATGATTTCACGGCTTTTTGCATCGACGGAATTTGAAAATAAATTATTTTGGAACGCTGACGCGATTAACGGAATAGTCAGCGACCAAAGAGTGGATAAAAAGTTGTGTAAAAATTATTGTCAACAACAGAATTCAAGGTCATTCCGAATTGTGGTCAAGCCCCGAGGGCTAAAACTGGTTTTTATAGAGATTCCGTGATAAATCACAAAATGTGTTGCTTACAATTAAGTTGTAATTGAAAAACAAGGAAGTCATGAAACTGTACGAGGACCTTTAGAAATCGTAACCTTAACGAATTTATGGATTTCCACGAAAAGTTCAAGGCAGTAAACGCGTGGGAGGCAACCGTAACTTTCCGTCGTTTTACAGTTTTTATGATGCGAAATGCTGTAAAATTGAAGGGGATATTAAGTTTTCTACATCAATATTGCAATAGAAATTATCTGACATCAAAATTGACAAAAATAAACAAATTGCACTAAAAATGTTATGTGTAATATAGTTAAAGCCATCAAAAACGCTTTTCAGAATGCTAACAAGGGCGCCACATTCTTCAAGAAACTCGAGAATGACCTCGATAGAGCGGAGAAATGGGCCAGACTCACCTGGCAAAACAACGAACATTACCCCAGAGAGAATGGAGTTCTTTTGGCCGGATTCACAGAAGAACCGGTTTGTAAGATCAAGAATAAAAATACGGCCTCCCCACTGGCAATCAGACAGTTCCTTGGCCGCCAACGCACCTTGATGATGGTGTGGAGCGATGCGGTGGATGTGATTCAGCACGAAATCATCGTCAGATTGGCTTATCCTCTGCTGAAAATCGAACGATCTGTGGATAATCTGGTCACAATCTCGCTGAAAGACCCCGAGAACTTTTTCGAAGTCGAGTTCCAAAGCCCTGAAGCTGCAGTAAGCAACATTTTTGCACAATTTCGTGAAAACATGTCTAGTGCTGTTATCGTATTTTTGCTGTTTATGTCGGTTAAATTGTATTAATTATTTGTATTTTAGTCTGAATTTCTCGAAATGACTGCCCAAGCTTGCGAGTACGCGAGGCTGCGGATCTCTTATGCCCAAGGTCAATTACAATTCCCTCAGCAAAGATTAACCTTCGAGACAAGGGTTAGGCATGCCAGATATCACTTCTCAGCGATGCATCCCAGGTTCCCTGACTGTGATTATGATGGGGATTGGTTGGATGGACAACCTCATGGAAAGTAAGAACCATATCTTACCGTAGTTTCGGCAAAATTTTGATTTTCGATGGTTTTTCGCCTATTATGATATGTATTTTTTTCAGAGGTCAACTCAAATTCCCGGATGAACGAAAGTATAAAGGACGTTTTGCCTACGGGCAAATTGATGGAATGGGTGAATTCTTCAATAATAAAGCGCAAACTGCGGAAAATACTACCGGCTCTGCAACTCCTTCAGCTCAGCAGTCATCTTTAATGAACAGCTTCTTTTACTCCCAACCCAAATGTGTTTTGGACTCGGTTAGATGGGTGAAAGGAAGGTTCAAGGATGGATTACTTCATGGATTGGGATCGGCGACGTATGTTTCAGCTAAAAAAGTTTTCCGATATCCGTACCTAGTGTAATATAAGGACCAAGTGTAATATATTTTTATCGGAATTTCGTTCGGAAATGTGTGTAAAATCGGCCTGAGATTCATAGTCTTTGTAGATTTGTGAATGGTGATACCTACGAGGGCTATTGGGCCAACGGTCACATGCATGGACATGGTGTATTCAAAGCGATGGGGGAGGATAATATTGTCGTATACGTTGGCGGATGGCAGAACGGACTCAAACATGGATATGGGGTTCAATCGACGAATAAAGAGAGGTATCTCGGCCAATGGAATGAAGGAAAACGACATGGAAATGGAAGTTTGGTGACTATTGATGGGGTTTTTCATGAAGGAATATTTGAAAACGATAAGTTTGTGGTAAGTTTGGCTTCTAATGGGTTATAAAGAATCATTTTGAAACTTTTTTTGATAAAGGTATCAAGTATAAATATAAAAAGTTTATAAATAATTTTTTCAGAACGGTCGAGTTGTTTATGAAACTTCGAAACACGACTGGGATCCCGAGGCTGTCGTGGTCTTCGAAGGGAAATTCGAGGATTTGAATGTGGCCGCAGGCAAAGGGACCTTGACTTTGAATCAAAACAATCAAATAATTGGAACGATGCATGGAAAGATACTCGGAAATGAGTTGGCAATTACAAATGCAACTTACAGACATCTATCAGAAGGCTTTGAATCGGATGAGTAAGCGGAGTTGCGAGTTGTAATTGAAGTTTGAATTTTGATTTTGGCGGGGTCTGTGGCATTCTGTTGCAAAGACGCGTGTTGTCACTATTTCTTCATATCCTTGAGCTCTTATTTCCAGGGACTTCATAATGGCCGAAGGCGCTAAACGTGGGAAATATGCGGTGCACGAAGAAGAGAAATGGGTCGAATTATTCCAGCACTTCCTGGACGACGAACTCAAAGTTTCCAACGAAGAGTTTCTCTCCGCTCTTAATGATGACAGCGTAGTCCCAAATTCTGTCGCTGAAAAGTCTTGGAACAGTCTGGCCGCGTCTTTGGCCAAATTGAAACAGCAAAAAAAGGTGACAATGAACGATAGATTGGAGAGAATCCCCGATTACAACATGGAATGGAGCAGCAGCTACTATGCAATGGTCTCCGAATACTGGAATCTCTGTGTCCATAATGACTTCCATCCATTGAATCGGCTCATGAGAGGGATCATTGAACTTTTTTCATGCAGTTACAGTAGTGTCGGCACTCACGTGATGTATGATACGGCTGTGTTGGAGTTCAGAACATTGATGTCGAGGTGTTACGCAGTCACTAGGCTGTTGTTTGTCAATTTGCCGTCAACTCGCGATATGTTTACGTCAGTCCCCACTCTTCCGGATATTCATCATGACAATACTGAGTCAGAAACTTCCTCCGTGTCCTCCGCCAGGACACCAGAGACGCTGTCTGTGGGTTCTCTGGAGCAGCTAGAGATGGCACAAGCCCTTCTGAATGATCCGGATCAACCTTCGACATCAAGGGAATACTCCACAAATGATTCCCAGACCCTAAGAAGCAATGTGGAAGATATAACTTTATTGGAAACACCGTGTTGCGACTTTATTATCAACTATTTGTTCTCGGTGTGCTACGCAGACCTCTTTACGGTCTATTCGGAGCGTTGTGAAGCCCTGGATCGGAGGTATTGGGAGCGTCTTCTCCACTTGAATGCCCACACAGATGCACACCTTCTCAGATATTTTGATGTCAAAGGGTAAGTACAAAAAGCTTATGATCTTGAATCTTATTTAACTTACGGGTCACTTACTCCCTAACAACAACTGTTGGGGTATTTTGAGAAGTTGTTTTACCCTCTTCGATTTAAAAAGGTCGGGGTGTATCAAGTGTAATATAGCCGATCCAATTATGTGTAGTGCATGTCGTGGAACGTCAGCATGACACTTAATGATACCATGCGTCGCGGATCTCACGGAAAGTACATCCGCATTTGGAAAGGCCTACTAATTATGCCACTGTTTTCAGCGAACTCTGGCCAACGGATAACGACAACGTGCGTGTTCTTGATGCTTTCACGGTAAGAGTACACGAAGGGCATCTACGAAAAAACGATCTTCGCCTTCATTGAGCCTCAGGGGATGTGGAAATAGGGATTTGACGACAGATGAACTTATAATAATGAGGGAATTCGATGCAACCGTTATATTTTCGTAGGCAATAACCGATGATTTTGGCAATTCTTGCCTAAATTAAGCTTACAGAAGGCTGTAAAAGCCATTCAAAAGAAAAATATGCAATTTATTGGGACCTTTAGAGAGTCTAAAAATCGTATTTAGGCCAGAGTCAGCGCTCGAAACAAGTTCTACGGCAGCGCTGTAACGAGGCTACAACAGATCAGCGGCGTCTTCAACCCAACCAGCAAGCTCGCTATCCTCGCTGAGACCTTTTCGGAGATTACTCAGGTAGGACAAACCATTTTAAACATTTTTATGATCTTTTTTATAAGTTTGGGGATTTTTTAACATGGGTAATGTAATCAGAATATTGTTGCCAAAAATAACTCTTCTTGCGTCACGAACCTAGCTGGGGATGTCGATTAGGCTGACGTTGTTTAAGCTTAGATTTTAAGGACATCAACACCAGCATTTTAACTCTGTACAACTTTGTTTACCTCAGTTTCCCTCTGGGGGGAATGGATTGTTTTCCGCTTTTTGCAATCTGAATATAGGGCTGAATTTATTATGTATTTACAAAAGGAATAATTATACAAACGAGGATTTAAGTTGTGAGAACGGCGGCGCTATAACCGCTTCCAATTTCATGGGAACCAATGATGAAGTAGACGCAGTAATGTTGGCTACAATCAGCCCCATTTAGAGAGGCCTAAGGCAGTGGAGGTACGGATGATTCGGTGGGCGAGAGTCGCCAAGGCTAGGTACGTAAAGGAGTAGCGAAACGAAAGAGTTGAGTGACGAAAACGGGCTAAACGGAGAGTCGACCGCCAAGGAATGTATGGAAATTTGAATAACAAGCCGGTCAAACGTAGAGAATTGTTGGCATGGATGTTGCTGAGTGGTGTATTGGTTGGAAATTACAGTGAAGTGGGTTTTCGAAGATTCAACTAGTTCTTCGAGAACCACAGACCGTTTTCATGGAAGTCGGGGCTGCGTTTCAGCACCAGTTCCACGAAGTCTCGGCAGATGTCGGCAATAATCTCCGCGTTCTTACTGCGCTTTTGCTGAAAAATTTAGGGTAAAACACGTGTAGTTACATAAAGCCTTCGCAATTCTCAAATAGAAAAACGAAGGCTAGACATGGTCAATATAACGCTTTATCTGAAAATCAGCTTACGTTGATTGGATGATGGCGGTAGGGAGAGTTAGGGTCGTCAGTTTTATATTTGGCATTCTGAATGGGATCGAACGGATCAATCGTTCTTTTTGGGGCTTCTCTTCCAATAATCCTCACGGGTAACGTGTGAGCTCTCTCTCGCATCTCTGGCTTAGGCGATGGACTTTGTTCCTCGGCCATTGTCTTCTTTGGTGGGGTTCCAGCGCCAGATGGTTCATCTCCTGACCGTTTCCGACTATTTGAAGGCAATTCTGTGGAAGCGGAACGTTTTTCTTGGGCCTGAAAGAAGAATTTTTATTGATGACGATAAAAATTAGATAAGTGAAGAAAGGAGCATAAAAAATGACAAATTTTGTAGTTTGACTTACCGCTGTCGGTTGAGGAATCTGGCTGGACTGTGGAACAGATGTCTGCGCGGCAGTCTGGCGAATCTGTTGAGGTTGAGTGACTGGCGCCGCGAGGTGATGAAGTTGTTGCATCTGCAGTTGTAGCAATTGTTGGACATCGTTCAGATTCAACGCCGGATTCTGATTAGCCAATAAAAGGTTCAGCAACTCCTGCTGGACTTGTTGTTGTTGCTGTTGTTGTAGCAGTTGAATCAACGTCATCTGATTAGAATTCATTGAAGGCAGGGCCTCTTGTTGATTTTGAAGGGTCATAATCGTAGCCGCAATCTGGCTCGGCTCCTGGAAAAGCATAACCGTCAGCAAGTGAGGCAAGAAAAGACTTGTTTTCGTTTTCAGCCCGCCCTTTTATGTATTATAATTCTTGTTTTCACTCCACCCCTTCCGATCATAGACATGCTCTAAAAGGGCACTTGCACTTTTCGTATTTTTCTTTTTTTTTTGGGAATTCTTTACATTAAATTATCTGCACTCTTAGCTTACCCGATTAGACGCGTCTTGTTCGGCCTGTGTTTGTGGAAGATTCGGCAGAACGTGAGGCGGCTTAAACGCCGATCCAGTAGTTCCCAATCCCACCATTGGAGTCGGATTCAGTGACGTTAGAGCTTGGGTATTAACGCTATTCATCAAGTGCAAGTCATGGTTCGCACCCAACGGCAGCTGCGGGTGTTGTTGCAGCATCTGCAGCCATTGGATCTCCGTGGCATTTCCCATTTTTTAAATCTCGGACCGTCGTCGACGTCTGAAGACACGATAAGAGTAAATAAAAATGGAAAACGCGAAACGGCCTTGTTTATTGTGCCGGACTGTAATTTCCATGGACACGTAAAGAACGGTTCTCGCGGCGCATAAGGAAAAAGAATATTATTCATTAATTCAAATGGACCCAAAATTACGTATGAATTAATGTCGAGATTGCGATCAGGATGGTCGCAACAAAAAGTGCAATGAGCAGAGATCTCATGACCTCCATTTGTCTGCTCTCATGACCTTATTTGCATCTCCAAAATGAGGGATCCTGACGTAAAAAAGAAGGATTGGTCTACTCTAAGAATAAAGGGCGGGACGCCGCTTTAGGCACTTTACATTCTTCGAAAACTATGTCTGGCCCACGACTCGACCTCTTAATGCACATGAATTGACCAAGTTATGCCCTAAAAGTAAACTCTGAACGTTCTTTTTTATGAATCGTTCTCTAATTGACAGACCTCAAGGCCCACATTCGTCGTTTGCGTGCCGAGCCCAAGACTACGAAAATAAAATGCAACATTAAAGTCCGTTAAATTAGACGAGACTGGGTTCGGAAAAGTAATGGCCGCGGGCGTACCTCAAAATGCCCGAGTTTACATTTTACCACCCAAGAACAATGAAAAATAAAAAATGTAAAACAAACTGCAATTGCAATTCCGCGACTACACCGGATCCAGACAAAATAAGGCCTATTACCGTAAAGACTGACGTCGCGACGGACAGCAAAAGCGAAGTTTTATAACGGGATAAGGGCAGACATGAATGAAATGAAGTTAAATCCCGCCTCTGTGGCCCCTCGGTCCACCGCACCGCCTCTCTTCGCAAAGGACAGAGATAAAAAGTGCACTCTTGCACTTGTCCAAAAATGCAGCCCTGAAGAAGATGACCTTTACTGTAAAATGGTCCCAAAAAACCACCAACGCCAGAGGTGATTAGAGAGTCGTCCGATTAGAGAATTAGAATATGATGGGGGTCATTAAGAACTGATTAGTTTTCTGCCTAATTCTCCATCAAAAAGCGAGGAATGAAGGTAAAATTTGGGCACTCATTAGGCAGAAGGTGTAAATGTGTAGGGCCCTGGATTTGTAGGAATTTCGCACTGTGCAGCAGAACCGCCCCCGACGCAAATTGTAGGCCCCGGTGGATTAACAAAGATATAAAAGGGAATATTTAGATGTTTTTTCTCGCTACGCCGCCCGTGAAAAAGCAAGCCTGTTCGGGGAATTAACATTACCAGCGTTCCCCACGACCTTTATGTGCCGTTCTCCCATGTAGATTCCGGTTTAATATGCCCCATGAATTCGAAATCAAACAGCACCGGCTTTCCGGGAACACGGGCCTAAAATAGACGCCCTGGCCGCGGTGTGGCCCGAGGAAAAGGTTGGGGAGAAATAACTCGTGACGCGGTTTGGAGACCACCCAAGAGCAATTGTTGAAACACCCCGTGGGGGTAAAGATCAGCTACAGGGCGATTGGGAGAAGGAAAAGCACACTTTGAGAAACAATTAGATGATCAACGACCGACAAAGAACAAATAGAAAAGGGAGACGGCTGATAAGACGAGAAACGGACCCGATCCATCACCGTGCACTTTTAATTATCTCGATATGGGTTCAAAAAAACTGTAAGACTAGCGGGAACAACTACGTGTAATCCACGTTACACCCATTTAAACACTTTCTATATGAAGACCACTTGAAGGTTAACGGCCTTGGAAAGCTCAATTGGGGTCGAGAACGGACCCGCGGGCGTTTTAAAATATAAAACTGTAGCCAAATTCCTTTGGAATCTCCATTTTCTCACGTATTGTAAGGGGGTCCAAACGACACGAGCGCCAGACATCTTTCCAAAAAACGTAACGAACAAATTCTCCATCGCACATATATTTGCACGGAACTATTTTTTATGCTCTATTCATCACAACACAGGCATCAGAGTCCAGCAGAAGCCGATTCTGAAGCCGAATGGAGAGAAGGAGTTGGTCGGAAAGTGTCGAATGAAAAGCTGCTGGGAACACAAAAAAACCCCGGGCTGTAAAATGTCAGGCGAGAGTTTTCGATGCGCTAAAATGGGGAATACAGAAATGTTGGGGGCCCAAAAGACCAACGGAATCATTTTACAGGGGGCAGAGCGACCTCGCGATCCATAATTCTGCGGTCTTTTTTTGATGCAGCAAAACGTTGTAGCTGGTTGTTCTTTCAGCTCGCTTTTGCGGTCTCTGGGCGCTTTTAATTGCGAGAAAAGTAATCGATGCGGCTTCCAGCGGGTTTGAAAAATATCGCTTTCTGCAGGCGAAGGTTAGATACAAGGCGTTCGAGGAGGAACCAGGCTTACGTGCATTTTCTATTTCAAATGCACGCATACGCAGTAAGGGTAATATAATAGGCGTAATGAGTTTGGTCCAGCTCGTTCGTTTCTTGCTTCCATTCAGAAATGCTATAGATTTTCGAGAAATGTCTCGGTTTGCGAGACGAAAAACAACTGCAAAGGTCTCTGCTCTACTCGACCTCTAGATTTTCCTTTAGAAGTTTACATTCCCTTCAGAGGCCTATGTTTTTTGCTGAAGTCCTGTTGAGGGCAATAGTTTTGTTCGCAGCCCGGCTCCGACACCAAAACAATGTGCGCATTTTCGCAGAAATCGGCGAGCAAATACCCGCCTATCTACCCGTTGCATTCCCCACGTAAAAGTGCATCATGTACTTTTATCGCCGCCCCATTCATCCGACTCTGCACTTTTAACGGTCTGTTTATAAAAAGCAACATCCCAACGGAAAAAGTCGGAGGCCAAAAGAGCAGAAAAGTCATGGAGAAACGGGAGGGGGGGAAACTTGATTTGTGATCACAACGTAATAGGGCGAACGAAAGTGCTGACGAAGGTCGTTCAGAGCGTCGTGATGGATTTTCCGCCGAGTCTTGACAGACAACTTCCCAAAAATCTCATTCAATTAACAGGAAAGGATTTTTTTACAAAAGAAAAGACGAGAGATTTCAGATAACACTCTTTTGGAAAGGCCCAAAAAAAAATAAAAAGATCCGTAAAAAACTTCGCAATATGTATTTGGATGACGCAATAGTTCGAAGTTTGGGGGAAAACGTTCACCCCACAAAACGGATCAAGGCCTTCGGTTTTAGGCCCGTTTTAAGTGCAGACAACTCAAAAAGTCTGATGTTTTGTTTATGACCTTGGGGCAGACACCGTGTTTTTATGCATGCTAGTTCCACACGGCTTGGGACTAATCGAAAATAAACCGAAAGGTCAGAGTAGGAACTTGTCGTGCTCTAGTGTAATTTTGAAAAAAACCTGTAAAATTCCGTAAGAAGAGGGATTTCAATATAATTCTTGTTTAAGTAAGAGGTTAATTTGACAAATTTCGCATGGGAATGGCTTTGAATAGAAATTGTTATCGCATAATCCGAATATTCCAATTTTGAATTGGTTAATTTGGTTTTCTTGCCGATTCCACGAAAACAAAAGACTACAAGTTAGACAAACAAACAATTCAATGGCATTAGAGCCAAATTCAAAGTTGAACGTCTAATCCATCCAGAAGGTTAGTGTTTATGTTTACAATTAAAGAGATATCTGTTGATTTGAGAAACGCCGCTATTCACGTCCGGCTTCAACAGCGGCTTAAAACACGGATTACAGGACGCGCTTTCCTGCGTTTTTGAAACGAGTATATGTATTTGAAACGGGAACATTAGACTACGGAAAGGTTAAAGCGCAGACCTATCGTTTCATGCCGAAAACCTTACAAAGAATTCTCATCAAGGCTAAAAGTACAAGAATCACGAAACAGCCATAAAAGATGGACCCATTAAAAGTATCAAAGCACTTTTAGAATGGTTTCGGATGGCCATTGGGGGACTTTATTCTCCTTCTATTTGCACTCTTATTCGAATTTATCGGAAAAAAGAGAACGACACATAACTCCTGCCTCCGATTACTATCAGATGGAGAAGGAGAAGACGCGCGGATTGGGAAACAAAGATCGGCAGGAAAACGAAAACTAGGTAGTGGAAGGGAAGTTGAAGATTCAACGCCCGGAAAATAGAGAGCCCCCCGTTCGAACACAAGGGACGCCAATTTTTGCACTGTTGAAAGACGCCGTTTTTATGGACCGCACTTTTTGGTGCGTCGTCGTTCGAAAAACATTCGGAAAAACAGCCAGGGAACTGGAAGAGGAGAGAAATAACAATTCCCAAATCCCGACGCTCTCCGCTGCAAAGTTCAAAACAACCTCCGACCCCGCAGACTTATTGAGAAAAAGCCGAGGTGAAGGAAGTGAAATGAGGAGGAACGCCAGACCCCGCTTCTGGCGTCCAACCATCTGTCCCGACCTTGGTCTCTCTTCTCCTTTCACGCAAAGGAAACAAGAAGACGAAGAGCAAACAGAAGATTCAGCCGTTGGTATCACAACCATCCCATTGTTCTCTGTTCTTGCAACAAAAAGCAATTGATAATCAGAACGGAGAATTGGAGAAAAGTTGCTTTTCTGCACTTATTGGAAAGACCTCGTTGGAAGATAGCCTTGGTTTAGCGGGCTTTCTCGCAGATTGATTACTTCCGAAACTCTTTAAATTGGCTTGCGTTTGCTGTTTGAGCAACTACGGTAATTCAATGACCTTTGAGCAAGCAGTACGAACCGCGTACGACAAAAAATTCCGCTGCGCTTGTGGACTCAAGGGACGGCGCATGTGAACATTTGCGGAAACAAATTCCCAGAAATGCACACACAGCAAAAAAGGGCACGACGAAGGGGATTAAAAAAAAAGAAAATGGGCTGGTTGTCTGTCTCGCCGTCCTTCAGTTCCTGCCACTTCCAGAGGAGAACGTCCCATGCCAAATGTAACACAAAAGATTATACGGTCTTCTTCCTTCGCATAAACAATCCAATTGGCGAGACGTTCCCAAGAATAGCGGGCCTGTTCTGCGCACTAGATCACAGAAATGGAGTCGAAGACAGACCTCAGGGCATGGCCAGCTTCTACACGAGAAATTAGGTACGCTCAGTGATGATAAAGTGCTTTTAAGACCCACCACGTAATCATCTTGCACTTGACGGTTCTCTCAAATTACTTTAATCATGTCTGAAGTGGGAGCACGATGGATAATGTCCGCAAAGGGCGTTACAAATTGAAATGGCATCATTTCACGTCCTGTTTTCCCATAACCTGTACTTTTTGTAAAGACAATCTGATTATCAGATTAGGTGTGCAGAGGAAGTAGACAGTCGAATCCATGTAAGAGTGGAGAGAAAATTAAGTTTGTAATAGCCAGACGGTGTGGAAAAGTAACCAATATGAACATTATTAGACAGTAAAGCAACCTTCTCTCAATTTGGTTACAAACACCTTATAGGGAAGAGTAATCAGCTATTATCACGACTTATGTTTCGCCATCCTGAAAACATCAGCAAACAAAGCGCCCAACGGTGCACCGTTTAGGCTTGACAAATAACATGCAGAAAGAACAATTGGCGATCCAAAGATCAATCCAACGTCACCAAAGCTTGCTTCCAAGGCTATTCATAGAAGGGCCAAACCGCTCTTTCCGTCTAACCTGACGTTTTCGCAGGGTTATGTCTGTCCGTGCATCGATTGTTGTCTAGCTCGTCCCCTTGCCTGCCATGAAGGTTGTTTTTCACGACGTCCCGAGAGTGCGACTGCCCCCATTTGTCTTTCGCCCGCCGGTTGTTTTCCTCCCCGTTCGTTGTGACATGCGGAAAACAAGGTTGTTTAAAGGCCCTAAGCACTACACCTAGTTTTGCGTACGTCGTACTTCTGTTCGCTTTTTATAGCTATTTGAAAGCGGAAAGGTTTAAAGTATGATTCAGATTTTTGTGAAATTTGGGTCGAATTAAAAAAGATTTGGCGGAACCGCGACTTTATCTGATAGATACGCATTTATGTCGGATAGATACGCATTTGTGGCGTAGCTAGGCCATACCAACCCATTTTCGTCACGCTCTGGCCCTTTTAGGCATTTCCTTATGAGAAATCTGAAGGGACCAGGCTCTTAGTTCGCTCCAAATTTCAGGCGTTGAAGTTGTTTTCGGTAGCGCTTGCGAAAACAAAACCTGATCACCGCACAAAAGTGCAAATAGACTTTGTTCCAAAAAAGTGAGGCATACCTGAAATAAGCAGAAAGTAAGACAGCGAAAGGAAAAGGAATGTCCGACCTGCACTTTAAGGCCTCACGGCGGGGTTTTTAAACAAATGTGAACTAATGGCTTAAAGGGCAAGGAATGTAAATAGATTTCAAAAAACAGCTATGAGAGGGAAACGGGAACAGAAAACGAAAAAATGACGCATATTTGTGGTGGAAATGGCACCGAATCCGCTTACAAATACGGGAAGCCAACTTTAACGGTGAGAAAAAGGTCTTGGACCGGGGAACATCTCGAAAATACCGAAAAAACTAATTATGGAAAGGACTCGGCCACTTGAAATATACATTACCAGCTAATAAAAAACAAAGGGGTTTACAGTATGCGAGTTGTAGTTTAACATCGCATGGCGTCGTACTTTCTGATTTAAAACTTCAACGAGAGGTGTGTTGGGGGTATATCGTTGACTTTGGCACTTCCTGGTCAACTACCCCCTCGAAGGGGAATTCGATGACATATTGTATTATATATGTTGTTATTGCACTCGAAATGTGTTTTCCGCTGACGGAACGTGACAACTCCCATCCGGGCTGCCTTTTGCTCGATCAATCAGTGCAATAATATTGTTGTTAACAGTGCACTTGCACTTATTTTCGAACACTTTTTGTACGCCCTCGAGTCTAATCCTTTTTATATATTTGAGCTTGAAGTACACACCATTCCCATTCTCGCAGAATTCGAGCAAATCAAAAAAGCGGCACAACACCTGCTAGACATATAAATGCTGTACAAAATAGTCTGAGCTGCTCAATAACAAGGTTTAAACTAATTGAAAACCCGCTCGCCGTCTCGTTGGAAACATTCAAAGGGCACATGTGTGATTTCCCGTCTCGGGAGTCATCGATAAGGCTATCTGTGGCTGTCTGCGTTCGCAGGACCGTTGACTACTTCCTTGTTTATAGTTCGAGAGCCGCGAAAATGCCTCACGGTATTACTGTGGGCACCTAACATGGCCGGCATTTCTCAAAATGGCTCTCATTATGCGGCGGACATCTTGTAATTTTCTGCGAACAACCGTGGTCACGCAAATGTCGTCGAATTAAAACTCAGTTACTGCCTAAATTTGACTTAATGGATGTCTGATTGCATTATAGGATAAAGTACAAAGTTTGGATACATGATATTTAATATGAATGTAACCGGGGGAAATAGAATAAATTTTCAAGTGGTACAGTTAACAATGTCAACGGAAAAAGCAAGTTTCTTGACAAAAGAAGAGCATAAAATGTGACGAAAAGATTTTGATGGAACTTGTGACAAAGGAACGAAGTAGAATTTCGGGGATTGTGATACGATATATTGACGAAACAGGCGAATGTTGAAGCATTCCTGCACACCTTGAGGGCTTCCCCGTTAGGTGTAAGCCCTATAATTGAGTCTTTGATAGCTCAAAAAATCTAATATCGTACCGTGTGGCCTGTATCTCTTACGATATCGAAACCTTACTCGCAGTCTGTATGAAACAGATTTCGCCGTCATAAAAAGACTTCCCCAATTCTCCTGATCTCTGTATGCCATCTTTTTTGTGTCCGCAATTAGTTACAGTAAGCGTCAGCATGTCTGACTTCCGTTTTGAAATCTTATTAGGTGTCTACAGACATCCGATATTCCCTCACATCATTCCCCCCTCCATTCCCATGACCCGCGGCTGTCTCGGATTAGAAACAAAGGAATATTAAGTCCAATAAAAATGAGGAATGACAGACTACATACGGAAATCTTGTTTGCTTCTCCACACCTTCAACCTCGAGATTAGCGGATTAAGGATGCAAAAAATGCGAATTAATTCCCGGTAGAAAAGGATTGTAAAATGGTAATATTTTGCTTCCGTTCTTTCCCATCAACAACTGTGAAAATAAAAATGGATGGAACACGAGGCGCAGTCATTGGATTTACTTCAAATTTGGCCCTTTTCTACGTCTTTCGAAAAAGTATCCAAATAATCTAAATGAATGAGCAAAGAGTTGAAAATTGCCACTTAATTTCAACGGGATCATTTTTCTACCGCTCCAGCTTTCTGGCTTGTCGTTTGGAGAGCTCACGTACATTTTTATGCCTGCCTAATTATTTCGCTTGTTAGAGCGTTAGATAGGTAGATTACATGCAAATTAAGTCAGTACAAACTGAAAGCTGACGAAACGCAGCCCAAAATATCAGCAGTTTCTGCAAAGTGCAGGGCAAAGATCGCATATAAGTTTTAAAAAAGCTACAATTTGGCTCTCGATGTAAAGTAATGAATATTCAGATATAAAATCTTTGAATATGGCCAAAAATGCGGCCACAAAGGCTTTATATTCGTCTTTGGGGAGTCTTTACAGGAATGGAGTAAAGATTACATTACTTAAAAAATATTACATTACTCTTTTACAAATGCGACATGCAAAAACTTTCATGTCTGGTGTAAGGTGTTTACATAGCAAAACACCCATATAAGATAATGCCTTTGGTATTTTCGCTGTTTTTATGCCTTCCCAGGTAAATATAGAATGAATATTCTCGTAAGCAGCGTGGAAAGTAGTCATGTTCAGCAGGGTTTATACTATGTCGTTTGCATTAAAATAATTGGAGTTTTCAAACGGATTTGCAGAAAATGTGGGGAAAATAAAATTAGTAAGTAAGGATAGTATTTAGAGTGGTATTACATTTCGAAGCGAACGAAGTACATGTGGAAGTGTAAGGTTTGGAAGTGACTTTGAAGTCCGAAAAAAAAATATTTTTAAAAAGAATATTTTCCAAAACATTGATACCGTATTTTAACGCGAAGTAAACACGAAAAAAAGATTTGTTTTTTGGGTAATCTGAAGAAAGGGCACTTTATGTGTATTCATGCATTTGAGATCCACAAAAATCCATCTTGATGTTAATCTCCGAGATAACAAGAAACGGAAAAAATGCGAAGGCAATGCCCTGTACAGTTCTCTGGTCTTCTCTGAGCCTTGTAGTCCTTCGTCGATATCTTCCGAGACAACGATTAAACCCCGAAAAGATGGACCAAAATTACTGTATTCTGCACTTTCCGCGGCCCTTTGGGCTCGGGCCGATGCCGTCGAAAACATACGAAGGGCACCAAAATATTTGTGTAGTCGCCCCCTACCGTATCCGCGTCTGACTTTGTCGAACTTGCACTTGCCCTGCCCTTTTCCCCCTGTTTTTCTCCAAAAAACTGATGCGCGTGGTCCGAATTGCCCCGAGGGCAGCGATTGCACTTTTTTTGGATATGTTGTCGTTTTTAAGTCTATTTTCGATCGCTCTGAAGCCTGGAAAACTTGGGAGCCAGACGCAGACATTAGTCAATGTTGAGCCTGTTTTTTCAGACTTCCCAGCGATCGCAAATGAACTTAGAAAAAGACATAACATATCCAAAAAAAGTGCAATCGATGCGGAAGGATGATTAAGGGCTCGTGCACTTTGCCACAAACAATTCTGACGCATTGCAGAGTACGGTAGAAGTTTCTGGCATGATCTTTGATGAAATTAATTGATCCGTGGAACCGGTTTACGATAGCTGAGAGAACTTTATACAAAAATACTATAATTTATGCTGATACTTTGTAGTTTTTGCGAAGAAAAAGTTAGGGAATTCAAGGACAGTACATGCACTTGACGGAGGGGGAAAACTGCAGTTTATATACAATTTTGTTTGGGAAAATTGGTTTAGCTTTCCGAATTATAGAAATCTTAAAGTAGTTAAAGCTCGAGGTCTGATAAGCCGATTGTTTGGGCTCCAAATTTCAGCTTGCTCTTTCAAAGAGAAATTAAAATATTCAGCCGGCGAGACTATTGAAAATGAGGAGAGACGGTCACAAAAAAGGCATTTTAACCAGAAATCTTAGCATTATGGTCAGAAAAGACTGGATTCTTGTAGGAAACACGTTTAAAGCACTTGAACGGGACTGGCAATCTGTCAGATACGAAAATTCTCGTGGTTACTACAATATTCGAAAATTTTTCAACTTTGTAACTGAAAATCTCACAAGGGAAGTCACTTAAGTCACGGATCGATTTTTAAAAACGACTGTTACTGCGATGGGGAAGGTAGGACGGAGATATCAAATCTGAAAACCGCTACCTCCACCGGCCTCTGGGAGCCAAGATAATCGACCAAAAAGGCTTGACCAAAAAAGTTGCTCCGAATAGTAAGTACCCTGTTCCGAAAGAAGGAGGGCAGAGAACCGAATGGTCCGGTGGTCTGGAAGCGCGCTTCCGGGCCTTGGCCTTTTCAGGTTCGAATCCGCATGGGTCAAACAATTTTTTAAACTTTTCTTGTAATCCAGTAAATTTACCGGTAAGATCAAATTTTTGATTTTTTACATATTTTACGAAATCTCAGAGTAATAATTTGAATGCGAGTTCCAAACTATTTGAATTTTCCAGGTTGAAAATTTACCGTAAAATAGGCATAAACTAAAAATAAATTGCTAGTAAATTTACTGGATTACATCAACTGTTTTATAAATTTTTCACAAGTTCGAGACCCGCGCGGATTCGAACCTGAAAAGGTGAAGGCCCGGAAGCGCGCTTCCAGACCACCGGATCATTCAGTTCGCTGGCTTTTCTTCTTTCGGAAGGAAGAAATGTTCGGACGAATTTGGTCAAACTTTTTGGTCGATTATCTCGGCTCCCAGAGGCCGGTGGAGGTAGCGGTTTTCAGATTTGGTATCTCCGTCCTACCCTCCCCATCGCTGTAGCAGTAGTTTTACAAAATCGATCCGTGATTTAAGTGACTTCCCTTGTCAGAAAACAATGCAAATTGATGCAGTACAATCTCAAGATACCCCAGAAAAGCTGACTCAATTAATCATAAAACCTCTACTGTTTAACCGGATGGCATTTCCTCGCCTTTGCTCTGAGTTTGTAGTCTAATTATTATTACCTAGAATAAAGAAAACGGATTGAAAGCATAATGCTGAATTTTCTCATTAAAAATTCTTGTAAACAGTGGTAATATTTGGATAAGTAATGGATTCCGACGTTTTAATCTCTGTGGACCGTGGGCAATGTGGATGCTAAGAGGAATTAATATAATGTAATACGGGATAGGCAGGGGATAGTTTGTGAAGTATTAAATTGAGTGGATAATTTCGAATGTAATGACGAACAGAATCATTAAATTATTATTTTTTGTTTGACCAAATTGCAAATTTTGCTGGATAAAATGGGAAAGCAGAGGTGAAACTTGGCAAAAATTTAAACTTTGAATTTTTCGGGCATAATGTATGGCCATTTTTTCTGCGCTTTGCAGCAGCCTTCAAAAAAATGATGATTTGAGGGCTTTTTTGAAACAAGAAGTAAAAAAATTTCACAAGGAGAATACCGTTCCAAACACACCGCTAAAGGATTTAGCCCGGAAATCATTTTTCGACTATCCGTTTGTCCTCATTTTAGACACTCTATTGCGGAAAATATGAAATATCTCGGTTGAGTCAAGAAAGCTTGAGCTCGAATATTTCGGAATTGAAATGAGCGGCATTTAGAGGATGTGTAAATCTGAAACTTGAGGAAGATCGAGATCGATGCACCGTACTTTGAGAATCTTCCTTGTTCAATATAAAAAGCTTGCGTTCTCAGCGATGCTTGTACCTTTTTCATCGTCCACTTATCCGGAACACTTTTCTCGAGGAAGTTCGCCCAGTGGCCTGGTCATTCCACAAAAACAACATCGGACGCTTGATTTCTGGAGCCTTATAGGACGATGGTTCGAACAAACGAAGCCCTTTCTTTGCCCTTTCTTTTCGAAAACTCTCAACCGGCGCTGCAGGGGTCAATCGAAGCAGATTGTACTTGATTAGATGAGTGGGCGAGAGCGGTGTAATAATTGGTCATGGCATTCTGAGAGTTAAGAATTTCCACACAAAGAAAAAAGGTTGGATGAAATGGATTACCGTGACTGTAACGGCAGCCAAGATGATTGCAAAAGTTTTTGGCCAGAAAAAACCCTTTATTTTTGTTAAATTATGAGTTAATAATCAAATCTGGCATGCTCCTTGTAAAATTCCAATCTCAATTGCAAGCAGGTTTCATCAAGACCTATTCAAAAAAAAATCTGATTTCGAAAATTAATTTTAAAATTCTATTACAAAATTTTTTCAAAATAATTTTAATTTTAGTGCACTGCCCGCTTCTCCTCCGCCGGTTCCACGCACACCTGGTCGATTGATTCGCTTCTCCCGGCCTTTATGTTCGTCGTTGTGAGATCTCAATTACAACATTTGGGCGCGGAGATTCGACTGGTCGCTGATTTCTGTCCTCAAGTCCGCTGTAATGGAGAAATCGCCTTGATGTTTACCATGCTCCAGTCAGCGTATATTCAAATCTGCAAAGAGCGGAGCAATCCCTAAATTTTTTCTCGTATTTTACATTTTTCCACGTTTCCAGTGACTTTTGTAATCTTTTCCGGTATCTTTTCCTATTTTTAGCACCGATTACTCTATTGTGTCCTAGACGGTCTCTGTGTTGTTATTTCGTAGCCATTTTTACGTAGATTTTTAGTAAAATCTCAATTTTTTATTGTGTCTTTGATAATTGTTTTGTATGTGAAATTGTAAATAGGTCTAAAATAACTAACAACTTCTAATTGTATAACCCAGACATTCTCTTTTTCATATCTCAAGGTATTCGGTAAGTGATACTACTATGACAGTTTTTTTACTTTCGAGTGTTCAAAGTTTGACAAATTTTGACGAGACTTGGCTGTAATTGAGGCTAGAATTTTCCAAGAGATTTGTGAAGTTTTTAGCTCGAAGTTTGCAAAAAGATTTTTGGTTCGAAAATTGATCAAAATAAAAATCTTTTCGGCGAATTTTATGGGAAAAATAGCCCTTTACATCAGAATGATCAAATGTATGACAAAAAAGCACATGCTTTTATCTAGGCTGGGATTTCAATTTATTCCAAGTTTCTTCAATATCTGTTCGCTTTAACGTTTGTCCTGTAAATTCCATCGCAAAATGCTCTCCGTTTGTATGTTCTGCAAAGATCTCAGACCCTCTTGATTGTGATGTCCTACATTTGTCTACATTCCCCTCCAAACTCGAGTTGTAAATAGATAAAAGTAGCTGCAAATGTGGTTTCCATTTATAAATTCATTTCTTCGGAGTATAAATGTAGTTAAGACGGCTAAAATACGTGAAAGAGAATTGAATTTTACATTTTTGACAGAGCGCCTCGGGCCAATTGTACCTGGCCGTGTCGAATTACACTTTTTTTGCACTTGCAGAAGAATTGAAAAGCACTCCATTCCGAGGTAATTGTAACAGCTACGAATGTGAATAAAGCACTTGAAAAGTGAAAGCATTTTTAACGAGCCGATTCAGTGGTATTGCATTTATAAAAGTAGTAAACTTGCTTCTTTATTCCTATGAGGGCTCTTGAAAAGACAATGTTCAAAATAATTCCTTCAGAAATTCGAGAAAATGTTACAGTAAGGGCTGTATTTGTAGGGATTTTACTGTAACCGTTAGTCGAAAGTGAACAAAAGTTTAGAGTTTACAACAAGAATACCTTTGCAGCTACAATCAACTAAGTGAATAGAGTAAGGTTTTCAACATTAAAGAGGGCTGTAAAAAAGTCTTGTTTCTTCAGCAAATCCGATCACCGCATACGTTTAATATATAAATATCATCCCTGTTGAAATGTTTGTAAACAAATGTTTGTTGGTTCTACCACCGCCACGGACCAATCTATGTATTATTATGGTAAAACAGCCTCTTATCCAGCTTCAAAAGCTTCAGAAACCTGGTCGTCGGAACGGAATAATAGGGAAAAGGGAAATCGCAAAAGGGACCTTTTTAGATTTCTCTTTTAACTTTTGAATAAACGTATGCATAACAATAACTTTTCAGCTATGTTAACTACTTGCGGAAGATGAATACAAATGATGTAAGGCTCGTAGTGGAATTCACACAAATAGAAACAGTCTTGAAGGCATAGAAAAACGATGACTCACACAGTCAACATACACATAGTATGACCGAAACATTTATCAGAATCATTGTCATTCTTAGGAAATAAAAGCAGATATTGCTGTGAATATATATATATATGTATGATCTATCACGATGAGACATCAAAAACGTTTCTAAATAACATTTTTGATGATATTTGAAACTATAACTTGTTTCACGCCACAGTAACAGCATTTTATGAAGGAAATAAAAAATGGCTGATTTTATAAGAAATTTGTTCGATTTCAAGGAATTACAACAAGAAAGTCCTGGAAGCTGCAACGATCATTGTGAGCAGACCAAGTTGAATTGAGGAAGCCGAATCTGAAGTAGTGGAAGCAATTGCTGGAGTAATGGGAGTAGTAGTATCCTCAACAGAGACATCAGTGGAGAGAGTGGAGTTTGTTGTTGGAGAGGTGGTAGTAGTGGTGGTAGTGGTAGTAGTGGTGGTAGTGGTAGTAGTGGTGGTAGTGGTAGTAGTGGTAGTAGCAGTGTCATCAATCATGTTACCATCATTGCAGAAAGATTTGCTGCAGCAGAGGAAGCCACGTTTCTTTTTGAGGCGTTCTTTATCGCAAAGGCCATACTTGTCGCAGCCGCTGCAAGTATTGTGTAAAGTCAATTTTTACGATACCTTTCCAGCTTCGCGAACACCTTGTATGCATTGGTACACTTCGTGACGTTATGGTCACACCTCTCCATTACAAGTTGTCCATTGGCTAAAATTTGAACTTTTTTAGTGTTGTGCATATATTTAAATTGAAATTGGCAATAACATAGAAGGCAAAGATCTAGAGAATAGACGCCCATTGTCACCAGTACCAGAACCCTCGCAAAAACGTTTCTAAAAACAATTTTTTCAAAAAGTGCGAGCCGACATTGCAGGTGATCTTGACGTGGTGTAAATGGGTGCAGAGAGCAAAAGGAGATAACGGAATCTATGATATCATGTAGGTGACAAATATTCCTTGAGAGCGTCATATCACGCATCGGGATTAATGTCCGCCTAATAAAATGAATTCCCGCTGCAGAAGACTTGACACTCCAGACTATCCCGGTTGACACCCAGACACTGTATCCTGCAGGAATCTCGAGAAAGGGCAGAAGTTTTGTGTGTCTTAAGCAATTACATTACCCTGACCAGTAGAACTGTAGCAATACTTCCAACTAACTATGCTGGTAGGCAAAAGTAACGCCCAAACAAGTAACAGAATCTTTGACGCCATTGATAAATGTGTTGAAGGCATGAGCGCTGAAGGTTTTATACAGAGCATGATTCAAAAATAGCATCAAGGTTAGACGAAATTATTGGGGTGACTAGCTACAAGATTCACAATTTATTTGAAATTCATATTTTCCCAGGTGAGACATTGAAACTAAAAAGAGAAAAGATTGTTTTCTCCAGCACATCAAGCATATACACTAGGTTGATTCAAAAGTTTTCCGCCATTTTTTCTTGACATTTCAAAACAAAATTTCCAGAGTCTGATTCAATGTATGTTAAAAATAGAGCTTACAGTTAGATGTTTAGGACAGACCTTTGCAAAATTCTTGATTGGTAGTACTTAATTTTCTACAAGCTTCCTTTCAGAATATTTCAAAAATATTATATTTAAAAAAATCACCGTTTGTGTCAAGGTGAATATCCCGGGAACTGGCAATTTTCCGGCTAACTAGAAAGTTTCGGGTTTGGTGTTATTTGCAATACTTGGGATGGCAGTAGTTTTTCTGAAGTTATTCCTTTTCTTATGCCTACCCTGGGATTTTTTGTAGCGTCCATAAACCTAGCAGGAGAGCCGAGTTCTCGAAAGAAAGCAGATTTAAAAACTTTTTTTGGAATGGGTTAGATGTTTTGACTCATTCCGAATGTATAAACACATCATGTTGAATTTAATTAATATTAAATAATTAAAATACCAAGCGAAGGAACGAACAAAAATAGAATTTATTATAAAGTCAAGATTACTATGATTTTTAACGAATTCGTCTGACCGTTACAGTAAGGCCAATTCTATTAATAACAGCATTTTCAAGGCGACGATTGTGACCCCAACAGCTCCAGAGGTTGGAACAACGACTGTGGCGATAACAGTCCCAGGTCTTGAGGTGGCAACTGTCGCTCCAACAGCCCCAGGTGTTGAGGTGAGGACTGTGGCCTCTACAGCCTCAGAAGTTGGGGTGACGACTGTCGCAGCAACAGTCCCAGAGGTTTGGGCGACAGAAGAGGACTTATTGGTGATGAAATTACACATGTGTGTGTAACAGCACATGTAACCATATCCCTGCTGAATATTGTTCTTGCATATACCATCTCTGTCGCAATGCCTGAAATCAAGTGGGTCAAGCTTCGCTGAAGGCACAATTTGATGCCAAAAATGTTTTATTACCATACTGCGTATCCAGTTTCTTTCACTATCATCACACAAGCCTCGATTCCTTGTTTGCATAACTCGTCGTGATTTCTGGTTATTGGAGCTGAAAATATAATTTTCAATTTGACATACAGCATGGCATTCACTTACGTTCGTTGTTAAGGCAATTAAAGGCCAATATATTTGATACCAGACAACAGAAGCACACAACACACAAAAAGCCTCTTAAATTCATGACCAGGAAGTCAGTTTGCTCTACTTTTGATATTGCCTTTCTTACACCATGATTCCCGGCTAAATGTATATTCATGGAATAAGGGAAAGTCAATGATTAAGACTTACGTCATTCCTTGAACACTCAGAGTTCTAGTGTTGTAAGTATCAGAACCATTACATGGTTCTGTGAGAATCATCACGAAACAGAAGAAATTTGAACCCTCTCTGTTTTATGTATTTATCATGGTCTATAAATGTTATTCAACATAAATTTTGTAAGATTTACAAGAACCATATCTTTAGTAAAACAACCGCCAAGCTCACAGCGCCAGCTTTGGCGACAAATGATGAATTGCACATATCTCCACTGCAACAGTAGTAATCATACGTGCCATCAGAGAAACTTGTATCCCCTGCTTTGCATTGGTGGGCGCGGTCGCATGTTCTGAAAACACAAAGGAAGTTTACAATCGTAGTACTCAGAATTCAAAAATTTGTGCAGAGATTTTTTTTATATATCTAAAACCTACTGCACATATTGTTTTGTTCCTTTGTTAATTTTCTTCAGACAAGACCCCACATCTTGGGCACACGTCTCCGCTTTGGCAAGAGCATCTGCAAGAAAAAAAATAACAGTTTAGTGTTCAGGTGGAAATATTTATTTCAATCAGCTTTCATCGCTCCCCTTTTATTGCACTTACGTCCGTTTTGGACCGAGTAACAAGTAAGCGCCGCAATGTCTACAGTAAAATAACATAGACAAACAGTAAATAGTAGCAACTTCAAACTCATTTTTAGCATGCTAATATAATATAATAGTTTTCGTTTTACTTTGCTGTTCTTTTATACCGTTCCGGTTGTGACTAATTTTTTAATTTTTTTCATATTTCTTGAATTCAAGATTTGAGTCATTCTCAGGAAAAAAGGTAAAAAGTATTGTAAGCTCTTTATTGTTCGGTTAAATTTCTGGCTTGTTGCATATAAAAACTAAATCTTTTGATATTTTTTATCCAAATTTGTTTTTATTCAGCAGGATTTACAAGAAGATCATTTTGATGGTGACGGCGGAAACAGCGATCAATCCAGCGCCCAACGAGGCGGCCGAGTTACATTTGTCGGAATAGCAGCAGTAGTAATCGTATTCATCGTCGCTGACATGTTTCTTGTCGGCCCGACATTTGTGATCGCGGTCGCAGACACTGAAAAGACCATCTTTAAGCCAGCCGGTTGGCAGAAAAGACCTGGAAATAATGCTTACTGTGTCTCACGTTTGCTTCCCTTGTTAATTTTCTTTACACAAGCAGCAACATCAGGTTTGCAAGTCTCGAAGCCAGATGGAGCGAGAGCTCGGCCTAAACAATCTTGTGTTAAGAATTGAAGTATTAAATTGGGTGATCAAAATGTCCGACATATTTCTGGGCATCGAAAAACATTGTAGATTCCTCAAAAAACGATTTTTGGCTCGCCAATCAAGCGATTGTAATGTAAAAAGTTCCTACCATCCTGAATCGAGTGACAACTCAACATTGGCTGCACTACAGCTCCGACAGTAAGGAAAGCACAAGCAAACAGAGCGACAACAATCTTTGTGTTCATTATTCTTGAGAGGAATAATACGACCGTGATATACAACCATGGAGGAACACATTTATATACTTCTACTTTTACATAGTGACTAACCACAGGCTTTACAGCATGTGTCCCGCAATGAATCCACATGAATCAATAGAAATAAGCTATCGACTATACAAAAAGTAACCTACATAGGGGAAGGTATTGTTTTGAAATGCAGTTGGAAAAAGAAAGGCAAACGAGTAAAGAAAACGGGGTAAAATACAGAGTTTGATCAAGAGGGTTTTCAGAAATAAAAAAAGAACTGCCAGAAAAAAAAGGTTTTTCTCTGACCATTCCTCATCATTTTATTGTCTATCTCTAAAATTTTTGCAGCCTTAGAACAGGGCAAAATTTGTTCAAAGATTCACATACAAGTTGCCAAAAAAAGCATTGTAAAAACTTTTAAAAAAAATTTGAACCTTGGCGATCCAAATTTGAAACATATTCATTTATATGACCTCAAGTGTAAGGTGATGTTGCCATTTGATGATAATTTATGTCCAATTTTTAGGCGCAGTCTTCCATTCAGCCCACACAATTTCTCCTCTCTCTAAATACGATTCCATGGGGGCCAGATTAGAAGCCGCAAACTGGATGCAAAGACGATTTGTAAGGGTCCCTCCGCTAATCATTTTAGCGGTAAATTTAAGGCCCAAAAAGAGAAAGAGTTGAGGGTGGCTCAAAGATGACCATGTCGGAAGCAACAAGAGCGAGGAACGGGATTTGCCCTGAGGGGAAGATGGGGAATATATATATGTTTATTGGTTCTATGCTGGATATCATTTGCAATAGTGGCTTGGGAGAGTGTTCAGATGGTGTTGGAGATGATTTGGTGAGAAATCAGACAAACATAGGGGTGTTGAAAGGGGTTTCCTTTATCAACACTGGCTGTGTGGCCTAAATAAATTTGATTTTTTATTCAAAAAATCACATTTTTTACAATTTGCCATCCGCATTGCCGAGAATATGTCGGCAATTAAAATCTTCAGCAATTGGCATCTGTTGCACATAGGGCATACAAGCGGTATGAGAGTTAAACTCCTTTGTAAAGTCATCTAACTTTTCTGCAAGTTTTTTTCCAAAAAAGAATCGTCTCAAAAACGCTGCAATTGCCTTGCATATTCCTCATCTCTCCTCTAACGCACTCCCTGACCGTTCAAGTGTCATTAATCTGCATTTGACATAATTCCGCGTCTCCAGCACGCTCCATTTCATGCATTTCCTTATCATGTCCATCTCCTTCGCCCCATCAAGATCCGTGTTTCGGACGGGGGTTTATGCAAATCCCGGTTTCCGGTGCATTTTCTCATTTCGGCCCCTGAGGGCTTTCGAAGTGGGCCCTCTTATGGCGAGTGATACAAGGTCCTGGCTTTGTGGCCGCAGCGGCCGAAACGGAGGGTTTCGAAATTTGCATCCCGCACTGGAGAAAAGGGAGGGGTGCGTAAAGGGAGGGCGCGCAAAAAATTGGAAATTTAGGAAAAGTTTAGTGCGAGAAGCTGTAATTAGAATGGGCTTGTAATCTTTTTGTGATCTTGGAAAATCTGCATATTTTGGAATATTTTAATTTTCAATTCCGAAATTTAATTTCATTAGTAAAAATTTATAAAATTGGCGCGAGAAATTTTAGTTCAAGATGTTACCAACTGGTTTGATTTTCTAAAATTTTTTTACTTTTAAAATATTCAAGTTTCTTTTCCTTTGTTTTTGATGACTTTCCTTCACGGATGGTATTACCGCCTGTATCGTATCTTCTCCAGCTTTCTCTCCCATCAATTTTTCTGCGCAAAACCCGCAATTTAAAAGTCACTAATTAGCCGGACCTCACTCTTGCGCAAGTCTCTGGCGCGCGGCCATTTCCAAATCCATCTGCCTCCAAGAAAGGAGGGGTTTTGTATTCGAAAATGATTGGCTTTTCGAACGGATTATTGCCCCACCCATCCGTCTTCATCTCCATTATTGTATCCGTCAAGATTTTGGGTCCCTAAAATAATATTTTCTTGCAATAGGGCAGGGCTTTTATATTTTCTTATACTGTACTTTTTAAATTATTAATTTTTGCAATGTGTTAAAAATTATTTAATTAACAAACTAGAAAAACCATATGCCCTCAGGGATGTTTTTGTCATCACATGCGGCTTTATGGCCAATGTGTCTTTTATTATTCTGATAAATCATTTTCGGCCGGTCATTTCGGCCGCCCTCTTCAGTCAGGAAATACCGCAATTTCCTCGTTTTTCACGTTTTTAAATCTTCCCGGAGGGGATTATATATCGGATATTGCCCGGAAAGGTCATTATGACATCTTCTGCAATTCTGCACTTTTTTGGAATTTGCAACGCTTTTAAAAGTCAAATTTAGCAATAGTATCCATGACCTTTCGTCTTTGCCTCTTACCTTGAAAATCATGCATTTAGGGTGGGTTCCAACGGCCTTTTGAACATAAAAATCCGCCGTTGGATATCCTTCTCGGATTTCCATAAGGATTTAATGCCTCAGGGTCACTCTATGAAAACGCACCTGGCCTTTTTCCTCCCCCATTCCCTCCGTTTCGAACTCGAAATGCGCGAGCTTTCCGTATGCATGTCCCCGAGATATTAGTCATCTCGTTTGCGAGCCCCGCCGGGCCCAAATGAGCCTCTCCAAATGAAGAACGTGAAAACGGTTCCGGCCCCCACCCCATGCCCTGAGGGCGGTGACTCTCATTTACTCGGGCTGTAACTCGGACTCATCGTTTCGAGGAGGGGACTTCTGGAACAACAGAGTTTGGAGGGGAAAAAGGGATGACGTGAGGGATAATGAGCGAGTGAGAGATCAATTTTCGAAAAACAAGCGTATTTTAAGGCATCTCGGAAGTTCTGGTATCAAACGAAACAACATTTTTGAGAGGGGATTTGTCACAGAGACTTCAATCTTATTTTATATATTTAGGTTGGGCACCCAGTATTTACTCTATGTTTAAATTTTGCATCAAAAAATTTGCATATTTTTGTATAATTTTACAAAATCAAAAATCATTAAACTTCTTTACGTCAAATTTTTGATAAAATTAAATTTTTTGTTAGCCTATTCCTATTTCAAGAAACTTTTAGACCGATTTTGGTGTTCGTTTTCAAAAAAAATCGTCATCCTAACGCCTCATTTTTTAGAGATGTTCGGAAAATTTTAATATTTAAATCCCATTAATTTAACCGCAATTTTTTCAACATTTTTCTTCAAGTTTCCTCCTGATTTATGTAACACTATGAACGTGCAGAATCCCCGTTTCCTTCCCTCCAAGATTTATCGCATTTTTGGCCCTCAATTTTTGTTTATTTTTTCTTTTGTTTAAAACGGGATTTCAAACGTTTTTTACAGTTTAAAACAATTTATTTTCAGATGATCTTATTCCGAATTGATTAATGCCGGTCCCACATTCAAATTCGGCCCAGAATCCGGCTCGCCCTCCGGCATTTTCCACGCCGAATGGGAGCAAAAGTGAGCCGGTCAGTCCGGAAGATATTCAGTTGAGCGAGAAGTCGACGAGGATCAAATTATGGGTCAAGAAACGACTGCAGGAGGTAGGTTCGGACTTGGGACGTCTGAGTAGAACATCTTGATATCAAAAACCAATCCTCAGCACAAATTATGTTCTACTTGACACCAACCCCGAAATTTTATTTTTTTCAAGTCTCATGCGAAATCATTCACGTAAAGGTGTACTAGGAACGACTACGCCTGCTTCTAGCTATATGCATCACTTCTACATTCTTCTTCTCAAAAAATTATATTATAGTTGTCACCAAATCCAAAGCTTCCAAATTTTTTCACAAAATTTATTCAAAATCAATCCACAATTCGAACCATTCCAAGTATTCGAATGATACTATTGTCTTCTACTTGCCTTGACCCTTGACATGTTCTCCATGCTTGTTCATGATGCCGGCTCTCAACAATTCAACCTCATCCTTGATGACAAAGTCCACTTTGGGGGCGGTGACTTGATTGGGAGCGGGTGGAGCCTCATTGGTGCGCTTGGTCTGTTCGGGAGCATCGATCTTGACGTGGGCGTCCTTGCTGGCACTGCCTTTGGAGAGGATTCCTGGAGCAGACATCTCTCGACCGGTCGTTTCAGCGAAAACTCGAGCGAAATGGGAAAATTTGTTTTTGGTAAAAAGTGAGCTTCTCTTATTCAAATGTCGGAACTTTCTGGTTGTTTTCATTTTCCATGAAAAAACTTGGTTTGGCCTCCACAAATTCGTAGTTCTTCGAAGTCCGACCTTATCCTTGAGGTTCAAGCCGAGCGGAGTAATGTTTTTGCGAGCGGAATTAAGGTCAATTGTCTAATTGAAGCCCCATGTCCATCTTTTGCCCGGGCTATTGTCTTTGAAGGACGTCTTCCGATCCAATTGCATTTTCTCCCGTCTCTTTGGCGAGGGTTTTGCACTTGAAATGGCTGGATTTTAGGGAATTTTTAGACGCTAACTACAGTATACTTGTCTCCAACAGATTGTAAACAACTTTTTAAGACTAGTTTTGTCTTATCTTGGTGATTATCGAGCTCAATTTTATTGCTTTTATCCAAAATTGGCAAAAAATTATATTGTTCAAGTCATTTTTAACGGATTTTTGTTCTCAAGATGTAGTACACTTGATTAAATACATTCTAAAGTACTTTTTTCTATCTATTCTATCCTTGTCATGTCATAAATGAACTGAATTCTTCTGTTTTATTCAAAATCATCAGAAAATTACTAGGCATTTTTTGATAGATTTTTGGTCTAGCGAAGCATACGCTTGGCAAGAATGTAGGGTCAATTTTTTCTTACGACATATTCTATCTGAATCACCTCATAATTCAGTCCGGTGGTTTTGCTTTTATGCGAAATCATCAAAAATTTTATTGTGAGGGCATTTTTGATGGATTGTTGCCTTTATTCCCTGTGTTTTACTTCCATTATGCAACATTCGTCTTCCCCAACCTCTAATTACTTTCTCAGTGATCTATCCCTCGAATTAATCAGAGTCCGAGGTCTTATTCACCTCCCCCTTTTCGTATTACACTCCACTTTCCCGCATTCAAATCCATCAGCCCGTTCTCGGCGTTCCCGCGGAACACTGACCTCTGTTCTCGTTTTTCTTTGCTTTGGCCATTCCTCGCTCTGGTCGAACAAACAGCTGTGAGTTGTGTTTGGATTTGACTTTTGCGAGTTTTGAAAGGGAGGAGATTCGATAGAAAGGGTTTGGCCGGCTTTCAAATGGGGTTTCCAATGGATTTGCGCGAAGTTTGGGGTCTTGTTGGCTGGGTTGGAATGATATTGGGGAACTCGGATGAGCTGAACTACCATATTTTTAAAATCATCATAGCTGACCCCATGAATAATATAAATTGTTGTCAGCGAATTCCTTTCATTTTAATTGCTGATATTAAAACAATATTCAACATATTTATTGGGTCTGTTCTCTTCAATTACTCATTTTTTCAACCTATGGGACCTCCGGCCATTCAAAATGCCAACTCCAAATCTTGATCCCTCCCAGCTATTTTTTAGGTGATTAATCCTCAAAGAATGGCCCACTCCATCTAAAACCTGTCTCAAAGTCAGAATGGTTTTTTGTTTCCAACCTCCTATTTATTTACGATTTAAACGGGGGTCACTTCTTAGATGTCCGATATTATACATGGTGGTGGTATTGCCCATCAAAGGATCTTACAGATCGAGTGTGTAATATACATTACACTATATCGTTGAGTCCCTTAGAAGGTCAAGAACCTCCTTTTCCTCTCTGTTTTCGCGGCTTAAACCCCCGGTTGCGCAAACATTTTGCGCCCCGGCGATTTCTGATTTTTCGAATACTTATGAGTCTCTATTTTGGTTTATTCAAATTTTCTGGAGTCTTCGAAGTTCCCAAGAATTTATCAGCGACTTCCGAGGGGTTGATGGCACCGTTTAATCCTCCTTTCAGTTCTTTTTCGGCCTCATTCATCACTGGCCTTAGGGGAAACAGCCAAAAATTCTCTAAAGAAGGGCTGGGGAGGTCATTTTGGAGGACTGTTTGGATTATTTTGGGGTTGCTTTTTGTACAAATATGGGCTATAAAGGGCGGGGAAGAGGCTTTATGAGCGTTTGAAGTTATTTTAGTGGCTTTATAAGGTCATGTTAGTTGGCTGATCAGCTTTATTATGACTAATTTGATTTCAATACCTTTGTTGCGTTTGAAATTGAAATTTCTTTGGTAATACTTTTTTTTGGTTAATCCTCTGCCAGAATCAACACTCGGAAATATCGATGTCGAATAGAAAGCTTACAAAAAATTGACTTTTGAACAGTGTAGCTTGATCTGTAAGGGGATTGAGCCCTTGGTTATGTGATTTGCATAATTTTGTTGATCAAACGTGCAGCCAACTTTCCTACCTGAAATATTGAGGTTTTTGGGCCATTCGATAAAGTTGTTGACGGAGAAAGAGATCAACATTTGAGGGGAGCGGAAGGTTTTGAGAACATGTAAAGGTTTCATCTGGCCTGTTTAAATCTATATGCGTGATATGAAAAGTTTTCTTAATTAATAACTGTCATTCTTTCGACAGACGGGCATACCATTTCTCATAAATTTCTCACTGATCTCACCTTGCCATAGCCTTGCGCCAGCCCTCTTCTATTCCCAATTCCCCACGCTCTTGCCCTAGCTTGACCCCTTTTTCGAACACGTCGACCAGTTTTGTCTCCCTCTAAATTTATATTAGCACTAAGTGCGTTTATGTCAAGGCATCTGAATCACCCTCTCCCTTAGCGAAAGCCCTCTATTTTTTGGCTCGGCGATCTTTATCGCGCCAATTTCCTGCCGGCTGATTTCCATGGGATGCGGGAGATGTCGCCGGTTATGGGCTTCTGGCGCGGCCGGCCTTGATTCCGCGCTCGTTAACGCGCTTTCTCCTGTTTTTCCAACGCTTCTCAAAAGGTCGAGCGTGACATGAGGAAAGGCAGAGATGAGGGAAGATGGAAATGGGACAGGGAGTGGGGTTATGATGTTTTAGAGGGTCAAACCATTGTCATTTTCAAGCTACGATTTTTTGACTAACATAAATTTAGAGGTCGTATTGAAAAAAATATGAAATTTCACAAACAAATCATAGCTTGAGGGCATTTTTGGGATGTTTAGCTGCAGAACTGCAGAAGTCCCTATGTTTTTGAAGAATGCCATTGTCATGACAAAAAAATCTATTTTTGTTTTTTCAAAAATCATAATTTTTTTTGATTTCGTTTGAAAAGTCATTAAATATTCGGATCTTATACGTCAAAATTTTTGTTTATAAACTACTACATGCGGGATTTCTGATCATTTCCCACTTCTTTTTCTACCATCTGATGCCCCTTTCCATCCAAAAACCTTGTTTTTATCAAGACGTTACAGTATTTTTCCCCGCAAAATTCCCTCAAATTCCCAATAAATCTCTCACAGTTTTTTTCCGCACAGTTCAAGAACCTCGCTAAGCGCTCGGAATGTCACGACTTTTTTGCATTGAATTTGGGATTGATTCGAGCCATTTTCGGTCCCTTCCTCCATCTTCGTTCCATATCTGAGGCCCGAAACGGGCTGGTGGTTACGACTCTCCGCTCTTCCGCAGCCGTTTTTTATTGCCTCCGGAATCTGCGGAGCCCGGTGTCCGAACAAGTTGCGCATTACAATGGGCGGAATGGAGTAGTAGTAGAGTGGACTCGGGGCTTTTTTATTTGGTTTGGAGAAGGCTAATGGTCGGGGAAAAGGAATTTGAATACAATCCGTTTATTGGCTCGTTGGAGCTGGAGGGAGATCAGGAACGGTTTATGATCTAAGAAGGGGCGATTAGTAGTTTAGTAGACGGATTTATGGATTTTCAGGATCAGGATATCATGGTTTAGTAGATATAATATTTAGTAATATTCCAACCTGAGCTTTGTATCATTAGGTCTTAAAAGACCGACCAATCTTGATTTATCAAGACTTTACGTGTAGTTTGACTTCTAATATGCATGTAAATAAAATGGTATATGAAAGATCGTATTTTATCTAAAGTTTAAATTTTCTTGTCTTTGCGAAGGCGTATCCTGGATTTTCTGGGCTCTAAATTTTATTTAGGAATTGAGCAGTCAATTGATTTTGATTCAAAATCACTTGAAATTTCATAACTTTAATGCTCTCGCACTGTGCGCCATTTTTTTCCCGCAGGCGTTTTAATAAAGTCTAATCTCATAAGTCCGTCGATCCCCCATATGCCTTTGAACGGCATCCAGATGTCCGCAGGCATTTAATGGAGTCTTTCCCGCGTATTTCAAAATCTATTTTACCCGTTTTATGGGTGAGATCTCTTGCCGGTCACTCCCGGGCCCGCAGGGCTTGGGTCATTTGGGTGTGAAAAACAGAAGGGCCGCAGGGCTGAGCAGACATTCGACACCTTTTACGGCCCCCAACTAAACGGCTTCTGGAGTGGGATGGGAGCGGATTCTGATGGATTAGGTGGGAATTTGAGGTCTATTCTAAGGTCTGAAGGGCTTTGTTTGGTTTGGCTATGATGAATTTAGTACAACCATGGTTTTCCGGCTATATTTAGAGCATTTAGGGCCAATTTCGGATTGAAATTAAGATTTCTTCAAAATTTTGAGTTTTGATGACTAAAGTTGTATAATTCTTGTTCTATTTCTGGTTGATAGCTAAATGTATGGCTATTTACGGGCTTTTGTGAAAGGATTTACTATCTAAATAATAAATGAATACGAGTAAAATTTTATGTCTGATTTCCTACTACAATAATATTTTCCCTTATTTTCCAAAGATCTCTTTACATAGACCGAGATCAGCCCTCCCCAGTGAATAATCGCCCTCTGACTCTGCATAATCGACCATCCACCTGGCGTCATTTGTCGTTAATCATCGCCGGCGGGTCAAAACATGTTAACATTGTTTTCATGAGAACACGTTGGTCCAATTTTTGATTCCTTCTTGCAATATCTCTCTAAATTTTATTACTTTTCACAATTTTCCTCTTGCTTTTACTTTTTTTACCCATAAAATACAGTACCGAAATAAAATATTCGACCCAGAAAAAAGAAAAAACAGTTTTTTGCTGGTTTTAACCATCAATCCGACTTGATATTACTCAATCTCAAAGATTCAAAACAATTTTTTTGGCGTCTCCCTCTTTTCGACTCATTTTTCACTCCTCCGTTGGACGACCTTGATGTCTAATATATTCGCATTTGCAGCTCGAAGCGCAGAACGAACGTCTTCGACAGCAGAACCTCAGGTGTGCCAATGAATTGAAGGCGTTGGCATCGTACGCCGAGAATACGAAACAGTGGAGACAGTCAACCTTGTTCTCACAGAGCTTCTCCGTAAGTTTCACTACGGTTTTTTGTGGGCTAAATTTTTTTGGGTTTTGAGAACTTTTGCGTAAGACTTTTGAAGACAAGATTAATTTTTTGGCAATTTTTCTCTTTTTTTATCTTTTTATCTTATGATAACTTAAGCGATCGTTTTCAAACCTCCCTTTCCATAAATTCCCAATTTTTTATATTACACTTGCTTTCCATTCCCTTCCGAATGTCCTTATTCCATATTAGTTTATGTTTTCCTCTCTGCAAACCATTATACTCCACAAAACTGACCAGTAACCCGATCCGTTTTCCCTTTTGCAGCTATATTTTCTCTCCAAAAGCGGCCCATTTTTTATTTTTATTCATATTTTTCGGCCCTTCAGAAGCCCGGGTATCGTGCTCGGGCCCTCCAAAATTCATGGCCATTGTTTTCTTTTGGTGTTTGAGTTGGAATTAATGCCGAAATATGATATCGGAAGGCGTTTTGGGGCAGTAAAACGGGTAAAAGTAGTCGCATTAATGGAAATTTGGTTGGTCTAATTGTAAGGGGGAAATGGGTAAATTTTGAGATTTTTTGATTTTTTTTCTTTGAGGGAATCAGTAAATCAGATAAGTGGGATCGTTTTCGTAATAGCTGCTACATTTTACCAAGGTTTGAAGACCTTTTATGATTCTAGGACCACCTGAAAGAACTAAAATCATAAAAATTTTTTTTTGTTTTTTTTTGCAAAAAATTAAGAAATTTTTTGATTTTTTAAAAGTAAACTGAAGAAAAAGGCTTGATAGAGATAATTCAGGTCCAATGACCAGGTAGATTCTACAATTTGAGATATTTTTTAGCAAATTAAAACCGGGTATCTCCCTTCGAAAGCCGCCCAATGATGAGGCCGAACTTTTTCCCGCCGCCAAAAACCCCTCCGGGCACGGAGAGCGGGGATCGGCTTTGAATAAATAATTTGTGCGGGAGATGCGAACGATAACAGAGCGTCTGGTGTTTTTATCGCTGGCCCCTCGCCATTGTTCGCTAACTCCCTGCGGGATCTTTTCCATCCCCTTTTCCGGATTTCGAAGCGAATTTTGTGGGTTATTGTTATGAAGAAGGCCTTCCAAGGCGCCGAGATCAGCTGCCGGATAACCGGGCAGATGGTTGATCGGTTGTTGGGGAGATCGGAATGGAATGAGGGGAAGGAATTCTGAGAGGTTTTCGGGTACTGTAGGGATGGCGTAATACAATTTTCATATTTGCGGGGCCGAAGAAATTTTTGAAGAAGTACGTATATTCTGTTATACGTAATAGAATTCAAAAAAAATAATAAAAAAAGATTACAATTAGATGATTTTAGGATGAAAGGGTTGATAAACCAAAAAATTCCAATAATTTTAAATTTATTTCTGGCAAAAAGCATCACCAGTAACCGATATTTTAGACGAAATTCGTTTTCGCCACAAAACTTTAATTTGGTAAAAAAATTTGGGTTCGAAATTGTCATAAATTATGTTATTAAAATCTGCCCAATAATTTTTTTGAAGATTTTTTATTTTATTTTCTATTTTTAATATTTTTCTTTCTTTCAGGGTACCCTTCCCACGTGGATGGAGTCGCATTCCCGCACATCGGATGACAGTGGCCTCACTTCCGATGACACCTCGGGCGACCGGCAAATCCATCAATTCCTCAACCAACCCGACGTTCTCCGTCCCACTTTGATGACGCAATCAACTTCAGCAATAGTGCCCGTGAAAAGAAGTCCGCGGAAGAATCCTTCCAAGACGTCTGATTCAAGTGCTACATCGACGTTGACGATGACTCAAGGGATCCAGAATTCGATGAATTCTCAGTTCCATCAGAGCTCCTCGACCGAATCCTCACCTTCCAGCGAGCATCCGGAACCCGTGGCTCAGCCCAGGAAAGCCCGGCCGATAATGGGCGGACAGATGATTATGATGAACAAGAAGAAAGAGATGGAACGAGACAGCCTCAACTCGTATGATGCTGAAGATGATGGGGACTCGGACGACGAGATCTTCGATGAAATTGTCTACGATGACAACTCGCCTGGAGAGTCGCGGACTTTGAAGAAAGACGCCCGATACGCGGATTACGTTAATCTCGCCGATTTTTGCACCGTCAAAGATTACACACCGGAGGCGGAGACGGAGCCAAATCGGGCCTCATTGCCGTATCTTTACTCGGACATTCTGAGGATTCAACCGGACCCTCCAAAACATAAGCCAATAGTCCAATGGGAGCAAAAGTTGTACAGAAATGCAGAGAAGTGTCTGAGTGTGGTCGAGAGTAATTGCTCGCCCTCACCTTGCTCCTTTTCTCCGCTGGTCCCGAGGGATAGCCAGAGAATCAGCGATCTGTCAAGCATTCGAGATCAGAGTCCCGCAAAATTCTCCAAAAATTCGGTAAGGATTTTTTGATGACAAAAAAAATATTTTTTTTGAATCCAAAAGTTTGAGGACGATGAATTTTATTGACAAGGAAAGTACTTCTATGGGGTGTGGAATTACCGGTCGAGATATATCTCAAAAAATTCGCAAAAATTTTCTGATTCAGAATATATAAAAATTAGCTGCCTAATTTTGGTCTAATGACATGTTTTTGTCCTCAGAAGTTTTCTCGCGACACCATGCAAGTGTCTTTTTGACCGCGTTTTTACCAATAAAAAAAATTTGTTTTGTGCTAAACTAAATTCTGAGGCCTTGACAAGCCTTAAAATATCAAAGTGGATTACAACTACACCTTAAAAGTAGTTCCAATGTAAAAAATGGGTTCTAGTGTGGCAAAAGGAATCGAACCCGTTCCCCGCGGATTCCCAATCTAGCGCTCTAACCACTCGGCCACACCGCTCTCTGCCGAAGGAAGAGACCGAGCGCGCTTTTGTTGCCGCAGATTTTTTTCCTCGAGAAAAACATTTATTGAAAAAACTCGCTGATAGACCAAAATTAGGCAGCTAATTTTTATATATTCTGAATCAGAAAATTTTTGCGAATTTTTTGATATATATCTCGACCGGTAATTCCACACCCCATAGAAGTACTTTCCTTGTGAAAAAAGAAGTTTTTTTGACCTACTCCAACATTATTGGACCCAATATAGGGCTCGGGGTCTTTACTTTTCATCGGCTCTGCGAATTTGTTTTGCAAAAAGGCGTTCAGCACGCCCTGCTGAACGCTTTTTCGCAAAATCGGTTCAGCAGTTTCTTCTGTCGAAATTTCGTGAACGGGAAATGGTAAAAGCCGTTCATTTTGTGAATTTTCGTCCTGTTTTCAAACCGTGAACGGTTTATTGCAAAAACCGTTCACGATTTGAACTGATTTTGCAAAAAGGCGTTCAGCGGAAATTCTGAACGCCTTTTTGCAAAACAAATTCGCAGAGCTGATGAAAAGTAAAGACCCCGAGCCCTATATTAATATCTCCAATTCCAGTTCTCCGGAGATCTCCGTTTATCCAAGCACCACTCATCCTCTTCCAATCCCGCTTCCATTAAACAATTAACCCCTCCGGGCAGAGATTCGGACTCGGGTTTGGGCCGAGGCTCCGGGAATTCGGCGAATGGCCTGGCTCCCCTGGCCGAATCTCCTCCCGAAATCCCGTTTGGAATGGCCAGAACACACGCTCCCGCAGTCCCGGCAGACAATGATGACTATGCTCTACCTCCAGATGCCTCAACTCCCGTCTCCAGACACGCTTCCCCTTATTCCAATCGAGTTTTGACATTGCCGAGATGCCGGGAAACTGTTGTTTTGAGCAGTGTGGGGTCGTCGCCGTTACATCAGCCGCCAACCCTGAGGGCGTCGTTGATCCCGACGCACGAAAATGTAAGTAATTTTGATTTGAATGCATTCTGACGTTTAGAAAATACAAATTGTTGGAGATCAACTTAAAATGGAAACTAAAAAATACGAGGTTTTATGAAATAATGTTTAACTACATTTAGCTTATTTTAGATGGAACGCGCTGGATACCTGACACAAATGTCTGACAATCGCTTGCGCTCCCTCAAACGACGCTACATCGTCCTCAAAAACAATAAACTCGACTTCTACCGGACCGTCAAGGAGAAGATGAAGAACGAACCGCCATCTCGAACCATCCAATTATCAGATGTTGTGGCTGTGAACAGAGTCACCAGCAAGACTGGGACTCACGGAATCCAAATTTGCATCGACAATGACAAACTGAAATATCACGCAGAGAACGATAAGGTGACCGAGGAGTGGTTCACGACAATATCTCAATGTCTCAAACAGCTGACCATCAACGAATTGAGTCAGAAGGCCACCAAAGTCGAGGCGATTTTGTCGGGATGGATTACCAAAGTGAAGCACGGCCATCAACGCAAATATTTTGCGGCTTTGGTGGGGCAAAAGTTGTTGTTCTTCAAGAAATCCGATGAAAAGCTGCCTTGTTCTCACATTGTCCTGCAAGGATGCGCCATTTCCGAGAAATCGAAGGGCTCCAGCGATGAATACAGTGGGTCGAGTGATGAACAAGCCAGCTCAGACCTTCTTCCGGGCACTTCGAATGCGTCCAGATCATCCAGTTCAAGTCAGCAGCAGGAAAAGGCGGATTACAGTATCTGCATCGAGGGGAGCAACGCGGATCCCGTTTATCTGATGCTGAAGAATGGAGAGGAGAAGGATAAATGGCTCTATTATCTCAAATTGGCCGCCAAGGACCCTTCAATGTGTGGGACTTCATTTGAAGTCCTAATTCAGCGATTAATGCTCGATTCGAACCCAGATTCGGAGCTGTGGCACGATGTTCTGATGACGAATCCGGAGGAAAAGCCGACTGATACTCTCATTTCAATCGACGAACCGAGACTCAAGAAGAAAGCTCTCGAGAATGATATGGCCTTGTACCTATTCTCTTCGGTCCTTATGAGGCCAATTGCCATGCAATATCACGTAGATTTGAGTCAGAATATTTTAACGACGGCCCTGGAGAACACCCCCTTGATTGACGAGTTGTACGCCCAGCTGATTCGACTGACTTGCTCCAAACTTGAGACCACGGTACAAGCCTGGAAATTGATGGCTATGGCCATTCCGCTCTATTTGCCGAGTAAATACAGTATTTTCTGGTTGTTGAGAAGTCATCTGCAGCGATTCAAGATAATGGAGTGAGTGAACAAAAGTTTTTTCAAATATTATTATATAATTTTAAGATTTTGTTTTCTCTCTCTAACTCTTTATTATTACTTCTTGCTAACTAAAATCTCTTTTTTAGTAATGAAAACTCGAAGCTGGCTGATTTCTGTGAACAACTTATCTTCAAGAAACAGAAGGCCGGAGATCGTCGTGAAGGTCCCTCTAAGCTTGAAGCTATTTCAATTCTGACAAGAGATCCCTCAAGTACAACACTGCCATTTTCCGTACCTATTCAACTTCCTTCTGGAGATTTTCAAGTCATCGAATTTGACGGGTGCACCGAGATCGGGCAATGTCTAAGCTCGTTATGCCTGAAGTTGGGTCTTAGACCGGCATTATTAAGTGGATATGCTCTTTATGCACAAGATCTGAACGACTCAGACTCCTACATTTTGTTGAAGAACAAACAGAAAGTAAGCTTACATTGTTTTGGATAGTTTTTTTATGAAAAGTAAAGGGAATTGAGAATTTTTGTATGTATTACAATTGAAATCTCTTGAATTTTTAGCTCTGTGACTGTCTAACGGCGTGGGAAAAGCAAGTCAAGGATATGAAATGTGGGCGAGTTACCGATGACTCATGTTCGATCCGTCTTCGCCTTCGTCTCAGGCATTATTGGTCCAATTTGATCGATGAGGAGACCCCCATGGAGAAGATCCTTTTGTGTTACAGAATGGCCGAAGAGATTGTCAAAGGCTATGTCCCGATGTCGAATGAACTGGCTGAAGAAATGACCGCTCTCTACGCTCAATTGTGCTATGGGGACATCCCTCCCAACCCGGAGACACCTCTAAATCGATCTTTGGAAAGGTTTTACCCCGCCAAAATGTTGGAAGTCGTGAATATGCGAAGTTTGAAGGCGTCGGTTGAACAACATTGGAGAGAATTGAATGGTGTGGGACTAGTAGAGTGTGTGAAGATGTTATTGACAGTATTAAGACGATGGAAATTCTTCGGAGCTTTCATAAAAACGGCCAAGATGAAGATGCACAAAGGAGACCCGATTTTGATCGCTTTGACGGATCAAGGAGTACATTTGTTGACCGAAAAACAAATGGTAAGTCGTTTAGTTTAAAGATTAAGTCTTAATCTTTCAATTTCCTACTGAAACGTTGGTAGGTACTATAATTTTTATCTAGGTCTCAATTATAATGTTTTAGGACCTAATCCGAACATTCCCCTTCCATCGACTGGTAAATTTCGGGGAATACCACGGTGATTTTATGATCTCAGTCTCAAGAATCCTCCCTCCAGACGCGCATCCGGAGGAAACTCCTCGTGAAAGACTGACTTTCGAAATGCCAAAGGATTCTATTGAACAGGTAAGGGTAGCATGAGTTAATGGTCGAATTTCTAAAAAAAAATTCTATTGGGTATCTTACAGTAATCCTCGTATATTTCCAGTTAACCACCCATCTTGCCGAATACATTCGCTGCCAAACGCTGGTCTGGAAGTTGTCCGGCCGCCAGATCTAACTTATTTCCCTCCAAAAAACGAAAACTCATGGACCTTTTTCTCCCTGCTCATTGCCTAAACTACGTGTACATCCGGTTAAATTTTGTTGTAAATCTCCCGTTTAATGTGAACGCTTACTTAACTTTTAATATTATTTTTTCTTAATTATCTCTCTGTTTGAGAATTCTAATAAAATTTTAATACTTATTTGTTTGTTAAAATTATTTTAAAATTTAAAAAAGATTTATTTATTCTTCAAAATGAAATTAGATATGGCAGAGAAGATGTTTCCTTCGAAACACTGATGCACATTTTGTGCAGGTTTTATTCCATTTGCTCTGATCTTTTTTCCTTTTTTTCCCGAGACAGATATTTTTATATTCAAATTCTCCAAAAAAGGCATCGCCAAAGGTGGGTGGGTAATGGTTATATTGTGGGCAAACGGACCGGACTTTTTGGGTCAACGACAGTTTTCTTCGAACTATAAAAATTGATCGGTACGCGGCGTAGTGCAGGCGGTGACTCAAAGAAAAGTGGAAGAAGGTTCCTACGAGGCCCGACCACACAGTTGGACGCTTGGTGAATGATCGGCCGAGACTTGTCGAAAACTTACAACATGAACAATTTTTGTATTTTTGCTGTCTATCCGCATATTAATGATGTAAATACATGTAAGATACCTCAAAACAGATCATAGGCTATCCGATTGGGGTCCAATCAATCCTATTATTTCTACTCATTATCAGTCTGTCGGGAAAATAACGGCGGATCGTCGCGCCTTGGAACCGCCCATCATCGCTTTGTGACTTCAAGCCGCGGCTGGGAATTTTTGATGCGACGATCCGCCGTTATTTTTCCGACAAACATAGTCTTCCTGGTCTCCGCGATGCATACAATGACAAATCGCAACTCATAGTACCGTTGAACCCAAAAGTTTAAGCCAAGAGTACTTCTTTTTTTCTAAAAATTGCAACCTAAAAGTGCGGTATGTTTTAAGACACTTGATTCGTATTTGGGCCACGTTTTAGCCAATTCTAAATGTTGCACTTTTACTTCCCCTTTCAATTGGCCCCTGTCCCTTCTTGACATTCTCAACCTACAATTTTTATTTTATCTTCAAGTCTCTTACATTTCGTCCATAAATCACTCTCCTCTGTCACCAAACGCATCTAAAAATTTCCTCTCTCGTATTCTGATTACATACTGCTCCAAAATACCCATTGCTTCGTCGTTTTTTGGCAGCTCAGTTTCCATTTTTAGCAGGTCCTCATATCCACAGGAAACCCAATCGTCACCATTACTTTTACTCTGATAAATAATTGAATATGCCTAAAAAACGGAAAGGGTTTTATTCAAATTAGGACGTGAGAATAATATTGAACTGCCCAATGAGGAACGAACATTGAATAAGAATGGGGAGAATGAAGAGCGCTGTGGGGATTAGCAGCTACGTCGTAGACTGGGCATGTCTCTGAAACTTGCTTGTGACGTTAAATGACATGTTTTGCTATTTTGCTAAAACTTCCTAAGGGGTTTATGCGGTCTGGATGATGTGAGGAGCATTAGAAGGTCCAAGTGCCTTCATTTTACTGTGTACGTGCTCAAAGTGATGGCCTGGAATTGTTGTTCTCTGGGTTCCTTGTTAGTCTCAAACGTGCAAAAGAATTGGTTGATCTTAAAATTTAGTTTCAATAAACCGAGATTTTGGAAAACCGCCTTTGTGATTCCTAATAAGACCATCTTGTTTTTTGAAATGCTAATGGATTCTTGTTCACAGACATTTCTGATGACTATCCATATTATTTCCAATTCACAATCGCTAGGGACGTTTTCTTGGTGAATTTAAAAGACGTCAAAAGAATTCTAGTATAACGTGTTCCGGTCAAATATTAGTAAAATGTAATATCTTGGGGCAATAGAAGTTTTATCCCGTTTTAATGAGGACGTTAAAAGTCCGCTACTTATAGGAGTACGAAGATAGCCGTACGCCTACAGTAACCTTTCCGAAAAGCAAACTTTACTGCCCGTTCTTTACTCTGTACTCTTCTAATGATTACTCAGTTTTCCCTTAAATTCCTTTGTCCCGGTCTCCCCATATTGCCAAACCAAGAAGTTTCTTTGGCCAATTATTCATTGGTTCGTTTATTCAGCCAGTTTCTCCTCTCTGGTCTTCCTTTTATGATGACCGAAAAGCCGAATGTAAATTAAGTCTTTAGGGCATTTTGTGTTCGTCCGGAGGGCCCCGCGACCCGGATCCTAATTCTTTTGCCACTCCCGATGACAACATTCGGCCCTGATTGCGGTCCAATGGGCCGGAAGTGAATGGAGAAATGCGGGATTCTGAGGGTGGAGACATCTGTAATTCGTTATGAATGTGGGGCATTTTCCATGGCAATTATGTCAACATTGGGCATGGCGGCGAATTAGTCTGGAGGAATATGTCTTTGGAGATTGTGTGGAGATGGGATTTGGATTTTTTTGCAATTCTGTCTGAATCTACTAGGGGGAGAACGCAAAATTCAAGGGATACATGTTGATCAAACCTAACGCAATATCATACTTTTACTTGTTATTATGTATGCGACATAACTAGCCAAATTTACAGAGGTCTCCGAGAAATTAATGTCTGCAGTTGCTAAAAATCCAAGGCAAATTTAAATTTGTATGTAATTTATTTAAATATTATATAATAGTTCAACCTTTTTTCCCTTGTCATTAAATTCCCAATATTTTGGTTAATATTTTTATGTTAATTTGATCAAACGTTTATTCCAACGAAATTAGCATAATTCGAGGAAAGTTTTCGAAAAAACTCAAATTATGTAAGTACCTTCAAAAAATGTAAAAACAGTAATAACAAATTCGGGGCCAAATCAAAGATTACAGTACTCTTAAAGAACGGTCTCTTTGTCTCTGTGAATTTGGAATTTTTTGATTCTCACGGCACGATGGATTTATAACAGTCTCTGTTTTTGAGGGGTCGATTAGGCCCGCTCATTCTTCAGCTTCTTAATATTAGCATAATGGGAAGATGTTTACGATTAACGGTAAAATGGGCTTACCAGTCTTTCCTTCGGAAAGACTTGGAATTACTGACTGGGATATAAGAATTGCATCGAACTTGTGAATCAAACGCCTTTGATTCTGCGACGGCGTTAAAAATATTGGATATGCATTAGAGTGTTGTACTTTTGTTTGTTTTCATTGTCCAACAGAATATGCTTCACATTCCCCCGTTAGAATTAAAAGTTACGACTTTTGTTGCATACTTTATTGAACGTAAAAGGAACTGGCATTGTCTTTCTGATCTTGTGACCTTCCGTAAAAAGCCGCCCAAAAACTTCTAAATTCTATTGATTACATTGTTCCGGCTTGTTTTCCACAACAGATTTGAGATATTGTACATGGAATGTCATGGCCATCTGTTCATAACATCCCAATAATTCTATTTTATCTCCTCCCAGACAAGGATGTTCTCCTTGCCCTTGGTCATTTGATGGTCTTTGCATTTGGAACTGTCAAAATCAGCGGCCATTTCGAGTAATATGCCTCATAGGTTTACGATTATTTGGCTATATATTCGTCCCATGACGCAAACTTGTAAATGTGCCAGGGTATGATGAGAATTTGCGGGTTTTTTGTTGCGTAGACTTTTGTCATCATCGCTTTAAAAACTGGTTTGGGCCGCCTTTTAGGGAGGGTATTAGATATTATACTTCATGTTGATGTAGGGCCATTTTGGAGAGAATGTGTACAACTGTGATTCAATGTTGATGACGGATTCCAGCCTTGTGCTGAAGCGCTTTTCACTCTCATTTGTAAAGATCATTGGAAATTTCGGTTGTCTCTGTAAATTGTGAGCCAGAATTTTTAAAGATTAATCCGCTATATGTATGCAGAGGCAAAATTTTAAAAAAAAACTAGCTCTGCATTGCATGGCAGTATTTTACCTATTTTATATGCACCATGACGTTGTACTCAACGAGTACGCATGACGCATAAATAAATAGCTTTGTCCTCAGACAATTACCTTCACAAACTGCCCTCCAAAACAACCTATTTCCATGCTGATGTCCTTGTTTACTCCCAATTACCTTCCCAAACGTTATTACACTTCCCGAGCATGTCCCCGAACTTGTTTACCTGCGTGCACAGTGCATCCTTCGGCCAATGACAAAAGATCTCTATGGGCCCAATCTGTTTTTTTGGAGTTCTTTTTCTTTGTCATGGATCCGCCGCATCCCACGGTCTTTGAATCCGGCGATTATTCGGGAATTTGGACGCCCCAGGGGTATAAAGAGTTGGGGGAGAAGAAGCTTGACGTCGTTTTAGTTCGATTCAGCGTGGGGGTGTTGACATGGCTCTCTAATTAAGGGCATTTTAACATGGATGTAACCCCGCTTTCCATCAATCCCCGAGAACTTTAAATTACTTTTTTTGGCCAACAAGTTGAAGCCAATGATCGGGAAACTTTTTTTGGACATGTTTACAAAGTTCAGCTTTACTTCGGGAGACTGTAGATATTTTCGTGAGACAAGGAGTTATTTTTACCACAGTTTCTATTTTTAGGTCAAGAACAAGTGCTGATTTGATAAAAATGTTTACAGTTTGCGTCTTTTTTTAAACGAGAAATTTCTTGAACGTGCCTGGGACATGCCTTCTACAACACAACAAGAATTCTCCCGTGGGCAATAAAAATGTCCATTTTTGGGCAATTTTGAAAAAGTCACGGTTGTACCTCGCCTTTTTTATTGGTTAAACTGCCCTTGCAAAACGCGAATAGTTTGAGGGTTTCAGCGAAATCGTTTTTGCAAGATTTGGGATCAGTTTAATTTATCAGAATTTGCATATGTTGTTGGTTCTGAAATCGTCTCAAAAATTGTCACGTGCTGATCTGTTTGCCCAACTCTTTACATTCTCTGCCTATTCAACCCATTATCGGCTCATTCTCCGCCGAAAAAAAACCAATGAACATTAATGAGACTCAATCAACGACATGTATTCACTGAGTCACGTGTTTTTTCTCGTTTATCTTGTTATTACATATATTGGTTTGCGCCCATAATTGGCCAAAACTGATTATGGCCAATATTTTTTAAGGGCTTTAGGGTAATGCCTATTATAAATAATAAGTCCATTTCCTTAACGTTCAACTTCTCTACTGGCCGCTTTGCATGCTGTTTCAAGAGGTGGAGGCAATGGCGGCAGGGATGAGTAAGGAGGGCATTCCCTGTAGCTAGCGTTATTTAAACTGTTTGCCAAAAATATCATAGGCCAAGTGTTTCAAGCACGGCGAAGAAAGCTCAGTCAAATGGCTACAGATCTAGGAAACTCCATAGCCGTCGGTCTGGCTCACTAGGCCCTGAATAAGGCCAAATGTCAGCGTTGTCTTGGCATTAGACCGTGTGCAATTGCTGAGAAACTATCTTCAAAATTTACAGAGATGTTGAAGGTTTGAAACTTTCGGAATTCTCGTGATACACTGTAAGCCATTTCTTCTGTTACTGTCTTTTTTCGCGTTGTAATTTTTAGGTTAAAACTCCTTATCAGTGAGTGGATCTCTCGCGTGTTTCTTTAAATATCCTGCAAATTTGGTCGTGTTTATCATATCATGCGGAATGAGGCTCGACAACTACGCTTTGTTGACTATTTGCTATGCAAATTTGATTTAATCATGTGCAAAGCCGTCGGGGTGCGGAACGTAGTATTATCCTTGGTCCTGCACAGAATCCATGGTAATAGCTCCAATTTTTGAGACTTTGTTTTTTACGATTATTTTAAATAGAAATGTCGATAAGGAAATGACCCTATCGTAAACAGTATGTAATCTCAGCTCAAACTTTTTCGTAATAAATTTTAGGAAAATTTGGCTTCTTTTCGAGAAAATTTTAAAAATCTTTGGGTTTACTGTGCAAAAAATTGTGGTGTTTATTGGACAGTGGAAAAAATCTCGGTTTTCGAGAAAATCTTCAGAAGACGGCCTTTTAAGTTAAAATTTCTCTTCTTGAATTTAATCTTTTGACCCTCTGACAGTCACCCCTACAATTGCAAAGAGTATGAGTTATCTGATTTACAATAGAAGAGGAAACGTAACAACCCTTTTCATTGTTTGCGTGCTGCATTTGTACTCTCATACGTAACAAATTGATCCTTATCCATGTGACAGAAGCCTTATGAGTTCGTATAGTCCGTGGTCTCCACCAATTCCGCTCCCATTTAGCTTAATTTATTTTCTTTCAATACGAGTTTTCATTGAAGATGTTCGTATTAAAGCTTTTTCTTTTTTACAGTATTAGTGTAGACAGGAAAGTCCGATTTTGGATTTCTATCACATATTTTTCAATTTACAAAAAATAAAAATATTTTGGTTGTTTTTGCTACCTTTATTCTTTGACAGCACAGTCTATTACTCAACAATCACCCGACTTTGTCTCGTTTTATTATTAATCCCTTACAACGTGATTCTCCTCGTTTATCTGATCATCTCCGTTCCCAGTGATTTTTAATAAATATTTTCGAAATTTCATATTTTTGTTATTTATTCAATCCCGTTTTTGCAACAGAATACAAGTTTCGCACGAGAGTTGTATTGTAGTCTTCGAAAGGAAGCAAAAATATAAAGAAATTACTGGCAATGAATGAATATACAAATTTCAATGGTTCCCTGTTTCGAATTTGTATCGTGTGAAGGAAATGTTCTTTTGCCGCGGTTTTTGCAACATTGTATAATTTAGTGGGAAGAATGTCGAACTAGTGCTGCACATATTTTTTAATTTTGTTTCTTGATTTTTAAGCGTTTTTGTCATCTTGAGTTTTAGACCGAGGTTTGGCCGATTGAACTTTTCTCTCTGATCTGGCAAAAATCCCAACGATTTGATTAACATCTCCGTGTCGCAACTATACCATATTCCATTCAAAACAGATTGTTCTAAAACGAATTTTTCGATGTGCCAAATTATTTTGTACTTTTCTGCAAAATGACATCCTGAATTCGGCAAAAATAATTAATATTTAATTGCCATATTCATCGCTTTTTACAATCCGAAAGTCCGTCTGCAAAACTCTGAGACCACTTTTATCCCCCCTATAGATTTCAATTCGCTTTTACTTTTTCAATTCGCCTTTCCATAAAAATGGGGCAGTAGTCTGCGTAATAAATCGCAATTGGATGGGCTTTATGACAATCAGGCCCACGTCTCCCCCCTCCTCTACATCACTGGCCATAATTTCCAAAAGTTTTCGGGCTCCTCTAAAATTTATAGAATCACATTTCCCACCATCCGTATAAATATTCAATCCGCGGGTCGAACGGACGGCTATTAATAAGGGCTTCGGGGCCGCATTCAGGGCCCGCGGATTCACGGTCTGTGCGAAAATCGCTCTTTATAATTAAAACTCTCCACATAAACGGCATGAATGCGTTAAATGGGCATTGAGGGGAGAAGCAAGAGTGCGCTGGGACTACGGTATTCGAGGGATGTTTTGTTGTTTTTAAAGACTGCCCTCGCTCAGCTGAGATGTTGTAAACAAGCAGAGTCACGGACTTGACGCAACTTTTACGTGTTGCGAGTTGACAGGTTGTTTGTTACAAACTTAGAAACTGCGCCTTGAGAGAACATCAGTCTGTCGGGGAAGTCATGATTACCATGCCGCCGATTGCTTTGCTGGGTTTGAAAAGCTATTCGATTTTGCCGCGACACAATTCATTTTGAATGCGATTTTGGATACGACGTTGTGCTCACTATTTTCTGGTAGAATTTTTTTCAAATGCGATTCATAAATTTTTGCGGCATTTGTAGTAAACCTACATTAGAATTTTAAAAATTATAATCACAACTTTTAGCTTTCATTTATGTCCGCGTACGAACCAAGAGCAAAACTAATCTTTCAAATTAATATTTATAACTTTCTTGAAATTTAAATTTTAAAATTTATAACCGTAAGAAACTTTCTTCTCACATTAGTTGGCCTAGTCTCTAGTCTGGCCTGCATTTCATCACTGTGAGTGCAGAAATATTGAGCAACATTTTGCTTTAGTATAGTCCTGTCATTTTCTGCTAAAATCACAAAAGAAATTTTCAAGAAATCCTCTTTAGTATGACATTTAATGACTCACAATTGAATTGCTTTTTGAAAGCCGTTTTTATCATTTTTTCTTCCTGCAACAGTACCTAAACGTTCTTTACTTCTGAACCATTTCCCGATTATTTTTCCCTATTCACAGTCCTTCCTCGTCTATGTCATATGTCCAATTAAGTCCAGTGTTCAATGAGACCCATGCTTTTGACATTTTTTATGCAGGTTTTACCTCGTATTTACGTTCATGTGATCTCGAAATCTTTTCGGCTAGCCTTTAAATTAAATTTCCATTCAACGAAACGTCTGTTCAGGATGTATTTGGCACGCAATCTGTCGAGATTACACCAAAAGTTTCCCAAATAGTTAGATTTGTTGTGTAGCACTCATCTTCTGTAATTCGGGTTTAGCCGGGCTTATATTCTTTTTGTAATTTCATAGATAAATCCCGATTTTGCTACCGTACATTCGACGTGACGTTTCTTAATAACGATGACAAGTGTTCCACAAGGTTAATGAATCTGTTCGCGTCAATCGTAATTGATTAAACGAGCTTCGATGAATATGCTAATCTTTGCAAAATGCCGAAGGGGATTAGTAATCGCTTTCCTTAGGCTCTTGTCTGTCTTCGCGTACTTATCCTTGAGGGAGCGAAGAATGGCGGATTGAGGGAATTTTTAGATGTTGCCAATGATGTTTGTAATGCGCGATTTTGACCATACTCAAAAAATTTAAGCTGGAAATAACGTTTTTGCTGAAAAAGCAGGGAATTTGAGGTCGATAAGCTTGCTTTTTTGTAAATGGCTCTTCCTTTCAGTCTTGCATAGCACTGAGATGATACAAGAGTGAATTTCCATTCTTTTCTCTTCCCGCATTGTGTTGTTTTGCACCCAATTCCCTGTTAATCTCCCGTTTAAGGCTGATTGGGGAAGGGTTTGAAAGTTCAGAACTTTACGGACAACAATTGTCTCGGCCATAGTAATTTTGTACTAATGTCCCTTCTGGCCGTTTATTTTATCCGTTAACACATAATCCGTTTAGAGATTCTATCTAAACTAGAATCCGTTTACCAATTTATTGTCACGTTTCCAGAATTAAATAAATTGGACGGGGTTGGTTTATGCAGAGATCTTTGTATTATTTTATTAGGTTGATTCAAAAGTTTTTCCACATGTCTTTAAAAAATTTTAAAAAATTTAGACCAAAGCCAGTGGGCCTGGTATATATCTTTTTAGAAAGAGGGCTGTTTGTAGATTATAGTAGATTAATAACTTTTTACAACTTAGCAATTTGTAGTAGTAGCGCCGTGTTAAACTTTAACTACTCGAAGGAAGAAAAAGTAAACCGCCGGCGTTACGTCTAGAGTGGCTGTATCTTCTTAATATTCTTGAATATGGTATGCCTGTATGTAATCTCTATGGCATCGAGGACAATTTGCTATAGGGCTAGTCGAAAAATTTTTAGTGCGAAAAATCAAAAATTAGGGTCTGGCAAAAGTAGACCCTGTAGACGCAGCTATTAGAAGCACTAAGAGATAACGCTTTCTGTTATTGTAGTGTATGAGTAGCACTACAACGCCAACGCTAAACATTCGCGCTAGCTTTAGCTATGCGGCAGAAAAATCGAATCTTTCTAATCTACCAATATTTTACGAAATTTAGGGGATTTTTACAAAAACGTTTTCTGTTCATTACTCTCGCCCGGTATCCTAGTTATTTAATAAATAATTGATCCTACTTGACATACACTATCAGTTGCTAGACGCGCTAAGCTGAAGGTCCTCTTGCCATACCAGTCAAAAAATTACAAAAATTCGCCTAAAAGTGCAGTTCATGCTACTTTTCTACCTTATAAGGCAATTTCAGTTGGTGACTTTTTGAATATATCATCAGCATACTCTCTTTGTGCAACCTGAATGGCAGCCGAGTCAAAAAAATCTAATTCCTTTCAAAAAATTTTTAAAAATCTGCTTTTGATCGGTAGCTCGGCTCTCCGGCCAACTTTATGGGATGCTACAAAAAAAGTCAGTGTAGATATAAGTAGAGCAATAAATTCAGAGGAAACTACAGCCATCCCAAGTACGAATAACCCAAAACCCGAGACTTTTTAGTGGGCTGGAAAATTGCTAGGGCCCGGGATATTCGCCATGACACAAACAGAGAAATTTTTAGTATTTTTGAAATATTCTGAAAGGAAGCTTGTAGAAAATAAAATGCTACGAATCAAAATTTTTGCAATGTTCTGCCCCATACATCTATGCTTTCAGTTTTAACATACATTCAATCAGGCTCCAGAAATTTTATTTTGAAGTGTCTCAAAAAAATGTGGAAAAACTTTTGAATCAACCTAATATGTTCAAAACATTGAAATGTAGAGTAAAACTAGCTAGTCTTTTTATTGTACGTCAGACATGCAGCAATGAGGTCCTAAAGACACGAACATGCTCATTGGGATACACGTCTTGGCCACACAACCTCAATCAAGTGCCTATGTAAGTTTGTTGCACTTTAATAAATGCCGCCAAAGTAGTGAATCCACCGTGACAACATTGTTTATATCTTTTGGAGCGCTTTTACGCCTACATCAAATTTGGTCCGGGATTGAACGGCTTCAGGAAAGCGGCTTTCGATATTCGCGGGTATCAATTAGTTTAGGGCCTTGTTTATTTTGGACTTTTTGGAACCTTTTAGGGAGGGGTCTCGTATAAAATCAGGGTCAGACGTTCTACAGAACACTCAAAATTTATTCTAACTGTGGCCAAGTTTGTCACCATGTCTTCTTTAACTATCACTCTGCTAAGACAACAACAGTTTGAAGGCCGGAAAGTGTCAAAAAAGATTTAGGAGAAAAGTTGACCATGAAAATTTGGGGCTTGTTTGTAGTGAGGGATACAATGTCCGAGCAGCAAATCTGCCGAAAAACAAAAGTTTTATAGTCTGAAACGTGTTTTTTTGATGTTCCTCGAGCATTGGGTTTTCATTGGCTATCTTGGCTACAGTACAACATGAGCTGTCTCAAATCTCGGTCTCATCATTCATCCTCTCATCTTGCTGATGAAAGACACTTCAGAATACCAAATTGTATATCCGCAATATCCTTAGTATCCTTGCATGACTCACATCGGGTTGACCTGGATGCATTTTCAATGATAATCTTCCTCTATAATAAGCATATGACCCGCAAGCCTCAAATCCAATAACTAACTGTGGAAAAGTGAAGTGAGTAATGTCTGCATATTCGTGGATGACGTTACCTTTTCTTCCCAAGATTAACCCTATTTGGGGCCACAAGAAAATTTACTGTGAACCTAGTTTGTCTCATCTAATTAAGAGATTGTAACAAAATTGGGGTCCGTAAAAGCGAAAACGCGGCGCAAACTTTTTAAACCGTTTTTTGTCTCGGCCTTTAAAATGCAAATAAACGTTGAAACGTTGGTGTTCATGTGGGGTGATATACAATTCATTGAGGCGTCATAATCCCCGCAGTCACCGCGAGGTCCCGGTTCGGAGGTGTTTTTCCGGCGTTTAAAAGTCATATTAGTGTGGTCGCTCTTCTGATGCCATCAGAACGCACCTTGTTTACATGGATATTATTAGACAAGGTTAGGGATAACTGTCCAGAGGAAATGTAAACAGGACTAGACGGAGTTTCTACTTTCTTTGACACAAAAGTGTCTAATTTGAGTGCTATCTTTGGAGAGTTCTTGGTATAAATGAGTTTACTCTTCTTCTGAACATGAACCTTGAGAATCTGTCCGAGAAGAGAGGGGAAAAGCATTTTAAGGCACCAAGTTCCACTGTATTTTCGAGAAAAACAGACGGATTTTACGTTGTCATAGCTAACTGAAAAAGTTGACTATGACTGGAAAAAATTATTGTTATGTATTTCCTTTCATTTGAGTAACAATAATAGATTTTGTAATTTATTTCATGCCATGACTACATATATGTGGTTATTTTTGACTTCTCATTGAAACTATGCCCATACGGTCGCAAGATTTATTGGTTCTAGCCAAAAACCAACCCTATAGTTCAACATTTCAAACCAAATCTACCGCTTCCCTCGTAAATGGCATTGTCTGTGTCCGATCAACGGAATTCCCCCGCTCTCCGTCATAATTTCCATCTCCACGCAATTTCAAAAAATCCAATTTTCAAATTTTAATTCAACTTTCCGCTTTTAACATTTTATGTTTTTGAACTAAATGTCGTTGTAATGTCACGGATATCGTGCTCAGTTGATTTTTCCCTGTTGTGAAAGCCTATTATAATCGAGTTACCACAAGTTTCTTGATTATTTCTTTAAAATAATCCGCTTTTTTGGAGCTACAAAAGCTTGTTTTTGCTTAAAAACACGTTTGTAAATGTTGGCAGTCTCCTTCCTCAGCTAGCTGAAGATAAATCTGCACCCACATTCTACAATAAGTTGTGTTTTTGCATGGCATTCACGTTGTATACCAAATACAATTGTTATAGTAATCTTCTCTTCCTGATACTCATAAATTAATCATGGGTACAGCAAGATTTCATGCAAGCGCCGGACGCTTTCTGTAATCTTATTTGGGACCATAACTGGCTACTGGGTTTGCATTTTGTCTTTAATTCGATTATTTCCAGATTTGGCGGGCACGCGTGTCGTCTCATTAAGTCCCAGCATATGGGTTTATTTTACATACCAGAAGTATTTTTTGGCATTTTTTGGTTTTAAATTTTTTACACTCGGATTTTTTCTTTTTAAGTTTGTTTCAAATTGACCTTATCAATGTAAAACGTAAAAAATTGCAATTTTCGCAATTTGGTCATGGCATAACGTCGTAAACAACGACTCAAATTAATATTTCTTTGTAAGGGAAAGCTGTATTTTCCAATATTGTCGAATTGAAGGGGAAAATTTGGTGGGAACCGGCATCACTTTTCATCGCACCTTTGACATAAATTTTTGCACATTTTTTTCGCAGACGAAGTATTCGAATTTTGCATTAATTTCGACGGCAGTTTCCCTGGGTTTCTGTCATGTTTCCCCAACTCATTAGAGCCGTGTCTGCATCCCATCCTACAACCAATTTTCCCACCCCATCCATCCCATCCTCGCCAGTGTCGCGTACCAAAGAACATTACATCGTGCGTCGTTCTTCTCGTGATTACAGCGCGCAATTAAACTCTGCACACGCTACTTCCTCTTATCGGGAGTACCTGTCATTCCAGTGTGTCCCCTTTGGCACACCGTTGTTGTTTGCGGTGGCCGCGCTTCCCTAAAAATGTTTCATTTCGCATTTTATGAAGTCATTTGCGTGTTTGCAAAATAATCGAAAACCAAAGTTCCCAGGCGTGCTGGTAATCCCCGTTTTTGCAGGCCTCGAGTGGCGCCACGGGCCGATGTGAGGACAGGTCATGGAGGAAGACAATCTACAACAATACCTGGCGTCGGCCACGTTGATGATCGTGGTGATCGGATGTCTGGGCAATTTTTTGTCGTTGATCCTTTTCCTCAGGCATTCCAGCTCAGTCAACACACTGTTGGCGGCGCTGTCGGTGGTGGATCTATGTTTGCTTTTGCTGGCCGTGCCAGTTTTTGTAATGCCCAGTCTGGATATATGGTAAGTCGAAGAAATGATGACTTTCTTTTTGTTTCACAATTTCGTCCTTTGCTTTTTGTCGGTAAAATTTTTCAAGAAGGACGTTGTAGGAGACCTTATGAAAGTTTAAAAACACAGATGTATTTTTGGAAAGGCCATAATGTCCTCGATCTTTGCACCTTTATTCGTTCCGACTTCCTTTTGTCTATCGGTTTCTGTCCATTTTACATTTGGCTTATCCCAAAAATAAACCCATTTACGTCCGAGAATACCCAATTTAATCAATCAAATGGTTTCAGGCCGGATCAGACGTCGCTCTACAATTTCCTGTCATGCGTGCTCAAGTATGTGTACCCGGTGAACTTGATGTTCCAGACCTGTTCCATCTACATAATGGTGCTCATTACGATCGAGCGGTGGACGGCCGTCTGCAAACCGCTGCAGGTGCGCATCTGGTGTACGGCGAGAACGTCGCGGATGGCCTTGTTGTGCATCCTGGTCTTCGCCATCGCTTACAATGTAATCCGCTTTTGGGAATACCAAATAGTGTAAGTGTTTTTGCCGCCCCTCAAATTCGATTAGGGCTGGATGGAATCCTTGCAGAGTACGAAGCTTATAGCAGTGGGTGTTTAGTAATGGTGTAACTAAACTGAATCGCCTTAGGCTCTAATCATTCAAAATGCGATTAAATTCATTAGGCAGAAAACCCATGGGCGTCTCAAAAATTTTCGTAATTGCTTACATCAAGATTGGAAAAAGTTATTTTAGCAGTTTACAAAACCGATTTTTCAGTGAAACCGAGAAAGGACTGGACTACACACGTAATCTTCGCGATATAAATCGACATCCACACTACGTCATCTTTTATTACACGGGTCTATATCTTCTCACGCACTTCCTCATCCCCTTCTCGGTGATCATCATCATGAACGGCCATGTCTGTAAACAAATTATTCAACTGCGACGAGCTCGACTAATGCTGACTCGGCAACAACAACGAGAACAAAGCACAACTCTCATGTTGCTGGTTGTGACCTTAGTTTTTGCTGTTTGCAACACGTTGCCGTTCCTCTTGAATCTTGCCGAATGTATCAAAAGGGATCTTTTTGAAGCCGAATCCACTGCATGGATTGCATATCAACTGAACGACTTGTCCAACTTGTTGGTGGTGCTGAACAGTTCAACAACTTGGATTGTCTACATTATATTTAGTGCCAAGTATCGGGAAACGGCCATGAGGATATTGTGGAGATGCAACACAGTCTACGAAAAGGATGTCAAGTACAACAGTTTGAGTCGGACACATTCGATGAGGGCGAGTTCGGCGAGGAAAGGTCCAGCAACCAGCTGCACAACAGAGAGTATAAGGTTATTTTTTGACTTAAAAACATTGCAAAGAGAATAGGGACCGTTTTTGAGTACGTATTCGCTCGGCAAATTCAATTTTAATTATGTTTTTTATCTCTATTTATTCCAGAACCTTGCAAAGCCGGACAAATCGCTCGAATTCGGAGTGCGACGAGCGAATCAGAAAGCATGTCAGCTCGATTATATCAGACAAATTCAAACGCGATTCCAAGAACAACAAGACCTCCAATGGGTACCGCGTGTCCACGCAGGCTTCCAAGAAGGAGAGCTCCTCATCAAGACTGTCTCTGGAGGTTCAGCCCTCCACCGAATTACTCAGCCCTCCCCCGATGACATTCCGCGCGCCCTCGCCCAAATGGAGCGAGCAGCCGGATCGACCAGAAGTCTAGGAATGAATGCCCGGTCAATGGTCGACAATGTGTCATAAGACGGGCTCACGGAACGGGTTGACCGGAAATGGAGCTGAGAGCTCAATGGAAGCGGAAAGATTGACGCCAGTTTACTGTATACTTGTATAGACTTTTTCTAATAATCAGACAAATCAATTCAAAACACGGGTAATCTAATAAAGTAATTAACGACTTAATCACTCGTCTTATTCGGAAGAGTCTTTATAAGGCCCTGCTGATGTCCCAAATGTTTTGCGTTTACTAAAATAGAATTACATAAAGGTTCAACAAATTGAACTGTCGGAAATGGAAATTACGTGAACTTTCAACTGCTGTACAAGCCTCTTCTTGTCGCCAATTATAGAATCTACTGCGTAAATGTTGTCGTCAAGAAGTGAGTCAGCCACGGAGTTGCCCGAAAAACGAAATAATTACGCAGCGTTCGCAACTCGTTGAATTCTCGTAAACTTTGGCGAATTCTTCCTCAAGCCAAAAGAACGCTGTGTAACCCAATTTGACGTGCTTCCGATCGAAAAAATGGGAGTGTAAAAACGCATCGGTAAAAGTATTTAAAACGCCGCCGAAATGATCGACGATAAGCAAGTCTCTACTTTTCAACGATGCACACACTAACCGTTCTTGCTCTTCTGGTGGTGCTGGTGAACCAGATCGACGCCCAATGGGGATGGGGATCACCGTGGGGTGGTGCATGGGGAGGCCCTCCAGCACCATGGGGTAAGTCGTCAACAGCCAATTTTGAGATCTATTTTAAACTTCAGCTTACCCGGAAAACAACCCAAGATCTTTTTTTAAGAATAGAATGTAGTAAACATGCGAAACTATTAGGTTGGACGGAAAGTTCGTACGATTTTTTACTGCTGCTATTTTTTCTTGCGCTGATAGAAAAAGACAAACACAAATATATGGTATTGGTAGGGGACAGGCATCCCTATCTGGCACTACAACCCTCAGCCATCTTAAGCATGTACGAAGAGAGAACTTAATTTAGACATTTACCCATCTTTGGTCTACAAGTAGAGATCCTTGGCTGGTTTGTTTAACAAGGCATAATAAGAAACTGCTTTAGCACTGCTAAAAAGCTTCCTTTTGATGCTCTTAATATGCGTGAAGTATTCGGGGATTAAATCAAAACACAGCCAGAAAACTTGGCTTTAGCAAGACCCACCAAGTTTGAATATGATTTACAACAGTCGCTTGCCGATGCATTCCTATGGGTCTAACTATGATATGTCAAAACTAAAGACACTGCCTTACACTTAGGTACCCGTCCTTAGCCAATTGTTTTACTGCGTAACATGACAGAACTCAATGATTTATTTTTCAAAAACTCGCTTGTGAACTATCGGAGCAATTCGTAAAATTCAAAAAACAGCTCAAAGCAGTTTTCTAATCCTCCTTTTCTAGGGTGGAAAATTGAGCCTCTGTATCGTTCTACTACTTTATGAAGCAATGGGTAACCATTGTTAATTGTCAGCAAATCACATGCGTTTCTCTAGAGCTATATATTTTTGGCAATTTTGCCTCTTTACGCCAAACCCGAAGCGTCTATGATCCGGGTTACTCATGTAGCACGTAAAGGGCTACCCGTGTGCCTCACTGAACCCTGTTATACGGACAGACCATCATCAATGCGTGGAGTAATAAAAAAACTTTTTCAAGCGGGGCGTTTTTTGAAGATTTGGTTGAAACAATAGCTATTATTTTATCCCACAGACTTTTTTAAGAGTTTTAACTGTGGTTAACGTAGTTGGATGGACCACTAGAAATAGCCTAAAAAGTTTCAGAGCTTCAGCAAAAACGGTTTGGAAACTAGAGCTTGCATTCCGCACCCCACCCGAAACTACCCCAAAGCGGAGAACCTCTTATAATTATGCTCGTTTTGGCCGAACTAACGACTGGCACATATCACATAAATCTGCACGCTGTACTCTTGTATATACTAGGTATCTACGGTAGACAGTCGGTCGTGGCGCAAAAAAAAATAAATTTCAAAGTTGGGTAGCAAATCGTACGAACTTTCCGTCCAACCTAATAATATTAAATTAAAATAAGGACTTATTGTTAGTAGGCGTCCCGCTCTCATTTTTTACCGAATCGCTTTTAGGCGGATCAGGACTAGGACCATGGGGTGGCCCGTGGGAAGGCCCACCTGGACCATGGGGTAAGTGATTAGATGTGACAACCGGTCCGACAGGTGTTTGGCCGTTCCAATTACCAAATAACAAAAGTTCAGCCGAGACAATATTGTTTCCCACTGTTTTTTGTGGTCCTTGGAAAAAAGTCCAGAGTGGTTTTCAGTCTAAATTTAGTGAACGCACGCTTTAAAATCAAAAAGTAGAAAGTTTTTTGTTTTTAAGAATGGTTTGAGACATTTATTTCATTGATGAACGATGTTTAGGAGGACGCCCAGGACATCACCATCATCATCATCACCATAGCGACGGTCCAGGTGGTCCAGGGGATCGCTGGGGTGGTGATCAAGGTCGATGGGCCGGCCAACAAGGCCAGGGACAATGGGGAGGGCAGCAAGGAGGACAACAAGGCCAATGGGGCAACCAGCAACAAGGTGTCCAATGGGGTGGCCAACAAGGAGGCCAGCAAGGCGGACAAGGACAATGGGGAGGACAAGGTGGCCAACCAGGAGGCCAGGGGAGCCAACCAGGAGGACAAGGAGGCCAAGACCAATGGGGAGGGCAACAAGGAGGTCAACAACAAGGGCAAGACTGGGGACAACAAGGAGGACAACAGGGAGGCCAACAACAACCTGAACAGAGCTCTGGCCAACCTCGCAAAGTGAGCCGAGAAGAAGATCTGAATGTCCCCACCCAGAACTTCCCATCCAGAAATGTAGTTGCCCGAGATGCCCCACCAGGCTTCGAAAGCCCTAGCATTCCAGATCCCCCATCCAAATAAATCGCCATGACCTCAAAGAAAAAGTGTGCTCTATGATCTCCACCAATTAAAGCCAATAAACATTTACGATTGATTGTAGTCTTAATGATATTGACGTGGGAAGCAGAATAATGCGAGACTTTCTTGTTAAAAATTCTAAGGGTAGGCAATTGGAAAAAGACTTGTGAAGGTCACAAAGAAGGGCTTACTTGACACACCCAAATACTCTTTGTTTTGTTCAAAGCGCAACAACAATTTTACGATGGTAAGAGTCATAAAGTAGGTTTAGATCAACAATAGAAATCGTCCTGCTTGTTCCTGCCGCCACCTCAAAATTTATTGCCAAAAAATGTCGAAAATTTTTTAAGAACAAGAATTTGCCGTTCTTTTGGCAAAATTCTGGCATTTCGCATCACGAAAATAGCGGCTCGCGCCCGAAATAAAAATTGGAAAATATTTTTTCTCGATAGAGATGATTCTTCATGGAGTTGCAGCGTAAATTCACATTCGACGATCCTGAAGACAGTTATTGGAACGACAATGACAGCCAGAATTCTTTCTTTGCAGATCAAAAGAATGCCGTAGGTTTTCTATCGGCTAATTAAAACTTCTACTTTTAGACCGTAGCACGGCAAGTGTTAGACGATCTGTATGAAGTGGATTTTGATATCCCCGATGAGGACCTCCCTGAACCTCCGAGCAATGATAACAACGAGTTGTCTGAGGGGTCTTCAAATAAAGTTTTCTTCGACGATCAACCGAAAGTCTTTCCCGAACAACTCCACAAACCTCACTTACTTGGTGCTAATAAATTGGTAAGGGGTTTTTATTTTGTCTTTTATGTTTTTAGAATGAAAGTCCAAGGCCCAGACGACCTCTGGGAAGTTCGTCGATGATATCTGATTGTAGTTTTACGTCGTTTTCTAGCGATGCGACAGTTCATTTGGATTATGCGCGACTGAAGAGCGAGCATCACAAACTTCAGAAGTACCTTGACGTAAGTATCCATTTTTGTGCATAATAGACCCTTTTAGCGGGTAAGATCTGAGAGGTTTGAGCCACCATCAGTAGAAACAACAATAAAACGACTGCGAAGATGCGAGCCTGTAGCCTTGGACTTCTATAAATCTAAACAAGACAAGACTGAACTCTTGGATGAAGCTATTAATTCTCAGGATACTGATGTAATATTAACCGTACGTTTCTCAACCACTTGTTACCTATATTTTTAGGTAGTACTTTTCTTAAAGAGAACGCTGATTTCTTCTATATTCCGTGAGATTTTGATTTTCAAACCAGAAGCCGCTGAAGTTTACGTCACTTATCTTCGAGAATGTAATGAGACAAACGAGCTGATCGATACCTTATTGTAAGTTGGTCATATTTTTAGTTTTTAGTAAGCTATCTTTAAACCAATGCTATTTTCTTTCTTGCAGCTCTCTCGGACGGAGTGATGAAGCGGCAATGGTCGAGTTTCAATGTGCAGTAAAGAAGTGTCACACGGCATCGAAGATTAATAATCTAAAGAAGTGTTTGATCAGCGGATTCAGCGATCCGACCCTCAGTGCGGAAGCCAAGTTTGTCGAAGAATACATTCATCTGATTGAGCGACAAGTCCCTATTGATGTGGGTTTTGATTTTCTTATTATTTTGGTTATATTGTTTTAGTCATCAGATGAAGAGGAAAACAAGGCCGGGACTAATGAGATCTTCAAGCAATTCCCCAAGAAAGCCTCTCTAATCGGGCAACCCCTATTGACAACTCTCTATTATTGTTGTTTGTATCATTACAATCTCCCAGTTGTAAGTTTTGTCTCAAATATATTTATATCTTTGTCGTTTAGAACGTCTATGCAAGTCCATTGTCTTTTAAATCGACCTTCAACATCAATGAAAAGGCGTTCTTTTGGATGGCGGCCTCAGCCTTGTGCAGGAAGAAGCAGTATGGAGAAATTGAACGGCTTTTGACCTGCAAAAAGATGATTGTTTCCCAGAAACTCGTCTGTCCTTTCCCGTGGACAGTCTTCTTTCAACTGGTTGCCAAATATGGACCCCCAAATAAAGAGGTAATTGATATTTTTGTTGTGCAATATTGAACTTTTCAGATACTTACAAAATGGCTTGGCGCAATTAGTGATGTAAATGAACGACTTAAAGTCGCCGAACAATTTGGCGAACTAACAGCTGGTGTTCAAATCGAGGCGATCAACTCATTAAAAGATAAACAGAAGTTGGTCAACTTGATGAACAAGCTAAATCCAAAGTCTGTCGAATATAACAAGGCCCAACTCATACTGTCCAATACGGTAGGTGCAGACTTTGTAACGGAAGTGATTCTTTATTTATTATCTTCTTGTTGTTTCAGGCGAATAAATGGAAAAACTAACCACGAAACCCAGTGTTTCCGCGCTGATAACATGTACCATACGGATTATCTTATCATTAATTCCTTCGGGTGATTCATTATACAGCTTTTCACTTACTACACTCTGTGATTTCGAACAAATTCCTACCAGAATAAAACATCGAGAACTCCATGATATTCGAGGGCATAATAAATATTTTTGCTAAAAGTTATATTTTTTGTCGGTATTGTGTAACGAGTGATTATCCGGCAATCTCTTACGGACTGGTCGTCTTTCTTTTGTAAATGATCAAAGGGCCGCGGATCAGATTGTTTGCAACACATGCTCCTGATGGGAAGAAAGTCTCTTGTAAGCAAAGAATTTCGGTCCAAATCGTTTCTCTGGAACAATGTTTTCGCCGACATCTCACCCCCTCCCCCCTTTTTTTTGCTTCTTTTGGCTTCTTTCATTTGCGGCCGGATCGAAGATATTGATCTGGTTTCGGTATCGTTTACAGTTTTGTTTATAAGGAAATGAACAAGGCCTTAAAATGCGATCCGAATAATCTGGAGCAAGGTGTTATTATCGGCCGGAGCTGCTATCTGATCGTTGCACTTTTCGGAGAGACGTTCGACCTTGGGTTCTCTTGATTACAGCTGTCTATCTAGTATAATATATTTTTTTCGAATTAGCCGGACGCATAGTCGGTTTAATTTATTGGTCGTCTCTCCTGAGGGGCACCTTGTTGTCTTTTCATGAAATGTTTACGTATACATCATAGATCATGAGAAAGTATCCCACCGCGAAAACCTCGGACCTGCAATTTCTCGATTTTGAACGAATTTTTTCGGAAAAAAAAATATTTTTTTGATCAGTTGCAGAATTCTGTTAGATTAATTTCCCACATCAAAATACACTTCTTTTGGCTCTTCGAACCGTCAAATTATTCAAAAAATTATAATTTTTTCGCGATTCTTCGGAACAAATAAATTTTCATTTTGGATTGCACAGGAGCAGTGAAGACGTTCAGTTTTACCGTTTTCCCTGCCCGACGATGGTCAAAAAGACTAAACATATCAGGCAAGGTCGTGCTAGTGAAAGCACAGATAATCAGAAGGTTGAGGAGGTGACACCTTGGGTTGAGAATGGATCATGTCCCGTTCCGATGGTTATGTGCTGCAATAAAGGTAAACTCTTGCGTTTGAAAGTGTTTTCTTTGCGTTTAGGAGAGGGAAAAGAACGCCTTACGTAATAGTGAGGATCACCGGACTGACCTAGAGCTTTTGATTTGGCTCTATGCGCTCTTTGACTATAGTGATCGAGTATAAGATTGGCGGGTCTGCGATAGGGTATAGTTGATTGAAAAAACATGACTGAATGTATGCTTGTGTTGAGTTTGAATATGATGTAAGGCTCTAATTATAAATTTGACGTTTCTTCTGTTTTTCGATATTTGACTGCTAAATTTGAGTTGAATTTTTGCACCGAAGTCGGTACAATTTCTCTTTCGTACTAACTAACACCAGAAAAAGCGTATAACTGATTTTTTAGTTATTTCAATATCATACATCCTGATAAATTTTCAGGAGAACCAGTTGGGGAAACCGATGGAGTACGGATGTTCTGTTCGAGCAAGGACTGCACAATAAACAATGTTCTCCATAAACAGTGCTTTGAGGAGCTGGAGATTGGCTTAATTAAGATCCTTCAAAATAAAGGTAATTCTTTGTTTAAATCAAGGTGCTTTGACGTTTAGGGTCGGCTAGAAGATGGACGGAGGATCAACGAATGAGTAATTTGTGGACGAAGAAGGGAATGAATATACTCGCAAGGTTTTTACGTTGTAAATGTTCAAAAGGGATATTGGATAAGCGGGAAGATTTTAGAATGGTAAAGAATATTACACTTGGCCATTTCGGAAATTTCCTCAATATTTATATGATTTACGTAATTTATTTTGTTTTAGCCTGAGAAACCGACAGTTGTGGAGGTGTTCCCTAAAGCTGAGCACATACATGCCCCTAAAATAAAGAAACGAGAGTTACCATCGCTAAATACTGGTCCGAGATCAACTGTTACTGCCCGAAATGCTGCGTCGTAAGTCGATTCGTGTTTGAATATTTTTGTTTTTAGATCACGAAGGCTGGGAAAGTTCAATCCACACTTTATGGACTGCCATAGCGATGAAGAGGATCTACCAACACTTAGGGTAATATAATTTATTTATGTTACAGGGGAAATTCCCCAACTGAGATGCTCTGCTTTTGTTTAAACTTGGCACAACTTTAAAATATTTTTTTCCAAGACGCACGCCATCTGTTGATATTTAATTTCAATTAGACATTTAGAGCTCCCTTCCGTCCTCTCCGGCCACGATAGCTAAGCCAAAACCACTGAAGTCACTTATACAAAAGGAAAAGATAAAATTGAATTATCTTTCCAAGGTAAAGGACGCCAAACCTGCTGTCTCACCTCCGCCAAATCCTGATTGGCCTAGTTTAGAAGGAGAAGATGAGAAATCGAGTCCTGTTAGACAGCCACAAACCCCACCTAAGGAATTGGCAAGACCTAGGAAGACATTCTCCGAGGTAACACAACAATGTAAACCCAAAGTTACGAAGAAACCGCCAGAAGATAACGTCTACAAGGTGTTAAGTAGAAAGGATCTTGAGATTAGAAGACTTCCCGGATGTCGAAAACCTTCAGAACCAAGAAATTCAGAGAGTGAGAGAAGCATGACTAGTAGAAGAACGAGTGAAAGTACTTCAGAGATTGGAAGGGGCAAGGAGGATGTAAAAGATCTGGAAAAGAATGATGATTCAGCTAGTTCTGTGGGAGGAACTAGAGAGGATAAGGTGAGTTAGATGTTAGTTGGTTATATTTTGAATTTTATCGTAGGTCAAACCTCTTCAAATCCGCACCGAATTGTATCATACCGGCCCGATCCCAGGTCTAGCTCATGAATTGATGGCCGCCTCTCCGGTTGACGTGTGCCGTTCTACTCCGTCCATAGTTTTCCATAATTCGCGCCCTCCATCGTCTCTATCATTCTCAGAGAAATCAAGCGCAACTTTTGAAAGCGATGAAAATGTAAAACCCCCTCCAGTTTCGATTGCGGAGACCTTCAAATCGATTCGTCTTCGCTCGGCTCTAACAAGCCAGTTTTTGGATCTGGACAAGTACGACTTTGGCCCCAAATATAAGACCAACGAGGCGTTTATCCAGTCTCTGATCCGGGATGCCACTGATTTCTTCCAGCCCCCGCCATTTCTGGACGAACTCGGCTTCAATCCGGCCCTCTGGTCACCCATTTAGGATTGCTTTTGCAGGATAAACTTGAATCCACGTTCTATTCGAGTTTATTTTTTGATAAACCGTTTAAATTTGTATACACCCACTTTTATTTTCCACATTTGGTTTCATTTTTCTAGCCCAGATTCTTATTTTCCCAAGTTGATCTCCGTTAAGCCTTATTTGTTGTCTTCCCCACCATCCCCGTTCATGTGTATTTTTGTTATTGTGTTTAAATTTATTTTCATTCCGAAAAAATAAAAACAGTGCTATTGGCTTAGATTAGGTGGACTGAGGATAGTGTTATAATTTGTTCACGAAATATTACGTAATTTTGCATGGAAGTACGTTTGCCTTGACGCATCAGGAAAATCAAGGCCGGGGAAATGCTCGTTTTGAGGAAGAATGCGACGAAAAGTCTTAATCAATATGGAAATAATTTTTTTCCGTATTTACTGTAGCGAAAAGACGAATATTTGAAATTTTTCGGCTAACAGGGGAAGTACTTCAAGTGTGATGCTCAGATTTTCTTTAAATTTTGCACACACATCGGGTATGGACTAAATATCAATTCCTGAAAGTTTTAGCTCGCGCTTTGCGGGCGCCGCCGAGATATCGAACGATTTTTGCCGCCGAGAGAGCACGCTAAACGTGGAGAGCGGTCAGAGAGAAGAGCGCTTTTTGGCCATAACTTTGGCAGTTTCGTGCGGAAAAATTTGATTTTTTGTAGAAACATTATTCTTTACAGTTGAAATAGGCATGAAACTTTTCGTGCCGAAATTCGGCAAAAAGTCCTAAATTTTCGCCGACTTTTAATCTAAAAATCTCGGTTGTTTCTGTAAAGCGCGAGCTAGGATTCTCGCATATATCTTAGAAAAAATTATTCTAAATTTATGCCAAGTTTCATCAAAATCTGAGCGTCACACTTCAAGTACTTCCCTTGTAAATAAAACGCAAAGATGTACGGTATATATCCCAATAAAACTAGGGTGTTTGTACCGTTACGTTCGAAGAAGAGACATCGGGTGATCTTTAAAGGTCACCTCGTTTTCTTTTCTCCACCCCTCCATTGGAATGTCGTAACTCGTCGAGTCCCGCTGATCTCGAGAGTTTCTCAGGGAATTCCTTTTTTGCATTTGCACTTTTGATCGATTGGACTGTAATGATGAGCCCTTCGTTTCATGGGTAGTGATGACGAAATAACTCGATCCCCCGACCAGATATCGACCACCTCCCGTCCGACTTGAGCAGAAAAGTCGTGTTTCAAAGGGCAAAGACCCCCTTAAATTTAAGAAAGACGCGGCTGCAGCCCCGTTATCATCACAGAAAAAGCCCATTGCGCCGGGCGATTCGCTCTCCCGCTCTCACCACCACAGAAAAGGTGTATGGCGACGATCGACTGACTTTCATGCCCACAATATTAGGGTAGTTATTGATCTCAACGCAGCTTGGCCGGTGCTGTTCTTACCTGGGAGTTTGTTCAACTTAATTTTGCCGAGTTCCTGTGAGTTTCCTTCGATTTTCTTTCATCTATTTTTGGTTTAGACCTAGTTTTAGTGCATTTTCGTCCTGCAAAGGAATATTTGCTGAGCATTCCTGATTAAACGGTGATAAAGGAGAAGGGGATGCCAATGCTTAACATCTCCTGTCACATCACCGATCCCTCGGGTGTCACGAGGCGGTACACTGTTAAGACGGAGGAGAATTCGTCCGTTCAACAACTCCTTGATAGGATTCAAAGTCGATTCCCTCAAACGTTGACGAGAATCCAAAGGAATGACAGGATAAACAATGAGCCAGCACATATTTTATTCTTCGACGAGCCCGTTGAACCCGGAGATGAATTCTTTTTTGGCTTCGAGCCAGAAGAGGTGAGTGTCATTTCTTTTTGAAGTGCTTCGGTTTTAGATCGGCGTCAGATTGCTTCAATCGACGTAGGGTAAGATGACACAAAATGAGATTTTTACCCACTATAAAGATGTATTTTAGACCCAATGCCTTCAGAAGGCGTCCCCCACAACTTCAACCCCACCTCCACAACCAACTGCGAACGAAAGTTCTTTCCGTGAAAAGTTGTCACCAGTAATTAACATGCCGATTCTTCTGGAAGAGCCGATCTCAAACAGTACTCAGCCTATTTACATGACGTCATCGTTCCCAGAGTCCTCAACATTGACGCCACCATCTCAAACATCAGCGGCAATTGTACCAATTGCGCCGTTCCAGGCAGAGCAGTATTCAGAAACCCCGACCCATCTGACTTCCTCGTTGGCTACGATGACGGTGGAGAAGGTTCTGCAAGGTTGTCGGAAGGCCGAAGTGATCTATGAGAAGTTGAAGCGGGCCGAGTCCATTCTTCCTGCAGAAAGACAACTTTTGGTGCGGACTGCGGGCAGATGGCTTATGGATTGTTGCGCAACGTGAGTTCAAAAGCTAAAATATATTTTGAATGACATTGAAGGAGCACTCCCAAATCTCAATTTTAGACGAATGAAACCCACCTCTGCAGAACGCGCCTTCTTCGCAAGAGAATTTTTTGGCAAACTCCCCAACTTCCAATATGAAATTGTAAGTACAGTAATCCAGTGGGGATGGAAATGGTTTTAGAAGGACTTCCACAACAGTCAGAGCCGCGGCTTCCTTGATGTTTTTATCTACAACGAAAGGGATCGGAAGAGTCGAGCGGGCGAATTGAATCGCCCCTTTATTCCGTCGGATGCGCTGGTTAAGAGCTTGAAAAGGAAATTCAGCAAGGTCAGCGATGGCCAAGGAAATAAAATCGAGGATCTTGGCATGTAAGTCACATATTTTATATGAAAGTGTCATAAGTCTGGTCATGATTAAAATTGGAGACTTAAAAGTTCTTTTACAACCAATAGAATCTTCTCTTATCAGTAATGAAATTAAGAAATACTGTCTTATCAAAGGTAAAAGTCCATTTTTTTGTTTGCTCTGAAAAAGTATGGAACAGTGATAAGAGACTGATTATTACAGTCGTAAACGGGTCTGTAAAAAATGGGTTTGCGAGAAAACTGTAGTCTTATCAGTTCTCTTATCAATAAAAGAAAAGATTATTGATTTTGAAATCATTGGGTTACTGTAACTTTTCATTTTAGTGGTCCATTTCCGACTGAACTTACTGTGCCCACTGATACGATCACTTCCTTGTCGTATTTGGAGGAGGATCCGGCGGCTGTAAGTTTGATTTCCAGAATTTTTAAAGTGACTTTTAATACTTTATGTTTAACGTATCTTTTTCAGTTCGAGCTCCGATTTGCCGAAGTAATAATCCGAGATTTCCCTAATCAAGTGGCCGAGAGATTGGCGGAGCGATGGGAATTCGAGATTGCTCCGAAAATTGTGAAATATGTGAAGAAGGTGAATTTCGAATTCTACAATAAGGCCTCAGAAGGAATCGCTGACAAGGAGGGACAACATGGATTAATTGCCCTCAAATTGATTCCATTTTTGGTGAGGAGAGTCTACAAAGACCACAGTAAACTCAGTTACATCATCGTCTGTTTGAAGGTGAGAGATTATTTTTTTGAGTGGAATTTCCATTACTTTTGAGAGGAAATGTTCTCGAATTTTTTTGATTCTTTAAAAAAACATTTTAATGATGTTTTAGGAACTAGACGATGCTGTAATGCTAAATTCAATGAGAGAAAGGCACGATGCCGGCCCAGTCATCTTCACAGACAACAATCAATACCGAATAGTTGTCATGGATAAGATGATTAGATGTGAACAGTCGGCCGCATTGGCTTTGGAAAAGCTTCTCAAGGCTTATTATGTCTACTCGTTGCCCCTGAGTTCGATGAGGAAAACATTGTTCTTATTTATCTTAACCTTTTTCCAAATCTCACCCAAAGCAACGAGTGCCTTCAAGGAGACCGTCAAGTGTATTATGACCACTTCATAGGCATTTGGGACCCATTTTAAATATCCAACTGTTTCCGCAAACTCTTCTTTTATGTGATACGAATCTTACACTACTTTTTTCACAGAGCCTTTAATTAATACGGGTCTTTTTTGGCCATTCCACTGGTTTATTCAAAAATCTTCGACATTTTCTTTCTTCCGACATTCAAAGGAACCGATTTTTTATTGTTATTGATTGGATCTTTTAATAAATATTACTTATGGAGATTACGATGGTTGAATTCTGGACTTTGGTCGGAAATTTGTTGTATTGTTTGAATCTTCACATTAATTTTATCTTTCCTTTCGGAAATCAGAGATGACGTTGATGTTATTCAAAGATCTCATACATTCTGTTTATTTGTTTGTTTTTTAAAACAACTGTTTTGTCGCCTATCGTATCAATAACCAATGTTCAACATTGGAAGGAACAAGTTGTTCTCCAAATGTAGAGGAAAAACATCCATTGATATATGACAGCAGGCTTGCACACATATCTACATCCCAGTTTTCGTACGCAGGTACTTTATCCAGCTCCCAAATTAATCGTTAAAAGTTGCCAGCAAGGTCTTTGCAGTCAATAACTGAGATGTTCAACGGACTTTGAAGGCGGTAGAAAATCAGAGGGACCGTCCTTGGCGCACCAATTCCGAGTTTTATAATTCTTCCAAATGTCGCCTGGTTTGGTATTTTAGGATACACGCTGCCTGGCCTAAAGTCCAGCTATGCGAGGATTCTATAACGTGGCGATTCAATGTTTACATTTTTCCCGAGATAACGCGAGCCATCAAGCACTCATTTCATACAATACACACTGCGTCCCGTCGACTTTATTTTTGGTATTCTTTGAGTTGTGAAACAGAATTACTCTGAAACGTTTCTATTTTTGTCCTACCATCCGTCAATCCATACTATGTGTTTTGTTACATTACTTTTAAAAATACTTTTTGGGTACAGTTTGTAATTAATGTTCTTATTGACGGAGGTCTCAAAGGTCCTTTCAGAAGTCATAGGGCACCCCAAAGATAAATAACTCGTACTTTCGTATCAGTTATGTATTTTTTATCGCTTCTTGTTTACACTATCAGCCTGTTTCAAAGAACAGAGTCGGATAGTTTGAGTTGTTATTGGAAAAGGTGATCTGATAATCTTTGAAAATTTAAGGACAGAAGAAATTAGAGAAATTAACAAGAACGCTTTATTATTAGTCCGGACTTTGTTGAGAGCTAAAGAAGATTCTTGAGAGCCATTAAACCAAACTGCAGCTCATTTTTGAGTAAAATTTAGGCCGGATTAGGCCTTAAGTCATCCTAGGTTAAATTTTGACTAACTTGAAGACAAACCGAACCTTCAAGATTTAGTGGGTTCTCAAAAGAGCATCCAGGCCCCAGCTAAAGTCATCCGAGCAAATATGAGTTACAGTTTAAGGTATATTATTATCACAGTCGTCCATATTTTTTTCGGATATGGATACGTATACGGCTGCGTATATTCATACGAACATCTTCCAAGCTCACAAAATTTGGTCCAAAAACTGTTCAGAAATCTTACAAAAGAAATTTTTGATGTTTTCTTAAAGTGCTCTGTTGCTTTTGCTTGTATAATATTTGTAGGACATTCAGATACTGGAGTGGTCTACATTTGTACAAAAAAAAATAAAAATTTTAGCCGCCTTTCGGTAATTATCGGCCAAAAATGTCCGCATCCGAATGGACAATTTTTGATGTATCGTACATTCGTATCCAATCACCATCTCCAATATTCATTCCCAATACATCCATCGGCCTGAGGATTCCGTTATAAATTCCGTGTAAATCATCTTCAATTCATGAGAATCCATATATGCTGTGACAAAACAATTATCATCAACACCAGAGAATGGGTCAAAACGGGTTTAGCGCGAACTATTTTTAGTCAGCGACCGCTCATTTTCGGTCGCAGAATCAAGAGCATTTATTAATAGAAGCGGAAATTGTGGTTCCCCGCAGACGAGTAAAAGGTACACTACATTACTGCAGGGAAAAATAACGTGAAGAAAAGATGGACAAGACGAGGGGGCTGTTGAAAAGAAGCATGACCAGGCCGGGCTGTTGCCAACTCCAAGTCCGTATCCTGTCCCAATCAAAGTCGGCTCCCTTCGACTACAAGGGGGGACTTGATCCAGTGGCAAAAAACAGCCACCGCCAGTTATATGAAATCTGTTTGAAATCTATCAACCAAACAACGCCTCCAATCCATATTTCGTCCATTTACAAACATGTATATTTTAAGTCATTCATCGAGTTGTTGTGAGTGTATATGTCTATTTTTGGCTTCTGATTTTTCCTTTTTCTTAGACATGAAGCCCTCCGCTTCATTATTTCGTAAGGAATTCAACATGAATTCTCGCACAACCTTATCCATCCAAACGTATCAAAAATTTCTCCCCCAAATCTCCGCAAGAATATTCTCGTATCTTCTGCGGCAAGAGGAGAGATGATCTTTGTCGTAATGAGAGCGTTATTTACTTTACGACATTTGCGGAGATAAAGAGAAGCCCTCGCCGATCGAAGAGGACTCTCCGCATACTTTGGACCCCAAAATGTCCCGATGAAAAACATGTGATCGGCGGTGATGTGGGGATCCTTTTGAAAATACGACGTTATTTATGCGCCGCTGAGACATCGTTTTACGAATGATATAATTCTCAGGGAAAGGTCAGTGGGATCGGAGATCACTTGAGTCTTGGCCTGATCTTTCTTTTTTTACTGAAGAGTGGTACATTCAAATACCAGTTGAATAAATATTACTGCGAACAAAGTTCTTTAAAATCCGCTTTAGCAATCTGAAGGAATAAGAAATATCATTTACCCCATTTTTTTTAAACTTACGGCATCTGTCATCTCTATAGTACCAAAAAGATGAACTTGTTTATCTTCAGAAGTCCCTAGAATAGTGTACAAGCCGTCTGCGGTCAATATTATTTGAGATAAAAAAGTTCAAGAACTTGTTTATGTCTATAATGCTGGTTTAAAGTCCAAAAATAGTTGCTGTTTTTGATCATGCACTAGTACAGTAATGCACATCAACCTTGAAAAAACGGGTTCAGTTGAGTTATAATAAATAGTAAGTATGACAAATTACTGTTTCAGATTGGCTAACTTTTATTATCGTATCAAAAGGAGCACCACTCTCCTTACGGTTGGAACGCTTCGTTTTGTAGCCTTTGTTTATTTCCCTACAGTATCCATTTCCGACCAATGATGCAAACCGCTAATTTTTAAAGGCCCCGAGCAAAGAACGGAGAGGAATTCTCCGTTTGCTCATCAAAAAAGACGTTTTTATTCAGCTGAAAGTCAGAGAATGTTCACTTTTAAAGATTCTTGTCTAGTCTACTATGAGGCTGAATGTTTGATCAGGCCTTTTGCATTGATTGTCGTTGAAATTAGCAAACCTTTAAAGATTGAAATTGGTTTTTATTCTCCAGACAAAACTTTTGCACGTTGGGGCTTCTTGTGAGCAATTCTTTTCCGTGGCTTCCCAGACTAGACTATGAAAGGACAATATCCAATCCTATGATCAGTGATGATTAGGAATTCCCTCATGCATTTTTTAGAACAACTGACTAATTTCTGAGATCTTTGGCCGTTCCGACATGTCTTGGATCGCGATTCCCCCTTTTAAACTGAGGGTGGAGGGCAAAGTACATGGCCGATGAATTACTATACTGTAAGACTTCCGGTGCTATTTTCGAAATGGTTCAATGTCTGTAGTGTAAATTGTTCGATCATCTCTATAGTAACAAATGAGTTCGGTGACTTTTAAAATATCAATTTCGTAAGGTCACAGACCTACTGATAAGTCATCGAAAGAGACAAGTCGGTTCTGTAGCTTAAAAAAAACTGACAAAAACTGGAACGAGCCAAATGGTTTTTGCAGCTATTTCCTTGCAAATTTCATGAAATTTGCATTAATTTCACGCTTTAACAACCTTGGCAATACATCGTTCTTGGTCTCTTCCTGCTGACGAACAGGCCGAAAAGGAAGTACAGGACAGGACACCTTTCGGCATAAATTTCGGATATCATTGGGTTTTTCCGACCTTTTTGCTGATGTACCGTCCTCTACAGTAAACCATATTATTATATGATTACAAACATTCTTTATTCTCCGTTTTCTATCAGACCCATTCTTACACTCGTCAACCCAATTCTGATCAGTCTGAAAGGACTCTCCAGGATTGATAACCCCCTCAAAATACGTTGGCGATATTTTTATCGGCGCTTTCATTGAAACCGCGGTCTAAAAGAGTCGTTGCTCTTTAAAAGGCAGAGTCTGTTTCTTTAAAGACGACAAACGATGGGGTTCACGTGAAAGGGAGAACTCGGGTTACGACTCGTATCAAGAGAGACTTCATTTATATTTGAGACAAGAATTAATCATTACGAATGGGAGAGAAAACAGTCGCGAGGGAGAGGGGAAGAGGGATCAGAGTACACCATCGGCATGATAAGAGGAGAAGATTTGATCGGAGGAGAGGAAAAGGTCAATCATATGGTTGGGTTGTACTGTAAGAGGACAGCTCAAATAATGTAGTCCAAAAGAATTGAGACAAAAATCTTAAGGTATCACCCCAAAATACCAAAAATTAAAAAGCGAAAACTCAAAATCTACAGTAAAATTTTCAAAATTTTATAGTAATCCTTACCTACTACAATATCATTAATAACGAAGCCTATCTAAGAATAATATAAAACCTCAGTCCCTCCCTCGAATTACAACACAAATGACATGCTTGGAATCCAAATCATCAGTCTCTTGCAGATACAGTAAGAAACAACTTCCGCAAAAAAACAGTAAAAGTGATGAAACTCTGACCTTTCACGTGAAGAACAATGACTGGCAGAGGAATTCGGAGAAGAAACTGACCAACAAATTTCACAGCAAAATAAATACATCCTCCCAGAAAATTCTACTATTCACGTGAAAAAGAGTTACATTATTTCAGAAGACGACTAAAATAATACGTGCGACAATGGCGGAGAAAGGTTACGAAACAAATCTTCCAGATGCCACACGTTTTTTTTATGCCTCATCAATCAAGGAACATCTCAACCACCAAGGCTTTAGACCTTTAAAGATCACAAAAGAAGCAATTTCCTTGAAATTCTCGTAAAAGTATAGTAACTGTAAGAGTCTAAAGTATAGCTAACAGTTGGTCCTTGCACGAGGCGAACATTTCTCTTATCAGTTATTTGATTTTTAAAAGTTACGGCGCTTTTTTAAAGATCGGAACCCTGACATTTCATGACACTGAAAATCAATCAACGTCTGATAACCGGCGTTCCACTTTCCGCTAGGTTATTAGCGTTCTGTTTTAGCTTGGGAAAGCCAACAACGAACATGTGCAAGTAAAACACACGCCGCTGGGAACACACAAAATCACGTGAACGCTATTTTTAATAAAATTTTAAACATCCTCCAAGGTGAGCAAGGTTACAAAAGTGCACCTGCTATTTTTGAATGTTGCCTAAGGTCATGAAGCAAACCCTGGTGACTTTTTACTGCCATGTTTGGTTGTTTGGGTGTCTTCGCTATAATTATGGACTATTTTGAACAAAATTTTAACCACCCTCCAGGGTGATCTATTAAACAAAAGTGCAATTTATATTTTTGAATGTTGCCTGAGGTCATCAAGCGGTCATATTTGGTTGTTTGGGTGTCTTCTCTATAGTTATGGTTACCATAATCTCTGCTGATTACTTTTTTGTCCAAAAATCAATATTTTACTGTGCCAAATGGGCGGAGTTTGATAGCGAAGCAAGAGATCAGGATGGGCAATGAGAACCGAGAACTCAAATCCGTGATTAAAAATGGGAGGGATCGGAGGACTAGACAGCATCGAAATCTGTGAAACTTCCGAGAAAAAAACGAAACACAGAGTGTCTACAAACCAGACAGACATTACACACTATCAGCTGACAAGAATTATTCGAAATAGCACGAGAAAGTGCAAGAATCCGCAAACATAGTGTTGATCCCAAAGAGAGTTCAGAGAATTTCCAACTTACCAACCAGACAAACGAGAGATCAAGCGCCGAAAGGAGACTTCAAACATTGATTAGAGACTCTTCCACCCACCGAAACCACAGACTTCTGCCCCTCCGAAACACCAAACCAACAACAGAGGGAGCAGAAAACGCGGAGAGAGCGAGCAAAGAACGTAGGGCGCAGACGCGGGCGGGCGGGGAACGGGGCGAACCTCGTGCAACGAAAAGGCGGGGAGAAAACCCCGAGAGAAAATCTCATCAATTTTGCTGGCAACCCTCCCCTCGTCCCGCGAATATAAAAGGGCTCGGCGATCGCCAAGAACCATCAACCATTGACCAATTCTCACATCTCATCTACACTTCAAAATGCCTCCAATCGGATTGTCCATCGCTGAATGCGAACAGCTCAAATCTCGTGTCTTCGACGACTTCCAGAATGAACCAACACTCCAGAAGCGCACAATCTCCACTTTCATGGATTCGACCTCTTTCAAATCGCTGGTAAAGGAGATTGACACCTTCATCTTTGACGCTGATGGTAAGTTGTTTTATCCTTATTTTTCCTGTTAGATAGGGAGTTTAGGTAGAAATAGCACGATTTAGGTACCATATTTTTAGAAAAGGAAAGAGTATTCCAACCCAAATCCAAATTTAGGTAACAGTTTTTGAAGATCGAAAGTTTTAGATCTCATTTCTTACATTTTCTGATGGGATAAGTTCTTTTCTTGCCGTTTCGGAGTTTTAAAAGGGTCTTCTCGTATAAATAAAAGGGTTTGAGACTTCTGAACAAAAAACATTTCTTTGATGTGGCAAACAAGATTGATAACGGGTTCTTGGTGTTTGTTATCAACAATTTGATTCTTTTACTGATGTTCGCATAATTTCAGGTGTTCTCTGGTTGGGAGAAGACGCCATCCCAGGATCGCCGGCCTTTATCGAGTACCTGATCCGTCTGAAGAAGAGGATCATCATCCTCACCAACAATGCCACCAAATCCCGTGCCGTCTACGCCAAGAAGCTGGCCAAGCTCGGATACAACGAATCGGTCAGCAACAAGAACACCATTGTGAACCCTGCCGCCGTTGTCGCCGATACTCTTCATCGTTCTGGGATCAAGGATTCCAACAAGAAGGTCTACTTGATCGGTGGCCAAGGCGTGAAGGACGAATTGACTGAGTTGGACATTGAATACTTTGGTGATGGTCCCGATCCAATCGAGAACCAGGAATCATCCAAGGGAGCCGCCTTCTTGTACGATATTGAACTTGAAGAAGAGGTGAACCAAGTTGGAGCTGTGGTCGTTGGATACGAGAAACACTTTAACTACCTCAAGCTCATGAAGGCCGCCAACTATCTGCAAGAAGGGGACTGTCTCTTCGTGGCCACCAATGAAGATGAAACTTGCCCTGGACCCAACCCCAATACCATCATCCCAGATGCCGGACCACTGGTTGCTGCCGTCAAAACCGCCTCTGGCCGTGATCCATTGGTCGTTGGCAAACCAAACACCCCAGCCTTCGAGTACATTCAGAGGCGATGGAACGTGGACCCCTCCAGAACCATGATGATCGGCGATCGTACCAACACTGACGTCAAATTCGGCCGCGACCATGGATTGAGGACCATGTTGGTGTTGTCCGGCTGTCATCAAGTCGAAGACATCCAGGAGAACTTCGAGAACCAGAGGTTAGACATGGTCCCCGACTTCTACGCTAAGAATCTCGGCTCGTTAGTCCCAAAACGACCAACAACCGCCTATTATTAAAATGCTTCGCATTCTTGTTAGTCTTTCACGTTTTTGACTTGCGAAATCTCTTCGTTCACAGTTATTTTTTTGTTGTCTAGTTTGGCTATTGTATAGTCATTATTGTTAATCCTGCAATACGTGTATTTTATCTATTTTGCTGATTGTGGCCCAGCCAAACTAGTTGTACTAAACACCCTTTTAGAATCAGACATATTCTCAAGATGTAAATAAATTATTATTGCACTATTTGATCGGCCTTTAGGACGTTGAGTCGCGTAGTCGGCGAACACACAGTGAAAAAGAAATAAAAATAGCAGTTTTTTATAAAATTGACATTTTGTGAAAAAGGTGGTATTTTGTCTTTTGGTGCAATTTTTTTACTAATAGAATTGAGTGATTTGATAATGGTGAAGTAGAAAGAGTAGACGCTGCAGTGATCCTTGGTTCCAAAGTTGAAAGACGAGATGGCAGGAGTGTATTAGCAAATTGGTCGATTTTTTGCGAAATTTGTAGCCGAGTCGAAACAAAAACAGTTGTTCATCGATAATACCTAGAGAATCATTTAGGTGGGAACAGTAATAGAATGCTTCACGTGGGGGATGGTAGTAATACGTTCAAAAGAAGTGGCATTGGCGGTGTCCTCAAAGCTCTGGACAGCGACTCATCGTCGAAGGGAGAGCGAACGCCTCCCGGGAGTGTAGGATATAGTAAGTTACTACTTTATCATTCTATTTTCTACGTATTTAGACCGATTAGACAAAAACTTGTCGATTTATTCTTGACGGCTCGAATGTGTTACCTAAAAATATATTTCATGCATGTTTTGTTTGCGATGTTTTTTAGAAAATTTTGTTTTTAGTTCGAAATAGGACCTTCTTCACAGCTGCAGAGCAAGTTGCAAATGGACGATACGAAGATGAAGACCGCATTAAGACGGGAGCGGCCTTCAAAGCTCAACGGGAGATTGATGAACAAGATGTCATGATAATTGGTAGCAAGGATATCAAAAAGCCTATGAAGTAAGTTGATCATGTCTTTATTGGATTTCTCCTTGGCTCTGGTGAGAATTCAATGGGTTTTGAGGAGTTCGTTTATAACAATTATCTTAACCTTCTTGCCATGTGTAACACAATTGTTTTCAGACGATTCAAAGACTTGGAGTGGCCTTTAGCATTGTTGGAGAACATCACAGACAGCTTCCCTGATGGCCCGACTGTTGTGCAGAGTTACGCAATCCCTTACATTAATGATCCCGGAGCCGGCGATCTTCTTTTGCGGTCTCATACTGGCTCCGGAAAGACGGCGGCCTTTATGATCCCAATCATCAACAATATTGCCAAACTCAAAAGAGAAAAGAAACTCCCACCACGATCTCCCATTGCGGTTGTTCTTGTGCCAACTCGAGAATTGGCCATACAAGTGGCCAAAGAAGGTGGAAAGTTGGCCAGAGGAACTGGAATCAATATTTGTTTCCTGATTGGAGCGATTCCTAATTCAGATATACGGATTAATGTTGAGAGGCACGGATGTGACATTATTGTTGGTACTCTCGGAAAGATTTCTCATTTCCTTTTGGACAAAGAGAGTTCCAAAGAAGGGGGTAAAGTAAGTGATCTTTGATGAGTATCTCAATTTTAGGCCTTCTTTTCGCCTGATCATATCCGATATTTGGTCCTGGACGAAGCTGACAGACTGTTGTCTTCCGAAGAGGCTCGGACAATAGTTGATAACATAAAGGACTCAATGGTGTGTCTACTACAATATATTCTTTATATCAATTTCTGATTATCCTAAAGAATTGACGTTTTCAGTCTATGAGAACGAATTATCAAGTCATTATGAACAGTGCGACTTTGAGTGTCCACGAATACGATGATTATCTTCTGTTTATGCCGACAGCCATTACAGTAGGCCAAAATTTTCCGGTTGACAGTGTAATTCAACGGTTTGTCAATGTAGTAAGCAACTGTTTTTTGAATTGTATTTTATTTTTGCCTTGTTATGCCTTTTTTACAATTGGTTTTAGCGAAGAATATGTTTAGAGTGAATATCCAATCAAAAATGTGCCCGATGAATTTCGCCTAATCCAGCCTGGAATTGCCTGGAGGGTACAGAAAATCGACTTCCTCCTAAACCTCTGCCACTCTTGGAAAAGTCGGAATATCTCGTTCCCAAAAGTCATAATTTTTGTCAACACCAAACGCAAAGCTGAGTTCGTCGCGGCGGCTCTTCTGCAAAGAGATTTTCGAGCCTTGGCCATGCATGGAGATTACCCATTAGCGCAACGCCATGAAACAATCAATGCTTTGAAGGACGAGAAAATCGATATTATTGTAGGCACAGATGTCATCTCGAGAGGACTAAATGTACCAAATGTGGACGTCGTTGTCAATTATGACATGCCAGTAAGAAGAGCGGAGGAGTATGTCCATAGGATTGGGAGAACCGGAAGAATGGGAAATGTGGGAAGAGCAATCTCGTTTTATGATCCGAGTACGGACTTCGTAATGGCTCAAATGGTCGAAAAGGTAATTAGAAGGGTTGATAGGATGTTTCCGATTCGTTTGCTTTGGGGTTGCATCAATATTTTGATAATTGGAAACTTTTTTATTTGACGATTTCTGAAGTTTTCATTTTTTTGATCACAACGCGGGTTTTGTAATGGCTCCAAGAGGCCGGAAAATAAGAAAATTGGGTTAATAAGAAATTTAGATGTCATTATTTTGAGTTTGCCAAATAGTGACATCAACATTTTGAAGATCTGAATAAATTTTTATTGTACTTGATGATTCCTCAAATTCTTTTTATTGTTTCCTTCCAGATCATGTTGAAGACGAACCAAGAGGTCCCAGAATACCTCTCCTACTCGATCACCGCGCAATGTGACACTTTCTTATCACAGGCCCTTTTAACTGGCATGGAAAGACCAGCTGCTTCCCTTCTTGATTCCAATCATGTTTCTGCCTGGAGATTCATCGCAGACGAAGCTGTCGTACAATTCATTTGAATTTAATATTTTTAAGATTATTTGGTCGATGTTTCCATGTTTAGATCGCTCAAAGAGGTCTCATTTCGTATTATTTTTGTTTAAAATTTCAACGGGTTATCGGATCTCAATTGTTATTTATATTGTTTTTTTTCAGTTATTAATAATCGAATAAACAGATGATGGCTATTTGACATTGTTTCCTTTGTTCTAGTCCTTCTGACAAGTTTCATAGTATAAAATAAAAAATATTTTTCGCAGCCTGCAATAACACCTCGGGCGCAAGCTGCGAAATAATATTTCTGTTCCTTATAATTTTTTCGCCAGAATTTGGCGCCGACTCCATTACTGTCTTTTTTACCGGATAGCTAGTTGATTTGACAACATCCAGCAATGAGTAAATCGCTAATTTTTGATGATATGTTTGTGGTCAAGAACATTGATCCAGATGGAAAGAAGTTCGACCGTGTGAGCCGAATCTTTGGTGACTCTGAGTCTTTCAAGACCGACTTGATTCTTGATGTGAACACGCAGATCTATCCGATGGCGTTGGGGGAGAAATTCAGATTGGCTTTAAGCTTTACACTACGGGATGATGGTCTTGCTGATGAAGGAGAATACGATCAACATGTGAGTTTATTTCTATTTTGTTTTTAGGTTTAGGATCTTGGAGGGTGAATCTTCAGTGTCTTCATTCCACATCCTGTACTGAAGTTTTCTTTTTAGTTGCAAAGTTCCTTGATGAAGATCTTTCACTATGTGATGTACGGAAAGATCTACCGGGTTGAAGGCGACGATGCTGTCTCGGAGAATGCTCGTTTATCTGTCTATGCTTCGTTTGGAGGACTTTTGATGAGGTTACAAGGCGATGCGACTAGTTTGGCTGGAATGGACGTTGACAAGAATCTTTACCTTCTAATCAAGAAGATTTCTGCATGATCTTTCCAATCATTTGATGTTCTCACTTCATTTCTTGTTGAATTTTGTTATTGTTTTAAATATACTTTACATAAATTCGCGTGTCGTTTTAATCGTATGATTTCAAGGATTACATATCCATTCATTTAATGGTGTTATATCTGAAGGCTCATAAACATGACCAAAAGATTTGGTTTAGATGGACGAAGAGCCCTTTCCTCTTGCACATGACGAGATTCCAGATGTCTTACAGGCGAATGTTCCGCCATTTGAAGAGGAAGAACGAGAAGATACTGCCCATGATTATGATATGAATTTGAGTAATGATGGAAATGAGCACGACGACGAGAGAAAAGAGGGCGAACAAGGTATGTGGTTTTCATTGTTTCCATGAATTTAGGCTCGTTTGTTTTACATTTCTATTTTAGCTGCTAATGTGTTGGTTTACCGTCCTCAAATTGACCTCGATTCGATTGTAAATTCCTTTTCATCTGAAGCTTTGATCATCCGTCTCCTATTTGTTGCCGATGTCTGCCCTCCATTAAGGTCAGAGGCTCTGAAGATACTAATTGAACATGTCAAAAATGTAGGTTGTTTTTGTTTGTGATTGATGTTTAGATTTCAAAGTGGAAAAAATATGTTGTCTTCTTCTAGAATACCCAAAACGTGAATGCATACACCCTAATCTACCACCGAATCGAAGGATTCAAACGACGCGGTGGCCTCTTGAACCCCGAATTAATCCCTCCGGTGGATCAGCATTGGCTGGAGACCACCACAGCCAAGGCCCAAAGTCGTCTTGATCTTCTAAACTCCGAATTCCGCCATCAGAAGGACGATGGAGTGAAAGAGTCGATCCGTCGAGCTATGGATGACGTCTTTCATCATCATCTGGCCATGGGTAATATCCACGATGCTCTTAAGTTGTATTCTCGAGGAATTCGAGAGTACTGTACGGCTCCAAACTATCTCATCCAAATGCTATTGAACTGGATCAATGCCTCTGTTTATGGGTCACAATGGGGAAAATTGAATGTGCTGATCCCACAAGCTGAGAGAGCTGTGGCCGAAGCTTTGGAAAGAGAGGGAGGGAGTGGGCAAAACAGGAATGTGAAGAGTAATAATGCGGACGGAAATAGGAAGTTCATACAGAGCTCGAAAGCAAAGTTGAATGCCGTCTCAGGATTGTCGGCGATGAAGACTGGGAGGTTTAAGGACGCCGCCGACAAGTTTATGCAGGTAAGATTTTCTTTTTTATATTGGACTTCACAGTATTTTTTTTAATTTTCAAAGTAATTTTTTATATTGTTTTAGGTGGATCTTGACTCTCTAGACTATCCAGAGCTCTTATCCAATCATGATATCGCATGTTATGGCACTATTTGCTCCTTGGCCACATATGATCGCAAAGAGTTAAAGGAGAAGGTCCTGTTGTCAGCTTCGTTCCGAAAATTCTTAGAATCGGAGCCCAAATTTGTTGATCTTCTACAGAAATTCACGTCGAACCAATTCGGAATTGCCTTGGATATTTTGGGTGAAATCAAAGATGGACTTCTGCTGAATGTTTATTTGGCTCCGATCTTGAATGATTTGTATGATTTGATTAGGAAGCGGGCGATTGTTCAATATTTTGAACCGTTTTTGTCTGCAGACTTGAATAGAATGGCCCAGGAGTTCAGAACCTCGGTGGAGGATGTAAGTAAATATTTTTCTTTGAGAATTTTTCGTTTGATCTAGTATAATGTTGATATTATTTTAGCTGGAGAAAGAATTGGTTGGGTTGATTTATTCGAAACTTTTGGCAGGACGAATCGACTCGTTTAATAAGGTCCTGCATTTGCAAATTGCTGATAAACAAAAAGGAGTTTACGAAGAGTGAGATTTTTTTTTAAATTTTAGGTATAGGAATTTATGACAATTTTGAGGTGTTATAAATTGACCTTTTTCAGCATCTTGAAGGCCAACAAAGACTTAGAAGAGACGATCCGATCAATTGTAATCCGATCCGCCCTTCAACAACAAGGTGTTTTCATCGGAGCTGAAGGCCATTTGAATAGAAAACGTCGAGATATCTTTGAAGAACTGGAAGCCCAGCATATGGGGCACTCCTCCTCGACTGGCCATCGAGTTCTAGCGACTGTTCAACGCTTCTTCAACGCCGCTTCTTCCAGAATCCATCCTCAAGCACCAGAGGCCCAGCAATTCATGGAAGAAGAGAATGATGATCCAGATGAGAACATGGAGAATTAGAAAACTGGTACATATAATGCTATTAATACACTTATTCATGTTGTATTTATTTTTGGGGATAAAAGATAATCAGGAATCTTTATGTTACTTTAGGTAGATCGTGATTGCCTCTTCATGGTTGATATTATATTTTGTTGGCGATTCTTGAAGTGGTGGGTGATTAGTCGTTTTGATTGCGTGTTTTTCCTTCTTGTAATCGTAAAGTGTCTAGCCCGACGACCATTTATTTACAGCCTTGCCCTCTACCTTCACTCTCCGACCAGCTTATGTCATCCGCACCCACAAGCCACTCGCATTTACAAGTTTTCAAACTGTTTACGCAAAGATAAAATACAAAAGGAGAGAAATTATTACAAAGATTCGATTTAATGAGATCATATTTAAAGCCATTTTCGTGTTTTTCGATTGTTCGGAGAGGCGCGCGAAATGATTAACAAACAGGATGAGCCCGATCACTCCTCCGCCGCCTGCGCGAGCAGTCGATTGGGGCGGAAGGGGGTCCGTTGCGGGCACAGCTCCGCGCATTCCTCCATCATGCAGGCGCGGATCAACTTGAGGGTGGCGAGGGCCTCATTCTCGCCAGCCTGACCGGGGACATGCCCCAGCTCGTGTGTTGCGGTCTGGAATTGAAAGGGTTAGAGGATGAATGAGGGAAAAAAAGGAGATTCATATTCAAAAATTTGTTGATAATTTAGTTCTGGATGAATGGGAGAAAGGCTCCAATTACAAAACAAAGAATCCTTTAAGATCAGACGTTTTGGGAAAGATTAAAAAATATTTCTTTGACTGTACTCTCCATAATTTTGCTTGGAATTTGTTATCGCAAAAAGGTACTGATATTTATTTTCATGCCAAAAAAATCGATTTACTGTCTATGCCGCAATTATGATGCATCAAACCCTCTACATTCTATCCTCTATTTTTGCACGTTTACGATTATATAATATTTCATTGAAATTGCGCATAACAGTAACTTATAAATGCGCATTTAAATGAATGAAGCATGGCGTTTCCAAAGCACCTGCAACTCCTCCATAATCGTCTCACTCTACCATTAACTCGGAAATTTTTATTTACCGTCTTCTCTTAAAAATTCATAATTTTATATTACTTTTATACTGCAGTATAATCTACCCACAATGTCTATAAGATTAAATATAAATTCTGAATTGATTACTGTGGGAAAGGTGCTTTCCTAACTCGAGATTTTATCCGAGTTGAGGAAGAGATTTCAGAAATTGAATTCGGAATTTTTTATTTTTAGAACGCCGGGTGTAGGCGGCATCGTATTAGATTCTGGGCGCGTCACGGTAAACTTAAATTCTATTTTAGTGCTCAAGATCGAGAATTCATAGTGCGTGGAAAGGCTTTTCCAAGCGGCAAAAAAGGTACAAAATATTGATGTTTGACCAATCGGATGGCAAAATTTTGTCACCACACAAATCTAAATTCTGTGGATGACTTGCACTGATATTACATAGATTTGAAATTAAATTTGACATTTTGGTCATTCTTTGGGCTTGTTTCAGATAAAAAAGTATTGAACTTTGTATCAAAAAAATATTTTGTCGTTATTTTCAAAAAAATCTAAAAAAACCCGTTTTTAAAATGCGTGCCACAATTTTTACCAGACGTATCAGCAAGGTAAAGAACCTACCTTGGCTATCGTGTACCAACAGTCCATTTTACAGCAACGGCACGGCGATGTGAGAATCTGTTCGGCGGAGCATGACTCAGGATGACCTTCAGCGCTTGTTTCTGCAAAAAACCGGCCATAAATCACTTTTCGTGAAAACGAAATTGCAGGTATATTAAATATAAAATTCATTACAAAATGCTATTGAAAAGCTTGTTAGTCGAGCGTGTTTTGAAATTGTTTTTCGAGTTTAATATTAGTCTTCTTAAATGACATTGATCTGTGATAGGACATTGAGGCGGCATAGCAAATTAGACTTGACGTTTTTTATCCTGAATTCGAAGCAAATCCGATTTTTGAAGATAAAAAGAACCCAAATTCTTCTTGAAGGTTGGGAAGGTCATCAAAATTTTTGATTAAATTTACATAAAGGGTCCATAAAAAAAGGGGAATTTAATGAAAATTATACTCATTAGATTAGCAAAGCCATATGGTTGAAGTTATGGAATTTAATGTGAGTAGGAAAATAATAGAGTAAATCGAATCAAATTTTAGATTGATAAAGAAATTATGGAAAAAATTTGGAGACAAGGCTAATAAAAAGGTATCCCATTTTTTTCAAATTTGCCTACATACAGAAAACGGCAAACGGAACTATGGGAAAATTTGTTTAGAAAGCTTGGCGATTTAAGAATTCTCAGCCTTTCCGCTGACAACATTATTCTGATGCAAACTTTTCAAAAAAAAGAACTCACGTCCAACAAAGAGTAGTCCGAGCAGTCCCAGCAAGACGAGCGGCCTCAGATCCCAGTCTCCGAAGTGCATTCTGACCCCAGTATCTCTACAAAATCAGCTACTTTCTAATACTTTTTACACGTAAATTGAATAACGCTGAACACGAGCTGCATACGACTTTTATGGACAGACAAGGGGGGTTTGCGTCGACAACGGGCGTGTCCAATTGCAGCTGGCCACGAGAGATCGCGTTGGAATTGCAGATGGGCCAAAGTAATTGGATTAAGTTAATGAGTTGGAATTAAAAGATCAAGGGAATTCAAGTAAATCTACTATGACAAAAGGAACCATGCGGTAAAATGTGAGAGAGTGACCGTGATCTGGGAAATGGAAATGACAGCTAGTTTTTGAACCGCCCTCACGAATTAAAAACATTTTTTTTTGGCTAATTTGTAAAACAATGGACATCTCAAGCCTATTTTCTGAGCAAGCTGCAAATTTTGCATTTAAAAATACAGTAAAAGTGAGAGCGAAGACTGAAGTTAGGTCATCAAAAATTCGACAAATCAAAGAACTTCTTTGATTTTTATGAAATTTAATTCAAATTGAAACTAGGATTGCTAAAAGATTCATGCGAGATTTTTACCCCGCGCTTTGGACACCGGCCAGGGTTTTAAGGTTCAAATTTGATAAAAGTTGGGAATTTGCTTTAAATTTAATTTTCTGTTATTCTGAATAAATAGTGAACCAAGCACTGTAAATTTAATCACAAATGCCAAGGATTTGTAATCTCAAAGGCGGCATTACAAATGCCTCAAGTATAGTGTTGCAATTGAGAGTGGGCCCTAATAATTTAATGGTCTACATTTTAAAATGAAATGTATTTTTGTGTTTCTTTGAACTTTGCATAAATTGTAATAAATAAGAGTTATTAATAATTTTTTAAAATTTAGCCCACTCTTTGTAGAGGCAGTTGAAATCTGGACGAGCCATAAATCATCGTTTGAAAATTTCAGCTCGCGATTTTAAGTTGCAATCAAGCCTTTAGCCAAATAACTTTCAGTTTCGGCACGGAAGAGGCTGATTTTTTGTTGACACACAGTGACTGACTGAAATTTTAAATCAAAAAAGTTATACGAAAGAAGAAAGCTTCACACTTTTCAACCTATAGATCTCGACTTTGTCTGTAAAATGAAAAATAAAAATCCCGGGCGTAAATCTTAAACAATTCTAATGACGACTTTTGTCAAGTGTTCAGTCTCCATCTCTACAAGGATTAATGTAAATCCATGTCTTATGAATATATAAAAACTTTTGTCATACATTTTACACGATTTCCTGATGTCCATACATACATATAACAACCGCCTAATTGGATAACTCCGGATTTCCCCAACCCAAATTTCCTCAATGATTTCAAGTCTCCAGGGTGGTCTCGACTTGGATTTTGATGGCAATAATTACTTTGCTCGGATTTTTTTTCCAAAAAGGACGGCGACAGTAAAAAAATTCCGGGACAATGGGACATGAATAATGTAAATTTCATAATTTTTAAGGGATTACTTTTGTTACCCACACAATAAACCGGAAATTTGAGATGTTTCGGGTAGGGAGACGTCATCAAGTTGCCATGGGATTTGTCATGTTTACGATATGGAGGGTGGATGACAAGGAGCTATGTAAGGAGGCAAGGCTGCTTTGCAAAAACAATGCAATTGTTTCGAGGATTAAAAGAAATACTTCATATTTATGCTAGAAATGGCCGAAAAACAATACGTAGGTTTTGTTGGAATCTATCGTTGAAACCCCGACATAGATTAAAATTACAATTCTTAAATAAATTGCGAGCTTCTTGACTTGAAATTTGCGGAAACCGTTTCATTTGCCGGCTCCCCTCATTTCACATGTTCTCAGAAAGACGGTTGCATACCTCAGCCGCCGTTGGAAAGCGCGGGCCAAAACTTGCAGACCATAAATTACGGCCAGTTCCGAGCCGATGTGCAAGTTTTAATCGCCGTTTTTTCCACCTGAACAACTTCCGTTACTATAAAATTACAGCGGTAGTTTCTGCCAACCTTTGCTGGCAGACTTCGCAAAATTCCCCTGTAAAAGCCTAAAAATAAATTTAACAGTAATAATAAAGAATCCGGACGAAGTTGCGGTCCTAATTTTTATGTAAATTCCGTCCGGAAATTCATCAAAATGAATCCAAAATGAAGCCGACTGCATCACGGTCTCTTCTGACAACGGAAATCGTAAATATGTCTGGGGACTTTTTGTAGAAGAAGGGCACATGTAGATACAATAAGATGTAGTCTTACAGTCGTGATTGGAAAGCGACGGAAATGTGACATCAAAATATTTGTATACGTGATGATGTCCTTAAAGGCATGGGAAATAATCGGGGATAATTATTTATTAGGACCGGATTAGCCACAAGTTGCATGGGAAAGAAAGTAAGGGAGTCATCTGTCATTATGATGTAGTCATATTATGGAGAGTAATGGCATTTCCGGCGAAACCTGTCAAAATTTAAAGATAGAAGGCCTGGTATCAAAAGGAATATATTATAAAATATTGTTCTAATGTGTCCAAATATCTGGTTGTTTTAAAAAATTCAAGTGTAAAATCGACAAAAAACGCAGTAGAAAATGTTTATGGATGTCATAGTCCAAATTATGGCGTGCTTTTGCCAGACTCTGCAACGCCTTATGTTTTCATTTAACCGTTTAATAAGAGTGTCATTTATTTTCAGAATGTGTAAAATTCGTGATAACGATATTTTACAGCGTGCAAAATAATGGTCTACGATAGAGTGATCGTTTAAAAGACGATTTTTGGCTCGCTGCGTCAGCTCGTAATGGACCCGGGACATAGGAAAAAACCGATTTTGAGTTTTTTGCATAAAAATGACCACCGACATGTGCTAAGGAAAAGCGAACAACAGTTTTTCTCAATTGTGCCCGGAAGGCATAAATTTGCTTAAATTTGTCTTTTTTGGAATTTTCGACCTAGTGACGTCATAGAAAAAGCAAATCACCCAAAATTTTGCTTGTGTACGTTTTCGACCATTGGGAATTCATTTTTTTGAACATTAAGTCTCTCAGATTACTGTAACATAGGCATATTGTAATCCGGTCGATAAAAACCGACCATAACTGCTTCGTATCAAAAATCCCACAGGATTTTATTTCAGATTCGGAATCAGCATAAAATTATGCATATTATACACATAATGTGAGGTCATAACTCCAGGGGGGAGACCGCGTAGTATATTGGATTTTGGCAAAAATTACGTTTGAAAGGTCGCGGGTTCGATCCCCGCTTGGTGCAAATATTGAAAACACGGCGGAAATCGCGTTTAATGGACACCTAAGGGTCACGTGAGATACACTAAGCAATTTTAAACATGAATTCATATCTAATTGCGATTAAAACTGATTTTATATAATTTTTGGAGACTGAATATGCAAAAAATGAAACTGCTTCAAACCGCTTAAAATTGACAACACTTATTCTAGGGTCAATTGTAAGAAACTTTTCCGTTAACTTTTTTTGGTAGATCACCGTACCATGGATTACAGGGTGGGCCACTCGAAGCTGACAAGTTGTTTCTTTGAATTTCTCCGCGTAGGCTCTGCCGATTTTTCTAAAATTTAGATTTTTCTGGAGCTGAGACCCGCCATTTTCAACCGACTGAATTTCAAAAAAACATATTTTGAACTAACCTTTTCATGCCTTTTCAAAGTTTTGAAAAATTATTTTCGGGCCGAAACCGCTAAAACTTGGAAAATTTTTGGAATGATTTTCAATTGACTTTCTCTGACTTGGAAAATTTTTGGTTTTTTTTTGGGGAAATCGTGGAGTAAAAAGTTGCGAGTGCTCGCCTTAAACTTGTTTAAAGCAAATTAAAAGCCACAAGAGGGTTGTTTGTATTACCATTAGGGCACGAACGCTCAAAAAAAAAAAAAAATCTAAAAAAGATTGAAAAATTCGACGTCAATCGTTATCGAGTCAGGCTTGGGGCATCTTGGAGCTCAGATACGTAATTAAAATTACGTATCCACGATACGTAATTTTAACTGCTCATGACTCTCAAAGGCACTGCAAGTTTGTGATGCGAGAGGAGGTGTGCATAATAACTCAGATAGAAACATTAATAATCAGATTGTTAAATAAAATTGTTTTTGAAACAATATTTGATAACTATCTGAGGTAAAACAAAGAAAATTTCACCCAAGAACTCGGAAAAATGACCAATTTTTCAAAATCATTCCAAAAATTTTCCAAGTTTTAGCGGTTTCGGCCTGAAAATAATTTTTCAAAACTTTGAGAAGGCATGGAAAGGTCAATTCAAAATATATTTTCTTGAAAGTAAGTCGGTTGAAAATGGCGGGTCTCAGCTCCAGAAAAATCTAAATTTTGGAAAAATCGGCGGAGTCTCCGCGGAGAAATTCAAAGAAACAACTTGTCAGTTTCGAGTGGCCCACCCTGTACTGTAACATTAAACCTGATTTGGTTTTTCGTGTACCACATGGCGCATAGAAGTCGGATTGTCGTCATTGTGCTCAGGATGGTTAAGAAAGAGTTTTCTTTGCACAAAAAAATTTTTATGGCTGTACCGTTTGGAATAGCCGAGTTATTTGACGCACTTTCACCAATTTATTATGACATCAAGACGCGTTGCAATTAAGGGCGAATTTTCTTTCATACATAGGAAGTGGATCTTTTCGCTGTCTTAAGCCACTAATTAAAACGATTTAATATTTTATGCAAGAATTTTTAAGAAAATTGCTGTTAATCAGGACACGTTTAATGCTACAGTAATCCATGGTACGGTGATCTGCCAAAAAAAGTTAACACAGAAGTTTCTTACAATTGACCATAGAATAAGTGTTGCCAATTTCAAGCGGTTTGAAGCAATTTCATTTTTTGCATATTCAGTCTCCAAAAATTATAGAAAATCAGTTTTAATCGCAATTAGATATGCATTAATGTTTAAAATTGCTTAGTGTATCTCATATAACCCTTAGGTGCCCATTAAACGCGATTTCCGCCGTGTTGTCAATATTTGCACCAAGCGGGGATCGAACCCTCGACCTTTCAAACGTAGTTTTTGCCAAAATCCAATATACTACGCGATCTCCCCCCTGGAGTTATGACCTCACATTATGTGTATAATATGCAGAATTTTATGCTGATTCCGAATCTGAAATAAAATCCTGTGGGATTTTTGATACGAAGTAGTTACGATCGATTCTTATCGACCGGATTGCAATATGTCTATGTTACAGTAATCTGAGAGACTTAATTTGCAAAAAAATGAATTCCCAATGCTCGAAAACGTATACAAGCAAAATTTTGGGTGATTTGCTCTTTCTATGACGTCGCCAGGTCGAAAATTCCAAAAAAGACAAATTTAAGCAAATTTATGCCTTCCGGGCAGAATTGGGAAAAACTGTTGTTCGCTTTTCCTTAGCACCTGTCGACGGTCATTTTTATGCAAAAAACTCAAAATCGATTTTTTCCTATGTCCCGGGTCCATTACGGGCTGACGCAGCGAGCCAAAAATCGTCTTTTAAATGCCCGATCGTCCGTCGGAGAAATGGCTTATAGCGACATTAAAAATAAGTATTGTTGCTTAAAATCCTAAAAATCAAAACAGGAATACATTTCCCTCCTCCACCGCTAGATGTTTTCGGTCAGTCACCGTTAGCAGCTCTTACCAGCTAACAAGCGCATAAAACAAGAACAAAGCTTTGTCCTTTGTACCTTTGCAAAGATAATACCGTAAAACAAAAGGAAAGACGCCCTCAAAAACATCTTTTTATGTACTTGGTTCTCTGATCTTGGTTGACCAAGGAGCGGAATCCTTATTCAAGTTTAGTGTAAATTATGACGGACCATATGAGGTCAGCCCTCCAAAGTAGCTCTGTAGGAAGCGGGACATGCTTCGTTAACCGGCTATTATGAACCCAGGAAGATCGTTTTGGACACAATATTTTTCAAAAAGTTTTATGACTATTAATAATCGCTCAAGGGATGTAATCAAGCTCGTAAGGGGCAAATATTAAATATATACTTACTTCCTCTGTAAAAACCGAAAGAAATTTTAAGAGATTTGGTTGTTCCTTGTACATAAACATAAACCAGTGACCAAAACGCACAGCTGAACTTTTTAAATTAGTCCCCAAAACAAGTATCCCACAGTAAAACATAATCTATAGTTCGGGTTAAAAGTCCATGTGTTTTTTAAGGCTAAGCCACCCCCTTTCTTCTACGCATAATCGTCATAATCCCGGGCTTTTGCAAAGCTCCAAATCCACGAAAAAGTTCCCAAAGTCAAACACCGAATGTTGGCATAACTTTGGAGACATTTTTATTTGGGAGAAACAGCCATATCTCCCACAAATCTGCGGAGCAAGACGTTTCGCACATCATTACATCAGATGCGCGTCTGGAAACGGCGAGATAAAGAGTCCAATTGGGACTTGGATTCGGAGAAGACTTGGATGACGAGGACACGGAATGAAAGGTAATCAGCCTCAGGGAAATTGGATTTCGATGAGCTTGAGCGAGGGAGGACGGCAAAACAAAGAAAGTCGCAAAACAATACTCGTTAGTGTCTGGACCGCAGAATAAACACGCGGGTAATCATGTTATTATTAGAAAGAGAAGGACAAAGTTAGCTAGCGACGTAAGCAAAAAGTGCAGCATAAGGGATCACTGCAGAAAGCAAGGATTCAGTGGATAGGGCACTAAAAATTTTGAAAAAAAAGATTCAAACGTTTGAATTCCATAATTGACATGGACGACAGGCAAGATGTCGCGAGAAAAAGTTCCACAGATCAATGTATAACATGTTTAGTTCAAACATTGCAGTTACAGACGGTATTCCACAATGTGTGCCGCCGAGAAAGTGCGCCACATGAGGAGAGCGGTCAGAAAAATAACCTTTTGTTATCTATTTATGAATTTTCCCAATTTGGGCACAAAAAGGTGGCTTCTTTATGCAAAACACGAGCTATAAATTTCGCATATATTTGCATTGCTACCAATCTATTCTCGATGCCAGCTAAATTTCGTTGAAATGTGAGAGCAATAGTTTTGTCACTCCAAGTTAGCTATATAGCTCAGTGCGTCATAACAAATCTACGATCTAGAATTTCAAACAGACATCCCCTCGGAAATACGTGATGTAATTCCTCCGAAACCTGTAGTCATCACCAACACGAACTGGAGTAACGCCGATTGATATGAAAAAACTTTTTATTTTATAATCACATCTTTTTGGTCGGATGAGTTCGTAAAAGTTCATCATGTAAAGTAAGCAGAAAAAGGGGGTTACGACCGGATATCACAAAGTTGCCGTTGAGGGTTACTTGTATAAAAAGGCTTTTTATTTATACAAGATGTTGATGTTAGTGATAAAAAAGGAACACCGTAATAGCAAAAAAGTTTCCGAGCATCTGCGGGAAGTGCCGGAAATAACCTCTCAAGCTGATGAGTTCTCGGAATGTAATAAAGTATCCTGTTTGCAGATTTTAATATCTAAAAACATACCGCCTTTGACAGATTTATAAAAATAGAGTTTAAAGGAGAAACGCTCAAAGTGCGACGCTCGGATTTTAATGGAACTTGGAAAAAATTTACTGTGAGCACTGTCTTGTCGATAGAGATTGTGGAGTATCTCAGCTGCTCCTGCAAAGCACGACGAAAAGCTTTCGGTGGATGATATGTGGCCTGGACCGAACGCATATGTAAAAATTTAAGAAAATCTAAGCGTTTTAAAGACCTCTCTTGTCAAACAAACATCTTCCTTGTCTGTAAAAATCAAGTATTCCCATTGGGGGATGCTTCCTCCAGGGTCACTTAACAAGTCAACTTTTCAAGATTATGAAATCCCGCTAAACATACGCCCCTCAATTTATTCTGCAAACTTTTCTTCCAACTCCAATTTGACCACACCTCGCCAAATCGGCAGGAAATCTCACGCCAAGCCCCTTAGAAGTCAGGAACTTATTGGCTCAATTTTAGCGGCCAAATGAATGTCGTCAGAAGAGGGATCCAAAAAATGGTTGGAGCATCAGAATTTATGTCAACAATCTGTGTGATGTTTATTTTAATTAAGGAAGTAACAGTTTTAAATTAAATCTCACGAAATCTCAGCGATCATTCGAACCAAGAATAGAAGATTCAGTGGGGAAACAACGTTGCTAAGATTAAATTTGTTTTGAATTAAGTTGATTGAGAAGTAGTTTTTATGTACATATAATACATAATTTTGGATGCAATAATTTTTGCATTTCGAATGTAGTTTCCATTTTCGAAGTCATTTAGTACCGTTCACGAAAGATAAGGGCTCCAAATATGAATTTTCTTTTAATGTCACAGCGCTAGATCACACACGGATTGCTTCAAACTTTAGTTGAGCTTCGTTATGCACAAGATATTCAACAAAAATTTTACGTCTATTGCGGAGAACACTCAAACTAAACATCAATTTAAACTAAAAAGCGTCGCTTTTATGGGATTCCTGTTCTGGCCAGCTCTTTTTGACGTTTCTGATGATGCAACAGTTGAGAATCTTGCAACAGGCTGTTCCCAATTTTGTTTGGACAATTTGGCCTCCATTATCATAAAACGTTTCGTGTTGTCACTTGATCCTCATAACAATCCAATATCAACCACTAATGTTATGGCAGTTCATTTAAAAAAACGGTCATGAGTGGAGAAATACTCAATGAAAACAAAAAACAAATATAATTAGCTATTATGATGAAGCGCCGACCAGCACACCTTTCAACTGGTTGATTTCCTTCTCCATGGCCTCGATTTCGGAGCGAAGAGCGGAGTTTCGTTTCTCCAGGAACTGGATTTCCGTCCGTCCTTCCTCCAGGGTCTGGGTTTTGCGCGAACGATAGCGTTGGGCAGCGATACGATTCTGCTCCTTTTTGCGTTCGGCGATCTGTTCATGGGACAAGGAGGCCAACGAGTACTTCTTGGCGCGTTTGGAGAGCGGGGGAGGTGAGGCGGAGCCCACGGAGGAGGCGGAGGAAATGCCAGAGTCTTCAGGGGAGAGAGCGGAGCAGTGCTGTAAAGGTGATGATTAGAGATGGCAAACTTTGATGATTATCTCGGCTTTAAGTTCGAACAGCGCTATGAAATCTTTGAGACTTTATATATGGACCATAAAGAGTACGCAATCAAAGTTTCAAGCACTTATGATAATTCGCACTTTGGGTTCTTTCCGCAGCAAGTTTAGTCATCATTTTCTGCGTTTAGTGTCTATGCATCGCCTTTGTTCGACAAAAAACAAAAAAAATCGTTGCGAAAGTCATCATACAGTAACCCTCTTATCTGATCATCAACCTTAGGAAAAGATTTATCTTACCTTTCGCTTCCTACTCCTCGTCGACGTGCTTGACGTGGATGGTGAAGTGGCGTTGTCGAATATCTGCAACATTCCGCATTATTATCAAGATAAATGCAGCAAGGGCATCCACAACAAGACCATCATCTACCATAGCCACCCAACTTACAGTCTCATTGATCATTTCGTTGCGCACTTCTTCGATTAATTCATCGATCCATTCTCGCCAATCAAGGGACTCGGTGGGGCAAAGGACATGGAGAAAGGGTGGACTGGAGACGCTGCTGGATGGGTATGGGGAACATTGAACTGCGGGTGAGGAGGGGCTCGAATGAGCGGCTGAGTATGTGGACGAACATGGGGATACGGAACAGGCCTCAATGGGCGTGTAAAAGATGCTGCTGAATGGACTGTGGGCACTAAAATTGCATCGATTTTATACTATAGATCACAAGCAAAATACGGAATAATTGTGGCTATTTTTAGTGATATGACTTCGCCAAGATGTTCTTCAAACTCACATTAATTGCTCGTCTAATAAATCCCGACTTTCTGCCGGAGGTAACAAAGCAGCACAGTGCGTGTTGCGCGACGCTTGAAGTACACTGAAAAGATTTTAAATTATTTTTTTGAATTCGGAGTGGAGGGCACGGTCAAATTGGAAATGCAGAAAGTTGTACACAAAACTGATTGTCCAAAAACACCACTTCTTCTTCAAAAAGTACAGTCATTGCGCCGAAAGAACGGCGTCTGTTTATGGCCTCACCATTCGCATAAACGACGACTTGGGCTTAAAGGAGCGTCGCTTAAAACAACACTTGCTTGTGTAGGCCTCGGTGGTACAGCACTGGGTGCCGGTAGTCGTGCAGGCGGAGCGGGCGGCGCGCTAAAATTGGAGCAAAGGTTAGGTGAGATGGTTCTGAATGTGTTCCGTGTTCTCTTATTCTAGATTCTAGCTATTTTTCTATCCTAAAACGTGACTAAAACTTAATCTACAGAAGTTTTGACTAGTCTAACATTGTGTGATGCTTCGACTAGAAAGTATAGCCTTTATCTGAGTTACTACCAGTTTAAAATAGCCTCTAATCCATTCTACCGTAAGCTCTCTATCCCATAGTAATCTCAATCTCTGTCTACTGTATCCCTAAGAAATCCGCAAGAAAGAAGAACTGACAAGACGCAGGGCGGCGGACGCGTTCGCCGCCAGACGGGCCGACGGACGCCAAACAGAAGTCTTGCCACCGGCAGCCACGCTCTTGCCGCACTCCGGCCGGCCACAACAACATTCCCTCACTATCGGCAGTGCCAGTATCCGATCACCTTCGGCGTCGTAGCCGTAGTAGAAGCACAGGGTCTCGGACAATTGACGTTCGGACAGCATGATGAAGTTGAATTCAAGTCGTTATCTAGTCGTAGGATTAAGGAGTGAACTGTTAGCTGCGAGTACAGGTAACAGAAAGTAGCTTGAAGCGAAGAACTGGTAGCCAAAGGACAGATGAGTCGTTGACGTTTCGTTTAACAAAGCTGAAGCTTGTTGATGAAGTTGAGCTTTGGCAGTAGAGCGTTGAAGAAAGCTGAGAGCAAGGGTAAGTTCGAGATTCTAAAGAGATCAGGGAGTTTTTGAAGAGTAATGTCACTTAAACACGGTAACGTGTAATTACAACTAGTTAAAGATTCAAAAACGTTTATAAAAGTATTTCAAAGAAGACTTTGAGGCATTTTACAAGAGCTGAGGTATATGTAGGTTTGAAGGAGAAGATAAGGGACTATCAAGAGTTCAAATCGACAATTGACGTTGTAGGATATTCCATCAATTATAATTACAACTAAACACATAAGACCATAACAGAACAAGCATTCACAAAGATCTTACAAAAGTAAGATTATGACGTCCATAAAGAAGTGACAAAGCTTGATATGAGAGACGACGGGATGCTCTGTAGTGCCTGAGAATTGTCCACTTGTAATACGATACTCTCAATCAACAATTCTAACAATACTAACCTTAAGGTTTCTAAGCATCTCGGATATCCAACTAGACCCTATGTAATGCCTACTTTAATACATTCCTATGCATATTTAATCATCGTCTACCTCCTAACTTTTGCTCCTCGCACTTTGCCGACCTCCTAATTTATTCAAATTTCGCCTCTCTCCGTATGCAATTAACTTTCGAGTGTTTTGTGTACAACTTTTGCCTTTTCTGAATTGTTCGAAATACGATGCGTAAAAGCGAATTTTAAAGTGATTTTCTCGAAAGTTCCTGGGGAATTAAAGAGAGAGAATTCCACGATCTACTCACCAGGTCATGGTCTTCCCAAAGCCTTACGGCTGAAGAGAATGGGGTGTGCGGCCGGGCTTTTATAGACGCCCCATCAACCCAGCCGGCTGGACCGCCTCTCCGCGGAGAGAGGCGAGGCGTGCTACGGCAAAGTGAGATGACTTCATCGAGAAAAGCAGAGAGTGTTTAGACGAACAGACAAGCAGAAAGAGGGGATACCGACACCAGGGTGGTTGGCCGCCGTTTTTATCAACTCTCAGACTACTCTCTACGCATTCTGTATGATTTCTCTGCCACTCTCTCTGATCTGAGCGCTCTCTCCAAGACACTTGTAGACAAATATGTTCAGTCCAGCCTTATACGTGAAAGTCAGTGTTCTTTGGACTCGCAAATTGATCAGTGTATCTCTAATCTAGGGTCGGTGCATAGGGCAGGTCGCCCTGCCCAACAGCGACGCTTAATGACCAGGAATTCGCTGACAGAAAAGAAAACTTTTTGTATGGTAAACATGTCTTCTATCTCTCTTGTTTATAACATAGCAAGGCTTTCACTCGACTTGACAAGATACGAATATTCACCATTTTTTTCTAGTCTGAAAAAAAGATTTCATCGCTGAAATTTTTGTTGCAGCCAAGCTACATAACCCTAACAGCGGCGTGGCAACCTTCCAAGAAACGTCTCAAAGGGGGCTTATCGGCGTCGCATCGCCCGCTTCTTTAAGCAGCCATCAAGGGCATTGTGTAACGTCTCTAGCAACGTATCCTGTCGGCATTCTCTCCGTTTCATTGCACCCAAAGAAGAGAGAACTTAAGAAATATGTACAAGTCTATATTTGAAGCAACCTTCATAACTCTTTAATGAGTGCTTGCTTGTTAATGAGTCCTTAATGAGTTCCCCCACGTTTTCGCCAGTCCGCGGGGTAGTAAACAGGCCTCGGAACAGCAAAGTCATGTGAGGTTGGGCCCGAGATTTGATCGAATAGCATGCTATAGCAGCTGGTGGGAGTACAATGTGCGGAGTCACACGGCGGACACGTGAATTTGGGAGAACAAAGAAGCAAAAACGAGGGAAACGCTGGAGAATGTACGAAATGTTCTCTGACTGAACTTTGGAGCCCACTTTGCATAAAGATCATTTCGGAAATGTAGCTTTTAATGAACAACGAGGTTACAGAGAGGCTGGATTAACATGGTAGTGTTGATAGGAAGATTGGTACGAGTGGGCACGGAACACAGATTACGGAAAAGCACGTGAAATCAATGGAAAATTGATTGAAATTTGATTGGGGAAGAACCAAATAAGGAGTTTTCAGATAGGCCCCTTTAAAAAAGATTCTTGCATGGAGTGATTTACAGTTCGAAAAAATGTTAGGTCATATGTTCCCGCTGGCTTGCTCGTAACTTGCTACCACTTATTCAACCAACCATCTTTGCAGAAAATAGATGCTGAGAAAGAAGGTTCTTTGAAACCCTTTTGCAGGTTTTTACAATTTTTTATTCCGGATGTGAATCCCAAATTCATGGGGTATACTTTACCCGCTACCTTTTCGTAATCTGACGTTGCATCTTTTGCAAAACGAAATGCGAAAAGCGCTGCGAGCTGTTTCAAACATGTGATTTACATTTAGGGCCGGATAAAGGCCGAGTTCAGGAGTCTAAATGTTTTTTCAGGAGGGAAATGTGGCAAGCAAAATGATGACTGTAATGTGTGACTTGGCATTATGCTTTGATATTTGTTCTCCAGAAAAATTCACTTCTATTTTTAACACAAACTCTAATATGCATAGAAGGACCAAAAAAGGCCAATTTTTCCATTATTTTCTATTACAATTTACACTGTATTTAGAACAATGTTTCCTTTGTAGTCCAAGTATTCACCATGCTCTCATTCTCTCTCCGAAACCACAAACAATCCCTTTTTTGCACAAATTCATATAGTATGCTCTGCTCTTCTGCTCTCGCTTTTACCATACTGTTTCCTTAATTGCCCAAGGGCAAAAGTTCAAATTAAACCCTATAAAAACTTCCTCTTTCAGCGAAATTTAAACTCTCCATTCTTCAATCTTTAATGACCAGAAAGACACTGTAATTTGAAGAGGGGAAAAAAGCAAAAGAGAAGAATTGCAGGGACAATGGGAGACAAAAAAAGTTTTGTTTGGAACGATTGGGGACGGCGATAAGATGATAAAAACAGATCTGTTACACTACTCTTTTTGGCCTTTTGGATCGTAAAATTTTTGGCTTTTGCTTTCGAAATAATCGAAAAATGCAAAATCACGTGATTTTCAAATGTTCTGCGGACTTTTATCTCTGCCTATTTTTAGTTTTTGAGCGGATCTTTAAAATTTCGGAAATTAATGCAACTTTTGACAGAAAACAGCAAAAAAAATTTGCATAAATAAATTATTAAAATATATTTTTTTTACAGTAAAAACATGTTTTAGTATTTGGGATTGTAACCAACTTCAGTACTAATAATTTATTTTTATTAGTCTGTCAGATTAAATTTTGAATTAAAAAAATCGAAAAATTTATGCAAATTTTTCTAAAAATTATTTGAATCAGAACTTATTTGCAAAAAATCAAATACGATTTTCATAAATTTTTTCTTCATAAAATTTTTCTATACAAAAATTTAGACTAAAAATAGCTAGATCAAAAATTTGCGTAGGCTGAAAGCTTCGCGAAAGTTCTAGGGACAAATTTTTCTGAGTAAATATTACTTTGTTTTTCCATTATATTTACTATTCTGTGTTCCCTCGAATGATAATTCATATGCAAAGCCTTGTTTTTGAACAGAGTTTTCTATTTTTGCCTGCAAAAGCAATGTGGAGATGAGAGATTGGTGCCTCAAGGCATATTCAAAATATAATCAAACCAAAAGTAAGCAAATATAATCATAACTCTGTTTGGATAAAAGTCTGAACTTTACAGAATCTCTGTTTTGTAGTGTAAAGTTTGCACAGATGATATACAACTGCATAAATTGTTGGAGTTTGAGGCGATAAAAGAAGGGAGGTAGGGCGATTAAGACCACTAAACAAGAAGAAATCACATGGCAACATCATGATATTGTAGTGAAAGATACAAACGAAAAATGAAACAATCAAATGTGATGTAGCAAAATGCCAGAAAATTAGCACAGTTTGGGTGTTAAATTTGAAAGACGCTTACTATAAATAACTTCTTAAAAAAACAATTATAACTTTTAAAAACAATTGCAAAAGTTACTTAATGTGGGGCACCATGGAATGTAGGTATTTGCAAAATTTTAAGAAAAGTCTTTGATATACTGCCCTGTCAATTCATAAATCATAAAGAGTAACGAAACTTTAGGCCACATCTTGAGATATTCCACTACAAAAATTTGTAAACTTGATTAACCCAATTGGAAACACCTATTACCTCTAAACCAATCAGATCCAAAAAAGAACTCGGACCGTACTAAAAATAGCCGGAGCACCCTCAAAAGACACCTCTCCTCTTTATGACCCTTCAAACTTTGCCCCTTAGTACCCGATCTTCTGCAATGACCCCCTTGATAACTTGCTTCGATCGTCTGCTTTCTGTCAATCCGATCCCATCAGTTAGAAGCTCACGTTTTCTTCCAAATAAAACCAATTTTTTGATAAACACACAAATTACAACGCAAAAACAAATCATACGCCTTTCACGCAGTAATCAGACACTGTAATTTACAAAGTAAAATAGTCGGTTTTCAACTTATCAGCGGGCGATTTCGACCACTCTGTTTCTAAAATTACGGCCTTATCGGCGGTTTATGATACCCAGAAAAAGTGTAATGGCGCCGTTCGGCCGGTGCCTGGGGCAATTAACCGTGCAGTCGCCAAAGGAAAAGGCAACATTTGCAGAGATAATAATCACAAGTTTGGTACTCCGCACTGTTGCGAGCGCCGATTACTGCTTCTATTTAAGTTCGGCTTGTAAAGATTACTGCTCAATTTGGAATTAAACTGATTTAAGCCACTTGTCAAAGAGTACTACTACCATTACTAAGCTTTGAAGTGGGCACAGTAGTCAGGAGAGCAGTATTTTGATCAAAACTTTTATTGCTTAACATGACGACCTACTCGTATTACGCGGAATATCCATCTGTCAATTACTACGAGCCGCAGACCAGTGTTTACAACTACTCGGATGTCAATCTGAACGCATATTACTATCAGAACCAGGGAATGGGCAACGAGGACTGTCAATATACTCCCCAACAGTCGCCAAAATACTCCAGAGAGCTGGAAATGGCACAGATTCAGAGAAATGAAGAGCTGGTTCAGATGCTTTCGCCTATCAGGAAGTGTCAGGTAAGACTGGGAAAGAGAGGAAAGATTAAAGTGGTATTGAGGTCAAATAGAGAGTAGCAGATTAAAAAAGAGTAATAATTTATTCTAAAATCGATTGAGAAAGGAGGAAATAGGGGTGCTTGAGTAAAAGTGAAAGTGCTCCAAGTGCAACTTCCCGATTTTCTTGAAATTTCGCGTACATGGCATTGTTTGCACCAAAACCCAAAAATTCATATTCTTTGCAGACTTTCGCCCACGATTTCCGGCTTTGTAAAACTTAGGCTAGAAACCTCTCGTATTTCTTAGGAAGTTGTAATATGAATTTGTGGCAAGTTTTATAAAAAAAAATGCATCTATAACACTTCTTTTCCCAAAACATACTTAACTAGTTAATAACCAGTAAGTCAGCGACAAAAAAAGTATCCTCACATCACGTTTGTAGGAACCATATTATATCTTTCTAGAGAATTGGTTAGAAAATCAATCATTTCCCGGAAGTAAAAAAACAAAAGTGGACCTAAATGACCCCATAGAAAACACAATGTTACAGTATAAGGCGTTCTTTTTACAGGAACGGATCCAGGCCGGACAAACCAAGAGAAATGCTGAGAATGCTCGCAGGAAATTCTCGCTGACAAACGGAGTAAAGAAGACGAAAAGTAAGTGACATAAATCATGGAGAATAACGCGAAATTGAGAGAATTAATAGAGTAATTATAGAAGTGGGGAATGTCAGGTCCGCGGAGAAATGAAGTGATATTGGGTGTTGACAGCGTACTGTAAGCACTTTTGCAGAAGGATAAGGAATTTGGAATAGGAAAAAGTAATCAAAGCGAGTGGCTGTAAAATGATTGCACACGCTTATAAATAGGTCTTAATGGCCGATTTTTTGTGGTTTTTCAAAAAGGTGACGCATTTTTTGGAAATTTCTGAACAGTAAAAGAATAAGTTATCAAGATGTGATCCTTAGATTTAAAGGGTAGAAAAAACCCGTTTCTTTTCAATTTCTACATAAAAAAGTACAAATTTTGTCGCTTTTTACTATTCTCGAAAAATTTTTGTTTACGGTAATCGCAAATATTATGAAAAAGTTAGTTTGACCAGGCTTCCGGAGAACATTCAAAATAAACCCCAAATTATCGAGAAACCAAATAAACAAAGATGTGCAAACACGCATAGGTAAATCGAAAACATCTGAGATTAAGCCAAATATGGCTTTATTTAATGTTTAAAACAAAACGCATCTTATCTCAAGGTGAATGTCAAAAAACGAGCCGATCATGTGTAATATAAACAAAAAATATTTATTTTTTTATCTCAAGTCTAACATGATCAATCGGCTTTTTCAGATCCCTCCCCGCCCGCCCAGCCGGACCCCAAACGGACCAGTCTGTCGATGCGTCGCTGGAAGACGGAGATTGTCGCCAAGCTCCAGCACTCCTCTCCCGTCCCACCCTTTTACTATGCGCCCCATCAACGTCCGTTCTACACGGATCGGTGGAGTGGAGCGGCATCGAGATGATGCAATCGATCGATCTTATCATCGGGCCTGGGAACGCGGGAAGAGAAAAACAATGCAAAGAGAAGGCGAAAGAAGCGGAGGAAAGTGTAAATAATCTCGTTATGGTTACGCAAACGCAAACAGTCAACAGATATCGATAATTTCGCCCCTGAAATAAATATTCTCCCACTACGAGGGTGTTGATTGTGTTTTTCCTCTCAAGTGCGGTGGGTTTCCTGATTAAAAAAAAAGTGGCCCCATGTCAATTTTTACCCGTTTGGAAAAGAAGAAACGGCCCGCGATGATGAATCAAATGGCTCAAAATTGTTTACAGGCCTTTCGCCAAGTCCTCGTGGAGGTATCCCCAACAAATGTGGTCAAAAAGGTAAGCAGCGGTAGCAATTTTACTAGGCCAAACCTTTTTTTGCTTTTCTCTTGCTAAACTCTCCGAAATTTCTGTTTTTACACTTTTTCAAAAAATTTTTTCGATGATCCAAAAGTACTTGTAAACATTTTAAAAGTACATCTACAGTAAAGATATAAAGTTCAAATTTTCTTTGTGTTAAGAAACTTGACCATCACACAATTCTTTTTAACTTTTTGCTGTAAAAGTTAAAGTTACTTTTTACCCTCATTTATCATTGTAATTATCTTCCGATTCTACTTTAATTCACAATACTTTGTCTTTTCCTTTTATCGGACCCAAGTTCAGACATTTTGATTAACGTGGAAAACGAAAAGTTCAATTTTGGAACGTTTTTCTTTTGATTTTAGCCAATTCCCTGCAAAAAAGCGCCTGACTCTCTTTTTTGCAGGCTCTGATTCTGAATGGAGACGTTTTACGAGTCCGCAATTGCACTTATCAGCTCAATAATAACGTAAAGTTGGTCGGCGTGGGCAAGGCAGCACATGACATGATCGTCGGCGCCGAGCATGTCCTTGGAGGGCATGTGCAAGAGGGGATCGCTGCTGTCCCAATCGGCACAAAGTAAATATTACCGGTTTGCTAAAAGAATTTATAAAACAGGCATAAGGCTTCGTATTTTACTCAAACATTGTGTCTATGAAAGCATTGCAGATCAGATTTAGGCAATTTTCGGTATTATCCTCGAGACCTAAACTCATCATGAACAGGAACGAAAAATTCCCGAATACTTCATCACAAATTTAAAAGATATCTTTCTAGTTGCAGTTTACCATATACAAAATCCCTATGGGGCTCTATGTCGTAATCCCTGATCAATTAGGAACCCGCAGCATAATGCCAAGCCACGCCAAATCACTTTTTTGAATTGTTAGCTTCTGAAACACAGTTAGCCCGACTTCCTGAAGTCAAAACCGGTAGACAAAAGTATCGTCGAACGCACAGAAGACACTAAAAAAACTCAAAATTTTCAGAGTATCGCCCGGTTTAAAAACACGATTCCTTCAAGGTGCCAAGGACAATTTACCAGATCAAGCCTCTCTCGATAACACACAAGAAATCATCAAATTCATTGAGAACTGCGATCACAAAGCCGATAAGATATTTCTATTTCTCATATCAGGTAAAATTTCCAGAAAATAAGGGATTATATCACTCTGCATGCATAGAATCAGCGGAAGTAATAAACCTTCAAGATGATGACTAAAACAGTGTTTCAGGTGGAGCATCGGCCTTACTTAGCGCTCCAGTAGCTGGAATAACCCTGGAAGATAAGTATCAAACAATAAGACTAATGGCTTCACATGGGTTGGATATCAAAGAGATGAACACAGTGCGGATAGCATTGTCCGAGGTCAAAGGAGGTGGATTAGCGAGGAAACTGGGGCCAGCTAAGGTAAAGCTACGTCCTATAGAATTAAAGACCAATATCTTACCACATAGACCCATTTACCGCTAATTTTTATATTACTTTAGGGCATCTCCTTGATCATGTCAGACATTGTTGGTGGAGAAATTGACAAAGTTGGCAGTGGTCCTACAGTTCTGCAAAGCCGAAACCTCACAGAAGCTGCCAGAATCCTCGACACTCGAGGTCTTTGGGATCAACTCCCATCGACTGTCCGTGAAGCTCTCCAGAAACCAGAGAAAATCCTTTCGGACGACGGAATTCAAATACAAAACGAGCTCATTTCGGACAACCAACTACTTCTACAATCGATAAAGAGCAATCTCGAAGGACAAGGGATCCCAACAGTAATTGTAAATCATGCATTGGAGGGGAATGCAAAAAATGTTGGAGAGAAATTCGCGGAATTTGTAGAGAAGTGGGACAACGGCAACGAGATTAAGCCTCCATTCGGTCAATTCAACCTCAAAATTCAACCGGGAGGAGCGTCGTTGGCTCTATTATACGGTGGAGAGACCACCGTATCCTTTCCGAAGATCCTCGAAAAAGAGAACCCCAAAGGCGGAAGGAATCAGGAAATGGTCCTAGCCTTCCTTTACTACCTCAAGAAGTCCAAAATGCTGCAAGAAAAGAGATTTGTCTTCATGAGCCTCGGGTCGGATGGTCAGGACGGACCCACCGACGCGACTGGAGCCTACATTTGCTCCGAAGATATCACTGCCGAGGGCTGCGATGAAGACGAGATCGAGTTCTGTCTAGACAACAAAAACTCCTATGAGTTTTGGAGCAACTTTTTGGGCGGCGATCGCTTGGTCAAAACAGGGAAAACGGGAAATAATCTCATGGATGTACAGCTTCTCATTCTGGCATGATCTGCGCGTTTATTTATTTATTCAATAAACCCGACCTTATTTTGTGTGCACACAAAATATTTTTTTATTTTTCTTCAAAAAATTGAAAAATTCGATAGTTGACATTCCGTCAAAAAAATCCGATAGCGAAATGTCACAAACAAAAAACGCGTTTTTTCGGACGGTCAAATAGATTTGGTGAAGATACGGTTGAACCAACGACGGCCTCGAGATGTCAGGAGTAACACGGGCTTCATCGGTGCGACGACAACCTCAGCGGACTGCCAAGAATCCCCCGCCTCCACCACCACCTGCTCCGCCGCAGAAAAAGGTGTCGGTGCCGCAAACGAAGAAGCCGATTCCTCGACCGCAGGTTCGACTGGTCACCACTAACAAGCCTGGGACGTCGTCCAGGATAACAAGGTCATCGTTCCCGGAGAGAAAACGAATTGTTCATGATGGTAAGGGAAAAAAAATTTGTATCGGTTTTTACCTTTAATTATAAGGCTAGGGATTTACAGAAGATCAATTGTGGAGTTGCATGCTGCTTTTGAATTTGTCATAGTACCCTTTTATATTTTCAAATTTTTTGGGCACTGCCAAATTTGTTAGCTTTGGATAATATAAATTAATGTTATTAAACGTATAGTTCTTTTATGATGCACAAATAGGGTAAAATACGCGTTTGATCTCCATTGGCCTTCCGTTTTTTCATGAATGTGCAGTTATGAACAATAAAAGTTGATATCAGTTGTCAATCCATTGTTTTCAGATGCGACCAACAACAAGGTCATTCATCGGTTCATCCAGTTGGGGGAGCGATGTCAAGTCACCATGCCTACCGAGGGCCCTCGAGAAGGTCCCTCGACAAGTCCGGAGAGGGAAACTTGTGTGTGGAAGATGGACGACGAAAAGATTACTCCAGAAGAGCTGGAGAAGTTTTGTGTCGACACTTATGAGAAGTTTGGACTTCCCTCTGAGAGGGTGAGTGATTTCTTGCCTGGTTTAACTTACGTTTTAGGCGATGTATGCGTTATACATGAACGAGTTTGATAAGGAGAAGGCCATGAAACAAGCTAAAGAGTCAGCGTTACTACAAGAACAATGGAGTGATAATGATCGATATATCTTCAATGGACTCTATGCTACTTATGGAAAGAATTTCGGGAAGATCCATAAAATCGTAAGCGTATTTTCGAGAGATTTAAAAATTTTAGGTAGTGTGATATCAAAATACCCGTATGATGACAGTACATTGACGATAATGATTTTTAGATGGCATACAAGTCAATGAGAAGTCTGATTGAACATTATTACAAGGTCAAGATGATCAGTTACAAAATTGGAGGACTGGCTGAGGCCAACAAGCCATTGGGAAGTATGGGCTCGATCGATGATTTGAATGGACATTTTGAAACCGAAAAAGACGTTGAGAGCATCTGTGATAACTGTGGAGCATTCTCGCAGCTTCACCAAGTCAATAACGAAATGCAATGTATGAGTTGCAAACGATTTTTTGAGTAAGTTTCTAGTGTAATATTCTTTTTCTTTTTTTTGTTATGAATTATTTGTATGAAATTTTTTAAATGAAGTTTTGCTCCTACAGAGAGTTCAATTACGATCGGCCAGTTGATCGAAGCGAGCGGAGAGCAGCTCTCAGATACGAAGAAGATGCTCGAAGAATGGCCGAGAAATTCACCGAGCTCTTTTTACATGGAGATCGAGAAACGCTTAGGCGGGAATTCACGACTGTGAGAAAGTAAGATCTTGTTTTCTATTGTTTTCGCTTCATTTTTTAGATGTTTTTACCCTTTGTCATCCAGTATGATATAATTTTTTAGTAAACGTCAGTCCGAAGCCCGTGAAATGCGTTTGAAGGCCGCTCAACAAGAGCAGACTTCGATGAGAGCTGTGAAATATTTGGCGAGCTCGATTAATTTAAACACTTATCGGAAATATACCAGCAAAAAGAAGCCCAAACCACGCCTCAGGGAAAATTGGACCAAAAAAGAACAAAATATCGCGCTGAGATGTGAGTTGAAGTAATTTTCGATTGATTTTGATCGCTTTTAGTGCTGATCAGGTACTCGGGAGATTCCGAGACAGTGTCGAAAATATTGGCGACCAAAACTGTGGAACAAATCCAAAATTTATACAACAAATATTCGAGTGCCATAAAAGAAGAGTTGAAGAAAGCCAGGGAACAATCGGATTTGGCTGAAAAAGTCGAAGAGATGTACAGGGACATTACTGAACAGAAGAAGGAAGTCGACATTGTGGAACTGGACTAGACTATATTTGATGGTCAATTTGAATCCTCTATATTGTTTTTATTTAATTTGGAACTCGAACCTGCAAGTACAATATAATTTTCTTGGATAAATTGCGTGAATATTGTGTTCCTTGGTCTGTCATCATGAGTAATGTTGTGTTGGTGTTATGAAGGGAAGAGCTCATTATATTTTGACTGTTTTTTGAATATAATGGCAGTTCAGAGCTTTTCCTTCACACTGAGTGCTTTTCTAGGCGTTCCTACATAATGTTTTACATAATTTTACCTTCTTTTGGTCTCATTTCGATTATTGTCTGGGTTTTTTTTGATAAAATTATGTCCAATCTTCCTAATACGACACAAATCACTTACTCTCATTGCTTTTATACTTTCTGTTAAAGAATAATTACAATAAACCTCGGAAATAATCGGATATTCCGCTTGTTTTTGATCACGATTCTGTAGTTATGATCGTGGAAGATCATGTTCCCGCACTGTTTGTATTGGTAGATGAAACTCATGAGAATGGAGCTTATTATACGCAAGAGTCTTCGTGGTAATCTGCCTGATTGCAGAGGAGGAGATTAAGAAATTAAAGTTGACATTGTAAGTATCCTAAATATATTTATATTGCTTGGAGTTAATAACATAAATTAGAAAAAAAGTTGCAGAAATTGTATATTTATAGTTCGATGGTTGAAAAGGTTAGGTTTCGAAGTCCCGCGGAGGTTTCTATATGGACGAGGATTGTAAGAAAAAAGAGGCGGACTTTTTGTAAGATCACCAATTTTTGAAAAAAAATTAATGTCATAATTTTTAATATGATGTTGGAAAATTTCTGTTTCTGTACCTTGCAAATCGTTTTTTTTACATGAAGTTGATCTAGCTCACGTTCGTTCCCCCATTCAGCTCATTTTTGTACCCAATCTCCGCCCAATTTTTTGTTTTTTTCTGAAGTAATATGTGACTCAACACATTTCCTCGTCCCCATCACTTTCCTCATCTCCAGGGCTTGATCTTCAGCCCCGCTCTTTAATAACTTCCGTTTTTTGTCTTCGCGATGACCGCAAATAATCGGCTGACCCGTTTATCTGTCGGCCACTCGAAGACCGTCCTTATGGCCGCGCTTCCACCCCGCCGCCGCTGGCCCACAGTTCGGTGGGTTTGGGACAAATTGTGGGTTCTGATCAAATAATCGAGTTATGATTGAGTTGTTTGAGTTTCGAATCTTGGTGCGATCAGAGGCGGCGGAGTCTGCTGAAACCAGAAAGGAAAGAAGACGGTAGTTTTTATGTTGGTGGGGGGATTGCTGGGTATTGGGGGAGGGTATGATGACCATAGCGATGACTTATTTGGGCTTTCAAGACGAGTGGTTCTTGGCCAAGGGCTGGCGTTCGATTAAGTTTTGATCTGAAAGTGATCAGTAACTCTTCGTTTATGTTATTGGATAGTTTTCAGAGTATGGGAGAGGGTAAGTGTAATGGCGGTCTACGTAGGCTTGCGCTGCGATAAGCACCATATTTCGATGGTCATTCAAAATTCTTGCCGATTTCCCATTCCAAATCCGTTTTCCATACTTGACAAGTATAATATCTTGCCGTAGATACCGTAACTTCTGAGCAGATTTTTTTCTTGGATTCTCTTATTGAAAATGAGTTTTTTTGACGTTTTGCATTGATTATCGCCGGTTTTATGAATTTCCATCGCTTATTTTCGCGATTGCGGTGCCTTTGAGATTACTGTAGTTCATTTTTCGATTGCTTAGACAATTTTTTTCCTAATCGAATAATCAACCAAACTGCTTCACCTGCTAGGAATTGAGTAACTGTTGAAACGATTTCTAGAAATTCCCACGGAGTTGTGTCCACTCCTCCCCCCGAGCTATCACTCTCTCGTTTCGTCGGTTATTGTCCACTCTTTTCATTTCACTTTACTCACTTTCGAAGCAAAAAAATTCTTGACCCAAACGTGAAGATCACTGTACGGAAATCGGATAGTCTCGGGCGGCTCCAAATTCTTTTTGTTCATGATCCCCTTCCCCATCTCGCTTGATTTGTTTTAGCTTACACTGCCCGTACTTTCTCGAGGCCCTGAGGGGAGAAAATAAAGCCCCTTCTGCTGATTGTTCGATGACCCCGGGGCTCTTTTTCTCTTCCTCTTTTTTTGAGGAGGAAATTAATGCGCGGCCCTTGAACCTTGCGCGGCGGCGGAGAGAGGATGGCGGAAGGAAAAAGAATTGGTTGTAAAAAATATGGGGACGGAGACGTTGACCTACGTGGGTTACGGTGGAATCAGTTTTTGTTGGAGCTGAGGGAAGGCCGATTCTTTTTTGTCAGCATGTTTTAACCTTTTGAATAACTTTTACCCTAAGGCGCGTCTAAAAATTACACGACTTTTGCTTCCTTCGTCTGCTCTAACTATCAGCTACGCAACATCGGACACAAGTAGTTCGCGATATTGATTTCGATTTTTTATTCATGTAAATATAGCGAGTCTGTGGTGTCCGCAGATCGCTCAGATCCTACAGCAGGCTACTTTTTTATGATACTCTTCTCGGATTTTAGATCTCTTCGTTGTTTTAGATTCCAGCGTTGTATTGAAAGGTCGATGCGTGTTTAAAGATATTGATTCTAAAATTAGAGGAGTATTTCGGCAAAGGCAATTTCAGGCTGATCACCATGCTGCGGCTACTGTTTATGCTGGGATTGGTAACAAATTCACATTTGCTGGTATTTGGAGCAGAAAATAAAACAGAGGTAAGTACGGATTCAGTGATCTACAGGGTGTCTCAAGAAATTTCGTAGAAAGTTTTTGTCGATTTCTTGGTGCTCAAGTCAAGATATCAGCCAAGAAAATAAGTAAACGATCTTTGAAGAGACTGCTAAAAATTAGTGATCAAGAGTGACCAAAAATTGACTAATTCGAAGATTGATCATCTTCTGTGTCGGTGTGTTGGCCGTTCTTTCAATTCAAATGCTGGCGGGCGCACACTTGCGGGCAACCACTTTGCGGGCAACCAGTTTGCGGGCAACCAGTTTGCGGGCAAATTTTTTGCGGGCAGCCACTTTGCGGGCAGCCGACATTTGCGGCCAGCACCGGCATTTGCGGCAGCCTGGGACATTTGCGGGCAGGGTCGACAGTTGCGGGCAGCCTGGAAGGTTTGCGGGCAGCCGACATTTGCGGGCAACCGACACGTGATTGTGAGGGTAACAGGGTGGAGGTGGAAAAATTACTATGATATTTTGGAAATTTGCCGACATTTGCGGGCAGCCGACATTTGCGGGCAACCGGCACATGAGGATAACAAGGTGGAGATGGAAAAATTACGGCGATATTTTGGAAGTTTTCCGACATTTGCGGGCAGGCAATACTTGCGGGAAGCCGACATTTGCGGGCAACAGTTCCAAAAGTACCAATACAGACTGTGTGATTGTTTTTCCCTGTTGCCCGCAAATGTCGGCTGCCCGCAAGTGTCGGTTGCCCGCAAATGTCGGCTGCCCGCAAGTGTCGGTTGCCCGCAAATGTCCTAGGCTGCCCGCAAATGTCTCAGCTGCCCGCAAATGTTTCAGCTGCCCGCAAGTGTGACCCTCCAAATTTTGCCCGCAAAGTGGCTGCCCGCAAAAAATTTGCCCGCAAACTGGTTGCCCGCAAAGTGGTTGCCCGCAAGTGTCGCGACGCCCAAATGCTTTTTTGATCAAAAAATCCCGTTCCGGATTTCTATCTTAGCAAAGAAGAAAGGGGATAGGTCTCGTTTTTCTCCAAATCTCATCAAAATCTGTGCGTCGCGTTTTGATCTCTTGGTCCTTTTATTACAAATAGCTTTCAAACATCCTAAAGATCGTTTCCAGACGCCTCCAGACTCTCGAAATGAGACTTCCGTTGTGGTCCGAGCCAAGCGTCAGATGGCTTGTTGCTACCCCACCCCGATGGTTTGTTGCCAAGCCCAACAACCCATGATTCCCATGCCAATGCCTATTATTCCTGTCACCGAACGTCCCTCTTCTTGTGATTGCATTCGATTAAGAATCGAGGTCCAGCAATGTGATTGTGCTGGAATGCAGCAATCGCAATGTGGATGCCAGGCCTCCCAACAGAGTGGGTGCAATTGCCAGCGGACCCAGCAGATGGCCGACCAATGTGGTTGCGGGCCTTTGCAATATCAAGTTCAGTGCAATTCCTGTCAACAGCAGCAGCAACAACAGCCGCAAGTGATTGTGTTGCAGGCTCCCAGGCAGAATCAGCAACAATGTGCGCCTGCTTGTCAGCCCGCTTGTGAACCTCAATGTGTTCAAGCACAAAGGGCGCAGATTGTTGTTGTTCAGCCGCAACAACAGCAGCAGCGACAGAGATGTATGCCCCAGTGCGAGCCACAATGCGATCCACAATGCATCAATATTTATATTCAACCACAAGAGAGACAGCAGGTATATAAACAGAGAAAACCTTTTCTCTAACTGTTCTGATGACTATAAAAACTATTCTACTTTATGTTTAGAGTCAATCTCAATGCCAACCGGTCTGCCAGCCTCAATGTACCCCACAATGTCTTCAGCAGCAACAAATGTGTGATCAGGCCTGCCAACCAAGTTGTCAGAATAACTGTCAGAACGATCGGCAATGTATGGCCATGTGTCAGCCAGCTTGTGTGCAATCTTGTGTCCAGCAAGCTGTTCAAGTAAGGCCATGTAATTTCCCTTTTGATCACGAATTGAGGGGATATTTTCCCCTCAATTTGTCATTTCAAAAAGAACCTGTAACGTCCGTCTTTCCAGCGCAACTACATGCCCGCCGCGCAGCAATGCCCGCAGATGTGTCAGCCCACCTGTTCCAGCCAATGTGTCCAGCAACAGCAGATCTGTCAGTCAGCATGTCAGCCATCTTGTCAGAGTACCTGTCGCGACAATAGTAAATGTGTTCAACAATGTCAACCGAGCTGTGAGAATGCTTGTATGGAACAAGCGAAGGATCTGAGTATTCAAGTTGTCATCATGTCCAATGACCGCAATGATCGTAACAATAACCAGCAGCAATATTGTCCGCAGCAATGTCAGCCGGCTTGCCAGCCACAATGTATGCAACAAATGCAGCAAGTGCAACAACAATGTCCGCAGCAATGTCAGCCCTCCTGCTCGCCCAGTTGCATCATCCAAATCCAGCCCGTTCTCCCAGCACCCGCTCAGCAATGCCCCCAACAATGTCAGCCAATCTGTTCGCCCTCTTGCACACAACAACCTCAAATGATTTGTATGCAGCCATGTCAGCAGCAATGTCAGCAGAGTTGCAACAACAATAATATGTGCATGCAGTCATGCACGTCCAACTGCATCCAACTTTGTGCCCCTCCCATGACGACCAGTGAAATGCCTCCGGTCATTTTGCAACCGATTATTACAACTACGCAAGCACCTTGCATGCAGATGTGTGCGGTAAGAAGAACTTTATACTGTAAAACAAATCTAGAAATGCCTTTCAACTTGAAAAATTCGAAAACACCACAGCTCCTATAAAGAACGCTCGCTTACCCAGTGTTCGATTAGCTCAGTGGTAGCGCGTTTGGTTTGAATTCGAAAGATCGCGGGTTCGATTCCACGGCCATATCTTTGAGGTTTTACGTTTGAAAAATAAGTGTAAAGTCGAAACAGGGTGGCCAAATCGAAGGCTAGTGAAAGTTCGAAGAGTAAGCGAGTGGTTTATGGCGTGAAACTTCAAAGCTTTCACATATTTTTTGGATTTTTTGAGCTGGCAGAGAGTTCGTTGATAAATTGACGATTTTACTCAATTCTAAAGACAATGCCCAAAGACTGTAGCTCGCAGTATAGCCACTAAGCATCGTAAACAATTTGTGGTTTCCCAGTAATTTTTACTCTTATCGCCAATTTTTCAGCCAATGCCCGTAATGCAATGTATGCCCCAGTGTCAGCCCACTTGTCAACCGGCTTGTATGCAACAGTTCGATTCGATGCAACAACAGGCTCCTACCACCATCTGTCTGACCATAAATCCTCCGTCAAATTCGAATCAAGGCTGCTCTTGTGGCCAAGGCTACATCCAATGCAATCCCGGAGTTTGTTGTTTGCGGAGAAGAGCGAGGAAAATGAGGAAGATGTAATGATTGCAAGCACATCCAAATGTCTGTAAAATATTCGAAAACAATCCTTGAAATGAGAATCTCGCGATGTTTAATCAGTCTTTCTTTGCTTAATGAGTCTCTGCTATGGGCGAATGTTATGTGTAAGATATCGTCTTTCTTTTGATTAATTATAAATAATAAAAAAAAGGTCTATTTACAAGGGAGGTACCTCAACTCGACGCTGACGCACACCTCGATTACAGATCGTATATGAATTCCTGCGCATTTTAACTCGCCCTTTGCGAGTGCAGCCGAGATACTCAAGGATCTTTGTGGTCGAGAGAGTACGCGACACGCGGAGAGCCAATACAGAAAAAAAAATTTTTTGGCCATATAAGAGTGAAGACAGAAGATTTCGGAGGAAAATTTTGAAAATTTTTCGAATTCACTTTTTTTTCGATTTTGGAGTAAAAATTTTTTTACTCCCAAAAATGCCAAAAAAAAAGTAAACACGAAGTTTACTCCAAGATTTGGAAAAAATTTTGATTTTCGGGAGTAAACTGGGAGTTTACTCGCCGGGGCCGAGAAATCGAATGGCGGCGAGTAAATCTGGATTTTGCTCGCTTCCAATTATTTCCTCAGCTATCACAGAGGCACAGATGACCCAGGAAAACTTACGAAAAATTTTGCCGAATCCTGACTGGGAGCCTCCGAGTCAGGAATCCCGCGATTCCTGCAGTCAGGAATGTTTTTGACTGGGCGGCCTCAAAATCGACATCCCAGTCACCTGAGACGAAGAAACGGGGAGAAAAAACGAAGAGAGCGAGAGAAACGCGCGCTATTTCGTGCTCTCTCTGCCTCTCTGCGCCCTCTCTTCGTTTCCCGCTCTTTCGCTCTCTCCTTTTTTTGCGCTCTCTCGCTCTTTCTTTCGAAAAAGAGAGAGAGAGCGCGAAACGGAAAGAGGGCGCTGAGAGGCAGAGACAGCACGAAATAGCGCGCGTTTCTCTCGTTCTCTTCGTTTTTTCTCCCTATTTCTTCGTCCTAGTCAACAGTTATTGACCCCTCACCCAGTCAAGAATCGCGGGATTCCTGAATTGACCACAGTCAGGAAGTTTTGACTGTACGAAGAGTCAGGAACCCCGCGAATCCTGGCTGGAGCCTCCCAGTCAGGATTCGGCAAAATTTTTCGAAAGTTCGGCGCGAATTACTAACGCAAATAAAAAAAAATTTTTGCGCCCATGGGTCGACTGTTCCCCGGGAGTAAACTCTGGATTTACTCGCCGGCACCTTCGGCGAGTAAATTCTGAGTTTACTCCAAAAAAAGGCGAAAAAAAAGTAAACTCGGAATTCACTCCAAAAATGGAAATTTTGAAAGCTATTTCGATTCCTACTCGCCGACCCATAAAATTTCTCGATTTTTACTCTCTTTTTCAAAAAAAAAGTGAATTCGAAAAATTTTCAAAATTTTCCTCCGAAATCTTCTGTCTTCACTCTTATATTTTCTGGTTCGGCAGGAGAAAATAATTTTTTTAGAATCGTTCCTTATCACATCACATGCCAACATTCAAATAGTCAACAAATCATATGTAGGTGTTTTTGTACAACAGGGGTGTAACAAGTGTTTGTAAATAAAAAGAGCGTGGTTTCCGTTTTCCCTATTACAATGTGTTTCCCTTTAAATGTAGAATTTTTTATTTGTCGACTTCTCACCAATTTCAAAGCCATTTACCACAAACTGATTGCGGGGTGTAATAAAAATACGACGCCGCTCGTCATACGATGGGCGAAGCATATTAAAACATCACGTAAAATAGGTATTTACGGAAGGGTTACTTTTACAATCATAAAACTTTATAAAAAAGGGCCATCTTCAGGGTAATTCCCCTTTCCATTAGTCTTGGGTTTTTTGTTTGATTCGATTTTCGAGGAGAAAAAACTTGTTTCTAATTCCAGAAGACAAAAAGTTCCAAACCCATTATATCAATTGTTGTTGTTTCCCTCTAATCAGTGGCTAGAGTATGCGCGAGAGAAGTCGAGTCGCCGTTCTGCTCTTCCTAATTTTGCCTGCGGTCCTCGGGATCAACGACCGGCGATGGCGTAAGTTTTTTGGAGTGCTGCATTATCATTCTAGATTCGAAGGGAGTACTGTAGGCAATGGCCAATATAACAATTTCTAATTTTAAAAGGAAAAGCCCCGAGATTCCCTTGTTTTTTGTAAGGCCCTGCATTTTAATGAAACCTTAGGCCAATACTTGAAGCATATCAAAAACTATCTCTTACCCCATCTAAACCCATCGAATATTCCTTATTTTTATCACAGCCTGCAACCGAGAGCGCCAATGTTACCAGAACCACGAATGCCCTACAGGTCACTATCGAATCCTCCTAGAGATGCCCTCTTCCCGTCCCCTAGACCATTGTGTGTGCACCTGCGTCCGGGATGTCTTATTCAGCGCAAAGAGAAGACTGCAATCTAAGAGAAGCCGAAGAATGAAGCCCCAACACCATTAAACATATTCGATATCTGTACATATCTGTATAAATATAACGGAATTCGACCGCATAAAAGCTGGCTGGACAAAAAGTTAGAAGTATTTATTTAATGGAAAGTTGAAAAGTTTAATAAAATTCGAGATGAGAATCTTCTGATACACCGTATTTGCTCTTGTGCGCTTCGAACAGCTCGCTCAGTTTAGATTTGTAGAGCCTGTGGAGTTCATCAACCTGTTCTCGCGTTGGATTTGGTGTCCGTTCTACTGGGATTGGGGTTCCCACTCAAATAATATATGAATCACGGTTAAAAGATCCAATTTAAAGATAAAGAAGCCTTCCTACCTACTGAAACCACCTCCGTTCTGAATGGGACAATCCCCGGAACAAACGGGATGATATTTGTGCCATATGCCGCTACCGGGCTGAGTCCCACAACCGTCTTGAACCTGGTTTGGAACGCCCTCAACCGAGATCCGACTGGATTCCAGACTTGTTTGAATGTACTGGTCTCTCCAAATGAGTACACTGGCACCAGATACGCTCCAGATTCTAACGCCAATCGGATGAACCCTTTTCTTCTCTCCAAACACAACTTAAATACATTGGGATGACATTCCAAGGCCTCTTCTGCTCCGCCGACCACAAGCACCACTGCTTTTCCTTTGTTCACATCCGACAGTACGGTCAGCAGCGCCTTGAACGACGACCCAACAAGTCCGAAAGCCGAAAGAAGTTCTCTTCGGAAGGGCTGTTTGAAATGCATGTCCAATGTGGCGAGATAGCGGTTAATTCCAGGAAATTGTTCGGCAAATCGAGTGCCGTTGGTGCAAACATTGATCACAGCTGAGAGAGAGACAATTCCGTGGGGATGCCATCTGAAAACGAGCTCAAAAATTGTGCTTTCGAAGGCGTTGTGTAACACTAGACACCTTACGCTCAATTAGAGTATAAACCTCCTAAAATATGAAAGTAAAAGACTTACGCTAACAAATAATTCTTGTCAGGTGACAGCTCTGCTGTTTTGACCAATTTCATCGGGAAATAATTGGCCAAGGGGTCCCAGAATGGATGATTCCGCATCCAATCCCATGCTCGACAACTCTCTGTGATCAGATCCCAATCATAATAGAGCCAGACGGAATAAAGAAGCACTACCCACCAAAAGGAGGTGTATAAAAGAAGATAGACGAAAACAGCGATTGAAACAAACGGTAGAAATAGGAAAACAAATATGAAAAAGAGGACCTGAGAGATCTCTAAACTTCTCTTTATTAGGTACGTCATTGGACAGGAAAAATCAGATCAGAAAATAAAAAAACGAACGATCATGCACTCCACAATCAGAGCGAAGTTTTTTGTGAGCAGAGTTTATCAAGGAAAGTGATAAGGTTCTTTGAAACCTTCAGGAATGTGAGACGATCAAGTGTAATAAAACAGCAGACATTGTATTGCATCCACTGATTTTTTTCCATTTTGAATGATAAAATCTCTAATTTTTAACATGATGATCATGGTGACCTCGCATCAGCTACAGAAATTGCCCAAAATCTGTAAATAAAAACCTTTCGCCGTATAAAATGTGGCCACAGCGACATCTTATACGACGAAACCTTTCCAAAACTATTTTTTATTTTTTTGGAGATCAGCGTAAAATTTCGTTTTACTTTTTCTAGTCTCAGCTTGTAAATACAAGTTTGTGTTTGTTCAGATATACAGTCGGATTATGTCGAATATTTTTTTCGAAAAGGTGGGTCAAATTTTATATTGGTTTTGATTTTTAGCAAGATGGAATGCTCTGCGCCCAACATGCTCTTAACATGTTGCTCCAAACCCGAATGTACACGGCCTTTGATTTAGGTGATATTGCGCGTCAGTTGGATGAACGGGAAAAAGCTTTATTGCCACCTCAGGAACGAGCCAAATTCGTGAGCAGTAATATGGACGACACAGGTTTCTTCTCGGTTGAAGTGATCCGCGAAGCTCTAAAAACATTGGGGCTTGAAATGATTCCATTGTTATCTCCCGGACTTCGAGAATTCCAAGCTAGTCCAAAGTGAGTTTCAATTTATATTATACTCTATGATTTAGGTATAATTTTTAATACTTTTTTTGTCTAGACTTGGTCAAGCTTATATCTGTAATATGAATGAGCACTGGTTTGCTCTTCGAAAGTTGTTTGGCACCTGGTATCAGTTGGATTCGATGAAGAATGGGCCAAAAGAAATATCGGAAGGTCATCTTGATGCTTATGTGGCGCAATTAATGACTGAAGGTGGGTATCCTAGATTTTTTATGTCATTTTATGTGTTTAGGATACTCTGTGTTTTACATTGGTGGCGATATCAGTCAATTCGTATATACTAGAGACTTAAATGAGGAATCTCCGCCGGTTTACCAAGGTCCAGAGACCCGTCCGCTCATACCACAAGATGATCTTGCTGTAGGTTCGCTTTTCTCGTTTCATTCTTCTTTAGAGGGCCATTGAGATGAGTAAGAAGGAAAGTGGGTTGACAGGGCGGGACGCCGAACAGGATGAGCTTCAGGTATTCAATTATTTTACTCATGAATAATATTGAGATTTAGCGAGCGATTGCATTGAGTATGAAAGAGGCGGGTAATGTGGGAGGAACTGATGAGCAAGATGATTTGGAGGTAAGTATTCACCTTGTTCTTGTTTATTTATTTTTAGAGGGCGATCGCAATGAGTATGCAAGATGTCCCCGGCTCTTCCGGAGTCAGCTCTCAAAAGCCCAGTGACGATGTTGAAGTAAGTGAAATTGTGTTGTGTTTATCCTGGTTTAGAGAGCAATTCAAGCGAGTTTGGGTGATATTCCATGTTCTTCCAAACAGGAGCCGGCATCTTCTCATATTCCTCCAGTTGTTCAACCATCCGTTGTCTTTGTGCAGCCTCCCGAACCTGGAAAAGCAGACACTCAGTCCTCTACAGACGACGACCTTCGACAGAAAAGAGCTGCTTTCCTCAGGCGGTTTGACTGATGTTGTTGTATGATTCCCGGGAAGAAGTGTATAAATTGCTTGTGAATAAACTAAGGCAGCTTTTGTTTGTTGTACATATGAAACCGGTTAGATCCTGTTACATTTTCAGTTGGACTTGAATAATGTTTAGGTCTCAATTTCCAGCATGGCCTCGGCGCTCTCAGCATTATTGGAAGAGCCGAATTCGCCGCCCAAAAATGAAAGTGCCAACGTAACTCCGGGTAAATTTTTTTGTTTATCTGTTGTGACTTTAGATTGAAGTAATATGGTTATGCTTCTTTATTTTGTATCTAACTATCATAATTTAGTCGGAAGTCCGCGCCACGACAAGATGTTGCTGGAGAATGATCTTGTGGATAATCTGAAGGACTCGACGGAACCACTGCCGGAAAGTAATCTGGGGAAAGCAGTCGACAGTTTCATTGTCCAATGGAATCAGTTGCTCGGAGACTTCAGTTCGGTTGTTGGATTCACCCCTCCATCACCAGACCATGTCAAAGAAAAGGCGGAGTACTCGGTGAAACAAGTTCGGGAAGCCGGATTGGATGTGACCTCAGAATTGCATCGAGTCATGCTGGAATGGAGGTTAAATCATCCTCAAGAAGCAACTGAAGAAGATACGAAGGACCTTGAAGATGCAATCGAGAGGCAAAATAATTTGTTGAAGAGTGTAAATGGACGATTGAATGAGTTATTGAGGAGGGAGGATCCTCGGGAAGATCAAATGCAAGAGTAGAAATGGCTGTACATAACTTATTATATTAAAGAAGGGTTGATGGATAAGATAATGTTGATCTGTGTTGGTTAGAATGCCAATTAATATTGTTAAAGACGAGGAACGAGGTTTATTAGGGTTTAGATGTGGCACGAAGCACGAAAACAAGATAAATTGATCCGGAGTAAGATGGTGGATGCCGCCAAACGCTCGGAAAGAAGACGAAATTACTATGAGAGTGTTGTAAGTTCTTCATTAATTTTTTTTGTCATCATTGGACACACCGTTCTGTATTGTTGACTGATTGAGTGTTGCCGGGCCATAATGTATAAGTTAATGACAATTCAAAATCTTCAGAGAAAAGATCCAGAACAATTCATGCAGATCCACGGCCGAAAGTGCAAGATCCATGTGGATCCGAACATTGCCTCGGCTGCTTCGAACGTTTTGTAAGTCATTTTTTTCATTGACTCTTGGTTTCTAGACGAAAATGGCAAGGAGATTCGAACATCTTGATTGATCGCTTTGATGTCCGAGCTCATCTCGATTCAATCGACGAATCAAAACACAAAAAGACAACGTTATCACAGGAAGAAGAGGTTGAAGAAATACAGTGTGACTTTGAGAGGTACAAGATTGTAATTCTGAATGAGTTCGAGGGCATTGATCAGACCGAGTCCTTGAATAACATTGCCGAAAAGGAGTTCTGGGATGATCGAAGGAAGGATAATTCCAAAGACAAGAAGAAGTGAGTTTTATATTGTATGTTATATTGGTTTAGGAAGAAGAAGAAGGAATCGGCCGCCATTTCATTCTCATACGGCGATTCGGCCGTTCTGCCGGGATCTTCGAACGAACCAGAAGATGATGAAGATTCAGATGCCGAAGTTGTTGATGGAATTGGTAAGTGGCTACTAACTTTTTGTTTATTGGATTTTAGAGAAAGAGTTCGATGTGAACCGATTGACCGCCGAAAAAGGAGTGGAATTGAACAAAGTGGGCGCCAGCTTTGGAAGAATGGGCACGGTGTTCATGGACCTCCTCCGGATCGACCAGAAAGAACAAGCTGAAGCCGCCGAAATAAAGGAAATTGACAAAGCGAAGCTCTCACTCTCTGTTGGTTACTTGTTCCCATTTTCGAACTCCCATCTCCATATGATGTTATGTTATCCATCGATTTTAGGGAAAGAATAGTAAAGGAGAACGAGCCCGCCTCAAGAACAGGAGAGCGGCTCTTCTTTCCCAATTCAACACAAATGAAGATGCGGCCAAGACAGTTCTGGGATTGTTGCAGAAGGAAGTGAAGGCAAGGAGAAGGTCAGTTATATTGTGTTTAGTGATTATATCACTTTAGGGATTCTTCATCGGAATCAGAAGAGGAAAGAGGACATTCGTTGGTGATTGGGGGAGATTCGGGTGTCAGGGAGTACGGTAATAGCCGACTAAACCTCTTAAGACGGGATAGTGATGATGATGAAGAGAAGAAAAGATTACGGTAAGAACTACAGAATATTACTGAAATTGGTGTTTAGAGAGTTGAAGAACCGAAGATCCAGTTCTCCGGACTTTGGAGACTCGGACATAGAAGTTAAAGTCCCCAAACCCCCGACAAGGGAGTCAAGTAAAGTAAGTGTAATATCAGCAATCATTATTGTTTAGGAGTCGGATAGTGATAACTGTGAACCCTTGGAAATAAGATCAAGTATGAGTGAGTCAGAACAGGAGCGACGGGAAATTGAGAACAGAAAGCGAAGAATCAAGAGAACAAAGAAAATGGTAAAAGAGCGACAAAAATATGATGACAAAAGTGAGGATGAAGGCCTAAAGAAGGCGGAAATGGCTGAAAGATTGCGCAAAAAGATGGAGAAGAAGTTGAATAAAAGAGCGCAACAATTGAAGACTGAAGAGAGAAACAAAATTAAGGAAAAAGAAGCTGAGCAGAGGGTGAGTATATTATGAATTATTGAGACTTTGAGCTCCAGGAAAGAGATGAACTTTTGTCCGAAGATGCCAAAGCCCTCAGGGAAAGAGAACGTGGGAAAAGAAGAGAGTTGGATGGATTGAATGGACGGTCATCAAGCTCCAGCTCAAGAAGTAGGAGCAGAAGTAGGGAAAGGAAAAGAAGAAGATCGAGATCAAGATCGATGGAACGAAGAGACAGGGAAAAGAGACGGAGAAGCAGATCAAGAAGTCGAGAAAGGGATAGAAGACGTAGAAGAAGTAGAAGTCGGAGTAGAGAGAGACATCGAAGTTACAGAAGGTGATTGTCTTCGTAATTATGTCGTTTGTAACTTTGAACAAAAAACTTTGTTATCCAAGCAATAAATTGAAAGTTTGATAGTAGTCATGAAGGTGGGTTGGCGCTCAATCTGGGTAGACGTATGGCCGAAAGAAAAGTGAAAAGAAGTCTGGTACCAGTGTTATGAATTAAGAAAACGTTTTTCCCTTCAATGGGATCGTTCGGCTCATCTTTTTACGAAGAATTGCGGAAATTAGAGAGTTGGATAACGTTCAAATTAGTAGGCGTGTTTCGTAATGATAAGTTCTCATTTTTGAGAGCTTTATGGTGTAGGAATCAATGTTCAAGGTTTTGACCATTGAATTTCAACATTTTTTTTATTTTGCAAACCATCGGACCATAGTCACATCTTGAATAATTCCTATGAACATTAGCCTGCGTGTAGAGTGCGTTCCATGGGATTTTTTTCGTACTTACGCAAGTCTCTAAATATTATTTTCTGGACTAACTGTATCATTAAAAGTTACAGTTCAAGCCATATCTTGTTAATTAATTCCCAGAATCTGGAAGCATAATTTATTCGGAAAATACGAGGAATTGAGAGTACACGCAATTAAGCACCGGATTTATACAAACAAGAGGCTGGTTATGCAGCCCAAATATTATAACTGAGTCAGCCCGAGTTGAGGAGATAAAGGAGCGGGTTGGATTTGGGGATGATCTTCGTCTCGTCGAAGGCTGAAAATCAGCTGCGTAAAGGAGGAAAGTGATCACTTTCAAGGGATTAAGCAGGCTTGGGAACCAATTTTGAGGTCCATGAATTTAAAGTGCATATTCTACAGTAGGAACTCACCAGTTATTGTGCACCGTTTCCACTCGTCGAGGGATACTCGTTTATCCGAATCTTGATCACATTGCCGGATAAATGAACGCCCACAGCGTTTCACTCCCTCCCAATGACGAATCATCCGACGGAAGGTGTGGTATTCGTGGTGACAGAGGTACTAAAAACAATTGGGAATAGTCATCGAAATGGGCATTTTGAACGATTTTGCATGATAAAAAAAGGACATTTTATACGATGAAAATCGCTTCCAGGAAAAAATAAAAAATTATTTTCAGATGACCACTAATCCAAAGAAATCCCCTCTTACCCCATCCTCATTCACATCCATTTGCGTAAATTTCCATTCCGCGCTTTGTCGGCGAGCTGCGCCCATCCCTCCCTCCGGCATCAACCCGTATAACTGCATTTCGGATCTGAATTGTGCGAAAAGTAACTGTAGAAACCGTCTTCTCTTATCGCCAAAGCAAACGTCATTTCTCAATTTGTGGACCGTTTCGTACGTTGCAACATTATTCTCATTTTTGGGGATTTCCTTGGCCACCGGTGCGTCCGGATGACTAAATTTGGTCGGATAAACTGAAAAAAGTAAATTTAGGTTCAATGTTTGCACTTGTAATTACTATTCCTGGAAGAAATTTTAGCAGGAAGCAGAGAAAAGAAGAAATTTGCACATTTTGGACCTTATTCTAGGTGAAAAATTTAATCAAAAGGTCAAAAAGTTACAAATTGAATATGCAAAACTTTCCTAATGCTATTGCTAACTTAATTAATCACGAATCTGAATAATATCAATAAAAAAATAATCGAAAAAAGTGATTTTTAAACGTTTCGGACCTTATTTTAGACAAAAATTGAAAGAAATGTCACAAAATTACTAATTCGGTCTCCAGATTTTTTCACATTACTTTTGATATGTTCAGAAATTGATGCTCTGTTCATTACATATAGTATTTACCATATTTCTCACCGGATTTGCTCATGGCGAATAGCTTTCCGTGTTTAATTGGGACCAACGTGGAGATGAATGACTCCTTCTGTGTTGCTGGAAACGTTACATTATGCATAGTTATGCAGTAAAAAAATGACGGAGTGGGAAAGCAAGCAATGATTACGTGGGAATAAATAATTTGTGACATTAATTTGACTTTTATTTGACAGCTAATATAAAATTCGCCGAAATTTTTTTTTAATTTTTGATGTTACAGTAGGTTTATTACCTGGAAAGAGTGAAAAGTAAATTTCTTATCCATTTCGATACCTGTATTACCGAAAAAGTCGATTCAATTATCTATGATGACTAAAAATTTTTGTAAAATTTTCAAAAATTACTGATGTTACCGTACGATCGTTACGAGTACACATTTTTTGATTAAAAATAATATTTATATTATTGACTACAGTGTGATTTTTTTAATTATTTTTTTTAAATTTTTTTAACTATTAACTTCCCCAAAACAATTTGTCAACCAACCGAAGCTCAAAGATCACGGAAAACATATGACTTCATAGTTTCTCATGAAAGGCGCCCTATTTTATTCAATTAAACTTGAATGAATATTTGATTACTGTTGACACAAATTTTGTTTTTGATAGGCTATATAGTAATAACAAACATCACAATCACTCGACAATTCAAGAACTCCAATTCCTTGAATATTTACGACATTTACAACCACAATAATACTAGTTATTGGCCTACTTTCGGTGTCATTTGGCCATTTATGGATATAAATCACTGGAATGAGCCGCTTCCTCTTCGTAACTACTACAGTCAGACAAAATAGACCCACGAAAAGGAGGGTAACTCCGTACATAATCCCGCGGACCATCGCTGCAACTAAAATCATCAAACAAAATTGGCGGTGGGTGTTATTTAGAGTAATAATCCGATTTTCCTGGCCAGACGCAGGCAATATAAGAAGATATTGTGAAAAAATCAGACTACGAGCTGTAGAATTAGTCGAGACATTTAGATTTGAGAATCTTGTGGGGAGTAAGAGAAGATCTTCCCGAAATCGCAGGTTTCCGCAAAATTCGAGCAAAAAATCGGACTAACTCGACAGCGCTCCAGCCTTTCCAAGCCTACAAATCTCCGAAAACCCATAACAACCCTTTTCATACCAATATTATGTTATTTTGAGGTCCAAAATCAGATTATCCAACCAAAATACTCGATTAATACCCTGGAATTGGCGTAATATCTTTAACTGTAAGCCCCTCCAAAAACCCCTCCGGCAATGACGCCCAAATCTACCCGAAATTGCTGCCGTCGTCATGCGTCCAAACTGCCTAAGGGCTTGTTATTTGGACCCCTCATAAGTCATCATCTCCCCCGGAACAAAAAACTTTTTCTGGTCTACAATTGGAAACAGCCCGAGGGTTTTTTTTTAATTAGACAGCGAAAGATAGTCCCATTTTCGGCAAATAAACACCCTGAGGGCATTTGAGCAGTTTCAATTAAAGCGCTTTATAGCCGCATTAAGGAGTAGCCTAGAGTTGTAAAAGTTGGGGTAGTTTAAAGATCGAAGCGCCGCAGGCACAAGTGCAAACGTCTAGACGAGTGGAGAACGACTCTGGCGTATGCTAATAATAAGGAATTTACGGAAGTTAGAAGTAAAGTACAATATGTGGAAGGTGGAAAGGAATCAAAAAATAAAAAATCTCAGAAGCTTTTGTCCTCGAAGAATTGCAAAAATTTATTACAATTCGCAAAAATAGAGAAGTAAATAGAATTTCCTAAAGCGTATGCAAAGTTCCTAGCCTGCGCTTTGCAGAAACCGCCGAGTGTTTTAATCCGGGAATTGTCAAAGTATCATATTTTTTTGCTTTTCAGGGCAAACGATAAGTTCCTCTTGCTTGACCGTCTAGCCGGAACTCCATAAATATATTCATTACTCCCCAACCAACTATTAGTCCATCCCAGAACTTTCCCATAACCACTTTCTCACGTATTATTCAAACCACCCAATAAATCCGAGATTGTTCGGGGGCCTTTTCGAAACAATAACTCATTTAGTGCACAGTACAAAAAACAAGTTAAATACACGAGGAAATGGAGTCTAAAAACCAGCTAATTGGGTTAATTCAAAAAATTTGAATTCAAGGAAAAAAATTTTGAGCTAATAGTGTCTTAAAAAGTAGCGCGAAGACTGGGATTTGTATGGAAGTCAGATCCGCCATCAGCGGATTATCACATTTCCAAAAATGCCTGCGGGGATTAAAAAAGGCCGCCTTTTTGAACTCCGCTCCTATCAATTATTTACTGCCAAAATAAATGCCAAGAATTTACGGCATTACTAAGTGACACAAAACGCGCGTTATTAATAAGTACAGCAAAGTGCAAGCGCATAAAAATTGCAGGCATTTAGGCGGGGAATTGCCGCCGAAAATAAAGGTATTTAGAAATCTGCTGTAGGGAGGGAATTTAGAATTTTGAGACTCAATTACAGTATGAAAGGTAGACTAGAGAGAAATGGCCATAGAAAAAGAAGCCGTGTATGGATTACGATGAAACCCGGAATTATTGGAGATTGTGAGACACATTTCTTTGAGAAAATATAACAGCGCGTTATGCAGAAATCATCGCGTTATAGAGTTTCAACGATCAAAAAATCTCAAAAACAAATAAGCAGAAAAAAGTTACGTTTCGTATGTTTTGTGGCCAAAAAAGCCAATACTAAAGTTTAAATAATTTTAAAATTCAAATAGCAGGCTGCAACAGAATCAAAATAATTAAAATTTCTGAAAATTTAAATCTTTTTGCAATTTCATCCATAAATGAAGAATCAAAATTATCAACAAGGTTTAAATAGCACTCCAGAACACCTGCTGGAAATTAAAAGGTCGCTTTTTAGGCCAAAATACAGCAATATTTATATTACACTACCAAGATTCACCTTATTTCAGATTAAAAGTGAAAAATTAATAATTCTTCGAATCAAATTAGGGGTTATTGCATTAAAAAAAAGTCTAATATCACTCCGCTTGTCATTGCCAGACTATCTAACTGGCGGCAATTACATTAAAAAATCGAGTTATTTCAATTCTCAGGTATTAGAATGGCCACCCGGTATAAATAAGATGTTCTGAAGATACAAAAGTAACACAAAATGCTTTCGAAGTGTTTGAACACAACAATTAATATTACACTTGGCATTAATCACCTAAAAATGGCGAAAAATGTAAAAATAGGGAGAAAAAGTGGTACTCAGGAAGCGAAAAAGTTAAATTTGTAAATAATTAATGTTATTACAATGTTAAAAAGACTCGTAGGCTAACAAAAAATGCAACAGGGAGTGATGTAAACTGTTGTAGTTTAGTTTTTGGACTCCATTTTGGCCAAAAAAAAGGAGACTTACACCCATCTCCGCCGAATTTTTGGAAGCTCTTGACAGTAATTTCGAAGCATTCGGCCCATTCGTCTCGATTTATGGCCCTACTGTTGTCGAAATCACAACTTTTGAGGATTCGTTGAAGACATTTGAGCTCTAATTTCATCAACTGGATCTCTTTTTCATCGATAATTCCGCGAATCCACTCGCTGAATGAGATCTTTTCGTCCAAGTTGAGATCAAGCAAGGAGAAAATGTAATCCAGCACGCGGAAGTAGCCGGAAAATACTAAAATAAAGAGTCTTAGACAACAAAAAATATCTATGATTGTTTAGTCATCAAAACCACCAAAATACGATTTTTTCAGAATTTCCAAAAACATCAGTCATGATGACGACTTTTTATGAAATTTTTAAAATCGCTTCTTAAAGGCACATTTCTAGACATTCCGGATAAAAATTTGAATGTTTTTTTGATGAATTAATTTTTTTGAAATTAAAAAGAAAGGTTTTGCTTTCCCCTTGTGAACACTTACATCCAAACTGATTAAAATACTTGACTTTCCAATACTTGAGCAAGATTTGTTTGGTTGTATCCAATTTGTAATCATTGCAGGTCTGTATACTCGATAACACTTGTTTTTGGGAAATCATGTCTGAAAAATGTTATACAGGGTGTTTCAAGAAATTCCCCGGAAAGTAATCGTCGATTTCTCGGCGCTAAGCCACGATATCCAAAAAAATTTTTTTGCAGTAGAAAGAAGGATATGGGCGGTTTTTTGCCTAAAAAGGTTTTTTTCTACGCCGACGCGGAATGCAGTGTTTTCGGCGAAGACTTTTGATGGCTTTTTTGACCATCACACTAATCTCAAACGCTTTACTGTGACACTGCAGCATCCGGAAAGTCTTCAGATTTTTTGCACATTGGATCAGGAGGCACGGTATAACGCTATGCGATCCCATTTAGCAACTGCACAGTGCAGTGCGATCGCTGCAACATCGATAAAGTCGGAGCACACCGCGCGGATGTTTGAAACAGAGAAAGCAAAGAGAAATTTAAACAAAAAATTTTTTTGTTGTTTTCTGGTGCACCAAGTGGCTCCGTGATGGCTAGACATCTGCCAAGGCTTGGCCACAAAATTTTGGAGGATATACGATACCTGCATAAAACAGTTGCCAGACAGTAAAAATTGTGTTGGGCGATTTCTGGTCCGTATCTGAGTTATGGCGAGCGGCTGCCATACCTTTGCCAAACATTTGATAAGCACGAAAATCAGTAAATTATCCGCATTTCAGCCATCAGAAACCACAAAAAAGCGTTTAAGATGTGTGTGATGACCAAAAAAACGATCAAAAGTCTTCGCCGAATACACTGCATTCCGCGTCGGCGTAGAAAAAAATCTTTTTAGGCAGAAAACCGCCCATAGCCTTCTTTCTCCTGCAAAAAAAATTTTTTGGGTATCGTGGCTGAGCGCCGAGAAATCGACGATTGCTTTCCGGGGAATTTCTTGAAACACCCTGTATTTATCTACAGAAATGCGATTTCAAATAAAGATTAATAGGAATGTAGAAGCCACCCTACCTTTACACCTTTCCCTCCCAACTTCTTCAACCGGAGACCCAAAACATCTCATTCGGTTCAATTCACATCGATTTAGATAATCCTTCCCATCCGATCCGCAAACCCACTCGACACCGTATTTCGAACAGTTTATTTTATGACATACCATTATGTTTAGAGCCTGGAAAGGATGTCAATTCAGTTCATATGGGGTCAAAACATTGAGAAAAATTAAATTCACCATGAGGGTGATGACATAAAAAACGTCAAAAGTTATTATTTTACAGAGTTTTTAATTAATTTTAACCTGAAAAAAAAATTTTGTATTTGGGACAATAACCATACATATCTCTGAGTTTTTGGACCAAACTATAAAGTTTACTCCGATTTTTTGAATTTTTTACCTCAGATTTTACTTAAGCAGCCTACAGAGATAAGAACGAGCAGGATTGATGTCTGCCTTGTACCTTACGTAAACCCCCTTTCCCCATTAACTTCCTCATTCTTTCCTACTCAAACATACCTGAAACAATGGGAATGAAAAAACGCCAATAATGAGGTAGACCACTGATACCATGATATGTAAGATACTCGGATGTCCTGCGAATCACTCTTCTCTGCCGTTATTCCACCTGTTTTACCTTCGGCTCGAGCATTTTTCGGATTACTGTAGATCTAAAATTAAATCAAACTTTAGATCAGAAAAATGGGCCGCATTAATCAGCGGCCAGAACAAAAAAGCCTAGAACAGTTTTTTCTGAGGCGGCACACTAAATGAAATCACGTCCTGACGTGAGTTGATGGATCGAGGGTAAACAAGGTCAGGGAATGACATTGTTTTAGATGGTTCCGGTCAGAAGGCGGGGTGGGAGGCGACAAAGGGTAATCTCAGTTGAGGGGAAGTGATGGAAATAGAAAATATGTGGAAGAAAATACAGTTAAAAATAGATGTCAACAGTATCGTTAAGATGACGTAATCATATTTGATTTAGTTTTCAAAGAACTTCAAATATAAAATTCAATATTAATTTTTGATGACAATTAGAAATCTGTCACAATCACCTCTGAATTAACTTGGACTCAGAGTCCAAGTAATTAAAAAAGCCACGATCAAAACAATTTCCTCAAAAACAAAAAGAGAACCCAGCTAAAATGAACGACGTTTTATCGGTAATGGAATTTGCATGAAGAGAAATCTTATCACCGATTTTGTACTACCTCCCCGGTGTTTTGGGGTATTATTCAAACATGAAACAATGGCTTTTGGCACGTAAAATAGCATAGTAATGACTGTTTGTTCATCGTTAGGCGAAAGACAAGAATTTTAAAGGAAATCTATATTACACTTGACATCAGATGGAGTAAAATGAAAATGAAGGGGTTTGTAGATAAAATACGAAAAGTGAAGCATTCAGATGGTTCAATCTTTATTTGAGGAGTGCTACAAACTTACGAAGCTTTTTCAAAAGGAACCAAATTTGAAATCAAATCACGTATTCCATACCACGAGATAGGTACCTCATGATAATTAAAGATAATGAAGTACACTCTTATCAACATTCAAACTAACTTACTGCATCCATAACTCAAGACAAAAAGACGAATTCATCTGGCTTAAGACCATTTGGATCAGATTGAAAATAAAGCTCTGGGAAAAGGTTCGAAGTTCAAGTCCACAAATCAACCCGAACCAAGCATCAATTTGAAGTGAAATACTGAAAACCTATTGTCAATGGAATGAATGATTTGAGACAGTGGCATGTATCGTGCGGGGGGAATATTTTGATGACGTGTGTAATAATGTTGTACATGATGAAGATAAAATTATTGTCCGAACACGACAAGGCTTGGTTTTAGTTTGAGGAAATAGACGTAAGCTTGATGGTTTTATTAGTCAAAAAATTTTTTTTTGTCAGGATACTTACTAATCAAATGTTCAAATTTTTCGTCTAGCACACACAGGTTTCATCGTATAAAATGTCTTTTTTATAAAAATGCGGGGAATTTTTCAAAAAAATCTGGACCGGCCGTCCGCACGGAAAACAACGTTGTTTGGAATAGTTTCTCTTTGTGTTATCAGTAAAAATGAACCGAAACGTGGAGATCAAGGCCAAAGTTTCAGACTTCTCCAAGTTTCTGGCAAAAGCTGAAGAAATCTCTGGTCAAAAGCCAATTTTAATACCTCAAGAAGACACCTTTTTCCACTCAAAACAAGGACGACTGAAGTTGAGAGAGTTCCCTGGCAATGATAAGGTAACTGGTTTGGTTTATTCTTTATTGTATGTTTAGAAGCCTGCAGAATTGATTCAATACGATCGGCCAGATGTCTCCGGCCCGAAAATCTCTGGTTTCATTAAGGTGGGCATTGATGAACCAGCTGCATTGAAGGTAAGAAGCTTGGTGAAGACTTTTTGGGCTCATAGATTTCCGTCGTTTTGATATGTACCGTTGTTTTGCCAAAAGTCGTGAGATCTGTCACGTGTAATATAATTTTGTCAATGATTTTTTTATGGAAGTGATGATTATAAGCAAGCTATTTCAGCAAGCTTTGACCCTTTCCAATGGAGTTCTCGGCAATGTAAGCAAGATCCGTTACCTTTTCCTTGTTGGTCAAACTCGAATTCATGCTGATCGTGTTGACAATCTTGGTGAATTTATGGAGCTCGAAGTGTGTCTAAAGGAAAAACAGACTCTCGAAGAGGGACAGGCTATCGCCGAAGCTCTTATGGAGAAGTTGGGTATCACCAAAGACGATCTGATTGAAGGCGCTTATATGGATGCTCTCCTTGCTCCATAGGAGGTGGGAACGGTACCTCTGTTGTTGTTAATTTTTACTTTGTTGCATGATTTACAATCTATTAAACCTACAGTATGATTGCGTCGAATCTTTTCAAGTTTGTGAATTATTTTTGGTTTGAGACCACAATTTCCTCATGGTTAATATAAAAGTTTGTTTTATTTTCTGTAAAATGTTGTGGTGCACCCATTACTAAGTGTCTCTCAAGATTTGGAGGTCCTTTGCATATTACTGGGTTTTAGGTTTGACATCAGCTTGATCCAATATTCACCATGAGGGTGGCAGCCAATTTATCGACAATGTTCAAAGACATCCCATTGCTGGAAAGATATGGAAAAGCTGCAAAGATGGGATTCAAATTGGTCGAACTTCCATTTGGATACACCGAGAAGCCAGAAGATCTCAAAGCTGCTGCAGATCAGAACAATCTTCACCATGTTCTGATCAATGCCAAAAATGATGACAATAAGGGGAAGCTTGGACTGGCTGCGGTGAAAGGGGAAGAAGATTTGTTCAAACAGTGCATTGGAGAGACTATTCGATATGCCGAGGTCTTGGGAGTCAAGGTGTAAGATTTTTTCAAATTTTTTGTTGGCTTCGTATCTACTATAATATAAATGACGCCTTTATTTGAGATTTTTGAGGTCTAATGTCAAGAAATTTACTTGAAAAAAACATTTCAAAGTCACATTCTTAAAGGGTCCATGTTATGGCGGGCGATGGTGATCCTATTAAAGACCTCGACACCTACAAAGTTAATATCCGATATGCGGCTCGAGAGCTGGCTAAGGTAAGTCTTTATGTGATTTCTGATTTTATTGGTTTAGAAAGGGTTTTTATGTGTGATTGAGCCGATTAATCCACATTTCCGATCAACCTATTTTTTGAATTCCTTTGACCAAGCCAAGAATATCATCGAAGAGCTGAAAGAGCCCAATCTGAAGCTTCTTTTTGTAAGTTTTGGTTTCTAAGTAGTAGCAAGGGGCATGACGTGTTTGTTAAAAATTATTTTGGGCGTTGGAGGTGGGCTGATTCTTGTATTTTAGGACGTTTTCCATTGCCAACTGATCTGTGGACAAATAACTTTTCAAATTAACCGCCTTCAGGACATTATTGGTAAGTAATAACCAAGATACGTATCCTTTCTCTATTTTTACTATTGTGATAAAAATAAGAAATGATCCACATTTTTTGAAATTTATTTTAGTCATCAAAATCAAAACCTTTTAAAAAAATTTAATTTTGAAATTCTTAAAAGTTCTGAACTACGATTTATTTTTCGGCCACATCCAAGTTAGCCAACCACCCCATCGAAACGAACCAGATACCGATGGAGAACTGAATTATGAATATGTTTTCCGAGTCCTCAAAGCATTGGGGAAGGACTGGATCATTGGAGGAGAGTATTTTAATGTCAAGGATAATGCTGATTGGGTCAAGAAGTATGGGTTGGAATTCTAAGGACGTTGGGAGGGCCGGAGATCTTAAAATAGAGAATTTTATAGTGATTTCTTACAAAATTTTGATTATTTTATATTGTTCATGTTCATAAATCGATTTATTTAATTTATTTAAATTTTTTTTCCACAGTTTCAACCTGAAACTTTAAAAACAGTAAGTCTAATCTTTGCTCATTTCATTTTCAACTTGTTCCTTTCATTTCCCTCCTAATCCCCACAATTTCTTTTTTAAAAATTAGAAAAATTGAAAAAAAAAATTAAATGAAACCGGTAATGGGACGGACGACCATTTGCGCGACTTTCCCAAAACTTTTCATTTTCATAACGGGGCACAAAGACTCTCGATTTAATTAAAATTATAATTAGAATACCGTTAATTAATTCGTATAAATTTAAATGTTTTTTGTTTCCGTAGGGGTTTACAAAAAGGTTTACTTAGACTCCTTCCCGGTTGCGGCAAGATACTTTAATTGGTATTAACAAAAAACAGTCTGTTTGCAGTAGTCTTTTCGATTACAGTTTGTACAGTTTTGTTTTTCCAAATTGTGGAAAATTTTGTTGTTGGAGAGGAGGGGGGCGATCTGGAATAAAATTAAAATGGGAGGGTCTGGAAGTTCAGGGACGTTAAGGGGAGGTCAGGTTAACGTTTCACGTTTCCGTTACAGACATTCTGCTAATTCAGTTAAAATTCTTTTGTGGTCTGCAATCGAAATTGGTCTAAACAGCAGAAATGGGGACGGAATTTGTACGGTAGACTTTTGGTGTCTGAAGTCGGACTGTGGTATATGCTATGCGTCTCTTGAGCTGACACTTTCGAATATCCTTTCTGACATTTTTGGTCTAGTTGAAGCCGTTGCTTGCCTTGACGTTGAACTCTTGATGGCATCCTTTTCGAATTCCGGCATAAAAGTGGTTGCCTGCAGGTCAGAAGTCCTCAAATCAAAAGTTTTTGGATTAGCTGCAAGACGAGCTGTGCATGCTCGGCCAAGTCCTTCCTCCCCAGTTTCAACCCCTCAGCATGCCGTTGTTTTCCTATCCTCCCCACTTAATTGTGAACGTTCAATTTGTTCGATGCGACTGCTTTTATTTGTTCTGTAACAGTTATTCCGAGTAATGTTTACATTACTTTGATTGAAATGCCATTATCCGTGAAGCGCGATTCGATCGTCGGATTGCATAAACAAACCAGCAACAAGTTTCATTCGCTGCCTGTTCTCACGTCGCTGGAATTATTTTGGTTATTAATTATTCTTGTTACAGTAGCGTCAAATTAGAATCTCTGGTTGTGGAACTGTGAAGCAAAACTCGGGACGTAGTGGTATATGGAGAACAGCTGAGTTCAAGAAATCAGTTTGATTATGAACAGGACATTCGTTTCTGTGATTTTAGGGCTTGTTGTAAGTGAGGTTGTTATTTACATTTGGGGAATTTGTTGGCTACAAAAACAGGGTTTTAGAAAAAATCATCCTTTTATGGGCCAAATTGGGGAGTATTTCATAGAAAAAGTTTTCAAAAAATTGATGGGATTTTTATCGAAAGTTGTTCACTTTTCCAACATTTTTAACGACTCAAATACTGTCCTCATTTCCGCTGATAGAGTTTGAGCTTTACAGCCTTGGATAAATTGACCATTTGTCAAAGCAGTATTGTAAAAGAAATATCTTTCAGCTTCTCTCCGCGGTCAATGGAGACGCCAGCCAAGATGACTGTCAGCCAAATGAAGTCTTCGTTCCTTGCGGATTTTGCGAAGGGACTTGTAAGATGCCGATCGTTGTGAGTTTCGTCCTCCAATTGCCCACAATACCATCTGATGTTTAGATGAACTGCTCCGCCGTTTGTCGTCCTCCCCGTTGCGAGTGCCGAGCCAAACATGGCTTTGTCCGTGCCCATGACGGAGCTTGTATTCGCCTCTCTGAATGCGAAACTTACGTTTCTCCGTTCAAGATGGATCCCCGCCAACTTCTCACCAAACCGAATGTCATCCTCAAGGGCAAAGTGCCCGACCATCAGCCCTCTTATATCTCGCTTCCGGGCGTTATGATGCCAAGTCAAAGACCGGAGGAGAAGAAGAAATCAAAGGATACAAAGGCCAAATCCGATAAGGCTAACTCTGATGACACAACGGAAGAAAAGATTGTAAAAGAAGCCATGAAGGCCGTGGTGGATTCAGATGAAGCTCCGACTCCAGAGAGAATAAGACATAACCATGATAAGGCCAAAATGAATCAACCAATGAAACCGAGACAGAGCGAGGATTCAGAGTCCATTGAAATTACAAAAGAGGAGCTGGAGAAGGCCCGAGTGACCGACAAATTCAATAAAAAGATTAAAGGAGTAACCCCGTTCCCCTTTCACAGCCATAGCGAGGACGACTCGGCCTCTTTGGCTGATAATTCAAAGGATTCTACAAGTCTCTCAACCACAACAGCATCAAAAAATGAAAATCTCGAAAACCGATCGAATTTGGAGCCAAAAAAGTCAAAAAATGAAAATTTGTCGTCCAGAACACAAGTCAAACAAGGGTTTGCCAGTAAAGCTCAATTTCCATTAGATGACAGTCACGGACAGGACGAGCAAATTAACAGTAGCCAACAAAGTCAAGAGAACAAGAGCAATCTTCCAGAGGTTTCGAGAGGAAAAGACTTTGGGACGTTCGACGAAGGGCCTAAAAGTAAATTGCAACAGCCAACGACTAGTACTACTACGATGAGGACCAGCAAACCAGGCCGGCCATTAGGTCAGGACTCGATGGATAGAAGCGAAATGTCAATGGAGAATTCAAGAGCAGCAAGCGGGGAGAATAAAGGAGGAAGAACAACGACCACTACACATAGTTCAAGGTTCAACACTGCGGAGAGTGTGGATGCGACTTATGAAACAGCGGATATGCCGTTGCCACCGTCACCGACTTACAAAGCGAGGCCAATATCAGCGAGGCCTCCGGCAGGTGGGTGATGATATATGTGCCTTATAGTACTCGAAAAAGTCATCATTGATTTAAACGGAGGGCATACTGACTTGTTTATGATTTCCTGGTGATAAGAATACCTAATAGTCGTAAGATCATCAGTCGCTGACAAGTTAATCTCAGAAATTGGTGAAATATGACTTCCCCGGTAGTTTCTGATGGAAACTTTGAGAGCCTGTTAGAATAACTAAAAACTTTATAGGGTTTCTGTATCCCTTGCATCATCATTTTTAGCTGACATTCATCCCCCATCCCCCAAACCCAAGAAGAAGTCTAGGTCCCATAAAAAGCACCATGAGCATAGAAATCAACATGCCTTGGCCCAGCCTTACCCAGAGAGCGACTACATTCTCTACCCTCCAAATGGCTACAGGATTTATCGACGGCGGAGATTCCTCAGACTGAAAGCCCCACCCAAACACTAAATATTCGAAATCGCAAAATATTTTTGACAACACTTACATATTATATCCTCAATTAAGCTTTATTACTTGGATAATATAGACATAAATAAGTAAATCATATATTTAACTTGATGAATAATTGACTGGCCAGTACACTGCAAACAGTCTATGACGTCATAATTCTGGTGACGTCAGGTTTTCCGCGTTTTTCTATCGGCATGTTTCTTGCGGAAATTGCTGTAGAATTTATGCATTTCCCCCAACGTCATAAAGCAAATAACAATGAGGAACGTGATGATCAGAAGATGGCCAAGGTCGACCATTGAGTTGCCCGCAACGTCGTCTTCAACGGTCCTGTGGAAAACTTTATTGGCCATAATTAGAAATCGCAAAGGAAAGGTTGGCCAAAATGAGTGAAAAGAGATTCGAAATGGCTGCCATAATTGGTGGCTATGAGGTAAAAAAGTGAGCCGTAGATGACTGTGAGGCAAAATTTGGACAACGGAGCACAGCTTTGGCCTCACAGCGAAAAAAATTAAAAAAATTTTTCGAGAAATGGTGACTACATATTTTCAAATATTATAAAAAACATCGCTTTATCAAAAGAATTTCCCTAGTTTATCATCTTTTTTTCGTAAACAAAAATTAAAAAAAAAAAAAAACGAAAGCCAGCTTCAAAAAATGTCGTAATCTTATCTAACGGCCAAATATTGGAGACTTGGCCGTTATTTTCATGATTACGTCAATTTTCCATCCGCTTATTACATGAAGCGCACTGTTTTCGTCTCTTCAAGTGGTATATGAATGGATTGAAAGTCGAACCAACGACTGCCAAAACGCACCGCTAATGAGTTAGCCACCAGACTACTCGAGCACGAGTCCGCTTCTTTGCTATTTGGTGGTATAGGGAGGAAATTCCAGAAAGTTGTAAAGGCACGTCCAAAAAGTTTTTTCCCTATTCGCCTCTCCTCATTTTATATACTCTCTCGTCTGCGAATATCAGCTTCCCTTGCAAAGCCCAATTTTCGTCAGGGACCCCAGGCAATACACAGGCAAAATTTGAACGGAAACCGACGCCAATTGTTTAAAAATTTTGGTTTGATCCATCTGAACCATGCGTCCAAGATTTGACGTAAATCAACAAGCACTTTACATATGTCTTGTCAATATTTTTATAAGAACGTGTTCTATCAAAAACAAGACAATCTGGCAAAAACAAAATCCATTATCTCTGATTTATTCATCCTTCGGCCATCAAAAAAGATCAAACAGACTTTGGTCCTAAACAACAAGTTGATTGGCCCCGATTCCAAATTCTGTTGGTCCTTCCCCCACTCATGCAATGCCCTTTTCTTTATCGTTTATTTCTCATCGTCATGGATGTCTTCTTGACTAAATTCTCATCACTTTCCTACATTTACAACCTCATTTCGATACCTGGATGTCTTTTGGAGGGGCTCTTTACTTTGTTGGTGCTATTTCACACCCCAAAAGATATGCTAATTTACAAGCACACAATGCTGAATACGTCTGTTTGGTCGCTTTTAATCATCGTTCATTTGACGCTGTTTTTTCGACCGGTTACATTTCTACCTCTCCCGATTTGCGCTGTAACCGGACTGGCCCAAGTTTTCGGCCGAACCTTTGCCTCTTGCCAGTTTCTGGTGGCCTTATTTCTAATCGCCAATAAAAGTATTTCTCTGTTTCTTTGTGTGGCGGCCAATTATGTCAGTTTGACGTTCCCACTCTACATAAGAACCATGACGTATCGAAAAGGAATCATGATTTTCTCCGCGTTTCATAGTGTTGTGTCGCTGTTGATGTTGTTGTCAGCGTACATGTCTTATGCCGATAGAGAGGCGCTAAATCGGGTAAGTAAAGTGGATAAGAAGAATTCCTTTTTGATGAGGCTATACTGAAAAAACTTGACAAAGTTTAAATTAGAATTCATTCTTTTGGTTATAATGTTTCAAACATTTTTTGCAAGGAAATCTCACAAGTTTTACAGCGCCATGGAAAACCAATTGCACTATTATTATAACTCTATCTTTAGCATGAAATAGTGAACAAGCTCCAAATGATGTACCCCTACAATTACGACGACATTTTAAGCATCACCAACAACTCTGTTGTCATCGGAGTCAGGCGGAACTCGCTGGTTTCGTTTTCCTCCGGTTTTTTTCTTTTCCTCTCCACTCTTTGCATTGTTCTCTCCCTCACTCTAACCTTCCTCTCTGTCAAAACTTTGAATCGCTCTATGACGCGTCGCCCTTCCCATTCTTTTATCACCCTGAGGCGGCGTCTGAAGATCATGTTAATTGAGCGATCTATAGTCCCCATTCTAACGTACTCACTGCCAATTACAATCGCTGTAGCGATTATTCATTTCGATCTTATCGAAGTATCGGGATGGATTCAATGGCTGATTTTGACGTCAATTGCATCGCCGTTGATTTGTAATACGATTGTAATGGGTACGCTGGAACCATTCAGAAAAGTGATGAGGAAGGTGTTGAACTTGGAATGGAAGGTGCTGTTCAAGGAGAACTCTTCGGGTGAGTTTTTTTCTGGTGTTTGGAGAGAAAGATTGCTGCACTACATTTCTCGGTTTGCAAAAAAACATTCTAGTCATCAATATCGCAATTTTTTCGGTTGTTTGCAGATCCCGCCGAGATATTCGACAAAGACCATTGATAAAAGAAAAATTTGTTGGAATTGTCATCAATTTTTTTAACAGATTTTTTCTAATAAACTTAATTTTATGCTAGGTGGTTACGGCCGGCCTTTCAAAAACTTTCCGCCCGGGCTTTTGATTTGTTCTTTTCGAATGAAAATTAAACTTTACCGCCTTTTTGTTTTTGAAAAGGTGAAACTTTTGAACCTTTACTCTTTTTTGGCCTTAAAAATTCGGCGGTTTCTGCAAAGCGAACACTAAAAAATCTCGAAAAGCCCTTGGTCTACACGATTTAATCTTTTCGCAATCAATAGTTTCATCTGAATTAAAGCGCCGCCCTGACTTATGTATAGTGATATCAGCCTACATTTAATTTCCCCCTCTAATCTTACTTCAGCGAAATTGCAGCTGAAATGTCATCGGAAACGCCGCCTGTTACCTATGTCACTTATTGTCAAAATTAACGCAGCAAGTTATTGTATTTTCCTCATTAATTCGTTCTTAACCCTACAATAATAAAAAATTTCAGATTCCGAGCTCCGCCGTAATCCCTTCAGTATTATAATCTGGCCAATGTCTCCACTTCCAAGCCGTGCTCGACTAAACGTCATCAAATAAGAAGGATAATATTTATTTATTTCAAATCAGTAGCATATTCTGAGTCCCAATCCCTCTCGAAGATCTCTCGCAAATCTTTTACAATTTTACTTTCGGTCCGCGCGTCCTCACTTTTCATTACGATCGAAACTCCGCCGGTGTTTATGAAGTAGTCTGCCGACCAGTTCGATGTGCCTGTGGATGATATGTTGTACTCGGTGTTAAAAATAGATAAAAATTTTCGAACTTTGAATAATTTTTCAAACCAAAAATAATTTTTTTGATGCTTTTCGATAACAAATACCAAAATTTTCAAAATTATTTTGAAATTTTCAGAAAAAATCTGGGGACATAAAATTTGAAATTCAAATTTTTTAACGAAAGAAACTTACAAACAGTCGCCGTGTAATCAGAAATCATATACTTGGCGTGATTGACCCTCGTGTATGGAATGGTAACATTATACGGTGGGACTTGGAACACCTTCACTTGAATCGACCCCTTTGTCCCTTCCTTGCATTTCTTGGCGTTTCTGTCAAAATCACAAGGCAATGTGGAATCCAGCGCTGTTAACGACCTCAGATGCGCCATGACGGCGGCCCGAGTTGAAGGCCACTTGCTGATTAAGATTCGGACCTGAACACGTCGATCGTAGGCAGCTCTTCTCAGGGCGTCGTCGATGTTGGGCCAGTAACTAAAATTGTTTCTATAATCGATTCAGCAGTCATCGGTTAGCTCCGATGTATCGCGATCTCTATTTCCTTCTCTTCAGCAAATTTAAGTACGAAATCACAAGATATAGGCGTCGCAACTTCCTACTCTGAATTGATCTCTGGTATAACACCATAAAATACTTGGGTGTGGCATCCAACATTTGATACGCCCTATTTTCCGCGGACCACAAAAGTCATCAAATCATAATACAAAAGCTGCACAAGGAACTTACTAATTGTGGGGATTATAAAAGGTGGCCGGGGCATAGTCCATAACTGATATGTAGACATATTTTGTAGCAGCATCGATGTTGCGAACAATCGTTTCTCCGTCATGCTCCCTACCGACAGGGGCAAAGCTTGGAGGGGAGGTCTGAAAACAATATATGCATTATTTATAATTTTTTGCGTTCAAAAACCTCAAAAGCTGGAGTTTTGGTTATTTCCAAGCATGAAACCAAAGCGACTTCTACAAAAAACTTACAGTAAGATACATCAAGGCGTTTTCTCCCTCAACCCTTGCTGAAATTGGGTTTCTCTCGTTGTTTGGCACGGCATAATCAGCCGGCCAAATCCCGGGAACTCTTGCTCCTGGCACTCCAAGAGTCCAATAGACTTCAAAAATATTCTTGAGATCGGCCGCCACACATGGGCAATCTCTGATCAAAACCCCCATCTCTTTCACCTAAAACAATATAAATTTATTCACAAATTATGTTTTAGAGGTCCCAATAAAGTTACCTGAGTAAGTGCTCTCCAGTCATGATTTGCTGAGCCCAGATATAAATCCCTGTCATCAATAATCCAGAATTTTGTATGAAGAATTCCAGCTCCGACCAAGGCGGTGAAATTAAGTGATCGAACCTCGGCCAAGCCGGCTTTGGCAAGGTCGACAGTCTCTGGAAAGACTCCTCGATTCCCATCTTGAGCTATCCGGAGTTTAACTCCTTTGCTAGCCACTTCTTTCAGTTTGTTGTAGACATCTTCTCCCTAAAGTCAACAGCCAATGCCAAGAATAATAGAAAAAGTCTCTAAAACGTTGTAATCTTACTTCTTTAGCACTAGGGTCATTATCGGTAAAATTATTTCCAGTATTTTTAACCAGTAGTGACCAATACATAGTACCAATATCGATCGATTTATTGGCTGAATCCATCAATTCCATCCAAGATTCATACGTTGATCTGAGTCGTTTTACCTTCAGACCTTCGTATAATCCAACGGGTAATGACTCCACTAGCTCATATTTGCACTGATCGCCACAAGGGACCAGTGGCGGGATCACCGGCGTTAATGTTGTAGTAAGTGGAGCTGGTGTTGTTGTACCAACTTTCTCGTCATGTTTATCGATATTCGGCTTCACACCAACAAAATAGGCCTAAAATGAATTTATTGGGATAATAAGAAAATCTAAACGCTATAAAAAAAACTTTTGACACTAGTTATATTGCACTTGGTTCCTTACTGTAAGCCAGACCGAAGAGGTAGCCAAAAAAGTAATTAAAACACTGGTAATAACCAAAACTGTTTTAGACGCCATTCTCAATAAACTAAAAACACATTGGAGACCAATATCAATGCTTAAAAAGTAGTATTTTAATTCCAAATCGCAGCTTTAATAGACAAATTTTTTTGGTCTCTTATCAGATATGAATTACGATTTGGAAATTGTCAGAGAATTCTTTGTTGAAATGAAACTTGTAGTATAATTGTGCTTATGTTAGAGATTTTTTAGTTCACTGAATTTGTTATTTTTATTTTTTGTTTGTATAAGTATCAAAAAAGAGAGAGAAAGAGCAAGTTGGAAATTGATAAAAAGAAGATTACTTTGCAGCAGAAATTTGTTCAAAAGGCGTATTACCCTCTAAAGACATTAGAGAAAGAACGATTTGCGATTGGCCAAGAAAGTATTACATATTTTTCGACACATTTTATATTACACATGAGACCAGACGTTTTTCATGAAAAAATCTTACAAAGAAATATTATAAATACAAGCTTACTATTGCCAACGGGCAATTGGAGGATGTTAGTGCCAGAAAGGTCCTAGAATATTCAAATTCACAAAATTCCGACAACTGTACAGGGGTGGTCAGCGGGCCGGGCTGGCCCGGCCCGGCCCAAACGGGCCGGCCGGCCTCAAAAATGGAAATTGACAAACGGGCCGGGCCCGTCTAAAATACAATGCCAAACCGTTGGCATTCATTGTTTTCGCGCCGGGAAAATTAATTGATGTTGTTATAGTTGCTGTTTCTCAAGTTCTAAAACGTTTACAAGTCTATAGTTCAATTATAGAACCACAAAACTATCACATTGATCCTTTACTAGCTAGATCAACGCCTTTTTTGCCTCAGTTTAGATCCCGAGCCTGGGCGCAGTTCGCAGAACCCTCTATAGACGGGCCTGCACGGGCCGGGCCGGGCCAGGCCCGTCACGGGCCGGGCCGGGCCGGGCCTGGAAAAAGACTAGACGGGCCGGGCCGGGCCGGTCAATTAGACGGGCCGGGCCGCGGGCCGAAAATCGGAAAAATAGGGTCCCTGACCACCCCTGCAACTGTAATATCAGGGAAACACTTGACCCAAGGTGTCATAACTCGCATTTTTCTCAAATGATCTCCATCCCGAGATTTTTCTCTTTTGTCCAGCCGAATTGGTTTTTATTTGTGTTGTCGATTGGAACATCAAATTGAAAAACATGGCGGACAAGGACGAGTTGCTACCCACGTCCTCCGAAGCCCCGAAAAAAGGGGAGGGCGGAGAAAAACGCGAAAACAAGGAGAAACAGCCGGAATCCAGTGAGGAGACGGACCCGGCAATGGCCGGAAAGCTCCCTAATATCTACAATAAGTTTGTTCAGAGCTTTGAGAATGCCCTGAACACCTTGACAAGTAAGGAACTTTGTTGATTCTTCTTATTTTAGGTACATTATTCCTTCAAAACACTTTATTTCAGATGAACCAGAGCCTAAATGTCCTTTGAAATCGTTTGACTTGTCAGGAGTTGCCGATTTTATTCGTACCAAAAAGGCTAGGAATATTATTTTTATGGTTGGAGCAGGGATTTCGACGTCAGCTGGAGTACCAGATTTTAGGTCCCCGGGGACAGGATTGTACAGTAATTTGGATAAGTACAAGCTACCCGATCCACAAGCAATATTTGACATTGATTTCTTCAAAAACACCCCTGAGCCTTTCTATAAATTAGCCAGAGAACTATTCCCCGAGACATTGAAGGTGATTATGATTTGTTTTACTTTTAGGTACCTTTTCGTGTTTTTGTTTCTTAATAATCTTAAATGTGTTTTCAGCCAACCCCTTGCCATTACTTCATGAGATTACTCGACGAGAAAGGATATCTTCGAAGGATTTACACACAGGTGAGTCTAAAATCCCTAAATTATGTTTTTTTTTCTAGAATATTGACAGTCTTGAATGGGTCGCCGGGATAAACAAAGATAAAGTTATATATGCACACGGGTCGCATCAATCGAGCACTTGTCTCAAGTGCAAAAAGAAGTATACTTTGGAGTGGATCACAGAATTTTTGAGCCAAAAAGAACCGTTAGTCCCACTATGCTCATGCAAAGGAATAATCAAGCCAGATATTGTCTTCTTTGGAGAAAATTTGCCTTCTAAATTCTTTACCTCAGCAATTAATGTGAGTTTTATTATACCTGTGTTTTGACTTTTAGGATTTCCCCAAATGTGATTTATTGATAATCATTGGTACAAGTCTTGTTGTAAATCCGTTTGCATCGATGATTAATGAAGTTTCCGATGAAGTACCTCGATTGTTAATCAATTTGACGCCAGCGGGGAAGCTGAGTAGAAGAGAAAGAACTCATGGACATAGTGGACTTTGTTACGGAGAGAAGGATAATTTTAGGTAGGTGTTCCTTACATAAGATATCGTATCCAAATTTAGAATGCCTTTTTATGAGGCTGAGATCGAAGAAAGACAATATTTTATACAGTTGATCTCACTTATTCCCCAAAACTATTTCGTTTTTCGGAGATTGGGCTTGTTATGCAATTCCGCATTTAACTGGATGCATTTATTTGGCCCATGGGAAAATAATTTTGAGAAGGGAGGCGTCAGAATTCCATTTCACAAATTCTCCATGCCCCGGATTCTGTTGGCATAAAAGAGTGTGAAATAACGGAAAAAGCAATGTAAGATTGAATAGATTCGATTTAAAATGACCGAAAATCCCTTACGAAGCCGTTTTTTCCGTTCTCTTTGCAAAAAAAACGATTACGTCATCTCCGTTCCTTGCTTTTACATGGGTTTCCTCAAGGCCAATTTGAAAGTTTTGTCCCAAATTCTTGTTCCTCCGCGGACTTTTGGGGATTAATTTGGCGCTTTAGGGATGTCTTCTGGAAGGGCCGTGCCGACGATGGAATCTGGGAATTGGCCGAACTTCTTGGTCTCAAAGAAGAACTCCATCATCTAATACAAACAGAACACATGAAAATCGACCGAAAAGCGACTGAAAAGTCAAATACTGTGCCAAAAAAGAACGAGTAGAAATTAGCAAGTGCTAAGACTCATGTTTATAATATAAATATTTTATTTTACAAGTAAATATTTGATGAAAACAAAAACGCCCATAAATATTGCTGAAAATATTGAAAATGATATGTCATCGAAGAATGACTGAGTGTTTAAAGTTCAAATACCGAATCAGCCGGGCCTCCCGATCCGTAATCCCCGTGAAACCGAGCAATCTTTTGGGCATGGGAAGAAACTTGGAATTGATTGTGCTCATTGGAACGACGGTTAAGTCCAACGCCGAGGAGGTCAGCACTTTGACACCAACGGTTTGCATACAACTAAAATAAGGTACAATTTTAGAAAAAGTTGAGGAATCGGACAAACTTAATATAAATTGTTGTCAAAGATGGAAATATATTGACTTGTAAGACAACATACCTGCTTAACAAGCTTATTGGATCAGGGTGTGACTCGTATTTGCATGCAGTATCATTTAAATATCCCTTCTTGATAAAGTGTTTCGCTGCGGAATTAGAGATGACAAGGATTTCCTCGGCGTTTAGCTGAAATTTCAAATGTAACTTTAGTTTTTTTTTCAAATTTAGTAAGATGATTTTTGATTTCAGATACAATTGTGACATATTACAATGAAATTCACTTGTGTAACATTAAAAAATCCCATTTCAAAGATATCCAACGGAATTTCAGAGATTAAAATTCTACGACATTCAGTTATTTGCAATGCAATGTAAACAACCATTGGAAACTTCAATTACGGATAACAATTGGCCTTGTGACGTCGACCAATTCCTTGTCAACAAAATTTAATCCCCCGTTTTGAGTGAAAAAACTGATAAAAGCAGACAAAAGGGATTGGAATCCAAGGCCCACCTTATTACTATCGAATCTGATAAGATACGGCTTTCTTGGGTCCAATCTGGACAAAACTCCGCGCAAAGTGGGAACACTGATGAAGATGGAGGTCCGAGAGATGAGATTCCACTCCAAGTTGAGGTCATTTACCCGTTTTATCATCTGAAGGAATCGCCAGAAACCCGGGTTGGAGATCCGATCGAAATGATTGAATAAAGTGAGATAAGGCGCTTCCAGATCGAGGGATCTGGACGAATCCAGCTCAACACGGTCACATTCGTGAAGCCAGGTGTCGTTTAGAGTCTGGTAGTCTTGCTGAAAGCGATTTTAGAGGCGAAAGTTGCGAAAATTTTATTTTCTTAAGGATTTTACAACCACTGAGTGTCTAATATGTCTCAAATCTCACCTGTAAAAAGCTCTCGGTCCCGTCGACATCCACAAAACATCCCAAAAATCCTCGATTTACAGAAGTGTCCAGTTGTTGCGAAATCTTTGGAGGCTCAGAAATGTAATGCAAAAACCTGTAGATTGGAAAATTAATGCATGTTTGAGTACTCAAATGCGTGACAAATTTTTTGTACTATAGAAAAACAAGTGATAATTGGCGCACTTTGAATAGTGAGCTCCGAACCACAAATTACGAGTAATTACGATACAAAAACGGTAATTATTATGGCTAATTACATACATTCATCGTGGTATTTGAAAAAATTGTAAAAGTTAGTAGTTGGTATAAATTTAAACTGCGATCAAAAAGGGAAACAATTATAATCAAAATGAATTTTGAGTAGGAAAGATGAAAGTAAATTTTAAAAAGTAATGCAACTTACTCTCGAAACTCGTCGTTACTTTGTATCCTGAAAATACTTTTGGAGTAATGCCGAACCAAGAACATGTAGATCAAGGTGACCACCATGATGATCACCAGGCCCGCCTGGATGCACGCTTTCACCGGGAATCCACATTTGGTCGGGATACCCGGAGGCTGCGGAGAGTTGGGATTGGACTTGACTGATAACAGAGGACTGGTATGCACCGTCATCCTACATTATTTTAGCATCGTTCTGGGAGAGGAAGATGAGGGAATTGAGCTGAGATTTGCGGGGAATAAGGGGGGATTTGGCTGAAAATCGGGTTAAATGGGGGAAAATTGATTTGTTTTAGGATAAGTCTCGCGGAAAACAAATATTAAAAAAACTGGCAAAACAATTTATTTGCAATTTCCAGATTTTGACTCCATTTGTAAGAAATGGAATATTTGTGTAGTAAAATTTACTGAAATATCAAATGTTTTACAGTCGGAAGTTGTAAAAAAAAGCGATTTTTGGAATGAAAGGTCTGTTCGAAGTGGGATGTACCATCTTCGATTTTTCCAAACAAAATTCAGTGCACTTTTTGTGAAAAATAGCCCGAAACGCCCCCAAAATACCTGTCTGTCAAGCACAAAAAATAATGATGTGATTCCTTCCCACCTCGTTCACATTCTCACCCTCAATGAGAAAAGAACTCGTTTAGTGAAAATGTCGGTATTAATTTTGATGATTACAATATCCCATATGAGGGTTTCTTTCGGAAAAGCCGTCTTTTTTCCCAAAAAATTCGTTTATTGTCGCCATAAATCTGTTTGACGAAACACGTTTAAAACTACGGAATACGCAAATGTCTTCCGGCCACGGCGCGATGATGAAACGAAACCGGCCAGATTGGGTTTCACAGATTTGGCCGAAGCAATCTTTCCTCTTTGTCTGACGGAAAGAGAGGTGTTCCAAAGTAGAAAAGAAACGGAAAAGGAAGCAGGTATCAACGGAAGAAATAGGATTTTTTGAATGATTTAAGAAAATTGAAATTGACTTACAATAAAAATTTATTTTTTTGTCCCTAAATTTTCTTTAAGTTTTGGTCCGAAAGAAAAAATCGTTTTTTGCTATTTCTTTTCGAACCATGCTCGGAAAAAATGCTTTTTTAGACGTCGTATGTTCCTCGAACACACAGTAAATTTGCGGTTCAAACATCGCAAAAATAATTTTTTGATGACTCCACTGTAATTCAGGTACGTTGTGGGAAATATTTTCTTTATAGTAATGGCTGACTTAGCCTCTTACTTTTACATAATCGACCAAAAAAAGCGAGCAAGACACATTTACATCCCCATAAAGACAAAAAAATTATCCGCCAGCGGTGAAAGCTGTGGCTTTATCAGTATTGACAGTTCTAAAAGCGTTAAGAACAAATTTCCCAAGTTTTGTTGACTTTTTCTTTTATAATACGATTTTTTACAACTCATTAAAATTGTAAACCGTCGGATATTTAATGAGGAAAAAGGAATTACCAGATTTCTCATTACTTTTTAGCCCCTAGCTTCACAAACCGTCGAATACTCGTTACAATTGTCTGAAAAATAATCCAGTAAAGAAAATCTCCGGAAAAATTGGCGAAAGTAAATTAAGAGAGCGATTAGGAAGCCGTACGAAGTAAAAAGGAGGCCATGACAACCAGTGGTTCGAAAACTGAAGGTAAAGTCGAAAACAGGTAGAAAAGGCGGGGGGAGGGGTGAGGAGGAAGTTTGGCCCTAATTGGAGGTACACAACATACAACAAGACGTGTGTTTTGTCCGTTTTGTAGGGGAATCGGAAGTAAATGAGATGTAGATGGGTGGGAAATGGGATAAGGCATCAGGTTTAGATTTTAAATGATACTGAGGCAAGTGCAAAATTAAAATATACGAAAAGACTTTGGTTAAAAATTAAGCCGATAGACGAAAATATTATGGATTTACAATATTTGGGATATCATTTTACACCGATTTTATGGCCTTTTCAGGGCCATTTTTATATTATCCATGACCTCAAAATTCTGAAACAATAATCTAGAATAAAAATTTCATTATGAAACTTTTTCGAAAATTTTATATTTTCTTTCCAAAAGATCCATCCTCAAAATATGTAGAATCACCAACTAATACCTGACATTCAGGTCTCTACGCACAGAAAAATTCCCATAAAGCCAAAAAGTATCGGAATTTTTATTGGCCGTCCAAACATTCCCCATCCATAATATTGGCGGTTGTCTGGAAACCGATGGAGTAATGGGGTGTTGTGGCGAGATAGCGGGATTAATAAATAAAAGGGCTTGTGAACGTTGGTCATTACGATTTCCAGGACATAAAGTTGATTTTTCGTAGGAAAAAATTGTCTAAATTAAGGGATTATTTGAAAAATTATAAAAATTTTGAAACCCTCAGACCAATTGTCATCAGTTTCAAATCAAAATTCCCACTCCAGCCTTTATTATCCACCACGTGTATTTTCCGGCTTGCACCCATTTTAGATGAAGTCATGAAATCAGAAAAGCCAAATGGGCCATGCAATCTCGCCTTTAATATACCTGTTTTCCTCGTGGAGAGTAATTTCTGGCGACCTCACAGGATTTTGGCCAAAAATGAAATTGTTTATGACCCTAGGAAATGTGTTGCTTTCGGAGGGTTTTGGCACAAAAATAGTATCAGTCTGTCGGAAAAATAACGGCGGATCGTCGCAGCAAAATGTCTCGCCTCGCCGCTATCGCGCACCAAATCCCAAGCCGCGGCTTGCAGTCACAAAGCGATGATGAGCGATTCCGAGGCGCGACGATCCGCCGTTATTTTCCCGACAGACTGATAAAAAAAGTTGTACTCTGCGGACAAAAAAAATTTATGTGTAACAAAGTTGGAATAAAAATGGCTGTAAAATTTAAGAAGTAGTACACATAAAGTGTATAAACAAAGTCTTGGCCCTGTAATCTCTCAGCAAACCGTGTAAATATCAGGTAATCTCTCTTTATAACATTCTCAACCCTCATGCCTTCATAATTCTCCTATCGTTATGCCCTCAGGGTTTTATCGAGAGTCTTTGGGTAATGGCCTAACCAATAATTTAGGCCAAAATTGTATATGTAGAAAGGTGGTCAAAGAAATATATTATTACAATTAGAAATGGAACTTTCGAATAATTTTAGTGTTGATACCAGCAATACGACGTTTAAACGGGCATTAATAATACTATATTACAAGGTACGAATGAATTTGTAATCCAAGAAAACGTCTCAAGTTTCAGAGACGTAAAATGATTTCGATAAAACAATGTAGACCAAAACATTAGTATGTAAATTTTTGGTTTATATGTAAATCTTTAATAACTGTTTGCATTTCTGATGGGCGAATTATTTTGCTGTGGAAAGGTTCATTCGGTATTTGAATTGGAAATTGCAGACAGTGGTTTAATAATCGGTGAGCAGCTGAGAATTAATGTAAACTTTTTTGCATAAATAAAGGCTTCCGCTGGGAAAATAACAGAATCCTGAGGGGTTCTAACGAGTTCGTGGAATTTGCAAGGCTTCGGTCTGCAAAAATTTTTGAGGATTTTTTAAAAAATTGGGAATTTTTTACTACAGTGAGGGACCGGATCCAGTGGCAAAAAACGTCTCCAAACCCTTCCCTTCTCTTGGCTAAAAAACTCCGCTTTGAAAAGCCCGCCTTGAAGGAAAGGGCGCGCTTTTCAAAACGGAGTTTTTTAGCTTAGAGAAGGGAAGGGTTTGGAGACGTTTTGGTCCCTTCCGGGATGCAAAGTGGGACGTTCTTCGCCACTGGATCCGGTCCCTCACTGTATGTGATTTAGATACCTCAAATTTGAGTTGATCGCTATTGTTCTAACATACACGAGAGTTTGACTGGACATGGGCTTAAATTCCTATAATGTTTAGGTCAAGTTGAATATAATGTTTAGGTCAACGCAGAGTAGAAAATGTCCCCAAGAATAAAAAAGTAATGAGTCCAACTCGTTTTTCCTCCGATCGGCTCTCCATATTTTGCATGATCTCTAGAAAAAATAGAAGAAAACTTCATACCAAAAATGGCAATCAGGGGTGGTCAGCGGACCCTATTTTTCCGATTTTCGGCCCGCGGCCCGGCCCGTCTAATTACCGGCCCGGCCCGTCTAGTCTTTTTCCAGGCCCGGCCCGGCCCGGCCCGTGCAGGCCCGTTTATAGAGGGTTCTGCGAACTGCGCCCAAGCTTGGGATCTAAACTTAGGCAAAAAAGGCGTTGATATAGCTAGTAAAAGATCAATGTGATAGTTTTGTGGTTTTATAATGGAACTATAGACTTGTAAACGTTTTAGAACTTGAGAAACAGCAACTATAACAGCATCAATTAATTTTCCCGGCGCGAAAACAATGAATGCCAACGGCTTGGCATTGTAATTTAGACGGGCCGGGCCGGAAAAAACCCCAGGCCCGCGGCCCGGCCCGGCCTGGCCCGTGACGGGCCCGGCCCGTTTGTAATTTTCCATTTTTGAGCCCGGCCGGCCCACTGACCACCCCTGATGGCAATCGTTTTTTCCAAATTTCCTCAAACACTTGGAGTTCTTTCCACATTAAAGAAGTCCTTCAAGACAATCCTATAATTGTGCAATTTTAGAAAATGAAACCAACTACATGCATCATCCGGCCCTAAAAAACAAATGAAACAAACGATGGGAAATTAGAAAATTAATATTTCTGAAACACAAACTTAATGGGGCTTACAAGAAATATGGGGTGGCACGTCAAAAGTCCAGGACCAGAAAGGGTCGAAAGATGAGAGTGAACGCAAAAAAAGTTTTGTAAAGATACAGAAGTGAGGTGAGACATTGAACCAGACTCCGAAATAAGTGGACGGTGGCTAGGAAATTAAAATTACATAACTTTTTTTTGGGTTAATTTGGCGGAGCTCAAATTTACAAGGAAATTCTCCTGAGTTGCACACTCAGATTTTCTGTCGTACACACATTGGGTTGGAAAACTGTAATTTTAATTTTTCCCATGTTTCACTAAAATTATCTTCCGAATGTCATACTTTCCAACGAGACGGCGAACAATGCATTGCTAATTTCCCCTTGATACGAAGGGAGATCATTGGTTCGAAGCTCAACTTTTTTGAACGATCAAAGTATCAAAAGTTCTTCTTCAAAACAAAATGTTAAAAAATCATCAATTCGTAGTTGGTTTTAATCCCATAAAGACCGAAGCCTCGGCCACTAAGATCTCTCTCTTTCCCCATGTAAAAGGCATAAGGGCAATCTATTTATTGAGGGCGAATTTTCATTTCCGGCTCCGAATGGGCGAAGAAACGAAGCCGATGATAAAAGGGGGGCCGGAGAAGAATGGAGGCCCTCAGCCCCGCCGTCCTAAAACGAATTTCACACCGGCCCATCCGTCAAACGCGCCTTAGGGCCGCCGACGCGGATTCTGATGACATTCGGCGTACGTTCATCATCCTAATTAGATGACACGTTTGAGATTAGTCTTCGTGACGTCGTTGCAACGTCGTTTGGGTATAGGGGAGATTTGACGAGTTTGGAGAGGAGATTGGAGGGTTTAAGTGGTGTTTGCAGTGAAAAAGCAGGAGAGTTTGTACGTGATAATAGGATTGAGGGTTATTCTATTAAAAGGAGATGTCATTGAACATGTTACGCACTTGTTTACGCTATCCATATTCCATTAAGGTAATGTAGAAATTTCACTTCTGACTTAAATTTCTTGGCCCAGTTTGCAACGTTCGGAATGAAAACTTAGCGTATAAAAAAGCAAGAAATTTTCAAATTGCAGTTAGTTCCCAGTTTAAACGGCATTTATGAGTTGTACTCTAACTACTCCTTATTTATTCAAGTACAACGTAATTGAACGTTCGCGAAGACCAAACTTATCTCTTCCCAATTCACCGGCGACTTTCCGTTGGATCCTACGAATCTGAAGTGTGTATACACGGCAATAACGACACAAATAATTTCGCACTTTTATCCATAAAAACCAAAAAATATTCCATTCAAAAATTCCGAAGTCCAAGTTCAATTTTCCGTTGCTATTCGAGACTCCAGGACTTCAAAAACTCCCTTTATACAATATGCTAATCATCTCATGTCCAATTCCAATGCTTAGTATGTCAAAATATTTATTTTAGCGTTAGATTACAGTATTCTACAGTGAAAGAAAGGTACCCGTATCAACAAAAGTAAAGAAAAGAACCGATATAGAAAGAAACGAAGAGACTTCTTGCAAATTCAAGATGTATTTTGTCCATTTCTTCTTGTTAGAAAGTAGTATCAACAGTTTGAATTATCAAAAAGACCGGAAGGGGATCAAACTTGGAGAATTAAAGCGACTGGCTGGGATGATAAGGTCGGATAAAAGAAGCGGTCTACTGGCCATTACTTGAGTCGGAAATTGTCGACGTGTCCATTGAAGCCACTTGGTAGTTGTTTTTTATCTGAAATTTAAATCATAGGTAATATTTACATAAAACTTGACAAGCACAGTATAAAAAAAATCAAGCATGATCTACAGTAGTTTTATACAACTACAAGAGGCCAACTTCACAGCATCTACAAGCTTTCAACATCGAAAAGATTTATTGTACCTGGTAGGCTAAAGTCAACATAATTGTTTTCGTGAAAGCGACTATAAAACGCAATACAATATCTATAAAGCTATATGCACCTTCACAACATCCACAAACCTCCAACTCCGCAAAAATCAGTAAAAATTTATATTATCCATGACATTTTGGTACCACTGATAAAAACAATCACCCAACAGTGACAAGTAACTCTCCAAACGGCAATAGAACCAACCACAACTAAGTTTACTACCAAACAACCTCATTCTACTATGTCTAATCTACCTTTACTGGTCATAACTGGAGAAAATCATGTTCTCAATGTCCATTAAACGACTCACACGTGCTTCCTCGGCCACATTGGCCAACTAAAAAACAATTCAGTGGGTGAAAATTTCAGTAATCTCTTTGTGAGTTCAATAATACACCTGTTCCTAACCAAAATCCCTCATGAACAACATTTATATTATCCCTGACCTACCTCTTTACTTGACCGATGTGCCACATCTTCCAGTAATGATGCCGCATCAAACTTCTTTTCCCTCCGGAAGATATTTGCCATCTGTTTCAATGCCGGGAGAACGCCAGGAACTTCTTTCATGACCAGGACACACTTTTTTACATGTTCATCATCAACTGATGGATCCTTTCTTTTATTGATTTCTCGATCTTCTGCTACATCCAGAATCGATGTTGTTGGAGCTCCGAACTTTTTCTGGTGCGCGGCCAAGATCATTTCTCTGTATTTCACTTCAGCTTCCTATAACAAATATAAATTTAGATATCACTTAATATAAATTTTCAAATTAATATTCCGTATTCAAAAGTAAAGCCCTTACTTGTATCCTTCCTTGTTTGATTAATGCCTGACATAGTTGTGTCTTCGTTTTCAGTGAGTTCTGATCCATGGGACCACCCCTTTTTTCATAAATGTCCAAAGCTTGTTGAAAGCTGTTCTCTGCTTCCGCATACTTTTTAAGGCCGATTTGTGCCGTTCCTAGGGTAATCAAGAACTTGGCGACTTCCGGATGGTCTGCTCCTTGTATGCTCTTCCTCAATTCCACCGATCTTGATGCATAAGTTTCGCTATCCGCAAATCTTCCCATCTTTCCAAAGAGAACTCCGATTGTGCTCAAGGTGCATGCGACGATTGCTGATTCCGCGCCAAACACTTGTTCTCGGATCTGGAGGGCATTTTTCAGGAAGACGATGGCCTCCTTGAACTTTTTTTGCTCTCTGAAAATAAAAAATAGTGTATATTAGGCATGACACAACAAAAATTTTTAAAATATTCAATTCCTATTCAAAATCCCTAAAAAAATCGGTCCAAAACTCACTTGTAAATAATAGCGAACAGATATAATACCGTAGCGTAGTCGGCACTCTTCTCTCCTCGTTCTTTCTTCACTCTCTCCATATATTTTTTGGTGGCGCTGATGGCTGGATCGAAATTTCCTTGTGCGATAAGCTGGTTTATCTGAAAATAAATGCCATTGTTTTCCATGAGCCTCCTTCTATTACAGTTCTAGATTCCAAAAATAATTTTACACTTACCAAAGAATAGAGATTCTTCAAGTCAGTTGGGGCGTCATCCAACGCCGATATTGAAGCCGAAGTGACACTGGAAAGTCCGAGAAGATCATTTTTCGAACTTCTTGTTGTCAATGAGTTCGTTGGAGAGTGGACGTTCAGATTATTTGAGGTGGTATCTTCTTCTTCTGGATCAAAACCCAATTCTTGCATTGTTCTTGTGTGAGACAGGGGCCGATATTCGAAAATATCCGTGCCTCGTCCAGAATCATAGTCCTCTTTGGATTCATCGAACTTCTCAAGGGAATGGAGGTATTTGAAGTTCTCTAGATCTTGTTTCAAATCGATGATTTCGAGGTCCAACTTCTGGCATTTCTTTTGAGAAGTCGCTAATTCCTCCACTAGCCACGCATTCTCATCGCGAAGACGTTTGACCAACGCATTACTCTTTTGTTTCTCGGCTTCAAGGGCTTGGATGTAAACGAATAGCTCCATATTGAACTAAAAATAAAATCATTTAAAATACGACTTTTTGTGCGCTGAAAAGGCCGTGGACCTACAAATTTTTCGATGTTGAATTTTTTGCATAAATATGGATACAGCAAATTTTAAAGAAAGCTATTATTCGTTTTTGTTTAGCACCTACCAAAAGCGATTTTAACGAAAAAATTTCAAAAACTCTTTTGCCTACGTCCAGGCGATACTTTTCAATAAAATATCTCAACTGTATGTCTGACCTAAACGTAAAACCGACAAGAACTTCGAACCGACTTACTTTAGCATCCATAATTCCAGTTTCGACTCGAGAAAGCTCTTCGTCATATTTATGAAGTTTCTCTCGGCGAAGTTCATCGTCGATGGATGAATCTTGAGCGGTTCGGTCTTTTGTGCATTCGATGTCTTTTTTGAGAGCTTCCAGGCCTTGATAACATTGACGCGTCTGCTCGATGTTCTCATCTAACATCGTCATATCGTCCTGAAATCTTCATAAAATAAGTCTCAAAATTTGAATATGGTGACTTATAAATCTTATTTATCCGTGTACCGCAAACAGAAGAATTCAGTTCAGAAATTGATATTGGACAAAAATCGGCAAATTGGGCCCGTCGCAAAAAATACGTAAATTTTGCATTTTCCTTGGATTAACACTGCAGACTTTAATCTCAAGAATTTCGCGATCTTCCCTTACTTTACACCCCTCACAAGAACCCGTTGCTTCCCCTTACAAGCTCAAAGGGTAGCCCGGCTGGCTCGCGTCCTGACTCATCCCAATGCGTTCGAAAAGAATTCGGAAATGGGCTTACGCGCCTTCAAAACAAAGCGAGAAAAGAGAGCAAAGTTTGGATTGTAAACCCAAGATTTGAGTCGTTCGCTTTTGGGGTCGTGCGATCTTCTTTCTTTTTCTTTACTCATGATCCACAAAAATGGAGATTCCAAAGAGGTTCTGAATGGGATGGATGGTCAAAAGACGGGGTGAGGAACGCGCATGAGATCAAAAGAATAAAAGGTGGGCAAAATCATAAAAATTTTGCGCTAACTTTAAGAACAAGCACTCTTCTCTCATTTCCAATACCTTTTTACACATTTTAGAGAAGAACATTCAGAATTCCTTAGAAAACAAGCCCGGTTCTAACACAAAAACATCAATTTTTCGTTCAACCAGGCCAAAAAACACTTTCAAAAGGCCAAAAATCTCAATATCCGATATCCATTTATTCCCGTCCATTCTGTTGTTTACATTCAAGAAATTCATATTTTTAGTCGTCATGACAACAAAACCCTCTTAAATCCGCAAAAAAATCGTGCAAAACATCCTTCGCAAATTGACCTTGAACTGAACTACCTGTCAATTCGAGGTTTGCAAAAAAACGTTAGCGAAGTGTGTTCTTTCGTCCATCCGACCCCAATTCCTATTCATTTCCCTCAAAACGAGCCACAAACTAATTCGTGTTAAGGCCATGTTATCAAATTCGCTTGGATCGAGAAAATTATTGGTCATCTTTTTGGTGGGGAAGGAGAAATTCTTTATTAATTCGGGGATTTCACGTGAATTAGTGCTGCCTCACAAGTAAATATTAAATGATCAACGTTTTTCGTCAATTTCCACTCCATTTTACCTAGTCCAACATCCAAAATCGCAAGTATTTTCTATTTTTTTTTCATGACATCCAATCCATAATCCTCAAAAACAATATAAAAACTTCCGGAAATCCTATAAATCATCCATTCTTATAGCTTTCCCTCTCAATGCAAACACTTAAATATCCCCTTTCACTAAAATCATCGCCTAATTTTCGATTATCCCGCTTAGCCCCCTCAGGTTTCCAAACATCGCGATGCATCGTTCTTCAACTGTTATTCGACGTCCGGAATCGAAACGAAAAGCGCATCGACAAGGTTCCTAAACGATGCGCGGATTCTTCTGTACACTTTGGGGGATTTCGAGAGATTTGTGGTCATTTAACGTACCGAAAACCGTGTAATACGCATGGATTCGGATCAACAAAAAACAGTTTTCGCTTTTGTTTCGGGATAAATTACGCGTGACTATTCGAACAGAATGGCAGGGAATCCCTCAGGGCATCACAATTTGGTATTGTTACCCGCTTCCCTAAATTTAGACATCATTGCGGAAGAACGATAACTAAATTTTGAAAAACATATAAAAAACACCAAAGAAGACAAAGAAAAGGACGAAAAATCAAACTTCATCCTTCAAAATCCCTTTTTAAACCCTGAAATCGAACCGAAAATTAACTAATTCGATATTCAAATGGGCTTCCTAATCAATTTCACCAAATTTTCTTTATTTTGCAACCTAAATCGCCTTGAAATCCACCAAAATTAACCCAGATTCCACTCCAAATCCGCTCCCAATTTGAATTCCAAATCAAAAACATCAAAATGGAGAATTCAACGGCGGCGAAAAAGAGAAATTTGTCTCCAAACGCCCGAGGCCAAAAAGAACCGAGACTTGGCCTGGAAAAAGGGAAAAGACCTTTGGCCGACGGAAACGAACCGCGGGGATTTGGGTGAGTAGAACAAAGGGGATGGGTAAAAAGCGGGTCGAAATTAACCTAACGGCATTTAAGAAGCCTTATTGGAGTAAATGGAACGCGGCTGCAATAACATTGTGGTAAATATTTCATTTCTTTGGTCGTAAAAAGATATCAGATTTTAAAAATTATACGAAAGAAACACAACAAAATAGTTCGAATATAAACTTCGCTTTTCCATTAGCAAGGAAAATTTTTGACTTATGTCATCTAGCATCATTCAGGTCATAATTCCTTCAAACTGGATGTCGAGTTTTTGCAAAAACTTCCAAATAATCTCTAGATCATCTGTCAACAGATGTTTTTGATTTAAACCAACAATATCCCCCTCGGTCACATATAAAATTAAACATAATTCAACCCAGTACAAGGTATAAAAGTCTAAAAAGACCCTCAAAAAATCATTGCACGCAGAAAACGTTATTAAGAAAGCAATTCTGACACCTTATACTCTCTTTACCATCAATCATCCAATTCTTCCGACAAAAGAAACATTACGGACATCCATGAACAGCAATTATGCCTCCTTTCCGCTTATACTTGATTAAAGTTTCGCTACATTCGGAGTCAACGCAACCCTGCCCTCCCATAAAAAACCTTAGCTGACAGCTGATCCAACATAAAAAGCTTTTCTGCTCCTTTTGTTGGTCAACTCTTACGAAAAATATCTATTTTCAATGTTTTTCCTCTTCAAAAGTGCGATAAGCGGTGACAAACTTTGGAACTCAAGCTGATAAACACAATAGAATTTGACACAATTCAGTTATTCTGTTCATGATACACAATGTTTTTCATGAGCAAATCGGATGTAATTCACAAGGGGTATGAATGTTTTGAAACAAGCTGTTCGAAACCATCCATACCACAAAAAACAGACGACTGACTTGAAACAGTAACACTACTTCTCACTTTCCGACCGCATAAACCCCGATCAAAGCTCCTATTCATCTTCATCTTGCACTTGACGTTAGTAAACAGTTACCCGAACCTCTTTTCTCACCTCTATACTCACCTCAAACCCCTCCAAATTACACGCAATCACATTAGCCTTCAACTAGATGTCTCCGTTTGTTTGAAAGGCCGAGTTAATTTGAAAGCAAGTCGTTCAGAACAACTAAAACAAGGTCCGAACACCAAAGCTAGGTGTTGAAAACCAAATTAATCATATCTGAAGCACGAGGCACCCTCTATAACGACTGGGAAAGTTTATAAAAGCGGAAAGAACTAGGAATTCCAAGCATTTCCCCCATTTTCCCTGCGGAATCGAGTCGATTTCGAAATGAAAGGAAAGAGAGGCAGAATTAGTGAGGTCAGTGGGGAGTAGACAAAAACTCCGAAGCAATAATGCCTTCTATATGGACACAACATAAACAACCGTCAAGACGAGGGATTTAGCCGAGTTCTTGCGGCATCAAAACAACCAAATTATAGGAAAAAATAGTTTAGGAAGAGTAAGACGTTCGAAAAGCGGAATTCCCTATTTAAAAATTCATTCATAATGTGCATCTTGTGTCAATAGATTCATCCGACATCACAGCTTCTTCATAAATTCTTACACCTAAAAATTCAAAATATTCCACTATCTGCTTTTGAGATTCTTAGACCTTGCACATGAGAGAGTTCAAATTATTGGCTAACCCAGAAGCTAACAAGCCAAAAAATCTTCTTATCCAACAAGACATAACGAGAACCTTATTACGTAAGTGGATTGCCGAATTTCCCTTTTAATCCCATAAAAATATATTATCCTTCCCACGCAGCTCATCAAACAAAATATCCTCCACGAGAAACAGACTGTCCTGCATTTGCTCTAAACATCAATTAAAAACTGGGAAACAACCTACCATGAAAAATGGGACGACCTCCGTCTCGTCTTCATCAAAAACCAAGGTATTTACATTACGCATCTCCTCAAGCACCTGGTATGATATTTCTCGAAAACTGACTCCGGAGCGCTGAAACCGTTGAGGTGTAGATAAAACATCGATGTATCTGACGGACATTTTCGCAAGAAAACTACCTTTTTTCGGACAAAATTTCGAATAAATTATTTTGATAACAAAAAGTTTTCGTTGCGGGATAAAATTTAGATGTACCCGATTGAAGATACGAAGCTAGATGCCAATACCAGCACGACATAAACTTTATCTTTAACATACTTAGCAATAGATCGTGATTTACTTTAAATCAATAAAGGATTCACCACATAACATTCATTGAAGATCCGAAGGTTGGGCTTGGACCGTGGGCATTGTCATGGTGATATTGTGGATGGTGTCATCCAGATCTTGATTATTTCTGAAACGACACAACGTAGAGACTCTACACCTAATTTCAAACCCCATTGTTCTATCATTTTCAACAAAAACTTGGCAAATAATTTGTTTTAAGGAAAATTCTTATAAAAAATATAATAAAATGGAAGTCTTACTCGACTTTGTCCTTGGTGACGGCCACAAAGTTGTTCAAGCGTCGTCGTTTCTTGGGCGGCTTTGGCTTCGCGGGTGAATCCATCAAGAAGGGAGTTAATTGCACTTCTTGAAGAGCTGTTTCCGATCGGAAATCAGTGAGAAAAAGGGGTTCGTCGACCGGTATATAACAGGATCGACTGTGTCCAAATTGCTGACAGGACAGCGGAGGGCTCCACTCACAACATGGACTGGAATGATCGCCGGTGGAGGTGATACTGGACCTCAAACAGGGCTTGGAAGAGCTCTGGGTGAGCTGCGTTTCGGAGATGGATTCGGCTTTCCTTTTCCTGCTAAAGGTGCAAATGGAGGAGCTGTCGGAGAGCAACGAGTCCAAGGAGCTGTTCGAGTCGGTTCTGGATCGGGGATACTGAAAAAAAAATTATTAAAATTTGACAAAAATTATGTTATCCATGGCATTTTTGGTGTAAAAATCACGATTTTTCCTTACAAATCAACGAAAGTCGCATCAAGCCGTGTCTTAAAGAAGCATAAGAATGAATACAATATTCTAAAGCTCAAAACTTACGCGAAACGACAATCGCCGATGGATGGAGGGATGAAAAAGGTCTCGAGTCCAACGATTTTGCGTCTGTTGGGCGCGTTTGGGGCTGAACACGTTGAGAAGGACGTTCTTGGCGCGGGTCATCACCTTGCCCAGCCGCTTTAGACGGCCCTTCTTCTTCGGCTCATCCACCGGCGGCTTGAACGCCATGAATCGGGCCATCGACCGCAACTTCTGCGATCAATCGGGCTCGAAATGTTGGCCTTTTCTTGTCCACGTCGAGGCCAAGCGTGCAAAACAGGATTTTGTTCATGAAATTTGTTGAGAATTTGAATATTTATGCGATTTTTCATTTTTGTTTTTAAATTTTTGCATACTGTTTTTTCTATACTGTGTGGCGGTCGACTTTCGCCAAGATGAGCAATACAACGGACAAACCGGCAGATGATAACCTTGTTCTTGATCATTTTACGTGAGTTTGGGGTAAAATACTGGTTTTCACTCCGCTTTCGAAGAATCCTTTTAAAATTTTATCGCAATTTTTGATCTCTTTTTCTTTCGAAATAAGAAGAAAATTGTTGAAAACGTATTTTAGGATCGTTGGAATCTCTGTGGTTTCCTGTGTAGCATTTCTCATTTTGATTGGGACCAGTATTGCCTGTTGGTTCGACTTGCGCAATCGGCGACACAAATTGCCGGCTGAAGGAGAAGTCAAAGCGATCAAAAAGAAGGCGTTCAAGACGGGAAGAAGACGCCATTCCAGTAGTGTAAGTCTGGGATAACTGTGAAATCTCGGGTCTTGGGATATTGCTGTTGAATATCAAATGTTCTGATGACTAAAAAACATTTTTTGTAAAGTACGTTTAAGATTGTTATTGCATTTTGTATGTTATACGGTGGTTTTATTGTAAATTAAGGTTAGTTATTATTAATATAGGATTATTTTTAGAGCACGGATCACGGATCCAAAGAAGGCGTCAATAAGCAAGAACTTGTCCAGGAAGAAGAGAGTGACACTCCGTTATCTTCAACTGGTACGGCCCGAATCCCCAGTCATCGAACTCAACTATCAAAGCGTCTAACATTATCTGAGAAGCGGAGAGTCATGGAGATTGCAGCCAAGACCTACAGCAATTCCAATAGTTTCTTCATGGACAACACACAATCCGATTCCTCGGAATTAATGGTCTCAACGGCTAAAGATGTGGACTCCTTTGTGATAGTAAGAATTTAGAGCAGTCCCACGAAATTTGATTTATAATTTTCGTCATTTATTTCACATTATTTTTACTTTTAGGTCCGCAAGAAGAGCTTGGATAGAACTCAAATGTCCGAAGCTGTTCCCCGTTCCCAGCTAAGAACATGCCCTAAATCCAGCAGAACTAAGAGTCTGAAGAGCAGAGTCAATACTACCCAGAAAACGGGACTGAAATCGGAGACGGAGAGTTCATCCAGTTCGTCGTCAAGTTCAACAACCGAAACAAAGAAAACTGCGATTCCAGAATCCAATGTCAGCTATCAGAAGAAGAATAAATGAGATTTTAAAGGTATTATTGAATACTCTTGAATCCCAAGCTGATATTTCACGTAATCGTTTGATGTCTAACAGATAATTACCACGAAATCCGACGAAAATAAGACCGTCTCATGTGGAGCACTTCCTTTTCGACCTTTTGTAGGCTCGCATTATTCCCTTCATTTTTTCGTAGGCGCATTAACCAACCTTAAGCGAATCTTGTTGTTGTAGTGTCTGTTAACAAAACCCCTCGTGTCAAAAACAGCTCAATTTTAAGTAACGAAAAAATAACGGAATAAGCCTTCGGGGAGGTAAACGGTTTAATGGTGCGCTACTTCTAAGAGTAATTCACTTATAATTGTAGTGTTGGAGGGCCGTTAATGGTTGGTTATGTTCTCCCATTTGGCGAAGTTTCCATTGCAATTATTGTTGATACAGCAACAGAGTGAGAGGTCCCCTTGTTTGACACACAGTTCGGTGGCTGAGTTTATTCCGTTAGACTGAAAAGAAGGGTCTATATTAGCGGGAAGTGGAATGGTTTGACAATACATATAGGAAGAAATGATGTTCAAAAGGAGTTTGAGGGTAGATGTATGACTTTTAGGAGGACATGCGTGCATGCGGGATTTGAGGAGACGCTATGTGATTAGTCATCGTTTTTCCTTAATTTTGAATATCTTTGCAAAGAGAGATTACGCTCTTCTAACGTAAGGCCTAACTGAATATCTTACATTTGTCTTTTATAATATCAGAGCATTGCTTGGGTGGAGGTTATCAAAAACGAAGCAATGAGAGCTAAAACAAATTTCATATGGCCATTTTTTCTAAAGGCTCCAGGTTTCACATCACGCCTTTTTAAAAGTTTCTTTCACCCAAAAAAACCTTAATCACAATTATCAACGAAATTTTTTAACAGTCGTATAGGCATTGTGACCATTTTAAAAATTAACTTACCAAACAAGGAGTCAACGAGCAGGATCTCGTAGCCAGGTTTGTCACATGATTCACAACCTTAAAACACGACACCGCTTCCCTTGGACAAGGCTTTGGCGGCAGCAGAACTCTGATGTAAGCGTTCTGTTGATGTTGGAAACAGTTCAACGAATAGGCGATACTCGCGAAACCCAGCATCAGGAGGACCTTCATCTTTGCAGGTCTGTTTTTTGAAACACTGATTTTTTTTAACCAAATGCTTGCACCTTTTAGCTAATCGCTCTAACGGATATGTCCAGCCAGATCCGGGGTTGATCCGCTATTAAAATAATTGAAAACAGTCGTTTAATCTGTAGGTGTAAAGTGGGTTTATTCTCGAAAAGACTTCCAAATACACGAGAAACAGGTGGCGGGAAGAGTGGTGATGTAGTGCGAATAATACGTGAGGGCAAAGAGTAAGGTGGCTACTATGACCGTTTAAATTAAGAAATGCAACTACGGGAAGTGTTGAGGGTATGTCGTTGTAAACATGAGAGACCAGGTGGAAATAAGAAGATCGAGAAAGATGAAATAAAAAAAGGACAGGTTACGGTAGACGATTTACATGACATGAGATACGTTCTTAAGAGGAGAGAAATTGCAATACATAGTTAGAGAGACTAGAAGCTCTGGAAGAGGTTGTTACACAAGCTACTTAAATGTGTAGAACATGACTGAAATTTTTCGCCATTTCCGGGCTTATAGTGTTGTTGGTTTTTGTAAACTTCGAGCTAGAACTCTGGCAATGAAAAGTGTTGGCTGAAAGGTTCACAAAATTGAAGTCTTTGAATAATTCCGTCTCTCGCCGCAGCTAAAGATTAATTACAACCTCCTTCAGAAGCCTCGACTAAGATATTACATACAAATAAAGATACCATAATTGTACATAGTCTTAGAAAGAGATTACAAAATAAGTTTACACTGGTCCTTGACCACAGATTTAGAATTTGACAACGTAGGCCAGGAAGCTGCCGAACAAGGCCAATGAGAGAACTCCAAACGTGGTGGGTGTTCCCATGGCGGCATTACAACCATCGCCGGTACAGCAACACATAAGCCCGGTGCTGGTGGGCTGACAGGCCGCAACAGTGGTGTTATTGGTCTGCATCTGGGTGGTCTGTTGGTAACCGGTATTGGAGAACTGGAACAGTTGCTGAACGGATCATAATGTAAAACACTCTAATCGCTAGAGACGGAAATGGGGGAGAAAGTCGGAGAAGTTGGAGAAAAAGAGAAAAAAAGCCTACATGGTAACCTATTCAGTATGCTGTCAGCACTCTTTTTCTAATACAATTCTAGTATATATTATCCGTCAGAATTATAAACAGGCGGTTCTTTGAATATTGTATTAATCACGTGCGTCCTATGGTAGGTATCGTAAGATCGCCAAACAACCTGTCTACTAAAATATGAACTTTCTTGTTGTGAATTTCTTAACAAGTTGAGAAATGCCAAAAAATTGTGAGAAATCGAGGAAATGAAAAACAGATTATTTTCAGTGCTTGCAGTATCGAAATAATTGACAATTCAAGCGCTTTGAGGTTAATGTCAATCCTGTGGATAGCTAAATCAACTTACCTACTCCTGACTGCCTAAGGCTTACTAATCCTCCCCCAAACTTACCGAACAAGTAGTCTGTTGGCAAGCCCTGGTCGCGATCCCAGTCGCATTATCCACACTCTTGATGCAGCTCATCGAATTCTGTGGACAAGTCAACGCCGATCCCACAACCGACACCGAGTTATTCTGCTGCCCTTGGTAGCAATTCAAGCCGGCGGCAATGCCGATTTGGACCAGCAAAAGGATTAGGACCTTGCTCATTGTTTACGCTTATCTGTGATCTGAAGTTGGATGGGCTGAAAAGAAAGAACTCAATGCAACGCAAACAAAGTATTCATGTTCGAAAAAAGCGGCCCGAAGAAGAAGGGAAAATGCAATCCCAAAACATCTGAAAGGCTTCCGGTTGGGGCCAAGACCTTGAGTAGGTATTGAGGGCAGTGAACTGTGAGCAAGAAATGTTGGGGCAACGTGGAAAAAATGACTGCAAGATTATGGAAAAACTGCCACCAGAGATTAACTCGGAAAGAGGGCTGAACAACTTTAGTGTAGCCTTGGGGTTACTGTAGCTAATAAATTTCTGAATTAGTTGATTATCCTATGGATTATTTTATTTCTTCAATGACGTCACACAACAACCGTTGGCAACGGCAATACATATAACATCTGAATATTACATTTGAACAATGACATCACCTACAACCTCAGCATCAATCCTCCAATGTTCTAGGACAAGATCCTTACTGTCAATAATTCTCCAAGACCAGTAAACAGCATAATTTCGAAAACAACTACGACTACCGTATCCCACGCACACACAAAACGAGACCGTCCTTCTCAAAGCCACGGTCCTCGTCGGAATGAGACGCTTGGGCCAAATTACGGTGCACAGCCTCAAGGAGACCTGACCGTTGCCCGGACGACCTGATGGGAACAGGTTTCGAAAACGAGACCTCAAAGAAATAAGTTATAGTCAGCGCAACTTGATGCTACTAAAACAACTTTCAAAAACATAAATGGAAAGGGTTGGCGGTCTTTGTTGTACACAAGATGGCCCGTATCTTCAAGTTTGCAGTTGTATTAGAGATATTGCCATAGATACAATCAGAGATTGTAGGGCTTCGCAAATGGGCCGGCCCCGAAGCCATACACAACCACCGGCTTCGCACTTACACTTTATGTCGCATGTCTGACTTTTTTGGCGTTTCACCTGTTCAATTAAGGATTCAAGGACAGATGAAAATCTCCTGTTTTTTGCCAACGAAAACAGTACCCACAAGTGTGACTTTTATCAAATGCCAAGTTTTCAGTTTTCCAAAACTTAAAAGCCGAAGAAATCACATTTCAAGTCCGAAAGGAATTATATTTAAAACTTGTTTATTATGGCAGTTAAAGAAAAGAGAGCAGAGATACGATCGGAACCGTCGAGCACTTGGCATAATCGATTTGGATTAGAAATGCCCGTTTCCGCTTGGATTTGTCATTTCGAGGAACACATGAAGAATGTGGCGGTAAACTACATATTCGTCTAGACAATATATACTAAACAGGTATATAAAGTTATTGCAATTGAGTGAGTGTATGTGTGGTAATATTAGAAAAGAAGAAGAACATAGAAAACTGAAGCACCTGGACCCGAGTTGTGAAGCAACCAAGAAAGGGAGAGTTAGTAGAAGGACACCTTAACCATGACCATCACCAGGGGTTAGTATTGGAAAGAGAAATGGCTACTGTTTAGTGCTCCGGGGCTACTGTTTAGTGCTCGAAAGCGAAGCAAGTGATGTCCTGAACCTTGTGCTCGCAGAACAATCGGGTGTTGGCCAAGTAGCTGAAGTCTCCGGTGGAGCAGACCACGTCGAAGTTGGAGCCGAACTCCTTCTTGGCGGCCTTGGCGATGGCGCGCTTGGAGTGAGCGGTGCTTTCGGCGATGTTCTGCAAGAGTATTAATTTTCAGTCCGTTCTCGCGTCTATTTTTGATTTTTCAGAACTTTGAGCGTGTAGTTTGGCGTTCTCACCAATTCTACTTTACAATGCGTCAGCTGGCACTTACCTTCTCCAAGATGGTGTGCAATTTCTCACTGTTGCACTTGGGGTTCAGTTGAACAGTCGAGGCGCCGTGAGCGCGAGCACGACGGCGAGACACTCTCTTTCTGTATCCTTGACGTTGGGCCTCTCCTTCTCCTTGTTGAGCCTCATCAGCGTAGTCTCCTCCTTCTTCCTCTTCGTACTCCTGACCGGCTTCCTGAGCTGGAGCGGGAGCGGCTGGAGCAGGGGTCTGCTCTTGGTAGGCAGGGGCCGCAGCTGGAGCGGGGGTCTGTTCCTGGTAGCTCTGGGCTGGAGCTGGGGCAGCTGGAGCGGCGGTCTGCTCTTGGTAAGCTGGAGCTGGGGCTGGAGCAGAGGTTTGGGTCTCTTGGTAGGCTGGAGCTGGAGCAGCTGGAGCGGAGGTTTGGGTCTCCTGGTAGCTCTGGGCTGGGGCTGGAGCAGGGGCTGGAGCGGAGGTCTGAGTCTCTTGGTAGTTTGATCCAGGAGCGGCAGCTGGCTGGGCTTCTTCGTATTCCTGTTCCTCCTCTTGGGCTGGTGGTGGTGGAGGTGGCAGAGGGGCAGAAGTGGCAGCAGGAGCAGGCTGAGATTGAGCAACTGGAAGAGGAGCTGGCTCCTGGTTGTATCCGGTCGCAGATGGGGCAGCAACTGGAGCAGCGACTGGAGCGCTGTATCCTCCTTGAGCTGGGGCCGAGTATCCTCCTTGGGCTGGAGCGGCGTTGTAGCCTCCTTGAGCTGGCGCGGAGTATCCACCTTGAGCTGGGGCACTATATCCACCTTGAGCTGGAGCGCTGTATCCTCCTTGGGCTGGGCCGGCGTTGTAGCCCCCTTGGGCTGGAGCGGAGTAACCTCCGGCGGCTGGGCCAGCGTAACCGCCAGCTCCAGCGTAAGATGGAGCAACTGGAGGAGAAGCATAAGATCCACCAGCAGCTAAAACACAAAAATATTAAAATTAAAAGATCAAAAAATAAAACAATGCACAAATAAAACATACATGGAGCGACGGCGTATCCACCGCTACCTCCGGACACCTGAACTGGAGCCTGAGCATATCCGCCACCTCCGCATGGGGATGGTGGAGGAGGTGGGGGAGGGCAGGCTGGTGGTGGTGGGCATGGTGGAGGAGGTGGTGGGGGAGCTGGGCATGGTGGTGGTGGGGGAGCACATCCACAAGATGGTGGTGGTGCTGGAGGTGGACAACATCCACCACCGGCGGCTGGTGGGAAAAGGAAAGCGCTCGCCGAGCCCAGAAGGACGGCCGACAGAATCAAAGTCTTGGATTGCATTGGAGAATGCGACGATCGACTGATGCCTTCGGGGATGTAGTCACGGACTTTTATGCTCCAAACCCCTACAGGCAACAGCGATATCCGCCTCCATGATAGATAAGCGGGACCTCCATTAGGAAGCGGAGGCTTTCGAAAGTCCGCAGTAAACGAGGAGGAAGTTGCGACTCACAAAGCCCTCACGAAATACACGTTCGGAAGTGCAAAAACAAAGATAACAAACAATTACCAGAGTAAATGAGTCGCGGTAGAAGGAGGAGATTGGCAGAGGACGCAAAGAGACAGATGACTCCGCGTCAGCGCATTCCAGACGCCCGAAAAAACAAGAGAGCCGGATGTTGCCTCAGGCCGTCGAATGTTCGTCTTGACATTTTCAGTCGCCAATGTTTCAAAGTATTTCGCGCGCGCTCTCTCCTTGTCAGCGCCCTATCTCTGCGCGCCCATCACCGCGGGCGATCTTGTTCTTCCTGGACGCGGGCAGAGAAGCGAAAGAAGCGCGTAGGCGCACGAAAATATCATTACATAATCTACTTGATGAATTGCGCAATCGCATTAGAGTGGTCACTTTGAAATTTATTGAACTGGAAAGTAAAGGTTCAACCTCGGCGTGAAAAAACGTTGACTCAATTAAATCAAGCGTTTATGCGCGTACCGTGACCATTCGAAGAGGCAAGACATTTACGTGAAACTGACGTCATCGACGTTCTTGAAATTGAATTACAATTCAAATTATACGATCTTGGAAGATTGGAATTATTCGTATTAATAATAATGGTATGACGCTTAAAATCGGATGAATTTAAACCCCGGAGAACTAACATCTGTTTGATTACTATAATATGTTTAATATTATTTGCTCAAAAATTTAATATCATTTCATCTTGGAAACTTTAAACCTTGTAATTATTTACATAATCTTTACGATCAGCAGAGAAAAGAACCTCCTGACTCAACACATTTTTTTGTGCCTAAAACGAGTTGTGCGGTCTAAACAATAATTTTGGATGCAATCAGTTTCGAACATGCTCTTTGCAGGACCGGATATTTTATCTTCCAAAAACATTTCCAGTGAAGATTCACAAGTTTTTGCTGCCGATAAAATCACCGAAAACATAAATTAACGGTGACTCGTCTTCGAGAATTTCTCGTCATTTCCAGAAACTTTATTACATTCCAAAAACAATTAGGGGAAACTAGAAAATGCAGACTTGAGTAATTTTAAACATAAAGTGATGTAAGCTAAGTGTAATACCACAGCAACTTAGAAATTGATGAAGGATAGATCGTGTCTACGACGACGAGCTGCAACGCCAAACAAGGACTTGCACTGCTTGGTGTACTTCTTGGCCTCCTTTACATGTTCGGTCTCTCCAACCGCAGCAACGAACTCATTAGCCTTGACGGCGACTTCTGCTAAACTCTTTCCACTTTCCCTAAATTTCTTCAATTCTGCCATTTTTTCGTCTCCAATTACATGCTGGAGAAGTTCTCGGCAACCAGCTTGAAGTTGAGCCGTCGCCTTTTCCTTTTGTTCTCCAGTAGCGGCTTCGTAGTATTCCATGACTTTGACTTGGATATCATCCCGGCCTTTTCCAGCAGCCTTCAATTTTCGGACCTCTTCTTTTTGGGCATCATTCAACCAAGAGAGGTGGGTCTTCAAGTAGTCTTCAAGGTCGTGCTTAGCATGATGATCATGACGGCGTCTGCGCTTGGAGCCTTCAACAAAGACCAATTTGCAGTTCTCTTCGGTTTGGGAGAGCTTTCTCTTTGGTGGGTTGGCCTGAAGGAGTTCTTTGACTTTGGCTTCATAGGCAGCTGGGGTACTTCCTTTCTCCATGAACTTCTTCAGTTCCTCGGCCTTCTCAGTTCCAAGGATTGTTAGGATTGGGCCTCCACAAGAAGTCTGGAGTCCATCTTCAGCAGCGGTCTTGGCACTTCCAGTCAAAGCTTTGAAATATTCAAATACTTTGTTCAGCAAGACATCGTCCTTCTTCCCTTGCTTCTTCAGTTCCCTGATTTCATCCTTTTGTTTGTCAGTCAGAAAACTCCATTGACTTTTGAGTTTCGCCTCCAAATCGTGATGATGATGATCATGTCCAGAGTTGCCATGACTTCTTCGTGCCCTGCTCAAACCAAAGATTTCCTTGCAATGAGCTTGATAATGAATGGCTTGTTTGGCGATCTCAGATTCTCCAGCCGCCTTGAAGAATTCCTCGGCCTTGGAAATTACATCAGCGACAGTGGCTCCTGATTCTTTCAATTTTTTGAGTTCATCAGCCTTCTCCTTTCCAACAACAGCAACCAGCAATTCCTTGCAGCCAGCTTGAAGTTGAGCGGTAGCCTTTTCTTTCTGTTCGCCAGTGGCTTCCTTGTAGAACTTCATGACCTGCCCTTGGATCTCATCCCGATTCTTTCCAGCCTTCTTAAGTTCTCTAATAGCGTTCTTTTGGTCTTCAGTCAGCCAGCTCAAATGAGTTTTCAGGTAGTCTTCCAAGGTGTGCTTTCCATGATGCTCTTGATGATCATGACGGCGTTTGCGAGTGGCTTGTGTGAAGACCAACTTGCAGTTTTCTTCAGTTTGAGAGAGCTTTCTCTTTGGTGGGTTGGCCTGAAGGAGTTCCTTGACTTTGGCTTCGTAGGCAGCTGGAGTGCTTCCTTTCTCCATGAACTTCTTCAATTCTTCGGCCTTTTCGGTTCCCAGAATGGTCAAGATTGGGCCTCCACAAGAGGTTTGAAGCCCGTCTTCGGCGACACTCTTGGCACTACCAGTCAAGGCTTTGAAATACTCAAAGACTTTGTTCAACAAGACATCGTCTTTCTTTCCCTGTTTCTTCAATTCTCTGATTTCATCCTTCTGTTCATTGGACAACCAGCTCCATTGACTCTTCAGTTTAGACTCGAGGTCATGATGATGATGGTCACGACGTGCCCGACTGGAAATTCCAAAAGCCTTCTTGCAAGTGGGACTGTATTTCTGAGCTCTCTCGACCTTCTTCTGGTCCCCAATCTTGCTCAAGAGTTCTTGGATCTTGGCGTAAACCTCAGCATTGCTGCTTCCGTCCTTCTTCATTTTCTTCAACAATTTGGCATTCTCCTCTCCGATGACAGTAGAGATCAGAGTGCGGCATCCTTCTTGAAGGGCCTCTTGAGCTCTTTCTCTGTCGTCTCCTTCGGTATGATCGAAGAATTCGAGGACTTTGAGTCTTAATTCAGCTTCAGAACTGCCTCCAACCTTCATTTCCCTGAGGGTTTCTTTCTGGGCGTCAGTAAGCCAATGCAAATAAGTGTGGAGATAATCCTCGAGTCCATGTTCTCCGTGATGTCCTTTATGATTATGTTTTCCACCGTGACTGTGTCTTCTCTTCCGACTGTAGCCGCTGAGTTCGTAGATCTGAGTGCAAACAGGTCTGAATCTCAGAGCTTTAGTCTTCTTGGCCTCATCGGTGACTGCAGCTAGCCAGTCGTCAACCTTTTTGCTCAAAACTTCTGTTTTTGCGCCTGATTCTTTCAACTTTTTCAATTCGTCCGCCTTATCAGCACCCAGTGTGTTTACGATCAATTCTCGGCAAGCACCGAGAAGTTGAGCTTTGGCTTTCTCTTTCTTTTCGCCTGAGGCATCCTTGAAAAGGGAGATCAGCTTAGTAGCAGATTTGTGTGGATCATCGCCGGCATGAAGAGCTTTGAGTTCAGTCTTTTCAGCATCAGTAAGCCAAGTCAAATGTTCAGCGGCAAAATCGTCAAAGGAAGTGTGGACATGTCGAACTGGGCGAACATGATGCTAAAATTGGAAGTAATCAATTAAATGTCATCAAATTTCGAAAAAGAAAATGTCTCGAAAGTTTGGTCCTACCTCTGCACTTCTCCTGTGATGATGATGGGCATGATGGTCGTGATGTCCCTCGTCACTGTGGCTTTCATGATACCAAACATGCTCACACAATGGCCAATAGCTAGCGATATTTTCCTGTTGTTTCTTGGTCAAACCAGCTTTGATATCGGCAATTCTCTTATGACATCTCTCGTGGTCTCCAGAATGGTGAAGTGCTTCGAGTTCTTCCTTCTGTGATTCTGTGAGGAACCAGGAATAACATTCGGGAAGGAGATTGTTGTGGACTTCCTTCTTGGTGTCAGCATCAAGTCCCTCGTAGACTGACTTCAGATACTCGCCACGTTCGGAATTGGCCTTCTCGGTGAAGGTAGTACGAGCTTTTTCATTCAGCCAAGTGGTGACAAATGGAAGGTCATTTACGTCATCACTGAAGTATGCATTATATCGATAAAGTTTTGATTTGTTATACTCTTGGGCTTGCTTGCAAAAAACAGATGACTAAGTGCAAAATACCGCCTCAAACATTATTCTTAGATTTTATTGTTATACTAGACGTAGACCAAGTATGACTCGAGTACGACAAAAGTGTTTTGACTTACTATGCGTTCAGAGTGCCCACCCAAAGGGCAAAGAGTAAGACCGCGGCCCGTTGGCCTCCTTTCGTTTCCATCGAAGTGATGAAAATGAAATGAACAACCAGAATTGAATTCGATTCGGATCGCTGTTATCATTTCCCGTTTCCGTAATCAGTGGGAAATCACAAAAAAAGATGGCGAAAGTGCTGGCCGGGAACAAGTATTGCGATAAAGCTGTAATCTATTCCCATAAAAAGTTGTTTACAACAAACTTGAGCGATGAGATCTCTCAAAATGGCACCCTTTCTTCACTCTTTTTGCATACTGTAGGACTAACTTTAGCTGGTTTGGAGCTGTAGTTTCGGATTCCGAATTTGAGTACGTAATTGACTGCTGCACATCTTTGGATTTGATAAGCTTATCATCTTGTCTCGGGAACTTTCCTTTCAGGTCGAAAACAAAATGCATCTCAGTGCCTTATGTAAAGTTATACATGATTATCTAAACAAGAGGGTCTATAATCGCTAAAAGAGCAAGGTGACAAAAACGCATCCATCACAGAAAAAATTTGGTCGATTTTATTACACTTGCGATAGTTTTCAAACCTTGATTACCTATTTGATTTGGTTAGGCCAAGTCAATTTTCAGTCAAATGTTCCAGCCCGATATTCAAAAAAAACCCCGACAAAAACAAAAAGGATTTTATTTATTGACCGAATCGACAAAAAGTTTCGGATGCTCCACTATTCTCTTATGTATAAATTTTAACTATCAACGGCGAAGTTCATTGTTGAGGTCAAGCACAATATGCGATCTATCGGGCAGTCCTGAATCCTTAACCATCTTCTTGGCCAACGCACTGATGTTCAAGTTCTCATAGCGCGATTTCATCTTCTCCGAGGCTGAAAAGATCAATCAAAAGATTACATGGTCTAGATACATCAGATAGAAAAACGACGAGATCATCACCTCCATCGACTCTAATAAAGATTCCGATGGACAACGGGGTACGGTTTCGATCAACTTTGAGAATTTGCATAATCGCATTGACCATGTCCGAGATACTGCAGATCCTGGGGATGTTGATGATCTTGGAGCTCGCATTTCCTCCATAAACTGAACAGTAGATCCTCAATTCGTCTTTCAACTGAATACTTTACATTGGGTCAGCTAGATGATAATCTCACCGTTGGTTTGTTTTCATCGCTGACTTCGGGGAGGCTCTGAGCAATTCTTTTGTAGACCGGCATCAAAGGTAACAACTTCTCGGCCACCAACATAACCTCGGCTCTGCACAGAAAATTGGCGCATCTGGCAATCGGACATCTCGGAGGTTCAGCTGCAAGAAAGAATTATCAATAGATTTGCAGACGAAAGAAATAAAATGGTATAACTCACAAAGAGAATCAGATTGAGTTACACTTTTGGCGACACAGTCGAAACAAACTCTATGGTGACAGTCGATGGTGGTGAGTCGAGCCACATTCACACACTGGAACATCCCACGAATCACTTCGCAGCTGAAAATATTTAATATAAAAATGCGGTGTAAAATGCTTGGAGTCGAAATTAAAATCTCAATTTTCCCGCCGTTAAATTTTTTTTTACCGTTGTCTCTCTTCCAATTGAAGCATGTTTGGACCAAAGACAATTCGATTGTGCCTCTCTCCCTCATCGTCAACTCCAGCCGAATCATCATTGTCATCAATCTCATCCACCAAAACCTCGATATTTCTCGGCGTTCCGCAGCCCGGCATTGGACAAGTGGCCAGATTGGCCGACAGATTGAGACACGTCAAACAAAAACGATGCTCACAACTCAGTTGTTGAGTGTCCGGGATGGCGTAGCGTTCCAGACAAATCGGGCATTTGACCTGCGTCTGGCTTGGAGAACGCACGGACATTGTTGTAGAACAACCGAACACAACTTTCGATGAATTTCACGGAGCTTGGCAGCCGGAATAGATCAAGAATGATAGTTGGAATGGCAAAATCTCTCATTTTGCCTTTTTTTCACTATTTTTACTCTTTTCCTTTTTCAATTCAAATTTGTCGCATTTTTTGCGGTTCTTGGCATTGTGTTTCAAGCAAAAAATATTTTTCGAAATAAATTTTCTTGGATTTTCCTCACTGAAACTGAAACAGTTAACTGTCACTTTTGTCTTAAAAATGAAGTAAGTGCTTGTAAGTCAAGTTAAAATGTATTTTTAGGTTAAATATAGGCGGTTTGAAGGTTTATTTCCCGTATGAACATATCTATCCAGAGCAGATCTTGTACATGGGAGAAATTAAGAAATCTCTCGATGCTAAAGTAAGTTTCAGCTTGTTTTTTACTTTTGTTTGTTGCTTTAGGGCCACTGCTTGTTGGAAATGCCTTCAGGTACAGGTAAAACGGTTTCCTTGTTGTCTGTTGTGCTCGCTTACATGACCCAGTTCCCGGATAAGCTGGATAAATTAATTTATTGCTCCAGAACAATCCCGGAAATTGAAAAATGTGTGGAAGAACTTCGAAATTTGTTCAGATATTATAAATCGGTTAAAGGAGTGAGTTTTGACCCAATTTTTCAAAGATCTCATGGATAATATGTGGTTTTGAAATTAACTCGATTTTGGCTTAGAAAGCTCCAGACTTCCTTTGTCTTGCATTGTCAGCCAGAAAGAACTTGTGTGTCAAGGAACCAGTAGCAGCTTTGAAGAAGGGATCAGCTGTTGATGGAGCTTGCCAGAATCTGACAGCGTCTTTTATGCGAGCTAAGGCGAAATTGGATCCAAACATGCCGTCTTGCGAGTTCTTTGAGACTTTTGACGAAAATCGAGATCTTACATTACCGAATGGCGTCTATAATCTGGTATGTTATCTTTTTTCAATGTTATCTTGAAATTTTAGGCAGATCTTCGAGATTATGGTAGAGAGAAGTGTGTCTGCCCGTACTTTGTTGCCAGACAGGCTGTAAACCGAGCACAGATTATCATCTATTCCTACCATTACATTCTTGATCCAAAAATCGCTGAGCTTATCTCCAAAGATCTCAGTCCGAAGAGTTGTGTCGTCTTCGATGAAGCTCACAATATTGACAATGTTTGCATTGAGTCCATGAGTGTAACTTTGAGCAGAAAGTTGTTGGATCGATGTTCTAAGAATTTGGACGAGCTTGAGGAGCATGTTCAGAAAATTAAGTAGGTTTTTGATCCAGGTGTTCATGGACAATTAATTTTTTTTTAATTGTAATTTTTAGGAAGGAAAACAGGGAAAGGTTAGATGAGGAATACGAGAAGCTTGTTAACAATCTAAAAAGGGTCCACGAAGAGAGATCGATGGAGAATGCCTGGGCGAATCCTGTTTTGCCTGATGCGATTCTTGATGAAGCGATCCCTGGAAGTATTCGAACTGCAGATTTCTTTTTGGTCTTTTTGAGGAGACTTATGGAGTATTTGAGGTAGGATTTGATTATCTTTAGAGGGCGTTTTTTATTTTATCAAGTGTAATATATTACTTTAGGCATCGTATGAACGCCCGAGCCGTACAACTCGAAAGCCCAGCCGCCTTCCTTCGTGACATCAAACAGCGAGTCTTAATCGACCGGAAGCCTCTCAGATTTTGTGCTGAGCGCTTTGCAACTCTTGTTAGAACCCTTGAATTAGCCGATGTCTCTGAACTCTCGGCCCTGGTTAAACTCACAAGTTTTGCGACCCTGGTCTCAACGTATGCAAGAGGATTTTCGGTGATTGTGGAACCCGGAGATTTGGTGAATGTGGCCACTGAAGGCCCTCAAAGTGAGGATCAGAAAAAGAAAAAGAAGAAGGAAACGAAAAGTACCATTAGGCAAAGGAAGAACAATAAGACACAGATGGATTGTTTTATTCATTTGAACTGTATGGATGCTTCGGTTGCTATCAAGCCGGTGCTTGATAGATTCCAGACAGTAGTAATTACATCTGGGGTACGTTTTGAGGATATTGGAAATGTTCATGGGGAGTTATAGGTGTTTTATTACATTAATCATGAGAGTATCGATGTTGATTGTTAAAATTTTTATGATTTTTGTTACTGCTGTGTTTGCTCTGTAATCAACTTTTTTTTTCAGACTCTATCTCCCCTTGAAATCTATCCAAAAATTCTCGATTTTGACCCTGTTGTAATGGCATCCCTGACTATGACCCTGGCCAGACCGTGCATATCCCCATTGATTGTCACTCGAGGCAATGATCAAGTCGAAATGACCTCCAGATTTGAAAGTCGATCGGATCCGTCGGTCATCAGAAATTATGGATCGTTAATATTGGAAATGGCTTCGATTATTCCGGATGGAATTGTTGTTTTCTTTACTTCTTACACCTTTATGGAAGATATTGTCGCCACTTGGTATGAACAGGCAAGTCACCTTGGTTGATTTTTGATAAAATTATATTGTTTTAGAGGTTCATTGACGTCCTGCTGAAGAAAAAGTTGTTGTTCATCGAAACGCGTGATGCCACCGAGACTTCGATTGCTTTGCAACGTTATGTGCAGGCTTGCGAGACTGGAAGAGGGGCTATATTGTTCTGTGTGGCCAGAGGAAAAGTCAGCGAGGGAATTGATTTTGCTCATCACCTGGGAAGAGCCGTCATTATGGTTGGGATTCCGTATCAATACACTGAAAGTAGAATCCTCAGAGCGAGATTGGAGTATTTGAGAGACCAGTTTGACATTAAGTAGGTTTTGAAAATTTTGAAGACAGCTTGCAAAGTCAGGGTTTTGTCGTTTTGAGGATTAAATTGATGTTTCGAATGTAATTTTTATTGTTGTTTTGCAGAGAGAACGACTTCCTGACCTTTGATGCAATGCGACACGCCGCACAGTGCGCCGGCCGAGGACTTAGAGGGAAAACGGATTACGGATTGATGATCTTCGCTGACAAGGTGGGATAAATTTCTTTGGGAGGGTGGTATTGGGAATTAGAAAGCGATCTGGCGGATATCCGGACCTTTTTTTGGGACATCATATTGCACTAGGCTTCTGGGAAGAAGTAATGTAAAATTAACTTTTGTACGGTCTTAGAGATATGCCCGACGTGATAAACGTGAGAAACTCCCCCGTTGGATCCAAGAGAACATCAAGGAATCAGCTGTGAATATTACGGTGGAAGAGGCCACTTCAATCGCTCGGCAATGGCTCCCCAAAATGGCTCAACCTTTTACAATAAACCATCAGAAAGGAGTGTCGCTGTTGACTCAGGAGATGCTAAATGAAGATGATGGCATCATGGAGAAGTTCAAATATGTCATCCATGAAGTGGAATAGATTAGGTTGAATATCAAGCGGATTCGGGTGGTATCCTTGAGATCCGCCATGTTGATTTTTGAATTCTCATACGTTTTTTGTTGAAGCTAATCCTAATTGTTATATTATTTATGGTACATAAAGATCTCTAATATCCAAAATTGTATGTTTTATTAAGAAAAAGTCGAGTTTCATATGGGTTTTGGCTTCTGCACAGGAATTTGATTAGTTTGCAAATGTTCTTGCAATGGGCCACGTAAGACTTTAATGTCGACTATTTTATTTACCGGATGTAGAGAGTAGGTGGAAATGAATTCCAATGAGGGAGGGGGAAGGGTCATGACATTTGGCCCAATTCGTATAGACATTATTCTTTGGGTCGGCCGATGACGAGTGGGTTTGTTATATGTATAAATTTAAATTTGGAATTCCCACAACCTAATTTATGATTTTTTCTTGTGGGCGGATGCAAACGTAAATTGAATATGATAATTTTTTTCAGTTTCTTTGGAAATATTTTTAGGTTGTTTAAAAAAAGGGAAACTGGCTTGACGTTTTTTATGTTAAAACACGATTTCTGACTCACTGAATCAGCCGTGTGCAAGGCCGGGACATAGAAAAAAATCGATTTTGAGTTTTTTGTTTTAAAATGACAGCAGGCATCCAGTAAACATATGTCTGAAATATTTTTGTCTAATTCTCGCATTAACCTACTGTAATTTACAATTTACTGTTTTTACAGTAATCGACTATAACAACAAAACCACACGTCAGAACTGGCTGAAATTGACAATACTTATGTTTTAGGCTACGCCCGTCATAAAAAACACTGAATTTGGACCGTCGGGTTACTGTAACATACCGCAATGTGGGTTCGGCCAAACAAAATCGGCCATAAAAAAGTTATTTCCCAAATGCCGCAGCTGATTTTTACATATGTTAATCAGCGTAAAATTCTGCCCTATAAACATTTAAAAAAAGTGTAAAAAGTCATCACCCCTTTTTCGTGGTGTAGTGGATTTTGGTCAAAATTAGTAATCCGAAGGTCGCGGGTTCGATCCCCGTGGAAGTAAAATGCGTAAAACTGCACAAAACCTCAAAAAATCGGTTGAGGTGGATTGATTATGTATATCAGAAGTATGAAAAATTGTATCAAAGTTGATTTCCGAACTTGAAAGCATTTTTTGATGATGAAACTTGGATTTTGGTTTCCGTGGATTATGGTGCAAATTTAGTCTAGGAAATGGCTAGAGTTGTTTATAATTAGGTTTTTTAGCCTTCTGAATTCAATGGAGCAGGGTTTTTGGCCTTAGGATTACTGTAACATAGACAAAACGGATTTCGGCCGCTTAAAATCGGCCGTAAAACGGTTGTTTCTAAACATACGCAGCTAATTGTTCAATTTTTGGAATCAGCGTGAAATTCTGCTCTAGAATCATTAACTATAATATCCTAACTGGCCGCACAAATTCCAAGAATTTTTTTTTGAGCAGATTAGAAATTTTTCAGTAAAAAAAGTCATCCGTGGAAATCGAAAAAAAAAATTCTGAGATTTTGGTATAAAAATGTTTGCATACGTTGATGAAACTTAGCCTCAAAATATTTTCGGCTAATTCTTTCGCTAACATAGTTTTATTTACAATTTCCGAATTTTAAAGTAAGTCACCACTGAAAACAAAGTATTCAACCAATAAGCCATTGTTTAGGCGCAAATTGTGTCAAATTTCACGCTGATTCCAAAAATTGAAGAATTAGCTGCGTATGTTTAGAAACAACCGTTTTACGGCCGATTTTAAGCGGCCGAAATCCGTTTTGTCCATGTTACAGTAATCCTATGGCGAAAAACCCTGCTCCATTGAATTCAGAAGGCTAAAAAACCTAAGTATAAACAACTCTAGCCATTTCCTAGGCTAAATTTATACCATAATCCACGGAAACCAAAATCCAAGTTTCATCATCAAAAAAATGCTTTCAAGTTTGGAAATCAACTTTGATACAATTTTTCATACTTCTGATATACATAATCAATCCACCTCAACCGATTTTTTGAGGTTTTGTGCAGTTTTACGCATTTTCCTTCCACGGGGATCGAACCCGCGACCTTCGGATTACTAATTTTGACCAAAATCCACTACACCACGAAAAAGGGGTGATGACTTTTTACACTTTTTTTAAATGTTTATAGGGCAGAATTTTACGCTGATTAACATATGTAAAAAGCAGCTGCGGCATTTGGGAAATAACTTTTTTATGGCCGATTTTGTTCGGCCGAACCCACATTGCGGTATGTTACAGTAACCCGACGGTCCAAATTCAGTGTTTTTTATGACGGGCGTAGCCTAAAACATCAGTATTCTCAATTTCAGCCATTTCTAGTGAGTAATATTGCTGTAATTGTCGATTACTGTAAAAACATTAAATTGTAAATTACAGTAGGTTAATGAGAGAATTAGGCAAAAATCTTTCAGGAATAGGTTTACTGGATGCCTGCGGTCATTTTAAAATCTAAAACTCAAAATCGATTTTTTTCTATGTCCACGGCTGATTCAGTGACTCAGAAATCGTGTTTTAATTGTTTGTTTAATGCTGTTATAAAATAAACAGGTAAACAAAGTACATACATTACAAGCACCGTTTGATTATGATTCAGCCACATTGACACAAAACATTTTTTTCGGGCTCACTCTCCTCGTTTTTCGTGATCTCTTGCAAAGTAAACTATTTTTTATATTAAAATATGTATATCGCCGGAACAACTCTTTGAGAGCGATTTGTGTCTTAATCAAAGAACGTATGCAAATTTTTGAGCCAAATATGAATGCTCAGCTCAAAGGCTCTCTCACAAAAAAGGATTGAAAGATGGCGAAAATTGCAAAACTTGTAGTAAGAAAACGTTGATTTTTTTAAACTCATTTGTGTACGTGTCTGTTGAATAGTGCATCTACTGCGGGACAAATTTGGTATAAGCTGATGATTCCTTGACAGTAACCAGCAAAAAATAATTTGAAAGCATCTTATAAAATTGTTTACTCCTCTCCCACCATTAAAAGTATTGCAAAAACATAATGAATTCGGAGATTATTTATTTCTCCTAACAAAGGGAACCCGTTGCGTAAGCTAAGCCATCATTTCATTCAAATGTCCATAACATTCGGAGATCATTAGGAAAGACAAAGTTTCCAAATTCAAGAATCGCGAGATTTCCGTGACTCCTTTTGTTTTCTAATGGTACTGTAATCGGACGTAATATTCGTTTATTGGATAGAAACTAGGGTTTCCTCGCGAAATCGATCAAAAAACATTGGATTAGGGGCAAATGAAGATAAATTTAGGGGGTGTTCTGGGGGGGGGGGGGATCTCAACCGTCATGTGCATTTACACGTTGTTTGAGGGGTCTCTGTTACATTTTCTGCGTGATTTTTGACGCTTTACACTTTAATTGAAAGTGCATACAAGATTACAGAAGATCCCGTAAATACGTAAGTTTGGACGACCGCGTTCAGGATGATTGTCTGATGGTGATACAGACTTGCGTGATATGCCGATGAATTACAGATTAACCCGTTGACGGAGATTTTAAATTTTTTATTTCCATTACAGTAGCCTTCTATTGAGATCGGATCAAAATGATCTTACGGTAGATTATAGAACAGTTTAACTGCGTATAATAAGAAATTCTCGTCTAATCGAAAGCCTGCTTCTCTGAAGGCACGCCACGAAATAAGTAGAAATAGAGAAATTCGCGGGGACAAAAAATTGGAAAATTTTTGAAATCTTTTTTTAGAACACACATGAGATATGAAATGGTACCGCTTTTTGCAAGAAATGAAAAGTCGTGAGTTTCCTCTGTTCTATTTTCCCGTCTGAAGTTACTGTGAGTTACACTGCCAGACGTAAAAGTGTTTCATCCGTCGGTTCGTAGACGTCTTTACATTTATCCACCTAACTTCACAAATATTTACCGGAAATACGGGGTTGTTTCCAGTTTGGACCCGCACTACGTTAAAGGAATTAGTTTTTGAAACCTTAAAATCCCAAAAATTTCTGCACTTCTAATCCTGGTTTCAAAAAATTTTTAAATCCTTCAAACGCATTACAGTTGCGCAATCTATTGTATTTTACGGTGTCAATGGTTTTTTGCAAAACATTATGTCCTAAGTACCATTCCAGAAATTTCGGATTATGCAATCATCAATTTGCGCCATCAAAAGTGACATTTAACATTTTCTTGAATTTTGAAAGGATTCGACTTGTGACTCTCTGTTGTTGATGACATTCGAAAAATGATATGAAATAGGTTAGGTCATTCGCAACAGCAACGTTCTAAATATCATGCCACTCGTAATTATGCAGACGAACAAAATAACAACGTCTCTTGTTGCTTGAATAAGGTTAAGCGTCAAATGAACTCTTTGAACTGAGAGTTGAAACCCGATCATTCTCGGAAAATGATTTATTTTAACAACGGTTATTCGAAGGAAATAACGTCCGAAACTCCTTTACGACAAGCAGCAATTCTAATTTTTTGAAAATTGAGAATTAAGTTTTTTCGTTTGCGATTCATTCTTTTCTCCATTTGCTGTCTACAGCGATTACTTCACTGATCAAGAACCCATTTACACTTGCAATAAAAGCAGCTCCAATAAAAGCACCCCTGCTTCCCAAGAGTACAACATTCAATGTTTGATGATCGCATTAAATAAATCTCGGTCACTTTGAGTGCAATGAAAGGCAAACTAAAATAATTCAAATCTACGTACGGCCCTCTGATTCATCTCAACTGAGCTTTGATGCCTTATTTTTTCCGCCTGTAAAGAACTCTCTGAACTCTGATAATCACTGATCGCTTGGGAATAATTCATTTGATTATACAACACCATTCGTCTTGATGTATATTTTATTACTTGAGGCCCGACCTTTGAAGCAGGAACCAACTATTTATATTTAAAATCAATTCGATTACTACATAATTATTGTCACTTTGAATACCAAACGTCTGTTTATTGTCTACAAGGGAGTATGGTAAGAAAGCGGTGCGTTTTTGATAACCTTTGCCAAATATTATATGTTGGGGAATTTGTTTGATTGTTTATTGATCTTATATAGGGAATTTTATGACCGTCTGACCTTTGCATGGTTTTTTGGAAGAAGCAAGACACTGTCAGAAAAAACATCGTTTTATTAAAAATTTAAGGCTCGACCAAAAAATAATAATATAATAGCAAAACAAAGCGAATTTGCTGGGGTTGAAGCAACGCATATAATATCTTTGAACTGTTTTTTCCTTCCTCTTCTACCGTGCCTCACCGTAACCCAATCCGCTTAGGTTCCAGCAATCATATTTTCATCTTTACTCCAATTTTCCTCGCGTACCGGGGAACAATATCCGTGCCACTTTAATATGTTTCTTTAGAGTATAAAACTGGTTGTTCATGCACGTTTGTTCATTGACCTTTAACCATAATGCCCGTAGAAATGCTTAGCATGCATTAAAAGGCCCTCTCGCAACATAAAGCATTAGCAAAACAAGGGCTCCTTAAAGCTCTCGGCGCAATTATTTATTTACATATTTATTAAGTTTTAAACATTTTTAATGTGATTTTTCATAGTTTATTGCTTAGAGGTGGTGAACATTTAGGCTTATTTTACGACAGTTGTAAAATTTTCCCGGATTTTGAATAATATTTTTATTATTAACGTAAATTCATTTTTTGATTGAGATCTGTAAATTGTATTTAATATGGTTGTTTTTTCATGTAATCACTTCCTCTTTGTGTTTCCCGTAAGTGTGTAGAATATACATCAATTCCAGAAGAATTGTCATCCGCCTAATCCACCAGAGATTTTGGTTTTGTATTGTGTTTACGGGGATTAGGCGCGGTTACTAGGACATGCCAATTAAAGGTTTCAATGAACCACTTTTTCTTGCGAATTGTAAATCTACTGATGACGCCTCATGTCATCAGTAGATCTCTGGTGTAGATTGTGGGATAGGTACAAGTTCCCTTGTGTTCTACTGTGTTTGAGAGAACAAAGTAAAAGGAGGTATTTTTGAGGTATCATGTGGCATTGAGTCTGAAAATGACGGAAAACAAGGTTATGGCGTTGTAGTATAAGCGATTTCGTACCAAATATTCTGTGAATGCTTGTGCTACAAACAACTAAAGTGGAACAAACTTTTTGTATTTCTGTGACACAACAATAAGTCGATTTCAATGGCTAGAGGGAGAGGAGAAAGATTAATGTACAAAACGGAGAGTAGAGGCCGTTAGCTGAAGCAGTACTTCCTCTTTCACTTTAATTTTTCAAAAATTATTTCGATGAGGCATAATGCGGAGCGCTTAAAATTTTGCATGTCTTCTAGCAAGAAAGAAATGATGATCATGAATTTTGCTTGATTTTGCTTGAGTTTATCAGCACGGCATAGCGAACGGCAAGAAGAGAATATTCAGTGTAAATAATAATACTGGATAGTACTGGATAGCACTGGCCAAGTCCACACTGTGTACAGGGTGTTTCAAGAAATTTGGCAGAAACTAGTTGCGAATATTTTTGAGCTTTTGCTAGTTATCGCAGAAATTCTTTTTGTTTCTAAAACTTGACAGCGGGCGGTTTTGTACTGAACAAAAAAAAAATTTTTTTCGTCGGCGGAGAGGCCAGTTCTCGGCGGAGGCATTTGGGGCCTTTTTTAAAAATCACACCTTATTACATCGTGGAAACTCTGTTACAGTGGCCAAAATCATGTTTACGTTAAACCTCCGTGGATTTTGCGGTATGCTTTTTTTTGTTTTCGATTTTCGCTCATCCGCGGAGGCACGGCGGAAACCTCAGGTTTCGGCGGACGTCGTTTTGACTCTTTGGATCATTCAATTCAGGTTCGAAAAAAGTGTGGGGTGATTTTTTGTTGTCATCCGATGCACAGATGCAAAAATTTCGCACTTTTTTTCCCCGGCGGAGGATTCGGCGGAGGCTTTATCAAAGGGTCAGAACAGTCTTAGGAGTCCGGGAAAAAAACTCAGCTACAAGAATCCATCACAGCAACATCATTTTTCTTATTTTTTGGTCCGGCGGACACATCGGCGGAGGATTCGGCGGAGGCTTTATCAAAAGAGTCAAACTTTTGTTTTGACCCTTTGATAAAGCCTCCGCCGAATCCTCCGCCGGGAGAAAAAGTACAAAATTTTTGCCATCTGTGCATCGGATGACAACAAAAAATCGCCCCAACCTTTTTTCCAACATGGATTTGCAAAAACCGAGGGCCCAAAACAAAGTCCGCCGAAATCTGAGGTCTCCGCCGCGCCTCCGCGGATGTTGCGTAAAAACGAAAACGCAAAAAAAGCATACCGTAAAATCCACGGAGGTGTAACGTAAACATGATTTCGGCCACTGTAACAGAGTTTCCGCCATGTAATAAGGTGTGATTTTTAAAAAAGGCCCCAAATGTCTCCGCCGAGAACTGGCTTCTCCGCCGACAAAAAAAAATTTTTTTTTGTTCAGTACAAAGCCGCCCGCTGTCAAGTTTTAGAAACAAAAAGAATTTCTGCGATAACTAGCAAGAGCTCAAAAATATTCGCAAGTAGTTTCTGCCAAATTTCTTGAAACACCCTGTAAAAAACTACAAAGCAACTTTCTGAGAAGTAAAAGTATACGATATAACGGCCCGAATTGCTTAAACTTTACTCCGGCATACGTTACCATAAAGTGACGGTTTTTCGAGAAATAAATTGCCTACCGCAATATCCGGATTTGACTAATTTCTATTCAAACAATCTCCACAACTTTAGGAATCTATTAACGTGTCATAAAGTTTGTCGTCATTTTCTCAAAGATTAAGCTTGAAACAAAACAATTCATAAAGTCCAAGAAATACTTGCTCTCCAACGCTTAATTAAATTTTCATCCCGTTTACTGTAACCTTCTGCACTCTGCATGAACAAAAAGATGCATACGCAACGAGATTAGACGTGAAATCTATTTTAAGGAGCGATTTAGACAGGATTACTAACAATCGTAAGATTATCAGCTTCTAAGATTAGCCGAATTTCAATTGGGTTTGCTTGCGCAACCAGACGCGTCTGAACCCGCAGTGGCTTCTGTAAAATTTAGGGTGTATTCAAGTTTGTTTGTGGCTCCGGGGTGCCGCAAACGAGTGGTGTTTGATACCTGGGACAGTTGTAAAACAAAATTTTACGGCCTTCTTAGTGTCACGGCGGAATAAACTTGATGACAATGGGGGTGCGCGTGTACTGTAGATGTTTTGGGGTTTGGCATATCCCTTCAAAGTAAGGCCTCTATTTTTTCAATTTTTATTTATCCTGAAAGTTTTTGACACCGTCAAACGTGCTACCGAACACTTTTCGACTTTCTTTTGTACCGTTTTTAGGCAAACGGGCGGCTTAACCAGTTTTGGGATCCTCCAAATCCCGTAGTATTAACCGCTCTCTGCTTTGTGTTGCAGACATCTTGAGACGTTTTTAATATGATAATGCACGGCCCTCCAAGCCGGCGTTGAAAGCCTTAAAAGCTATTGACGCAAAACAACCAAAGTTATCGTTGAGGAAAAGCAAAGGTTCTTTGTATTGCAGGATTAGACAGTGTTGGAAATGTAATCGTTTTTAATTTGGGACAACTTATGATGTGAAAAGCTCCTAATTCGCCAAAATTGATAGTGATGTGTGTATGATATCAGTTGTTATTGAGGAATTTACTGTGCAAATATAGGATATGATAGTTTAAAATGCGGGTCAAAGGTCGCATTAATTGGATGCAAAATTGATTTTTTACGCTCTAAAAGCCCTTACTGATCAACAATCATGAGAAATAAACAATGTTACAATAGAATGGTCAGCTTGAATTGCTCAATTGCTTTACACTACTGCCCACATTCTCTTTATCATACGATCATTCGCCGGTGATACATTTGATCGCACCTAAAAAAAGTGTAATCTCCACGCCCACACCTTGACCAGGCCCATAAGTCATGACACACTCTTTTCAAGGTTGAATTTTGTACATATAGGGGATGAAAAGCAGTTACAACCACAGTAAAAGTCATTTGATTTTTCGGCGACAAACATGGCAATCGCCGTAAATCAAGTGTGGATAAGAGTGCAAGGAGGCTTCTTGTTTGTTGAAAATCGTTAAAAGTAATTTATTAAACCTTATTTCCGTGGGATGTTTTTGATTCTAACGATTTGGGCGGGATGAGGGAGCGATTTTGTTAGTTTTATGGGCTTTCTGGATTCAATCAATCTACCGTAAAATTCATTATTAGTCTTATTATTATTTAAAAGTCGGAATATCATTTTGCTCGTTGTGATTCTGGCTATGGTTAACATTTTTTTTATCAGATCACGAAGGTAAGTCGTAACAAAACAAAAACTAACAAGTCTAAAGTCCGGTTTTAATATTGTAAAATCAAGTCCGGTTTCAATATTGTAAGATCATTTGAATATTTGGTTTGTTCAACATTCAGCTAATGAGGCCTTTTTATGAAAACAATTCCACTGAATTTGCAATTTAAAATGCGTTCTATGTCACATAATTGTTTTATTTACATAGTTCACTTATACGTTATTCCTACCTCACTGCATATAACTTTAGCCGTTTCGGCTGGTGCGCAATGCATTATTGAATATTTAACACAGATGTCGTGCGAATGTTTTTTGATTTCCATAGGTCATTCCCAGCTGTCTGGCCCGTTTTTTTATTTCTGATCGGGTTTGGATTTGTTGACTTTATTATTAAATTACAGCTGTTTTTTCCTTGAGAATTCATCATATCCTTTTTTCTGGTTGAAATCTACCGTATGCTTGGGTTTTTGGTTTAGACTTTGGGCCTTAGGGCATAGGTTTATCCGCAATCTCAGAGATCTTCAAATTACATCATGAATTTCGCCTTAGACTCTTCAAAACAATGAAAGTCCAAATTTAATTAGTTGTTTTTGATTTTCAAACTCATCCTTGAAATATGATGCTGCTGGCACTGTTTACGTCACGACTTATCCTCCTCCCAGCTTCGAAAAAACAGTTTAAAGATGAGGAAAATTCAAGCAAAAATTCAAAAAGGGCTAATTCTGGAATCAGAGATGAATACACAATAAATAAGTTGAGCTTCGGTTTACGGATGAGAGATCAGTACAATCTGATCTGTGGAATTTAGGGAGTACCGTAGTGCAGACACTAAAAATAAAATCCTTGAAGAATGTCGTAAACAGCAAACAGGTTTATTGATAAAGGGATTGACGCTCTCTTACGTGTTCGAAATTAAATATTTTTGAGCTACAGTCTACTTTTACCCCGCATTATACGATACGTTTTTTAAAAGATTGCATGCCCTAAATTACGGTTGTTTTATTTGAAAACGATTTTTACATTTTTTTTTGATTAACGTTCCACCCTTTCAACGACCGGGTTAGCCTTTAGCTGGTCACCTTTATTGATCTGGACATCCCAAACCTTCCAAGATTCCTTTTGCCAATTTGTTGTGATTTTCGCGCGCCTTTGGCTTATCTTTTGCCTAACCTTTCTTTTTCACAGTGCAACTCTCAAATTTCCGAGAACCCCTTTCTCATTTTCCTTTTCCCCGAAGCAACACCGACATCGCAATCGCAACGAGACGGTCTCGTCGCAAGTGTCGCGCATTTGGCTCCAAGTTGGGAAAAAGGGAATTATGAAGGGACTTTTTGAGTCAAAAAATGAAATGGAAAGCCGGATTTGCCTTGATTGTCGCAAAATCAGATTCGAAACTTCCAAAACTTTACTGCAACTGTAATTCCCTTAGTCTGCGGTACAATTTTTGGCATTTCCGCAAAACATGCAACTTTGTTATTCAGAACTTCTTGTAATGGCTTTTTGGAACTGTTATTTGAAATATTTACACTTCAAATAATATTTGGGTGTAACCATATTAAGTATACCCGCCAAAACACCGGTAGATCGGGTTCACTTTTTGTGTTTACCTGAAGTAAATGGTAAATTTTATTATTTTTGGAGAAAGTGATTTTTGAACTGTCAAATAATGACTTTACAAATAGTCTCTACTTCCTGCATTTTTACTAGCCTTACAGTTTTAATTTTTGGTCGCGTGGGTGGGTTGCATGCCCATCGGGCTGTGAATATGTAAATTTTATCGTTGCTATTTGTGTCTAAAATTTTCTTAGCGTGACCAAACTATGGTTGTATGCAGGATGCATAAGTTTGGTGTGTTCTCTTAAAGTAACAAGTGTTAATTGCATTCAATGCAATGGAACAATGGGAAACTGGAAATTAAAAGAAAATGTTTTGTTGTTTAGATTTCTACTGGATGTAAAGTAATCCCTAGAATTGAACGCATTGTAATATTTATTGAGTCAATAACTGTTGATAAAGTGTGGTGAATTCTAGAAAAGTAAATAATTTGGCAACAAGGTGTCAATAGAATATGCAGGAGAGTAATTAAATAAATAGTACGTCTTTACTTTGGTATAAAAAACTACAGTGTTTTTTTTTGCCAAAATATGGCTTATTCTTTGCAATTTTGGGGTTTTTAATTTTTCTGTTTTTGCACTCAAGTTTAGTCGACAGCGATTTCGGCGCGAAGGTTTCTACTGCGTAATAAAGTCCGTAGAATTTTTTTGCCGGCTTCGCGCGTGAAATTTGGAGTCGACTCACAAAGCAGTGCGTCTCGCTTGTGTAAAAGCGGGAAGTCGCAGCGACGAACGCAAAAAAAATTAGATATAAACGCTCAGTGCAATTCTACCGGCTTTATTTTTAGAGTAGTATTGATTACCATTTCTTTGTGATAATACTGGCTTTTTTCATGCTAGGAATTTTATTTGAGGGCTTGGTGGTACATAAAAATTACTATATATAATATATAAGTCGTTTTTTCTAGCCCATTTATAAGAAAGACTGGAAGTCGAATTTTGCCAATTTTCCTTATTAGTCGACTGTTTCAAGGCATAAGTACATACACTTTTATTGTGACTTCAAGAATAAGGTTTTGAAAAGTACAACTCGTTTACTGTTGTGTCTTTGATTTAGGGCCACAAATTCTTGCAAGGTCTCCCGAAATAATCGAAATTGGCCTTTTCAGTTTTGCTTTCGTTGGCACTTTGCGAAACCTACAGTTACCCTCTATAATTAGCCCTTCCGTTTCTACTTTTCCGTGTGGTTACGTACAACTTAAATGGTATTCAACTGGGTGTTCGCTATAATTATCTTCGACATCAGTGAAGAATAAGTGGGTACTGTGGCAGCCGAAGATTACCGGGCCATAAATACCCAAGTCTTCATTAAGTTACAAGAGAAATTCCATTAATGGCATATGCCATTTTTTGTGCATATTAGGGTGCAATTTACCCGAAATATCATACAGTCGACTACAATCTGAGCCGAGTGTTGGAAAAGCGGGGTCGTAAACATCATTTAGAATTCGTACGACGTAAAATTTGGGTGGTCTTTGGTCGGCGAAGAGGTGAGCGGGGTGTATTTTTGTAGCTAATTTAAGGGAATATTGTGGCGTTTTTAAAAGTCCCAACTTATGTTTGAATGCTTCACAGTTTAAAATTTCGCGCCTCGTGATCTATGTATTTCCGCGAATTTTATCAAAGCACATATTATAATTGGCGTTGATGTTTAAAGAGCACGTTAAATGTTGTTTATTTGCTCGTTCCAATTAAGATTAGACAAAATGTCACCATGCCATGTGGATGGAGATTTAATGGTTTCTCGAAATGTATCCTGGAACGGGGGATCTCGTGTAGGATTAAGTCATGGATAAACAATGCTTTTCGGGTGGTATTTTAGACGCTGCAGAAGCAATATATTCGATGGGCTTTGGTGTTTGGAGAATTTTGATGCAGATTTCCGCGAATACGTTGTTTGGGAAGGGCACGTATTAATTAGCTCATACGAATTGAAAAAAAACGGTAATAAAATTTTGGACACAATTATTTTGTGACCAGATTAAAAATTTAAAAACTTTATGCTGCTTGGTCATCTTGATGGAAGCGTGATCTTCTCCCATACTACACATTATGTTCAAAATATAGGCGTTTTGCCAACTTGTACAAGTTTCTTTAGTAGGACAACAAAGTGTTCTTATTTCTTGTAACTGTAACATGCAATGACATTTCTTATGACAATTGCTTTAATCGTAGAAGTTTAATGCCGTAGATGTACGACCTATTACAATTACGGCCAGAATACAAAATACAGTCCATAAAGAATTAAAAAGTTTTGCCTGCACGTCAAAATACATCATATATACTATATTTTGACGTAGCTATTCTTTCTAGACAAAGATTTTTGTAATCTATAAAAGTGCAAAGATGAGCGGCGCTAGTTTTTGTGTTCTCATTTCCGAGTTTTTTTGTATTATGCTTGATTACTGCGCCCATTTTGGATTTCGTGTCGTCTATGACGCATTTTTATTACAACTACAAAAACACGTTTGAGTACAAAACAAACTTTTAATTTCCGTTTTACATAGTAACACTTGGTGATGAATACGTCTGGAAATGTCACAAGTGCAATAAATACATTTTGCTGACCTTTCTGCGTTGGTAGAAGTACGTTTTTGCTATAAGAAAAAGGTCGGGGAACAACCACATAATATACTCCCGGACATATCTCTCTGACCACCCTGTAGCTCGGCTGTTAACTGAGCTACATGGTCCAAATTTTAACTGCCCAATCAGAAAGAGCTACGAAGCATGTGGAAAAACGGAATTTTTTATATTTGCACTTTAAGGGCATTTGTTTGGGCATTTAAAAAAAAATGGTGGACAAAACTTTCTGATCACTTAGGTAAATTGTTTGTAACTTCCGAAAAATGTTTGATACGGGGCTAAAACCGATAATACTGCATAGAACATACATAGGCACATATATCTATGGCAAAAAATCGGGGAGTAGCAACATACGTCGCAAGGGGTTGCGCATTCTGCGCATTACGTGTCCATCATACCGAGGGATGTTAAGGGTTTCATCAAGCATGTGTAAAATCATTACAAAACTGACCAGCCGGCCGGACTTTAGCGGCCTGTAACTTTTTCAGAATCAGCCCAAACTGGCTGAAATTAAACATGGCTTAGCCTAGCCCTACATAATGTAGAATAAAGCTATATTGGTGCTGACCCGGGCTTATGAAATGTCGAGGTGAAACTCCAGGAAAACGCAAACTTGAGGATTTTTTGGCAAATTTTGACCATTTCGTAATTACAAAATCGGAACAGTTGCGTTTTTTTCGGATTTTGCGTCAGTGCGCGCATGAAATGCAAAGGTAACGGAAGATTGTTATCCTACATTCTTCAGTATGCACCAAAAAAATACTGTAGGGGATTTCCAGACTGATTTAATAAAAACGCCTGCGGTTATGATCAATTATTTAGAGACCGGCTTCTACCAAGTGGTTTGCTTAAGGCGTTAATGGCATACTTCACATCGCAGGGCAGTAAGATTATGTATCACTAACTCCAACGAGTCTCTTATTGCTTTTTCTAAAACAAAAGAGTCGTCGTTGCCGCATAGGGCGTGATTTTAACGAGAAAAAGAGCGCTGCAAGAATACGAGTTGCTTGAGGGCACACGCCGAATTTGGTGGTAAAAAGCATACCCATCGTCCTTGTTGGTCCCTTAATAGTGTTCGAAGATAACTGAACCATGTCGCTTACTCAAGGAGACTGAGAAAACTTTAGTTATTTTAGGTGATCAGAAAGTTTTGTCCACCAATTTTTGAAAAAACCTGCATAACTCGCCTAAGGACAAAGACACAAGAAACATTTTTATGTGGCAGACTCTGCCTGCTACGACAAGTATACATGCCTAGTTTCAAAGTGATTCCGTTATATTCACTTGAGATATGGGTGGTCAGAAATTTATGTCCGGGAGTATATTAATCTTTTTTTTAGGTTTTTGCAACTCTTTCATCCATTTATTATAGTAAATATGTAATTGTACAAAAAAATGTGTATTGTTTCTTCCCACTGTTATATAACATCACAATTATGTGACAGCAAACATTCTAAAATTGCAACTTGTACATAGATAGTCTGTCTCTTGAGGATTTCCCTTTCCGGTTTTCAGTATGTGTTCCCTGACATCACAATTCTTTTGCGTTCGGCTATTACACATTTTCTGTTTTCTGAGAGTTTGCTGACCGTATGTAAATGTACAGTTTGTTTTTATATTAGTTTGACAGGAAATTTTCTTAATTGTCTTGTTTTTACATATATGTACTACTTACAGAGGAAGTACTCCAAGTGCGACGCTCAGATTTTGATGAAACTTCGCACAAATTTAAAATAATTTTTTCTAAAATATACGCGGGAATCCTAGCTCGCACTTTACAGAACAACCGGGTTGCTACAGATCGAAAGTCGGCGAAAATTTAGTTCTTTTTGCCGAATTTCGGTATGAAAAGTTTCATGCAACATTATCCGTAAAGGATAATGTTTCTACAAGAAATCAAATTTTTCCGCACGAAACTGCCAAAGTTATGGCGCTTTTCTCTCTGACCGCTCTCCACGTTTAGCGTGCTCTCTCGGCGGCAAAAATCGTTCGGTATCTCGGCGGCGCCGGCAAAGCGCGAGCTAAAACTTTCTGGAATTGATATTTAGTCCATACCCGATGCGGGTGCAAAATTTAATGAAAATCTGAGCGTCGCCCTTACTTTCCCTGTTCGGATTTATCGGTATTTAAGGATGCTGTTTTGACCAGTCGTCCGTGAAAGCTAGGAGTACTTCAGTCTTTCAAACCGTTTTTAAATGTTTTCAACGGTTGAATCTTTTTGGCCTTTCACGTAACATTTACGTAGACTTGGAAATCTTTGATGTATGTCGAAGAAAGGCGGAAGGTGCTCCATTAACAATTAATGTTTTGCGCGTTTCCTCAATTTGGACGCAAAAGTTGGATTGTGGACTTTAAGAGTTTTTTGTCGTCACCGGCGCTTTTCACGAGTTCTGTCGGAAATGTACGGACCAGGAAATCGTTCAGGTGAAATGTAAATATCATCGTACTCCCACCGTTATATTTAGCGCACATTCCGCAATTTTTAATCTCTATGCTCGGGTTGAAGTGCGCATGAAGTGACAGGCGCTGCGGGCTGACATTACGGGGTCGTAGAAACAAAAGATTAAATCCGCAAAAGGAATCGGGGCTGATGGGACTAAAAATAGGATCTGCATAGGAAATGATTCTTATAATAATCGGTAAGTAAGAGTTTAGAACAGAATATTTTAGGCAACATATCTGACGGCAACCAAAAGAAAGAATATGCCGGTCATTACTGGTCGATGTTTAAAAACGGAGAAAAAAAAATTGAAACGTCATGGCAATATAGACCAACTATAAAAAGGAATAATTGGGATTAACATGTTGATGGTGTTTTGTGGTTTGTTCATCTGAATCCAGTTTTTGTTAAAATTTGTGAAGAATTTTGTGTACGTATATTGAAGAATTATGTGTACAAATTTTCGGCCAACAGCAAAGGGACCATATCCGGCGACAAAATGACGTCGAGTCTAGAACAACAAAACCTCTATACTAACAAGGGAATTCAGTTAACGTGTAAATCGATTTTGTCTTGGGACATAGTTAGATCGAAAGGTGTATGGTAGTCGATTATTCATTTGGAGGGAAATCTCTGTGCGGTGTTTCGAAATCTTCATGTCTTCTTACGTTTCTTCTATCCCATAGTATGTATGTATTAATGGAATATAATACAACAGGGCTAAGAAACGTCATTGCGTCTTATGAATTGAAAACTCCAAGTTTCAAATAAACAACGTAAAAACTTACTGCGATATGCTTGACATTTGCGTTTTGCACGTTTTAAGTGCGATGTTGCTATTCACAACTAGAATGATCTTAAACCTACGAATGTCAAACTCATATCGAATTTCGGCATTCAAGGCATAATTCAACCTGTTGTTTTGAATCTTTAAGCAAGAGTTTTAAATTTAGAGCTCGGAAAAACGGCGTGAAGTAAGCGAATTTGTAACGACAATTAAGGGTTCTGGGACAAAATTTCTGCTGTAGTTGAGATAGTAAACACATATACAGCCGTTTTATGAATACTTGTACCCCGCCAATGATTTTGTCAATTATCTGAACAGGTTGATTGGAGAGTTTCCGGCAAGGTGGCTTTATAACAGAGATAACCGGGGTTTTAGTTACTCAATAGTTTTCCTGAAAACTTGTGGTTGATACTGGTACTTGTACTTGTCAAACAGCTCATATGTTTCGTTAATATAATGCATGAGAGTGGATAATACACTTGGTTACACGCTTTCAAAACATGGATAATCTTGGAACTAATCTCCGGAGGTATTCATAACTATGTCGCCAAAACAAATGGATTATTGCTTTTTCTAATTTTGTCATATCCGAAAAGCCAATCGATTAATTAATTTTAAACTGTTTATTGCTAAAATATTTGCCATTTTTTCACGCTGTAACTTACGTCTGGTATTAAATTTTGAGGCGTCAAAATTCATTAAACATGAAAGGCAAGCATACAGGATTTCTAGACTACAGTTTATTTCAAGGCGTGCCCTTTATTAGTTAAAGGTTAGCTTACTGTAATAGCATCGAGGTAGTGACAGTAAGAGACTGCTTACATTATGAACGAACTTCTGAACGAGTTCTGACATTTCATCGATCAAATAGTTAATTTGTAGGTAAGCGCAGTGTTTCAAAGGAAAGATTTTAAAGAGCAGTATCTGTTTGAAACGCATAACCCTGTTGTGTTCTGAATGTAACGGGCATTATGGCTTGTACTGTTTGGATTATAAATGTAGAGGACAAAAAGAAGTGTTTACGGCAAAACTGCACGTTCTACAACGCATATTTTTTAATGAAATTTGCAGCAAATAAAGCTGTAATTCTACAAAAACCATTCGTTAATTTTCGCTTTCGAATGCTTTAATTTTTGATCCAATAAAAGTTCTAACGCACTCTATTAATAGGCACAGAGCGCATGTCTATTCAGCTTCCCAGCCATCTCATTCAACTCCTCATTTACAACACAATCCCTCAGCCAGACAACCATTTACTGTTTAATTGCTCTCGAGGCAAACGGCTACCGAACACGGGAACATGATTACTCCCTTATCAAATTTAGAAAAAGTAAAGGAACGAGGAAATTATATTTTATCGCTTCCGTCCCTAAAAGTTGTTTAATGTGGCCAGAGACCAGCACGTGAATTCGGCCGTGTCAGCGCCCAAAATAATACAAAAGGCAATCAAAAGTTGTTTTGCAGGAGTTAAGAAAACAATAAGTCTAACCTAATTTTAGCACAATAGGATTGTATCCTGCACTAATACGGTATGCATGCCTCCGCAGAACATGTAGCCGCTAATCATGTGAGCTGATTACAAAATGCGCTTAAATTTAATAGATAACTTTTAGCAATAAAGCTGATTTTTTTCTTTTGAAATTTTTCTTTTGAACAGCGTCTGCGGAAACGCGGATTACAGTAGTCTGTTGGCCCATTCTAATATATTTTGGCGTGTATTTGCTTTTGGCGAGTGCTCAGAATAATATGTACTGTTTGGTTTGTAAACAGAGTACATACAAGATTGCGGTGTAAAACAGTATGTATTGTATGAGATGTGGTCAATGATTTAATAATAGGGTCTCAACAAGACAGAGGATATACGATAAGTATTGCGAAAAAATTTACTACAACCATGATCCTAAATTTTCATAGTTTACCCGTACTTGTTATTTTCTTTGCACTTTTGTACTCAATGTTTTTTGTGGATGATGTATTATATCCATTTGATAAAGGTAAATATGTAAATTTTTATATTTTCCATTTGAAGAGAATCAGCTCGAGCTCCTTCTCCGGCCACTGAGCACTTGTTTTTCCGCTTTTAGAATTGGATTTTCATCTGTCTGAACATTGAAATACTCTAATAATGAGAATTAATCCACTAGTTATTTGATTTGTATGATTTCCAACCATAATTTCTTCTTGAGAGAAATTGCTGACTCAATTAGAAGTAATCCAATTTTTTCTGACTTTTTGCATTGAGTTCGGCACAAGCGTTCCGAGTTGATGGAATGTATGTTTCACTGTTATGCAGAGATCTTGTAGAGTTTTCCTGTTGCCTGAAACGGGGCTGCCAAAGAAACCCAGCCAAAAATCAAAAACCTCTACGCGTAAATCGCCTCGTAGGTGTTGGATTACACTCATCCCATACTTTCGAATCTTTTACAGCCTTCAAAACATGTGTTTTTATTCAGAGATCTCGTTCCGTTCCATTTGAATGCCACATATTTAATTATTATTTACGTTTATGCCGGTGGAATCTGCTTGTTACTTTGGTTTATATACAAACAAGGTACAGTGATGCTCCGACATCTCACGAATAGCATAATGTGTTTTTTAGCTTTAATTCAATTTATAATCAATTTATAATCGGTTTTCTTTTTCGTGATCATATTTGTACAACAAAGATTGAGGGGCGAAAACCGAATTTTGTTTTTTATGGCAATACTACTAAAAGAAGCGGCTTGAAAACCACAGTAAGACAAGGGATTACAGGGTTTTGCTACTTCACTTTAAAGATTGAAACGCACCGTCAGAAGCCGGTCTTAAAAGTAAGCTATAACTGGGCGCAATTTCGGATATCTACAGCTAGATGATTTAATATAAGATGTAAATCTTAGAGGTTGGTAATAGGATACTGACGGAGAGATCAAACTTTTGACTTGCGCTTTGTAACATGTTAGACGTAAAAGCGGTGCGAACCTTTTTTAAAGTCTTTGTGTGGGTGGGCAGTTGGTCCGTTTCCTTCATGGACTCTCTGACCTTCTCAAAAGCTCATGTTTTCGTTTCAACAGCTCTTTGAATTTTTCCATCATTTTTGTTTTCAGTCATAAAAACAAGTACATATAGCTTTAATAAAAATAACTCTCGAAATTTTAGGGATCAAAATTAGTGCCAATAAGAAGCGTCAACTATCAAACAAACATATCACCGTAACCCCACCAAAGACTACAAAAGTTACAGTAAGATATCCGATCAAAGTTCTTTTTCCAATTAGAGGGTGCGAATATTTAATTAGATATCTTAATTCGCTTCCCCAAACCTTCCAAACACCCATGCCCTAAGGTGTTTAAATCGATTTCCTACCACTAATTCGATTGGCTGTACACTCGGGGCCAAAAAATACTTACCCATTGCTTCTTGGTTATAGAATGTAACCAAATTTACACCTTTTTGGATTGAATTACTCGAGTGCAGAATGTTATTTGTACCTGATTTTTGAAACGAAAAAAGTAAAAGGTTTGGTCAATATGCGTACTTATTGTATTTATAGTATAGGTCAAGTCGTAATAAAGTTTAAGGATTCCATTGTCGAAGTTGTTGTGACCATGTACAAATTGACACTCGTATTCGTATTTGTACTATGCAGAGATCAACAATCTGTGTCCAAAATTGTGTCTGTAAAACATACAAAACTATTTTTTAGGCACTGTAAGCCTCTTACAATGTAAAATAAGCAGCTACCAAAGACATGGGACTATTTACAGGCAGCGATCCTTAAGTAGTAACAGTCTAAACGAGTAATCTCCGTGTGATATTATTGTTTTCGTTCAACGTTTTAAGCACTGTATTCATAAAAGAAATGCAGCGATTACCGTATATCATAGGGCGCAAAAAGGGATTTGCAACGAAATTAGGAATAATTAAAAAATGTTACTTTAAAAATAGATTACAAGCTTAATGAAGTGTAATATAAGAGGTCTGTTGTCGGTAAGGATTAGTTTTTACAGCCACATTCAAAGACCAGAGTATAAAAAACAATATATCTACCAATTTGGACTTAAATTTCGTTTTTATAAGGTGTAAATGTATCTTACAATGCCACAATTTATTACAGTCTCTCACCAAAAATAGTTTACAGTAAGCATGATCAAGACTTTGTACTTTAATCCAGTTTCAAGTCCAAGAAGTCGAATTTAGTTCCCCCTTTGCACCCTTCCGGCCCACAGGCAATCCCACTGCGATGGGCTCCATGTTTAAAGAAATTCGAATGTTTCACGGAACGTCGGGATTTCGGCCAGAACTGTAACAAAAACGACCCCAGAGGCGTTGTTTAAAACACGCTCGTATCTGATCCTGTCAAATCACTGTGAACGCTGGGTTCAAATGATGTTTACGGCAGGCGGAATTTAGTTGGATTTTTTTGTTTTTTGACGTTTTCTTGGGAAGCATATTGTAGTAGTGGTGCTCTTCTGAACTATTCTTATATTTGGAAAGCAAATTTGATGTATAGACAGGAAATGATGTCGTCAAAAAAAGACTGGTCGAAAAATTGACATTTTTTAAAAAGGTGGCCTTTTCTGACTTTTTGCATTTGCTTGATGATAAAACATCTGAGTGCAAAGTTTGGCTTTTGAATCCCTAAATTTACAATTTCCGACCTTTTCCTTGCCGTATATTCCGTACTTTTCCCACTTTAAACCCGTGCTTTCTTGTTTTGACTATTGAAGACATAATAATTCTTATTTACACTTCTATTACACCAATTACTATAACGTATTCTTGCTGAACTCTGAATACGTAATTTTCTTTTTCAAAATGATGGCTTAGAAATCATAAGCTCTCTAAAAGCAATTGATATTTTTTCTCACCAGTAAAAAAATTTAAGAATTGCGTCGTAGGAATCCATTGTCTTCAAACAGAGTTTCAGATTACCTTTATGATGCAGTTTGACGTGTCTTTGCCTATTTTATATTGCTCATGAGGGGTAAACGAAAGTAATTTGGTACTGTAACAAGCTAGGAAATTAGGAAAACACCAATAAAGTATCCTTTTACCCGTGTTATTAAAACACAGAGGTTTCACTAGGGCAGTCATGCATATTTTGGACTGAATCAATTTTTTTGTGATATTTTCGCAATGTATAACAGTTGCAACCTGAAAACGATGGCATTATAACGACTAAGGTTTGCCGTAAATTGGTCATCAATTCTCGGAATTATTTTATTTCTTTTATTAATTTTGACACTTGGTTTGGACGAAACTCCAAAGTGGGCGGAAAGGAATTTTCTTCAATTTCGGGTTGTTGTGCATTGTACCTTCAAAATGTTTTTTTGCTAAATCCCTTTTTAAATGTCAAGACGTCAATAACTCAAAGGTCTCTATTGCATTATTATTTGTCTTGCTCTTCTGTTGACGCATTCATCCCCATATCCCATACCGAATTTCCCTCAAATCTGGTTTAATTAGGAGTGGATATCTAATAACAATTGAATTTGATGACAAAGTTTCTTAATTTCTGAGGAGTGGGCGATTATAATGAGTGATACCTTCGTTTCAATCCCGAAACCACGCCAATATTGGAACAATACCAGTGTAATTAAGCGCGTGGGCTTGCGGCGGGATTCATGGTGCATTTTCCTAAATTTAAACTCGCCTATGATGAGAGTTGTGTCATTTAGTTGACGGGGCTTTTGAAAGATTAATCAGATTCGTAAGGTTGACTTCTGGCGCTGAAAAGAAGCCTAATGAAGTTTTTTTGAAAGGAATTAGTATGTTCGGCCACACATGTTACGATATCCGCATAGTCAACATATAAACAATTTTACGATAGGTCTATGATTCGTAGTCTTTCAGGGCTAAATACAGTAATCCATCTTTAAAACTCTGGGCTTCAATTGAAGGAAACGCGGGGGACAATATAACGGTCTGATGAGTATATTGGTTCAATCAAGGTGGCATATGTCTGGATAGAGTATTGTACATATATAGCTATGGGCCTTTGCTATCCATAGACGGCTCAGAAGTTGTTGTTTTGGAAGTGTTCAAATTTTTGAAAAACATGTCGATTTCGCATAAGATTTCTGTTGTTTGCTGATACCGCTTTAAATACTATTCATAATCAGAATCTTGACCGTTTCCGCAATGTTCTCCAATCTTTATTTCCGTTTGTTTGTATCAATTACTTCTGATATAACAGGAACTTAAGTGCAGCTGTTTGTCCAAGATTATTCCTTTAAAGCCCTAAAATAATGCTCCACGTTCGACAAGCCGTAATCCCCCGAGCACGCAATCCACATTGTAATACTTACGTTGTCCGTAAACACTGCAGAAGGTACTGTAAGAACGTGTCGTAACAAAATCTAGAAGAATGATAGGATCAGCTTTTGGGTACTTTTTTTGGCGATGTACTTGCGGACTTCCCTACATTTTTTTCTCCGAATCTCGACTTACCCATCGGGCCTGGCTGGCCAGATGGGTAATACAGTGGAACTCCAAGTGACCTAGCGCAAACATTTGTCCAGTCAGATTTATCAATAATCCTTTTAAATTCCACATCCGAAGATACACTATTATGTATTTTAATATCCTTATAAAGAACACGTTAACTTAAAAAATTGAAGGATAAGGTCTGTTGCAATTTATATTGTTTGGAAATCCCGGGATTAACGCTGCTAGAAGACCTTGCTTATCCAGAGCCGTCAGATATACGTCAAACAAACCCTACGAATGTCAGTGAAGATCATGGCCTAAGGAAAAGTGTCGATTTTATTTTTTTTTTGGTACAACAGACGAAGAAAATTTTTGGACATTTCGGTATTAAATTTTAATGATTTTCTGCTCTCTTTTTTGTTTACAATGTAGAAAGTGCGGGCCCTCTAAGAAGATTTCGGCATTAAAAACTGTGTTTCCGACAGAAAGTAGAGTGAAAATCGACAGATCAGATTTTCTCAGATGGCTCAGGTGATGTTATGAAATCCCTTCAAATTTATCAAATTAGAGTATTCTCCAAGTTTTCACGTGTTTTCCAGAAACTTTAGCGAGATCTAAATAAAATTTTTTGATGCACACGAGGAAAGAGGTTTTACCCTAGAATAGACATGCTGGCTTTACTATTACTAGCATGAAAACAACTTGGTATTCCATAACGTTCCAAAGATGGCCAAATTAACTCTTTTTTGACACTAATTTTCTTGACCTTTTTGCCGAATTTTGGGTTGAATACGCTTCATCACACACATGAGGGATTCTTTTTTGCCTCCGGAAACGGTAGGCGAAATAAAGTCAAATTACTGTATGCTAAATATAGTCGGATTTGGCCTTACCCACGCACTCTTTGGTCGCCGGTTGCAACGTGATTTTCTTGTTTTCGAATGCCTGCACCTTGCACTTGTAACTCCAAATCTAATCAACCATCTATAATAATCGAATACCGATGCTTGGCCCACTTTTTGTTGGCTATAAATATGGTTTGTGTACACCCCCAGACTCTCGGGCAGCATGTGAAGGGAACGTGTTCACTCCGATTGACGAATCCGAAACTCGGATTTGAATATCACCAATTACCCGATGAAACATACGTGAGCGTAGTCATCCACAAATAACGTCTAAATGTCCTGCGGATAACATATTTTAGAACAAATGCGATGAAGCGTGAATGCTAAACGCATTTGCAGCGAACGCTTTCTTCGTTTGCTGACTTTTTTCTCACGGAAATGACATTATAATGGGAGTATTCACAGACGCTATTATCTGTCCGAGATATATAAAAGCATATGATACAATAGAAGTGTTATCATAGCGCGACGTTTTTTTCGATTCTTGACTGACTAGTGAGCTTTGGGCTATAGTTGGAGTCATTGGTTTTCGGGTCGTTACGGTAGTTCATTTTTTGACTTGAGAGCAAATAATATTGCAGACACATCACTTTGTGTGGTGAAAATTTTATTTTTAGTATGAGAAATCTCACAATCAGCTGTTTCTGAAAATTGCAACGCGAAGGTTTCTGGCTTTCGAACTGAATCCTATGCAACTTGACAACAGTGCCCTTTGGTTCTAGTTTGTATGTATCTTCACAACGCCATCTCCAAACACTGACTCCCACTTCAAGAGTATGCACAGAGCAGTACTAATCGTCCTGCCATTAGTTCCCATAGCTTGGTCATTGACGTTTACACTTAAATCTGTTTTATGTTCTTACTGTAATGAACACAATGGCTGTTATTTCAACCGGGAAAGTCTTGTCTACATTTTGAAGACCTCTTCAATAGATGCCCTTAACCTGTGTACAATTGTTTACTTTTTCAAAGACATCGCTCTGATGCTTTGTACTTGGTACGGGTCTAGGATTGTACAGTGCTGTAAAATGTGCATCCCGGTTGTACCTTATGACGAGATTTACAGAGGATCTTGTTGTGGCCTCCTCGATTCTTGATGTCCTTTGATCAAAACAATAGTAATTACAATTAACGCCATTTTATAATTCCGTAAATTGTAGCTTAAACAACTGCAACGTTACGCTTACCATTGATGCATCATCTTTTAAACAGAAATGTGTGACAACTTGAGCCACAAACATCTGTGTTCCTCTTAACCCCGCCTTTATATTTCCGCCTAAACAGTGAAATTGCAAGTACTCCAGCACTAGTACTTTGTATTATTCCGAGGATACACTGAGATCATGAATTTCGTATCAGCTGTTGCATGTTACACTAATTTTTGCGTATACTCGCCGGAGTCGCAGAAAATGCCAATTCAGCTGAGGGAATGTGATACAGTTGAATTAATACGATAACTGGGATAACATGACATGCAAAATTCGCACTCACCAGCGTTTTAATAAAACATATTTTAATAGATTAATGTTACGTACAGTTGTGGGAGGCCCACATGAAACTCATCGGTATGGAAAACAGTTTTTTACATGCAATGGCCCCAATGTTGTACACGGCATTAGGAACTGACGCCATTGCTAAATATGCGGCAGAGAATGGTTATAGGCGCAGATCCGGTGGAACATTTTTGGAAGCAAAGGTGCAAATGAGCGGGCGAAAGACTGGGTTTAACAACTTCATACTGTAAGGCTCATAGTCCACAAAACGTTTTTAACATGAGTTTACCATGCTGTGTTATCTTGATGCAGCCCTTATTTTTTGGTCTGTGTTTTGAATAGCTTCCTTTGATAATACATAGCGAAAGCTTTTTCCATGTAAATAATTTCCTTTCATTTCGACGACTGAGCCCGCGAAAATAGGAATACGATTTTGTAAGATTGCGACGACCATCTGACCAGACTAGTTTCTCTCACTTTTCAAAAGGGTTACAACATCCTGTTGTCATCAACAACATTTCTGGTCTTGAAATGTTATTGATGACAAAAGGTCTTAGTTTGCAATTTCCGCCCAAATATTGCGACCAAGCCTGCATCAAAAACCGGCTCCCAAATCCATTAATAAGGCTTAAATTTCGCAAAAATACATGGAAGAAACCGAAAAACGCGGCCCAAACCCGCTTATACGATATATTTTTGGAGAATCGTCGATGAATGTTTTTGGATAAAGGAATTTTTTTCCTTTTCCAGAACCGATCATCGATCAGCAAAATAATATCCTAGCAAATTATGGGAGATTAGGTAATTGGTTTCTCGTGGGATTACCTTTAAAGTGGATGCAGTTTCTGGGCCACCGAGGGTTCATCTCGGATTTTGAGTTCAGGCGGGATACTTCTGGACGGTTTTTGTTCTTCAACCACCAGGTCGGGGGTGGATTAATCTAATAATTCGAGGTTTACAGATTGGGAAAATGAGAAATTCGTAGCAGGAAATGGCCCTTAAATTCGGAAAATTTCCTGAATAAGTTATGAGACGCTTGGTTTAACAATTTTGGAGGCCATAGATTTTCATTACTTTTATTTTGGAGGTCAAAAATGTAGAAATGCGAAAAATTAGTTCACGTGTCATAGATAGACATGACGAGGGGCGAATTTTGAGAATTTGCAAAATTTTGTATACTGATCGCAACAACAGATGCAATTTCTGAATTTCCAATTTTTTTCAACAACGCCCTGCATTCGATTTAACGAAACTCGCTTAACAGAACTTTATTTCAAGTACAAGTTAGTCAATGGAATTCGAGTACAAAAATTTGTTGTAAACTTTTGTTTGTACCACATAAACTAAAAACATAAACTAAATTGCATGGTTGGTCGGTTGAACTTTCCGCTACGACCGTAGCGTTGACCTGATTTCACACGGGCGCTTTCACAGTTTTTCTTCGTTTTTTAGTAAAAACCGTAGATTTCCAGTTAACGGAAAGTTCCAAGATATAGTCCGTTTTACTGTAAGATACATTCTGCGCCAAGTGGAAACACCCATCGCAATGGCCTCTTGATTGTGTTTACGGCTTACAAATTTTGCGTATCATCATACCTTTTCATATTCACTTTGACACATCAGTACGGGTTCTGACGTTACAATAATCTCTGAAGCGCAATATCGGTTTAATGAGCATTTTTAAGATCCATTGGGGTCCTATTTGCCCCAAGGTCACTTTCGTTTTCTGTAAAAACTACGTTATAGTATGAGGTCTTCTTTTGGTAATTCCTGGCCAGTAATTGTGTTTATTACAAACCTATACATCACAAGGTTTGTGGCATAAGAATAAGTAGAATTTGTAAATTGTACTACATCACAATAATACTTTACAATGTATCCATGTCTCCTTTTTACGGATGAAATGGTCAACGTTCGTATTCTTATCGAGGAAACAACGTCTCGCTCTTGAATTTCGTACCTACAAGTGAAAGAAAAATAGGCGCTGTTTTACGCAGATACCCAAGTTTCCAACGAAATTTGAAGTGCTGTAAATATCGTATGTTACAAACTGCTAAATAAGGTTTGACCCTTACCTGTTTGTATTGCAATTGCGTGTCTGTAGTTGCGATTTCCCTAAAGTTTTGTATTTAATTCCTACAAGCATGACGAAGGCTCTAAATAAGCGCTTAATCGTGATTAATAGACGTTTCGAACCGTTCCGAAATGTTTTTAAGAAATCTTTAGAAGGACTTCTTTTAAGCTTGCAGTGAGACATGATAATATCATCAGGTATCCAAATTTTGATCGTGTTCTTTTTTCGAGATACACTTCTGGATGCTCCTTGTGATTTCTTAAGGTCGAACCCCTAGACCTGTCTCAATGCGGATTTTTTCTCATCAAAAAATTCAAGCCTTGTTGCAAAATTTATAGTTCAGATTGGCTATTCAACCTTCAAGGCTTAATAGCTGATACAGTATGCCTGTTTTATTAATCTGCTCAAATTCCGTTAAGTCCGGCTCTTGCAGTCTTATAACGAATGGATGGTGAGCATTTATCATTAGGTTGTGTACCCCGTACTTAGCAGACGTACTTTCTTAATCCGAGAGCTTAATCACTTCAACGACTTTAGCGGCGTTAATCCGAATTTGATTGAAGTTTTGAGTTTCTAGGATAGCATTTATCGGTAATTTTTAATTGCCCTTTTTCGCTGATTGTCTCTTCCCTTGCTGCATCCGTCAAAAAGCCTGACAGGTGAGATGAGCTTAATTAAGCTCCCACCATATCAACTTCCTCTCCACCCCACATGGGAAACACACCGGTTAGGGAGAACGCCATTAACGGAGAGTGTGGAGCGCTGCCTACAAAATGTAACAGTATAAACATTCGTTGCCTGCATTTTTGGTTTTTTGTTTGTTGGTGTTTGGTTCTTATTGAAACGGTGTGCTTATTGGCCGCGCCTATGCGGAGAAAAAGCGGATTTGGCAAAAGCAAAAACAGGGCGGGGCATCAACACATATATAAGGGGCCAAGGTCAAAAGGGGCGGCACTTCGGCTCCCCGCACCCGTTTAACCACATTTAAATTAATGGCCCTGGAATTTATCAGCAGTCGCTGTTCCCGTTCGCGTGGCGTTTGGTTTCAGCGTACGTACGACCTGACGGAAATTGATCGAATATTTATAGGTCATATAATCATTTTATTTGGGCTACGCTACCATATCACACTAGTGATAACAGTTCTTTTATAAGTTTAGAGTAGCTTTCTGATGATCGAATCTTTGCGTGTCAGAAATATCATCCCTTTAGAACCTTTATATTTTATATCATTAACTTGTTACCCGTGGTTCCAGAACTTTTAGGTAGTTTACCTAGCATTTTTCCTATTTCATCTTTTATTTACCCACAAAAAGCATAATTTTCCTAAAGCCGTCTTCGAAACCTGCATTTCCTTTATCTTTCAACCGTTTGCGTCAACGGTTTGCCATACGCAACTTACACGATTTTTTTAGACGCAATACACACAGAAGATCGAGCTGCAAGCTTCGACTCAAACCGAGATCCGTTGGTCCACAACGTTCCCGTTTTTACAACGCACTAACCATTTTGCACAGGTTCATGTGGTCCAAAATCGGCATCACATTGTTTTCGCTGCTAGTGGCGTGCGTGGTATCGGTGCCGACAGCGTCAAATCATGCACGAAATCACATAGGGGCCACCCCAGAACGACCGAACATTGTTGTCCTCATGGTAGACGATCTAGGATATGGCGATTTAAACAGTTACGGTAACCCCACGCAAGAGTGGACGCCAGTAGATCAACTAATGAGTGAGGGAACGAGATTCACAAACGTATACTCCGCCGATTCAATGTGCTCGCCATCTCGGGCAGGCTTCATGACAGGTAAGAGAGCAAAAAATATTTTATGACTAGTGTTATTCGTGCAATATTCAAGCAGTTTTCACAGAATATATGATTAAAAATGTGGGTCGCATGACGGAATTTTGGATACCATTTCTAGTATTAAATTCCGTTATGGGAATCCAACTCGAACCCGATCGTCGAACAGAACATCATGCGCTGTTCTCACGCACCCATATACCTATATAAGACTCGGGTCCTTCTCTACTCAAATTCCATCACCTTTTGCATTATAAATTAGGTCATGCATACATATAAAATCCGACATGAATCTTAGTCATGTAAACATTCAATGGTACTCAAAATTCACTGATTGCAAATGCATGCGCAAAAGTTTAATTTGAGACGTGAATGATGTTTTGTATTTTCAGGACGTTTGCCCATCAGACTAGGCGTTGTTGGTGGAGCCCGCGTATTTGTCGCTGCAGATTCCGGAGGCCTTCCCAGACATGAGCCAACTATCGCTGAAATGCTAAAAAATGCAGGTAAGCAAGATTAAAATCTAATGAATATATTAGTCACGCAAAAGGATACAGAAGATCCTCTTACGCAAGTGCATAGTAGATAATTATAAAAGATCGGTCTTTAAAGTATAATATATTTATTCTTGTAATAAGCGTGATTTTTAAGGATACCATACGGGCATGATTGGCAAATGGCATCTTGGAATCAACAAACACAACCGAACTGATGGTGCTTACTTGCCTTCCAAACGAGGCTTTGATTATGTTGGCCTAAATCTGCCCTTCACAAATGTCTACGAGTGCGACCAGTCCGGAGATTTCATTCCAAAAGGACCTGAACCAGCCAAGTGTTTCTTGTACTACAAAGATGATATTGTACAGCAGCCCATTCGTTTTGAGAATCTAACGGAAGATCTTGTTAACGACTGGAGGATGTTTTTGGAGGACTGGGAAGTGACGAAGAAATCTGAGCATCCATTCTTCTTTTACTTCTCTTTCCCTCACGTACACTCAGCTCAATTTGCCAATAGGATCTTCAAAGGGTCATCTCGAAGAGGTAAGCTTATAATTAGCATACACATAGCCTGATTTATTAAAAGTACTAAACGACCAAATTTTAGGACTTTTTGGTGACAACGTCAACGAAATGGCTTGGGCTGTTGGAGAAGTCGTCAGCGATCTTAAATCAAGAGGAATTGAGCGCGAAACGCTCATTGTCTTCATGTCAGATCACGGGCCGCACCAAGAACTCTGCAATAATGGAGGAAGTACCGCCGGTCTTAAAGGGGGAAAATCAAACTCTTTCGAAGGAGGATTCAGAATCCCTTTTGCGACATGGATGCCAGGCACAGTTCGGGCCGGGCATATCTCCCATGAAGTATTGTGGAGTTTAGATCTATTCCCGACATTCAAGAAACTGGCCGAGCTTGGAGAAAGCAGCACAGAGGTTAACGGTAAATTGGACGGAACAGATGTCTGGTACGAGCTCAGGGGTTCGCCTGTCGATCCCAACATTAGGAGGTCAAAAAGGCCTGACTTAAGTAAAAGACGGCCGATTTTCTTCTACTGCAACACCCATCTTATGGCGGTGCGATATGGAGAATACAAGATCCATTACATGACCTCGCCCATTTTCCGTAATTATACTACCAACCCCAACTTGAAAGAAAACTGTCCCGGAGGCAAACCGATAGATGACTGGTGAGTCTTTCAATAATTATGCTTTGTTTTTACCGGATCACAAAGGTGAAAATTTATGTAAAGACCTCTAGTTCCTACCGTAACCAGACCCCCAAAGTAATCAGAGCCATGTCGGGCAAGACCGCGTTAAGGTCATGCATTCAGAGATTACATCATGAATTCAATTATTCCATTACCTTTCTGCAGCAAACAAATTGTTTTTCCCGCCGGATATACTTACACGTTTCCTAAGAAAACATACGCAATTATAAAACGGCCGCTTCCTGAATACTGAGTTAATTCTTGTCACACACGCCTACTCATCGCCGACTCATTTTTTTTATTTTAGGAAGTCACCTTCCCATTTAGCGCGTTCCCTTTTTAAAATTGACCTATTGAGCTGGAGGAACTAAAGTCATTAACGGAGAAACTACGGTCCATGGGGCGGGACTCTTACTAAATAGAACTCTACATAATTTTCTGCAGAATTCTTAAGAAGCAAAAAAAGGCAGTTGCTTTTAGAAGCAATTTTAATTTAATTCTTTTTCAGGTACATATCGCAAACCTGTCCCGAAGAAGAGCTTCAAAAACATGATCCGCCACTAGTATATGACCTGAGTCAAGATCCCTTCGAAATGTACGAACTCCCAGCAGAACAAGTTCCTGACATGTTATTGGAGAAAGTAGAAAGTATTGTTGAAGACCATAAATCATCAATTGAACCCGCACCAAAACAATTGGGAGACTTCCAGAAACATCTAATACCGTGCTGCAACTACCCTATCTGTCAATGCGACTTGTTCAATGAGGACATGGAGCTAGTGAGGAGGCGGGTGAACCACCTGTACATGCCTATGAGGCATAACTCGAGCTCGATTGACTATTAGGATCGCCAATCTTACATTCATTAGGTTACCTTGTTGGGATCGGGAAAAGGGCGGGATAGTACAAACTTTTCAGTTAAAAATTGTTAGTTATGCTTCAACAGGCCTTGAAGAAACCAAAACCATTGCATTCTTGCCAAATCCGATCCCTTCCCTCTCATATCTTCCACATACGTTACAAAACCCCCATTCCGAGCACTGTCTTGATTGTTGGATTGATTTTCGTGTAGAATTTTATTGTAACTTTTGAGCTTTAACCCTCAATCTTAGTCAACAACACTTTATCACGGGTCCAATTTTACTTATTGTTCTTATTTACTATTTCTGTGCATGTTGTATATTTTAATAATAATGTTATGTTTTCAACTTATCCAGCCAATTAATTTCACTTTCTACGACTTGAAAACCCCCCGTTGTTATGTATCTAGTTACATTTGTATAGCACAAATAAATTAAAATTATAAAAAAAGTCGTGCGGAAATTTTAATCTTGAAATTGACTGTCAGAAAGCGCCGATGTTTGGTGTGCAAACCGTCGAAAACAGTGGGATTACGCCTTGAGAGAACCATTAAACCAATCATTTTCTGGGAATTATTAGACGTTCAGCGCCTCAAAGATCTGGGGATCTGGTGCCTGAAGGAGATTTGGAAGAGCGGATTGGAGATTCTAGCCTCTCCCGACAAAACAAAGGGCGGCAACCGGAAAGCGGATAAGTGTTGACGGAATAAGATAGCTTAGTGATTCAATGAATAATACTAATCAAGAGTTTCAAACAAACACATATCTGTTTGTTATATCTTTAAGCAGGTTAGCGCTGCTGAGCAAAGATTACTTTGCATAAAGGAAAAATATGTACAAAAAAATGTTGCTAGAAAAATGTGGGACACTCAAGACCGCACGGTGTAGAGCAAGAGCCGGTAAAAATCTCCCGCGAATGGATATAACGGTGAAAACTTAACAATTATCTACGCTTACATATTTGTGCTTTTTACATACGTAAGCCTATTCACAGTAAGTGCATCATCATTATCCGCGTACCTTCTTCAGGATTGTTCGATTAGTTTTTGATATAATGTCACAAAACTTTCAAAACGAATTAAAGATTATTGGACCGCCTGCTTACAATATATCATCAGCACTCGGCCCGCGACATTGCACACCAAGTGCGCCCCCATAAATATAAATAACTTTCTTGACTCATTTAAATTCATGGGCATCTCTCGGCTTACAGTCGTATTTTTATCCCCCACCTCCCAAAGAGTTTCCGGTTCCGCACCAAATAATTGAATTCAAATGTGCCGAAACTTCCAATTATCAGTTTTTACCCGCGTTCTAAACCCCCACAATAATCGTGAGACAATTTTGCGTAGTGTGCTCGAAAATTGTCCATCCCTCCCTGGGGGATGGTAATCACAAAGGTCGGTACACCTTATCATTTTTTACGTAATAGGCTGAACTTAAAGCGCGTGTTAATAGGATAATTGGGAGAATAACTCAACTGGGGATCGCAAATCGGTGGATCCCGTGAAAATATTACTTTTTAACGCTCCCTTTAATGATGTTTCCAAAATTCAATTGACGTCGACAGCTTAACGAATTGAAAATCAACTAAAGAATGAGTACCGCTAACACCATATTTTTTTACAAAGCTGGTGTAGACTCCATATACAGTGAGGAGACCTGATCCAGTGGCAAAAAACGTACCATTTTGCATCCGGGAAATATCAAAAATGTGGCAAAATGCTTCCCTCTCCAATTGCAAAAACTTCGTTTTGAAGGGCGCGCTCTTTTTCCTCACAAAAAGAGCTAAAGAAAGAGCGGGTGCGCTTTTGAAATCTCAGTTTTTTCACTTGGAGAGGGAGGTATTTTGCCACATTTTTTGGTGCTTCCTGGATGCAAAATGGTACGTTTTTTGCCACTGGATTAGGTCGCCCTGTATATGTCAATCATTATTATTCCTTTATGTATGCAATGCGCAGAATCGTTGCTTTTGACAATGCAGTAATCTGTAACCAGAAGGTTTTGTCCTACCTTATCAAAAATGCTATAAATTAAAACCCCAAATTTTGCAATTTCACATAGTTTACTACAATAGAAAGTACCGAGTTTTAAGTATAAACTAGTCTTGCATACTCTCATGAAGCCTTCCTCATCTTCTTCAACTCCACCAAGCAGAGATCATGGAATTTCTTGTAATGGTGAACAAATCCCTTGACTTCTTCCGCATGCTGCTCTTTCTGGATTGGTAGTTGTCCTAGAATTCCGACCAGTTTAGTGAGTTGGGCATTATATTCGGCTTGAGCTTTCTCAAAAACATTCTTTCGAATCTCTTGCATCTCCGGATTTCTAGCTGTTTTGAGCTCATGGCGGGAGTAATCCATCTCCTGACGGACCGAGTTCAACTCTGAAATAATTTAGTTTACCCATGGATGCATTAGTACCCTTAATTTTCGTTTTGCAACAAACTGAAAAAACCAATGAATTTTGTGACACTTCGTAACTTACTTTTTCTTTCAACGAACATCTTTTCGCATTCGACCAGGAGGAAAGTTCTGATCTTCTTTAGGTCCTTCCTCACTTTTCGTTGATATTGATGGTGAGTTTTGCTGAGGCTAGTTAAAAGAGCTCGATGTTTTTCGACTAATTTCTAAAAAACCATCAAAAAATTTACCAATTTTCAAAAAAACGATGAAGTCACTATATTCCCACTTACCTTGTCTTCATAGACTGCCTCAGCTTTGCCCAGAACTTCATTCAGTTTTTCAAACGGGTTCGTTCCTTCCGGATATTCGAAATTCATCTCGCCGGAGGGCTGAGATACCAACCCTGGGGTTTGTTGAGCGGCCAGACAGATGTTGCGGGCGACATCTTCGAGCACAATCTGGTACATATCTACTTCTTTCAAGTTGTCGGTCAGATCTTGGGGATACTCGGTCTTATCTACGGTTCCAACCATCTCCCCCACCTTCATTATGAAGCGTTTGAAGCCACTGCGACTACCGTGGCTGCTGTTATGAACAGACCTGAAATAAAATTTTTATGAGTTTATTGTCGTGTTTTACCTTGTAATCGTATTTTCAACCAATCTCTTTCCGTTTCATAAAGAATTTTCTGAGATACGCCCAAGTTTTCGCTTTCGAAATTGCCCAAATTTTTTCTGCAAATTTACCGATGATTTTAAGAGAGCTCTTATTCTTCCAATTTTGACTTACCTTTGCTCATGTTGACTTTTCGTCATTTTCCTGCTTCTAGAGCTACTGTTCGAGTCCTTCCTAAAATACTTGTTCTTGATATTACTTTACTTTGTAAAGCCTACTGACTAGAGTGGACTAGACTGGCAGTCCTGACGCTTCTTCGCTCCGGCTTATTCTTGCTTGCATCCATGTTTTCTCTCTTCTGAACTCAGCTCTTTGGTAGGGCAATTGAAAGATCCACCGCCGACCGTTTCCTCTCCGTTTCGCATAAATAATGAACTTTCAACGCCTTCATAAAGGCCGTGCGAATTTTGCAAGGGATGGTAAAGGTTTCGGTCGTGCTTCGACTCCAAAGTTTTCTACTTTTATTCAAGGGCATGATGGTATTTACTATAATTTACATAGCTAGCGAATATTTATATTTTTCAAAGGTCGAAGTGGTTTGTTTTACTTTGTACACTTGATCTTTAGCCAATTATGGTTGTCGGCTTTGATGAATTCGAGTTTCTGTCTCCAGCCGTCGACCAGGCCGTTGTATTTGTCCTCAGGGAAACGCTGAAATCAAATTTTTTGACTTGGAAAAAAGTATTTCTAGAATTATTTTTGTCAAATTTTACTTTTAAGAACTCGTCCTTGTGGTCTACAGCTCGTTTTAGCTCTTTCTCGAGGCACTGTTTGAAAATTGGAGTGATGTTTTCGGCTTCGACTTCTGAGAACCCGGCGTTTTTGGCCCGTTGTTCCATCTCTTCAACGGTATTCAAATGATATCTCCTTGAGCTGACAAACTGTTTGAATTCCTCAGTAAATGGCCCATATCCTCGGCCGTACATCGTGATGATCAACTGACCTCCGGGCTTCAAGATCTCCTAAAAATTACCGATGTTACTTTAGGTTGTCATATCGTACTTTAGACCATGAATAAAAGCTTACTCTGATCTTTCGCAACAGTGAATCCAAGTCAAAGATATGATGGATGCAATCTTTGGTATATACATAATCAAAGCTCTCTGGTTTGAACTGATATCTCATCACGTCCGCTAACATGTAAGTAATGCCGTCAACGGGGCGTTGCCTGTGCCTCAAAATGGCCAAGGCCATCATGTTGGCGCTGATATCACAGGCCGTGACTTTGAGACCAACGTCTCTGGCCACTTGTCTCACACTTCCACCCAATCCTGATCCAATATCCAACATTTTCTTTCCTTCCTCAAGATCATCGAATTGAGAGAAAACTCGGCGATTCATGTTAACTCCGCCGGGACTGAGGAACTCCTTCCCGAAGATCCATTCGTAAGCTTCCACGTTCTGCGGGACGTATTGAGTTCTGTCCAAGAATGAACGGAACACGAGGTTTTCGTCGCCAATGGCAGTGTGCTTGATCATAATCCAATAGACACCTTCCGTGGTCTCTTCCTGAAAAGTTGGATTTTTTAATAAATATAACTTTTGACATAATTCTATCATAAAACACATTATGCTCAAATCTTGTCACTCTCAAGCTTACTGAAGTTTGATTCATAGCCAACAACTTGAAGCTGGATGTATTTTCGCCTTCTTTGTTTTCGAACGTGTCAAATAAAGTTGACAAGCTCGCGACTTCTGAGTGGGTTATTTCATCTAAAATTTATTGATAGAAACACACATCACCTCTTACCAAAATCTTCATAAGCCACGGCAACCCCCTCGTTCTTGAGGATTCTCAATGTATTTTTCATGATTTTGTCAAGATTCGGCTGGTTCTTCTGAAATGTAATATTATGTAATACAAAACATACAAACAAAAGTGAGACCTAAAAGCAAGAGCTGAATATTACAACGACTGGCATCCGGCCTGGAAAAAACTGTATGGAGCCATTTTTCTTACACCTGACATGAGCACGATGTCTTGGATGATAAATCTTTTTTAACTTCGACTTACTTCTCCAGCGGAAAGCCTGTTGATGATTACAATGTCCTTTGAGCCGCTTTCTACTTTGTCAAGAGCCTCAATCGTTGTTCCTTGAGCATTTGCTTCCTCTGGGATATTTCTAGAAAACTATGGTAAAATCAAGGTTGAAATCTTACGGTATAGAGACATCTTCTTCACTAATAAGAAGAGCATTGGTGATCTTGAGGTCGGGGAGCTGATAAGTGACGGTATTTATAATTTCTGCTGGGATTGCCATGACTCTCTGAAATGGTTGATTATCGTATAATAGTTTAACTTCTGATAAAGACAGGAGCGAAAATTTCGAAAGGGATCGTTGCGATCAAAAATAAAAAATCATCAAAACAAAGAATACGGTAATCTGAGAGTTTAAATTTCGTATGTGAAGGTTTAAGAGCAGCACAAAATTTCTGACAACACCATTTCAACCGCTAGGACATCCATCTTCCACGACCACACTTTTCGCTTTCCTAAAAAGTTCATTACCCGTCTGGTTGGTCGTTTTATCAACGATAACCAAAGAATAATATCACCATTTCCAGATAACTTTTTCAGCCACCCATTTCCGCTAACACGTGGTTCCACCCATTCGTTGTAAAGAGAGGAAAGATCAGTCCGGAAGGCGCGAATTTCGTCGACAACACCGACTACAATAACATGTCTCAAGCCCATTTATACGTGAAGATGCGCCGAGAACGGCGCGCAAAACGAGTTGGGCGACAAAGTTATGATATCATCTTGGATGTCATCGAGATGCTAATCACTTACTGGTTAACAAACCGATCTTTTCTGGGAATTGTGGGAGTGATGAGACGGGAATAGTGGCATAGTCTGATGAAGAGATCATATCGCTTATTGCGAAACGTGCAAGCAAACATGGACTAAAGTAGGCTGATTGGACTTTAGAACGAGAATAGGGATGCTGACAAAAATGTCGAGGCTAATTTGGTCTTGGGATAAAATATTTGATACCGTAGAATAGCACCTGAACCTTGCCCAGCATTGGCCCCGATAAAAATTATGTGACAAACAATTCAGACCTTATAAGCCACTTGCATCTTTACTTTGCAATAAAATGGCCACCCTTGCCAAGGAGAGATGATCTCCTATGCCTTACAGTACCCATCTTTATAAATAGTAATCATTTTCTATCACTTCTGATTGCATCAATACCTGGAACCTACTCTACGTTTGGGACGACGTCTTTTATACTCTATGAGTTGTCATCTATCAAAAACACAAGGTAGAGATCAAGTTTCTGTTTCGCGGGATCACAGCAATCGCCACAAACAATTTCATCACTAACAAAATTGTTGATGCAATTCAACGGTCATCTTACTTGATGTTCTCATATGTCATCGAAAATGGTGCTGATACCATGTCGATGTTCACCATTTTTTGAACTGTCAGAGAAACTTGTAATCAATCGTTTTTATGGGTAAAGAATCTTTGCTCTTTCCTCAAATTTCTATGTATTTGATTCCTTTGGATCTTTCCGTGAAGTTCTCTCCATGGGAAGATCTTTTCGTGGAGAGTTCCGTTGAAGAAAAAGTTCATCGAAAAAAGTTATCGAGACTTGAGTGGTAATAAACATGCATCATTGTCCTTTTGATAAAAGTTGAAGGTCACGGAATTTATGAACAAAACGGAAACGGATGGGATTCCAGGAGTGAGAGAGATCTAATCGCTTTTGGGCATAAATATCTATAAAAGATTAAGACTTGTAACATAGTTTATTCAGCAATAAAGGCAGCTTCAAGTGTACTTCTCCGGCGCTCTTAAAATTCGTAAAATTCAGATTACAAATCAATTACTGAAAATTTTAGCCGGCGCTTTACCAATCAATAGTAAAAGATTTATTTGGTTAAACACTACAGTATAAAAGCAAACTTCCAAATCAATCATGCAACTTTGATAACCTCTCCATTCTTGATGTAAATGATCTGATCTCCCACTTGTTTCACTTCAATTACCGATTCAACGTTGGCATTTTCTTCATATTCACCATCGTCATCTCCTTTGGTTCCTCGGCTCTAAAGCGATACAAATTAATATAAAAAGCGTTCAAACTGAAAGTTAGCTTGTTTTAAGATGGTTTCAGAGAGTACATAGCAAAGGCTTACAGTTTTTGCATTAGGAGTTCCACTGAGTACGGACGCCGACTTCTTCTTCTGCGGCTCAATTTTGTCATCCGTACTGGCCGACGACTTCTTGAGACCATGTTCTCCGCTCATTTTAGTTTGCTTTGCCGGGCGTTTCTGAGCTTCCTTCGCGCAAAGACTCATGAGACCACTAGAGAAGAAGAGGACGATCAAAATATGCCAGAAGATCATCAACAACATTATTCTTGCTAGGTTAAGATGGACTCGGGGTTGGTAATCAGGTAGAACTCAAAATAACTGAGAGCAGCGACCGTTCACTGTGCAATTTCAAAAAAGAAACAATTTCTAATTCAATTTTGCGAGAATTCGCATTTTGCTTTTGGACACACAGCGAAAACAAACAGCCTTTGGCATTCTGAAATAAACACGTTACCGCAAAAATTATTGCCAATTTTTGGTCAAAAACAATATAATTTGTAGTAATTTGTATATTTTTTTCTCTATTGTAGAGATGGATCAATTAGCCATCGATATTCATAGTAACAAGCTGCTGGGTAAGGATAATATAATTTTAATGGTGAAAATAACGTTTAGATTGGCTAATTAGTCGACGACATTGTCAGAACGACTGGATAAAGAAGAGTGCGGACATTCGAGAGAAAATTAAACGAGCCATTCTGGATATGCCAGAGAACGAGAGGATTTTGGAGCTGCTGAGAGGTGGAAGTAAGTAATTCTTTTTTATTGTTGGATTTTAGGTATAACGGGAATTTGAAAACGGTTTACAAGGGCTGAATTGACCTTTTATGAGCCATTTTTATCAAGATATTCCATGTGTTTGCATGAAATTTTTATAATTTTAGGCATTAACTTCTTCCATTGTAAGGAGATTGTGGAGATCCTCAAAGAGACGGAGAAGGACTCCAAGAATGTCTTCGGCTTCTACTCATCTCAACGAATGAAAGATTGGCAAGAGATTGTTGACCTCTATAAAAAGAATAATGTTTTTCTCGCGGAGTCTGCTCAAATTCTCCAGCGTCTAGTCCAATTTGAGATCCCAGCATTGCGACGAGGAAACCAGAGGGCAGAGAATCAAATAAAAGAAGCCCAGAAACGCGAGGTTGATGCGGTAAAACAAGCTGAAGATGCTCGGAATTCGTATCAACGAGAATTGAAGAGATTCGGGATAAAAGGAGAGAAAATCAAGAAGGAACTGCTCGATTTGGCCAAGGATTTGCCCACGAAATTCAATGAGTTGGCCAAAGAGGCCAGCCAATTTTTGCCTGCCGCTGAATTCTTTGAAAATGTACAGAAATACAATGAAGTTGGTGATATTCAAAAACTCGAATTATTGAAAAGATTGGGAGAAAAAGGAGTTGATTTTACGGTTTATGAATGGAAAAATGGAAAAGAGCCAAAGGAAATCAAAAGGATTGACTTCCATGAGGATGAAAAGGCAAGTATAATATATTTTTTTTTTAATTTAGGTTGAAGCTTGGTGAACATGGCTTAAAAAGATTGTAAGCTCAAGGCGGATGTAATTTTTGAAATTTTCAGGAGGTCCAAGACGACGAAATTGACTTTGGAGATGATATTGACTTTGGTGATGGTGCAGGCATTGATTTCGGTGATGACATCAACATTGAAGTGGTTGGAGATGAATCGGGTGGGTCTCTTGGGCTTTTTGATGTCTTTTAAAATGTACTTTAATTAGAAGAGACACTTTAGTGACGGCTTATATTATTTTAGGTATTCAAGAAGGTGCCGCAGAAGTTGTAGACGATGGAATCGCCCGATTTGAGAATGCATTTTCAATTTTTGAGCATCAAGAGACATTTCAGACCTTACAGGCTGAAGTTGAACAGGTATGGCCATAATTTAGGTACTCTCACAGCGTTTTTCGAATCGGATGCGTAAAAGTATTATAAGTGATGTATTTTTTACTGTATTGATTTAAAAATGAAGTTATCTGTTTTTCAGCTCCTGGTCTTTCTCCAATTCCGAATTCAAGACGAGTTAGCATCAGATCCAGCACAGGTTTACATATCAAGTTTAATGTCTAAACCAAAAGAAATTGAGTCAGTGACCTTAGAACAGCTACAGAAGTGGAAGAAGTCATTGGAAGAGTTCCAAAAGAAGCTAACAGACCCCTTGACAAGGCATTTAGCCAAGATTCGGTCTTCTCCAGGGTAAATTTTATTTTTTTTGCGTCGGATTTGTCATGGTTAACATAATGTTTTCATGTTTTGTCTCGATTTATTTCAGTTATGTGGAAGATTTAGTCAATCAATTGGATCAGAAGAAGAAGCACGAAGGAAAGTACAAACAGATTGAGCGGCTATCAAAGGAGAAACAAGCAGAATTGGTGGAACAGATTTCTCGGGACTCGGAAACGATGGAAAGTCTGTGTGAGTCAGCTAGAGAACTCCAATCTCAGATAGAAGACGCCATTTCCGAACTCTACAAAGGAAGGGAAGTTAATATTGTGGGAGAGATTTCGGCCGTTTTATATGATTAGAGATTTTTTAGATGAGATTTTATGTATTATAATTTATTTTGTGATGTTGATAAATTTAATATATTGAAAGAGTTTTGAACTAAATTACGGAAGGATGAATTTTGTATAGGAAAACCAAGTTTTGTATGTTAATTGGGTATTTTAGGAGTTACTAAATGCCATCCCTTTGAACAGATTTCAAGTTGTTACTATTTTAATTTTTTTATTTACAGTCAAAATCAACAAAAATTAGAATCAAAAATTAATATTAATAATAGGACAAAATCTTACTGATTCGAATTGGACCAGGTATTCAAAGACATCTGGGAAGACAAATAAGTATGCTGCGATTTCATATGCCCCGTTTGGTCGAGATTCATCTGGGAGCCGGTCATTTGCATATTCATAGAGTAATTTGAAGACGGATAAGGATATTGGGATTGATAATTCTGAGTGGGATTTTGAACAAGATTGGCTGGCGATAAGACTTGAGGAGAGTTTGAATGAGAACTAATAGCCTGAGGGGGCGACTGAGAAGACTGAGGGATATTCAATGTAGTGGGGGAAGAATAAGCTGCCTGAGGGCAAATTTGCGAATTAGGAGTCAAGGTTGTCGCACTGGGAGATTGATAAAGAGGATTCATAGTCATAGCAGGGAAGAGATTTGAATTGAAGTTCAAGTTATTTTGATATAAACTTGGCAATCCCAAATTACCATAGGTGCCAGCAGCCACAGGGGTATTAATGAGGCCATTCACCGAGTTCATTTGGCCATTTCCTTGCATTCCAAACCCATAATTCATGTTTTGATAGGAGTTAAATTGACTAAAATCGTATCCTGGCTGATTCCAGTTGCCAAATTGTGGTAGATAAGGTTGGATTTGAGGAGCCGAACTGGGAGAGCAAGTCGAGGAAAACGAAGAGTCAGCAGACGCAATGCCCGATTCCACGGAAATTCGACGATTATCGACCTGATTGGGCCGTGATTGCTTGGGAATTGGCTGGACATCGGGTTGAATTAGGGCCTGAAAATGTATTGGTAAGTATTTTAGACTGACAAAAAAAAATTCAATTTTTTGATAATTCTTGTATTATACCATACTCTAAAAAATTATCTCACACGCCTTCCTTACCTGATAAGTCCTCTTCTTTCCGCCAACAACTTTCTTTGGAGCACCAGTTTGCGCACAAATCTCATCAAATTGTCTTTTGAATTCTTCGTCTTTTGATTCCTCGGCCAGATTGTAGGCTGATTTTCCAACAAGATCCTTGTGATTGGGATCGGATCCGGCTTCAAGCAGAAATTTAATAACATTGAGCCACTTGCAAACAACAGCAGTTTGAAGAGGAGTTTGACCCTGAAATAAAAATTTGTGTAACACGTCACCAGTAGAGGATACAGATATTTTTGTGTAACATTTTATACGTTCTATTTTTGAATTTAAAAAGTCATGGTTTGTCTTTTTATACCGTAAAGTCTTCAAAAACCCTTTTGTCGTATAAAACGTTACCCTAATTTGAATTCCGTATGACTTACCTGATAGTCTTCCCGATCCATAAATTGGACATATTTCTTATTTTTCTTGCCACTGTTCTTCTCATAATCCAAAATCAGTCTGGCGGATTCCACTGATCCTTCCAATGCGGCATAATGAAGTGCAGAATATCCAACCTGCTTCATCTTCGGGTTGACAATTCCATCATTGACGATCTTCTTCTTAATCATACAGTCCAAGATGCTCTTCAAAATCTCCATTTGCCCTTGATTGACAGCCAGCGTTAATGGGCTTTGAGGATAGTCAGATTTGGTTGCCATATTCAGAAGCGTCTCGGCCTGAGGTAATGCCAAAATATCCTTAACAAAATTGACGTTCTTCATGGAGATTGCAGCAGTCAAAATGGTATATCCATTTTTTGGATTTTGTAGAACAATATCCGCTTGATTATCCATGAAAAACTTGGCCAAACCGGTCTGATTATGGAGAACTGCAGTTTCCATTGGGCTACTTCCTTGCTTGTTAACCGCGTTGACATCGACTCCCATTTGAATTAAATTTCCGGCGACTTGAATATTAAACTGCTCGTTGAAGCTTTGAGCCCTGGCGACCATATGCAGAACAGAGTCTCCATAGACTGTGCGGTAAGTTCTTAATGGTGAAAAATAACGTTTAGATTGGCTAATTAGTCGACGACATTGTCAGAACGACTGGATAAAGAAGAGTGCGGACATTCGAGAGAAAATTAAACGAGCCATTCTGGATATGCCAGAGAACGAGAGGATTTTGGAGCTGCTGAGAGGTGGAAGTAAGTAATTCTTTTTTATTGTTGGATTTTAGGTATAACGGGAATTTGAAAACGGTTTACAAGGGCTGAATTGACCTTTTATGAGCCATTTTTATCAAGATATTCCATGTGTTTGCATGAAATTTTTATAATTTTAGGCATTAACTTCTTCCATTGTAAGGAGATTGTGGAGATCCTCAAAGAGACGGAGAAGGACTCCAAGAATGTCTTCGGCTTCTACTCATCTCAACGAATGAAAGATTGGCAAGAGATTGTTGACCTCTATAAAAAGAATAATGTTTTTCTCGCGGAGTCTGCTCAAATTCTCCAGCGTCTAGTCCAATTTGAGATCCCAGCATTGCGACGAGGAAACCAGAGGGCAGAGAATCAAATAAAAGAAGCCCAGAAACGCGAGGTTGATGCGGTAAAACAAGCTGAAGATGCTCGGAATTCGTATCAACGAGAATTGAAGAGATTCGGGATAAAAGGAGAGAAAATCAAGAAGGAACTGCTCGATTTGGCCAAGGATTTGCCCACGAAATTCAATGAGTTGGCCAAAGAGGCCAGCCAATTTTTGCCTGCCGCTGAATTCTTTGAAAATGTACAGAAATACAATGAAGTTGGTGATATTCAAAAACTCGAATTATTGAAAAGATTGGGAGAAAAAGGAGTTGATTTTACGGTTTATGAATGGAAAAATGGAAAAGAGCCAAAGGAAATCAAAAGGATTGACTTCCATGAGGATGAAAAGGCAAGTATAATATATTTTTTTTTAATTTAGGTTGAAGCTTGGTGAACATGGCTTAAAAAGATTGTAAGCTCAAGGCGGATGTAATTTTTGAAATTTTCAGGAGGTCCAAGACGACGAAATTGACTTTGGAGATGATATTGACTTTGGTGATGGTGCAGGCATTGATTTCGGTGATGACATCAACATTGAAGTGGTTGGAGATGAATCGGGTGGGTCTCTTGGGCTTTTTGATGTCTTTTAAAATGTACTTTAATTAGAAGAGACACTTTAGTGACGGCTTATATTATTTTAGGTATTCAAGAAGGTGCCGCAGAAGTTGTAGACGATGGAATCGCCCGATTTGAGAATGCATTTTCAATTTTTGAGCATCAAGAGACATTTCAGACCTTACAGGCTGAAGTTGAACAGGTATGGCCATAATTTAGGTACTCTCACAGCGTTTTTCGAATCGGATGCGTAAAAGTATTATAAGTGATGTATTTTTTACTGTATTGATTTAAAAATGAAGTTATCTGTTTTTCAGCTCCTGGTCTTTCTCCAATTCCGAATTCAAGACGAGTTAGCATCAGATCCAGCACAGGTTTACATATCAAGTTTAATGTCTAAACCAAAAGAAATTGAGTCAGTGACCTTAGAACAGCTACAGAAGTGGAAGAAGTCATTGGAAGAGTTCCAAAAGAAGCTAACAGACCCCTTGACAAGGCATTTAGCCAAGATTCGGTCTTCTCCAGGGTAAATTTTATTTTTTTTGCGTCGGATTTGTCATGGTTAACATAATGTTTTCATGTTTTGTCTCGATTTATTTCAGTTATGTGGAAGATTTAGTCAATCAATTGGATCAGAAGAAGAAGCACGAAGGAAAGTACAAACAGATTGAGCGGCTATCAAAGGAGAAACAAGCAGAATTGGTGGAACAGATTTCTCGGGACTCGGAAACGATGGAAAGTCTGTGTGAGTCAGCTAGAGAACTCCAATCTCAGATAGAAGACGCCATTTCCGAACTCTACAAAGGAAGGGAAGTTAATATTGTGGGAGAGATTTCGGCCGTTTTATATGATTAGAGATTTTTTAGATGAGATTTTATGTATTATAATTTATTTTGTGATGTTGATAAATTTAATATATTGAAAGAGTTTTGAACTAAATTACGGAAGGATGAATTTTGTATAGGAAAACCAAGTTTTGTATGTTAATTGGGTATTTTAGGAGTTACTAAATGCCATCCCTTTGAACAGATTTCAAGTTGTTACTATTTTAATTTTTTTATTTACAGTCAAAATCAACAAAAATTAGAATCAAAAATTAATATTAATAATAGGACAAAATCTTACTGATTCGAATTGGACCAGGTATTCAAAGACATCTGGGAAGACAAATAAGTATGCTGCGATTTCATATGCCCCGTTTGGTCGAGATTCATCTGGGAGCCGGTCATTTGCATATTCATAGAGTAATTTGAAGACGGATAAGGATATTGGGATTGATAATTCTGAGTGGGATTTTGAACAAGATTGGCTGGCGATAAGACTTGAGGAGAGTTTGAATGAGAACTAATAGCCTGAGGGGGCGACTGAGAAGACTGAGGGATATTCAATGTAGTGGGGGAAGAATAAGCTGCCTGAGGGCAAATTTGCGAATTAGGAGTCAAGGTTGTCGCACTGGGAGATTGATAAAGAGGATTCATAGTCATAGCAGGGAAGAGATTTGAATTGAAGTTCAAGTTATTTTGATATAAACTTGGCAATCCCAAATTACCATAGGTGCCAGCAGCCACAGGGGTATTAATGAGGCCATTCACCGAGTTCATTTGGCCATTTCCTTGCATTCCAAACCCATAATTCATGTTTTGATAGGAGTTAAATTGACTAAAATCGTATCCTGGCTGATTCCAGTTGCCAAATTGTGGTAGATAAGGTTGGATTTGAGGAGCCGAACTGGGAGAGCAAGTCGAGGAAAACGAAGAGTCAGCAGACGCAATGCCCGATTCCACGGAAATTCGACGATTATCGACCTGATTGGGCCGTGATTGCTTGGGAATTGGCTGGACATCGGGTTGAATTAGGGCCTGAAAATGTATTGGTAAGTATTTTAGACTGACAAAAAAAAATTCAATTTTTTGATAATTCTTGTATTATACCATACTCTAAAAAATTATCTCACACGCCTTCCTTACCTGATAAGTCCTCTTCTTTCCGCCAACAACTTTCTTTGGAGCACCAGTTTGCGCACAAATCTCATCAAATTGTCTTTTGAATTCTTCGTCTTTTGATTCCTCGGCCAGATTGTAGGCTGATTTTCCAACAAGATCCTTGTGATTGGGATCGGATCCGGCTTCAAGCAGAAATTTAATAACATTGAGCCACTTGCAAACAACAGCAGTTTGAAGAGGAGTTTGACCCTGAAATAAAAATTTGTGTAACACGTCACCAGTAGAGGATACAGATATTTTTGTGTAACATTTTATACGTTCTATTTTTGAATTTAAAAAGTCATGGTTTGTCTTTTTATACCGTAAAGTCTTCAAAAACCCTTTTGTCGTATAAAACGTTACCCTAATTTGAATTCCGTATGACTTACCTGATAGTCTTCCCGATCCATAAATTGGACATATTTCTTATTTTTCTTGCCACTGTTCTTCTCATAATCCAAAATCAGTCTGGCGGATTCCACTGATCCTTCCAATGCGGCATAATGAAGTGCAGAATATCCAACCTGCTTCATCTTCGGGTTGACAATTCCATCATTGACGATCTTCTTCTTAATCATACAGTCCAAGATGCTCTTCAAAATCTCCATTTGCCCTTGATTGACAGCCAGCGTTAATGGGCTTTGAGGATAGTCAGATTTGGTTGCCATATTCAGAAGCGTCTCGGCCTGAGGTAATGCCAAAATATCCTTAACAAAATTGACGTTCTTCATGGAGATTGCAGCAGTCAAAATGGTATATCCATTTTTTGGATTTTGTAGAACAATATCCGCTTGATTATCCATGAAAAACTTGGCCAAACCGGTCTGATTATGGAGAACTGCAGTTTCCATTGGGCTACTTCCTTGCTTGTTAACCGCGTTGACATCGACTCCCATTTGAATTAAATTTCCGGCGACTTGAATATTAAACTGCTCGTTGAAGCTTTGAGCCCTGGCGACCATATGCAGAACAGAGTCTCCATAGACTGTGCGGTAAGTTCTGATAAACTGCTGGTCTTCTGGAGTCAACTCCCACCCGGAGTAGATCAATTTGAGCTTGGATTCGGCGTGTATTTGGAGTTGAATGAGATGTTGCATTTGAGGGGACGGAACAGCATTCTGAAAGGGATAACGATAATATTTTTATAATGTCAAGGTTGATTTTTTTCTTTTTATATTTATTAATCATGACAAATTTCAATTTTTTTTTAAATTTTGGTTTTTTCCTAAAAATCTCCCTATCGCTTTTTAGACTGAAAATTAGGAAGCTTCCAGAAATATAAGAGTGAAGACAGAAGATTTCGGAGGAAAATTTTGAAAATTTTTCGAATTCACTTTTTTTTCGATTTTGGAGTAAAAATTTTTTTTACTCCCAAAAATGCCAAAAAAAAAGTAAACACGAAGTTTACTCCAAAATTTGGAAAAAAATTTGATTTTCGGGAGTAAACTGGGAGTTTACTCGCCACGGCCGAGAAATCGAATGGCGGCGAGTAAATCTGGATTTTACTCGCTTCCAATTATTTCCTCAGCTATCACAGAGGCACAGATGACCCAGGACTCAATTTTTTTAGGACTAATTTTTTTATTTTGCTATGTTCAAGATGTAAGGCGGGCGCAATTCGCGCCAAACTTACGAAAAATTTTGCCGGATCCTGACTGGGAGCCTCCCAGTCAGGAATCCCGCGATTCCTGCAGTCAGGAATGTTTTTGACTGGGCGGCCTCAAAATCGACATCCCAGTCACCTGAGAGGAAGAAACGGGGAGAAAAAACGAAGAGAGCGAGAGAAACACGCGCTATTTCGTGCTCTCTCTGCTTCTCTGCGCCCTCTCTTCGTTTCCCGCTCTCTCGCTCTCTCTCCTTTTTTTGCGCTCTCTCGCTCTTTCTTTCGAAAAAGAGAGAGAGAGCGCGAAACGGAAAGAGGGCGCTGAGAAGCAGAGACAGCACGAAATAGCGCGCGTTTCTCTCGTTCTCTTCGTTTTTTCTCCCTATTTCTTCGTCCTAGTCAACAGTTATTGACCCCTCACCCAGTCAAGAATCGCGGGTTCCTGACTGGGCCAACAGTCGGGAAGTTTTGACTGTACGAAGAGTCAGGAACCCCGCGAATCCTGACTGCAGCCTCCCAGTCAGGATTTGGCAAAATTTTTCGAAAGTTGGGCGCGAATTACTAACGCAAATAAAAAAAATTTTTTGCGCTCAGGGGTCGACTGTTCCCCGAGAGTAAACTCTGGATTTACTCGCCGGCACCTTCGGCGAGTAAATTCTGAGTTTACTCCAAAAAAAGGCGGAAAAAAAGTAAACTCGGAATTCACTCCAAAAATGGAAATTTTGAAAGCTATTTCGATTCCTACTCGCCGACCCATAAAATTTCTCGATTTTTACTCTCTTTTTCACAAAAAAATGAATTCGAAAAATTTTCAAAATTTTCCTCCGAAATCTTCTGTCTTCACTCTTATATAACCAGGCTTTTTGACGAAAATTGTAATGCTGATAGTATAAATTTCTTTTACACTCAAATCACCCACACTCTATTCCTATTTCAAATTTAATAGCCTACCTCCAGGTCAAGAGGCGCTTTCTTCACGGTTGTCCCATATTTGAACGGCCTTCCCCTCGAAGTGTGCAATAAACCTCCGAAAGATCCGATCACCATCATGGCTCCTACAACCACTCCAACGATTCCGATAAACGTCCAGGACAATGGTTTTTGATCCTTGCCAGTATTGTCATCAACATGAAGTTCTTCGGGATTCAGGTGATTCGGGAAAACAGGGTTCATGAGAAGTGACATCACATAATCAATGGAAATGTCAGTCTCATTTTCAGGTACCAGAGCAAAGAGATTTGCGGTGTATTGGCATTTTTGGGTATCTGAAAAGCACATGTAAGGACAACGTCTCTAATTTTTAAAATTTTGCAACAAAAAAACCGGTGTCTACAACGTAGTAACTATCATAAAATAAATGTACAAACTTTTGACTTACCATCACTGCAATCTTCCCCGTGAATAAACTCCTCTCCATCTTCAAACTTTGAAAATTCCAAACGAACATTTGTGAAGTTTCTGATTTCCTCAAACAATCTGCTCAACTGGCTCTTCAACTCATTGAGTGTTGAAATCTTAGTGACCACAATCAGTTTGTCATCAACTCTCTTCCATCCTTCTGGGATGTCCATCATCAACTCCAAATCATCGTCCTCTTCAATGCTGGGAACTCCCCAATTCTCTGGAACGGATGGGTCAGCAAATTCACAGGCAAAACCGTAGAAGCCCTTAGGGCATTGGCAGACAAAACCACTCAGAATATTGTGGCAGGTTCCTCCATTCATGCATTGGGTTCTGGAGTTTGATCCACAAGATGGAAGGTTGGTATGTTCGCAGAATTTTCCCGAGAATCCTGGGGGACAAGTGCATTTGAAGTCGCTGAAAAGAAAAGGTCAAAACACCGCGGTTACAACCGGTTCATTACTCAATATAAGTCGTCTAAATTTACACTCAAAATCCTAGATTTTGATAGTGAAATCGATAATGGTAATATGATAAAAAGAACTTACAGGCAATCTTCTGATGGTGTACAAGTCCCTAATCCACAAAGCGAACGTCGATTGCATGGATTGAATTTTGTGGCACACGCATTAATCAGCGGTAAAAGTAGCAGTAAAGAGGTCAAAGAAGTAATTGAAAACATTTCTGAAAACATGAAAAAATAAATTTGGACGAAGATACTAACTATTAAAAAAAATTAAGAAATCAAACGAATGTGTTGGATGATTATAACAAGTCCTTGAAAAAAAGAAGTCGGATCACTGCTGTCTTAACAGAAAAATATAATAAAATTATCTTAGGCTAACTAAGGGCGATTTCTTTAAGTTTTAGGATAAAACATAAATATTATAATAGAAGAACATAAATTAGTCATCAAAAAAAGGTTGGCATAAACCAAGGTCAATTTTTGTGGCAAAAAAGTTGAAGAAAGCCTTAATTAACTTTGGAACCCCATCTTATTGAATTTATGGGCTACCCTCAAATCTCCCCAATTCGGCAACTCTATTTTATGGATAATAAAAAATTCCCAGAGATCCTATGAAGTAATTAAAAACCCAACTGCACTTGAATGGTGGTCGGACACGACTGACTAGTATCTTCCTCAAATCTGTGATCCACAAGAAATCAAAGGAACTCGTTGATTTTTCCGTTTTTTCTGCTCACTTCCAATGACTCGCAGTAATTTGGAGCAGAAAAACCATTGATATTTTTGAAAAAATGCTCATGATTGTTGCGTAAAGACAGAAATTCTTAAGGTCTGTTAATTGCGTAAGAGCGGTAGATTTCAAAATTTGGGTTATTGAACGAAAAATTGCGCAATTTCGCAAGTTCAAATTTTTTTTTGGTTTTTGAATGGCACTGATAGTACAAGTCGTCAATAACTCTTTATAAAGTTTATTACTTAAAAGATTTTACAATAAAAGCATAGCAAGGACTACAATAAACAAGATTGATAAGCTTTTGTTGGTCAGAAAACAATTCGAATACAGATTCCGGGAAGATTAATAGGAAACGACCATTTTTTGCTGACTTTAATGAGGTAAAAATACTGAAAAACTGGAAGAATACTGTGTGGGTTACTGTGACAAAGGTTGAAGGCAGTCGGTTTTCGAAGTTCTGTTCGATTCGATTTCGAATTGAAATTTGAATTTTGGATCCGCATTGGGGAGAAATTTGAATAAAAATTTGCCTAAACAGTACTGTAATTTGCTAAATTTTTATTTTAAAAGTTTCTGGATACTGTAATTTCTCGCTCGAATGCAGAGCCCTTGAGTTGGATGAAAGATTTCGTGGGAAATTTGGTCGAAACGAAACGAAATTCAAAACTTTTGCTCAAAAACTCGGTGATTTGGTCGTCAAAATGCAGAGGAACAACTGTTTACATTCGCTTCGATGTTTTTAGTTGGTGAATTCGTTGTTGGTGAGTTTGGTTCGTTCGGTGTGCTCGGTCAACTCGACACGTTCAATGTGGCTTGTCACCTGAAAATAAGACATAAGTTTTAACAAAACACAAAAAAACTGTAATTGCAAAGCGTGAACTAAGATTTTTTGGCCCAAACTAATTTATTTGGGGACTTGCCCAAATAGAAATTTGGTCATCCAAAATTTCAAAAATGAATAAGTTCGTAATATGTATGAATACTTACCCGAGTGGTGAAGTCAAAGTCTTCTGGAACTTCGAAGAAGTCAGTGTCGCTGTAATTCTCCTTTTCGCGGACTTGACGCCAGATTTTAAGACGGAGAATCACACCTAAAGTTGTGTTTTAAGACATTCTGTAGTAACCCTTTAGCGAAAGAAATACGACGGGTTTTGATGTTTTCTATTTTTCAATACTGATCGAACTTACCAGTGATGACTCCAGTGACCAAAGCAAAGAGAATGGTGACACCAAGGCCAGCCAATTGGAATAGCGCCTGTTCAGCGGGAGTTCGGCCATCTTTGGAATCAGTCTTGTGGAGGGGATAGATGTTGCGGATGGTCTCTCCGAAGACTTCAGTGGGGGTCAAAAAGAGTAGAATGACTGAGGCCAAAGCTCCAACAATGCCGGGGAGACCGTGAAGGGAGAGGACGCCGCGAGTGTCGTGGACTCCAAGTTTGTGGGCGAGGAGGGGCTGAAATACTTAATTTTTGACTAAAGGCTGTATAAATCCTTGGAAATTTCAATTTTGTAAAATGCAACCCTGATCCGTAATCTTAATTCCTGGCATACCGTGACAACGTTGAATCCAAGAACAGAGATGATGGCAGCGACGATTCCGACCAAAAGAGCGGCCAACGGCGACAAAACCAAAGTGGCAACAGCTCCGGTGGCAACTCCACCAGACAAGGTGGCGCTGGCAATGTGTTTGAAGTTGAAACGCTTCTGAAAATTATTCACATTATTTTAATTTAATTTTAGGTATTTTGGATTCTTCTTTTTATTTCAAATTTCGGTACCCTTTTTCGAAAAGTGTAAACATTTTAATCCGGCCGAACCCAGACTCTAAACTTATTCAAGGTCACAGTTCGGTAATTATCCCATAGTAAAACGGGTTTTCGATGGTAAATAGGTCTGTAAACGGGTCTAAAGGACGGTTTATTGGCTGTGGTTACAGTCTGCCGCTAAAACCTAATTCGGATTCCACAAAGTATCCAAAAAAATAGATAAAAATAGTTTAGAAAACTTGTCTTACCTCCTTGTTAAGTAATTGAGAGAACAAGAAAGTGGTGACAGTAGATCCCAAAAGAGCCAGGAAAGTCGTGACCACAGCTCGTTGTTGTTCAGCAGCCGTTACAGCGAAGATCGAGTTGAAACTTGGCCAGAAAGCCCACAGGAAGACAGTGCCGACAAACGAGAAGATGTCTGAATGATAGATGGATCCCTGATGTTCGGATTGGATCTGCGATGGCTTGAAGACAACTCGAGCAACAGCAATACCGAAGATGGCTCCGAAAAGATGGACAACAATGGATCCACCAACATCTCCAACGCCCAGAAGCGCGAAAAGAATGAATTCATTGACGATGGAAAGAGGGGTCTCGATGAAGGCAAGGATCACATATTGGATGGGCGAGAGCTTGCCAACAACAGCGCCGTAGGAGATGAGGACCGAGGCAGCGGTGTAGTCGGCCTTGGCGATACTGTAATTAAAGAGTTAATTGAATATTTGCCGGCCTAGCGTAGATATTCTTATTAAAAGCCTTTTAAAGTTATATTAATAGATCAAGAAACAAACAAAATTCTTACTCCTTCAAGGAGATGCTGAAAGCCGAATGCTGAGAGAATTCGGGGCTCAGGAACCCGCGGATAATCAGTCCCCATTCCAAGACAAAGGCCACCAACAGCAGGTTAATGGCCAAAGCTGAGAATCCGTATCGTCTCAAGAAGGCGACCAAGAATCCGAGGCCGATCAAGACGAAGCCATGAGTGTCGTGGAGCACTAAAATGACAGAAATTATACTGTAATCGATACTAAATCGGATGTTTTCGGATGATTGTCAATAATGATGACAAAGATTTCGTAATTTAATCGAAAAACAAGTAGATTGCATCATAGCTATGCAATTTCTGGAGTAAAAGAAGTCCTACGTTCAAAATGCTGACTTAAAAATATCAAAATTACGGTAACAGACTCACAGGGATAATCTCTCGAAACTTTTCCAAAATCTGGCGATCCATTGGGCAAAGTTTCTCCGGAATATCGACCGAAAATCCCGAACAACACCAGGAACAAGACGGTGAAGAGGGTCACAAAGATTGTGAATTGATTGGAGGCGAATTTGGAGGCCGCCATAACTACAAAAGAATACTGTAAACAAAGAAAAACGAGTTAACAAATAAACAAGGCGAACACGGAATGTGATCCACGATCACTTTGGGACAGGCGTTCGTAAAAACGGGAATAAATGAGAAAGCAAAATAAAGAATAGCACTAGATGCAAAGATTGATGGGGTCTGAGGGGCCAGAAATGTGCAAGTAAAAAATATAATGAAAATGGGCGGGGAGGGAGAAATTCGCCATTTACGAAGCGCAGAGGTAAACAAAGAATAAAAGGAGATGTTACTTTATAAGAACCAAGAACCATTAGTTAAATTTTGACAGGGACTGATCATTGAGATCCAGAGTGTTTGCTGAAAGAAATTCAAAGGTTTTGCTTTCAATTAGTTATGGTAAATTAGACTTGGTTCTGAAACGGACTGTTTGGGTAATCAGGGAAGTAAATTCAAATGTCAAGGGTCAGCGAAATACATGAGAATAGAAGACAAAAATCTTTTTCAGTCATGTTTTTAGGGTTGTCGGAAATGTTCGATCTTTTGTCGAAATTTTGAAGCACGCACGACCTGAAAGGAAGTTTTTAAAGTAACAAGTAAACATGCCAAATTTCATTAACGCCACTTTCAGCACAAGAGAATTTTTTAAAGGACCATTCATTTCAAAACTAACACTTCCACTATCCCGATCCTTCACTGGCTGCCCCATTATTTATTATGCGACATAAAAATTAGTGAGGCGATCAGAAAAACAAGGAAGAAGTCCTGAAAAAATGTTCAAGACCTCCCACTCGTGATCTCTGAGCTATTTTTGAATGAAGTTGGTCCAACAAACCAGAAGTGAAAATGTCTGAAAAAACATCTTTCTTTTGAAAAGATGCCAAAAAGGTCATCATCCTGACGCAATTTACCCACAAAAAAATTTGGAAAATTGCGAATCCTTATTTACCCCCGTCTGAAGCAACCTAGGAGTGACTTTACTTTTTTTCACTTCAGAATGTCGTCCCATTTTCAACTTTCTCGAAACCAAGGAAAGATCCACAAATTCTCGAGCATCTCCCGACCAAATCATCACCAGATGCCTGCCGTTTTATGTGTTTCTCTTTACCGCGGAAATAATTTTATTCGACGAAAGAGAGAGGGACATTTCCTTGCCAAAAACAACAAACAAAAGACCCGAAAAAACAACCCGTGCTCTCATCTTGTTTACCGTGCTCTCGCTTCCTTGTTTACTAGCGGGGAATATGGTGCACGTCCAATGTCTGAGGTCCATTTCTATTCGATTTTATAGGAGTGTTTTCGTAAAAAAAGGTCAAATTTGAAGGCCTTATTTATAGGGAGTGTCGGCCTTGATTAGAGATCGTTGGTGAAAACAATTGTGCATGTCTGAGGAGAGGCACATGCACCTGATAAAGACGGAACGTGTTTTTGGTTAGGTTTGTTTTGTCTGTCAGTGCAAAAAATAAAAAACTAAAAAATACGCTACTGTAGCGAGTTAAAAGTTAAATTGAATGTTTTTCGAATACGAACGGGAGTCAGTTTCAAATTTACAGGAAAAATGCCCTAGGGGGATTCGTATTATTTGACACAATTTTGCCCAAATTTGGAGCAGTAATCATCAGGATTACCATACATTTTAAACATATCTTTTAGAGAAACTATCACGATTTTTAATTCAAAAATTGAGAAATATTTTCTCGAATTTTGAGCTGAAAAATTTATTGACCACTCATTCGTGAAACAAAAAAAACCCCGTCAGAAATCATCTTTATGGCCAAGATGCAGGTTTATAGCTCAAGGATAATTTCTTTGACCGCCTCTCTTCATTTTGAGCAATCTCTCAAAGGAAATATTAATTTGTTAACCCCAGCAAAAATTAAAACACTCATTCACAATGTTCTACTCCACCCTTTTTAACATCAGACTGGAATGTCATCTATACAACAATATAGTCAAAATCAATTCTTTTGTCTCCAAAATGCCTTTAAAATGCCAAAATTGTAACAAAACTATTTTACTTTTATTTCCACGCTCACGTGGTTTCAAAAACAAAGTAAACGCCATATAAACAGCCAAAATATTATTGTTGAATCACAAAAAACTTGGGAGATTTATACCGCCAAACAACGATAAATGTGCAGTTCTTTTATCAATGTTTTTTGAGGCTCGCAACAAAAATTCCGTGTTTTTGCAAAAAGCGCTTGAGAAAATAGTAATCGCAAGTGAACGCTTGACAGCAAAGACTTTAGTTCATCAAGTATAAATGGAATCTAATTACTATAACGTCAAGGTTTAAGATGCGAGCGGTCATTCGAAAAAATTATCTGAAGCTTGCTGAAGTGGTGCAATTTGGGATTTTTTCAACTTTTCTAGGGAAACAATGTAAAGGGAGGATCTATTCGCAAAAGTTCTAGACCAAATTTTGAGTGCATTGTTGAGACATTGGACTGCAGATGTGTCACAGAAATTCTTAACAATTCCCTTAAAAAGCTGCATACCTAAATCATCAAAAATGGAAATTTTTATTTTTTTCAAGATCTGTCAAATCTCCGCAACAATTTCCAACGGCATGCCGTCCAATTTGCAGCCCATATTCGCTTACCCGCCCTGCCCAGCACCCCTGCACTCGCCCCTAAAACCGCCAAAGCCCCTCATTTCGCCTGAAGCCCGCTTCGCAAAGCGATTACAATATACAAAATTGGAAAGAGGGGTTTTCTGTACGCAAAACCCTTTTCGAAAGCAGCGCTCCAACAAAAAAATACATTCCTCTTGATTTAAATAAATTAGCCAAAATCGTTGGACTGGAAAAACAGTCCACTCCCCTCGCCCCGACACCGCCTTTTTTACGTTCCTTTGGGCAAATAAACAACACAAAAACGCATACAATTTAATTATTTTGGAGGAAAGAATTCTCGGGGTTTCGTGACTTTTGGCCATAAAATTGGAAAATTTCGAAGGGAAATGAGGGGAATGAATATTCAATTATTATGGGTAGAAGAAAGGCATGGGTAGTATCTCGATTTTTAAAATTTTTTGTGGCCTTAGGCAGTAAACTAATCATACATAATATTCTCAAAAAAGCTCTAAAAAGTCTTAATTTTACGAAATTTGAATATGAAATTTTAAGAATCAAAATTTGTTTAATAGCTTTTGTCAAGTTCCCAATCAAAACTAAAATTGAAAAGCCGTTGAAGTAATATTTGCCTTGGCGCACCCAATATCTCTTCAAGACTTCCTCGTCAATTTAAATACTCAAGGTTTAATGGCTTCAGCGGCTTTGATTACCCCGAAATAAATAACTTTCCCATTTATGTCGGCCATTAAACGGACGGAAAAACAAATGTTGCGTTGTTTTAGATGCCATTTAATTGAACCCTAGAAGAAACGGAATTCAAAATAAATTCTAATTCCACTAGTAAATGCTGTGCAAGAACGAGTCAAAACTTGGGAATGACTGATTAGAATATTCTGCAAAATTTTCCTAATTTATATGTAGTACAAATTTCGGCTGTAATTAGTAATTTTGGGCATCCAAAAAATTCTTCTGTCTTTGGCCATTCATTTTGGACATGAAAATTGGATTTTTGGAGAGAAAAGGGGAACACGTGATTTTCCAAGGCCAGATAAATGGGTTTGTTTATGCCAGAGCCAGGAGGAAAGGAGGTGAAGAAGGGGGAATCTCAAGAAATTGAAAAATAGATTTCTTAAGATGACAATTGGTAATAAGAAAATTGATGGCCATAAAAACAAGGCTTTTTATAATCCTTCAAAAAATCGATTGAAGTGTATAAACGAGATTTTTGGAAATAAAAAATTTTCGTTAATGATCAACGTTAACAAATATTTTTTAATTTAACGCGGCTGTCTCATGAAATGGACAATCTTTCTGCCAAGTTTCATCAAAATGCGTCTAGCAAATTTAACAAAAATCGCGAAACCCCCGAAATTTCCACATCCTCTCCTTTCGTAAACAAGAAACAAATACTAGTAAAGTCTCGGCCAAAACAACGATCGGACTTACCCAATAAAACCCATGTGCCCTTCTTCCCGTTGTATTTCCCTTTTCCGGCCTCATTAGAACCGGCCGTTTCTATTTACACAACCCTATCAAAAGTTGAAAACAGGCCCCCTCTTTATAACGTCGCTCTTTATAAACGACGTTTCAAACTTTTTTTGGCCCAAAAACAAACCCCCAGCGAAGAACGGGCCAAAACAAAAACACTCACAAACAAAGCTGGGTGCCCCGAGAACAGGCAGGGGACAGCTGTCCCCTCGGTCGATTTCAAACGTCCCCCCGGCCCCAGGGACACATAAATCTGCGCACTTTTCGCAAAAAAGAATGGCCAAACTCGTCATGTACAGGGCCTTGTTCATGACATTTGGGGGGAAATTGAGGCGAATGCAGAAGTAATTTGGAATTAATGGAGAAAAGGGGGCTTAAGTTGACAACAATGGGAGTGATAAAAAAACTTCTACTTTTTGCTCTTTCCATAGACGGTAAGAAACTTTAAGGTAACTCTTTCTCTAAAGTTTTTACCGGTTTTTGGACGAAATTGGAGATCTCCAAATTTTTACCTACTAAATCTTTATTTTCTATTTTTTCCGCAAGCTATCGAAAAATTAACCCCATTTTTCCCTCCCTTAAATACCCCACTAATAACCCTCTCTTCCATAACCCAAATCCCGAAAAATTACCGCTGGCCAAGCGACGCTCAGCCCTCGAAAGCCGGCTAGATATGCCAAAGAGAACCCAAAGAAATCTCATTTTGGGGAAAGTCTTGGGAATGGGTGCGCACCAAATTAAATATAAAAGGCTTTGGAACGCCACAAATTTAATATTCATTTAAATCCAAAGTGTCAGCGGGTTAAAATACGGGGTTTAGAGACATAAAAGACCCTCTACTTTAGTATCAGCAATTTATTAATGGCAAAAGTGGCCATAAATTTCTTGCCAGTCTTCTGGGTGGGCTTATATAAATTTGAAAGTCTCACGGTCATGATGAATATAATCTTAAGCCATTTACAGAGAATCCAAATTAAGCGAAATTGACCACTTTTTGTGGTCATTCTTCTCCTTATAATAGAAGCCGTGTTTATCTTGAAAGAATGCCACGCATTTGGCACATCATCTCCGCGAGTCACATTTATGACAACTGTGGCCTCATGATGTATCCAAAAACAATAGATAAGATAATCTACTGTGCTTAGGGTCGAGAAAAGCCAATTTTGTTTGCGAAAAAAAAGTGTTCAACCGTCTTTCCTTGCCCGAAAAAACATTTCTTGAGGGAAGTCGGAGTAAGTATCAAAATAAAATTTTATGGCACTAGTCCCATAAACAATATATTGGAGTCCTTTCCTCGAGAATTTTCGGAGGCCTTTCTAAAAATATTTTGCTATTTTTGAGTGTAACGTATTATTATTTTCGAAAAGCCAGGATTTTGAAAAAATGGCAAGCCAAAAATCAAGTCTGTTATAATGGAGCTGTCCAAAATGTAGATCGATCTTTATGACATCGTAAACAACCCCTGTTACGGCCTTAGTTGGAGCAGAACAAAGAGGGATAGGTAGCGGATTAAATGGCGATATTTCAGATGTCCTTTTTGTAACGGGATGGTGAATATTGAAGGGGGGATTTGAGGGGGATATAACGCTTAATACCGCTGAATGCAACGCTATTTAATCTCAGCGCTTCGTTTTTATTTTTGGTTTTGTTTTGAGGTATTTGAAGAGGAAAAAGTATAAAAAACAAAAAAAAAAGTATTCAAAAATTATCAAAGCTTCTAAAAAACAATTTTTGATGATCCCTGCAAAGGTCGGCCAGAATTAGCTCCTCTACAATGTAATATTCGCTTTCCAAAATCCTTTTCAACATGATCTCCGTCGTTATGGCGACCCTGAGGTTGTTTACCCATTTGGACGTGAAATCCGAGTTCTCTGCGCACTCCGATTTTATGTATTCAAATAAATGCGAGATTTTTACGCGAGGTCAAATTAAATACGACGCTGGTGAGAGCGAAATTTGTGAATTTACGCCTTTCTGCTGCAGTGAAACAATGCGCCCATAATGGGAGTGACAGGCGGCGAGTTCGGACTGTGCATAATGGGCGGATGAATAGGACCTTTGTATAGGAATGGGCGGGAGGAGAAGTAATTTGGGATGGGTTAAGAAAGGTGTGACAAGAAGCTTCAAAATCGAATTTGAAGAGGAGTTAGGGCAAAAAACAAAATTTTCAAAATTTGTTTTTAGTCATCAAAATTCAAGAGTCATTATGTTGATCCAAAAACGGAAAAGGCGTTCATAATAAAAAATTGAGATTAGTATCTTATAATACATAAGGATTTTTAGATTTCTCTATACGAACACTTGTCAAAAGAATCTGGGCATCGCGCCTCAGGCATATAATAAATGCCCGTAAAAAATCCGCCATCCTTTTTAATATGCTATACTTTCACTTCGCTATTTACAAAAACAGCAAAACAAGAATCGTCACCATAACAACCCATGCCTAACATCATCACAAACAACAACACTTTTCGAACTCGGATTCCTCAAACACCTGACTGAAATTCGAGAATCTTAGAAAAGTTCGTTTTCCTGCTTTTTTCGAAACAATTGGCAGCCTTGATCCGCCCCCTTTTCGCTCATGATTAATGGCTTGGGCGAGTGCCAGCGGGAATTAGGACAAAAGAAAAAAGAGGGCGGTGTAAAATCAGTTGTTCCCGATAATTGATTTGTTGCCAAAAGAGTGATATCATTTGGCCAGAAATATAAAAAGATCTGATTCATTTACCGACTTTTGGCGGTAATATTTCATGAGGCAAGAAGGCGAGATAAAAGAGGTAACAATAGTAAAAAAAGAGATGTTTGGAGGTGATAAATTGGGGGATGCTGATGCAAATCGTCTTGATCCACGAGCAGATTTCTAATCTTCTGATGAAATCAAACATTTGATACAAAGAAGGATCATAAATAACTAAAGCAGTCGTTTAAAAGTTCAGAAAAGAAAAACAAGTAGAGCACCTACATTTTCATGAAGCTTGGCTCAGATTAAGATTACAGATTGCCTAAAGAAAACAGAAGATTTTGAAATTATCTGTCGAAAACTCCTATTGAAATCGATAGCCATGAGGCCCCTCATTCTCAACTCATATTTTTATTAGTACGTGTTTCGCGTGTGAAATTGAGGAAGTTCGCAAAAAAAGTTTGTTTGTGGGATCTCCTCAGCGTCAAGGTCAGATTTTGGTTGAGAGTAAAAGGCCGAAATTTGAGAACAAAAGGGAGGAAAACAGCCACAAAGTCTGTCAAAAACTTTACGAATTTACACTCAAGTAAACAAAGTAATTAAGTTCTCTTGGGGAGGAATCTATTAATTTACATGTAACTTTAATTAGGGGCATTATTTTTTGTGGTCTTAAAAAGTTTTTGGAGAGAATTACCGAGTAATTGGGCTGTAAAACGGAGATAAAAAAATTTTCAATTTCCCAAATCTTCAAACAAATGAAAAACCATAGTCTCGTATTTTACCCTCAGAAAATCCAATAAATCAAAAAAAGTGCTAATAAGCTTCGAGGATGTTCTCAAAAATGTTCCTTTCAATTAACATTTGGCGTTGACTTTTCACCTCTATTTTAAGGTCACAAGAAGCGTTGAACTGTGAAAAACTTGGTAAATAAGTAACTCAAAAACGAGAGAAAGGCAACATTCAGTGACAAAAAAAGGCGACGTAAACGTGGTAAGGAGCTTCTTGTAGATTGAGGGTAATCACATCAATTGGTTTAAAAAATGTGAGAAAATGAAAAAAAGATTTTTGAATTTTTGACTTTCTGAAAAAAAACGTTTAACAAAAATACACAAGCACCTGTATTGCACATATTTTAATCCCGAAAAATTGGCAAAAGCGTCGCAGGCATTTCCGACATTTTCAGACAATTTTTTGGCAAGAGATTGCGTAAAATGGGAGGAAAGGAGGAAAGTTTGGACAATATTATCATGGAAAAACAATATTTTTATGGAAAATTTTTTTACACTCAATTTAGAAAGTAAGCTGAATTTTCACTCCTAGAAATCGCAGAGATCCAATTTTTCGTTTTTTTGTCATAAAAATTTCGATCGTTTCCGCACAGCACGAGGCAAGAAATAACTGATACTTTTTTTACAATTGTATGGTTCTAATCTTAGCCTTGCCAAGCTTAATCAAAATCTAAGAAATGCATTATGAACAACTCCCCTGTCAAAAGAATGACTCCAAAAATATTATACTTATATGAATAGAAATGTTGCTCCCAACAAATTTTGATAACCGACGTACCATAAGTCAAACCATTTGTAGTATTATATTATACAGGGACTTTCAATTTGTATTCGACCCAGCCCAAATCGGCTTTTCCATCGCCCGAAAGTCCGTCTCCATAACAACGCTGCATCGTATTGTCAGCCGGCTCATTTATATTTTTAGAACAATGTAAAAAGAGCGAAAGTGCGGGCACGGCTTTTTGTAAAAACTCCCGGCCCATGAAATGGCCTCATAAATCTCACTTTTTACAGCATCACAAGTACTGGCCAAGGCGTTCGAAAATATCCATGACGGTTGTTCGGAGGAGAGGAGAAGTTATTAATGGGAGGTAATTCAACTGCCAAGCTAGTATAATATTTGGATTATGAAACTTGAGAGGATGCAGAATGAGTCATGGAGATAATGCTAAGGGCTGTTGGACAACTTATCGAAAAGATTCAAAATGTATACTAGCAAAAAAACGAAAGAAAGGCATGATGTTTTACACTCGATTTCCTCCATGATAAGATTTTTGAATATAACAGCTGTTGCTGTAAAACAAAAAATGTATTTTTCTGTATTTCACGTGTTACTTCAGTATACCAAGCACGCAAAATTTTTATTTTTTTTTGCCCGCCTGGATGATATTCCCCAGGTAGAAAATCTCAAATTTTATTAATTTTTGAATTGTCATTCTCCTTGTTTGTCATTTACCCAATACTAAGTATCATTTAATTCCCCTCCGTTTAATTTTGGTTGGTTTACGTTTGCTGAATAAGATGCGTAATCATCATAAGGAACAGTTGGTTTCCGCATGCCCTCTAACCTTATAAAAAACAAATGGTTACCTGTAAAAAATGGGAATAAAAAGGCAAAAGCATAAAAGTGTTTTCCTTCCCGAACTCTCTTCACTTCAATCTTTCAAAGATGCTCCAAGTTTCCTTGATTCTACTCTTGATTTTGGCGATAAACGCTCAGGATGTGACCCATTATCAGCATGTTCGCGCCGAAGTTCATGAAAATGGTGGACCCGGTGTAGTAAATACCCCTGCTGGGACAGACCGTAAGTTGTCGGAATAATTAGTTTTGCGTAGGATGAGTCAACTGAGGACTCAAAAGCTCCCCGGATTTAAAGAGATAAACGCAAAATTTTACATGCAAAAATTCGCACAGCGAGCCTTTGATTTTTACGAAAAACTTCTGCAAAGCGCGAGCTACAAGTCTTGAAAAGGTCTTTAAAAATTTTTAAATTTACCAAATTTCTTCAAAATCTAAACGTAGAATTTGTAGTACTCCCGTATGATCCAAGTTTTGTAAAAACCGTCCTGAATTTTCAGAACGAACCTCACAGTCCGCTGTAATCGGTGGGCCCTCTTCTTCAGTTTCTGGTCCTCCCGCTCCTTACTTCGTCTTCAGATCCCTCCGCGAACTCCTTGATGACATGGAAGCTAACTTCAGCAACTTCAAAGTCAAACTCCCCACCTTGTCAATGTCCCCTTCAAATTACCCATCTTCAGTTTCTATTGTTCATCCAAAGTTTGCGATGCAAATCCCTACAGCCAGTCAGAAGTGCGATCGAATTTCGACTATTGATTCGTTGAAATTCGAATGCCATGTTGCCGACTTTACTCCGGAAGAAATCCATGTCAAATTGAATGGAGAAACCTTGAAGTTGTCGGGATATCATGAACAACCAATCGATGGGGGAGTGAGGAAAATTATCTTTGAAGAAAGCGTTCTAGTCCCGGCCAAGGACTACAATTTGGACGACATTAAGAGTTTCATCGACGAGAGCAATGTCCTCAATGTGATTGTGCCAAAAAAGAAGTTGGAGAAGTCCGGAAAAGTCAGAGAAATTGCAGTGCAAAGAAATTGATTATCAAAGGTTTAGAATACGCATCTGGTTGTAAGAATTTGTGTACAGGGTCTTACAAAAAAACGTAAAGGAAGTCAGAGGCTATAACTTCAGGCTGAGGCGGCGTAGAGACTTCATTTATTGTTGAGTAACCCAATTTGTTGCATAATTTGCAACGTGTTTAATAATTTCCTTCTCGTTTTTTTGACATTAACTCCATCGAAAACCAAAAAAAATCCAAAATTTCTCGATGACTTCCAGTCGAAAAAGCACTTCTTGTCGGGGTAAGAACGCTTCTACTTCAAAAAGTCGTACCGACCTCAGTTTGCACTTTCAAATCTTGTTACAGAGTAGCCAAAAAACAGTCCGGCTTAAAAAACATGTATTCCAAAAATGAACTCTCTGCGCCGCCTCCGCCTGAGGTTTATAGCCTCTGACATCCACGGTTTTTGAAAAACCTTGCGTATGTATTGTATTTTTCGTGTGATATGTAGTTGCTTTAGAAATATGGTTCATATTTATAGTCATTATGATTACATCGCTAGCTGCTTTGACTTTGTACACTTCAATAAAACTTTTAACTTTACTTGAGGGTTTAATTTCCTTCGTTACAAAAAACTTCTGAACGCCGCTTTCTATCCGTTCGAACGCTCACTTAATCCATTTCCGACCTCCACCTGCCTGACCAAATCATGTCGTATTCATATCTCCTCTCAATCTCCTCAACCAACGCCCCATCGCTCTTCTTTTTGCTGTAACATCCGTTCTCGGCATGTTCTTAACACTTGATTAACACGACCTTATTCTGACCCTTCCTCTCTTTTACCTGTGCCGTCACGAAGGAGATCGGAGAAAGGAAATCAAAGAAAAATGGTTTTTCGAAGGACTAATCGGCTTTGTTTGGCTTTCGAAAAAAGAAAAAAAGGCGACTTCGGTTGCGTACTTTCGCTCCATTCAGTCCCCAAAACCTTATAGCACTTGAAGTCGGGTTGAAGAGGTGGTGGGGGTGATTTGACTCCGGTTAAGTTGCAGACAGAAGAAAGGCATCGGAATATTATTTGACCGTTTCTTTGTTTATCCACTCGTGGAGTGCGTAATTTGTTGCGCAAGGCCTGAAGATGGCGTGGTTTGCTTTGAAATAGGAGTTTGTCTTTTGAATTTCAAGCCGCTGACCTTTGACTTCCGAAGGTTTGGCTTTTGAGGTCATGGAAGAGGGAATGACCGGTAATCAGCTTAGTTTATTATATGCTGCGGGGAGTAAAGAAAGTCATAAAAGTTTAGTTATAATTTTGATTCAATTCGCTTGGTGGAAGACTTCTTAGATCCCATGCAAGCATTTTCTGGGCCTTGTACTCATATTAGCCCCCCAAAAAAAATTAAGGCTTTATAGTCCCAGCTGTCACACTTAGAGCACCCCTTGAAAGAGTATTGGTAAACTTCGTGCCATACTTTTGCTTTAGTCAGCTTATTTACAATTTGTTTCTTTGACTTTTGGATGACATTTGATACCCCGGCTTTTTATGGATATTTAGCAAAGAACGGCCGCCCATGCCGGTGTGGATCTCATTCTAGGAAGTGTTAGGCTTCTGATTCTAGGCTGCATCTATTTTACTATCTTTCTCCAGCCAACCTTCGGACGTACAGGTAAATTTTAACTTGTTAGGGTTTAATCGAACGGAAAGCAATTATTCGCAATAGTGGACTCCATTCTGCCTGATCTCCTTTCACTTTCCATGCGTTTTTTGCTGCCGATCGGTTCAAAATCTAGCTGATTCCCAAGATAGTCATGGATTAGTCCTCCAAACTTTCTTTTTTGTCCATTTTTTGTTTTGAATGCCCACTTCGCTTTGTATAACTTCCTTTTCTTATGCAAAACGTATTATTCTCTTTGTAAAATCGTCGCCATTCCAAATTAAGTTCTTCAAATAAAAAACCCCCATATTCGGGCAGAAAAAACAGCAGGACTACATACCGAATTCCTTTGGCCTCCTCCGTCGGTCTTCTTCGCCTTCTTCTCCCCTTTTTTCTATTGTAATTCGAGAGAGCGACAAAACAGATCACAAAAATGGAAGAAACATTCGCATTTCGTTTTAGTCCCGAAGCTGTCGGATTCCTCTTGTAGTCTGAGGCAACGGCGTTCCGCCTCCGGCCGTTGGGACTGCACACTCAGCCAGTGGCTGACCAATGTGTTGGACAGGATGAGTCGCTACCTTCGAGATCACATCCGTCTCGACGAAACGCACAATGAGATCTTTGTGCTCCTCGTAATGATTGCAATGGTTTTGGCGTTGATTTGTCTGTTAATTGTGTGCAATTGCCTTCTTCATTGCCATTGTCCGAGCTTCAGGAAAAAAAGAAAAGAGAAGCTGCGTTTCGAATGTGAAGACGATTACTTCGAACATGTAAATCGATTACTCGCCAGACATCATGATATCGAAGAAAGACGAAAGGAAGAGCTGGAAAGGCTCAAGGATGCGGACGGAGTAAGTTTTTTTTTATTATCTACTTGATAGCTATATCCTATTTTAGTTTGAATCGTACCTTCCGCTAATTCCTCGATCCCTCCCGGGCAGTAGAACAGCTTCGCCGGCACGGAGAAGGGCCCGCCATAATTCTGCAAGCTCAACACCTGCCAGAAGAGAGTTAAAAGAGGATTTGGAGCAATTTAAGGTCGATCATCGAGTGCAAATTAAAGCTCCAGCATCTCCAAAAACTGAGCCAGAGCTCTCTCCAAAGTCGGTAATTGTTCGACGGCCTTCGCCAGCTCTTACGCAAGTCAGTAGAGCAGTATCCACGACTAATGTTACGGACGCGCAGACTCAAACACTGTAGGTCGCCTGAATAATATAATTCTTGATTTCCTCTCTCTAAGCGCCGTTTATAAAAATTCTGTGTTAAAAACGCATTTTACTTTCAGAGTGCCCTTGATTGTGCTAAAACGACCACCCAAACGGATCGAAACTACCGTATGAATTTCATTTACACTTTCTCAAACTGCAATTTACCGCCAAATGACTTTCATCTTCTCACAACGGGTCGCCAGCTTTATAAAGATTATAAAAATAATATTGCTACCTCAGGCATAATGCATTTAGAGCAATAAAAAGTTCGATTTTTTATTTCGCCGCTCTTTGATTTGAGTCTCACCACGAAAACTTTTAGGTGTCAGAAATGGCAAGAAGAAAATTTATTTTGCAATTTTTGATAACGTTTTTTGTAAGTGCGCTTTTTTATTGCATGTCAAAATGTCAGTGTACTTTGTGCACTGCAACATTTGCGGAACGATGCCATCATCTAAAATTTCTTATTTTGTTGCTTCTTGTGGTCATATTGCTTGTCAGGCATGTGTAGGAAAGGGTAAGTTGGTTTTTGTGGCGCAAGCAATGAAATTTCTGAACTTGCAAGATCTCATAACTTAGACCTTTTAATTCAGGATTATTGAATGTGTGTTACATCTGTAAGAAGAGCGGTAAGATCACTCGATTGACCCCGAAGATGGACGATAAAGTAAGATTTTTTTTGCTTCGTTTTTGCTTTTTTAGGTAACAACCCGGAACTACCTTTATTTTAGATCAAAAGATTCTTTACGGATCCAACTCAAATGCTGCAACAATTAATCTCCGATGCAACTTCTGCTTCGGCCAAGAAAAAAGCCCGAGATTCTCGATTAAACCACGACAACAAGAGTTTGATGTGTGAGATAGATCGACTGAAGGCTGAATTAGCTCAGAAAGAGGCCCAAATTGAGCAGATGAAAACGAGACCAACCATGGTCGACATTTCCATGGAGTCCAGGAAGGATAATTCCTTTTTGGTGGCACCGGAAGGTCCAATGCAGACTCCTGTCAAGCGATTGGAGGGTTTCTCGGAGCAAAATTCGGGTGATCGAAGCTTGAAGAGAACGCTGACACAAGTTACTCCGGTTACGCCGAGGAATAAAGGATTGCCCGAAGACTCGAACGTTTCCAATCACTCGGTCAAGTCGAATGTCTCGAGACAATCGGCGAACAGTTCCGGATCTTCTGGCATCGATCTGCGATTTGGACCCAGCAAGAAAAAGGTGAGTTGATTGGATAAGAGTGTTTATTTGAAGGAATTCTCGGTATTACACTTGCTATTTGTGGTTATATGTTTTTGGCTTTTTTGTCGGAAAAGCTTTGCCAAAAGACGTCGGCCAATTGCATGTTACTTCTGTTTGAACTGTCTTTATCCAATTTTATATGTTTTTAGCCCAAAATGACGTTAGCCCAGCTCCTCTCCGCTTCAGCAGCCGATAAACAAATGAGTGTCACAACAGCATCCCCGGCAGTCAAGACACCACTAGATGTACCTCATAATCTTTGAAGTTTCTAATCGCGCGCCCGTTTACATTGTAAATCAGTTTTTCATAGCTTTGTTTTCCCCTTGATGTTACAGTAGTTATTTGTTAGTTTGTTTGTTATTTCCTTGAAGAAATAAATTGTTTGTTATCGAGTTGACGTAAAGTTGTGTCATATTGAGTCAGGGGGTCCGCTATCTTCGATCGAATCGAAAATTTGAATGAACTTTATAAGCGGCCCAACCGAAAATGAGGAAGAATTGGTTATTCTGGCCAGTCAAATACGGTTGAATTGGTCGTGTTTTGACTGGAGGACTCATCAACTGATTTCTACTGACTTCGACTCATACTGACTGGAATCATACCACTGTAAGTTGGGTTCGATATTTTTTTCTTATTGCTTTAGGTACTTGATGACATTTTAATTGATTCTTGGGTAACATAAGATCAAAATTAAGATGATGATATTTGATATTAAACATGGTTCATTATCACGTATTTTACAAGATGATTGAACTACATCCTTCTTAGATGCAAAAATTACAAAATTATTCTTGTTCATAGCCAATTTCAGTACTGATGACTTTCAATGAAGAGGTCTCGGATGTCCATTACTTTCATGGCGCACTCCCGGACGATGACGCCGACAAGATGTTGGTCAATGAAGGGGACTTTCTGATCCAATGCCGTCCTTCTCAAGACGGTCGTCTGATCTTGGCTGTTCGAAAGAAGGAGGTCTTTCGATTCCATCTGGATAGAATCAAGAACAACGCGGTCCGCCTGATGGTAAGCCCATTTACTCGTAGTGTGGGTGTTTATGTGATATGGAGCAACACCTCTGAAACCTGATTTTTGAAAATTTTTTGGTTACGGTAGTGTGGGACAAAACTCTAAATATCGGCCCCATTGTCGTCAAACCAGGCCTTGAGATTTACCCCGGCCTTTTCTAGGAGGCCCTTCATGATGATGGTTTCCTTCAGAATAAGCAATTTCCCACCATCAAAGACGCCGTTGCCCATTTCCAGAAGAATCAGCTGGATCTGAATGGAGACGGAGTCGTGCTTCGTCGTCCCGTGCCCAAAAGCAAATGGTCCATCACTCATCGGGACGTGAGGATGCGGTACAAGGTTAGTGAGACGATTGTTCATTATGGTTCGACATCAAACTTGATTACACCTGATGATTTTGATGTCGAGTGTAATATAATTGTTATTGTGAAATAATATGGCATGACTTCAGATTGGAAGCGGGGCCTATGGCACTGTGTATCAGGGATATCTGACGATTCGGGACAAGGGTCAGACCAGGAAGATCAAGGTCGCCACAAAACGTCTGGATTCGGTGGGAAAGGATGAACAAGGTCTAATTGAGATGATGAAAGAGGCACGAGTGATGCAGATGGTAATTGTCGGATGTTTTGGGTCTTTTACAATTTTTTGAACGTGCTTTATGTGAACTCTTTTCAGTATGAGCACGTGAATATCGTCAAATTCTATGGGTTTGTGATCGACAGGACTCCGTATCTACTGGTCATGGAGCTGTGTCAAGTGAGCTTGGACTCTAAATTTTTCTTTAGCTTCGCAGAAGCTAGTATTTACACGAGTATCAGTAACTTCAATACATGATTTTAGGATGGATCTGTGGAAGATCTGCTGAGAAAAAAAGGATCGGCCGTTTCCGTCGCCCGCCGAGTGGATTTGGCCACTCAAGCGGCCAGAGGAATGGAGTATCTTCATATGAAGAGGTGCATCCATCGAGACATTGCCACTCGCAACTGTCTCCTCAGCGGTGATACTCTCAAGTTGGCGGATTTTGGCATGTGCAGAGCCACCAGCATCTACAAGGTGGACCTCAGCAAGCCCCAAAATGTCAGATGGCTGGCGCCCGAGGTCTGGAGAACGGGAGAGACCAAATTCTGCACTGATGTGTACGCTTTCGGCATCATGATCTGGGAACTCTTTGTGTGCCCATATCGTTCTCCGTATTCCAGTTGGAAGGCGATTACGGTAAAGGAGCAGGTCGTGAATGGGTACAGAATGAGCACCCCTGATTTGATGCCTGATTCCATGGCCACCATCATGAAACAGGCCTGGGCTCATAATCCAAACACCCGTCCGACTGCCGGTGAGCTCAGACAAATGTTGGAGGACGTGAACAAGGTAAAGGAAGATACTTTTCGTTAATTTAGCGAGCCCAGTCTAGGAAAATGCACAAAGATGACAAGTGTTTTTCAGGATTACAACTCCTCTATGGACGCCTCAGCCAATTCCGAGGATACCAAAGAGGCCAACTTAACTCTGCGCACCGCCAATAGCGTGGAAAACAGTGCCAATTGCGCCACAGCCCGAACCCCTGCCAGAACACCGCCAAGAAGCGCTAGAAGAGGATAAAATACCCGCCAATTCGAGTACAATCATCCTAGTCCCAACGAACGAGATCTCTTTTCTTAAAAAATAAAAAACTGGACACTTAAATTAACCGGAATGCTGTTAACCAAAAAAGGGAAAACTAGGCTTTTCGATTCTCTAATCGTCTGTTTTCACAATAGATGAGTCCGGGATTTCCAGTTTCTCATTAGTAATATTTCCCGTAATACAGAGAAGATTCCTCAGAGGTGAACAGGAAGTACGCTTCAGATGAAAGTATAATAATAAACAAACAAGCACCCCGAATTCAGTCAATATGCAAACGACTGCAGTGACGGCGACGAGATCCACATTGCTGATAGGACAGATTCGACGTGACCGCTAAGCGAATGAAAACTGGTTTGGTGTAAGAACCTCAAGCAATGCGTTAATTGACTCTCGAATCGAGGATGAGTAACAGACTCTACTGGCTACCTGGGACCTCTAAAGTTCCAGGACTTGTGTTGATCTTAACATTTTCGGTTATAAGTTGCAAGTTGGGGACGTTAAACTGGTCACAAAAGTATTTTGACGGCAATGATATCAGTCATGTCATGGAAAATCTGAAAAATAGGACGTTGATGACTAAAGATGAGTGGAGTGGTTACTGTATGGCGAATCGAGGTGTTTGCGCGGAGAGGTTTGTCAAAATGAACGAAGCTTTCGTCCGTAAAATTGTTGTAAGTAGAGTGCTGTAAGTCGTTTTGACGCACTACGGTAAAATAGACTACTGAACGGTGTTCTTTATTCTACCACACTAATAATTCAGGTAATTTAGATTGCCAAAGACTATAAAATGATGAATTGCATTATGCCCAAGTGCATGAGTACAATTACTACGATGATTTATGCGTATTTAACGGATCCAGCGGCTTACAAACGGTTTGATTGGAATAACAGCCGCGGAATAAGGTAAAATACGGTCCCAAGGAGACCCATGCTCTTTCTATTTTCCAGTGCAACGCACCATGTCAACGATTTTGACAGTTTATACACTTTTCAACACAATTTAAGAGTGACCAACGAAGATCTCAAGGGGTGGAGTATGAATGTGGCTATAAGAGATCCGCTGGATCGATTTACCAGTGCTTGGGTTAACAAGTGCATAGAGTAGGTCATGAGTGACTCAGTAGTCGTATATGTTTATAGAGAACGGACCGAATTGGAGAGAGATAGTATACTTTATGGAGGAGGAGAGCTCTGTTATGGGTGTGGAGAAGACTTGGAATGCTTCCTTAAAGAACAATATAAACGAGCAATGCTATATACAAAAGGAGGAATGACTCTGTTGTCGTATGAAGATCAACACACATTTCCTCAGAATTGGTAAGCAGAGTACTGTAAAAACATTATGGAAAAACATTATTTTTACAGTAATGAAACATGGCTAATATCTCATAAATTTCTACCTCCTCGTCATTTCAGGTTCTGCGATTTTGAACACCACCTCAGCGACTACAATGTAATCAAGCACACATCAAACCGAAAAGGAAAGGAGGCCTTTCATAAGTGGTTTAGGATAATGTTGACGGCCAGAAAAGTCCCTCAAGAGAAGATAGATTTTATCTACAAACACATTCTAACTCCACTTAATGCTAAGAAGACTAAACTCCGAGATCGACGACATGAGATTGTTAAACAACGAGCTGAAGATGCAAAATCTCGGCTATTACGAGACGAGACCCTATACAATATTTTCATGGCTATGTTTATCCATGACTACATCATATTCGACTACGAGATTCCACAGAAAATATCTTAATACTGTGTGATTCATGATACCATAGCGTAAGAAGTTAATAAACGGGTAAACCTTGAGAAAAACGACGATATTATCCATGCCAGCGGGTGATGGTCTTCAACAGATCGCGCTTTTTACGTAAAATCTCCTATGCGACCAGCGATTACAATCGCGATTTTGCGAGGTAAATAAAATTCTTTCATAAAAAAGACGGCTTGATTTTACGTTTTCTTAGCTTATTTTGGTGCCTTGTATAATATAAATATAACTTGAATTGTACATTACTTGATTTTCCGCGAGGGCTCGCTTTTTTTAAATTTTAAAAATTCGCTGCTCGGATTTGACATAATTATCATGACTTCCATCACTCCATAATTCATTGCGCATAATCCGGTTTCCGAAATCTTTTAAACCGCAAGACACATGCAGAAATCGAATATTTCCTTATAAAAAGTTTCGTTTATTATTACATCGAATTGTTGAAAACAAAGTTTTAATGTTTGTCATGAGTAAAATAATGCATCTTCTCACTGATAACGTCCATCAAAAAACTTCCTCCCGGTCCCGATGATCTCACTTTTCTTCCGTTTCCAACTGTTGGCCTCCGAAAAGGCCAAATTAATGGGCAAACAACGATAAATCTAAAACTATTTGTCACATAAATCGCGGGCGAGGTCCATTCCTCATTCTCGAGGCGGGTTCCCACTCTTCTCGACCTCCAAACAGTGACCGGGAGCTTTCTTTTGATGAATCACGGACATTCTCTTCTTCGGGGAAACACTTGACTCGTTCGGGACGAGTCTGACGCGCATCTCGGATCTTTTTTGTAGAACTCTTTTGTAGACGGCAGATGACTCGACCGGTCCCTGTGGGCTCCAGAATGGACGTGGATCAAGACATTCGAGCGATCAAGGCCAGAATAAGAACAGAAACCCTTCATCGATATCTGGCACCTTATATTAATGCTGTAAGTTGACTTTTAGGATGAGTAATACTGTTTTTCGTTTAGGTTCTGCAATTAAAACATGGTTTCCAACCGAGTGGATCGAAGGAAGTCAGTGCCAAGCAGTTACTACATGCAGTTCAGACAAAAACAGAATTTTTATTGAAGCATACAGATCAACTGATCGAGAAGAAGGCCAAACACATCACAAAAGAGTCGGCTCAAGACCTTGACAATGCTCTGAAAGGAGTTGAAACTACAGGTTTGTTATTAAAAATTTTTTTGTTCTGTATTTAGGAAGAAATTATATTATTTATGTTTCAGCCAACGATGTTCTTAAAGTCGGGCAGGTCTTTGCAGAAGACACAAGTCAAATTGAAGTCCGTCGACAGTTGGTTGCTGTTGCAGAAGATTTTATAAAAGCGTTAGCTGAACTTCTCCTTGCTGCGGACTTGGTGGAAGTTAATAATGTCAAAGAAAGGGTTAATACCGTAAGTAGTTTTTATTTCGACCTCAGAATTTAGGTAAAATTCTGAATCTTTATGCTGCTGATTAATTTGAAGGCTGACTGACACGATTTCAGGTCTATCTTCGGCTTGAAAATGCTCAGAAAGCCCCAACAAAGGAGACATTTATCCAAACGACCAAGAAATTGGAAGTGGATATCGATGATTTGATCGAGGTAACTCGCCGAAGACTTGAGAAATCTCGTGATCAAGATGACCGGGACAATCTCCAGGCTGCATTGCATCTCGTCAAGAGAAGTGTTCCCATTATGGTGACCTCTTCATTAGCTTCTTTCACGAACAAGAATTCGGCCGAAATCGAGGAAAATAAGAAATTTGCCTTCGGAAATCTGCAATCTGGACTTGAAGGGATTGTGGCAGTTTTGAACGGACAAACTCCGAATAGAAGAGCCGGTCTGAGCTTGGGAGCAAATTTGGATCAACTTATTGATGGGTTGGAGACGTTCAGAGTGAGTTTTATACCTAAAATAATATAGTTTTTGTCATTTTTAGTTTCTTAGATAATATTTTTTCAAGATTTTATACCTTTTTTAGCATATTAATTTTTCTGTTGTTACCTAAAATAGTGTATTTTTGTCTTCCAGGCTAGTGTGGTCATCGATCCCAACCAGTATCGCAAGCATGAGCATCGCAAAAAGCTCGAAGAACTCCTCGAACGTATTGTGGTGATGTTGGCCGACGTTGCCGATCAACCAATGACTCGTCCAAAACGTCGTCAAGACATTGTACAAGGTGCGAATAACCTTCGTCAAGCTCTTCAAGACCTCCTCACTGAATATGAAAAGTATCGACAAGGCGATTCCACCGAAGATTTGGACATGGCCTCAGTTCATTTGGATCACAATCTCAAGGATCTACGGAGACATTTGAGAAGAGCGATTGTTGACCAAGTGTCTGATACTTTCAGCACTCTGGACACTCCTCTGCAATTTCTGATTGATTCAGCATTGAATGGCCGTAGAGAAGAGACTATTGACAACGCGGAGATCTTCAAAGTACATTCGGAAAACATGGCCACAGTCGCGGAATTGGTTTGCAAAATGTCCCCAGATCCAGAAGGCGTGGGAATGCTGAAATACTCGGCGTTTTTGCTCAGAGATGTGACTCCGCAAGTGATAAACGCCGCCATATTGGTCTCGTTAAAGCCGAATCGAACCGCCGACGATCCGGCCGTCCAGAATCTCCATCAATTCAAGGATTTATGGAGAGAAAGAGCTCATGCTCTAAAAACGGCGATGGATTCCTTGATTGCGATGGATGACATGTTGGCAGTTACTGAGCAGCACATCATTGATGACATGAATAATGGATTTGGGGTGAGTTTAGATTTTTTGGATTTCATTTTTCCCTTTAGGCCATCGAAAGAGTGGATGCGGAGTATTTGGATCGAGTGGTCGGAACTATAAGAGGAAGATGCATTAGGGTGACGGATATGGTCGATTCAGCCTTGGAAGAGCTTCCAATCACCACATTTACTGAGAATCTTGGAAAAGCAACCACTCAGTTGAGAAAGGGTAAGATTTTTTGTAAAAATTGCTTTGATGACAAAATTTTTAGTGATGCCGGCATTCGAGGAAGACGCATCCGCTCTGGTGGCCCGAGTAGCCAATATGGAGGCAAATGACTCGGATGAAAAAGAAAAATGCGTCGATGAATTGATCTCGGCGTGCGATCTGGTACATGGAGCTGTGGTAAATATAAGACATGCTTTGTTGTTGAATAGAAACCCTGAGGATGTTGATTCTGACAATGAGTATGAAGAAGGTAGGTCGATTTTAATTTTGGATTAATTTTTGTGTTAAGATGGAGGAACTACGGCCGTCGGAGATCAAAGAAGTCAAGTGTCGGACGGAGACGCCGAAAATCAACAAAGAATCATGCGCCATCTCCCCGAGGAGACCAAACGTGAAATCAAGAAGCACTTGTCGGTCTATAAAATGGTCCAGCAGAACTTGGTTTATGAAGTTTCGAAGTGGGATGAAGAAAGCAATGATTTGATTTCATTGGCGAAGAAAATGCTGAAGATTATGAATGATATGACTGATTTTACTAATGGAAGGGGGCCTTTTAAGACCACTATGGATGTGATTAATGCTGCCAAGGAGATCTCGGAGAGAGGAAGAGAGCTGGAAAAGATTGCGGATAGTATTGGAAAGGAATGTGTGGAGAGTCAAACGAAGAATGATTTGTATTCTTATATACAGAAGAGCATCTTGTTTTGTCATCAACTGAGTTTGACTAGTCGAGTAAGTGCTTTTGGAGGGAAGTCGGGTTTTTTGAACGGTGAATTTGTAGCCTTCAGATTAGTTGGCTACACTTTTGGAAGATTATCAATTTTGATTCCACGTTTAGCACAATTTTTTGTCATATTTGGGATGTTTTGAAGGTTAATGTGTTGTTTTAGTCTTGACAGTGATTTTGGTTAGAAAATAAATGTGACTTGGATAAATATGCACGATTTCGAAAAAAATTATTTTTGGGGTTAAGTGCGATATAATTTCGGTGATTTTGCATATTTTTGGATCGTTTTATGAATGATCATTGTTATTTTAGGTCAAAGCTGAAATCAAAATGGTGGAGAACGAAGCGCAGGTCAGCGGCCTTGACTCTGTTCTCTCCCTCATTCACAATGCCAAAAACTTGACAAGTGCTGTTCTGTCAATTGTAAAATTGGCTTTCATTGCCAGCACCAAATACAGAAAGAGGAACAAGAATGAAGATGTCACCTACACCAAAGACGAGATCAAAATGGAATGGAGATCGGCCAAGCCGCAGGCCGCCGCTTTTACAGCAGATCCTGTCCAAGCAAGGAACGCGCAGATTGTTAGAAGAAGGTCCGACCGGAGATCTTTGGCCCCAATTCGGCAAATGGCAGCGGCAAGGATTAACTGAAGAACATGGGAACACAAACTTTATTGTTTTTACACCAATTTTTATATTATTTTCGATGTTTTTTACTTCATTTTACATCTACGCATTACCAAAGACTGCAATTTACACAATTTATTTATTTTTTGATCGTTTGCCAATTATTTTTGTGCCTATACGTCGAAATGGTAACTATTATTCTTATTATAGTATATTTTGTCATTTTTTTTGGCATTTAAATGTTACTAACATTGTTTGAGACCACCAAACCTCGCATTTATTGTGATTTCAGATACATTTTTTGGCCAATGTCCAAGTTATGCCTTATCTCACTCTATAAATTCACATTCTTATCACAAACTACAATTTTTATATCCATATTTATCTACTATTAACTTATTTTTTATTAATAAATTGTATAGTAAGATGGGGAGCCGCAATTAAAAAGTATGATTACTTTTTTTTATCTCTTAATTGGGAAGGTCATAACGAAACTAAATGAATATTTAACAGTTCTGTTAAAAAATTCGTGATGACTTGTTTTTAAATTTATTAAAAATCTAATATAAAAAAGGAAATAATTATGAAATTAACAATTTGTAAATTAAAATTTGTATATTAGTAAAAATAAAAAAAAACAATGAAGACATTAGAGTTCATCTTCTCATCGCTTTTGCCATTTTCATCGCCTTCTTCATCAATGGAGTCGGCCCGTTTTTCTTTTCTGGCTTGACGACTGCCTTCTTCTCGAGGCTCCCGACGGTTGATGGAGCAGCCCTTGATTGGTGGGATGAGCTTCTTCTTGCAATCGGCCGGACCTCCGAACACTTGAGGGTCTTTTTTTCTTTGGCCTGCTTTTGAATTTGTTTGGCGGAAATTCGAGCCGCCAAATCAGCTAATCTGGCCTCTTCCGCGGTCTCGGTACGCTAGAAAATATTTAAATTAACTTGTTTACTTTAAGTCATCAAAAGATATTTTAAAAAATTAAAAACATTTTACTTACCTTAAAGTACTCGTACCATGACTCGTCCGGTTTCTTCTCCAATTTCAGACCAAATTCTCGCCGGGTAACGCTTTCCCAGACTTGATCTTCCTTCTCCCTGAGGTCCTTGTTGAAACTGAAGAGCATTTCCAGTTCCCGCACAGTGCGGTCCCTTAAGGAAACTCGAGGTTTTGAAGATGTGGGTTGGCCAAGCCCTGCACAGTGGCCCCTTTTGCGCCCAGTAGTGGGGTCATGGAAGGTGTCTGAAAATTAGATAATCAAAAAGAATTTATTTTTTAAAAGATTGTTTGAGCCAAGATTAATATAAAAATTGGTTACCTTTGACTTCTGGGGGTTGACTACATTTGGAGCTGACTGTAGCGGGTATGGTACAGGCTACAGTAACCTTCTTGATGGCCTTGGCTTTCTTGAGAATAGCCTGAAAATGAATAAATATTCAAAACTGAGTTATCATCAAAACAAATTTCCAAATGGCATATAAAAGTGAAATAATAAACTAAATCATAGGTTTACTGATTGTTACTGGTGAATTTTAAAATTTTTGGAATATTCGAAAGAGTCAAAAAAGAAATTAAAAAACATTGCTTACCTGATCAGCCGCCAAAAGTTGCTCTTCAAATGAGAGAGGACGTTTCTGGGCTTTCTGGGAAACAGCGGAGGTCTTGGTTGAAGCCATTATAATTGAAGTTGAAGATGATGATTAAAGAAATTCAAGGGAATTCACAATCCTTTACCGAGGTAATATTAAGGTAGGTAAGTGCGTTTTTAATTTCTGTGAGATTTTCATGGATTTTCTGTACTATTTTGATTTTTTTCTGCTCAAAATCGTCTGATATGTAATTTCTGCAATCTTCGAGAAATTTCAAATTGTCTGTTAATTTTTGGTTGCGCAATGGATTTTTAATTTTTTTTGCCGCTTTCGAAGATAATTTATAATTTATTTTCAATTTTCAGCAAAAATCCTATCAATTTGCGGAGGTAATATTTACACAGGGGATTCGTTTTTACTTATAAAAACTTTTATTTACTTATAGGTAAAAATATTTCCCAAAAATTCACTTATAAGTTAAAAAAAGGCGGAGCCTATTTTCATTTACTTATAAGAAATTTTATTTACTTATAAGAACTTTTATTTACTTATAATTACCAATAAGGACTCCGAAAAGAAAACAGTTGAGCGCCAAAGACGCTTTTGGCTTTTTGAACGCATGGGCGAGACTTAGAAATTCTAAGTTTTTCGTAGCAGTACTGGTCAAAGAGGGTATTTAAACGTTGGATGGAACAAGGTAAGGGGTTTCTAGTGAGTTTTTTTCATTTACAGGACTGTAAAAAGTGGGTAGATGAAAAATCCGGAACATAAGAAACTTCCCGATTAGGAAACATGTCAAAATGGAAGAGCAGACAGCCTGGGAAGATCTAGAAACAAGCATGATCAATCAAGAATTTGGATGAAGAACTCTTTCCTCGATTTTGGTAGGTTTTTTAAACTGCTTCCACATATCAGAAGGCCAGAAACTTTTCAAGACATAGTTTTCTTATGTTGTACTAGGTCCAGGTGAACCCACTATTTCAGATAATCACAAAATGTTCGTGGAGGAAGTAAATGGGCAACGTGCACACAATGTCTGGAAAAAATGACTCACGGATGCCTCAGGTATGTTGATAATATTCACCTGGACCTAGTACAACATGAAAAACTTGATGTCTCGAAATCTCATTGCTAAATTTCTGAACCTCAAACTAATTTTTGGGATGGAAAAGCACAAAAAATGAGTTCAATGAGATCTCATAATAAACTATCTCCGAAAATTTTATTTACTTTTTCTTTATCTTTGACTATTTTCAGTGCATCTAGCCGCAGGAGTGCCCATAGAAAATCCGCACAGAAGCAAGTTAGCCCCGTCAGGACACAGAAGATGCGCTAACCACATGTGTAACCGGTAATATATCAGAGTCAAGTTGTTTTTTACTTTGTTTGAATAAATTTTTATCTATCCTGCACTGTGCATAATTTTCTGTTACCTATAAGTATTTATAATTATCTATAAGTGAATTTCCCGGGCGCCGAAAATAAAAATTACCTATAAGTGATTTGAAAATCACTTATAAGAACTTTTATTTACTTATAAAAACTTGAAGTTTTTATAAGTAAATAAAAGTTTTTATAAGTGATTTTGAGTTCCCTGTGTATTATAAAGAAAATTATAGAATATTTACATAGAATATAATGACCAAAATATCGAAAAATACAATTAAAACGGTAGATAGAAAGTTGAACCCGTAGTTTATTACTATTGAAGTTTCAACATCCGGCCGTTTAATGCTTGAGACCAGCACCTTGTTGGAGACTCCACATTTCGGCGTACAACCCGTTCTTTTCCACGAGATCTTTGTGGCTAAAAATATTTTCATTATTTGAACGCGTTTCGGTAAGTGCCGGGGGCAGATATTTAGAATGTTTTTTCGCGAATGGTTTGCTTTATTGCCTGAATGAGTCAATATCGGAAGAAAAGGTTCGTTTTCTTGAACTATACCAGTTGTTATCGCCGTGAAAACGCATCCTTCAATTTTCAAATGGCAATTTGCGTCATCCCCGGAGGAAATTATAAAAATGAAAGGGGTGGGGGAGTTTGTCACAATTTTTCAAAAAGTACAAAAGTACAAAAGTCAAAAAGTATTTTTATTTTCCATAACTTTCAAAAATTCAAATTTAAATAAAAAACAGAGCATGTGAAAGTAGTGTAAGAGATATGGAAGATTCGGAGGTATCTTATGCGAGTGTCGATGCAAATTTAAAAACATCCTTGGCCAATAATTCCGGCTCTTCGAATGCAGCGAAATGCCCGACGTCATGTAAAATGGAGTAATGTTGTATGTTCGCGATCTTTTTGGCCAATTCCTTTGGCAAGGCTGGAATTGCGTCGTTCAAACACGCAGCATAGCCAGTTGGGACTTTGATGTACTCACTGAAATTTGGAAAGCAATATTTAGACATTAGGTAGCCGTTTGTTGAAAAATTGGGGTTATATCTAGAAGGCACTTACTTTGTTAACCTTTTGGTTTCTGGAGATTGCAGCATTTCTTTGTAGAACCTTCCAGCCTGAAGAGCGTTTCCATTCACCCAGTAGATCATGAGATTTGTAATGAGATCATGCGTGGTGTATTTCCTCTCCAGATTTCCATCAGCTGTCTTTGCCCACGTCATGTTGGTTCCTCCAACAAATTTCTCCAAAATCCAAGCCATTAGCCCGATTGGCGAGTCGTTCAAAGCAATTCCTAAAAAGCGCTGGTGTCATACTTGATATTGGAACATTTTTTTATTAATGTGATAAGATCCCATACCAATAGTATCCGGGGTATTTCCTTGCAACAGAAAGTATCCACCGCTCTTGAAGAAGAGCCTGATCATGTTCTTCACTGTATATGTGTGGAATTCAGAATCCGCGAACATCATTCTAGGAGCAATCGAGCCAAGGACAGCTCTGAAGAGAAATCCTTTATTGGATGACGTCATCATATTCAGATGACATCCGATTACTCGTTCTGGGAAGATGCGAGAGACAAGCCCAACCAAAGTTGAACCCCAATCTCCTCCTTGAACAAAGTAACGTTGATAACCGAGCCGCGTCATCAGAGTGTTGTAGATGCGGGCTACGGAGATCTGGTCACAACCTGAAAGATGCTTGAGTAAGTTTGAGGGATATTAATTTTATGGCAGGGAACATCAAACCGTCTTGATGACATTTTTTATGAATGGATATCAAGGCATCATTTGACTGGAAAGTCTGAAGAGAACTCGAGACGCTCTAACCGCATTCCTCGACTATATCTCACCTTTTTTCGACGGAGAATCTGAAAATCCATATCCAGGAATACTCGGACAAACCACCTCAAAAGCGATGTCAGTCTGAATTCCATGGCTTTTGGGGTCAGTCAGGATTGGAATCACCCTGTGGAACTCATGAATACTTCCAGGCCACCCATGAGATGCCAAAATTGGGACAACTCTGTCATATCCTGCAGGTGGTTTTGAATGAATGAAATGTATTTTCAGCCCTTCAATCTCTGTTTTAAAATTCGGGAAGCTGTTAAGTTCTCTCTCTGCCTCCCTCCAGTCGTATTGATCCCTCCAATAGTCCAAATATTTGTTCAGGATAGTCAAATTAAATCCGTATTCAAAGTCCTGACACTCTTCGATTTGAGAATGAGTAATTCTCGATTTACGGAGACGGTCTTTTAGGTCATCGAGGACCGTGCTGCTGATGTCAATGGTAAATGGGTAGATGGTTGGGTCATCCGGGTGATAGTCACCTGGACCGAAGTAACCGGGAGTTCGATGCTGAAAAATTTATGGGTTAAAAATAAAAGCTTGAATAAGAAAGCTTTTAGGAACGAAGCTTTAGCCTGGATCGTATTTGAGGTGCGCATTAATGTTTTCTAAAAAATTTGCGTACTTGATCTGAACCGTCCATAAATTTGTCCCCTGAAGGAGATGAAGAGATGGCCTGAGCATCTCATTTTTTCAATACCTAGACTACGCTAAGAAACAATTTATATTTGCAAAACTCTTACCTTATCCATGAAACCAAGAGATTTCCTCTCGAATAAATGAACCTTCAAATGTTCTCTTCCCTTTTTATACACAAAGCACTGATTCTCCAGCTAATTGAGAAGAGAAAGACAAAAGTTGTATTTTCAAAGTTTGAAAAAAGCCGCTCTTTTTTGTTCTTCCTTCAAGGTTTCTGTCGTCTTTTGCCCAACATAATACATAAGCCCTGATAAGCAAGCAAGTCATAGCTGTCTCTCGTCTTTTTTCATACAAAAAATTTTGAACTACGTAATTTTCGTGCAAAATTCAAAAGTTGACTGGGTTTTTTGGCCGACTTTTTCATTATTTTTTCTAGTTTATGTCTCAGAATTTTTTTGAGGGAAATGTGTGAGACCCCAGCCGACTCAGCAACATTCGGAGCCAACCTGCGCCCAGCCACGGAGGATTTTGGGAAACCTTGGACGGTCAAGAGGATAGAACGGTTGGAACGGAGGAGTCTGAACGTGCGGTTGGCCGTCAGAGATCCGTTGGACGAAGATACTATCTTTTGATACTGGCTTGTTTGGGTTTTTGATTGTGATTGATTTGTGCAGATAAATAGTGTTGGCATTTATTCGTGTGGGTTATTTGTGTGAAATATATTGGGAGTTTGTCCCATAATTATCTAGGGGAATTGCCTGTGGAATCGTTTGGAGGAGCAGAGCATTTATTTTCCCATTAATGTGTTACCGGGTCCTTCCTTGGCTTTATCAATATTACAAAAAAAGAATAATTAATCTTACATATTACAAAGAATAAGTGAAGGACACGATGATGGGCAAAGCGCAAAACACAAAAAATACTTTGGAATTTTTTAGTTTGACAGGTCGCTTAAACAACGAAAAAAGGTGCAACAAACAATTAAAATAACTGTCGAATAGGTTGTAATAGGCGGCGGGTGGAGTGGAACGCCTGAAAGGGCCATGTGGAGTCAAATATTTTGGGGGAAGATTTTAAAATTGTAAAAACAAAAACAGATAAAAATTGAGAGTTTATGCAGAGCTAATTATTCGTATTGGTATCACTCTCAAAGAAGATTTTCTTCTGAACCTTGATCCTTTCCTCTTTTTGCCCCTTCTTTTTCTTTGACGACCTTTCGCTTCCGGATAGGTTGGCTCCTTCGATTCGATGGATAACAATCATTCTTGGATCATTCCCTCGCTTGACCTGAAAATGGAAATATGAAACTACCTGACATTAAAAGCAACCCGGAAAACACTTGCTACTTTTCGTTTGTAATCCTGCAATCGGCGATGCATTCTCATTCCAAGGTTTGCGTATCCCAAGACCATTGAGAGGAGAAAAAGAAATAAAAGAAGGTGGACGAGAGCAAGCAGATCTTTGACTTGTCTATCCAACTTGTCGACATATTCGATTTGAGGCATAGGAATCGGAAACGACCGAGATCTGAGTTTGGAAACGGGAGTAATGAGGCTTCGCAAGAGAAATTATCAAAAATGCTATAAATGGCCTGGGCGTATAAATTTAAAGGAAAAAATTAACGAAATTCAGCATAGATTGATACAAAGATTGTAACGGATCACCACAAAGATCCATTCAGGCTTTCTAAATATTTTTACTTAATTTTATTTATATTGCATTTTACAAATTGTGATAAATTAAAAAGCAAATAAACGAACTATTAAATATGATGACTAGAGCAATTTCCTCCACCCTCATTTGTTCAATTCTCCATACCTTTAATTGCAAAGTAAAATGTGCAAATTACCATTTGAAACTCCGCAATGTCAAGTCTCAACAACGATGACAATAGCGTCAAAAAACGGCGGAGAACGGCAGCGAGTGTCGATTGTAAAAGCTGCTCTGAAGAATCCAAAATATTTATTTTTAGATGAGGTAAGAGGTCGCTGGCCATAAAAAATGCAGCTTTCAAAAGAAAATGCAACAAGAAAATGTATTCATGCTTCAGGCTACCTCTTCTCTGGACTCAGTTACCGAAAAAGAGATACAGAAAGCGTTGATGGAGGTTGTCAAAGACAAAACATGCGTCATTGTTGCCTACTGCTTATCAACCATTGCTCACAACATTGTCTTTTTAAAAGACGGGCAATTTATTGCAACCCCCCGAACACCAAAGTTATAATAAATTCGAATAAAATTTTTTGAGATCGTAATTTCAATACATGTATGTTTTGTAAAACGTGTTCCTCAGTCAGTTGCTTGACGCGATCCACTGTGATTCGTGGACAACTGAGAGATCGGCGCTGTTCTCGATGGTTTCCCGGTAAAACTGTTCTCTGTCTTGCTCAATCCCCATCTTGTGGCAAAGCTCTCGAGGCCGAGTACTTTCAGCGCATACTTCCGATAAGTTTTGATGATAATCAAGGTCAGGATAGCGTTGGCCGCCGCTAACCAACTAATCACCGACATCACCCAGAGACCAGACCACTTGCAATTGAGCTTGAATTGCATGGATAGACACATGACGGAGATGGGCATCACCGCGAAGATGACGGCGTTTATGGTCTGTAAATGTAATTTAAAATGAAGAAAACAAAATGTGTAATACTTCAAATTGGATACACACATGTGTTACCACGTTATTTTTTTGTAGTTTCATTTGGTTATTATGATAAAAAAAGTTATACCTGAGCCAACAAACTTTTTGTGAACTGTTCTTGTAATCGAGTCGTCCGTTTGCTTCTTTCACCGCCTGATTTTACAATAAATTTCCAAGCCTTGTACGCGTAGTAAATACTAATGCCAAAACAAACTGTTGTTATTCCAAAGCTGACAAAGAAAAAGGCCAAAGTTCCAGAATCTCTCTAAAAAAATTATTTTCGATACTAAGCAAACCCTGAGGGCTTAATTGAACTTTGTGGACTCTGATGTTGCATTAGTTATACATTGTGTTTGAACGTTCAAAGTTCCACTTACAAAGTCCATGGCGTATAAAAAGTGACTATTTCCGTTCTGATCAAACCATTCCTCATCAATTTGAGATAAGTAATAGTCAAAGCCTCTGGCCATTGCTTGATTAACCCCAATGACGGCTACGGCACCCATGCAAAGAGCTGTGGTTGACGTAATTAGAAGGTTGCGAAGGAGGACCGTGACTGGTGCTGAGGGTCTGAAATGAATTTTGAAGTAACTTGGAAAGGCTGGGATAACAAATGCTGGGATAAAAAATTTAACAAATATGTATTCGGGTCTCAGCAAAAGATACAAGATTTCTCGTCCGATAGGCGAAACTGTGGGGGGTCTTTTTTGGGGCCAAAAAAGAAGCCAAGAATTCTTATGGCATCCCTCACTTTGTAATAATCACATATCGATAGTGATAATGAGCCGGCAATATCCACAATCCATGCATTCCCACAAAACAATGCGCAATCATTAGGTGATATCCAAAGTACTTGAACAAATTGAATTCCAAGCCATGGGGCATAACATACATGATGCCATTTTTGATCAGAAGTTGCTAAAATCACAATATCCGTCAGAATCACCGCTCTTGACAACAACGTTTTGAATCAACTTACATGCAAACTGATCCATTCGAAAGTTGAAAAGATAATATCAAATACCGCTCCAGTCAAAACAAGATAAGAATAGGATCTGAATTTGTCCGTAGAGGTCTTTAATATGGCGATGACAAGGAAAACATTCAAAGTAAAGCCAAGAGCACAGGCAATTGTGTCATTTAGCCAGTGGATCAGTGGCAACTCTCCCATACTTTTCTATGCGGTCGTAAGTGAGTAATTGAAAAGCAACTCAAAATTTTATTCAAAGTGGGTGGGTTCAAAAGTGTTAAAACTAGAATTATATTAATACCTCAATTGTAAAACTGTTACAGAAGCCCGCAATGGCATATACTCTATAAGGTAAACCAGTCGATACGCGACACGCAATATTGTATTATTCATGTGAAAGAAAAAACAAATACCGACCTTTTCAAGTGTCAGTTTCACACCGCAAACGTGATCTTGTAGCCTAGTGTACATGTTCTCTTGTACATATACTATTACTACATTATGTACTTCGGTCGAATGTAGTTAATGATATCAGTCGGTGCCAAAAGTCCTGAGATTTTTTTTCGTCCCCCAAATACTGTCGCATCCCAAAAAATTGATTTGTCGCTGCGAAAAATGGGAATCGCGCGCGACGTAAGGCAAAAAAGAACACCATTACAATCATTTTGAGCGGCGCAAAGCAGTTTTGTTTAGCTGAATTTTTCTGCAACATAATGTTTCTACTAAATTTTCAGAGACTTTAGAGAGGGTGTAAAATAAAATTATGCACTGCCGCTTGTACTTGCATTTTTCCAAAGTTTGGTTTTCTCGGAACTTAAGATATTGAAAGTGCAGAATAATTAAAAACACGAAAACGTGAGAAACAATATCCAATGATGAAATTGGTCAGATATACGACGCTGATGACAGATTGCAGCAATTTGCTGGCGGAGATAAAAGATTGTTGTTAACCAACAAACAAAAATTTTCTATCTTTGTGGTTTTCCATCAACAACTTTTATATGCGTTACTCATTTTGGTTTATACAATTCATAGAGAACGTCACATATTTTTTATGTTCTCAAAGGATCAAACAACCTTTTTTTCGTAAATGGCGCGTCAATACTTGCGGGAAATCATTTGGAGGCAGACATTGGTAGGCAGTTCGTATAATACATAGTTTGTTGTCTGGGTTTCGATCATTCGCACGACATTGGCGGTCAACGAATGTGTCTCGCCGTCTTGTTGATTTGTAGCAGCATCTAGACGAGCTTTTGAAAACGCAAGAACAAGTCTAGAGTAAGCGCCTAAGAAACCCTGACAATAAGCCTGATCAACGCCTAAAAACGAACACAAGGTTAGGTAACAGATTCACAAATTGCTAATAGCTCTACATGGTTCGACAGTTTCGACCCGACAACTTTAAAAATGACCAATGACTTTATGCCCACAATGTCGGGCAAAAAATTAAGGTGTACCCTCAAACATTGGGCACATAATGCGTTCCCAACCATCTGCTGAAAATTCCGGCTCCTGTGTGCCCGTAAATGTCGTGTCCACACATGCCCAAACTGGCTACAATCATCGGCTCCCCGCAAATGCCTCAAATCGTTGCCCACAAACTTTGTACCGTGCCAGGCGTACATGTTGCAAAACGGTTGAAAACGAAGAAAATTATTGTTCAAGGCGTCATTTTACAACGACCTTGAAAGTGAAGTTTATTGGCCGGATACGTACCTTTGCTGTGGAAAATGCATCAAAAATTATGACATACTATTTGTTGCATTTGCGAAAATTGAAAAAAGGTTAAGTTTGCTGACAACATTTGTATGTTGATCGCAGAATTTAAAAATACATTTTTGGGGTATGTTGCAGAAGTTGTACGTATTACATACTATCAGCCCACGAAGCCGGCAAAAAAATTGAATTCTGGACGAGAAGGAGCCAATAGTTGAAATATTATAATAATATAAAAAGCTTCTAAATAAATGATTGCCCAAAACAGAAATAATACTCCATAAATAAATATTTTTTCAACGTAAACATCTGAAAACGCATAAAGTTTTAAATTGAAATTGTGCTTGGCTGTTTTTGTTTTTCTAATTATTATATATAGCCCCTCTTATATTTCGACCTTTGAGACGGATCTACCTACCGTAATGCTTGAAACAACAAGTCACAAAGTCGTATGGATATAAAATAGTTATATGCAATTTATGTTATTTGAACTCATTTTTATATCAGTCCAAATGGAGAGGGTCCGGTTTAGACTTCTAATTATTAATAAAACATTTGATGCAGAACATTCTTAACCATTATAGGAACCATCACACACTGACATAATAACATTATAGGGATGATCAACACCTCTGGTCTATGTCCTAAACTATTTGGGAGTAAAAAGTTTGGATGATAAATTTAGATATAAATTTAAGTACATATTATTAATAACAGAAAACTGGCCGGTAAAAAAAAGAAGTGATACGGTGAGATGCTGTGACGGGCGTTTTTAAGAAGGGGATTTGTAAGAAAATGGCAAGTTTTCTGATTGGGAAAAATACAAATAGGAAAAGGACAAGAGGTAATGGGAGGAAAGTTACTCCATATGGTACAAAGTTTGATAAAAATCTGGTAAAAGAAAGGTCAGTTTTTCGTGAACACATCTGAATTTTTAGCAAGCAGATTGAAAAACGGTTTTTAGTAGGCAAAAAATTAATTACCAATTAAAAAAATCAAGTTATGACAAAAACGGATCTTTCCTCTGCCGGCTCTCGGCATTATGCGTACCTCCTTGTTGGCAAATTTTATTGAAGATTTAAATTGCAGCTGCAAAGATCGCTCTGAAACCCCAGAATTTTTATTTTGTTTTATGATAATTCAGAAATCTTCAAAATATTTTGTATTATATTATATTAGGTTGGATAATATGTTATGACCATTTTCTTGCAAAAGTTTGAAGTCGATTATTTCCTAGCTCAGATCCCTTCATTGTTCAACATACTTATAGACTAATAGAGGGCTTATCGAAGTTTCATCTAGTGCGCATTGCAAAGTCTTACGGCATAGCCGCGATTTTCTATTGCTAAAAACTCGGAAGCGCCCCGATTTTGGCAGGGTACGAAACAACTCAAGTCACGTCTCTCTGCCAGCCGCTGCTGGTCTCGGATTGGTGTTATTGTAATCTTCAAGGGTCGTAGAAGACGCTGATTATAAAAAAAATAAAAAACCTACCCAGCGGTATGCTATTCAACTCTGAAAAAAGCATCATTAAAATTTTAGGAATTTTAGAAAATTATGGTCATAACTTATTATCCAACATTCATGTAACGGTCATTACGCAATAAAAAATAAAGCAAACTTATTTAACGGCTACTTAGAAGTTTAGATGTTCAACTCAATTGCAGCAATGTGGCCAAATTAACGGTGGAAATTTCGCCCACGTGACCATATTTCTCAGTAATTCATATGACTGTGTTTTGGCCGTTGCGAGTTTTAAAAATGCCTGAAGGAAAAGATAGAAATTCAAACAATGTAACTAAAAATTTTTAACGCTAGCAAAGGCTTACGGGTTCTTAACGTCTGACAGGTGCCTGAGGTATGGTAAACAGCTACGCAATATTGTTCCAAAATTTTGTTATTTCAAAACGGATTCAAAGATGACTTGTCCGAGAGGGCGCAATAACCAAAGACCACAGTGAATTAAGTACCGTAATTGTAATATACGTGATCAATGACATACCATGGTATGTCACTGTAGAATACCGTCTGGTCTTCCGGACAATATTTTCTATTTCAGAGCCCATGAAGTATACATATTATACGTGTTGTATAATACATTATACAAGTACAGAATTTAATGACGAAAAAGCTGTGGATGCGGTAGAAAGACGCGGAAAATATTTTGTAAATCGAAGAGGTAATAGCTATGCAAAAAGATAATTTTTTTGGGCTTTAAAATCTTATTTATAAAGGCAAAACGACCAACTTTAATTTCTGAGCCGCCAAACCATAACCCTTTATTAAAAGGGCATAATCAGACATCCGAAAGTTTTTTCGTCGAGCTTTTATTGTAGTTTTTCATTTAACTAAGGAAGCCAACCATGTGGATACCCAGTCGAACCTTGGAATCAAACAGCAACAATTCACAATTTTCAGCTGTCCTTGGCATAAATAAAGCGGTAGCAATTGGAACTGAGCATTCTCAGTTTTATGGGGGCATAACATTTAGACAAAGATCAAAACGTGACAGACGCTATGGCGGTAAACTGGAGCTTAGCATAAATAAAAACTTTCGAGTTGTAACAGTCACATTTTTTTGTCATGTTATGTATTACTGAGGGAAGTGCATGGATAATTGGTTCAAGGTTTCGCACATGTCAAGTTATTATTTCAATTTATTAACCCACGCTTCATAATCAGCGTCAAGGAGCTCAGCGGTAGAGCGGGAAAAACAGACAATCAAAACTAAATTCTCCAGATATCTGAGCTGTTACAACCTATACTCCCATCGCCTTATATACTGCACTCTACTATCTCAAGAGAATCATGCGGCAGATTTACATAAGCCATTTTTAAATGTAATTATAGAAATTGCTCTCCTAAACTGTCCTCGCTTCGAAGAGATACCCCTAGATACGGTGGTCATTACTTTGTTGCCAAGTCAAGATCTCTTGCATTTCTTGTGGCCATGTTATTCTTGGCACATACGGTAATCCGTTTCACAAGAGTTCGTATAAGATATCCGCTTCTAATACAATAATTGCTTCTTGCAAGTATCTCCTTGCCAAAGTACGATGAGATATGGACTTTGGTTGTTCAAAATACGCATAGATAAAAATAGATAATCATAAAAATCGCTTTCACAGAAAACTAAAATGTCATTTTCCAAAAATAGAGGAACGAAGAAAATCTTTTTTTAAATCGCCTTATAGTCATCTTACAATTAGGTTACCGTAGAAAGCTGATTTATCAAACTGATTTAAAAACTACCGCTACTCACCGCTAAAAAAAGTAAACTCTGCACAAAAGCATAACGAAATAAATTACATTATGTAATACATAGCGTGTCTCTGCAGTTTGTCAGTTACAAAACCTCTTACCGCCTCTGCTTATAAATCTTGTAAATTAAACTCAATTTATTATTTTGTTCCACAAATAAAATTAGAAAAAAAATATTAATTCAATCCAATAACATGGGAGAAACCACCGTAGCAAAGTGCACAATAAATCCCATGACATATTGAACCCATCGTTAACCAAAACTTGGCTCTTGTTACATGTATTAAATGAATGCAAAGTACAATAAAATAAACAATTTTATAAATTAATAGGTGCAATATAATGTTCTACGATTTATTCACCGGGTTTTTATGAAATTAGCAACGTTCATGATCAATTTCTGGTGTTTACAACTGAAATAAAAATAAAAAAATGTAAAACAAACTGGTAAAGGACATTAAAGAGCCTCCGATCAGGAAGCGGACAAGTGGACGCTCAGTTTTTGATGACATTTGGAAGAGATTTTGATTAATTTTTTCAAACACATTCCGATTCCTTGATCGCACTTTGCAGAAACAGCCAAAGATCGTTAAATAGTTCCAAGATGTTTTTGCACAATACATGTAATGTCATCGGCAGCTTTTTTATTGGATTAACTTTCGTCGTGTCCAATTGTGCAAACTGTGGCTTTACAAGGCAATGTGTTGTAATGAAAGGTCATTCTTACCTCCATAACCTTCATTCTTATCCATCTTTTCTTACGATAGCCTACAAAAATTAATCTTTCCTCGAGCAAAACTTTTAAGTGTAATCTGCCGGATCCTAATTTATCGCCCTTATAAATACATTCTTAGTATTTGAATGACTTTACGAACTGTCTTGGACTTCTTCGGGAATCTCAGCCAGTTTTGTTTATAGCAAAATCCATGTTTTCCCCCGCTTTTATCGAACCAAACGCAATAAAACGCAAATCGTGCGCTTATATGCGAGCCCCAGCCCGCACGGTGCGTCGCTTGGGGAGATTCCGATGAGAGAGCGGCCCGCGGCGAAGAGGGCCCGCAGAGAGCGCAGCGACTAAAAAAAGAGAGAACCTCGTTATAACAACCACCCGCCTTTAAAAGAGGCAAGCAGAGCAAGGAAGGCTTTGTTACTCGGGACTTCCAATCTATATTTTATATGGGAAAACGACGATTATACGATTTAAAGATGTGTTTTATCACTCTGTCACTCTCTCAGCATCTTCATTATAGCCGTTGTTTTGGCACTGAGCAAAATGTACTATGCTACCGTTTATTTACCCAATTTTTGGTTGTTTTCCTTTTAATTTTTGTTTATGAGGGAAAATATATCGACAAAACAGATGTTTTCAGGGGTATTCTGCTTTAAGGACTTGTATGCAAAACTTGATTTTATTGGCAAAACCTTTTTTACTACTTTATAAAGAGCGATATCAGTTGATCTGGGTCAAGCCTTATATTTTTTATGTAAAGCTTAACGATTTCATATAACTATGAATAAGTCGTATGATGTTTTTGACTAAGAACCATCTAATTAAGACGATTAGACAGCTTCGGCTAATCTCCGACCGTCTCTAATCTCTCGGAAGTTGATGTGACACTTCGTTAAAATATAATAAACTTTGAGGCATCTCGTCACGATGATTTTTTACTTGAAATTCCCCTACAAATTTTCGATTCTTTTTGTATTTTTTACCTAAATTTATGCGATTTTTGATATTTAGATGCTCTCGAATCTTTTGGAAGCCCCGTCATTGAGTGAAGAACAGAACGCTTCGAATGAAGACGGTCCAGGCTTCAGTATCGACATTTCTTCATTGATGAATTTATCTAATTTGCAAGGCCAGAGCCCGCGAAAGCCCCAAGAAAAGAAACGTCGACACAGAATAAGCTTGGAGACCAAGAAAGCTATAATTGACATGCACGATGCCAAGCTGCCTTTGAAGGTAATCTCCGCAAAATATGGGCTTACAAAATCGACCATTTCATCAGTAGTGAATCAAAGAAAAATTGTGGAACAAGCGTGGACATTGGGAAGACAAGGGAAAAGTTCCAAACTGAGGAAAGGAAAGTACCCGGAGGTGGAACAAGGCATCTTAGATTGGATCAGTGCTGAGAGAGAGAAGGACCCCGAAGTTCAATTTCCAGGACTTTTGATTCAGGTAAAACAACGAAGCTTTGAGAATGATGATTAAATTGATACTTTTTATATCCTGTGATATTTGCTTTCTATAAGACTTTTTTTAATACAAAAACAAAATTCAAAAATATTGATGATTTCAGGAGAAAGCCACAGAAATTGCAAAAAACTTGAATGTCGATTTTCAAGCATCTAATGGATGGCTTCAACGATTCAAGACTCGATTCCGTGTCTTCTTCAAGAATGGGACCCTCAATCGAGAAATTGATCCAGATCTTGCCCAAAAACCCGAACTCAGTTCAGTCCCGTTAAGGAAGCGGAAAGTCGACGAGACCGAAGCCAGCTACTCTTCGGAAGAATTGCTGATATCTAAATGGCTTCGAGAATTCAAAGAGAGCTCGGATTCTGTGGTTGAAATAAAATCAGAGCCGATTACAATGGAAGAGCTGTTCGATGATCCCGCGGAAACTTCAGACGGCCCAGAAAAGGAAGTTCAAGATAAAGCAACGGCAACAATTGAGACAAGAACCGAGACAGAAGTCCTAGATAAAGATAAAAAGCCTCAGTTGGCAGTGAAAATCTGCGAATCCACCCCTTTACCCAACGATCAACTTGTTCTTGAGCAAATCGAAGTTCCGAATTTGATTGAAGCAATCAAAGCATGTGATGTATTGTCCAGATACCTTCAAAGTCGACCAACTGGGAATTCAAGAGCTTTTCAACTGTTATTGGCATTAGAACGGGAGATTGTTCAAAGTTTGTAGAGCCTAAATGGACGTTAGGACTTATTTTTGTTAACCTTTGCGGGTCTACAGTCTATTTTCCATACTAAGATATTAATATTTTATGGTCATTTGTATTTTTCCGTGTCTATATACTTTATCTTTATCTTATCCGTTTTACTGTTGGATTATAAAGAAATACTGCGCTTTCACTCACACAAAACAGGTTTCTCTCGCTTATAACGGTCACGCTTTTGAGTGAATCGTTTAGTAATACCTTTTATTACGCATTTTCTATTTGTTATAATAAAATTATAACTTTAATGTTTTATTTTTTATAGAAGAGGCAATCTATAATGCCTTGTAAAATTTTTTTATGACTTTGTTAGATTTAAATGCCCCAGGGCATTGACAATTTGCGATTAGTAGAACAGCATGTGGTTCGAGCATGTTGAGTCAAGTCGAAAATTAATGGGCGTAACTAGAATAGACATGGGAGACTAGAATGAGTTACGGGAATTTGAAGTTCGTATTGTTTGTGACATTTTACATAATAACGAAATAGATAATGACGTCAGCAAGCGTTGTAGAGTTGGGAATGGACGCTTTGCATACGTTTACTTTGATCTACTGTTTTCTCACATATTGGCAAATCGAAAGCAAACTGGACTCCCTTATTGCTTATGCTCAAAGTACATATATGTACATATTATATAACGCATACGTCGGCTTCTTAAACTGTTTTTTGCAAGACCCTTATATTAGGTTTATTTCGGATATATGATTAAAAAACATCAAAATTTGGACTGGCATTAACATTGAATTCATAAAAATAAACGGAAATATCCCACTGAATTACCAAGGAGATCTGGTGTATCCATGGCTGTAAAGTCCTTTTCAAACAGAACGATAAGACAACATTTTGACCTCTTTTCCATTCTGATATCTTGCACAATGTCTGACCGCGTTGATGCAAAGACGGCTAAGGGTGCTGCAAAGGATGCGGCGTCTGAAGAGGTTAAGGATGTGCCTGAACCAAATCGCGTTAAAACATCGAAATCGGAGAGGCCAAAGACAAACAAAGGCGCTGATATTTTGATTGTTGAACCGGCGGAGGAAAGGCCAAAGACTAAAGCCAAAGAAGGTAAGGAAATAAGGGATTGCTGTGTAAGCATACAGTATATAAGCATGACGACGCTCTCTTATCGTTAGGATAAATTTTTATAGGTAAATCAGTGAACAAAGACGTTAAAGAGGAAAGTGGGGGCAAGGATGAGAAGGAAGAGGGCAAAGATGCCAATGATGGGCATGTCCAGAAAGTCAGGGATCGAGTCAGCGATGGCAAAAAGATCGAGAGTGGAAATATCGAGACCAACTTGAATGATGACGGAGATTTGATTATTGACAAGGACAAGTGCCGATTCTACATTTTTGGATGCGATGTTGAGGTAAGAGGAACTTTGATGTCAAATCAGTAATTTTTTTTGTTTTATTGCCGATGTTCTCAATTGAATCCATCAAAATCTGTTTCTGGAATCAAAAAAATTCCCCTGTAATTTTCAGGGCAATGACCATGAAAGTAAGCGTCCAGTCAAACATTTGACTGTCCTCAACGACGCCGTTATTGATAAGTTCCGAGTCATCAACAAAGTCCTTGACGATGATGACAAGATCACTTCAATGTTCCATACGCAAAAGATCTCTACCAACAGCATCCTATGCCGGGAGAGTGTTCAGTTGGTCTGGCCGATTGCTGGATTCAATGAAGTGCTGCGGAAAGGAAAGAATCGACTGGGAGAGGTTTTGGTTTCCGAGCCATTTCGCAGCGAATGTTTTGGATATCAACTTCAAGCGATTTTGATTCCATATGGAAAGGATAATGGTGAGTGGGTTGTGGGAAAAGGAGCCGTCTGCACATATTTAGGGATAGGCGTACCCATAACCATTTTTAATTAGTGTCTAACTGATTTTTGCAATCCTTGGGAAGGGAATTATGGGTCAGTTCTGAAACACCCAAAAATACCGATCATCTTTGCAATTTACAACGTAAAATCCAAAGGGTTTCTGTAAAGCACAAGATATTAGGTTGTATAATAAGTTATGACCATAATTTTTTAAAATTACTAAAACTTTAATAATGCTTTTTTCAGAGTTGAATAGCATACCGCTGGGTAGGGTGGAGACAGTAGATTACAGGAACCAGTAGCACATCGGCCTCTGGCTAAAGCATCGGAGAAAAGAAATTAAGAAATGAGGGCATCCCAAGGTGCTAAAGCAAAAATACGACTTAAATCTGAGAATTCTGAGAGGCTAGTAATGACAATGCTTCTGTAGGACACTAGAGGCGTCCTTTTTAAATACACTGCACAGGATTAACTCTACGTCCCCCCACCTGAGCTTTACTGTTCAAAATATAAATTGAGGTATACCTTCATTGTTATGCACCCTGATTCGTTTCGAATTAATCCCACCTCAAATAACGTGGTTCAGCTGTAAAGAGTCACTTATGAGTTGCGTTTTGATAACCTACTCAAATCAGAAACTGCTTGTATCAGGTGACAATAAGGAACTTCATTCAAAGCGTTACATTTTGCGGGCCGCTGGACTAGAGTTCAAAACTTTTATTGAGTACGCGCTAGCGCCATCTTGTGAAGAACTGTTTTTGGTGGTTATGTACACTACATACCTCGGCGAAAACGACAGTATATGTTCTTTGAGTTTGCGGCTGTTAAGTTCTAAAAAATTGAAATTCAATTGGATGATCCAAAATTCTGCTAATTCTTAAATTTTTCTGGAGATTCCAATTACTGCATGCTCCAAAATTTGCCTGGTGTGACAACAGGCATGTGATCTCGTATTACAACGAGTTATAACAATAGACAATAGAAATCCCGGGCGCTAAACTTTTTAGACGCCTTTTCAGGCGACGGCTTCGGTAACCTTCCGAAAAAACAGCTCATAAAATGAGTTGTCACTGCTACCTAGTAACGATGCTGTGTCAGCGCATTCTACGACCCTTGAAGATTACAATAACACCAATCCGAGACCAGCAGCGGCTGGCAGAGAGACGTGACTTGAGTTGTTTCGTACCCTGCCAAAATCGGGGCACTTCCGCGTTTTTAGCAATAGAAAATTGCGGCTATGCCGTAAGACTTTGCAATACGTACTAGATGAAACTTCGATAAGCCCTCTATTAGTCTATAGGTATGTTGAACTAAGGAGGGATCTGAGCTAGGAAATAATCGACTTCAAACTTTTGCAAGAAAATGGTCATAACATATTATACAACCTAATAGTATAAACATTGACAAATTCTAACTACAATCTATATTGTTTATTATCCTAAAATTTTCCAGCATTTGGTCGATTTGTCTCCTTTTATGTCCAGCTTATCCCCGGTCCCTACGATCCAATTCTCAAATGGCCTTTCCAAGACACCATAACTCTTATTCTCTACGATCAAAATAAGAACGCGACCAGTCGAATGGACTACCGATTCGAGTTGAATCCCTCTCATGAAGTGGTGGACGACAGCTTTGTGGGAAGACCCAAGGCCGACAAGCCGAATGGATGGCTGGGAACTGACAGTTTTGTGGAAATCGAAAACATTCTCACCGATGGGGATTACTTGGTGAACGAAACTGTTTATTTTGGAGTTTGTATAAGCACTTGAACTTTGGTTTTTCGGCGACTTATGCCTTTTGTGAGAGGTATTTTGGATTAAAATAAGGTGTTTGTGATCCGAAAAAGTTGTTTTTGAATTTTTTTTGGTTTTGAGGGAACACTTATTTCAATTTTAAGAATCAATTTTCGGGAGATTACTTCGGTATGGAGGTGCTACACCTCTTGTAAAAATTGATTTTTTCGTTGTCAAAGCAATTTTTTGGATTTTTTGACTGTAAAATCGCCAAATGATGCGAAAATTTGACTCAGAAGACATGACTATAGAAACAGAGTAAACAAAACATTTTCAAGATCAGCCCGTATTCTTCTTACCGGACGTTTCTCCATCTTTTATTCAGTATTTTAAAAGCTCCCTCCTTCTTTTATTTCCCACAGTGAAAATTACATTTCAATGGAGCTTAAAGGGCATTTTCAGTTCAACTAAAAAGTTTACACGTCCTTTATTGGCCTCCTTTTTGCACGAGAATACATTTTTATCCTAGAATATTTCCAGAAACTTCCAAATAAGTTTCATCGTATAAAATGTCTCTCTATTGTTCCGTCCTGGATGCTTTACTATAATAATGTAATAAATGCAGATCCTCCCCTGGTCTTTTATCAGTTTTTGTTTGAGTTTTGACCCATGATTCATTTGAAATCGATGATTTAAAAGGCGTCGTTCGATGATTCAATGGAGCAAATCATGGTCAAGGAACTATTGTTACTAGTGTTCGTCAATCTTGTCCTTGGAAAAAATGACTTGGGATATAACGAAAATACGGCAAAGAAGTTGTTGGTACTCTCAGCTGGTGCTTACTCAAAAGATCCGGCCGTTTGTCTACAAAGTCATTTTGATGTCGTAGAGGTATTTAGTGTTTTTGGACCTTTAATAGAACGTCTGTATGGAATCATTTTTACAAACTAAAATTTTTTAGATGGTTGATGAAGTTACCGTGGACTGTGGAAGGATCTTTGACCATGACTGCTTTGGCTATGTTGCATTGTTGCACAAGAAAAAAGCGTTGGCCATCGGTTTCCGGTAAGATTTTTCGTAGTTCGTAGATGATTTTCTTGACTTTCCAATTGTTATTCTTAATATTTTGTTGCCACACTACGCTGAATATTCTTATTCTGTAATTTTTAGCGGCTCAACCAGCGCAATTCAGCTTCTAACACAAGCCACCAGCGCTTTAGGGCATAAAGTCCCATTTCTGGAAGATATGGGAAAAATCAACCGGTATTTCCACCACGCATACAAACTACTGTGGGAGAGGATGGAAGACAAAATTACAGATTCAATCAAAAAGTATCCGGATTATAAAGTTTGGATCTCTGGCCATTCTTTGGGAGGAGCCTTGGCATCGCTAGTTTCGGCTACTTTGGTGCGAAATGAGATTGTAAAACTGGAACAAACCGAGAATTATAGCTTTGGGTGAGTTTGTAGTAACTTTTTTGTGACCCTCTACAACTTCTTTTCAAACGTGTCATTTTAGGCAGCCTCGAGTTGGCGAGATTGTATTTGCTTCGAGATTCAAGGAAGTAATTCCGAACTATTTTCGCATTGCGCATGCCAAAGATATTGTAACTTATTTGTTCCCGAGGAAGTTTGGCTATAGACATTTTCCAAATGAGGTAGGTTATTGTTGTAATCAAATTCCAAAGTTTACTATAAAAGGGTACACAAAGGGGTAGACATAGCATGTTTCGAGAGATTTTTGCGGCTCGATGGAAACTCAGCCGAGCCTAGTTATTTATGGTAGTGCATCTGTCAATAATTTTTAGCAATTAAATCTTGTGTCTACATTTACGATCTGTGACTTTCAGGTTTGGTACCCCAGTGACATGACCTCGAACACGACCTATTCGATTTGTAAGGACTTCACGGATCCGGAATGTCACGACGAAAGTAATCGAGACAATGTTGAAGACCATCGGATGTATTTTGGAGTCCATGTTGGAAGATATGGAAAAGCCGGATGCCCATTGTTGAATTTGAACACAACTGATGAAGTTGAGCTTAGTGTAGCCCCTACCAGCATTGGGAAGAGAATCGAAAATTCAATTTTGGCAGTAATCGCAACTTTCGTTAGTTGGCTTTTTATGGAGTGATGTTACACAATAGTATTACTGTTATACCTATAACATGGATGTTATATATAATAATTTTTGGCGAGAACTTTAATAGCCCAGCGATCTCAGTGGCTGTAGTTGGCGACACTTCCTAGATGCTTTTATTAAGTGTACAGCATAATTTATTTTTTCTAACGGAATAAATGTCTATCGGTAGTCAGGCAACTGTGAGGCATTGTAGCCCTTTTTCTATTAGTCTGAATAATGGTTCATATATGACCGAAGGCCGCAACTTGGAGAGCTCTGATATGACCCTGGTCCAATTGAGGTGTTGAACAAAATTTAGATTGCTGACTGATGCACAGACCATGGCGGTGAAATCGTCGGGGTTCAGGCTGAAGTAGAAGTTTACAGTAGAAGTTTTACAGTGAAATTCAAGAATTTCTTCAAATTTTTTTGGAAAAGTCCTACGTCACTACTTGGGAAACACTAATCTACTTCTACGCCAGACATTATGAAAATCAGTGTGCCGTTGCTTGAGAGATTCCCTGGCAAATAGAAATAGGATACCTTTCCAGAAGCTCAATTCCATTTTTTGCCCAATGAACTTGATAAGCATCATTCTTCTTCACATATCGTTCCTTTTCTTCCGTAATACCAACTCTAACGGCTTCAATGCTGACCAAGGATTGCAGATATCTACAAGAGACAGCATTACAATTCCATCTTTAAATCTTACCGCTTCCGCAAACTGGAGCCCTTGACGTCTTCATTTAGCCTTTGCGTGTGTCCATAAATAAAGTTCCTGTAAACATTCTAAATAAAATTACACTTTCTGAACTGAGACTTACATTAAAATCTGCATTAAACATTTTTCTTTCCCGAAATTCCGAAAATAATTCAAGTAAATTCAGAGAAGTTTTGGAATTGTTCCTTGTCTTAATGACATTTGCCAACATGGACCCGAAACCCGGTTCTTTGTAATCGCTCTGATAGGTCAGGAGTAAGTTGTAAGCCATTTCGTCTGTCCATTTGTCCAGACCATAGCTTTGATAAAAATCAAGGACGTCTTGATGGTAGAGGGTGTTGTAGAGTTGAGGGTGTGGAGAGAAAATAATTTTGCTGTTCAGGTCGATGGGTATGTTAGGGAAGCAAATAATGTCCGCTGAAAAAGAGAGGAGGTAAGATGTGGTGAAGTCATGTTGAGAAAGCATGATGCAACCTATGTATATGTTTGTCATCTCATTTTGATATTATTTTGCTAAAGCATATTTTTTATTACTTTTGCTACCTAAAGAGATTAAAAATAAAGTTTGAGAAGTCCCGTTTTTTATGCATCTAAAATCTCTGCTTACAAATACCGTAAGCTACTTACATTTTTGCAAATAGAAGAACTTCTCCTTTTTGTCATCATCCATGTAAAATACGGGCAAAATCTTCTGCTCAATGTATCTTACCGGACTCTGCTTTAACTTGTAATTCTTGTCAACGGTTACTGTAGTCTCGACGTCAATCTTCTGAACCCAAGAATTGATCATCTCGAAAGCGGCAAGTCGGCCGCATATTGGTCTGCTTTTTATAACCTGTAATTGTATCGTAATATACGGTATTATCGATAAGGTTATAATACAAATTTTGTCATTAACTCGAATAATTATACAGCTACATGTTGTCATAGTGAGAACGGTGAAAAAGGCCTCATAAGGTTTAACTTTAGTCCGTTAAAGTGAGCAAAAATCCGATCAACTCCCCAGTAAAGGTTACCGTTTCAAATGCATAACCAAAGCGTTCCGAAGAAACCATCTTTCCATTGTATTCATCATAAAGTTGTACACTTGCATTGACAGTGACCTCCTTTCCAAACATCCTCTCCAAAGTATACATCATGTCTTTCGCTTTATCTCCGGCGTCATTTTGATTCTTGATCGTAATTTCGTTCTAAAAGAGCTCCTAAAATTATCCTTTTCCGGGTTTCTCACCAAGAACAATTGATCATCCACGTTGTCCATTGTATCTTCCAACAGTTTAGCAGCCAAATATCTCGAGATTCCTATAAAAAGATTGTCCGTTTTTTGATCAAAAGCCCTTAGGTTTTGGCCGAAATATCTTCTCAGCAGAGTTGTTGTAATATCCATTTTCATCTGAACCTTTTCCTTGCTCGAGACAAATGATGTGAGAAGAGATGTGTTATAAGGAAGGGAGAGGATGTTGCCGTTCCATGTGGGGGATGAGAGATCGAGCAGTCTGACAATAGCTACAATTGGAAAAAAATAAGAATGATTAAACTTTTTTTGGCTCGCATTGAACTACATACCAAACAGTGTATGTCATGCTTCAGAAATTTTATGTCAAAGCTTTTGCTAATTCAGTCATCATTTTCTCCACCTACCAATATCATTTTCATCTTTTCCGAACAAATTTTGAATCACTGTCCAAATTTGTTCGAAAAACTCTCCAGTTCTGTCTCCATCGTACTGTAATTCAGGTTGTACATAGTCTACAATCTAAACGTCATTCAAGATCATTCGCCTCCATTTTTCTCACCATATTATCGTATCTCGTGGTATGTTGTTGGTGTAAAAACGGGCCGATTATTATAATTATATCCTCCAAACGGTTTAATTTGATCTCATCGTTATCGGTTGATGTCAAGGAGCTGTAAAATGCTGATATTTGTTAAAAAATTATATACCAATGGGTTCCATCATGTGCAATGTTTAATTATCGGTTACATGTTATATTATCTTTTAGGTTGGGAGGAGCTATACATGTGATATTATGAAGACATTGTTCCATAAATATAAATGGGTTCAATTGTTCCTAAGATTACAATTTTGTTCTTATTGCTTTGCATAGCACTACACACACAATGGGCTGCGCAAACAAACCAAAAGATCCTTATTACCACAGTTTTCCAGTACCTTTGACTCTTTTTTATATGGAAAAGCGCCTTCCCCTATAATATTTTACTTTTCTGCTAACTTATTGGGATATCGTTCTCAATACTGTAATACTTTCTTTGAACGACTCCTATCAGTTAATCACTCACCCTTTGCTTATCGATCTTCCATTTGAAATCACTGTTCCGTTGGCATCTACGTTCACAGTTAGCAAAAATTCCTGGTCAAATTTGAAGACCGGTAAAAGCGATGTCATCCTTTGCTGATTTGATGTACTTGTGGTTAGGTAGAAACTGAAATTCAGACATTTTTAATGCATAAACTTTCAAAGCAGAGTCTCATACATTCATGTATTTTTGTAACCATTACAACACAGAAACGACTTAACCACATTTTTTCAGGAACGTTAAGGCTAGCATGTCAGGATTTTTATTAGAAAGTTTTCTAAAGCCTCTAACTGTGGCCAAAAAACCTAATAGAGGAAGTACTCCAACCGTTCAGGGTTTCCCTGTAAATTCTTAATTGAAAATGTCAAAGCTTGATGTGTACTTTTCGACCTTTTTGCCCACCTTAGTATGCGAACTCTAATTGAGCCCAGATTTTATTCATCTACATAATTAGCCATTCCTTGATGTTTTGAACTGTTCTAATTAATCATGGGTAATCAAAAATTTAGGGTACTTTAGATTTCCTACGTACTTGTTGACGCCATCTACGTAATACTCCTTCACGTTGAATCCGAACTCATTTCCGATGGCCCCATTATATTTAAATTCCAGCGTTAAGTATTCCAGTCTCGCAAATCTGATGCCAAATTTTATATTCCAAGTATTTTCCTTGATATCCGTTTCATAACTCCCAATTAAATATCCGCCTTTGTAAGCTTTGCAATCCTCTAAAGATAGATTTTTTACCATAAAAGGTAAATTCAGATCACATCTGTAGGTTTCACATTGCAGAGTAATATTAATAGAGCTTGTAAAGGACTTTAAATCCGAGATTTTATCAGATTTCGAATCCAAGGCCACATTCCAATGAATTTTCTGGAGGTTCCAGGCGTTGGAAGAAACAAAGAACAGAAAAAAGATTAGAAAATAAAAGGAATTCATCTTCCAATGGACCGATAATTTCTTGGAATCAAGTTTTTTCGACTTGAAGTGTGAATAGAGTTGTTTTATTAACGAATTTAATTGTCTTTTGTTCAGGAATTGCTGATAAGCATAAAACTTTTGATAGGTGACGTTTGAGCGGCTCTTGAAGAGGAGATGACCAATATTAATGAGCTGTTAAACTTTTGTAGAATTGTTGTGATTATGATCGTAAAGAATAATGTGCTTCGGCCAGAATTTTGTTTCTCATCAGAGAATACATACAACCTACAATCAGCGCGATCTAAAACTCAATGATCTTTTGTAAGAGTTATTTTTTTCACTATCTTTTTTTCCACATAAAATCACATTCTAAACATATAAACGCGTATAACAGTAATGATACACATCACCTTTATGTAGGTAACCCAAGAATACCATAATTATGGTATTGCAGATAATGGACGCTTTCCGTTTCTAAGAAACAGACCTTCACAGACTTGGTATTTGCGCTGGCTTCCTTTTTTGTAAATTTGAATTTTAATTCTATATCCAGGTTTACAATATATTTTGTCACATTTGAAAATTTTTGAGTGTAAAAGATTTTCGAAGCCTTTATAACCTTTACAGCTTAGAGAATCAGAAAAGATGACTTATTTTCTGCATTTACTGGTCTAAGCGTACAACAAAATAACCAAGTTAAATTTTTAAAATATGTACATCCTTTTTTGAATTATAAATGTACAGAGACTTTTCAAACTTTTCCCTTCCCCGCGCCCACGTTGTTAAAGTGCGTGTACTTACCGTAAACTTAAAAACGAATGTTATTATGTTGGTTACTCACAATCAATGAGGAAAATAACAAAAACACCCGTCATGACACTGAAAACGCGACTTCTTTTATTTACAACGCTTCTAAATTTACTTTCATCCCCAAGACAATGAGAGATTTTGTAGTAAAACATTTGACTTAAGGTTAAAAAACACTCTTAACTCTGTTTATTTCAATGTCTGAATACAACTTTTAGGCGGAACAATAGAAGTTGTCATAAAGTGGGGTGAATAACAGAACAATAATAGAGACGCAGCCTGTTACAAAATCCTTGAGGATGACAACGTAGGTTCGAGAGATACAATAACAGTGGTATTATAGATTTGAGTGTATAGGTTAAGTTGTTGAGTGAAAAGCGTAAAAGGTTTGGGGCCGCTTATAAAGTTTGTATAGTGACGGTCTTGGGGTCATAAATTTGGAAACCTTTCGTTTCGAGGATTCACAGCCGTCGTTGGGAATTTCCCTGCGTTATCAAAATTGAGGGGTTGTAGAGATTCTAAGGCAGATTCCAGCTCCCTGCACGTCAAACTGAGGAGTCCGGTGACCGGAATAGAACCTTCGCTATCGGTTTTACATACTTCGTTTTGATTTCACAGAGAATCAGAGAAAATACGCACAAAAACGCACTCTCTCGCCCCAAGAAATCCCCATTTCTTCCCCGACTAAAAGTTTCTTGAATTGCCATCCTATTCACCGTACCGTTTTAGCCTACCTCAGTTTGACGTGCCCTGTACTGGCAAAACAAATGTTCCAATCCGGCTTGATGTCCGACTCCGTATGTCATCCAAAATCTATGATTTCTCCGATCGTAACAAAACAATTGCTTTGCATTTACTAGAGAACTTCAGCCAGTCAAAGAAAGTTTTATATTCTAAATCCCTACCCTCATTACTTATTTTTTACATACTCATGCCCTTTTTAACTACTATAATTAACTTTTTTGCACCTTTCACCAAATGCTCTTTATTCTTCTATTTTTTGCGTTCCAATCTAATGAAATAAGCCCATAATTCTATTTACAGTAAACTGGAACTTAACCAACTTGCTTACTATTCCAAAATAATATAAGTTTTAATGTCGTTATTTTGTATTTTGATGAATAGAATAAGCGTTCCAAAAAAGGGACCCGTTTAAAGTTTATTTTCTAGTTTTTATCCGCAGGTGAAACTTTTAAACTTCTAAGTTACAAAAGCCCTGAGGGCATTTTTAAGGACGCTGGTACGGAACAACTACATCCCCCATTTTTGTTTGATTTGTGACGCAAATTAACGAAAAACTACCGAGATTTCGTCCCGCTTTCATGCCGAGCTGACTTTTGTATTCCAAAAGTTGAACATTTACAACTTCATTTTCAGCTTTTACAACGCGGCATGTTGATGACATGGTATCATTTTGCCGACACCGTGTTGTCAACATTCTCGGTTTTCGTTCAGCTATCGGTTGTTTTTATCATCATTAAGAAATCGCCAAAGACAATGGGACTTTATCGGTATTTTCTGGTGATCGTAACGGTAAGTGAAAAACGATGACTGAGATAATGTAATCTGTTCCTGCTTTAGCTGAACGACATGATCTTGACCGTCATTATTGGGTTTCTACTTTGTCCAGTGGTAAGTAGACATTCTAATAACTGAGTTGCTGGAAGTGAAGGAACATGCATATCTATCGTTTTAGCAAATGTTTTGGTAAAGCTTGACACAAACGTAGATGGGTTGAGTAATAAATTTTTTCGCGGCACTTTTAGAGCGGGTTTATGGAACCACCGATGAAATTCAGCTCTAGTATTACCAAGCGCATTGCCGATAATGCCAATTCTTTGTTACCTCCTACAGTAAAAATACCACAGCAAAAGTACCAACAGGGCCTGGGTGGACATGGTTTTCAGCTCATTTGTTATGCTGTCACAAAGTTTGCGAATGCGTCTGCAAGACACGTACCTAAATTTATGAAATTTAAAACAAAAACCGCTTAGACTGTGCGCTTAAGATTTGAGACACTAGCCATTTCTTCAAGTGGTACCTTTTTTCTTCGAATTTAATCTCCGAATTTCAGCCTGGCGATCCATTTCCTGGTACGGGTCTGAAAATGGAAGGCATCTTTTCTCATGTTGGTGAAAAGGGAGTATATATTATGGTAAGCTCATAAAAAGTTTTATCCCACTTTTAAAATACTTACATATTTTACATAAAACAAGATTTTTAATCCTGAATCAATTTAAGATCATTCTCCTCTCTGTTTTTGCGGGTAACGTCGTCTCGTGTCAAAACTATGGCCTTGTTTATCGATTCGTTGTGATCCTACCCAACGAAACGTTCAGTCGAGTTGCCAGCCATCCCATTTGCACCGTGATCTACATTATCTTCTGCGAGATTATCGTTTTTGGCATTGGCTTTGGCTTGAGCAATTCATTGGCAACTCAAGAGCAGGCGAAGGCTCTCCTAATTCAACGAGGACTGTGGGCCAACGATCCAATTACTCCGGGATCGTATCGGATATTATTTAAGAGCGAGAGAAGCGAATTCAAAAGCTTGATTTTGGGAATATTCGCAATCGCCCTGTTCGCAGAATTCTTCTACCTTCTTTGTGTCAGATATATTCTATATTTGATTCGGCAACAAGGAGCGATATTCTCCAAATCGACTTATCGAATGCACAGACAACTGACGATTTTGTTGGGAGTTCAGGTAGGAATAAATGTCAAAGATGTGGCCGGACTCTCTGTACCCAAAACCTCGACTTTCAGTACTGTCATAGCCGGAAAGAAAAATATTTCTCTTGAAATTTATCATAGTACCTCAACTTTTTAGCTCCTCGTTCCGCTCATCTGCGTCCTCTTCCCCGTGTGTGTTACTTTTGCCTCAGCTTTAATCGGCAAGCCCTTTACCTCATTTACTGCCAAGGTTGGAATCCTGGTGATCGCCTCCCAGTCAACTTTTTCCTCAATAATGACTATCTGTTTTATCGGTCCTTATCGACGATTTGTATTGCGGCAGCTTCGGATTCGGGTCGGAGCCGAGACTTCAACGCAAAGCAACTCTGGCTTCGCAACGACGACAAGATATCGGAAAAATAGTACTAAGAGAAGGCCGTCAAACATCATGTTTATTAAATATTGAGATTTGTTATAAATCTCATTAATTGATTTCTAATAAATCAAAAACTTGAAACATGGATTTTAACCATTTATTTACTATGACATGTATGTAATATTTTCTGTAAAAGTTCCAGTTTCGGTCTCATTGTTCACCCTTTTTCGAAAGACCAGCCTGTATGGGTTGATTATCAACAAAATTGTCAGCGGATGGGAGATTGGAATGGTTGTTCGGAGGATAAGACCGATTGTCCCGATATAGTAACATTGCCATTCCAAGAGAACGGCGATTCCGGTTACAGCCATTGGGAGAATCGCTTGGAAAATTATTATGGCGGCCTGGAAGGAAAGGGCAAATACGGTTAAAGCATATTTACTGAATAAAGGTGTTTACTATTACACCGTATCCCTTGACTTTGCCCTGCTGCCCATTGGCAAAACACTGAAATTATTGAGCACCTACTTCATAGTCTAATTGTAAGATTTGGCTGCATTGCGGCTACCCCAAAAGGAAAATAAACGTGGCGAACACCAAAGAGTTAGCAAAAATTCAAGAGACAAGATCAAGTTTTTACCTATGTCTTAAACGTCAACTCACGTGAATAACGATAATTTTGAGTAATTTATGTTGCTCCTTCGACACTACACAAATAACCTTGGTATCTTTGTTGTACACATCCATATAAATATATCTGCCCCAATAAAAAGCCATGGAAACACTGACTCCCTCCGAGGTAGCGATCAGGCAAAAGAAAACTTTGAAGCCGAGTTGATCCTAAATTTGCAAAATAAATTTTTTTGTATAATCTCACTTTGTTTAGGACCAAATAATCCATTGGCCGTTTGTTAACATAATAACGCTGATAGATGGCGAAGAAATCGACATAACCACTCGGATCGCCCGCTTCCATGGCGCAGTAGATTCCCCAAAGGCCAAGGAGAATGCCAAATAAAATAGAGCACAATGCGAATTTTTGAATGTCTTCAATTGTCATGTGGTAGTTTCTGAAACAGCTAGGCTTGAAAAATAATTTTTAAGTATTTGACAATGGGATCGAGCTAAGAATAACTAGAAGTTGGAATTTATAACATTTTTGTGGCTTGATAACACTCAGCAACGTTCCAAATTAGAGAATCAAAAAACTATTTTTATCGCTTTGCTGACTGACTAATCTTACATTGTAAATTCGTTGGTTCAGTTCCCACAACATTGTTTCTTACAGCCTTCAGATGCGCGCTCCTCAGATTCTCAGCTAGCTCCAGAAATAAAACCTATCCTCGGTAGAAGATCCAGAACTGATTCTCGATCATAATCAAATATGGGGTTTTATTGCTACCTATGCAAAGTGGGGCCATAGAAAGCCGAAGGCATAACAAGTCGGCAACAAGCGAGCTGAGTTTTGGCTAGCCTACAAGACGACAAGGAAGTTCTTTTTCCCCGATGTTCGTACTCGCCGGTTGTCTGTTTCTCAATCTACGACGTTTCCGAAAACCTTTTGAAAAGTTTATGGGGCTGACAAGGGAATGGACTTTATGTGTAAATCGATTTTGGCTTGGGACCTAGTCAGATCGAAAGGTGTATGGTAGTCGATTATTCACTTGGGGGGAAATCTCTGCGCGGGGCTTCAAAGCCGAGAAAATCGGCTTCAAAGTTTAGACGAAAATCGAAGGATAGGGATCCCGGAAAAGGCGCTATAAAAAGTGTGAAGCAGTGGCCGAGTGGTCAGTGCGCTCGCTTTTTGCGCAAGAGGTTGCAGGTTCGAGTGTTTCCAAGCTCAAATCATTATTATCGTTTTTTACTTCTGCTTTCTTCGTGCTAATCCGGCTGTACATTTAAAAAAGTGGTATAGAGAAAAAAGTGGAAAGTTGTTTTTGAATACATCAGGTTGATGTTGTGCTCTGCGCTCTAAAACTGTAAAGGGAAGGTGCAAAGCCGTTGAAAATGGAAAGGTTCCGTTTAAAATATACTTCTTGCATTGATAATCGAGTTCAAGGGGGAAAAATTAATAGAAGTTTTTGTTTAAAAAAGTTATGAATGGAAGCAGATTCGAACTTGCGACCTTTTGCGCAAAAAGCGAGCGCACTGACCACTCGGCCACTGCTTCACACTTTTTATGGCTCCTTTTCCGGGATCCCTATCCTTTTCCTTTGATTTTCGTCCAAACTTTGAAGCCGATTTTCTCGGCTTTGAAGCCCCGCGCAGAGATTTCCCCCCAAGTGAATAATCGACTACCACACACCTTTCGATCTGACTATGTCCCAAGTCAAAATCGATTTACACGTAAAGTCCATTCCCTTGTGAGTGCATGCACATCGTTGTTGTCGTATTGACAGGGGAAGTACTCCAAGTGCGACGCTCAGATTTTCTTTTAATTTTGAACACACGTCGGGTATGGACTAAATATCAATTCCTGAAAGTTTTAGCTCGCGCTTTGCGGGCGCCGCCGAGATATCAAGCGATTTTTGCCGCCGAGAGAGCACGCTAAATGTGGAGAGCGGTCAGAAAGAAAAACGCTTTTTAGCCATAACTTTGCCAGCTTCGTGCGGAAAATTTTGATTTTTTGTAGAAACATTATCCTTTACGGTAGAAACAGGCATGAAACTTCTCGTGCCCAAATTCGGCAAAAAGTCCTAAATTTTCGCCGACTTTCGATCTAAAAATCTTGGTTGTTTCTGCAAAGCGCGAGCTAGAATTCTCGCATATATCTTAGAAAAAAATTAATCTAAATTTGTGCCAAGTTTCATCAAAATCTGAGCGTCGCACTTGGAGTACTTCCCCTGTAAGTTCGACTGCCAAACCATCATTGGTGGCCTCGAGAGTCGCTGACAGAACTTACTCGAAGACAATCTGTCTCGTGTAATAGACCTCAAACAACAACACATTGCTTGCAGCAAACGTGGTTATGATGAAGATGCTGTACATGAAGTAATGGGCTTTTAACGGCAGTAATCTCAACGGCCCAGTCAAAACAACAAACACATGTCCATTGTTGATCTCCACTTTGGATTGGCCAATATTGTAGAGCCAAATGTAGATGAGCTGACAGATTGTGCTTGTTAAAAGCATACGACGATAACGTCGAAGGGTCTGAGATTTTGTGCGAAGCAAGGTTGCAATAACAAGAAAATTTAGGACGTTCCCGATAATCGGGTTTAGCAACTCGAAAATATTCATTAAAGAAAATTCCATGTTGAAAACTGAATCCGTATCGATTATTCCATGAGCCGGTAGAAAATATTAAAAGGCAATGTAGGAAAGAAGTTAAGAACGCACGGTTCTTACCTTAAAAATCGAAATTACAATTTATGGGCACTTTGCTGTAATATTGCTTCTGAGTACCCACCCAACAAACAGCATTTAGATCTGCATTCAAACCCTAAACCTTCACTTAATACTCCGTTACTTTAGAGTAAGTCGTCTTCATAATGTTACACATATTATTGTAGTCTAGAGATGTGGAGGCCCAAAAAGGGCAATGAATGAAGCCGTGCACACTTGACACCTTAGATTTACAGCACCGTTTGTGGCGCACATTTTACATTTGTAGCTTTGTGCACTGCTAAAATCGAGCAAAGTACGCTTTAAAAAATGATTGGAGATGGAAGATAAGAGGCTGGGACAGTGTAGATGTTATAGCAAGTAATCGACGGAAGAAAGTCGAAGAATTGCCTTCCGATCAAAGAGGCTGTAAGATAAACCTCAACGGAAGTCTTTACCGAACCCTTGGGACTCATTTGTTGAACAGTAGGGCACGACATGATATGGCAATAGCCGATCATGACACATGGTGGTCGGTGGCTAACCACAAAGCACGGCTCTAGCCTTCTTGCCGTTGTTTTGCGACAGAGTTTCCGCATTGGAATCGTGCATCCCACGTCTTTCTCACCACTGTGGGTTGAAATATGGTTGCTTGCAAAAATATTTGTATATCATATTTACAGATATGTTAAGAAATTTACATGTACGTCCGAGAGGCCGGCTCATAACCATTTTGTAATAAACGGTATTTCTTTATGAAGAAATGAAGAAGAGCGACAAATCTTTGAGAAATAGGGCAGCTCTCGAAAGTGTTCATGTGAAACTGTGGCCTTGCCAAAAGCTTTGAGTAGAGATTGTTCTGAATGTTGTGAAAATAAAGCTAATAAAATCCGTCATTAACATTTGACGATTTAAATTTTATGAAAAAACTTGTTTATGTTTATTGAGAAATTTGGCGACAGTCTACCGTATACGTAGCAAGCCAATTGGATAGTTTTTGTCATCATTTTAAAAAATTCAAACCAATATTTATTTATTTTTTTATTTTTTCGAATGTTTTCTCTTCTTATGTTCTCATGGCATGTATGATATAAGATACGGATAGTAATCAAAATGGGAATTTTAAAAGTTTGTGATGGAAACGACAGAAAAATGAAATAAATACAAAAAATAATAATAAATGCTCTCTATTCCTGACATAGGACAATATACGCTCTACACTTTGTGACTATCGTTGATATCGGATACATAATATAATATATGTGGTTGTTTTGGTTGATATATTTTGGGTCGGGAACCGGTTGATCGAATATCTGAAAAATGGTGGTTATTAATGACAAGTAAATTTTAAGGCGTCATTGATTTACGCTGTAAAAGAATCTGGGGAGACTGAAAAGACGTTGCTGGCTTTGAAAAAAAGCAAAAAATTTAACAGGCTTGCAACGTTGTGGAAAAGTTGCCATGTGGCAAGCAGTATACTAGTTTTACAATGATTTATTTTCAGGAAAAGTGACGATTAAAACATTCATCTTAATTCATCTTAAAAGATCCTGAATGAGAGAGAACGCAAAATGCGAAGAGCGGTCAGAGAGAAAACGCTTTTGGCCATAACTCTGTCCCATAAATTTTCATTAATCAGCTTGTTCACTTGCAAAATTGCTTTGTGTTTTGTAACTCGTATTTTTGTGAAGAAAAAAATCAATTTCGTTTTCGAAAGCAAAGCACTTGACCTTGTTCCGTTCGCTAGTCCGAACGCTCGATGCAGGGCGACTAATTATATTTCGGCGCAAAAACCAGGATACCCCGCGGAATGCGTAATTAAAATTTTATGTAAATGCGAAGCCGGATTCTGGGATAAGGGCAAGGTCGGAAATTAGTCCTACATCTTACATTGTAAAACATATCAATGACACTGCCAAACCTTTCGAGAAAAAATAATCAACAGTCAACTAGGAAGTGAAAAAAATAAAAAAAGATAAAAGTTAATTGACTTACTTAGTACCCGGGCAATGGAGGCGGCTGATTCACTTCACCAAACTCGTCTTGAATTCCCAATCCGCTGTCATTTCCGCAATCTTTGATCAGCCCGTAACTTGCATTAGGAGCTGACAAAACTTGCGCCGGCTGATTCATAAATTGCATTGACATTTCGTACGAATCCATGGTTTGTGGAGGCGGCACCACCGAGTACTGAATCCCATTCCCGTCCACGTAACCCATGCCCTGTTCATGCATCATTTTGGGTTGATCCATCATCACCTGCTCCCTCTTAATCTCCTTGTCCTTCTTCGGCCTTCCCATGTTTTTGCTATTCGAGTTGGCATTCCTTGGTCGTCGTGTGCCTGGAGGTTGTGCCGGTCGTATCTCGATAAACGGCAGAGAATCCGGCCCGGCTCTGCATGCCGCACTCTTTCGTAACCTCTCGAGCTCAAAATTATACTTCCTCAACAACTCGTCATTGCAGTTATGACAGCTGATCAGATGTCGTTTCATGTTGCCCTTGTAGACAGTTGTAAATGTGCACCATGAGCAAACATATGGATCGTCCGGAGTGACCATTCCATTATGCTTGGGAGGTCGAGATTTCGTTGGAGCTGGCTGTTCTTGCTGCAATGGAGCCATCTGTTGAGGTGGGACCATGTCCATCTGCCCATAAACAGGCTGGTACATCTGCTGATGCATGGGAATGGGCATATCATAAGGCATATAGTCGACATAGCCATGAGGTAGGTGCTGAGGAGGCATTTGCATCTGATGCACCACCGGATCCTCGGGATGCATGTAACCGCCCATATGGTACGTGGGCGGCTGTTGAGGTGCATAGTGATGTGTGGGGGGCTGGAGCATGAGGTCGGGCTTGGGGACTACCGTCGACGTGGAGGTGGTGGAGGCAGCTGAGGAGCAGGGCGCCTGATCCTCCAACGACATTGCGGATGGGTTGGAGGTGGTGGAGGCGGACGGGGTTGCGAGATCGAACGACGACGCCGTGGAGCCCGACGACGATGAGATGCCGCTGTAGCCGAAGGGGGTCATGGTCTCGGAGGCATTGGATTCCTTCCGGGGGCTCGTCCGCTTGCAGGAGTTCACGTGGCGGCGAATGTTTCCCTGAAGAAAAGCAGTCAAGTTTGGATGGGAGGGGAATTAATACAGTTTCTGAGAGATAATCGTAATGAATAATTGTTTTTCGAGGCATAGGTGTCAAAATGAAAGATTTTCTCGACTAAAAACCCCGTTCTGAAAAAGTCAGGAAGATTTTGGGACCAAAATATTTGGAGAACTGAAGAAGAAGGCGGATTTAAAAGGGACAATCCACAATTGTAATTAAAAAAATGTCAAAAAATCAAGCTAATAAAACTCTACAAAAATTCCAAAATACAACACGTTTCCTACGAGGGTAATCAACCAACTAAAAGAGGATTAAAGCAGCACGCAACCCCCGTCAGTTTGGCGGATGCTCGTTGACGGGCTCGTAAATCAACGAAAGACCGCTGCCCTGACCTTGACCATTACAAAAAAAAGAATGGAACCCGCAAAACCATGTATATAAAAGCAAGAAGTATTGGGCGCTGCAGCTGTTTACAACGCCCTGTTACAATAAACAATAAAAACACCCCGAAAAGCTATGATTTACAGTAGGTACAAACGAGAGTGAGATTTGAGTGTGTCAAAATTTGTGGGCTAATGAAATGGCTCCAAACTTATGGCCTATTTCCCAACCCAATTCGACAAAGCCGCGCCCAGAAGACAGTAAACTTTAAATAGGGATCTTGGCTACAAAATATACAATTATATCTACCGTAGCCCTCTTACATGTAATAATACATAAGTGGCACTGGAATGGAAACAAGGAAATTAGGCTTTCAAGAAGTGGCAGATTTCTTAAGGCATCCTAAACTTTTTTGATTTTTGCCTTCTTATACCGAAAAAGGAAGATAGTAATGCTAGAAAAACAATAAAGCTGCATGCTCACCTTGTAATGCGAAATGAAGCGGTTACAATGCGGGCAAACCGGGCTAATCCCTTCGCCGGGTGCCGTTGCATCCGGTATACAGACGGAATCCCCGCGCTTCATGATGTCTTCCAGATAATCGCGCCCAATCGCTTCCCGACACTTCTCCGTTCGACCGATGTGACCCGTCAGAGACCTGGAAAAGAGCAATGGCATGAAACAATATGCAATTATGACCACATGTTGGCAAGTTTGGTTTTCTTTGACGTGCGAATGCGGCAAAATTTTTGGATTTTAGGATTACAATTCCAAAACCGCTAGAATTTTCCTCCGTTATCAATTAAAAAACAGTTGGAGAGATCTTACGAAATATCTTTTTGTTTGCCCAAAAACACCAAAACATTGTAAATCAAAAAAAAATTCTTTTCAAGTAGAAGGGTTTTTAAAATATGCCCCTGCCATGTTCGACGTAATATTAGGTATTATACGACGGTAAAGTATCACTCACCGTGGACTGTTATAGACATTTTTACAAGCGGGACACATTACTGTGCCTCCTCCAGAAACGGAACCATCGGAATCCTCGCTTCCGTCGGGTGATTGAACACCCGAATCTTCGCTGTTATTCGTCGCTGGCGCTGAACTAGGACCAGTCGAGGTCGATGGAATGTTGATGAAACGGCGGAAATTATCAGTATACTCTTGTTGGCATTGTCGGACGGTCGACGGAAACCGTTGACGCTTTTCTGCGGGCTGAAAATAAGTAACATGAACAACTTTGAGTGTAATATAATCAAGTGTCATTTCCAATTAACTGGGGAATGGTATGCCCAATTTATACTGTTTGAAGCAAAAAATAAAAAACACTTTTAGATTTGGAATACTGTAGAAAAATATATCGCAAAAACTCGGGAACAAAATGACACATTTCAATTTCGGACAAAGTTTGGAAATGGGATTTCAGATCATATGATATGCAGAAATAAAGGTAGCAAAAGCCAACCCACTTCGTAATTGTAGTCCTGGCACCGGTTACTCATTGCCTCTCGATCCACCATCATATACTGTGGGTAGCCGTTCATCTGAACCGGTTGCTGGTAATACGTCTGACTCCGATCGTAGTAAACGGCTTTCTGTTCTTGATTACTCCTGAAACTGCAACGAGATTCGTGGAAGATTAATATGAGGGTAGGTTGTTTTATACACCATAAAGTAATACTTTTTATGCTGTAGCATAAAGAGCCATTTATGATTCCAATTTGGCGACTTTTGTGTTTTATGCGATGACCATTACGAAACCAAAATTACTACTGTGGAGAGTGTAATGATTATTGTAACACGCGTTGTTTTGAATCTTACAACCGGAACCTCAATAGTAACCGGTAAAGGAATGCCGACCTTGACAACCTTCGAAGAATGCAACTGGCCTTACAACCAAGGAGAAAACTTTTCGAAGCGGTCAATCAACACCCCGATAAAAAACAGTTCTACCATACCACGAATTCTGCGATGGGTCGCTCTCCAGCAGATTGAACGTTGTTGACAAGTAGGCTGATAACGAGGAGGGCTCTTGGTCGTTCATCACAATGTAGTTTGTTTCGAACTGTTGGTTCGCGTAAATGCAGTTGTTATTGTCCGGATTGGGCCGTCCGGCCGGCTTCAGCTCGTAGTTGGGGCTGGTGCTCGTGGTCGGTGGATTCGAATCCGGCAGCTCATTCTTCACCAAGCCTTCGGACATGACCTGAAAGTAGAAGTGTTTTCAAACAAGGTGTGGACAAAGGTCAACGATAGGTGTAACCACGCTTGCATTCGAGAGAACGGTGATAATATTATATAAGCTGCAAGAAAATTTATTGGAAGCTTCCAAATCTAGAGGCTTGATTAAAGATCTTTTATATTAACCATGGATTATAAAGACAAGTTGTTTATGCGTTTATTTGTGTAACGACCGGAAAGCCGTATCAAAACTGATGCAAACATGTGATCTAGGATTTGCTATCCCTCAAATGTCGCAAGTTATTGGATTCGCAACAAAGGAAAATGCCACAGATCTCTCTTAACATGGCAAAGATAAAATTGTTTTGGTTATCCCGAGCTTGTATAAAACGTGACTATCAAGTAAAGACGTAATTACAACCCCTTATCTTCGCACACCCCCAACGCAACATGAATGAAAAACATTCGAATTTAAAAATAATCTTTATCGGGTCGAACGGCCTTCTCTTAAGAAAAATGTTTGTTAACAGCGGGGTCAAAGAACAGTAGGAGTAACGGGAAATTCAGGCCTGAATCCCAAACGTTGCTGTAATAAGCATAAACTGATAAAACGAAAATATCGGAAAAAAGAAAGAGAATAAAAAAGAGACAAAAAGATCCAAAGAAACAAAAAAGGAGCGTGTTTTTGGTAAAATTACCAATATTGGGGGTAGAACATGTAAACAGCGTGAACCTATGTTATCAGCAAGGTCATTGATAGCTACTGTAACCACGGACTTTGGTTTAGATGGTTTTTACTAGGCTGTTTTTGGAGTTTTGTAAGAAAAAGAAGGGCTTTAGAGAGGGTGCAAGAGTAAAGCTTTTTCAAGCGAATGTCAACTGCTGTAATAAAAACGATTTGGTCAGCAGATTGTCAGAAGTTTTTTTTCATGATCAATTTTCAGCCACGTTTTTAAAAATCTTAAATTGGGTATCAGAACATGGTCAATAATATTATAAGAATGAAATGCAGCTGTAAAGTCCCGCTATTGTATGAATACTAAAAAGATTTTTTTTGCAATAGACATTTTTTGAATAGCAAAACCCCTAAAAATCCTCTCATAACTTTTCCTTTAGCTAACAATTGTAATTGTAAGAATCCTTGCACAAATTGCTGCACGTCAAAGAAAAAATAAAAACCCGTAAGCTCTTACAACAGTGAACTTTTGACGAAGAAAGTTATCGACTCACATAAAAAAATCCTATAGAAAAAGCGGTATTTCGAGAAAAACGATTTTTCGGAGAGAAAATAATTTTTCTGATTCGATAATACTGTGAGCCTCCGCAAAAAAATCGGTGTTTCAAAAATTTCACGATTTTTAACCTATCTAAAGCAATTTTTAAAACGTGAGGTGTGAAAATGGTAAAAAATCAGCAACAATCCTCATGCCTATTTGAGAACCGGTCTTTGAGCTTCGTATCTGACAACGTTTTGTATTTCCACATACCGTAATCCACCTTTTCAGGTCTTTGCCCCCACCCTCCCTCCACTTGGGTCATACCGCGAAAACATGTTAGAATTAATATTTGTAACAGCAGGACGGCTAAAGCCTAAGCCGCTTACTGGGAAAGATGAGGGTGTAAATTTGTGTAAAATTAGAAAAAACAGACAACACCCAACGGGCGTCAGGTGGGGGTTTAGGCGAAATGTTAAGAAGATGAGGAAATTGGCCTGGAGATGGTTTACCGTCGAACATCCCTTCCCCACATGAATTTGAAGCCTGCCTGACTATAAGAATACTCTCCAGAGCCAAGGAAAATGACAGTGCTTTCTGGGAAGGAACATTAGACATAATGACTACGATTTTTAACAAAATATTTTATGGGTAAAAAACATTTATGTAGCTTATGCATGCCGGCCTCAGAGGTTGATCAAACGTGCAAAAAACAAAAAACCAAAAATATTCCAGACCCATGCGTTAATTAAGGCTTGCGCAAAGTCAGCAAAATTTTTTTATAACAGTATAAAAAGTTTTCTGGCACTTCGGAACTTCTTCCCGCCGGGCTGACATTTCCTCTGGCCAACTATCACTATTCTCCATGGTAAGATTATAATAATATACGCAAAGATTATTGAACAACTCCGAGTACTAAACGCAAACTTAAACCTATGCACAAAGTGGACTGTATAAATTGAACCGTTTTCCTTGTCATTTTGCAAAGAAGACGACTGAAATTTTTCACCCCATATTTCATGGAGAATATAACACAACCACTCCCTTTGGAAGACAAAAGACATTTTCTAATGAGAAAAGTCGATTGGAAAAGTTAATCATCCCAGATTATGAAAGCCCCGATCGATCACGACATAACCAGTTAGCGACATCCATCAGAAGTTCATCGTTTACAATACTGTAAAAAAACAGATCAAAGTCCCAATAAAACCCAGTTTTACGACCAGACCAGTAATGCTCGGTAAAAATAGACCAAGTACGTGGGATTTATTGGGATATGTTGTAAGTTGAGTAATAATTTTTGTTTTTGAATTGGGAAATAAAGCATAAAATACATGTGTATGGGCAAGGTTAGGAAATAAAGGTGTGACATTGTAGATAAGTCTGTGGACCATACAAAAGATTGGGAAATGGTACGAAGTTCAGCGACAACGTGATGTCTGAAAAACGTGAAAGTTTCAAAATTAAAAATTGCTTTCACATTTTACAGTAAAAAATTAACCTTGCTGTATCAAAATAGTCCAGATGTTTTATAGAGTATAGAAAGATCAAGGCCAACTATATACAACAATTTTTTTTTCCAAATTTAAAGTTTTTGCTCTAAGAACTTCAACATGTTGCTGTAATGCCAAAAACTGCCCAAAATTTTCCTTTGGACGTCACAAGCTTCTCCTAATTTCTAAATCCCCCATTCAAAAAATGTCCAGACCACAATTATGTGTCCGGCCCAGCCAAAAAAGACAACCTTTTCAACGACTTACAGTAAGCCGGATACAAAATAAACAATACAATTGGGTATTCTTTGTAGCGTGAGTGTAATACCGTAAAAACTATAACTTTTTTCTTAGGATTGATACTGTACGGTAGGCATTTGTGAATAGTAACGGTAAGAATTGTTTATTTTTTGGGGTTCTCAGAAATATCGATAATAAAAAAAGTTGGTTAGTATGTAGAAATGGGAGCAAAGGTCATAGCAAATGGTGAGGCTAGTCATACGTTGGGGACACTTCGTTGCAGCGAAATGTCTCTAAATCATGATCGTATAGCAAAAAAAACAGCTCTGAATTTCTTCTAAATACCCTCCTAGCAGTGTAAATCACCTGCCATCCAATCATCCCTTCCAAAAAAAAAACACCCTTGGCCCTTAGGGGGTCATAATTCAACCCGCAACGACCAACTTCGGCGTGCATTGCAACCGCCGCCGCAGCCGCCGACCCAGGTAAGCCACGGACCTTTGCGGCGGGGCTGGTGGAAAGGAGAGGCTGCTGACCCCATGGTGCGTGTTAAACTGGGTCAACGAGCCCCCCACCGGTCGCGCGGTCGGAATGTTTTTGCAGGGCATTTCGGTTGTTATAGAAGGTCAATGTAACGAAGAATTCAAACTCAAGGATCGAGTTATTGGGGGCAGAATGTCAGGGAATACAGAGTGGGCAGCAACGGGGACGTAACGGGCAAAGAAAGGGCTTGTTTTAAATATTCAATTCTTCGACAATTTTTCTAAAAATTCCGCCTTTTTTCCTTCCCCGAAAGCCTTTTATATCATTAATATTTCTAAGAAAAAATCGTTGCAAATTAAATCGACAACTCTCGAGACGGCTTTTGGCGGCTCGGTAATGCCCTGAGGACGGGCTGTTAAAAGCTGCCCATAAGCCCACGATTTTCGCCACTTCTTGCAAGGACTCCGAAGCTCCCCAAATCGCCCCGTTTACCGCGAAAGATACAATCTTCAGAAGGGCGTGATACGATCAGCAAAAACAAAACAAAACATTGTAATAAAAAAGAGGATGGGGATCTGCGTTCGTTTTTTTGCAGTCGGTTGCCAGCGAGTCTATCCATCACCGACTGCGCCATGGGTGGGTGGGAAAATGGATGAAGACGAACGCCTGAGGTGTTGGAGGTGATTGTGCAAGATAGGAAGTTGAGTAAGCGAGTTGGCGAGCAAAAAGAAATAAGGAAGCCTTGAAAGACCGAAATCTGCAGTTTCAAAATGTTGGTTGGCAATCTCAGCGGCTTCTTCAAAGCGCAGGTTAGAATTCGTTAGATAGGCTTGCGGAGTCATGCAGGCGCTCTGTGGACAGTTTTATCTAAATCCGTTGCCTTAAAGCGTGAAATTTTTATGAAACTTCATGTACTTTAACCCCGTTATTGACTAAAAAATTTGAAATTCAGTTCAAAAATCAGTCCCCGCTCCCCTCCCCCTTCTGACCAACAAAATGACCCAAACCCAAAAACCACCGATCCCCCTGACCGCCCTGATGCTTAATGTGCTGCCCGCACGAAGCCATAAAACCAACAGTAATTATTACAATACTATGCCTGTTACCCTGTAATCTGATGTGTTTTTGGTTCGGCTTGCAAACCATGGAATTAGAGTACTCCTCCGTCCATTTCCGTCGCCCTCCCTTCCCCCATTTTCGTCGCTCAAGTCCTGATCGCGTCGAAAAGTGGACACTTTAAAAAGACGTGCGCAAAAAATAAACGTGTCGCCTTTAAAGGTGAAAAAGTGGAGGAGAGGAAACTGGGTAACCCGGCTTGTAAGCATGGAAATTGCCTTTGCAAATAGTGGCGGGGTAATTACGGTAGGACTCAAGTGGGGGTGGTAATGGGTAAATGTTGGGGGATGTTGGCGCTGTAGTTTATGTATTTGTTGTGAGAGGGAGGTGTTAAAACCGTTAAGAAATACTGGTCTTACGGAGCCAAAAACGGGGGATAATGTAGCTGATTTAGAAATTATTTTTTGAGAAAGTCTCAGGCGGAACATTTACCAATAAAGCTTTCTACTATGGTTCAGAAACCGAAAAAATCCAAGTTGAAAATTTTACATAATAAATAATCAAACAGTGTTTTGAATTATATAACATCCGCTTCCAGATGTTTTTGTAATTTTTTATTTATCAAAAAGTCTAAAAATCTTAAAAATTCACAAATTAAAAAAAGAACAAAAAATTCGTTGTTGAAATATGCTGAGTATGCTGTCACAATTCTTCAGCCACCTCTGCAACAGAAATCGATTGGAAGGTTGTTTTTCCAAAATCAAATTACCCATATTACCCACACACCTTCCCCAATTTCCGACTGACCCGCAGTGGACGGTACGAACGGAACAAATTCTCTCCGAACGGAGCGCATAAAACGCGTCAAGGCCGCGCCGAATAATGTATTTATAGGCAGCTGTCTCAATAAATATATAAACATCATTGGAAAAATATTATTTATGGGATCAATTGGGAGGAGTAGGACGAGTAACGAGTAAGTAAGTCCAAGTTAAGTAAAAGAGTGCCGTGAATATGGTAAACACGACTTTATTTTTTGTTTAAAATATGATTTTGACATCGACGTAATCGTTTTTTTCCAAAATTTAACCAAAAAAGTGGGACGAAATGTCATAAAAACAATTGGATTTTTTAAATCCAATTGCAGAGAGATTTTAAGAAGCCGCGTTTTCTCCATAGCCGTATAATTTCAAATGCTAAATTTTAAGTCATACAAAGTACTTCGTAAAACACTTACAACCGCCAAATACGTGCAACAGATTCCCCTGCCACCATCAAAGGACTACAAGGTTATATTACAATGTAGTGAGCGGCTACAATCACGGCTTGTACCCTCTGCTTTACAATGTAATCTCTGCTTTTACTGCCTTACCACCCGATTGTAAAGAATCGCAAACGGATCCCATATTTTATACAGTTTTTTCTAAAATTTATGGACCCGAAATGAGTTAGAGTAGTAAGAGTAATCTGATGTAGTTAGCGAAACCAGTTCCAAGTTGGTTTGTCAAAATCGAACAAAAAAGCCTGCGAGAAGTCCGTGAATGGACATTGCGATCAATCAGTGAACGAGGGGGATCGAGAGTTCTAAGAAGGGTGATTTTTAAAGAGGAACTTTGAATAAATTAGAATAAATTACAAAACCTAACATAAAATTTTTCAATTTTTGAATGCGATGGGTGCTAGGATTTCTTTTTTGATCAAGAAAATAAAATTTACTCAATATTATCTCTACGGAGAGATAATGTTGTTGCACTTTTGAAATTTATAAAATTTTGGTCTAGGCAGATGCCGCCACTAACAAAACTAGGTCCGCTTTACGTTAAAATAAGACATCGGACACGGACATAATCGGATAAACTGTAGACGAGACATTGTTATAGCCTTTATTCCGTGTTTGTCGACATGTTACAACTCTGCTTATTGTCGTTTTACTACCGGGATTTAAAAGCGTCTGCTTCAACACTTTTAAACATGCATTTTGAATTTTTTGTTAATTAGGATTTAAGGTGTGCCTAATACAATATGACGAGGTCATTTCCGAAGCCACTTATTATTCCGTCAAAGATACCTTCAAGTTTTTGCAGATATCCACAAGCCATAAATCAAGGGTTATGAGCGCGAAACTAGACCGGCATAATTACAATACTGCGAAGGGAAGGATGACTCGAAAAGGATTATAAAATAACTTTACTAATATCATAATTACCGATTCTAATCCATTAACCTGTGAGTGTTAGCAGTCTGCGTGCAAGAGACAGGAGAGGAGACATGGCCATGAACAACGCGAATATGGGGATTACGGTAATTGGAAACGTTTAATACGCAAAGGGATGGCGAAAATAAAAATTGCATTTTGAGAGTTTCGAACTTCAGATCGATGGTAAACGGGTTGCGGAAAGTTTAGATTATGTCATATTTTATAAACTTGAAAGTGCTCAAATTATTTTAAAAAATATATCGTAATAATAGTTTAGCAAAAAATTTGTAAAACTCGAACTAAAAACCGATTTTTTGAAAATCTTCAGCCTAAAAATAGCAGTTCTGCGCGCAGCACTGTTGTAAGACTCTTTAGTCTGCCCACCCAAATAAAGAAACTGCATCCCAGAAATTTCATCAGTTCCATATTGTGAGTGGTCATACATACATACTTACCATTAACTACATATATGTAAAAAATGTTTTTCCAAAGACCTAACAGTAGTGGTAACTCTGAGAATCTTTGCTTCTTGGAAGATGCAAATGTTATTGCCAAAATCTCGATTTCGCAATGAGTCATCAATTTTTCCGCCAATGAGACAGCTATTTTTACAGAAATAACTTCAAATTTAGCCATGTTATTTCAAAATTATAGTAAATAAAAAATAAATGGCCAAGGTTTTTAGAGGAAAATTAATAATGTCTCAATCCGATAAACTTTTGTCTTCCCTTACAATATTCCAGATCCCCCCTCCAAATCCCCACCTCAAAACCCCATTGCTTGACCCATTTCCCTCGCCCCACAGAAGCCCCTCTTATTACGCAAAAAACAATCATCTGCGGCGATGTTACTTGTACCAAACTAATTTCCAATTAGCATTCTTTTCGCCCCCCAAAGAATGCATTATAATAGAAGTGCACTGAGCTAAGAAAAATCTTTTTCCAAACGCGCCTTCAAACCGGATCTGCGTCGGCTAAACGAAGATTTTTTTCTAGAAATAATAAAACCAGAGGGAAGAACGCCGAATTAGTAGTTGTTGAACAAGTAAAGCGAGTAAACGACGCATTCCAGGCTAGCAGGTCACCAGAGGGAGGATCGACTGAAAATACAAAGTTTGATCGATGCGAATGAATAAAACTGATGGCAAAATAAATATATACCCGAAAGGATGTGATGACGCGAACGCGGAGGAGGGTTAGCGGAAGTTGAAAAACAAGCAAATCTTTACCGTGTGGGGGCAATGCCCACGTAGAATTAACGACAGACGCTACGCATACGGATACTGACGCAAAACTTTCAAAATCAAAATTTTAAAAGTTTGATCTTTTTAGATGTTAATTTTTCGTTTCTTTTATTCAAAAGAAAGAAATTTTTCGTACTTTCTTTACAACTGCCCTTACAGTATCCTGACAATTGGGTTGTTGGAATGAAGAAAGTGAACCTAAAAAATTGTATTCGGCCATAACTTTGTGAATATCTCTCTAAATAAATTTATTCTTCGAATAATTTTTTCCAAAGAACCCCTGCGCAGAATGGTTGCCTTTTTGTCACAAAAATCGATCCTAAAATATTTACAGTCGCACCTAGCACGAGACAAAGCGATGAATCTCGCTTATCGCGAGAAACATTCTAATCTCAATGTGGTGTTAAAATCTGCATATATCTCATTCATCATTTCCTCTCCGAAGCTTGACTAAAACCCATCTGTAATTCCCGTTTTTGGCCGCATTAAAAACTAGCCAATCATCATATGCACAAACTAAAGCACGCAAATAACAATGCTACCTGAGAATCCCTACACTCCCTGTAATTGCACGTCTTGTAAAGCGGATTTTATATCTGACAAAGTACCGAAATACATTTAACGGAGATCTTTGGAACTTGTCTTGTTCTTCTAAAAGGCGTTGAAATCTGACTACAATTGGATATTCATAGATTTGAAGTGCCAACTTTTTGTGTTAAATAAATTTTGCAATTTTAGTTTCAATTGTCATGCAATCATAAGGCAATAAAAAATAAAAGTTTAATTGTACAACCTCATCATTTTGTTCTAGATTCTAGCTTCAAATAAAGGTTTAAGGAGCTGAAATCTTGTCCAAATTATTGTGACATGAAATATTGTGGATGGCTTTGTAACATTCGGCTCTCCAAAGAAAGAAGCCGTATTATCACGTATCTACATATTCTGGAAATCCTCTTTCTACAGACCTTTTATAATAGCAGATCATGACGAGTGGGTGCTGTAAGATGAAACGGAAGCAGAAATAATGGTATCAAAGTAATTAGATAACATTCTATTGCAAAGGTAAGGTAACTTTTAGGCTCGGTAAATTTAAGGTAACTTTTAAAGTGTGAGCCAGGAAGCCCGCATATGTTCGGAAAATCATACTCTAACTTTGAGCCAGCTTTCATCCAATTAAGTTTGTCTCACGTCACTTATTAAATGATTTTTGAAGTTTGCCGGTTCTGGAGCCAAAAATTAACAAAAGCTGGTCAAGTTTTGTAAGTCTCCTTTCCTTTATGTCGCCTCAGGCTAAGATCTGTTAAGCGTTGCATGCGAGCGATTGAAGGATCGTGCTATATGTATAAAAACTTTGCTAGCATCTGTTCGTACAGTCAAGAAAAAAATAAAGAGCAAGCGATGGTAAGACTAGATATAAGCTTGCAAGTTTCTATCTGTACCGCTAACCGTATCCACCACTATTTATAGATAACCGAGAGGATAAAAGTACAATCCGTTCTGTCATTTCAAGTGTGTGCCCTGTGCCTCTGGTGTAAACTATTTTGTACTGTAAGTCCCACAAATTTCCAGTAGACCCTCCAACCCATCGATGCAGTTTTTGGTTAATCCCGCGTGTCGTGCGTAACCGAACGCAATCTCGGAATCCTTAATCCCGTTAATTACATTATTCGTTGTGAATCCCCAGGCAGCCGAATAATTAACGCTACAACTCAAGTATGCAACGCAGAAACGCCGGCGGGCATCTAAACGCCTGAGCCCATCGGATTATGACCGGAAAATGTTTTCTTTTTCACCGGATGTTATTCCAGTCAGCTTCGAGTCCGCAGGTTGCAGCAAAACAGCGGCCAAAAATAATTTTGTAATTGTAGTAATAGTTGGGGGCTGTAAACCGATTTAGGCCGGTGAATGTAAACATTCACCCACTTCCTCGATTACGGTAGAACCGGCGTACAATCCCATCCTGTAAATTCATCTATGCGCATGTATATTTACAAGGGCCAATTAGGGGTTGTAGCTGGCTCTTTAGGCTACAATTTAGGGAGCCCACTTGACATAACGCGTAATATAGGCTTGTGAGGAGGATGTTGTAGTTGTTCAGGAAATGTGATGCACCTGAAACAAGTTTAGCGGGAATTGCTAATTCGAGAAATCTATTTCATAGCAAGGGAAATAGCTTGAGCAATAAACAGGCAAAGAATCTACATCTGTTTGTCATAAAATCAAAGTTTGTATTCGCTGTAAAATGAAGAAAACTTTATTGGCGTAAGATCACTGTTCTTTAGCCCTTACTCAACTCTTCCCAACCCTCTAAAAAGATGACACCTTTCCAAAAAATATCTTTTCAGCCCCACCTTGACATTAAACTTGTGTCCAATTCAAATCGAACCCAAATGCAAATTAGTCCCAGCACCGTCCCAACGCCCGCTTTTGCGCGTCTAATTTTCCCATTGCCCGAATTATTCAGATTTTTTTCTTTTGTAATTTGATTGAATCAGCGCCGTAAAAAGGGCAAAACACGCATTCCGAGACCGCAAAATCCAAAAAACTTTTTCAAAAACCCCCTTTTCGACGTCAAATCCCCTTCAAACCCCCGAGGCGGTTTGGTTCAGAGGTTTTGTGGAGCGGGCAATGACCCCTTCAGAAGCGCAACGAACTCCAAATCAGAGCGAGACGATCATCTTTGTAGCCACACTAACGAAAACTTTTGCTGCAGCCATACAGGGATGTGTAATGCTGCGTACATTACGCAAGAGGGCTATTCGCACGTACCTGGGTTGTTAGCTGTAGAATACAATGTTGGCCGGTTCAAGTGAACAACCGCCTGTACATATTGCTAGCACAAGACGGGTAGAATCTTTTGGAGGCTAGGATGCAAACACAAATTTGAGTAAGTTTTAATAAGAGTACTGTAATCACATAGATTGCATTTTTATTTTTGGGAATAAACCAAAAAAACGCGTATTTATTTAGCGGTTTGCCTATGCTATTAGTTACAATTTTGTACAGTAACGCACAAAACATAACTTGTACACAAAATGTAAAAAAACCCTCCAGAACCTCTTATAAAAATCCAAACCTTATAAAAATCCCAATTCACCGACAATGTGAAACATGTCGTTGACGACCTTATCATCATCCGCTGACCCTTTCTTTAATTAAAAACCAATTTAAGAAGTGGATTAAATTCATCGACGAAGGCACAGACACAAACAGCGGTAGCGAAGAGGTAAATTACACAGTTATGTAACGGATTATGTGGAGCCCCAACTTTTGAATTATTAAACCGGATAAACACAGAAATTATAAATGTTAATCGCCGAGTTCAGGTATACTTCTTGTAGTCGAAAAATCTTGGGAATAGAATATGAGTTAATAATTGATTACGTAATATATTCACGGTAAGTTTTAAACAATGTCAAGAGCTGTCTGGAGACATTAATGGGGATGTAAATCCGACACCTGGACTACGGGGATAAGCCGAGGACAGGGCAGGGTTAAAAATTAAGAACATAGCAAAGGCTGGGACAAACGTTGTAAACCGATGTAAATTATGTTACTATGTCAAAGAACACTTTTACAAAGAAATTAAAAACAAAAACATTGCTTTCTGCCCTTTGCAGTTTTAGTTTGCGCCAAAAATGACATGTTGCCAATCAATAGATGTTGAGTCAAAAAATATCTTGGGGGACAACTTTTTTACCCATGAGATGTTTCATGCCATGTCAAGGTTTCCGTAAAGTGCTGACTCAAAGTCTCTTGGATGCTATTTAAAGACATCGTTTTTCCCTGCGCTACGTTACTAGTAATTCCAGATCCCCTACGAGGTCCGGAGTACTTGCAAACTCTAATCAACCAAAGTGGAAAAGTAATTGTTTGGATACGGTCAACCTGTAGTCCGCGGCACGTTGGTACCCTTTGTACATTACATAGGACCTTATAGCCATGACAGGTTGAGACTACATCGCCCTTTGCTCCTAATCTTTGAACCCACCCAACAAAGGATCAAGATCACCACGAATTCGAGATAAGTGATCCCGAATAATTGTGATGGATTAATAATTCGAGAACCGCTTGACTCTCGATTCCGGGAATCTGCACAGTGCTTCAGCAACTGGTTCTTCGCGCGACCGTCAAATCTCGGAGCGTCAAAAGTCCATAAACGAAGGTGGTGGGAGCAAACAAAGTTTAGCCCCATAAAACCCGACGGACTTCCTGGATTTCGCGGGATAACGTGTCGATTTACGGGAGGAATGAGTCAAATATCTAGCTACAAAATTATTTGGGAATGCAATTAGCAGGATGCAGCTTGTACATATAGGTGTTCGCTTGTGACAGTGGGAAAAATTAATCTCAGCGACACTGGAAAAAAATACAAGGGGACACTGGGGCGTAAATACGATCAATGATATAGCAGGGAAAGCCTTGAAAGTTCACTTGTAGAATTCAATTAAGTCAGACACAAATTGGGTTAGAATGTTTTAAAATTTTTATTTTTATTTGCAAAATTTTCAACTTGCGCTCTTAAGAAACTACGGAGGTTTTCAGGCAGAATGGGCAAAAATAACAGCTCGTTGGACAAAACTTTCAAAACAAACACAAATGTATGCTTGTAAAACTTAAAATTCACCAAAAAAGAAATTTCCCTCTCCTTATCTGACTATTGCAAGGCTTTTACACTACCGCAAACCCGGCCCAGACTTCGCTATTATATATAAATATTTCTGAGCTCCCACCTGATCCTTGTCCATCAGAAGCTCCAACTTTAATACCCTTAACTCCATCAGCTAATCACCCCTTCAAAAGATTTCTTCCGAGAACCGAGGACCCTTGGAAACCGAGATTTACCGTGCAAGATTGCTGGTTGATCTTTCGCTTTCTCACGTAGCAACGAGACAAGTTACAGTAACTGTTGTAAAACTTTCTGCGGTCGCTAATCCCGCTCTTAATCCAGCTAATTTTTTTGTTTTTATTGCGTCGTAATATCCTGACACCTTTTCGTGAGATTGTAAACATCCTCGAGTGTAATTAATCCGCTCAGGCGGTGCGGGTTAATACCTGGGAGATTTGGAGACAATGAAAAGATTGTCTAAAACACGATGTAAAACACAAAAATTTGATGGCTAATGCAAGGTGCCAAGAACGCCAAGCCTCCGTCTTACAGTAGGCACCGGAGACAACCTGCTGACTTCACAAATCCGGGATGATTAGGGTCTAATAATACATACATACATGGAAACCCACCGTCTCTAATCTTTAACACCGATTCTAGACCTGGTTGTTTCCTGTTTGCCAGCACGGTTGTCGCTCCGTTTAAACGCAGTTACAATCCGGAACAAGAAATTTGCAGATACAGGTGTTAAAAGATGAGAAACGCAGGATTACATTCGCATGGATAAATAATACCGTAGGAAGCGGAACAGGAAAAGGAGCAAAAAAATGGGGAAAATTTGAGAAAAATCAGCTGATTGGAATTTTTGGTGAAGCTACATTTGCAATGTATTGCAATGGTGCTCCCGAGTCTTTTACTCAACCCGTATGTCTTCAATCCCTTTAATCTGTCGTCCAACCGGGCTGCTGCAAATACCGGTTTGCCTGTGTGTAAAGCGCAAAATTTTTACTGTCCAGAACCTCCAAGACTGCCATACTTGACATCCATACCGATTATCCGTATCTCGTTTCTAGGCTGAATTAAATCCCGACGATTTAGCGACGTACTTTTGAATGCATGTGATTGGATTAGACGGTACAAGTAAACAGCGGTGCAACTAGACATATACGTCGACTAATCCCTCTGTTTAATTATATTTTAGCTTAGACTGTTCGTTCCGTGAATTACGAAACTATAATTTTTTGTCAGAAGGTGAGGGTTTGAGGAATAAAATAGTAAAGGCGGAAGGGACGATAATAATACCGTAACAGACGTTTCTAACAAAACGTTGAAACGCATGAGAGAATTTATCAGTCTGCTCCTCATTTTTAAAACTTCTAATCTACAAAGAAGACACCCTCCACGGCAACCCGAAGTGTTTCCTGGCTCCTTTCGACACTTCGCCCATTTTGTATCGGAAATGTCACAAAAGAATCTTTCGTGGGATTTCGCGACCAAAAAATATTTTTCTCGTAATTATTTTATTTCTTTTGTCAATTCTGACACTTCGTTTGGACGAAACTCAAAAGTGGGCGGGAAACATTTTTTTTTTTTAGCGTTGCCGTGCCCTGGGCTTGCGCTTCGCTGAAACGACTAATTTTGAAAATCTGGAGAAAATCGATGACTTGTCCATGTTCAGCTTCAGCCAAAGTATTATTGGGCAACGCCGCGTTTCCACAGAGAACATGTATGTTGCCTATTCGTTGGCAAAAACCGCGGAATATCTTGCTGTCAGGTGCCGCTAAAAAACGCAAGCCTAATTTTTTCAGGATTTTATATGTCCCCGAAGCACTATATTTGTGCAAAATATATAGAAAATTGCATTTCTAGCGCTTCCTCTGTAAATAAAGCGTTGATTTCCTGAAATCCTCTAGCCCAGACTTTAACAAAACTTGAAGAAAAATAAAATTTAAGAACTTTTCGAGGAAGTATACCCTTCTGACAGGCATCGCGTTCTGTAAAAAGACCCCTCCAACTGCATGATGTAACCTTACAATCTTACCGCTCTACTCTCTCATTTATACAACCCGGTAATTGCCCGATAGATAACACGACCTAATCGCGAGATCATAAAAGCGAAGAAGAACGGGGTTAATTGTGATAAGGGTGAAAAAACAAAAGCAAATACAATATACACCCCTATCATATCTATTTTGGGTTTAAAAACAAAGTTTCCGAATAAAAAATATTGCAAGTTGTATTTTTTTGCGAGCAACCGGTGATAAGAAACGGCTACCCTGAGGGGTTTTGAAGTAAAGAATCTCTCAAAGTACTCGTCAAGCTCAAAACCAATATTCTGTAGAATAAAATCTTCACTTGTTATGCGAGTTTTTGCAGAAACTTTTATTTGTTTGTCTACTTGACTCAAGGGTCTTCCAGCAACAAGCACGCTATAATTTGTGGTTTAAAAAATGCTGGATTAGCAAAAGTGAAAGATCATGGTGTTTATGTGGAGAGGCCTTGGTCTCTTGAAACGACAAAAAATATATGGAAGAGTCATGGACAACGGAAGTTGCGACGGACAAGGGTGACAAAGAAAGAACATCAGATTGGAATATAAAGTGATACAAGTAGACTCCATATCCGAAACGGTGAGCTAAAATTTCTACGTGAGGATGTCTTGAATTCAGACATCTTTTTGTTGGCCGCTCCACATGAAATGGCCCAAAATCAACTTTTGCGCACTTCTTGATGCTAAAAACAACTATCCGTCCCAAAAAGGGGAGGTCGTTACTTTGACCAAGTTTCATCATGACCTCAAAACACCTTAATTTCGTTTAGGAATTACAAAAGCCACAGCGTTTCGGTGAAACAATGATTGTTGTTTGCAAATACTGATAACGTAATCTTGAGCAAGTTCCCCAAGTTTACAACAAACCTATCCCAAATAAGCCATTCTCAAATCCTGTTTATATGTTATATGGTAGGCTAAATCAATAACAAAAACTCAATAGTATTAATTGTTTTTATTATAAAACAGCGGCATGTGGTAGCAAATTTACACTTTGTGCGATTTCAAAACTTTGACCTTAAAAAGTGTTCTTTTGAACACTGTAAACTACTGATATTCACAAGAAAGGAAGCGTGAAAATCACGTTCGGAATCTTCGTCGCCTTATAAATAAAAAGAAGATAAAATAAAAAAGAGATAGGACAAGATCCCCTGCGGGCCTTGACTTCAGCCCCGTTTCCTGTTACTTTTTGTCGCCCTGATCTTGCGATGTTTGCGTAAACTAAACAAAAAACAAAACGAGGATATCGAATATTCAGATCGTCTCCGGGTGCATCTTGGTATGCAACGTTTTACGTTAAAAGCGACTTCAAAGTTTTATGGATGTTATCAGGACACTGTTTGCAAGATGATGACCGTTGATCTTGGGAAGGAAAAGAGAGCTTTGTTTCTGTGTTTTTCTAGTCACTTGCAAAGGTGGAGTAAGAATTTTTCTTAATAAATTAGTAATTTTGATTACCGCAGATCTTATACAATCCCGTCGAGTCAAAGAATGGATTTACACTTCCTAAAAAGCGTAAAGAAAGAGCCTTCGGGTTTCAGAGATATTCAAACATCCTTGATGCTCCACAAAATTCTGTCAGACGATAAGAAGAAATTTCTGGCATTACCATAAAGTTCACAAATAACTTTGAAGGAGTTTAATGTCTTGTAGAAACACTGTTCCTTTACGCATTGGACAAAGTTGCCAACTTCACGCAATAAAATCGAAACTCATTTTAGCGTGAGGGAGAAATTAATAAATCCTCGTCTGCGGGCAACAAATTGAAACCAGCTCCTGTACCCCGAATTGTGCGGACCACCAAGATTACTCGTTCTAGAAGGGTTTTGTTAGTGCCGCGACTCCTGCGGGCAAACATCTTCTGCTATCAGGTATAATGAAATTTTGCATTGACAAATCGTTGGTACACTTCTTGTTGTAAGAAAACTTTGGCTATTCCCAATTGTGTCCACAGAATCTTCGTGGCTCTTTGATTTATAATATTATAGCTGCACGCGGTTTTGTTATGCGGAGGTTCATTCTACATAGTCGAAAAAGGGCACTTGAGTCGTTCACAATTCCGATGGGTGTTTTTTAGCACAGTAATTTTGTCTGTAAATTGCATTACAGAGATATCTCCGCTTAACCTTCTGTGGTATTTTGAGATTTTTGAGTAATCAATCTTGTTTATTGTAAAATATCCCCGTTTTTAATGTAAATTAATTACTCCAGGAAATCTAATACCCTTAATAATCTTGTTATGGCCGTTAAATTTGTTTAAATTTTATATGGGTCCAATCCCAGTAATCCAAAACAAACCCCGTATTCTAATTTTGTTTCTCTTACACAACAAATTGTTGTTGCAGTAATCATGTATTCGTTGCAGACAGCGATGTAATTCCATCCAAATGTCCCTTTAAATAGTCACATTCCAGGTTTCTCTTCCGTGCCCTGCGGACATTAGTCTCGCTTCTGACATCACAAGAAAATAGCACTTTATTCCTGCGACCGCAGCGGGTCGGGCTTCAAATGTACAATAACTTATTACAACTATGAGGGTAACGAAAATCTCCCTTTCAAGAGAAATATGCAAATTTATTCATGTTTGGCGGATTCCGTTGGCCTCGACCCCGAGTTTGGTGTCACTGTAGAAAGTCGACATTCGTGAATTGCGAAAACATTTTGTGTTGTCGCAGCCAATCAGCGCCTCCTCGTCGTTGCAAGAATTGCTTGACGAAGTCCCTTTCTTTCGCCGAGATTTGAGGCTGAGTTGAGTCCCAACTGTAGAATCGCTTCTCCGGATGCGAGGCTTCCCAATTGTAGAAGCGCTTTTGGACCTGCAAACGAAAAAATTAGACAAGTTATTCAAAAAATATTCAAATTTGGAATATCAAACAATAATTTCTTGAAAAGATATTGAACTTTTTTGAAATCGGAAAATTTTAATATTCAAATTCAGAAAAAACTAAAATTTTTAATTTTTATAATTTAGTAAAAAATAGTTTTCAAACATTGAAATATTCAAATTTCTATGATTGAAACATCTCCCAGCACTTACCCTCATCAATCGCATATCTGCTTTGTGAATGGGTAGAAGAGCGCTGATTTGAAGAGAGATCAGAGAAAGCAACAAAATTAAACGAACCAATGAAGCCATCGACCCTGGAAAATAAAGCATTAAATTTGCAACAAAAACACAGTACTTTTCAGTATCCATGCTTGTTCACGAAACTCGTCATGAATGCCAAAAATAATCAAAATTCAGGAATTTCAAATAATTGCCCTGCGGGCAGCACGCCCAAGGTTATTCCCGCATTTTGAAAGAGCACAGAATGTTTCACGGGAGGTGTAAAAAATGGAAATTTGCGAGCAGCCTTCAAGCGGAGGGAACGCCAAGTCGTGACGCTGAATTCTGCTGTTGGCACGGCATCCGATATATGATCCATAAAAAAGTTTGAAGAGTTCGGCCGACCAAGAAAAACACTCAAAATCAGAAGGTGTACCGGGCGTTTTGAAAAAGTTTTTGAGGAATTGTCATATCGCAATCTTACCAAATGTAATGCAATATAAATTACCCTTAAAATTAAAAAAATGAACCATAAGGAAGTGTAGAAGTGCGAAGGAATGATGGAATGCCGTTTCACATTTATGAACCGTTATGAAATTGAGCTGTAGACATCAAGGAGTAAATTAAAATTCCGGCGTACTTTGGAATTTACTTCCACCGATGTAAACTTATTAAAACAGTCAGCCATTTAGGTGGTATTATAGAGAAAAACACGCAAAACAAGGAAAATGGTGTAGAAACTTGCCAATAAAAGGAAAAATTGACTTAAAAAATTAAAGGCATTGCGTATTTTACAAACCTCCTTAGTCATCGTCAGACTGTTTGCAACCGCCAAGACTACAAGAATAACGCGTAGCAGACATGACAATTCTGGATCAAGACACTCTTCTAATCTTCGTCTCTCTAAATGACAAATAAAAAAGTTACAATAACCCCGCCCATTTAAATAATCCACGCTAAAGATAGCCAATACCATAAAGGATGCGTCACAGAAAAAGAGATCTAATCCCGATCCACTGACTAATTGGCTTATAATCCCGGCTAAATCACTCTCTTTGTATTTGGGAGGCAATTAAGAGCACATACCGCGATTAGGGGCTGCAATTACGAAAATTACGAAAAGATAAAAAAATTTGAACGATCAGGAAAGGGAGCGAAGTAATACTTGCAGTCGAAAAGTAATAAATTTCAATGCACAATACTATTTCAAAATTATAGACATGCCTAGTGTCAAAAGCCAACGAAATGAGAAAGTTTTGGCGGTATCTCTGCAAGATACTACGGAAAACGAGGAGAGCCGGCCTGACATAATTTTCGTGAAAAACTTTGGAAAAGATTTGGGTTTTTAGCTGCGATTGCACACTGTTAGGAATTGGTGACGACTAATCGAGTTCATTCTGTTCCGTGTGTCTCTGAATAAAGTGAACGCCCCTGTCCTGTTTACAGTACGTCGGTTATAAAAATTTGCAATTTAAAGCCTCTCTGCACTCTTCATAGACTATCATCAACAAAGAAGGGACTAGTACTTGCCAATGCGTGAACTAAACTTCTTTATGCTCCCTGTTAGAAGGGCAAAACAAAAAAGTTCGAGCATTAACTAAGCCTCCTTCATCCAACATTTGAAGGCCAATTTTCTGGATGACTTGTTCATCTAGGAATTTCGTTCGAAACTCGTTTGCCATCTTAACCTTCCCCTTTACATCCCATTTACATCCCACCCATTTCTGTCCTGTTTCGTCGACATTTGATGACTCAAGCGGTGGTCGATAGCCTCTGAAGTTTTGTTGCATTAAATCGTCCAATTATCCCCAATTTAAAACGGACCGATTGCAGCCGGAAATAAAACATGCAGGTATGTGTGCACTCAATCCCGGTTAATTCCAATTAGCGGCAATTTAAAAAGACTTGAACTGGATTACTTCTAATAATACAAGTGCCCAATAGGGATGGAATTAGTAGGTCAGAGGGTAATTTGCAAAAATCCTTTGCTGGGAAGCACTAAAGTATAGGTGCAGATGTAATGTAATTAGAATATTTTTAGAAATTCCAAGGAAATGGGATTTGGGCTTCGAAACGGAGCAAATTCTAAAAGGCTTAGAGAGAACGCAGAGTTTGGGGCGAGGGTGTAAGTGTAATGTAGGAAATTGTAGAATCTGTAAATTAAACTGACTATAGAACAGAGTGAATTGGAAAATTCAAGTCCGACCCACATACAACCAATAGTATTAAAAAGCAATACTTGGCGTCTTCTTTCTCGAAACCATTAGACCTATACATCCCCCAAAATCAACACACCTGACCAAGTCCACGAAATAAAAGAAATCTTCTTAACTCCTCCGTTATATACCAAACCAAAGAATCACAAGACTCCATCGATGCCCTTCCTTACACCGTAAACCCCACGAGTGAAGACGTCAAGCCCTGTCGTCACAGCATTTACTTACCGTTACGGATTAACTTTGCATTCTTACTGCGGAAGGCATTTACATACCTTTGGCAAGAAACCTTCGGTGATTACTATATGCATAATATTCATCATCGTAAACATGAAATCTCGGAAAAGGAGAATTTGCATGCCAGTGAAAAGGTTACCTTCTATTAGAAAATAACATTAGCACGGAGAGATCAGCAGAAAAAAATATAAAAAATGGCAAAAATGTAAGTTAACAATGGAGGCTATTACACTGCAGAATCGCATATTATGACAGATGAATTTAAAGGGCAAAAACAAAGATTGCCAGATTTTTGAACCATGTAAAACTGCCGTCACGATTTTTTTGACGTCTCAACATGTTGAACTTGAACTGGGAACGCTTCCTGTTTCCATAATAAAAATGAATCTCCAACAGGGCGTATGGAACCAAAAAGCAGACAAAAGAAAAAGTCAACGCCGCTGGAGCCTCGTTTAAAGTTCATGTGCGGAGGTGGAGAAAATTTAAAAATCTAGAAAAAAGCCTACAGTGTACCACGATAGACTAGGAGCCATTTTATCATAACACTCGGGACTTGCGGATATTACAAACCAACATAGCAACAATTTACTTTAGGTTAAGCCTTACCATACCAAAAAAAAAATAGTTCTGGAGACCCTAAGTGACTTACAACCAGCCGCAATCGGCTCAAAGTCACGTAGGGAAGTCCAAAAAGGACATTTGAAAAACATTCTTTCACTGTAGTGGACATGATGAAAAAGTTGGCATTTGTTTCCCCACCCACCAATGGGCTCAACCTTTCGAAGAGGAGGAGCGGAACTTAATTAGAAAAAATAATTGAATTTGTTTGTGTTCGGTCGATGGAACTGAAAACAGCGGTATGGTATCACTGGTAAAAGTCTTACGGCATTTTTGAAAGGAAAGAAAATAGGTCGAATTTTTTAAACAGCGACAAAAGGTGATCTATCTACTTAAAATTTAGAGCACACGTTAACACATATAACCAAAAATTCTCAGCAAAAGAATACAATGCGCTTCTTCCGTATATGTGTATTATCATACACATGGCTTAACATGGGAAGATAACATGAAGGTCAAAGGACCATGACATACTCTTTTGACTTGTAATATCCGCCGATGATGTGTTTAATCAGCACGTACGACAACGTACGAGATTAGAACACACAACTCAATTAATTCTCAAAATACGAGTTTGGCCGGGATTAATCCCAGAACAGCCTACAGTATAACAATTAACAAAAAAAAAAAGATTATTTCACGTTGTGAATCCTATCACACCACCGAGTCCACATAGACCGAATTCCATTCGAGGAATGGACAAGGGGAATGAATGAAGCACTTGACTTATTGTCAAGTGTTCCGCTTGGAACAAAAGATAATTTTTTGTTGTAAGATACGGTCGACGTGGACCACGGCTTCAATGTCTCCAAAGTTTCATTAAGATCTAAAAATACAATCTCAGCTTTTTTAAATTAGCTCTGCAAAGGGAAGACCCGACCCATGCGTCAACTTTTTTCATAGAAAGCAACAGACCGCCGCGGCGCTCGTTTTTTTCCGGCCATTAATCGTAAATTGAGCTCAACACACCTGCAATAGAGACATATCAAAGTTTCCTACGTATCCATGAATATATTATCTTTTGTTTCCGTAGCTGTTATAAGTACATCATACAGTTTCAAACATCGACGACTAACGGAAGCTACCATTAATAGTAGTCACTTTTTCACTGCATTGTCGCATATCCGTAAGTTATTTAGAATCTCTTTAAATGGCAGTGTACCAACAACGTCTTCCCATTAATCTTGGCAATGTTTTAAGCGAAACGTCGAGGACAACATACGCAAACCCCGGAAATGCAGATTACCGTTTCGGATGTTGCCAGGAAGTTACGATGATTACTACGTAACAAAGAATCCTTACCCTGTGGGCTTAAGGATTATCTCAAGTGCCACATGGCCGAAATATGTAAATATTATTTTATAAATCTTTTTATATACATACATATAAGTATAATATATATGTATAGCAAAAAATCCAATCCCACTCAATTAAAAACTCTTGTAAAAATATTTGATAATGCCATTACAAGCGATTAATTTGATGAAGGATATTAGGGTTATATAAAGCGTTACTAATATCTTCCGAATTCCCGGAAGGCTTTGAGTTTCAAAACCACAGATTCCTAATGCTTGAAATATTTCGCCTATGGCCCAAAGTTAAACCAGTGGTTTAACAAGCTGAATAGAAGGTAAGTGGTCTTCCGTTGGAACGCGTCTTCCATCGGACTTTCGCCTACCTCAAATAAAATATAAACTCAAGCTAAAAGAAGACTTGAAACATTTCCATATCATCAACTACAGAAAAAATTTAATGGAGTTTTTTGTGGAAAGGTTTCAATACGAAAAAAGGCCAATGAAAGTTAGACGGTAACGTCTTCTAAGCCGTAGATGAAAACTACTGAAAGTCGGCGTGTTGTTTCCTTAGACGACCTCCTTTACAAGCATCGTACGCATTTTTACTAATTGATACAAGGAACTTCACCACAACTTGGTCTTTCTTATTCACACGAAAATTTTTCGGAAGATACCCCAGACATAGCAGTCTGCTTCACTCAGATTAAAGAGATTTATTGAGACAGTGTTAATGCGCAGTAAACATATAAACATACACCCACTGGAAATCCCACGGATAAATCCAAGTGTGTGGGATAAAAAACAGATAAAAAAGAGAGTAAAAAGCAATCGTAAAATAAGGAATGTGGGGGAGATTACAAAAAAATATTGATAAATGAAAAAGCAGAAAAGTGTTGTGATCAGGTTTTTTTGATAAGGTCTAATGTGAAACGGTGTTTTACCTCAGTAACTTATTATCTTCACGATATTTCAGTTATTATCTTTACAATGTTTTAGTTTTAACAGCAATAATTCAGTAAGTATTTTTAAACGTACTAAATAGCCATCAACTCACGCAATATTGTCACATTACACTAATGGAAAACCTAGTTTCCCGACTAATCCCTGGTACATCCCAGCCTACAACCCTGACATCATACAAAGCCTTGTATTCAGATTATACCGGGAAAGTGACGAAAAGAATGCAAACTTCCTTGTACGGAAGAATTTATTTACAATCGACTTTAACTAAGCGGATAAATGCATTGCGATATCCCGGTTGCGAAAACATCAAAATAAGGAAATTAAAATTGATCTCGTCGGTGAGCAATAAGCACGAGGTTGTTTTCGTTTTTCACACAGGAAACTAATGCGTTTATTGCAAGAGAAATTTGCAAAACAAAATGAGTAAACAAGCAGTCTCGAGGAAAAAACAAAGGTGTCAGATGGCGTCGCGACACTTGCGGGCAACCAGTTTGCGGGCAAATTTTTTGCGGGCAGCCACTTTGCGGGCAAAATTTGGGGGGTCACATTTGCGGGCAGCTGAAACATTTGCGGGCAGCTGAGACATTTGCGGGCAGCTGAGACACTTGCGGGCAGCCTGGGACACTTGCGGGCAACCGACACTTGCGGGCAGCCGACATTTGCGGGCAACCGGCACCTGAGGGTTACAGGGTGGAGGTGGAAATATTACTGCGATATTTTGGAAATTTGCCGACATTTGCGGGCAGCCGACACTTGCGGGCAGCCGACATTTCCGGGCAACAGGGAAAAACAATCACATAGACTGTATAGGAACTTTTGGAACTGTTGCCCGCAAATGTCGGTTTCGGGCAAGTATTGCCTGCCCGCAAATGTCGGAAAACTTCTAAAATATCGGAGTAATTTTTGCACCTCCACCTTGTTATCCTCAAGTGCCGGTTGCCCGCAAATGTCGGCTGCCCGCAAATGTCGGCAAATTTCCAAAATATCATAGTAATTTTTCCCCCTCCACCCTGTTACCCTCACAATCAGGTGTCGGTTGCCCGCAAAGTGGTTGCCCGCAAGTGTGCGCCCGCCGTGTCAGATTGTCACCTTCGGCTTGCGGTAAGACCTACTTCTTGAACCCATGTATAAAAAATATAATTTTCTTCTTTTGGTATGTAACGAGTTAGTCAAAGTTAGACGCTTTCAGGGTTTTCCATAAAATTTTTAAGCTTTCATAAGATTCTTATACTCAAAAAGAATTTCGAAATGCGATCCCTTAGGGCGCCGTTTGCCTTTCAAAATTAAGCGATCCCATCCGACCACGTGCGGATAATTTGACTTAATTTTCTCAGTCAACTCGAATTATATAAATTCCCCGTAGCCTAAAGTTAAAATCAGAACGGATAAATATTGCGTTGTGCGCAATCCTGCCTTTTGATCCCAAAATATCTGTGATGACTCAATGCGATTGCCGGTCCTTGCAAAGCAAACTCTTACAGTACCTATGTCATCGCGTGCTCCAAAATCCCCTCAAAGCGGTTTATGCAGCTTATCTCTTTCTTCGTTTTAATTGCACCAAGATTATGAAAACATGACATATTTCGTCGCGGAAATATAAGGCGCTGCAAAATTTGCTAGAAATGTTTTGACAAAAGGTTACGGTAGTTAGTAGTTGAAAGAGCCAAATACCAACGGCTTGGAAAAATGATTTATGTTATACTAGGCCTACGGGAAAATTTTGGCCCAGCAGGTGGCTAAAGCAACGCAAAGGGCATGGGGAGGCAAAAGTGTAACAATAAGTTCAGGAATTTTACATTTTAAAACAGCATAAAAAATTCCCAAAATTTCTGTTTCTGTGCAAATTCGGCGTCAGCTCAGCCCTTTGTTTCGTCTGTAAAATCTCTAATCTCTAAAAACACGTTGATGCTTTCTACATGCATTATTAGACACGGAAGTAACATACATCCGTTACGATTGCGGTTGCAATTACACGTCCCAGACCTGATAATGGCTCAAATAACACGAAGATAATACCGGGGCCTCTTATGCATTTGAAGGATGCAATTAGTTCGTAGAAATGTAATCATCCATATAAGGATAATTTGTAATCAAATTATAAGGGACGTTGCGTAATACGGAAGACGTAGCGGGTTAATTTACAGCTGCAAAAAGGAGGAAATTCTAATCGAATATTTTCGATTACCTTAAATTTTGTATTTGGGTTGGGAATTTCAAACGAGAGGAAAAATATAAAATAGCAATTTAAGATTAATTGGAAGGCATATATACGACGAGCGTTCAGGGAAACGGAAGCGATATAGTATTGGTTCCAGAAATGGGAAAACCAATGAAACCCAGAGTGTAGGCGTTATGCTGTAGATTATACAGGGTAAATGATGATTAAAGTTGGACACTAAAATGCAGAATTATTTATCAACCCACACAACAAATAGCAAAAATTTAGCGACAATATTTGTATCTGTTTCGTTCCTTGTTAGCCAATTTCGAGAAGCCGTCGGGCACGGCAACAGTTTTCTCAGTGTCCCATCCAAAACATTCGAACCCAATCACGCAAAAAAGCAAGAATGTACCGTACCAACCATCTACCGAACCTGTTGATACTTTAGTCCCAACAACACCAATTACACGCTAAATTATTCTAAAATACGTTATGAAAAAATTACGATGAACTCTCTGAAACTTGGTAATCACCAGACGTTATCGCACATAGGCCTTTTCAAACCATTCCCAAGGAACCAATTGTGATACGGAATGACATGCTTTCTTAATTTTTGATTTCATAATGATGTAAATAAAGGAGTACATAGAGTTTCGCGAAACTAGTTTCGGGGTCGTTAAGGGTGAAGGCAACGCGCGGCAAGGGCTTTTATGGAAATAAAATCCAAAACAACCTACTTTCCTTCAATGTTAACATACAGTTCGAAAACGCAACAAAATAAAGACACAAGGGCGATGACGCTTCGAGCACACTTTTACACGACCTTCGTAACGCAAAGTGTCACTCTCTGACCCTCGAGGTCACGCAACTCAATCCACATCATCAGTACCGGGAAATGAAATCTGCCACATAATTTATTCTAATTTTAATTAGTACTACCGTCTCATCTACGAATCCTGAACATTCAAATAGCCTGATTGGCATTTGTAAACACATATTGGTACGTCAAACAAGAAATAAGACATGCAGACCCGACAATAGTTGAAGTTAAACTTGGAATAAGAGGGCAATTTGAAAAAGGCATTTGAATATTTATGAGTTAAATGTTTTTGGCAGGTAAGAAACCTGCAATGTATAAGTGCAATACCGTAGTTGTTTGGGGTAGAAAATGTCTAGTCTTACGGTAGAAAAAAACCCTTGTAGAAAATTGGGACAGTTAGCAAGATCAAAGTTGATCTAATCGTAAGCATTTATGCAAAAAAGCTGCTAAAAACAATCCTTAACAGTGAAGCCTTGCAAGCACATTGTTTGTCATCGTTGTGTATGGCGTTAGTAATTGAGCCTGCAATCTTCATATTATCCTATATATAACAAATCTGTGCAAAGTTACGTCATAATTTAAACACGTATTCATCTGCGAAACCCTTCGTCTTCACTAAAAATAAAAGTATCTTCCTTCTTCATGATTACTTTAATGTAACATTTCTCCATCCAGACTGCCGTCTGACAATGAGTAATCATTCTATATTTGTCATGCATGTCTAGATTATACAAACCGAATGTCACAACTTGACATTTCCCAAAAATCCACAGCCTAAAATAAAGATGTCTCTGTATACATACATATATTGACGGTATAATTTGCATGATATTTACAGTAATTGACCGGAGACTACCGCAAAAATAAAAGTCTAAATGTGCCAGGCCAAAACGGATTACACAGATTAAAACGAGCGGTTTCTCGGACAAAAAAGTAATGAAAAAAGCATGTTTTAACGGAAACTGAAACATTTTTTTCATTTTCGATGACGGCTCGATCTGAAGAGTGGCTGAATCGCCGCTTGGAGCTCAAAAATTCCCTGGAAGAGGTCCAAAGCATGGCCTTGTCCCAAACCGAAATCGAGAGGATCATTGACAACTTGTCCACAACAACTGCGCAGCTCATCGATCAAGGTGAATATCGAGTGGAAAATGTTGGAAAAACTGTCTGTTTTGCAGAACCTCAGACCGCTTTGACTCAGGACACCCAATGGAGCTACTATTCCGACAACTCCTCCGTTTCTGTTGAATCTAGCGATCAAAGTTGGAGTCAGTCTTCTGAAGGTTATGTTCAAGGTCATTCTGAGACAAAAACTATCAGTTCTGGAACCAAGGTCACTTCTGATTCTGTGGAGACCAGTTTGAAAAAGGAAATCAGCAACCTGGAATACGGTGGGTAATAAGAAATTCGCATATTTCGTCCTCGTTTACCTTATAAACGACATTTAGATTTTCAGATACCGAAAACGATGCTAAGGTCTCTCAATATCAGCTGGAGGAGATGCGTGAGTACGGCCCAATGCATGATGCGTACAAATGGAAGCTTCTATCCCTTCAGCCTCGTCACGAAGCGGTTTATGACGACATTGAGTCGGTCTATCTCTTCTAATCTTGTACAGTGAATTAAAAAATAAAATCTTATGAACTTTCTAACGGCAGTTGAAAGACTAACACAACCGTATATTCATACGATTTGTTTTAATTCGTATTTACGTCGATTGCCTGACAATGAGCGCCATCTCGCTTCTTGACACTCCGCATCAATCGATTGTGGCGCTACGCTCACAAGCCAATTTCTATAATTCACAAAATTTAGGGATTTTGCGCGGCAATTCTAGCACGTTTTGCTGTAATCGTCACAATCACTTGTTACTGTTCTTGTTAATTTTTTTGGTTTAACTAATGGGTAAGTTTCCACAATCTTTAACCTTCCATTTCCACTCCAGGACGTCGATTTGATCAAGATCTCTTGGCTTTGGGCCGGAAACAGCAAGAGGAACGTCGGAAGCAAGAAATCGAGAAGAAGAAACAATGGGACAACCTCGAAGCCTACATGCCAGTCTGTTAGTGGAGCTTTTTTATATTATTCTTAATGTTTAGATGACTTGGCCAAGGCAAAAGAGAAGGAAGCTGCTGAGAAAGCAGCCCCTAGTAAAGAGAGAAAGAAGAAACCCTTGAGGAATGATGGGTTAAATGCAAAAAGAGTTTCTTTAGCTGAAATCAAGAAAGCAGCCAAAGGATTCTCAACAGATCCTATTAAAGATTTGCGGAAGGTTCAAAATGGTTCTAATGGGGTTCAAAATGGAGATTCTGAAGGCAAGAAGAAGAAAAAGAGGAATCGAAAGAATAAGGGGAAGAAAGAGGAGAATGGGCATCAAGTCCAGGATAAGGGAGATATTTCCGGGGCAGATGTTCTCGGCAACGGTACGTGTCTTTTTTGTTTTCTTTTATTTAGAGTCATTGAGAACGTTGTACTTTGAAGCAACATAATTTTTAGGCCTCTCACCAATCAAACGTCAGAAAACGAAACTTGTCGGTAGATTTATTGACTCATCAGGTAGTGAAACCACTCCTGCTGCCCCAGGACCTTCTCCAGCCCGATCTGATGCTACTGACGCGTCCTTTATCTCTTTGAAAGATCTCAAACCAGGCCCTGTTGTGCGACGCCGGTTGAACTTCGATGAGGATGAAGATGTGAGCTATGAAGTCCAGTCTCCTGGTGACGAAGGTGATGTTGATATGGAAGCCGAAGATGCCGAGGATGAAGAGTTCGAGCTCGATTCTGAGGATGAGTCCGACCTCGGACTTGCTGCCCATGTCGCGCAATACTTTAATCGGGATGCTGAGGAAGTGGATTCTGATGAAAGTGGAGCTGAAGACGAAATCTTTGGATATGTCGACGATTTGGAGGTAAGGCTTTTGATGCTTTTGTTTTAGAAACTTTTTTCAAAATGCGTATACACTTGGTCCGGTTTCCGGCTAAGTTTTCTATATGACAATAGAAAATAAAAAATTATGTTATCAAGTACAATATATTTAAAATTTCAGGGGGAAAGTGATGGTCTCGAAGGAGAAGATGAGCTGGACGAAGAAGATCTTGATTTCATCGACGATGAAGATTTTGAAAATGAATTGGCTGAAGATGGAGATTTTGATGACGAGGGTTCGGCTGAATTTACTGATGAAGAGAATCGGATTGAAGAAATGGACACTGACGAAGAGATCGAAAGAGGTCTCAAATCTCCAAATAAAGACAATGGAGCCCTTCAAGTGAATGGAAAGGCGATTGAGAAGAGAAAGAAGAGAGCTGTGATTGAGGAAGACGACGAAATGGAAGCGGATAATGAATATAATTCCGAGGAGGATTCGGACTTTGATGAAGACGATGATGGAGACGACGAAGAGCTGGAGGATGCGGATCCTGTGGACGAAGATGAAATCAACGACATTCTGATTGACAGTACTGGTGACGATCCTGATTTTGAAGATGAATTCGAAGACAGTGATGAAGAAGAATCCTTTGGCTTCGATGAGCAGGTTAGAAAGGAGTTCCTCAGTCCCCATGGTGTTGTCAACGAACCCATTGGCTTGACGATCGTGGGATTTGATGTCCTTGAACCCGGGCCAACTTACGTCGAGGTCTCCAGAAAGCGGGATTACAAATGGGAAGCTCCCAAATATGAACTGTTTGGCTTCAACAAGGCCGATGAACACTCAGTTAATGCCTCTGTCAAGGCCTTCAGATGGTTCGTAGCTCCAGTAAATCCTCAGGACTTTTTCCAGTAAGTTTTGGAATAGTCAGATTTTTGTTTTGTGCATTCTTTATATTATACTTGAGATCGAATTTCAAACGTTTTTTTATTATTCAATTTTAGGCATATTTACGCCAAGAGAGCACTGGTTATCCACAGAAACCTAAGGAGCTTCTATGCTGATGTGTTCCCAGCTACTGATTTCTACAAACTCTTCCAAGATGTAAGTTGATTTATCGTTTGTTCATCTTTTAGAATTTCCTGGAATATGGTGTCAACGTGAATGTGGCCAAATATAAGAACAGCGTGAGGACCACCCATAATGGAAATGGCCGTGTGACTGCCGGTAGAGTAGTGCAACACTTTTCCGATGGCTGCTCGATCCAAGTTGTAAACCCTCAGAGCTTCAACAAGAATATTCATTATATCTGCGACCAGTTCCAGGAGTTGTTCAATTGTTTTGTCGGAGCTAACTGGTAGGCTTTTGTTAAGTTTTGTGCGGTAACATCATCTGGAGGACTTTTGCTAACTTTTTGTATTACTTTAGTTACTACACCCCCAAAAACACCGCTGGCTTTGCTCCTCATTGGGATGATATTGACGCGTTTTTGATTCAAACCGAAGGCCGCAAGCATTGGAAGGTCTATGGCCCATCAGACACTGATGAGATCTGGCCTCTGGAGTCTTCACACAACTTTAGCAAGGAAGAAATGGAAGCCAGGAAGGGCACCCTGGTATTTGATGGATGGCTGGAAACTGGAGATGTCCTCTACATGCCCAGAGGCTATATTCATTGCGCAACAGCCGACAAAAATCAGGACTCTCTTCATGTGACCATCAGCCTTGCTCAGAACTTTACTTACTCGGAACTCATGAAAGAAGCCATGGATCGACTGGTCGAAGCTCAGACTTTGTCTATCCCTCAGGTCAGAAAGAACTTGCCAATAAATTTGGCCGAGATTTGTGGAGTCGCGGACTCGAACTATGATAATGAGGATCAAGTGGAGAAGAAGTGAGTATTACTTCTTATTTTTTATTGAAATTTAGGCTGATCGATCCTTTGGAGATCTACTTTGAACAACACCAGATGAACGTCCAGGCTGTCGTGCCATCAGTGGTGGACTCGGTGATCCGGACTGCGATTAGAAGATCTCTCCCGCCTCTTTTGACTCCATGTAAGTAGGATCATCGACGTTTTTAATTTTTTGTTATGGAGAATATAAATTTTTATTTTAGACGAAAAACAGTTGTCTGTGTTCGGATCCAGCGGAACTATCCCCAAACTGACCGAGTTAAATAACAACACTGAGGTCAGAATCATCAGAAAGCACACTCAGAGGTGAGTCCAATCAAGTATAATATAATTTTTGATCTAAACTATTTAGATTACTGTTCCAATCTGACAATGAGCCATTCCTAGTCCACAGAATCCACAACTCGATGGTGTACGAAGGCCGTCCCGAAACTGTTATTGACGTTCAGCCGGCCTGGGTACCCCTAATTGAAGTCCTCCTCAAAAGTTATCCGGAGTGGACGGCGATCAAGGAATTGGGATCAGATGTCGAAGAATCTAAAGAGTTATGCAAGTTCTTGTTCCTGGAGGGTATACTCTTGGTTAACAACAGCGTGATTTCGAAGATCCCCAAGATGAATGTGGTCGTGGAGAAGTCAAAGAATATTGTTGGAGTGCTCAAGAGGACTCAGCAGATTTTGAATGAAAGCTCCAGTTCGGAAAAGAAGGTGTCCTTCTCCCCGGAAGTCAAGGTCAAGAAGTATATCAAGGATACTCACAAGACCCAGAAAATTATCATCAAAAAAGGAAAAATCACGAAGAAAGAGAAGGGAAAAAAGCCCAAAAATGGAAAAAGAAACAAAAACAAGTTCAGAAAGTAAGAGAAGCATGAAATTGGCCACGGCACCTAACAGATACTAATAGTTACTCTCCAACCGTATGTACTACAATCTTGTTGAATTTGAACCTTTTTACGATTATTATTTTATTTATCTTAATGATTTTCCCTCCCGAGTTTACCCAAGTAAAAGTGCCAGTGAATCTTAGTGTAAGGTTCTGAATTGTCTGTTTCCTCCGGTGTTACAAAAAAATGTCAATTTTATTAAAAATAAGAACCTGGACCACGCGACCACTTCGTTGCCTATGATTTCAAATTCGGGTTTAAAAGTTGAATAAAAGTGGGACCTAGAGCAGCACCATGACTAACAATCACGAGGAACCTCAAGAACAAGTCACAGGGATATCCGCAAATGGTCTCACCACAGAAACACTTATTGGCATTCTGCAGCAACTACGATGGAATCCAGAATGAAGGCTAGAACAGGACTTCAGATAAGGGATAGATGGGGATAGGACAGGATTGGATCAGAGGTTGTAGAGGTCAGAAGAAGGGCGCGCGAGGGCGTGAGCCCGAGTATTATTCGTTTGTTACAGTTTGGTCCCGGTTTTATTGTTGACTTGTTTACTCTTAGTCGCATTTCCCCAGTTGTATCGTTTGGTTGGATAAAACTATCACTTGTACGTGTTTGGCGAGTCTTTTCTAATTTTCGTAACCGAGTAAACTAAACCTAAATTTGTTTATTGGAACATAATATATGCAAATGCCAATATGGGATATAAGACAGACGGCGGTGAGAACAGAATCGACTTTTTGGGGGCAACTTCTCCATATTCTTCGTGGTTATAGTCTGGTTCCGGTGAAGATGGAGAGGGAGTAGTTCTTGGCTTAGGGGGAGTACTTCTGGGCTCAGAGGGAGTGGTTTTTGGCGCAGAAGGAGTAGTTCTTGGCGTATGAGGGGTAGTTCTTGCCGTAGGAGGTGTAGTTCTTGGCTCAGAGGGAGTAGTTCTTGGCTTAGAGGGAGTGGTTCTTGGCTGAGATGGAGTAATTCTTGGTGTAGATTGCGTAGTAGTCGTACGTGGGTTTGGAGTTGATTTGGTTGGTCCAGGGGCCGGTGGAGTGTTCGTACTGGCATGAGGAGTTCCGTCAGTTACAACTGGTGCTGTAGTGCTGGTTGTAGCTTTTTCTGTAGTCATTGTTGTAGTAGCTTCCTCAGTAGTTTCCGTAGTCGTTGCAGTGGTAGCTGGTACAGTCGTTGTTATAGTTTCTGTAGTCGTCACAGCAGTTGCTTCAGTAGTAGTTGGCGTAGTCGTTGTTGCAGCCGTTGTTGTAATTTCTGTAGTCGTTGTAGTAGTTGTTGTAGTCGTTGTAGTAGTTGTTGTAGACGTTGTTGTACTGGTCGTTGTAGTTGTGGTCGTAGTTGTCGTGGTCGTCGTGGTAGTGGTGCTAGCAATGTCAAAGTCAAAGATGTTGCATCTTTGGTCCGGTGGAAGATGATACCTCGAACCAACAGGGCAACGAAAAGCCTCGGCAAATCCTTTAAAGTTGGCAAGTGCTCCCCAAACACGAACTCGAGCTGGCGGATGGGGATTCGCTGCTTTGTAGTCTTTCCAACGCACTGTCACCGCAATTGTCTGGGCCATGTTGATGAAAAAAAGTTGCCTATTGGAGAACTGTTGAATTACTCGGGGCTCCGAAATATTTCCAGGGACGAAATGGGAAAAATAGGCCAGACGAATACCTAAAATGACATTGAGGTAAGTCTAAGCGTGTGGACGACTTGTTTTAGGGCTTATATAATCTCGAAAAAAATTCCCTTTTTCCGCCGCTGCAGAATGAAAATGGACCATCTTTTTGAACACTCCCCCTTGAATGAACCCTCCTCCTTTTTGAACACTCCTCCTCATTTTGAAAATTGAAAAAATGAGTCGTGACATGTTAAATGATGAAAATTTTTTTTCAAATTGAAAACAATAAGGTGTGACATGTCACACGATGAAAATTTTTTTTCAAATTGAAAATAAAAATTGGGTGTGACATCTTATCATCATCGTATGACATGTCACACCTCATTTTTTCAATTTGAAAACAAAATTCCATCGTATAACATGTCACACCTCATTTTTTCAATTTTCAAAATGGGGAAGTGTTCAAAAAAGGGGAAAGTTCAGATTTTTTGGTGAAAGTCAAAAAAGGGGGAGAGTTCAGGCTCAACCATTTTAGCGCGCCAGCTCCTCCCGGTAAACTTCCAGAGAAGATAACCGCCCCCAAGAATTTTTTATCTATTAGTCCTGCCATAATGCGGCTAATACTCACCAACTTGATCCGCAAATGCCTCGTCGGCGATCTTGTTTGGATTCACACAGAAGTTCGGCCATTGTGGATGACATTGTTGACTATAGAGCTTTGTAATACAGTCCCACCGAGCACGATGCTCCTTGTCAGGGTCCTCATGACTTTGCAGCAAATTATCTCCTAAAAAACGGGAGATTATTTTTCAGGTAAATTTTATCACTTGCCGAAGGTATGGGCTAATTCATGGGACATCATAAACCCTGCTCCAGAGAAATCGAGAGACGCGGGAAAGGCGACATCGTAGAATGGATATTGAACAGCGCGAAAGTGAAAGTAATTATGCTGGTTCTCGCGAGAGTGGGAAGCACCAAACTGAAGATAAAATATCAAAACTTTATTCCTGGAAAAAATAGAAAAAATTACTATTATTTTTCCTATCCCGTTTTAGTTAGAAAACCGCATTCCCCAAATGTTTACTCCATATAAGAGTGAAGACAGAAGATTTCGGAGGAAAATTTTGAAAATTTTTCGAATTCACTTTTTTTTGAAAAAGAGAGTAAAAATCGAGAAATTTTATGAGTCGGCGAGTAGTAATCGAAATAGCTTTCAAAATTTCCATTTTTGGAGTGAATTCCGAGTTTACTTTTTTTTCGCCTTTTTTTGGAGTAAACTCAGAATTTACTCGCCGAAGGTGCCGGCGAGTAAATCCAGAGTTTACTCCCGGGGAACAGTTGACCCCTGGGCGCAAAAATTTTTTTTATTTTCGTTAGTAATTCGCGCCGAACTTTCGAAAAATTTTGCCGAATCCTGACTGGGAGTCAGGATTCGCGGGGTTCCTGACTCTTCGTACAGTCAAAACTTCCTGACTGTGGTCCATTCAGGAATCCCGCGATTCTTGACTGGGTGAGGGGTCAATAACTGTTGACTAGGACGAAGAAATAGGGAGAAAAAACGAAGAGAACGAGAGAAACGCGCGCTATTTCGTGCTGTCTCTGCCTCTCAGCGCCTTCTTTCCGTTTCGCGCTCTCTCTCTTTTTCGAGAGAAAGAGCGAGAGAGCGCAAAAAAAGGAGAGAGAGAGCGAAAGAGCGGGAAACGAAGAGAGGGCGCAGAGAGGCAGAGAGAGCACGAAATACTCCAAAATCGAAAAAAAAGTGAATTCGAAAAATTTTCAAAATTTTCCTCCGAAATCTTCTGTCTTCACTCTTAATATTACGAATAGACTTACCTTGTACTCTGGGACGACAAAATTCTTCAGTTTTTTCTCCGAGTTGAACTTAAAAACCTTGGCTATTCCATGCACAAATCTCCTCATATACGGCGCATCCCAATGCAACAGATCCACTGAAGCTAGCTCATTTCCCAAAAGAATTGGATGATCCACAAATTTGAACTCATTCTTCGCCAATCTGTCCAGATAATTCTGTCGGGTCTGATTCTGCTTGAAGTTTGCGTTTCGGAGCATGCCTTCAGCGGTTTTCTTAATCGCTTTTCCTTCTTCGAAGATTTTTTCTTTCAGCTTAGCAAAGCCCTCCTTGTCTTGCATCTCCAGTTCGTACACCATTTTGGAAAATTGAAGGGGAAACGCTTCTTGAATGTAATCTTCACAGTTGTAAAACTTCTTCGGGCGGTAAAAAATCTGATCGGTTAAATACTCCATTAGATGATTCAGAAAGTCGGCACGATGAGCAGACTGGCTGGGCTGAAAAAAGTCGTCATTTATAATTCATTTTTTTTCGCAGGTTGCAGCAAGAAAGGGGAAACTAGAGGTGGCAATCGGGCTGGGCCGGCCCGGCCCGGCCGGGCCCGGTGATTGGGCCGGGCCGGGCCTGAGCAGATTTGAAAAAGCCCTGGGCCGGCCTGACCGCTTCGGCCCATCGGCCGGGCCGACACTTTCGGCCCGGCCCGGAAAGTAGATAAGTAAAAAATTTTTAATGCTGCAAAATAAAGCACAAATGCTTTGTAGAATAATGGATGGAAATTAGATTAAACCTTTTTTGACTTATACGCTGTTTTACTACCTTTTAAAATTATGTATATGTATCTGTAACTTATTATATGTATGTAAAATCCCACCCAAATATGCAAGGGTCGGGCAAAAATCTTCGAATTTTCTATGAGATAAATTTAAAAATTTCACTGTAATTTTGATTCCTTGATGTAAAGGAAAGTGTTTAAACAGTTTTTGGTTAACCATGTACCTTATAACGTCCATACTTTTATATAGCTAACTTCCTATAGGATTAAAAAATTCAACACAATCCAACTTTTTGGCTAGGTTTTAGCTACCTATACGGATGTTCCAGTCATCCGACTAGACTTTTTAATTTCACGCAGACACACGTAAAAACCTTCTGGAAAGCATAACAACTTCCAATAGAAAGTGCAAAGACTTTTATCCAACTTTTCTGTATTAGCGGGCCAAACCGGGCCGGGCCGGGCCGGCCTGGGCTTTCATCGGGCCGGGCCGGGCCGGGCCTGAGCAAATTTGAAAAAGCCCTGGGCCGGCCTGGTCACTTCGGCCCGCGGGCCGGGCCGCAAAAATCGGCCCGGCCCGGCCCGATTGCCACCTCTAGGGGAAACCAAAAGGTATCAAAAGAAGTTTGAATATCAGAAGTATGGTTTAAACGCTTGAAGTTTTTAGCTAGACAGACAGAAAGGGAACCTGACGGATAGGAACGAGTTACGACTAATGGAAAGTTGGCACAAGCTGCTTGGGCGCAGCTCAAAGAAGCCGTGGGGATCGTGCACGTTAATCAACTCTTTTTCTCATTTTTACTTCAAGGTGTGCCCGGCGGGCCCACACTTGCGGGAAACAACTTTGCGGGCAGCTTGAAAAACCACGGAGATCTGCGGACATGTTATGAAATGACCCAAAATTTGCTTACAACTGGAAATTCAAACGATGGGCTTTATGATTAGATGTTGCGGATTAAGTTTCCAGGTGTATAAGTGGCTTGAATAGTTATCATAGACCGGCATAAAGGTCTCAATCGGGCCGGCTCGGCCCGATTACCACCTCTAGTCCGGCAGAAACCAGTTTTTCTTTCATACAGAAGGTTGCCTTGGGCCACAAGGCAAAACCCAAAAACTTACATCTATGACGTTCGGAAAATAGAAAGCAATATCCGGGAAAGTCTCGTCTAATCCTGTACCCATAGTTTTGTTGAAGAAGCGGCCTTTTAAATGATCTGCCTGTACGTAACCTTGTGCCATGTAATTCCGGTCGTAGACCAAATTATAACATCCTCCAAAGACATTGCAATACGTCAGCCTGAAGATTATCATATGTATTCAATCCACCCCGATCCACACTATTAATCCGTTGCCACCTACATATACCAGTCTTTCGAGAAAATAATGTCGATTCGTCGCAGCGAAATTCTCGCCTCTCGTCTCAGTCTGGCAATAAATATCCCGCCGCGGCTAGAACTTGCAAAGCGATAATTGGCGATTTCAAAGCTCGATGAATCCACATTATTTTCCCAACATATTGGTATGTTCATGTGATGCACAAATAACTTACCAAGCTTGTACTTGGTTGACCTTTGGCGGAATATTCAGAAATAATTTCCCCGCAGAAGCATCGGAACCCCATTGATTAAAAACCGCGGCTCCCGTTTCAAACAGATAAGTGTACATTTCCAAGACCAGCTCGATAAAAAGGCCGTCGTTACTGGTAACCTCTTTCTTCATTGGGAAAGTGAAACCTCTCGATTTTAAACTCATCACAATCCAATTGTATATATCTGCACGGCCCGGTTCTTCCATCATACCGGGATTCTTCTTGCAGTTTGCGAGCAACGGCTTAATTTGCTTGACGGTAGGGATCTGAAATTGAAAAAAATGACCGTATAGACTAAAAAAACATGTAAACCAAGATCAAAAAAGGTTTTGTCATACTCGTTCTTCTATTATAAGCCCTACCTCATCTCCAATGCTTGATTCCAGTAGACGTCTCTTGGCGTTACGATTATCCTCATGATAAGTATTTAGGTTTAAATTTCCTGTAGCGTAGGTGAAGAAATCATTGCAAGGATCAGCTGTTGTGTCCATACTTTTTTTCATGTAATCCAGCTTAGCTCGTACAGCATCAGGATAATGAAGGGCCTGGACGGCAACATTTTGCAGGAGAACTGCCCATAGAAAGAGCCGGCCGGTCATCTCGGATGACCATCGAATGGGCGGTTGACAAAGAAAAATAAAAAATTGGAAGCTCTAAATTTGCATATTCAATCTTTTTTACTGATTTTTATTTTTTAGCCTTTTATTTATTTTTTTTGAACGTCCCCATTACCGGTCATTGAATTCTATTTATTTCTCTAACCGTTCTTTTCATAATGTCCCCGAAGTGGTATCAAAATAATATTTATGCACAATAAAATCAAATATTTCTTCAGATGTTGTCAATTGTTCTCATTTTTCCTGTATCTTAGCATGTAATAGCGTCGTACTGTCCAACGTAGAAATGTCTGACATTTTTTGACAAAGGTGTCGGTTATGTAACCTGTGAGGAGGACAAATATTCCACCCCAAAGAGCAATTCCGACAGTAAAGTAGATCATTATCACAAAAAGTTCAGTATGGGTTTTGGGAAGAGTTCGAACGTCTCCGAATGCAGCAGCCATCATTGTCATCACTCTGAAAATTAGTTTATCTGTCTTTGAGAAGTGGCTATGTGGTGTGGAACCTTCCATTGAAAAGCGGCGTGACTTGTAAAGTGAAGCGTAAAAATTTTGTGTCACGTATTGCAGCAAAAGCAGAATTAGAACTTTCTATGGTTTTTTCGTCCAAAAATCACTTTTTGGAGGCATATGGCAATATGTAACGCTTACGAGAAATAGGTAACATCGACAACTCCCATATTGTCGAACTTGTAACACCATAAATAGTAGGCCAAAAGGACCATTAAAACGGTGATCGAGAATGCCACTTTCAACGACATTTCCTCTCCCAAATCTCGCACTTTGATGTTCTTCTAAAACCCGTTATTGCAATTAGGCTTTCCTTTTATTTTAATTACAATTCCTTTCCACTTTGCTTTCCATACAGGCCAATGAACACAGTAGGTGTTTGCCATTATATTTCCCACCGTAGCGATAAACCCGTTGACCAAACTGACAATGACAAAACTGTAAACTGTCATGACTACTCGACCAAGAGGCGATGTTGGAGGAAGTTGGCCCCAACCCATTCTGGAGCCACTGTCGAAACAATTGAGAACTAAGCGGATGAATGGCATTTCTCCAAGAGACGGCTCAATGGCGAGAAACATAAAAGCGCCACCATAAACGCCGGCCATCATTGTAATACAGAAGAAGATATGAGGAATCGGGGCGAGAAACCACTGAAACAGCGATTTTTAGTGGGCTTTAGTTGGAAAAGAGAGTGCATTTTTAACTATAGATATGGTTAAAAATTCATATGCTTAAATAATATATAACTCACCGGCAATGTTTTGTAATATATCTTGTCAATGGGCACTGTCACATCTGAGTTCTCGACTTTGAAAGCGCATTCCTCTGACTCCGAGTCGTATTCACTTCCATATGTGGGGATTACTTGTGACCCAAAGTTGTCTAATTTGCTGCGTCTCCGTCGTTCCGAATGCTCTCTCCACATCTCCTCGTCCTTTTCTAATGCAAATTGTTTCACCAAAATCTGCTCACACAAGTTGCTGATATAAAATTCGGCTTTTGTTTTTTGTTCCTCGGACATATTTGAGTGATGATTGGGATCGTTCAGCTTGTGGAGAAAGTCCTTTGCGGTTTCGATAGTCTTCTCTGGCGTTAGATGTGCCTTCACTTCACGTACAAGAGAGGCAGCGTTGTGAGAACGATGCCAAGTGTGGGGCGATTTCATTCAGTAAAGTCTAGCAAGGATCTTTGCTGAAAACTTTATACAGTTTTTGTCTTACTCGTCTGCCGGAAAAAAGGAGCATAACACGTTCATCCAACCACTTCCTGAACCGTTTACCTTCTTTTCTTCTTTCGGCAGAAATTTTGGAGACGAAATTCTCAAAAAATTAGGTGAACTTCAGAATTATTTTCAGGCCAGAAAGCTATGTACTACTAAATATGTTTTCATTCTGTGGGTAAACTCAATTTTACGAGCGAGCCCAAACAAATAAAAACAAGCCCGGTCTAGCCAGTCGATCCGGCCAGCCTGTGTTAAGTCCACTTCGGCCCGGCCGAGCACCCTGTCTGCTTAATAAGTCAAGGGAGCTCTCACACCAACCATATATTTTTTAAACTCCCCAAAAGATTACCGTCATTCCTGATCGACTAAAAAACGAGAAATGCAAGAAAAGGTGGACCCTACCGTCAATTAAAAAGCTTTAACAGAAACCTTGTCTTTGAAAGTTCATTTATTTTTTATTCACTTGAACTTCAAACTCCGAACGTCATTAGATTAGCTGAAGACCTGTCGTTACTGTAAGTTCGGGTAAACGTAATAAATCATTGATTCGAGAATGCGTAAGTATTGATGTCAGACATACAACGAAGACCAGAAAATTCAGTTTTGGCTTCCAGTTGGGGCAAATGTTGTAAAGTTTACAAATTTGAATTGTTTTTAGTATACGTGTGTGCTTTCTTTTTTTGGTTTATTGAAAAAATGTGAAATGCAGCGGAAATATAAATAGTTAGTACACTTCTCTTGCAAGAGTGATGCACTTGATTTGTCTTAGCAAATATATATATAGACCCAAGGCAATGCGGGGAAAAGTTGGTATGGTATAGAAGAGATACGGAGCTTTCGATGGGCTTCAACAAACTGCAGCTAATATGTACATAAATGTTATTATGAAAACGCAAGAAAAAATATCCTGAAGCTAGAACAGGACTGGCAGAATGCGTCTTCAAGTTTTTTTCGCGAACTTCTTTCGAGGATGGCTGATCTTTGGCGCTTGAGACATCAAACTATTATTCTACTATTCTCAACGGACTTCGGGCTACTGTTAGGTTGAAAATCAACAGAGCATGCACAAAACCACAAACTACCTTAACTAGAACCTCTCTCATCCCCTATTCTTGATCATCTCGATGTTTTCAACAATTTCTTCCAACGTATGGGCCTGGGGCAATACTGTTCTTTGTATTTTCTCCTCTCATCATGATCATGGTGCCAGAGGCACTCTGGTGAAGGTGTTCTCCCCGAAAGCAATGGATGCCACTGACCATTACTACAATCAATTGATCAAACATGTTGTACTGAAAACAAACCAAGGTCCAATATCTCATGTCAGACATCAGCTGGCCGCCGAATAAATTCCCCGGAAGAAAAACCCAGAGGTCGGCGCGAAATTCTCGCGGATTTGTCCAGATTTCACACATTTAGCGGTCCTCGGGGAATCGGAACACAAGTCACGAAGGGTCGAATTATTATAATGAGGCGGCGGATTGCGGTTTCAACGCCTAACTCGATTTGGCTCTTCCGGTTGAAATGCAAAACATGGCGCAGAAATCGGATCCGCGAAGAGTCGTCGGGAGTTCGGCGGATTTTTTGGATATTTTGGAGAGGCATGGTTGCGTGAGGTCTTGGAAGGGGAGACGAACACGGAAATTTGAGGAGGAAACGATGGGGATTATTTTTAAAAGCACATGTTTAGATGGAGTAAACTTATTAGAAGAGAGCTTAATTCTGATAATTTTAATGGGCTATTATATTAAGGCCGTCTATGAAATAATGAGTAAAAAATTACCGCTTGAAGTGCTGCAATTTGACCATAGAGTGTCCAAACTTTTTTCGAAAGGGGAACTACGATCACTTTTGAAAGCAAAGTCGCCACAATTGCAACTAGTAAAATAATTGTTAGTGGGCATGCAGAGTGTCGCCTTTTTCTTTCTCTGTCGTTATCGTTGCAATGAACAAAAAAACTTTTGGACATTTCGTTTTCTAAGCCGTAACAAGCGCGGTTCAAAAGAAGCTTTCAAACTTTTTCCCTTTCTTTTGCCCTTCAGTCTTTTTCAAAGGGCAAAAACCTCAACCCGTAACTAAAGATTCCTCAATCCATCATATCCGAACGCACTTTATCATATCTAAAAATTCGTTTTTTGTTGCAAACATACCATTACCCGCAACCAACCAAAGATTCGAAAATTCGAGCCTTTACTCTCCACTGTGTTTCGGCCGTTCGATCCAAAAAAGACGCTATGGGAAGTTATGAGACAGGAGAAGGAGGACTTTACATATCCTTGGGGATTACATAAAAATTTTACTTTTTCTTTTACTTTTTTTGCAAACGGCTCGTTCAGCTCGTGGAGTCACTTTTTGTAATGCAATGGGATATGTCAGTGGAAAATAAAGTGGGCTTAGTCTGAATTCTGAGGTTTAATCTCTACATAATCAACAACTTACAATATATTTGAGTTGGTCTTTTATCAGAACGCTTTCTCTTCCCGACTTATATTCTTGTCTAATTGAAGCCATTTCTCGACCTCAAATGTCATGGCCATTATAATTTTGAGACTTTGTTTGGATTTATGGGATCCCTTTTCCAGATTGGTTTACTCTACTTTTTTATGTTTTTTGCGGACAAAAATTATTGTTTTTTGTTCTTTAGCAACCAAAACGTTATTCAAAGTCAGTGTCTTTAAGAATTCGGGGCTTCTGTCGAGTTGACAATTGAAAAAGTCCTTAAAGGGCATATTTGAGTATTAAGTGGGTTTCTTGTTTTTTGCAAATAAAAATCTCCATAAAAGGCGTAGCGTATTAAGACACAAAAATTTTCTTCCAAGGTTAAAAACCGATGAAGGTAATATCTATTAGTCAATCTATAACAGCCTTTATGTGTATTACTATAACAACTCAAATAACCCTTGCGCCGCTCAATTGCGGCTCTAAATTACACTAATTTCCAAGAATCCAGACGCTTATTTACCCCGAAAATCCCGTTTTCTCCTTCCAACTTTCCGATTGCGTGACTGCAAATTCTAATAGAAACCTCAGCTCTTATGAGTTTTGAGATTTCGGGCAAAAAAGTATTCGAAATTCTTCGCAGAGTTCCTTTGTTAAGTCCAGATTCAGAGTTACAATTAGCGATTCTGCACTTTGATTAGAGGTGGCGATTTTATGTTCTTGTAGATTACATAAACATTGTTACATATGCAAAGCCCTTTAGGACAAATTTTTGAATAGTTTAATAAAGGTCAGAATTCTTTATTTCGGAAAACGTGAGATCCCGATTTGTAAGTGCAGTCAAGGTATTTTTTCTACGATCTTAGGAACACAGTCATCCATTCTTTTTGACATTTTGTGTGATGCAAGGGAAATGCGAATTTACAGCGACTTTGCTTACGGTAATACAAGTCCAGTATCATCAACATTTTCGAGTTTAAAGAGATGAACACGAATCTAAGAGTATAATATTCTAGACTCACTTTTATTTTTTTTGGTTTATTTTTATTTTTTTTACAGACGTAAATCCTAGGAATATCTACAATTTGACCTGTAATGACCCCTTTCTCCAACTATATATATCCTGTATATTTTTGACGCCAGTTATTTTCTTTCTGTTCCCTTCAGACACCTTTCACACAATTTCATTCAAGCGGATTTGTGAAACCCCTGCTAAGGTGCTAAATTTCCGGTGTCCAACCCTGACTTCAACCTTTCTCATGGTTTATTGTTAATTCTCTAAAAACGTTTTTTCTCCTCGGAACTTTGCTTTCGCGTCTCTGAGGGCAGGAGTTTTTGCGTCCACAAACCGAGGAGGATCCGCAGATTGAGCCGGTTTTGTATGCAGTTCCATAAAACAATGCATTCTTCTTTATGCACACGTTTTTGGAAGCAAAGTGAGCTATTTACCTTCGTTTTCTACCCAAATCCCTTTGATTTTTCATTTTCTTCGTCCAAAATTGGGGGGTCGAAAATTTGGCCGGGAATTTTATGGACTCTCCGGGCGTGGAATTTATGCACCCGATTTGTGGGGATTTCGGCAGTGGATTGGCACTTTATTGCCGGAGGGTATTTGTTGTGGGAGGCGGTCAAATAGCGGAGATTCGAAGTTTTGCGGAGGTTTTGGGCTGGTGGGCAGTGATAAAAAGGTTCAGAGATTATATAGGTCTGGAAGAAATGTAGCTAGTTCCACGAAACTTACAATTACAGGACACCGACCTAGACATGTAATGTATCGCTCAGATTTCTTCCAAATTAACAGACCTGTCCTTATTAACTCAAATACGCAGAGTGCGAAATGTGGAACTTTCAACAAAAAAACGCGCTTTAGGCATACAGCAAGAAATTTCGCTGGTAAAAAAAATTTGTGGAAGTTTTGTATGCTCCGTTACAAACGAGACTGACACTTTTCATAGCAATACCATAAAAGACTTTCCGAAATCTTAAACTCTATATTTCTTATTCTCCATCTGTCCCATAAAATATTCCCTTATTATGATGGAAACTTTTTTTGCGCCTACCGAGTACGCTTGTTGCCATTTTCGGCAATGTTTCTCTATTTATCATCATTATGTTGGGTCTGTTTTCTCCGACTCATAACTTTGAATTTCGATCCTTTTGACTGAAAAAGGGGTAATTTGTTTTCCTTTAAATTGCTTTAACTGTTGTCTTGAGGGTCATTCGGCTGTCGGAACATTGTGATGGGCATTTTAAATGTCTTACTTTATTTTTTGCTCATGGTGATCACGGTAGACGGTTTCTGGTTTACTGAAAATTATGGCCCTTGTGTCTACCTCGGTCGTAGTGCCTGGATATTCGGCTAGACAACCCTCTAAAACATATATATAAATTACCAATTTTTTCTGGCCACTTTACCTTTTACGTCCTCTTCTCCACGTACATTACATACGTATTCACTCCATTTTCACGCAATTTTTGTCTTTTCAAAGTGCAAAAATCCGTTTAAATTTCTCCTTTCAGCAAAAAACAGGATTTCATGCAGATTTCCGTCTCTAAAAAATTCCGAGCCTCAGGGCCTATTTCTATGCGAGAAAGTCATTGCGCGACTCGCCATTCAAAAGAAAAAAAAACTTTCTTTCGGACTTTTTTTTATTTAAACGGCACTTAATTAGTACAATTGGAGATGGTGGCGGGGTGTGGGAGAATGGGTAATCACTCCTCCCATCTGAGAGTATTTGGGATTTGTTTGGCTATGATGATTTATATTTTTTTATAAAAGAATGTTATGGGTTTGAGGTTTCGTCTTGTCACAAATTATGACTATTTCTAAGTGGTAAATCACATTATTGTTATTATATTTTATTGGATTCAAATTTTGGTGTTTCTCGTAGTTGTGGTTTGACAACAATTTCGATGAAACTGGGCATTAAGGTCATTGTTAAATTCAGGATCTTTAGTTCAAAAATAGTAAATAATTTTAACTTTTTTTAAAAATTTTCCAACAAAAATGATATACTATTTTGATCGAAGTATGTAGTGTGTATACTATTTACAAAAAATGTATTGAACTTGCAAAAATGCTTTTAAATAAATCGTTACCGGCTTTTCTTGTCGTAAAATATCTGGACTGCCCTGCCATTTTTTCTTGCTCCAAAACATGATCTCACGGATGTTTACAGCATGGACTTTTCACAGTTACCACTTACTCTTTTGCGTCCGTTTTTCGCCATCTTTAACCCTTGTTCTGCGGGGCGTAAATCGGGAAAACTTTGAATTCCTGAACTTTGGATTGCGTGCCAAGTTTGAGCGCTCTCTACAATCAACAAGGCTCAGCAAACACCGCAGATCTGACGTCTTTTGCCATATTTTTCGCCCTAAGTGGACCGTGGTGAAGGAATATTATCCATGGCTTCAGGAAATCCCTTCAAAGTTTGTAGAAATCTCTGTTCAAACACAAATATGATCGGCGCAGCGCCAAGTATTCGAATTTCGTGGCCCGAATCCCGAGTTCCGGCCGAATTAGAAGCGAAAAAACGAGAGCCGGAAGCCGGCGAGGATAAAGGCCGGCGGGCTTTGAAAGGATATCGAAAATCTCTGTTTGGTCAAGTCGTTGAAAAAAGGACTGGACTTTGTGGGTAATTTCGGAGTAATTCTATTTTGGCTTGGTGTTTTGATGGCCTGGGGCAAGTTTCATGCCGACGCTTTTTTCAAGAGAGAAACATGGGTGATTTTTTGAGAGTTTAGAATTCTTTCTCTTACAAAAGGACCGGGGTAAAAAGTTTGGGATAGAAAGTTTTGTGATGATTTAGGTAGAGCTATGTAAGACATACTTCGTGCGACGAGCAATGCCTTATCCTCAGTAAAAGCTTTTAATGAGCACTTCCGTTTTCAGTCGATTTCTGATGGCTCTCTAGTAAATCCCCATATAAACTTTTTTAGGTCTTTGAGAGACATTTGTAATCATATTTCCGGCTTACTTATAAACCTTCTGTTCCTCTTCCTTTTCTTTTTTCCCATCTTTGCTCTTCATCGCCCTTCCTTTTTTCTACAGAACTTTGTTTTTGTTGTTTAAGCATTTGAAGACGTCTGATCAACTGTTTTTATCGCTCTTTCTCGCTATACATAATCAGTCACGTTCAGGTTGACGGATTCGCGCCGCTGAATGACGAATTTGTTGTCCCTGCGTGCAGTGCAAAACAGTAAAGGTTCCCTGGAGGGCATCATTGTTTTTTGCGCAATCTGTCTTCCTTATTCAACGCGCAGCGGACGGTCCCCGAAGGCCAATTGATCCTAATCGAGCGACGATTTAGTTCTTTACGAGTCCGCCAACGCGTGCCAAAGGGTATTTCGGGGATGTTTTCGGGACTTTGTTTTGCAATTTGAGGTCATTTATCGTACTTTCTTGCAGTTGGGTGATGGTTCACTTTTAGGAAGTTATGGGCTTTTGGGCGATCATTTGTAACTTTTACGACTTGTTTTTCGTATTTTAGATGCGCACTCTCTCTTGGAGGAGATGCTGAAAGTGCAGATTTTAGTTTTCTTTAAAACGGCACATAAATTGTGACAATTTTTTAGATTCCTAGCTTGCGCTTCACAGAAACCACCGAGATCTTACATATAATCAAAAATTGGCAAAGTTTACACTTGCGATCTCAAGAAAAAATCAGTATTATTCGAAATTTGTAATCAAGGGTCGTCTTTGGTTTACTCTTTATAAAAGTCGTGACAATAGATCAAGATGCCAAGTTGGGTGATGTTTCTATTTTCAGCTGCCATATATCGACTTTATATTTGTCCTAACACGATGTTTGAAGGCCATGATCTTCAATCCTCAGCGACTTGCTAAGACCGATGAAGCGTTATGAATCCGTCACAGCGCCGAGCGCATTTTTCTCGGCTTCTGGAGCCGAGATTTTTCATATTTATCCTAATTTATTTACTCTGTAAAGCCAAGCAAACGCATTCACTTATTCTAACGGGTTCCAAAGATGCATATGCCAGGTAGGTTGTCAAATTAAAGGGAGTTCTCGTATTATCTGGTACAGCCCCTTTTATACGGCGTGTTTGTTTCAGATATCCCAAATGGGCGCAGACATTTGAAAATCAACTTTCATTCGAGTTCAAGACGCGTTCTGAGAACGCCCTGTTACTGTACACTGATGACGGAGGAGTTCAGGGGAATTTTTATTGTCTAACAATAGTGGATGGCCACATTCAACTGGATTTTAGGTAAAAATACGGTTGTAGACAGACAACCCGATAAAAAAGAATTTTTACGAGATTGATCTTCAGGTTAGGGGATGAGCAGGACACAATGTTGAGCAGGCCTGTGCATACGCTCCGCTTGGGAGCCATCAGAGTAGCGGATGGCAATTGGCACCGATTCATTCTTTTTCAAGTGAGTGCATTATTGGAAGCTTTAGTTTTGTGGCGTTTTCACGACAGCCGTCAGCAAGTTTCCGTTTTTTTTTGATGGGTTGTTGCGAGACCTTTTTCAAAAAACATTCGCGTTTTACTTCTAATTCTTTTTAGGCCTGGGAGAACATCAAGCTCCAGGTCGATGATGCCGTGGAATTTAAAATCCTCACTCAACGCAGTTTCGTATTCGGAAACCTTCGCACAAACTCCGACGTCTTCATTGGTGGAATTCCTAAGGTAAATTTTTAATCTAGAATACGGTTACACCTTTAGGACATTCATCTTCTCTCCACAATGTCATCACCCCTTCGACGGCACACCAAAAAATATGCTGGATCTCTCAAAAATTTGGTTTATCGTCTATATCCGCAAGGCGTGTCATCGCCTCAGCTAATCGACTCGTTTGGGACCAGGCTAACTGACGACGATTATTGCATGGAATCTGCGAATCCTGTGCAGTTTTGTAAAAACAGCGGAAGCTGCTACTCGACGAATGATGGTCCGAAATGCGAATGCCCTTCTGATTTCGAGGGAAGACAGTGTGAAAAGCGTAAGTTAAGACTTATGAGTCAGAAACTTGCTCCGAGAAGGTTGGCAAGTTTCTTAAAGTGGGCTGAAATCGGAATTCAAAATCCAGCGTTGTTAGGGCTATATCCTGACCAAGATTTAATCAATGTGGCGTTTCGTCACAATACATATAGTTTTTGAAAAAATCTTTTGTTGTTTTTTCTTGGCTAAAGGGGAGAAAAATTGCAGCCTGTGCAAAAAATAGCGTCCTAAATTTTTCTTAATTTTTATAAGACCAATCTCTGCCATTTTAGCAAAGCCTTCATCCGAGTTATCCTTTTATGGAAACGAATGGATTGGCTACGATGTTTCAAACAGTTCGTCAGCCTCAGTCCTTAGTCGATCTGAGAATGTCAGCCTTCAGTTCAAGACCAAAAATCAGAATGGACTTTTGTTTGTGGCAGGGGATCGACAGGTAAATTTAAGCTCATTTTAAATGTTTAAGCACCCTTATTCTTCTTGAATATAAAAATATTTCAAAACTGTACTACAATGCGATTTTTGGGCATTTATGTAGCTCTTTGAAGACATTTTTTTGAACGAAACAAATTTCTTGGCACAGTGCGGAAGTTTTCAAACTCTGCAGGTTTTTTACTTGTGGCAAACTCTCCAGCACAACAAAATTAAAAAATAGCGTCATTTTTTAGCATGCAAATTTTAATTCCCTCTCGTTTTCTTTCAGAATTTTGTCCAACTAGTCCTAGAAAGGGGCGTTTTAATCGCTGCTTCCAAACTCTTTGGCAGTGATAAACGGATAATTCGTCAACGCTTTTCTCAAGGCCTGAAGCCTGTCCGCTACGACGATGGCAAATGGCATACTGTATTTTTGCATAGAAATCTTCACATGGTAAGTTCTTGCATTTTTTTCATTTTTTAGTGGTTACGCTATTCTGCAAATTTTGAAATTCAAATGTTAAAAAATGATTATTTAATTTTTTCGAATATTTTTTCTCTCTCATTTTGTTTTTATTATTTTAGACGGGGACAAAATACACATCATTAATCGTAAGTTGGAGCCATTTTTTGGCCAAGTGTGCGGTTTCCCCTTATGTTCTTATCCCTGTATGACAACAAAAGATTATCGAAAAAATCTTTTTTTAAAAATTAAAGAAACCTTTTGGAAGAGAAAATATAAAAAAATAAAAAAAATTTAAAATAACACTTCCCTATGTTTGACGTGAAATTATGTGTCCATCCTTCTCTTTCTTGCATAATTTTGCACAATTTTAATTTTTCCATTTGCAGTTGGCTTTGCAACATAATTATATTTCCTTCCCGCACGTTTACCCCAAATATAACCCAGCTTTTTGAAGTGAACTTATCCAATCTCTGTACAAATCGTTTTCTGAACTGATTTTCTTTACAGATGCGGCTTACTGTTGATGGAAATACCGATGAAGTGAAGCAATTTGCCTCTCAAACGGAATGGCTGGGGAACAGTTTCGCTTACGTTGGCGGAGCAGCAATCGGAAAGGCGTATGTTCCGCCTTATAACTACATGTTCAAGGGGTGCATGAAACAGGTAAAGAGAGGTCTTTTAAATTTCATTTTTACAACTTAAATTGTTTTCAGATCAAATACGAAGCCGACGTCCAAAGCTTGGACATTATCGATCTGGCAGACCAAGGCTTCGGCAAATCTGTGATTCGAACCGGTGGGGATTTGGCCTTTTCTTGCCAAGAATCGGCCAACGCCCTGCCTGATGTCTTATCATTCTCCAGTACGGGTCAGAGTTTCATTACACTGCCAAAGTGGAACTCGCTTTCGAGTGGGAGCCTGGGCAAGTTCAACATCCCTAATTAGCAATCTCCTACCAGGTTTTCAATTTCGCACCACCGCGTCAGACGGTCTAATTTTATACCACGGCGTGAAGGACGTGCCGCTCAACGGGTCCAGCGATTACATTGCGTTTGAGCTGAGCGACGGCCATCTTTTTATGGTACTGGACTTGGGATCGGGTTACATTCGACTGCAAACTACTTCGAAACGGGTCAACGAAGGAAGTGTGTGGCATAGCGTGAGCCTGGAGCGAGTTGGACGGCAGGGAAGCGTGATCGTCGATACGATAAAAACTGATTTTTCGACGCCAGGAGTGTCCGCCAATTTGATCATTGGTAGGTGTAAAAGATGCATTGTTTCCAAAATCAGGTTGAACGTTTGTGAAAAAAGAATCTCAATGAGTAAAAACTTGTCCACACGTCAATCCAAAACAGAACAAAAAACTTCCCGCCCCTTTTTGGTGATTCGTTCAAAACGAAATGTCACTATCCGATAAAAAGCATTTTCTTAACTTTCTTCTTTCTTTTCGAGAAAAAGCAATTATTTCGGGCGAGAAAAAGTGCCGATAATTTCGCGACATTTCGTCTCTCTTTTAATTCAATGAAAACGATACGAAGTTTCGAAACGGTTCAGGAAATGCGCTGGATTGACGTGGTCCAACATGAAAGCTAACAACCCTTTTCGTCTCTCCGATACATTTGAACCAAGCATCTACCAGTCTCTAGATGTAGGTGTATATTTTTAGAAGAGCCAATCTACCTCGGCGCATTTCCTTGGCCTCCAACCTCAAACAGCGCTTGGAACTACAGCTCAATTCTTCCGCTTCCATCAACAATTTGGTCAGGTCATCTGCGTCAAGGCTACGTTGGATGTCTCAAAAATCTCCGAATCAACGGAATCAACACTCAAATTGGCGCCGCATTTTTGAGCACCCCGTCTCGAAACACGACCGGTCAACAGACCCCGGTCGATGGGATTTCCTTGGGTTGCACCTCAACGAGTTCGCACAGCTCCGCATCCGCAGAAGCCATCGATTATTGTGCGGATTCGCCGTGTAAAAATTTTGGGAGATGCGTGAATTCGTTCAAGGCGTTTGAGTGTGATTGCAGCTTAACGGTGTTTGATGGGCCGACTTGTGAGAAAGCACTGCCGCCAATCTCACTTGCATTGCTGCAGGATCAACAGCCGTTGTTCAGGTAATAGTTCGAGGGTCAGAAATGAATTATAGCGGATGAGAAGACAGATCCTGGAATCGGTTTTGTTAAATACGGTGGAAAAAAATCGCTTTTGGCCCGTTCTAAAGTTTCCTTAGTGTAAGGTTTTTGTAGTCTATCTTTTGATGCGATTGACGGAAAATTAACCCCGTAAAGTAACTAACTACTGGGAGCCTCCAGATGCCTTCAGAAAAAACCGACTTTCTTCTTGAAGATCAAGGTTTTTTGGGTGTCGTATGCCCCTTACGCAACAAAAAATGCCCAGAAATGTCGATTTTAACACGACGAAAATACAACCTCTACCAGGCAAAAGGCGTGATATTTTTCGTTTAGAATTTGTACTCACGCTTGTTGTCGGCAGGCACTACCTTTTCCCAGGTCTAACGAATACTCGAGTTTCGCCTTTTTCCTATCTTTCTGTGGCTCTCAATTTTATAATCTGCAAAATATTATAAATTACTCCTTCTTCAGACTCGAAACACCAACCTCCAGTCAGGCAGAGATGTTGGAGATCAAATTCCGCACTACGGATGAGGATCTTGTCCTCCTGGATACAAGAGCAGAAGGAGGGCCGGACCGATGGCTGTTGTTTCTCCATAATGGGGAGCTCATGTTGGCGTTGCATTTTGGAAGTGGAGCTAAACATGTAAGTCCGCCATTCTGGTCCGGAAAGTTATGGGTTTCAGACGTTTTCATGGAGTGGGAAGCAGCTGAACGACAACCATTGGCATACAGCAAGAGTGAAGCGAAGAGGTGTGAAATTGCTGCTGTTTCTGGATGGGAAATGGGAACATAGCCGTAAGTAGAAGTTATTGTAGACAGTGCCGAACATGACAGAATCATACCGCAAAAAATTGTCGACTATTTGTAAAAGCATACTCTTCAATTATACACTGATTTATTCCTCCTCATCACAATTGTTTCAGATTTCCTCCCCGAAAGCGATATGTCGCTAGTCATCCATGATGTCGCTCCAGGGCAAGCTCTGCGACAAGTCATTGATGTCAACGTCAACCCACCTTTGGAGCTGTTCACTGAAAAGCAAAAACCCTCCGGAGACATTCTGAAACTTACTTTCAACCAATACGACATCTTGGACAAGATTCGAACAGACAACGCTGATATTGCCCCACCGATGAGCTACACCACAATATCGCCGAATAAGGGAAGACTGAAACAGAATTCGATATCCTTTGAGACGGAAAAGGGCTTCGCTCAGTTCAACGCGAATTTCCGGACCAACGCGGACTTTAAACTGTCGATCAAGTTCAAAACGATCGCGCATAATGGCCTCTTACTGGCATTGGTCAACAATGAAACTACCAAAATCGGAGAGCATAACATTCTTTTGTCGGTGGAGATGATCCGTGGCCGTCTGAGATACCGGTTTGGCCAAACGACCGTGCTTCTGCCTGCCGGCGACAAAAAAATGAACGACATGAAGTGGCATACGATCAGTATTGAGGAGGTAGGCAGGCTACTATGGCAAATAAAATTTGGAACGCTTCAGACCGCTCCGTTTTAAGACGTTTCTTTGCTAAAGCAGCCCTTATTACGTAGAAAATTATTATTCTTTTCCCACGAAAAAACAGCGCTGGCTCATGTTTCTTTCCTCAAGGAATTAGAAGTTACCTTGCCATTGAGCCATGAGATTAACTTTTGTTTCCAAAAATTGCGTAATCTTGCTTCCTAAAGTAATTCTAAATTTTGGTCAAATCCTCTGAGAGCATTCTTTGGGAAGATTACACTGGTTTTATTTTTAGAATTATACTACTAGTCGTTCCAGAAAGTGCGTGCACTTTTTTCCGCCTTTTTTGCACCGCACAGTGCAAGTTTTCATGTTCCCCGCGCGACGCGATCCTTTTCGAAACATTCTGCACTGTGCAATTTCATTTCACGCGCCCAAAATTCGCGCCCGCTCCGTTGAGAAAAGCTTGTGTCGCAGCGATATTGGATTTGCACTGTGCAAAAGGTCAAATGCACCCCGCAAAAAGGGAATTTTGTGCACAGTGCGGCCCACGACAAAAAGTGCACGCACTTTCTGGAACGACTAGTAATGAGGGTCATAAATTGATTTATCGTTACATTTCTCTGCGCTTAGACTAAAATCTTTTTTAGGACTCAACAGAGATGACCAGTCATAGAATCCTTCTTGACAATGAGGAAATCAAAATCAAGAGCACACCTTACGACTTCTCTGGATTCAACGGCTGGGTCTTAGTTGGGGGATTTCCGGAGAATTTTATGCCGGCAAAGCCACACGGATTGGCAACCGTCTCCGGATTCAAGGGATGCTTCTCGCTGCTAAAGATCGCGGAGCAGCAATTGTCGCTACTTTCGGACAATGTCAGCAGCAAGGATCTTTCAAAGGGATGTCAGGGTAAGTGGTTCTGGTTTTTACATGCAATGAACAAAATGCAAAATACGGGCTAACCAAAGACAGCTTTCTGCAGGGCCTTTAAATTTACAATCAAAATATATTTTTTTGTACAACATGCGAACGCAAAAAATCTGTTTGATTTGGCACCTCTGCTATGACCGCTTGCTTACTTTGAGTTTCTTCAGGCCCAGACGTCCGCTGTGCTCCCGGTCTTTGCCAAAACAACGGCCAGTGTCATCAAGGCTGGCGAGGGGTTCGTTGTGACTGTTCCCAAACGGCTCACAGCGGCAGGTACTGTGAGAAACCGGCGACTAGCTACGAATTTGATGGAAAGGAAACAACTATTTATTACGAGTACGTTGGACCACAACCCAACACAATTAATGATGAGTTGGTGTTGGCATTCCGAACTCAAAGCTCAAACGGAGTGCTTTTTGGCGTACAATGCTCGGTCGATGGCGATTATTTGACGGTGTTTGTGGTAAGAAATCGCATCGTAAGATTCTAATTCACATTTAGGGAGGCGGCTACGTCCAAGTCCGTTACAATCTCGGCTCGAAAGACCATCATGTCGGATATTTCGACACATTAGTAAACGATGGTCGGGAGCACTTGCTCAAGTTGAACAGAGTCAGATCAAATTTGACGTTAGTCTTGGACGAGCTTCCGGCAGTGAACTATCAAAGCAATGGTAGGTCTGTAAAGCGTAGTTTTGACTTGCAAACATTTTTCTTGTTTGTGAGATAGGATTTTTGAAAATTTTGCGCTTAAAACAGGCCTCTTAAGCCTGTGAGATAACTTTTGAAATTTTTTGAATTATGATTTACAGTCAAACATCAGAGAATCACCAACACTTTAGAAATATGACTTTTTGCAGGTAAATCGGAACTGTTCACCCTCAACTCCCAAAAATACCTGACCGTCGGTGCTGCCTTTAATTTGCTCCACTCTGCTCAAGTCGTAACGCTTCGAAGGAAGCGTTCCGACCTCATCACATATGACGAATTCACCGGCGAAATCTTCGGTGTCACTTTCAATGGGATCCAAGTCCTCGAAATGTTTGCTCAAGGTAGGCTTGCTACTTTTACAAATAAGGTCAAAAAAGAAAATATTACTAAATATGGCGAGGGGTTTTTCCCACCGTTCCGGCCTTCTGTTTTTGGCCCGCATGCACGCCACAGTCCGCGGTGAAAAAGCGCGGAAATTGAAGGAATTCTGCGTAATAAAACGAGATTTTTCCGGGTGTTGATGACGAACTGGCATTAAGATTTTGTCACACAAAGATATTCTTGTATTTTTTGGAGCAAACGTTTATTTTCAAACCCTTAAAATTAATTTTGATTTAAAAAAAATATTTTTCTGTATCACATAATGTATTCTTACCGAATCTGTTGATGCCATGGTCTGACCTCGAGATAAGTGGGTTCCCATGGGCTATAAAAAAGAATATCTTTGTTTTCCAGAGGTTTGAATAGCTTCCGTGAGGAATAAGAATTGCACTGTGCAAAAAAATAAAAGTAGGAGGAAACTTAGTGTGGGCAGCGAAATTTTCAGGGGTGTTTTTCAATCAGGCAGTACTGTTGAACATAAAACGAAGAACCCGTAATCACTGCGCGAATTTCTTTGTCTACGATTTTTTTTCGTTTTTCATAGTTGAAAAAATCTGCAGAGCGCTTACCGTTTGATACTTTGATTTCTTGCACTGTGCAAAGGAATCTCCGTTTGATTCAATCCAATTACAGATTTCTAGACCACCACGCAAAGTCACATAAACTCTGTATGCCCTCGAAATTCGTTTCATTTCCCCACCTTCATCTGCTTCATAATTTTTCAGCGCAATTAGTCGCAATTCAACCGGCCAAAACTCTCGTTCATTACGCATTTGGCCGGGGAATGTGATAAATTTGGAGGGCAGTTTAGTTCTTTTTAATACCGAATTCTTATTGGAATTTTATTGTCAGATGTTTTAGTCGGTTTTTATGCGCTCTGGAAAAGTTTTGACATGCATTTGTGACAGTTTAACGAGATTACGCTATTCGAAATGACACGTTTTCGGATACTTTGATGTTTTTGTGACATATTCGTATACATATTGGAGTCGTCTTGTTTTTTTGCTTATTTGACTCTACATTACATCCCTATTACAAGTCTCTAAAAATGGCGAATATCAAGAGTAAGTCGTCTAAAAACTTGATTTTTTATAATGTGAGGATTAAACAAAAGGCAAATAATTTTCGTAGTATACTCCCCGCCAAAAGTTTTGACCCCCCTTCTAACTCGGCCCAAAGTGTACCAATTTGGACCAAATTTGGTACGTAGTCTATTGGCAACCTAGTAGTAAAAAATATCATAGTAGGACAAACCATATAGCTGTATTTCAAAATCCAGGGACAATTTTCAAAAATCACCTCAAAAAACGGGACAAAAGTTTTGACCCCCCTGCAAAAAAATTAAATATCGCCAGCGGAGGTAGCCAGAACCTTTTGGAACCTGTGTCCCGTACCTGAACATGGGTTAATAAATGCTTTTTTGTTGAATGCTTAGTTGCATTTGAGGATGCAACGCGTTAAACTGATTTTGATGTAGACCTGCCCAAAATGTTAAAAATCTTGTACTGGCGCTATCCAAAAGTTTCAAATTATGTTCACATCATGTGATTTTGACGTGTTATAACCTGCATTAATCTTTTCCTTTCGAAAAAAGTCCATGATGGCCTAGCGGTATCGATTCGGCCGATATCCAGTTGTCATGGTCAGCCTTGGTGAGCCATTTGCTCTTTGACTAAAGGTCTAGATGTGGTCGCTAGGTCCTCAATGTAATCCTGAGACTTGTGTCTACTCTCAAAACAAGAATAAACCCCCGCTGACACGATCCCAAATGGTTTGTAGATGCAACTTTACCGATTTGCACCTTAAAGAAAAACCCGCGTTTTTCAAATGGATTTTTTGCGACCAAAAACGGCTTTCATTTGATGGGCCAGGTAATTTAGGGCGCTACAGCACCCGCCATACTCATTTGAGACGTATGGAACGCCAAATGGGCGGTGGGGATGGCATCGTACTCGGGGGCATCTACAGTAACGGCAAACTTAAAATTAAGGTGAATGAAACCCATTCCAAAATGTGTCAAATCGAAACCTTTGTCCCTGCTGAGAGTAAATAGGAGTCTCAGGATTAGATTGAGGACCTAGCGACCCTATCTAGACCTTTAGTCAAAGCGCAAATGTCTCACCAAAGCTGACCATGACAACTGGATATCGGCCGAATCGATACCGCTAGGCCATCATGGACTTTTTTCGAAAGGAAAAGATTAATGCAGGTTATAACACGTCAAAATCACATGATGTGAACATAATTTGAAACTTTTGGATAGCGCCAGTACAAGATTTTTAACATTTTGGGCAGCTCTACATCAAAATCAGTTTAACGCGTTGCATCCTCAAATGCAACTAAGCATTCAACAAAAAAGCATTTATTAACCCATGTTCAGGTACGGGACACAGGTTCCAAAAGGTTCTGGCTACCTCCGCTGGCGATATTTAATTTTTTTGCAGGGGGGTCAAAACTTTTGTCCCGTTTTTTTGAGGTGATTTTTGAAAATTGTCCCTGGATTTTGAAATACAGCTATATGGTTTGTCCTACTATGATATTTTTTACTACTAGGTTGCCAATAGACTACGTACCAAATTTGGTCCAAATTGGTACACTTTGGGCCGAGTTAGAAGGGGGGTCAAAACTTTTGGCGGGGAGTATATGTTCGAAAATATGTCCAAAAGAGTTCCTCCTGACGACTTCTTATTCCAAAAAAATACAGTATAATCTCAACTTTTCTCAATTTTGATTAAATTCTGAGAGTCTCACCATGAGCCCTCGACCTGCTAAAACCAATTCCTTCCTCCCTCAGTTTTCTCAGCACTGATTTTTTTGACTAAATTGCGGGTGGCTTGCCTCATTCGCTCTATAATGCACATGTGCATAAATCCCGAATGAATATGGGAAGGGGAACAAAAGAACTGCTGTGGGGTATTTTGTGGGTGGGCAAATGGAATTTCCTGTTATGAGCGGGATTTTTGGTCGGTGTTTTTATGTAAATTTTGGTGGGAAGCTTAAAAAACCTTTGATCTTTAGGGGTATTTTGGGTCATAATCTTGGAATGAAAAGGAGTTTTTGATGGGTTTTCTTGGAAAACCTTGACTTTTAGAGATGCGGTTGAAGAGCTCGAGGTATGAGAAGGAAAATTTAAAAGTTTTTTCTGTATGTAACATGTTTAAAGTGCGAAGCTCATACATATTTTAGCAATTCGGATGCATAAACAACCAAGACTTTAAGTCCGAAAGTTGGTGAAAATTTGACGCTTTTTGTAAGCATAAGCCTGAATTATTTGAAAGTTCACATTAGCCTTTTAAGCGATACTTCTTCGAAGAAAGCTGTAAGTGCACGAAAGACCTCCTCTAAAACCCCAAGATATTATAATTCGAATGTCCAGCATTTTCCCACTCTTTGCGGGCGAAACGGAAGTTGCTGACCGAAAGCCCTCTAATCCAATCGTCGTTTTTGATGACTTTTGCACCCGAATTTGGGCTGCGTCCTCTTTATTCATAACTATTTATCCCAGTGGCCACTCCATAAAAAAGGAGCCGAAAAGTTACGGAGGTCCTTTCAGGATTTTTACTTTTTTTATTGGATTTGAAGGGAGGCGAGCTGAAGGGGGTTGAGGTGGGAAATATGAAAGATAAGGCAAATTTTGCCGTTTCAAGATGATTTTTCATAACAAAATGGCATAGCGTGGATAAAATTAGCACAATGACTTGAAAGTAAAAATTAAAATCGTATTCTGCTGAAATCGCTGAAGGTAAATTTTGAAAATTTCTGTAAAACCGTGCCGAATGAGAAGAAATCAATCGCCGGTGGCGTGTTTTTCCTTCAAGTCCCGGCATAATTAAATCCTTGAAAATTTCAGGTAGCCTCCAAATTTATAACATAGCATTGAAATGTCACTTCCACAACTTATTTACGGCGAATATTAATGTTCACATTGCTTTTTGAAGCCTCCCCACATCATCCTTGACCCTATTCCGGGAACACTTTGACTTAACGTTATTATTGGCTTTGTTACCAAGTCAAGTAGATTTTTTTCGGACTTTTCGTATCTATTATCCAACAAAGATTTTTATTTGTCTGGAACCTCCCTCTGCAAGTTTTGTCCGAGGAACTATAGTCTTCAAGGGACTGTTTTTTAGCCCCTTATCTCATCAAATGACGCGTGCAGTATTTGCTGAAGATGGACAGAATTTAATGAAAACCGATATCTTGTCTCATCTTCGGCGAGAGTGTTGCGCTTTGACTTGTAGCCTTTGGACATTGAGACGGAGTGTTTTCTGCAAAGAATGTCGGAAGTGAAGTCAGATTTTTTGAGTTTTATGGTCATACATACATTGCTGCAAGGCTGTACAATGGATCGCAAATGAAAAATGAAAAAGAATGATTTGTTATGAGAGCGGTTCGTTGTACATAGGATTATTTTGTTTTAAAGCGTTTTTTACCTCTTGAATGATCTTCGACGAAGAGAAACTAAATGGAAAAAACTTCTGGTCATGTTGCTGTTAATTTTGCTGCTGAAAGAACTTATTTTTAGTAGAGATTTTCTTTTATTATTGTCGCCTACAAACTTCAAATTCTCTATGTTCATTTTCCAAAAATTTCGTTTGCAAATTTCTTCAGGTTCTGATTGAATCGACTATTTATCTCCATTTCCAGAATCCCCTCTTTCTCATTAGCCAAAAGAAACCATAAGAGCTTCTATTTACCTGCACTCTTTAACCTCCGCTCCGCTTTCATTTCTACGTAATTTTCGCTCTTCGAACGCCCAGTTCTTGTGTAATATTCCGAAAATAACATCCTCGAATATGCTCATTTCTAATCAAGTCCCAGAGAACTTCCAGGAGAGATGAATAAAGACATTTACAACGAATTCCTTTTGTGGGTAATTCGACCGGGAAATTTGAGCCATCAGTCGATATATAAGATTACTTTCGAAGGGAGCCAAAAAATGTTTGCCGAAGAAGGGAATAAGGTTCGGGCATTGTTTTTTTGTTGAGGAGATTGGAATGATAGTTGATGCGTTTTATTATGCCATATTTATGGACTTTTGGGACGGGTAGTAAAAAGCGCTTTTGAAAAGTTTATATCTCACGGTGAGTAAATAACACAGTCCACCTACTCTGCGTTATTACCCAAAATCCCCGGAGATATTTTATGGTTTTTCCTATTTCGACTGCAAAAAGTCGCGTGTTATACTTTTTCACTATAATACATAGTATGAGTCCACATCAACGATTATAGTGGTGCCTCACAAATTGAGATACTATTTTATGGTTCCGTTTCACAACAACCCTTATATGTGCGTCTGTATGCTGCGTGCATTTCATTAACACTCCCCCATTTTCCCATGAGCCCCCGTCATTATATAACTATACAACGTAAAACATGTATCTTGATATAAAATTGAACGCAGTACTTTTTTGCGTCGAGCGTTTATATCCTTTAGAGTAATGATTATTTTTGTGTTCCACTAACACGTAAGTCTCATGTAGATGTACTTTTCCTATACCTATAGTGCATCTCAGCACTTGACCAGCCAATGCTCAATGTTTTGAATAGTTTTAATCAAGATTTTCTAGACTCACTGGACTTCCTTCATCTTTAAACTGAACTCAAAATATCGGAAGACTTTTGCGTGGAAGGTTTACCCTTTTATTTATTCAATGCAAATCATGTTTATTGTCCGAAATAGCTTTCTTGGCAAAATAATTTTATTTTCTTTTCTTTGGCGGCGCGCCAAGAATAGGAGCGTAAATTTAATTTGACGGAAACACTCTTTGGAAGTTTTTTGGAAACGTTTTGACTATTCAAAAAAAAAAATGTTTTATTATTTTCGAGAAATGCAATTATTATTGGATATCTACCGCAGCATTTTATGTGTTTTCCTTGCAGTCGATAAACTTTTTCGGACCAGAATAGGCAAAAAAAAATCAAAGGCCTTCAAGTTTCTGGCCCTCTTGCAAGTAAGGTGTACCATGTTACGCAAGCTGCACAACAGTTATGTTAAGTTTTACCTCGAAAAAAAGTACTTGAATATTGTTGTCCTTTCAAACCACGAGTTAAGATAGGATGAATCTATGCTCCATTTGGAGTGTTTACCGGTAACATGGAGTAGATAAGAGCATACTCCCTAAGGCAATATCTCTCTTTTTTTATTTCAGAGATCCTGCGGCGGGTTCTTATAATAAATCGCAAGTCTTCTCATTGAATTTTCCCAAGATGAATTCCAAAGTCCACCACCTCAATATTAGGCCTGTTTTTACTGCATAAGTAAATGCATATTGCGCGGAAATGATTTTCAATTTCTTATGTTCCCACGCGATTTTTCGGGATGCAATTCGCCTTATTCGGTTATTTTTCAGCCCAAGTGAGAATGTTTTGGAGTGAGACTCGCCGTATGCCCTGATTAAAGTTTATTCTTTGCCCGAGGTTGTGGGCTACGTAGGACTTTTATGGATGTTTAATGTTCTTCAAAAAAATTGTCAAAATCGGCGTCAATTTTAGCCGTCCCAAAATTTGCTATTACTACTCGCGCCATAAACTCCGGAAAACTTTTTACCGACGTCGCACGGTCGCACGCACGGAGCGCGCGCGAAAAGTGCATGTCGATGCGAATTCCACGGACTTTATGGCGCGAGTAACATCAAAATCATAAAATTTTTAATCATTTAATCCAAATTGAAAAATGGATACTCCCATTTCCTTTACAACAAAAAGGTCATTTTATTGCTCCAACAATAGAAAAACTATATTATACTAAAAATGCAGGGGTTCTAGCAATCCATGATAACCCATCAAAGCCCTATTGACTTCTCCCTCCCTCACGATGAGCTCCTGGAGCGAGTTTTTCCTTTCTTGTGTTCTTAATGTTTTTCGGGGCCAAAAATCCGGCCGCTCCTCGGAACGTTGGCGAGAATTTTTACTTTTTGTCACTCCTCCTAAATGCCTGAGGCGATTTGTCTTCCAGAATCGGGGAGTTTAATTCTTGATGGAAGTTTCTTTAAAGGTCGTTTTTGGAGGACTAAGACTATTGCTTTACTATTTATATTTTCTTTGGATTTTTTTGAGGGCTATTTTACATGTAAAACACTGCTCACCAGTTTTAGCTTCCCAAAAAAAACTTACTTAATTTTGCCTTATTTAATATTTATTACATTTACTACATCCCGGAAACAACTCGGCTATAACGAGTACAATTTGTTGCATTTATTCCCATGTTTTTGAATTATGATGTTGGTAGTAGTGCAGTATATTTTTGAGCTGTTTTCAGGCCATCCAAACGCTCACGCTCTGGGTCATCCAAGATTGATCAAGATGGCTGCCAAAACTCCGGCCTTTGATCCGGCTGATTTCCCGCAGGTAGGATGACATTTTCAATTGAAAATTTGCACGTTTAGAGGAGAAAGGGGAAAGAATTGGGGAGTTTCCTTCGCCAAAGCAAAGCTTTTACCGAGATTTTCAAGTTTAACGGCTATGTTTGCGAAGATCTTAGTTTTTGCCGTGAAAATATCGTTTCTTGGACATATACCATCCAACAACCCGTTCTATATTATAGCATGTTAAAGTGGGAACACATAATTATGCAAAATTTAACAAAATTATGGAACTTTTCCTCCAGCAAACTTGACTTATAATTTGATGCGCGATGAAATCCCTTTTGGTCAAAAATTGGCATCTTATCGGTCTTTTCCCACTTAAAATTTTTGCTCCTGAACGCTTAGAGATCCAGTAAACAAGTTGTAATAAACCCAATTTTTTGCAGGACAGCATTCGCTCCTCGGGGATTGGCCACCAACCCAAGCATGATGAAGAAGATGGCTTCTTTGAACTCTCGGAATTGGGATGTCTGAATTCGGCGGAGCAAGGCGACTGTGAGGCGGATGTGCCTACAGAAGGTTGGTTTTGCAATTGATATATTTTGGAATTAAAATCAAAGAGTTAAAATGTATTCAAATTTTGCAAGCATTCAAATATTCTGAGAAATAGCAAATCAACTTCCTTTTGATTTTTTACACTTTTCAAAATTTGCATTTTCGAAATTATGCAAATTTATATTCTCGAAAACCCTAAAATATTGAATGTTGTGAGGCCCACAAAAGTAGTTAGAAGCCAAGAATTAAATGTTTTTGGCCTTCCTAATCCGCTAATCCATTCTTCTCGGGCCAAATGAACGGTCATAAACGGGCTCTAATTTATTTGCCTTCTTCAAAGCGGGCGCAATGTTATTGAAAATTAGTTTTTTTTTTGTTTGCAATACGTATTTGGCGATTATCCAATTCTGAAAATTTCGAAATTGCTGGGATTTCAGAAATTTTACTAATTCCTCGTATATTTTAATTTCTCGTATTTTACAAAAGTTGCTATGAAAAGCATGTTTTACGTTGAAGATTCGAAAGTCGCTTCTCTAGAATAACGTCGTATATTTGTACCGGTCTTCCCACGTCGTTTGCATAATCATTTCTCTGAAAATTCTATTTGCATCTCTGTTCCATAGAACACTTCATGCTTCAGAAATTGTAAATCTTTCTTGTTTTACATACACTTCCGTGTTTTCCCCTCCAAATTGGTTGACTCTCGCTTATTTCTTATTATTACCTCGGCTAAAATAGGCCAATCCTCTTTCCTTTGCTGAACAAGTGCGTTTGGAGCCTTTTTGGGTATAAAAATTGTTGTTAAGGAGAGGTTTTGCTGTATAAAGGACTTTTGAAGCTTGAAAAGGTTTTTACAACAGTAATATTGTTTACTTCCCCTAGGGAATCGAAAAGACGCGAGAATTGTGAACCACCCCCGTGAGGCGAAGTGGCCGAGTGGTCTAAGGCGCTGGTTTTAGGCACCAGTCTCTTCGGGGGCGTGGGTTCGAATCCCACCTTCGTCAAAGTCCCTTTTATAAGATTCTGTTTTTAACTGTTAACAAAACATTTATTTTTTCAAATTTCACATGCTTATTTTCAAAATCTTAAAATTAGTGTAATTTATTGCAAAGCCGTCCATAGACTTGTTAAATTCTTATTCCATATGGCGTTTCTACAAGCATCTAGCGTTGTAAGTGTGTGTCTTTTTTCCCATCTAAATTTGCATTTGTTTGCAAACCACTTGAAGGGTCACTTAAGGCGATATGGTTGTCGTTGCAAGGGGGTGTAATGTAATATTGGCTAAATTTTTGTGGGAAAAGTAAGTTGAGGCGATTCATATGGTTTTTTGGGCAATTTTGAAATAAATTGTGCCCATTCATATTTATATTTAGTGATAATTCAAAGAAATATTCAGTCTTCGGTTATTGCAAACTATAATCAAAACGTTCTAGGATTGTCCAAAAATTAGCCTAATTTTCGTAAATGTACTTACTGAGAATTTTTTTTCTTCTAAAACCTTTTGATATTCTTTGTGGATGTTATTACATACGGTTCCCCGTCTCCGTTCCTCATTCCTGCCGTAAAAGAAGGGCGCCAAGGGTATCCGGTCCCCGATTTTCTGTCGCTTCAACGGATTTCGGCCGCGCTTTTTGTTTCCCTTCCACCTTTATCCGCTCTCCTTTTTCGCATGAGAGTTCGAAATTTTTCCAAGGAATGCTTCGGATACTCTAAATGCGACTTTGAAGTTATCCTCAGCTGATTTCTGCGCGTGTTTTAAGACACGGCTTGATCTTTTTTAAGCTAAGAATCCATCACATTTATTTGAAAATTTGACTTTTAATTTTTGTGAAGTTTCATAAAAATGTGTTTCCTGTTGAAATTTCAGTAAAATGCTTTCTCTCCTTTTTCCCTGCGCAAATTCTAAATCCGTGCCAAAACTGATAAACTATTCCAAAGAAACCTCTCAAAGATTTTTAGACATTTCCAAAACGGCAGATTAAATCCGTGACAAGCAGTTACATCGTCGCTGGGAATCCTATACAGTTCTGGCGTAAGGGATTAAAGGGCCCAATTTGGAGTGGCTATTGCCAATTTTTGGCTTCCACGAGTTTATGAAGTAATTTAAGGATACTTTCTGCAGCCCAAAGTAATCTTTGTTAGACTTTTAGACTCACTTTATGAATCTTTTAAAAATTCTTCTAGCAATTTAATTTTTTAAATAGCGTTATTACAAATAGAGTCAAAAAATGTGTCGTCATGACACAGTAAATATCGTGTGCTTGGCAAAGCGGTTCGGTAAAAATTCTAAAAATTTCGTTGTTTTATATTTTCGTTGCCTGTTCCGCGTTACCCATAGTGCTCACAATTTCCGGCTATCGAGAAATTAGGAATTCGCACTGCCGAAACCCCCAATTTGGAAGCGGAAAAGCGAAAAAATCGGCGGCGAAATGAGTTTTCATGTTTATTAAAAAGTCACTGAAATTGGAGTCCGCTGCGGTAATTGTTATTGTTGCGTGTTTGATATAGATTTTATGCAAACTTGTTGTAATGTCTGTGTTCAAATTTACAGTTTGTATGACTTTTTGTTTTCAAACCAGTAATCCGAAAATTACTGTCTGGCAGAATTTATTTGGGTGAGAAAATAAGATTTGATTGTCATTTTCGGGTAATACGTTTTTACCGGGAAGTAAATGTGTACAAACGATTATCTATTTATATTTGACGATAGATAATGTTCCAGCCGTCTGGCCAGGAATGCTAGCCGAAGGTTTTTGTTTTGTCATCGTTTTTATTTTTTGAGACATTTGTCTTGAGATTTTCCACAATTAAAAATGGAAATCCTCGGGGATTTCGTTGCAGATATGGCTTTTGAATTTGATCCCAAATGGCAGCTGGGTTCAATTTGTTGTGTCAACTGGATTTATGAATATTTTGGTTGGCATTTTGATATTGTAGAGGAGAAGGAAGACTGACATTTTTATTACCCCAAGTTTGCAAAGAAGGTTCTTTCAACGCAGCTCTTGCCCTTCTGTTTTTTCAAAACATTTACTTGGAATCTCACAAATTCCTTTGAATAATGTAGCATAAATTTATCCCAGCTTTGCTTTGCGTCACATTTTCTTATTCATTAGCTAAGCCAAAAGTTTTCCTTAATACCTTAGCTTACTATCCCAATTTTCTCACCTCCATTACCCTTTCGTTTTTAGGACGAAGCTAGAAAGTTTTCCCCATGGCTAAGTGTTTTTGAAAAAGAGTTTTTTTGGCGTGAGATAATCGCGTTAATTTACTTTTTAAGTCTGCCTTAGGGTGGTCAAAATGGAAAGGGGAGTTGGAAATGAATGGTGGCCAGGATTTGTTTTCTGAAATTATTTTCTGCTGCTTTCGGTCTTGTTGAGTTTGCAATAATAAAAACTATCTTATTAATAATGGAAAAACTGGCTTTACAATCTTACTGTAGTTTCTTATCTTAAAGCTTAAAAAGCCTTTTTTATTAATTTGTATACCGGAAATCTCAGAAAATCGCAAATTTGATTAGTTTTTTATTATAACTAATTGAGAATCCCTGTAATTTAATGAAAAGGAGTTAATCTCCCGCCTCCTTTCCCATTATTGGTTAGATAATCACCTACGGGCTTTTTGGCAAATCCCTCAAATGAATTGTTAACGGAAATTGCGTAGAGGGGATTCTGGAGCTTTTATCGGGATTTTAAACTCATGTACTGTTTTTTAATATCGCTTATGGCTCTACGGACGACGGAGGGAAGTTGCACGTTCAGATTTTACCATTTATTTGGCAGCTACATATGGCAAATATTACTCGATATTTTTGGCCAAGTTTCATTAAAATTAGGGGGTAGCACTTTGAGCACTTCCCCTTTTTTGGCATAATGACCCTCTACAATACAATTAAAATCCAAACAAGTTTTGCGTTCAAGTCCTTAATTGTATTCCTTTTCGTAGTCTAAACCCACATTACTTTGGTTATTATATTCTCTTACTGTCCCACTAAATTGTTTGACAAATAAATGTGTGAGTCGAACGGTTTGTGATATTGGCCTTTTCTTATTTTATAGAACAGTACAACCAACTTCCATAAATGCGTGGACATTTTCTCTCTTTCGCACAGTGCATTCTGAACTTTTTCCCACGCTTGTCGCCAACGCACCGTGGATTTTTTCCCTTTCCACACAGTACAAACCACAAAAAAGCCGTTTTCTCTGTGCAAATTCTTCAGCAAACCCGCGGCGACACAATTGAAATAAAGCGTACGTCGCGACGATATTTTCGTTGCACGGTGCAAAACAAAAGACATGAAGTGCGTGGTGCAAGACGGGAGTTTTTGTGCCGCGACAAAAAAGCATGTACTTTATGAAAATCTAATAGCGCCAACATATTTTTTAGGTTATTTTTTGATGGAATTTCTGATAGACCTTCGAGACCATAAATTTTTCATATTTCTCCTCAAGAGCACGTATAGTAAAAACCCGATTGGAAATGTCAACTTTTTCCGAGTTATGTGTTTTTATAAAAACATATGTGATAAATGGGAATTTCAAAAATTTTCGTTTCATTTTTGGCCGACGAAGTCCCGAGGACTGGCTAATTTTTAATTTCCGTTTTTTGCGCATGCGAAAAAATGAAAGTGCGCGAAACGCAGAGGGAAATTTGCATATTTTATAAAAGCCAAGGAATTTGCGGATTTTCGCGGGATTTTCTCCGAATTTTTTGAGTCGAAAAATCGGGCAGAGAATGTGCAGGAGGGGAAAAAGCAAAAACACGCCCTTGTGCTTTATTTCTTACCGAAAAACAATTTTTTGATTTTTTTATTTTTCAAATTTATTTTTTTCTTCCCATTTCGTCTCCTGTATTTTTTGGGTCTTTCTCGTCATTTCCATCTGTTCTTAATAACTTGGGGCATCTAAGAAATTTCCAATAAAAAGTGCCTCTATTCTCTTCCCGACACTTCTACAATCCTACTAATTTTGGTGACTTAAAACAACATATGCGTATATTGCGGTAGATATATCAGTTCTGTAAGCTTCTAAGAAGCTCAAGTTATTGGGAATTAAATTTAGGATCAAAAGGAACACCGTAATCATATTTATAAGCGATAGAGGGCTTTGGAAAGACGCAAAAATTTTCGGGATTTTTTGAACTTCAGGAAAAACATTTTTGAATTTTTATTTTTGACGTTTTTGTCAGACATCTTCATGTAAGGCCTTTTTATAGCCCTGAAACCTCCGCAGAAAGAGTATAGTTTTCGTAAAACAGACCTCCAGAAACCAATGTCAAATTGGATTAAACTTCCAACCCAAATGTATTTTGCCAACGGTGAAAGTCAATAGAATTGTTAGTGATTAACTTTTTATGCAAAGCAGTGCCCACAGGGAGAAATTAAATTGTAAAAAAAGTAGGGTGCAAAACTTTTTCCTTGATTAAAGTTGCGGAATTAGGAGGGTAAATTGGCAGGTTAAAAGTGTTATACTTTGGAGAAAAAACTTTGGCAGAGATTGAGTTAAGAGGCCAAGGAGTAGTGGGTTGCGCGGAAGCTCTATTTTTGCAGGGAATTTACGCCCGAGCCGTCAAGCAGATTACCTTGATTTCACGGTAAAATTTTTTACTTTTTTAGTTATTCCATCATTTTCGACTTGAAACCTTCGTGATTTCTGCCAAATGCAAGGCAAAAATCGCTACGTTTTCTGCATTTTTAGGTTCTCTGTGTCTTCCAAGCTCTTCTCCATCACCATTTCTCATCATTTTTGTACTTTTGACCCTAGAGCTCTCTTCTCGCTCCTTCCCAAACGTTCAACCATCCATAATCCTCTATCACTCTTCCTTATCCGTTATTGACACACGTCTTTATCCGTTTACACTTTTCAAAGCTGCCCTTTGGCCAAAAACAAAGGCTTCTGGCCAAACAAAGCCCAAATATCCCATTTCTTTTCTCGAGATGAAATGTTAAGGATATATTCATCCGTTTCGAACTGATTTTCTCCGGGGAGTATTTCATTTTTGTGCTGCCCGAGGCGCTTCTGTTTAAACAACGGCCAAAGTCGAGAATTGGCGGCGCCAAAAATGTTTGTCGATTTGTTTTTTTATGGCCATCCTCTTTGGCGAATTCTGGTGGGATGGGATAGCGTGCATAGGTTGGTGGGTTTCTTGAAGGCGGATATATTTGGGGAAAGGTTGTTTTTGGAGGGTGGTGTGCATTTGAGGAGGGCTGAGCGCTAAGATGAGGGAATTTTGGTACATTGACAGTTGGTGCTGTTGCGCTCTGAGGTGTCTTTGAGAGGATGTGTAGACTATGTCATAGTAGTGACTGTCGTACAGAAAAAAATCTTTTTTGGCTTATCGGTATAAATTTTAAGCGTAAAATAAAATTTTTTTAGTGGTTTTAGAACTCCACAGACCATGCAAGATGATGATTTAGCGCCCCAATGAAAAATGTTGAATTACGCCAATTTTGCCAAAAAAGATCCCGATGATTTCTGCCGAGAATTAGGCTCTTTATTCCACTCCGTTTACCTGAAGAGCATTTTTAGTCTCCAGAGTTTAAATACCAAGCTAGCTATTTTCCTACAGTCATATTTTGCACTTTAACAAATCCTTTTACGTTCACATTTTCCCGATCATTGGCGCATTGGATCGTATTCCAAAGCCCACTACAAAGTTCGTTGTTGGATCTCTTGGGGAAATGGAATCTTCGGATCATCAACGAATAAATCCGCTATCATTTCCGGCTTCGGTGAGAGATTAGTAAACAAAAAGGGAAAAAGACAATCCAAGACTACAGTGAAGAGTACGTGAGAAAGCAGAGCGTTTCAAAAAGTCGACGATTAGATGTTTTTTGTGTTTTCAGTAAACCGAGTCTTGTCAAACAGTTAACAATTCAGGTTTTTAAATCCAATGGTAGTTCATTTTTTCACAAAACAATGTTTTTTGCTCCTTAAAAACTCTGGTCCATTTCTGTTGCTCGTAATTGCCCTAACAGTGTTTATTTTCTTTATTCCCATCATTTGAATACGCTACTTACCCTTTGGTTATTTCGGAATACATATGTGCATATAAAAACGTCATTGTTTTTGCACTTTGGAGAAAACCTCCCATGACTATTCATCAAAAAACCTCGAAAGTTTGCAGATCTCCAATCCCCATAAGCGTTATCTTGGGGCCATTTCAAACCCGGTTTTGTTTCGAGAGTCACTTTTGCGGCCAAATGTGGGAGAATTGGCCATTTTTCGGGCCGGACTTAAAACCCCCATTCTTCTCACCTTAGTCCACTTGTTTTTTGCACATTTCCGGGAAAGAACATAGGATTTATCGGGGTAAATGCGATGCTTATTATGACTTAAGAGCCATTTATATTACTGATGTTAGGATTTTTGAGGTAGTTATAGGAAAAGTTTTAATTTGGACAAAAAACAGTGTTTTTATTCCTTAAATCAATCAAGAAATATATTTAATATAAATGGGGAAGTTTTTACAACCTAATTCAATGAAAAATAAAACTGATTTCCTGTATTTTTTGAAAAAAATACGACTTTGCCACCTGCCGGAATCGAACCAGCGACCTTCGGTTTACAAGACCGACGCTCTGCCACTAAGCCAAGGTGGCAATGCATCCGAACCCCATAAAAAGTCTGATCAAAGCGAGAGCGCATGCGCTGGGAATACAGTGGATGTAATGGCGGTTATCGTTTAGAACAAAAACAGCTGCTGCAACGTTACGTAAATGCGGATGTAAAAAATGTGGGCAATGAGAAAAAAATTTGATAAAAGAGATTATTTTGACGAAAAATCCTGTGTGATGCGGCTGTTAATCGTAGAACTTTCTTGGCGTATATGATAGCTCAAGCTATTTTTGTAGCTGTGCTGATTTTTTCGACAATTTGGCCTTAAATTTTACTTCTTCCTTGTTTTTTCGTCAAAATCCATTCATTTTTGTTTAGAAATCCTATTTTTGCCACTTTTGGCTGATTTCCCGAACTCAAGCACCCAGAACCCACCTCAAAGCGCTCCCTAATCCCCTCCAAAAGCCATGTGAATAATTCAATGCCACAGCATTTCCCCCGTTTTCCGACTTTTCGGTGATTATCCGCCGCTAATACGGTGCCAGATTTTTGAAAACTTTTGTTTACGAAAAGACCCCGTATAATGTAAATTCTTACATCGCGAGCATCCCTATTTTTCTTACAAACGCAATTTCCGCCGTAGGCTGAAAAGACGATGGTTATTTTTATTTTATAAAACATGTGGAAGGTTTTTTCGCCGAGTAAGAGGTTCATTAAGGGATTTGTGAAGTTAAAACGACTAAAAGATTGTCAAAACGGGGCTATTTTTTGAATTTGGGTGTTGGTGGTCGGAAGTTGATATAAATAGTACACAAGGGCTAAAAAAATCGTCACATTTTTGAACTTTTTTTGCTATTTTTGTCGTGTTTTATTTGCCGGTTACAAATAGAATAGAAGGCTTAAACTTAAAGGTTCAAAAGCCAATTTCGATGGTGAAACAAAGAAAATCACATTGATTCCTATGTTTCCAGGACGAACTTTCAAAAAATACCAATTGTTGGGAAGTTGTAATTCAATCCTTTAGTTAGTTTACGACCATAAATTGCTTTCTGCTTTCGTAACCTCATAATTTCCTTTTTTTATTAAATCAATTCTTAACCTCGTTTTCGACCTAATTTATTTTCTTAGATTCAAAAAAGTTCCTTTCCAATTACGTAATTCCCCCTACTCTTACGTGGTATTTTAACCACCAAAGCCGATTCCTTACGTTCTATTAGATTCGCATCCAGAATCTTGTTTCCGTGGCGGACAAATTTCTTTTCTTCGTGGTGCGAAAAACGACACAAAAAACATTTTCAGGGTCATTTTTTACTTCTTTACGTACGCCTTCAAGTGCTGATGTAGCTTTATTATTTCGGGCTCGCTCCGTGCAACACTGGCCATTTTCGATAATCTTTTGAGGGGGATTTTGGGGAGATGGGGTCAGTTTTTCCTAAAGAGACGATTGTTTGCAGTGGATTGAAAGATTGTTTTTTAAGTTTGGAAAGGTGCTGAAATTCAGAAAGTCAAACTTTAATGAAATTTGGCATAAACTTAGTGTTCCAGAAGAAGCATGCAAGATTGCTATCTTGCGGATTGCAAAAACAACCGAGATTTTTACGTCAAAAGTTGGCCATTTTCTGCAAATTTCTCCATGAAAAGTTGGCAGAAATGTGGGTAAAAAACTTTTCTGTCTGAACCCATCCACATTTCGCATAGTCCCTCGTCGGCAAAGACTGTTGAGCCTCTGCAAAAAACAAATCTTGAGGGATTTATACGTAGTCTAGGCGTTTGAAATATGTGAAATATCGCGTCGTACTTTGGGCCATATATCAAATCTGCACATGAAAAAAGAACATTTGTTTTTTCTACGAGGCATCATTCAACTCAATTTTATTTTGTTTCCATCGCCTTGACCAAGCGAATAAATGTGCCATATTAGTGCAAAGAACAATGAAAACGTTTCCAAATTGCTTTTCTTCTATATTCCTTCGTCCAAATATTAACTAAGAGCACTATTTACATTACAAATGCCAATTACAACGCTCTTTCTCTATCCCTAATCTCATAAAAATTGCGCTGTTTACGGTCTTAGGACACTATTTTTGCTTTTGCAAATTCCTCGTTTGTTTACGAGATCTCATCTTGGTTTTTTGCTCACTGTGAATTAAAATTCTGTTTTTGAGATTTTCCAAAGTTTTTCTTGGCTGTATTACCGCATTTACTGGTAACGAATATACACTGCCCTTTTTGCGTAACTTTTACTAAATTGTTTTCCAATTATTTGTCTTTATAACGACTTTCCTGAGTAATTATAGCTTATAATCCAATTTAGAACACTTATTACTCTTTACTAGGGAAGGTTTCTCTTCCAAACAATGGCAAAAATTGCAAAGAAACTCCTCTTTGATTTGTTTGACAAGCAGTTTTTAATGTCTTGTAAGTTTGTTTAGATCGTGGGTGGCATTTTTTCGCACTCACAACAAAATTTTTCAAATTGTAACAGGAAGTATCACAGATACGCGCCAAAGTCGTTGGTTACGGGGGCAGGGTGGTACCAAGCTTTGCAGGTGTTTTGAGACTTGAAAAAAATATCAAAAAATATCGGTAGGATCTTTTGCACTTCGTGGTTCTCTTTGATACCAAATTTGGACTACTTTTTATTTCTTTTTCTTCCTCTCTGCCGACTGAAGCTTGTAGAATGAATACCCACCCAACTTTATCGTATTCAACACTACTATTTACCTTTTCGACATTCTTCTAAACCCTCTTACGCCATTTTTACGATTACTATTAGTCCAAGTTCCGAACTCTTTTTGCATTTTCTCTCCAGAAAACTCTATTCATCGACTAATTCCCGCACGTATTTCTAACGCACCACTAATGCGCAACAATAAACTCCCTTACTTTCCATTGAATGGATCCCGGAAAAAGAAAATGGGCGAGAAATGTGCCGTCGCAAATAACGTCTTTTTATTGTTCTCGAGGCGTGAAAATGAGCGAGTATAACGTCAAACCTTGACAATTTGTGGGATTTTTGTTCAGTGGCGACGAGTGTGCAAACCAAAACCGACGTTTTGAAAGTTTTTAGGATGCAATTTTTGCGTCGTTTTGATAAAAAATACATAAATTTATTTTTTACAGTAAGCCTATTTACTGTATACCCCGTGATTTTGGTATAAAACATCCAAAAAGGTTTTCTGATGAGAGTGGGATTCGAACCCACGCCTCCGAAGAGACTGGTGCCTTAAACCAGCGCCTTAGACCGCTCGGCCATCTCACCACACTACCCGCCATCCGCTTTTTCTCTTTTCTTTTTGATCGGACAGATTTTTATTCGCGAAAGGCCATTGATGTGTGTTATCTCTCGTTTTTAAAGGCGATTCTCACTTCAAAAACATCAAATTATATTTTCCTTGACATCAACGTCATGTGAATTCGTAAAAAAATCGACCAACAGTTTCAATGGACTGGTATAACTTGGGCGCATTTTGGCGGCATCGGACAGTTTTTGTGATCTTGCTATTACTCAACATATCATCAACAAATTCACGGATAATCGGCCTTCATCGTCGACGGTCGGTTCCACTGGACTCGAGTTCGACAATGTTGGCTGACGAAGACGGGTTAAATGCGAGTCAAATGCCGATTATTTGTCTGATGGAGTGGAGTTCGCCGCGTTGCAAAGAGCATGCGTTCGATGTGCCGGCTCCGAAATTCGCACCAAATTTTAAATTTCCGACAACGCCGACGACGAGACGACTGACTCACGGGTTGAGGAATGCAAATACCCCCAGGGCAAACGAGGGGGATATGCAAATTTTAGTGCGTGGAACTACTGAAGCTCCAAAAAGCATTCAGAAGAATGAGAGTAAGGGATCAAAAGTTTAAAATGTTGAAATATTGCAATATCAAAAAATTTGCATATGTGTAAAGTGATACTTGTAAATTATAAGTTAACTCTCAAAATTAAAAAAAATTGTCTTTGATTATAAATTTACTTTAGACACACAGATTATCAAAAATTTTCATATATCAAAACAAATATTAAAAAACTGCAAATTTGAATGTTTGGCAAAAACGAACATCAAAAATTATAAATTTTTGTGTTATTAATATATAAAATTGCATATTTTCAGGTTTCTTTACACCAATCGTTCCAAAAGCCTTCAAACAGAAGAACACACCGACCGATGATACCAGTAGGTTTTCACGTTTTACAATTCAAATGTTCGTGACTTGAATGTTGGCATTCTTTGTTATTTACCCACTGCCTTTCCTTCGTTGGTTTGCTGTTTTGTAGATACTAACTCAAAATTGAATATGTTGGGGTTAATTTTCGGAACATACATTGTTAGAAAATTTTCTATTGGCGGAATTAATTTTTTTTCGGAAAATTTTTAAAAATTTCAAAAAATTAAAATATTAAAACATACTTTAAAGTAAAAATTAAAACATACTTTCGAACCTGGAAATATGTAATCTTTTATTTATTGTCAAAAACATTTTTTTTGCTTTCTGCTGTGTTTTTTATAACTCATTTTTAACAAAGTTCTTATAAAAAAGGACAAAATAAATAAAGAATGAAAACTTGCTATTTTAACCAAAAATTAATAAGCACGCGTTTTTTTATTTTTGCACCTCCACAAAAAGCGAGAATTAATGTTATATACTATACCAAACTTACAAAAAAAATCACTCACAGTTTCCACCAAAAATTTTCTTTGAGCTATTGCACTCGCCACTGCACAAAACTTTTGCTTCTTTCCACTTCCACATTCACATTTGCATCCATGTTCACTGAACTTTCCTGCACTTTTAAAATCTTTTGTATTATATGCACTCATATGACTTGCTATAACGTTTCCTCTGTCCTATGGAGAAAATCTTTCCTTCCTCTATCCTAATGTTGTCCGTCACGATTTGTTGTTGCAGTACACATTTGATGATAATTATGCGAAACCTTTCCTTATTTTGTAGGCTTTGTGTAACCAGTAATTGGAAATGGATGTTTTTAAAGAGTTCAAAACATCCATTTTACAGTATGCAGCCCGCAAAGTACGGTAGATTTTTTTACAATTTTTTGCAACAAATTCTTGTTGATTGTTTCCGTGCATTTAAACCAATTTCTTTTTCAAAAATTCGAAAACATACCCTATTAACATAATTTATTCAAAAACTAATTACTGGTTATGGAAAGCTCTCTTTTGAGTTCCTAATATCTTCCTCTATGTGTCCCATATCCCCTTCTTTGCGTGCCTGCAAAACTTTTCCCCCAATTGACTTGTAAACGGGGGGAGAAAAGAAAGCCGAAGGGGCCCTAAAGACAACAGGAGGGCGCCGAATATGATGAATATCTGAAGACGGGGGAACGCGACAAGAATTAAATTTGAATGTGTTAAAAACGGCGCGCTGAAAACGAGAAGAAGTGGGGAAGTTTTCCATCTTTTCTTCGGGCCCCTTCGGCTTGCTTCTTGACCCCTTTTTCGGAATGGGTGCTTTTGAGTTCGACAAGCTTTTCCATCCTGGCCGTGATGATGAATGTTCGCGGAGGACTATGGGATAAGGAGGTGATGGGAGTGGTTTTATGAGATCATATCTATGAATCTATGGGTATATTGAATAGAAAAAGATCCCATATGTTTGCTTTCTTTAAAATTGGCTCCTTGTAGCCTATTTATATTAGTACATTGCGCTGATTTTGGCTCAATCGATGGAAAAGTCTAAAAGAATTAGAACGGGAACGGGTTGGGCTCAAAAAGTGTTGTAAGGTCCTAGATGGTCTACAATTAAAACTCAAAGTTTACGACCCTAATAATGAAGCCTTCATTTTTACAACCTAATCTGATAATCCAGACAAATTCCGTTTCCGATTAAAGGTGTCTTTGCCTTACAAGATGTACACGTTTCCTCTCAAAAACTGCTAAATTAATTAGGAGTTTTTTTATCCGACAAAATTTTGCTTTACGAGATTAGAAGGTTCCTTCATGGCAGGGAGTTTCATATTTTGTCACATATGATAAGTAAGATGTTGAGGCTCAAGAGAGAAATTTATTGGCTTTTAACTCATAGAGAATGATAATATTTTAAGGGGTTTTGAAGCCGTTAGACAGTTAAGAAGTCTCTGAAAGCTCCATATCCCTTACGTCCTCCGTCCATTGTCCACCATTGTCCGGTCAGAGCCGTTTTTGATTTCGGCACACAATTCCCTTCAATTCTTTCTGTTTTTCCGCATTTTCCGTTTTTCATTTTGCTTTGTAGCGCCGAAGCCGACGCCCACCAAATCTCTCAACCAAACCGCTGCAGTACGGGTCCCTACAAAGCAACGGCTCGCCGACAGTGCTCAACAACGACGGACCGTAAAACCCACCGGGAAAATGGAAGACCGGCCGGAGTCGAGAGGCTCCTACAACGACGATGACTACAGCGAAGATGAAGATGCGGCTCGCGAAGAAGAAGAGGGCTATGACGAAGAAGTTGAGGATGTGGATGAACTAAACCGATTGAAAACCCCCGCCACATATGCGCCATATGCCAGAGCGCAACTTGTAAATTCCGGCCCAAATGAGATGGACTCGTTGTGGACGGACCTCAGTCATGCAGTCGATTTTAAGAGCGGCGGGTCGTGGAGAAGACCGGTAACGGCGACTTCAACGACCCCAATGCCAACGACTAGCGCAACGCCGATGACGACGACGTTTTCAACGACGACGAAGAGAATTGCGACAACTGTTTTTGGTAATTTTAGATTTTTTCTGTCCTTGCGTGCGGTGTGTGAAACGGGCGACGGTCTTCGAGTCTGTGGTCTTTAAAAGCTTTTTTATGTCTATAAAGCATCTTGAACATGGTGGGTAAGGAATAAAAAAATGTAGCAAAAAATAACAATTATTTGTTTCAACTTTTTCTGCAGAATTTTTTTACTATTTCTCGCTACATTTATTTGAATTTCCTCTTCTCTTTTCTGTCGCACATCTTTTTTTCATAAATTTTCGTAAAGTTTGACATATTTTACGCAATTTTATTCTTCAGACCGCAAAAGTTGAAGTGCAGCACGAGTGTGTTTGGCTATTTTGGCTTTGAAGAAACTCTGAAATCTATTCTTTGAAAGTAATTTTTAATGTCAACGCTGACTTAAAAATTCAGAAAAGGCCTAATTCGTCATAATATTTACGCCCAACAAAATTTTGATGACAGTTTCCGTCGACACACGTTTTTTTCCAATCAGCAAAGTAAAGAAAACATCTTTTTTCGTAAAATTCCTGGCTGGGCTTTCTTGGGATTTCACCATGAAATCACATATCCAAGAAAACAACCCTTTCGTTAAGGCTATTCATAATTTTTTTGGCCAAAAGATTATACGCAATTTGTTTATGCATCTATGTGTAAGAGGTTACGCCCCAAGAAAATCTCCTTTTTCGTTTTATTCATAAAATTTTTTTTTGATAAAAATTTTACGGCCCAATTTTTCGAGTCTTTTTCAAGGTTTTTCGGCCGTGAAAAAATAAAAAAACTTTCGTTTTTGGGATGGGTTTGACCATGACGACAAAAGGGGAAGCTTTTATGAATTTTTTTTTGAAAATAAAAGTGTTTTCCTTTAAACAGATGGTGTATTTTACGGGAAATTTTATAAGATTAAGAGGTCTAGGCTTTGATGAACTTGGAATAATTCGATCGTTGAATGTCTTGGCTAAACGCGCGATGCAACGGCTAAAAGTTCTTACGAGATCTTCCCTTTTTTGGGATGCAGCATGCAATTTAGCTCAATTCACACTTGTTTACAATAGTTTTACGTCACTCTTCTGATGACATTTCCCTTTCCCACTTCCAAAATATCCTAATTTTTTGTCATCATTTCCACGTTTACAATTTATTCCATTTCCAGCATCAGACACCAGTTTCCTTCCGTTGCAAAAATTTGGCCAACACATTTTCATGTCCAAACATTTCTTTGGCCTAAAAACTAACTGTCACCAAAGATTTTGCGAATTTTTCGTACATTTTGAGTCTCATTAGGCGGAGACCGGATGGACGGCCGAAAGAGAAGGGCCGTTGGGCTAATTAGAAAGACTTTGGAAAGTCGGATTTTCATGATTTTGTAGGCACACTTGCATTGCGAATAGGAGCTTGACGATTTTTCATCGAGCCGCATGTCTTTTTGAAGCGAAGCTCATACTGAAAGTTGGTTTTTTAACGATTACCCGTTAAAAAAAACCCGATTTTTAGCACTTTTTAGACCCTTGGGCTTTACAGGTTAAGGACAACCTAAAAATTTTCAAATTTAAAAATTATTTTTTAAAACTTCTTTTTTCAAAAAATTTTTTTACGCCACATAGTTTTAGTTTACTCAATCAAAATTTAGGCCCTGTTTTAGAGCAAAATAATCGCTAATCCATCATAGCGCTTTAGGCGAAAAACGGAAGAGAGTGGGAATTAAAAAGGCGTACATGGACTTTTGAGTGCTGTTTTCCTCGCGTTCTTTTCGAGTGTTAAATGCTGTTTTGGCACATCTGGACTTTTATTAGTATTTTTTATGACAAAATTTAACTGAAATCGTAAAAAATGATGGAAAAGGAATGGAAAAAACCGGATTTTTGGAGGAGATATAGGAAATATTTCAAGAGTGAGGACTTAATTTTAAACTTTCATTTAGATAAAGCCTGAAAATGCAAAATTTAGAAAATTATGACCCGAAAGTTTTAGCTTGCAGTCTGCAGAAAATTTTATGATTTTTCCTGGTGTGAAAAAAAATTTTTGGGAAAACGTTAAAAAAACAATTTAGGACTAGTTAAACTCTCCAAGAAAACCTTTTTCAATTAAATTTTACTCTTTAAATTCCGACATAAAGTATCTTTTTTTGAGTGTGAAATTTCTCCCTGCCTTCAGTCAATTTCCGATAAATTAATTTTCGTTTCAGTGAGTACTACTCGTTGGCTTGAGACGACCACCCAGGCCTCGCGTCAGAAGCTGCGAACAATCCAAACAGACACCACGACAACTGTGCCGTTGTTCGCCGTTCGCCCCACAACTCCCATGGGCGAGCTGATCACAACAACAACTAAGGTAAGGATTATTCGACCGTCTTATCCATTTTGGCTTTCTCTGATTTCCAAAAAGTTGTCAAATGTCTCTGCTGTTATGACAGAGCGCCAGAAAAATTACATATATACCATTTTCGAATTGCAGGCCCCAATTGTAACCACGGATTTCCCGCGAACTGCCTTAATCTCGATTGCATCGGTATCCGTTATCATCATCATTGCATTCGTTGTCTTCTGCGTCTTCCGATGCCGTCAGTCAGCGCCTCCCAGCGAAACCACCTATCCCATGGCCTACAATGGGGTGAAACAGCCGTCAATTGGAATGGGTAATGTAATGTTGGGAAGTGGGAACCATGGATATACTCCGATTCCATCGGAAATGTCGCCGCCCGCCCATCATGCTCAGCAATTTGCAGGAATGAGCCCAAGAGTCAAGTAGGTTTGCAATAAGTTCTATTGGATTTCCTGAGTTGAAATAGAGCATGTCAGAAAGTCTCCCTGCAATGAGACTAGATGTCCAGTAAACCTCCGTTCTTCATTAAACTCTTCCCAATCTCATTTCTTTCAGCTACGAGACCATGAATGGCGCTGCAACCCTTCCTTCGGCACTACGTCGGCCGAATGGCCTAACAAACGGAGGCCCTCAACCCAATGGTCTTGGCTATCAAACAATTGGCCAAAATCAACACATTGTAAATCAGAATGGCCAAACATCGCCGGCGCGGACCAACGGAAATGCCAACGGCGGGATGAATGGGGGCTCACGGACTTGGGGAAGGGAAAAGAAAAAAGATTTCAAGGAGTGGTATGTCTGAAGATACGAAACATTACCTCCAAAAGAGTAACTTTAATGTGATCCTTTTGTCTTTACTCTCATTTTTCGACGGTGCCATCCAGCTTGCTCTAAGAGTCCTTTATTTTTCTGATTTTTTGTACAGTAAGGAAGGGAAGTTGTCGCTGTAAATTAGCAGAGAACATAGTCTACGTTGAGGAAATTGTTTCAATGATCAGCTTGGACTGTTTTCTTAACTAGAAAAATCTAGTTAATTCTTAAATGCAAACAGTAGTCAACACCAACATGATTTTTGGTGACCAATCAGGTTTTCAGAGACCGGAAATCGGATAAAAACTATTTTTTCGACATTTTTGTGGTCAAAGTGCAACAACAAAAAAAAATATCAGGATTTTCTCCGAACGTGGCCTACGAATTTGAGCAATAATTTGACTCGATTAGGCCTGTTTTTGCCAAGAAAAAAGCTATAAATATTTTCAAATGTTATGCATTGGTGCACAACAATCTCACAGTCAGCCTACTGTTTACATTTACATTTTTACCCTTAGGATCTAACTGTTCTATGGTTTTCCCTTACCCTTATTTCGTTTTTTGAATATTTTTTGTTGTTTTTCCCGCATAAAACTCCATTATATCCGAATTCTAGTGCTATTGTTTTGATCTCTTTTTAATTTATCTCTACGCAATTCAGGGGTTTTGAAACAATATTTTTTTATTTGACTCTTTCATTACTTTTGCATACCTTTATATCAGTCCATCTTGCTGCATCACAATATTATACTATTGAATCGTTTGTTGGAACAATAAATATAACTGTACACTAGTCCGCTAAAGGAATGTTGAAAGAATAACTTGTTTCCCGGTCACAATCCCGAACCCAAGGTTTAAATTTAGGGTTTTGAAAACCCCAAGTTTAAGTTCAGGCCCATAAAAGTCTTGGGTTCAAGTTAGAACCTAGTTTTCCAAGTTTTGTGGTGCCCTGCCACCTCCCGATGGAGTGTTGTTGCTTAGTTTGGACGATAATGTCGAGCCGATGGAATATGAATGCGAAAAGTGTTATGCCAGGTGCAAAACAATGACTTTCGAAAATTTTCAATGTACGCAAATTTTCTACAATGCTCTTAATGTTTGCTCTATGCTGAAGTCTCACGGGGGCATAGAATAGCCCGTAACCCTATGGGTTGCTGTTGCCCTAAGCCGGTTTTCTCCCCACAGGAACCACGAGGGTTGCCATGTCTGCGTGGGATAATTCCGAGTGTGCCAAAGGTTTCTACGTCAACGTTCCACCAACTCTGTGCACGTACTTATAGACTAACAAAGGAAGGAAGTGTTTGAGGTTCGGCGTTCAGATTAAAATCAAACTTGGCTCAAATTCGGATCGTTTCTTCATACCATGCAGCTTGCATTTTGCTAAGAGTTTGCTAAAAAAATTTTTTTTTCAAAAATATCGTCAGAAACCGTATTTCTTTCATTCACTCTCTGAACGACAAGCCTATTTTTGGGTGACCTTATAAACGAACAAAGCCCTTCATAAGGCGGTACAATAATAGTCCTAAATTTAAAGAAAGTATTATATTTTTAACCTCACTTCGAACACTTCCCTCGCAAGCCAAGGCCCAAAAAAAACTGCACTATCGATAAGTTGCTGCCAAGATTCCGCCGCTTAAATCACCAAGCCTGAACATCTGCCCAAATAAACAGGGAACCAGGCCACTAACCTCGAGAAACCGTTTTGGGGACAAACCCGGCGGGGTACAAACGCGGGCCTCCTCCTTATAACACGCTTAATTGGTGATGCTTCTTATACATACATATTACCCAGCTTTGAAACCCTTCAAAAACTTGTTCTTCCTTTGTTGTGGGAAATTATGTTGTAAATAAATTTCATTATATTTTTTGAAGGCTATAGGTCTACCTTTGGTTGGTGATGTCAGGCATTACCGTATATAGTTTTCTCTCACGGCTTCTACCTTTCACAACGTACTTATATTTGTTGGGTTCCTTTTGAGGTTGTATTCATGCTTTCAGATTGCAACTGTGTTTACTTGACGAACACTGCAAGTCAAGTTCTCGAAGTACGACGCTCAGGGTTTAACAAAACTTGGCACAAATTTAGAATTATTTTTGCTAACACGTGCGAAACTTAAGGAGAGCTCTTCTCTGCGATCGTCTCCGATTGAGTTACAGTAAAAAGGTCTTCGCAGTTTCTGAACGTGCTCTCCCCCGCAACGCTCAGTACTTCGGTACCAGGCCATTTTGGTTACCAAACGGAAATATGGAATCGAATTGTCCCCGTGATGAAATTACTTGTCCTTAAAAGGCCGTTGTTGTCAGAATTAGCCCAGGCCAGGTGATTTGTAGGGTCCCTATTAAAAAAGCCCTGGAAAGTCCTGCGTGCAATCCCGTGCATGAACTATTACTCACACTATCTCCAGGGCGCATAATTAATATTTTCTTATTTTTTATGAGAATGTTTAACCCCTAATTTACGTAACTGTTTTTCATAATATTGGGGCTTGCCATTATTTATTCAAATTCTTATAAAACTTATAAAAATATGTCAACGTCTTTGAGGAATTGGGTCACATGATGAACACAGCGAGTTTTCTTAAAGTTTGTTGGCAGGTCTCCATGTTTTGATTTTGACAAAACACTATGAATGTGGGATGGTTTTTTTCCATCACGGCTTTACAGCTGTTGAAAATTTCGTTTTTCCCGCAAACGTTGTTGCTTCCGCGGCATGACTTCTTGCTACAGGTAACGTAAAGCGTTGCCTTGAAAATTTTGTTGTACTTTTGGCACAATAGATGCTCATATTGTAGTTTAATCGGGTATTCACGACGTTTGGCCAAAAATTTCTTGGTTGGTTGCTATTAGCCCTTGTCAGTATTCCTTAAGGTCACTGAGTCCCGATTATGAAATAAAACGGTATTGGAAAGAAGCGGTTAACTTTTCGGAGGGTTTTGTATCTTTTTAGAGAGAGTTTGAATGCATTTCACAAACTTCCTAAAATTTTGTTCTATGTATTGTTCATATGTAGTTTTATATGTTCGTTTTAATTTATCGTCGAAATTCGTTGTATTTCATACAGCTATCCATCGGAATAGAATGTTTTCAGCCTGCTCGATGCCAGTATGCGTCGTTTTCTTCAGATGCCTCGAAGTTTTTATTGGTTCAATGTCACTCCTGCTAAACGTTTACTTTATCCGCGAGATCAGAAGAGGCTATGTGCATCCAAATCTGCGTGCAATTTTGACGATTCGCTCTTCGCTACTCGTCATTGGGGATTTCTCCAATATTTCCGATCGAATTTTAGTGAACTGGCTGGAAGTGAAATTGTGGGATTTTGAAGTGTGGATCGACTACGTTAAAGTAAGTTGCAGACTCTTTGGTGCTTTCGATGTCAGCAGTATTTGTTAGAGGAGTTTTCAAGGTTGTTTTGACCTCTGATTTGTTACACTGTTTTTTTTGCAAATTTCCAAGCGATATGGGCAAAAGGAATTCTTTCTCGAAAAGTACTATTAAGAAAGTAATTGGCCTAGACAAATCTTACGTGCGAATACTTGTAGTTTGAGAAATACTTAAAAGATCAGGGTTGTTGTCTTTTCGCAGAGTTCCACTTTACAGAGAGAGCGAAACCTATATTGTAATATACTCTCCTTTCCCGTAGGGTTCTTTTTTTAACCGAGAACATAATTATTTTATGCTTTAAGTGCGTTTTGACAAAAGAAAATGCTTAAAAGAAAATAAATTAAATTTCAGTACACCTTGTTGTACGCAAATTTTCTATCGGAACTGCCGATTTGTGTGGAGAGAGTCACTGCCACAATATGCTCAAGGACTTATGAAAGAAAGAAGTGCAATCTGAGCTTCTTTATCGCGGCATTCTTTATTTGTCAGGTGAGTCTTCATTACAATAATTCCCTTGTGAATTTTATGCCGAAATACACAGGCACACATTGGTTTTATTCCTACCGCAAGATGACTTTGGACAGCCCTGATTGGTTGCTTCAATGAACTTGTCGTTGACGTGCAATATATACAATTTACCCTTTTGTCTTTGTTTGCCAGTTATGTTATGTGTTTAAGGCCTTTAATTTCCGCTCAACTAATTGAACTAATTGCAGATGTCCGTGTCTATTTTTATTGCATATGCTTCAATGAATATGTATGAAAGGGACTACTATTTATACTACAAAATACGAAAAGGCATGGAGTTGCCAGCAGCGATCGCTTTGTGTTATCTTTTTGGGACGGTTTTTTTGAATATGTCGACTTTCTGTGTAAGTCAAAATACTTTGTAAATGAGGTCTTTTCGTTCTAGATATTCCTCTTTCTCCATTGGTACAACTCTCAGCAATACAAGAAAACCGTCAAACTGGGGCACACCCTGAGTTATCGGTATCAACTTCACGAAAATGTTTTAATAAATAAGCTCTTGTTACCGTGGAGCAGCGCAATTTTTGGATTGTAAGTTTTGCACCGTTTATCCAAATGTTTCATTTTAGTTCTTTGTTTTCTCAAGGTTATTACATTAGTGTTATTTCGGGTTGGATCTCAACATACCTCGCAGAAGAATTGCATTTCTACCTCGGCTCCGTTTATACCCTCTCCAATTTGACTCCACCGCTCCTTATGATACTGTAAGTTTAATTATTTGCTACGGCCGGGATAGGTTCCTTGTGGGCTCATTGAAAAAGCTATGGTAACGAACTGACAATGTTTATGCCACAACTTACAAAAAAATATGAAATTGTATTCAATTTTCAACCCTAAAATCTTGGTGGTTTCTTTAAACCGCAAGCTACCAGCACATGTCACAAAAAGAAATTGTGTGTTGTAAATACAAAGTTATATAAGAATATGAGCTTTGTACCTTTACCACTTAACCTTTATATTGAGAACAATTAAATTGCCTCAAGTGAAGCGACATTTGAATTTTAGATGCTACGAGCGGTTGCGAAAACGTCTGTTCTCAGCAATGCGGATTCGTCGTTGCAAATCATCCGTTAATCCGACAGACGTTTACAAACCAACAATCAACAAGAATTCATTTGCGGTCGGGGAGAGATACTTTGATATCTTGGCAAAGGCATGGGACAAACGTGATCCGCGATGACACCAGATTTTCTTCCGTTGGCAATATGGACATATGGGTGAATCCGTTTTTTACAATATTGTTTTTTGTCTCAATAAAAATGTTACCGTTCTAAATTGATCAGCTTGGAACTAACAAGTAAGAGATTCAGCCTGAGCAGAGGTTTACTAGTTTAGATCATGGAAATGTTGTTTTTGTGGGTGGCTAGGAAATAAATTTCTCTCTCCCAGCTTTGCAATATCTATTTCACAGAATTAATCGCGTGAATCCCATTTTTAAAGCCTTGGTGTTAAATTTGGAGCGACAGTTTTAAGGGTTTTGGCTTACTTTCCAGACCTAAAAAACTTCAGTGACCTGTTATGTCTGCTGCAAATTTGGTAAGTAGTATGGGAGTTTCTCACTCACTGTATTTTTGGCTGCAAGTTCTTGAGTTCTGCCTTGGCAAAGGCGATCTTGGAGAATAATTTTGTACCTCCAGTTTGTATACCAGAGATGACAATGTCATATGCCGTAACAATTTTCGGCTTGATCTTTGCCAAATTTTGCCTTTTTGAAAAACTGTTGCATTTTGTGCTTGAAAAAATAAACGTTTCTTCAACTATTTCTACCATGTTCATCTTATAAAGTTAGTTTTGCTGACTTCTCACGGCTAAGCTCTCAAAATCTAGGCCTGAACCTTCCCCAATTTTATCGCCAGGCTGTTTCTTCTCCTATTCTCTTTTACTTTCCGGTCTTCCGGCACGGTGTACAGCCGAAAGACTACATCCGAGGGGAAATTGTCGTTTGATTGGGCGAAGTTTTATTGGATTTGAAAGGAAGTGGTTTTTTCGCTTCCATCGGACATAAATGCCATTGGCACTTAAGAGGACCGAAAACGTTTTCCCGGGGGAAAAAGGAGCCAGAATAGAAAGTATGGGACGGTAAGGTGAAGTCACGTAAACAAACAGAGCCCGTAACTTGATAACTTTTCTTCTTGTTGTTTTAATTTTGGTAAATACATTACCCTGTTTTTGTACGTAATAAACGTGGTGTTCGAATGGTTGTTTGCCTATAGTTCTTTATTATCATCTAACCTTTCCAGGGTCAAAGAGGGGACGGCCATCAAGAAATTGATTTTGCATATGGTAGGAAAGGGCGTGACTGTCTCCCAGGCCTTTTCTGCAGACCAAGTCTAAGGCCGCAATTTGTCAGCACCGCTGAAATACACAACGGTCTTTGCAAACATGATACTACAGTAAAAGAAAACATCCGACAAAAACAAAACGCAAAAGCGTTCATAGAAATTAATTCCATTAGGTCGTCCCCCTGGGCTTTTGAACCGGCTCAAAGATCTCATTAATTCGAGGGTTTTTGCTTCTACAAGCGAAGATGCGGAATATAAGGTGCTTAGGTAGGATTTAATGTATGGTTCTGAGGAAGTGACTCATTGAAGGAAGGAGAATATAGTTTACGCTCCTGAGCTCAGTTCTCGTGTACCCTGACATCCTAATGCGACTTCTTGCTTTTATCATCTTTTTTTGTGGCCTTCGGTTTGCAAACATTGCCGAATATCTTGACTGCGCCTGTAAATCGTGAGGTTGAATTTTCAGAAAATGATTTATCATCCATTGGTACTGTCGCGAGAAAATTTTAGCAATTTTGTCCTCTTTCATTGCTAATTCCTCCAAATTCCGAATTAAAGCACATCACTCTTGCCTCTCCTCCTTCTCCGTTAATTTTTGCATTCTAAGATTTAATCTGAGCGAAATTCGTTTTTTTCGCCATATGGGGTGTCTGATGTCCCAGATGAAGCACGGTTCAGTACATTCGGTTAATTTGTTCCGTTTCTGCGCGCGATGCGAGACGCGATTAGGCCAAAGCATTGAAATTGGTCAGCCAGAGTAAACAGGAGGATTTGTTTTGGATTTTTTGGGTTTAGAATTTGCCAAGCCTGGAATGTATTAAATTGGCTGCAGATTTTGGTGAGAATAACAAAAGGTCAAGTCGATTAAGGTGCTTTTCCATCAAGCAAATTAATAATCGTTTTTTCAAAACCGATCCACGTGGTTATGACCCGGCTAGGAATTCGACGCCCATATGCAATTTTATGATTATTTTGGACTCCAAAAAGATAATAGAGACCACTTTAAGTAGGAACTACTGTACGCTAACCAGCGACTTTTCTGTTAAAGCAGGTAATGTTTGGCATGCTCAAGGACGTTGAGTATGCCAAGTGTTACCCTAGTCGAGCAACAAGACATGGAAAAAATCTACAAATTCCGTTATTATGATTTTTTTATAAAATTTTTCTTAATTTTCCGGGAAAACGTGGAATCCATTTATTCCAAAAAATTTAGGACAGCCTTTCTTCGTACCCCTCTTATAGTAGATCTGCGACAGTGAGCCCCTATATAAATTCAGCAATAAACAAGACCAATGAAACCAATTATGATGAAAGAAGTCTCCCCTTTTGCCGTGATTTTTTTACGCGGCGAAAAATAAAATTTGTTTATTTTTCCTCATATTTGACAGACTTTCCGGCTCTTTCAGTCGTTACACTTTTAAATCTCCAATTTGCCAAAAGATCTTTTTTGGGGGAAATTGTGTTGACAGTAAAAGTTCAGGAAATTCATAGCTTAATGTCCTAGCGTTGGTATTTTTGAAAAAAAATGATTTCAGATGATTTGAGAAATAGCCTGAAAATAGTTTTATTTTGGATTTTCTAGGGCATATGCAACACTTCTTTTATTAAGTTTTCAAATACTATCACGAGTTTTGGGTACGAAATGTAAATTCGAGGTTTCATCGGGTTTTTAGGTAGCCCAAATCGCGAATTAAAATTTTACTGCTTCAAATCATGTAGTAGGTTCGTTATTCATAAGAAATCCTCTACAGATCGGACTCTATCACCTAGAGTTTTCCCTTACATTGTTATTAACCTAGGGTTGTCCCTTATTAATCTTTGGCCCATTTCAGTGCATTCTCGCCTCTCCTTGATCGGTCCGATTTGAAGGCGTCGAATTGATTTATAAAACCAGAGTTTTGCCTTTTCCCCCGAAGACGAAAACAAATGCCCGCTGGCATTTTCGCTGAGCCGATGATGGATGACTCAAACGAAGGGCATTATGGGCCCAAAAAGTTGTCATTATAGAGCTATTGAGCTGGTAACCGTGACAAGCGTTTATTTATTTTTGGGAGGATCAGTAGGGAAATTGAAAAATGTCGTTGTTTTTTGAGCGCTGTAATAAATCTTGAGGGGTTTCTAAGTTGTTTTACTGTCGGTGTGATTTTTCAGTTTTTTTATTTTTTGACATCATTCTCAGAATCTTAAAAACCCTTTTTTCCAAAGTAAAAACGTGATTTTTTGGATTTAAGATTTCCTTGAAGGCCATGTGGAAGTCTTAAGTGCAAATTCCTGGCTCAACAGGCGGTATTGTGTAGGTCCAAACCATAAGTGTTATCTCTGAAAAAGGGATTTAAAAGCTCAAGTTGTTCGTTTTTCTAGTCTTGGAAGTTTTCCCGTTTACGGTGTTTCAACAAGGACACACATTTCGCAAAATCTTCATTATACTATTTGTAAAAGAAGTCGGAATTTTCTGGCAAAAATCTTGAAAAGTTTATTACCTTTAGGGCTTTAAAATTAGGCATTTTTCTCGTTAAATCACGAAAAAGTTTATTTTTACACAAAAAATTTTAATGATCCGGAAGAAACTTTTTTACCGATGATCTTTCCTCGCTTTCCATAAAGCGACCTCAGTCTATTTCTATTTTTTTACAGTGGTTCCTCAAACTCACAAGCTTGCTGCATACCTTAAAATTTGTTTACTACTCATTTCACTGCAAAACATCTTATTTATTCAACAAGGCTGAAAGCATTCTCTTTACAGTTTATTCATCAAAACCCTTATTCCCCTCCCCCAACCCACAAAATCAATGTTGTACTAACACTATAGCTCGTAAATGAACACGTGCCACGAAAGGATGGTCCGGCATGAGATAAGAGCGCAAGTAAAGATGAGTAATGCCCTCAAATCTCATTCTTGGCCTTCAGCCCACAAACCGTGACGTTAGTTTTGATGTTGCTTTAAGATTAAAAGGTCATTGAAAAAAGGGATTGGGTGCTTGCCGTTTTTGCCTTCTAATTTTTTTCTCCTACCACAAAAATAAAGCCTGCTAATGCAATTTTTACTAGTGCGCATGTATTATATAATGTCTAATAAGGTATGTTTTACTGATGTTATTGGTAAAATGGGCAATTTAATTTTCTGTACTGCCAATCCATTAAAATCTTAAAAACTTGTTAGAAAAGCCTGATGGGACATTTTTAGCAAGATTAATGCTATTTATATCCATTGAATTGGGATATTTTCGACAAATTTCCCAGTCGCCTGATCCTCTCATGAAGCTGAAATCAACACATTTGCTTGCCAATTTACTCCTTTATTACCTCTAAAAACGAGCTGAACAACGCAAAAGTCGTCTCTCCTTCTTGATCTGTCTGAAATTTGTTGTAATCCCATTAATTCGCACCTTGATCCCAAATTTTCTTTTATTTTGCAATTCTTGGACTTTCGGTTCGGGCCAACTGACGGCTTTTTCCCGGCTCTGAAAAGTGCCGGAGGCGCTGTTTTTTGGGATTTAATTCACTGATAAAGAGTGACTGTTCCGCTGATCATAAAAATTCTTTCCGTTGTGTGTTCTCGAAGATCGGATGGGTAATTTTATTGGTTTTGGGATTCTATGATGATCTTGTACTTGTTTTGAAATTGATATGGCTGAATGTTGACAGGTCGGGTTGGCTTTCTGACAAAAAACTGACAAAAAATCGGATGTTAAAAAGGAAAAGGGGGGTTTTGGTCAGCTTGCTTTTTAAAAGCGAAGATTTAAAAGTCTGAGTAAGGTGTGAAGTAAAGTTCAAGTATTAGAACTCAACTACCCCGTTGATTTCCAAGCCAAAAAGGTTTTTGTAGTATTTCCGGTGAAAACCAGCCTGATCGTGAGATTTTTTACATATAGACAACTGAAAAAAAACTGTCAAATACGCTCCGTTCCATGAAATCTCATGTCAGCTGATCATCGATATCACATTCTACCTTCTATTTACCGTATCCTCTGCATTCGTAAGCCCCCTTTCCACGTGATCCTCCCACTTTTTTGCCCTTGATCACACGTTTTTCAACATTTAAATTGCTAGCGGCCTTCATTCTTAATGATCTCCCAGTCCACCGTATGAATATCATGTAGGATCTCTCCCTCTACAAGTTAAACAAATGCTTCTCGAGTTTGTTCGGACCGCTTATGGCCCTTTGTTTCGCGGAAAAGAACGTAAATTGATATGCGTGTCGGCGAAACAAACGGCGGACATTCAAGAAGTTTCATATTCCTGAGGACATAATCGTCCCGCATTGTTGCTACCGAGGGATTCGGAGTGATATGGCAAGATGGAATGTACAATTAGTAGAAACGTGGTAAACCTGTCTGTTTTTTTGTAAACTTATAACTAAAATTCTCACAGCGCTTCATAAGTGCGTCAGTTGTCAGAAACTGAATTTTTCACCTTTAAAGGTTTCTTGCTGGAAGTCAAAACCCTTTGCATTAGCAGTTCGTAGGCCAATAAAATGATTTTAGTTTACCTTAGAGATTGTGGTCCAATGTTACGCGGCTTTGTATTTGTTTTTTCTGTGTTCTGTGCCTTCTTTGGGAGTTTAGAACTTTTGAATGGTTACGTTAACAAACAAAAGGTTTTTTGATAGGCGGAAAGAAGTTTTTGAGAATTCCTAGCTTATGTTATGCCGAATATACGTTTCTTCACTTGTACCCAGGTTTATCACCCCCTTTTCCATGGTTTATGAGGAACGGATCCACTGATCCAATTGTTAGATTTTTCTTGACTTTTTTTTGTAACGGATTACTTCTTTCTGAGATCGCTTTTTCTTGGGCAAAAAGCGCCCAAGGCGAAAAAGTGACGTCATTTAGAAAAAATTTTGGAAATTAAGGCACAATTTTAAAAAAAATCTTGCTTAACAGCCCTGTTTTGTCAAGGCGTCCGACAACGTCTGACGTTGTGAGTAGTAATATGCTAATAAAATTTTTAGTTAAAAATTTTTTTTGCTCAATGGAACTTCGATTTAAAAATCTCAAAAACTTGTGACCTGATTGAGATTAATTATTTTTTGGACCCCCAGGGCCCCCGAAGGGAAGTCATTAATTTTGTCTGAAAGCCAAGTTTTTCAGGCTCTAATGGACTCACTGAAACTTGTCTTTGATCCAACGGTGATTCCGGTTTATTAGTAATCACTTTTATTAGGAAGCGAAAACAGAAAATAAAAGAAAATAAATATTTTCCATCAAAATTAGATGCAAAATTGTTCTTGCGCTAAACTTTGCATCACGCCCTTTTCCAGTGGTCTTTTACATATATAATCAGTCAGTAAAAAACGGTCGCAAGATCTTCTTCTTTTCAACGCGTGCCAACCATTTCCGCAAGTCTCGTTTTCCTGCTGTTTTTCGGCGGTTTCAAGCAAAAGATTTAGCCAAACAAGACTCCATTGATTCATGCCGTCAGACATGTTATAGCAGAGTTAGTTTTTTGAGTGCTGGAATTTGGGTTTAGAATGATGCGGTTTATTATTAGAAGAGTTACCTTTAAATACATAGTTGCGCTACAGGCGGTTTTCACTAAAAAGAGCTATCAGCAATGCAACTCGTTGACTTTGACGCTGCCTTTAACCGAAGTGAACGACCCGATTTTTTGGAGAGAATTAGACTTTCAGTCATCATTTTTCCATTTCCTTAGAAATTTGCAACGTTTCCTATATATATATTTATTTTTTGACTTGCCAATTTCATTAAACTTTCTTTTTGTTTTTTCGAGCACAAAATACAATCAAGTTAATAAGTTAATATTTCCAAAATATACTTTGTCTAATCTCCTCTGACTTAATATTTCAGGTCAACTCCGACGTTTTCCGTTGAGATTACGCCGTTTCTTTCTCGGTCATCTCTTATGCAAAAGGACATTTGGCATAGATTAAGATAGATTAAGGTAAGACTTATTGTTTTTTATCCTCGGAATGCCGGAGGTCTTTAGTGTTTACGATTTTTAATTGTTTTCTTGCGTTTTTGGAGGGTATTTGAAAAGCGAGAGGTGTCTTATATCGGGCTAGAGGGCTATTCAATTTTTTATTATTATTTTTTGTACATTTTGAGGATTTTTTTTGTCAAAAATAAAATTCTTATTTTTTCCAAATTAAGAAACACTTAAAAATGAGTTATTTTGGTCAAAAAATCTAACTTTCATTCTAAGGAAATTAATTTTACCCCTTGACTAACCTAATAAGGAAATGTTTACCGTTTATGGAGTAGTACGTAATTCGAGGTATTGCTGACCAATTTTATTACCATATTTGTTTATACAAACTCATTTCGTGCGTTAGAAAAAAGTTAAAGGTTCTCGAAGATACTACACGCAGAGCTTGGAATAACCATGGATTAAAATTTTTTAAAACTATTTGACGTTATGGTTTTCAGCAACAATCTCCATTCGCTCGATGGTGCTATTTCCACTAATTCCGGTTCAACCCTTACGTTTCTAAGCCAAGAAAATCAATCCTCCATCACACTGTATTTCATGATCGCAATGGTTCTAATTACTGTAAGTTTACCAATTTTTTGTGTTTTTGTTTTTATTTCTCCCGGGAATTCCGAACAATTTACATATTGTGCATCTGTCAGTTCTAACCATTCGAACTTTTGAACCTCCTTTGGCCAAAATTTTCCAAAGTTTTGTTTTTCGGATGTCCCCCGCGCATCGTCGTGGGTGAATAATTTACTCATCAGTGGCGGGCTCTTCTAAATATTAAGTCGTTTTTAGCTTGGTTGATTAGTTTTTTCCGGCCGATTTTTTTAAATATTTAAAAAACCGAAAACTTTTTTTTGTGCTCAAAAATTTACAAAAAGAGTTTTTGCATTTTTTACGTTAAAAACAAAACAAACATAATATTATACGTTATTGTATAAACCTCGTTTTTTAATAGATTTTCAGAGTATTTTATAAATTTTTAAATACATTTCTGGAATTCACCTCTTGGCGTTTTTTCTGCTGCCTCGTTAGTAACAAAGTACTAGTCGCGACATAAAGTCCGTAGAATTTTTTGCGACTCCGCACTGTGCATTCACCCGAAAACACATTTTGCACTGTGCAATTTTGTTGTTTTTGCCTTATTGTCGCGCGCGATTCCCGTTTTTCGCAGCGACAAATCAACATTTCGGAGCGCGACGGAATTTGGGGGCCGCGAAAAATTCTACGGACTTTATGTCGCGACTAGTACAGTTTTCTAAATCCCCTCTCGAAATTTATTGTCTCCAAAAATACCAAAAAATCGGCCAATCGTCGGCCGCACGCGCATTATTCATTTAAAGCGCCGGCTTATTTTTTCCGCCCTTAATGTTGCCAAACGCGTCCGAATTCACGCTTATTTGAATACTATCTGGAAAGGCGCGCCCAAATAATTGATGTTTTGTTTTCATAGAAACCGCGCACTTCCATTTATGGCCATTATATATAAATGGAAGTTGGTTATTGCGTGGGGTTGATTATAATTGTTGCATGATAAAAGAGAATTACGAGGCTTATTATGAGATAATTTTCAAAAAGTCTTTATCGCGGCCAGGGAAAAATATAAAATAAATGTTTGCCGATCTTGGTCATCGAGGGGATGGTAAAAAGCGCTTTTATGCCAGAAGTCTGCAAAGTTTAAACAAAAATAAATTATTTTTTGTTGAACGGCAGTTTATGATGCCGTCGTTGGGCTGTTCGTTAAAGCAACTTCTATTTTTGAATCCACTTTACTTTTTTTCACTTTTGCGATATTTTGCGATAAAAGCACTTTGGCGATATAGCTTACCAAAATTCAAAATATGAATTTAGACTTGTTCTACAGGGTTCCATTCCGTCTGTCAAATCCTTGTTTACCCCATTTATCCCACTTTTTAATGATTCATTTTTTTCTGTTCCTTTTGTAACAACTTCAAAAACCCTCTTTCAATGTTTGCAAAGCCCATACAATAACAAGCGATTTACTGCGATTATTTATTTGTCAAAAGGCAAATCCACAGATCGTTATGTATTAAAACTCCGAAAACTGAAACTTCATTGGCTCGGGGTCCCGGTGAATCCCTTCGGGTGGCCCAATGGGACATGAATACCGGCGTTCTTGAGCTCTTCCACAGCCGACTGGTTGGCTCCTTCGATAATCGTTTCAATCTTTTGGTGCTCCTCTTCAATAGTTAAGCTCTCGTCCTTGAGAACGGCTTCGAGCTCGCTGTACAATGTTTGAGCACTTTGCGAAAGCGTTGAGACTTTTGTGGCTTGCTCGGCAATCTTCTGTTCGACGGCGGCTTTCGCGGCGGTTACATTGGCTTGAAGTTCAGATGACAAGCTGCTAACAAAGCTGTCAAGAGCAGCTTTAGTTACGGCTTTGGTGGAGTTGCGGTTGTTTTGGAAGATTTCGTGGAGTTGTTCCTTTTGAGCATCAGTCAGTTGGCTGAAAATTCCTCCTAACGGTCCGCCAGGTCCTCCATGGTGGCCTGGTTCGCCATTTTGGTCAGTATGGTGAGCCATGAAGAGAGGGACCAGAGCAAGGGCGATGATGATTTTAGCGTACATTATGGATATTCTGAAATCAGATTTTTAACTCTTTGCGAAGCTATTCGGTTGTGAAACGACTTATTAGGTATTTGAAGCTTTCAGAAGGCCGATAAGCATCGATTTCCCAAAAAAGTTGCAAATTAATCCATGACCACATTTTTTACCAGAAGATATTCAAAATCAAAGGCATCAGCTGCAACCCAATAAAGTTGCCTAATTGATGGGGCTTAAAATTTTTGATCGCCAAAAAAGTATTCATGGACTATTTATATGGCCTTTCCACGAATCTATCCCTAAATCTAACCAATAGTTAAAAATTGTCAAAAACCCGCTTACAGTCTCTAAAACAGTAGCAATTCCAAACTGATACGTCTTGTTCCGGCCCTCTCTGCCTTTTATACTCTTCACAACAGCCGTTTTAATCCACTGATTCACCGGTTGCACAGTCTGTTTAGGTAGATCCGCCTTCCTTTTCGCTTTCCAAATCCGTAGTTGCTCATATTGCGTCAGGTTCGTTCCCGGTTCAACCAGCCTATAAAATACACAGGAAATAATTTGCTTGAGTTTGTGCTGAAGTATCTTTGTCTGCCTTGTGATATGCGTTGAAAATCGTGTATGAATCAGAGCGATAAAAATCTTCGCTCCATGAAATATTCAGCAGTTCTTTTGAAGAGTAACAAATTTGCACTATTAGTTAGGACAAGGAAATTGAAAAGAAATTGCTTTCATCGATTTTTCATGCTTTAACTGGTGAATTAAATAACAAGAGAGTTCAAAAACCGGAAGCTTAGAAAGTTTGCGAAAAAAATGTAAAAGGTCACGTACTGGAGATGCAAGGCTCAAGTTTTAACTAAATTTGACGTAACTATTAGAATGGGCGTCCTTGGCTTGGGCTCCAGACTTCGCATTCAGAAACCGGAAGCGCAGAAAAACAGAAAATATACGAAAAGAATATAAAAGGTCACGTACTATAGATTCAAGCCTCAGGTTTTAAAATTGGCGTAATTATCAGAAGAGCTTAAAAATAGGTGAATCTTTTGTATCATTCTCTCATTTTATTTTTTTGTTACACTTACATCATTGTCACTGATACCCACTTTCCCAAACTTCTAGTCTGTTTCCAATTTTTTCTTTCTGTTCTTCTTCTGTAGCATGTGTGGTTTTTTCACACTTTTTCTTCAATTCGCAGAAACAATTCAAAAAAATTGGTTGAAATTGATCTGTTGTTCTTTTGTTTTCGACTGCTTTCAGTTTGATGTTCGAAACTGAACTTCGCCAAACTCTTGTGTCAAATCGATCTCTTTTGTCAGACGTTTATCGAGGACCAAAATTAGACCCATTCATTTATTTTTAAATTTTTACATGACACGGAAATGGCGTTTGTTGTTAGATATCATCGTCCGCGCTGGTGTCCCCATGGACCACCGTAGGGTCCGCGCGGGCCTCCATGTGGGCCATGAGGGGGAGGCGGAGGAGGACCAAGTGGGAGTCGAATCTCGGCTTTTCTCAGTTCGTCCAAAACTGATTTACCAACGCTTTCAACGATGGTGTGGATCTTCTCATGCTCTTCGGGGCGAGTGATGCTGTCATCTCTCAAGACAGCTTTTACTTTGCTGTAGAAGTCTTGGGCAGATTGACTTAGCGACTTCACCTTCTCATCGTCCTCGGCGATCTTTTTCTCAAATTTGGCTTTGCCTTCTTGGACCTTCTGTTGAAGTTCTGAAGACAAGGTGCTGACAAAGTTGTCGATGGCGGCCTTTTGTTGTGCTTTGGTGGCATCGCGGGTCTTCTCGAAGATCTTACGGACCTGCTCTCTCTGTTCTTGGGTGAGGTCTTTGAAGATCTCGCTTAATGGGCCCATCGGTCCTGGGCCTCCGTGACGTCCAAAGGGACCGCCATGTGGTCCACCGGGTCCATGAGGAGGGCCAAGTGGTAGCCTTATTCCAGCGTTTCTGAATTCATCAAGGACTGATTTGTCGGCATTTTGCACAATTGCTTGGATCTTCTGGTGTTCTTCTGGCCGTGTGATGCTGTCGTCTTTCAAGACGGCGGTGATTTGACTGTAGAGGTTTTGAGCGTTCTGACTCAACGATTGGGCTTTTTGGTCTTGCTGGGCGATCATCTGCTCGAATCTTGATTTTCCCTCCTTCACTTTCGCTTGGAGGTCCGAAGACAAAGTGCTGACAAAGTTGTCGATGGCGGCCTTTTGTTGACCCTTGGTTAACTCGCGGGTGTCTGCCAAGATCTGATGAACTTGTTGTTTTTGCTGTTCTGTGAGCTGGGCAAAAATTTCTCCGAGTGGGCCTGGAGGTCCATGAGGAGGTCCTCCTGGACCACCACGGCCGCCAAAGAAGGCCATAGTGCAAGGAATAACGGCAAATGCGACAAAAATTAAATGCAAATGCATTATGGTATCTGAAAAGAAAGGTGTTAATGATTACAGAGCCAAAATGCTCAAATGAAATGGACGAAAACCAATGTTTTCATAAAATACAAATCTATTTCTGGCTCACCTGTGAAAGCTGAACCGATCTGTGAAACCGGATTGCTGGATTCAAGGCCACGACCCTCGACTTTTATACAGTCAACCTGTCCTTATATTTCCGCTGAATCATCCGAAAGTTCTAAAGGCCCCTCCTCCTTTTCTTTCGCCAGTTGCGTCAACATTTTCGATCGCCGTGATTTTCTTTTCGAACACCCTACAGGCAGGCTACAAACCAGACTTTTGTCCGGAAGAAGTGTTTGTGATTACGGTCAGTCGTGCTGAAAGGAGCTTTTCTTGGGTCGAAGGACAGATTAGACCTTGATCTTTCAGGTTTACAAGATAGAATACGTTTTGAGAAACTTTTTGTGTTTACGTACGGACACTTGCGGACGTCTACTGAAATAGCAAACTCTGAATTCGTGCAACTCATGACGTTTTTTGCCTGTACGGAAGTTAACAGCAACGTCGAAAGATAAAGATTCAACTAACCCCTTGAACTCGAGTTGCAAAGGTCAACAGAGCGTGCGCGCATCGGAGATTAAAAAAGCATGCAACGGAAGTCATGACTCATTGGATTAGGGCCACTTTGGACGATTACTTGGCTTGACCGTTAAAATTAGGGAGCTCAGGGTTAGTTAGTGCACGCAGACAAAAAAACTTATACCTTCCTGAAGACAACGAAAAGGTTTTTTTCCAGAAATCCTTCGCTCTACAGGTTGTTTGACCTCCTCAATTTTCGTCCAGCATCAAATTCAGAACTCGTTCAAGATGCCCGTTCGTTTATTAAAGGTTATAAAAAATTTCGTCAAATAATGTAACAGCGATAATGGTCAAAAATATTCGTATTCCGTTCCGCAAAATTCATCCTCCCCTTTATTCTCAGTTTGTCTCAAAAGGATTGCCAGTAACTCCCATATTCTGGCCACTGCATGAGTGGGATGGATGGACTCCCGGCAAGAACACTCTATTGCTCTCGAACTCCTGAATGACGGATGGATCAGCGCTTTGTAAGAGCTGCTCGATCTGCTGACGGCTTTCTTGGAACGTGAGATTATCGTTCTCACCGATCGCCGTGATCTGACTGTACAAACTTTGAGCGGCCGCGCTTAGGTTCGCAACTCGCTGAGAATTCTCTTGAATTCGCTGTTGAAAGGTCGCGTTGGCTTGGCTGATTTCGCTTTGTAGCTCGGTTGACAAAGTGCTGATAAAATTGTTCAACGCTGACTTAAATTGGCCCTTGGTGGCGTTGCGGTTTTGTTCGAAGATTTGCTCCACTTGTTGACGTTGTTCAGTGGTCAGTTGATTGTAGATCTGGCGGAGAGCTCCGTTGGCGCAGGCGGAAAGAAAAATCGAAGCAAGGATGAGGATTTGGAACTTCATGATGCTGAAAGTAGAATCTAATTATCTAGAAAGAATATATCCGTGATTTTTTGGAAAAAGTCATATTTTTTGACGAAAAAATCAACTAAAAATTTTTTGGCATTTTTTTTATAAGCCAGATTCCCAAACGTTTGCACAAAAAATCGGCCCACCCAATTTATCTTATTGAGAAGTAAACCTCCGCAAAACGAGAATGAATTTTGACAAACTTCCAAATCTCTTTTGGCTTATATACCAACGCTTTTCCTGTAGTTCGGGCCGAATTATGCAGCAATAAATCGCTTTTTCGTTGTTAACACGTTTGTTTTTGAGTCTTTGCTATGAAACGCTACAGAATGGAACAAAAAAAATTGAGTGGCCGTTGTTTGAACCTGCTTTAGTTACGGTGAGTCAGAAACTGCCGTCGAAAGGGATTAATTGATGAATAATATGAATATATGAGTAGTATGTAGTTGATGGTTTTGTAACACTGTTGGGGTCTTTGCGAGTTTGCTTTGATACGGTAGATATAAATGCTCATTTGATGGGATGTATCAATTGTGTATTGCTGCCGTTTGAAATATAATTAGAGCTTTATTGGGGTTTTAGTTGCAAAGGGTGGGATTTCGGAATTACCTAGGCTACCAAAAGTTAGCCATGAGAGATTCTTTGATCGCCAATAGTTATCCGTCGACTGGTACCGGTCTCGTTGTTTCCATTTTTGGTTTCATTTTGGAACGCATTGTTTCAACGGTGTTCCATGAGATATTCATGGGTTATCAAAAGTTTCAAATTATCATAACTGGCCAACTGGCTTTATGAATTGATGACACAAAGTGTTATGTCAAAGATTGCTGCCCAAAATCTTCGCTTTTATCATCCATGACGAATTCAAAAAAGGCGATAACAAAACAGAGCCCGCACCATTACGAGGTCAGATCATTTAGTGCACTTACGCATGTCCGGCTGACCCAAAAATCAGCTTATTTTGATTCACTTTATGCAGTGTGCAACCGTCACGAAAAATTTTCAAAATTCTCGTTGCTTGGGCCCTTCTGTTCAAACACATATTGCTCATGTTGAAATACAACCGAAATAGCAGTGGATAATTTCGGATATTTACAAAAAAAGGCACTGGAAATTTCCGGAAAAATTCTTGACAAGCGGGAAAATGTGACATCACGTTTATCCCACTTCACAGCCAAAAACATCAAAATTTTAAAATCTCGTCACAATTTGTTTACTTTTCCTTCCAACGGTTCTAAACTAGACTCTCCGATTGTTCAATATATCCGCCAGTTGCTGCAGCGTAAAGCGAGGCGGATAAACGTCGTTAACACAAAGCAAAGACGGACCTGCAAAACTTGACACGTTCCTTTACTTTTATGGAATGTTTCAACAGCAGAATAAACAGAGAAAAAATTTGATTGGTCCCTTGATGTGTCAGTCATGGAGAACAGGGGAGAAGGTTAAGAAAACAGTGTGGAATGTCCATAATTGACGAAGAGAAACTTTAAACGGCAAAAAAATATGACATACATTAGATTTGTTGCAATTTTACAGCAGTTTTTGACGTAGAAGGTTGAGGTTCTCAGTTAAGTCTTATTTCTGATGCTCGATGAACTCAAATCAGTGGTTAAAGAAAGTCTTATGACGGTCCATGGAACCACGTGTGCGTATCTTTAGCCATTGAATTAATCCCGTTATTGAGGAGATCTAGAATCGTCTTATAGAAAAAGGACTGTTTTTTTCTATAATCTTGCGCTAGCCAATGGGCATTGGCCAAAATTATACATGTAGGAGCCGGCTTATGCATAGTAGTAGTTTTCTTTAATGCAAGATTTTTTGGATTTTTTATCTTCTTCTTCCGTCTGCCTCTTGTCAATCGTGAACTGACGTTGATTTCGTACCAATCGAACCCATTAATTCCCGTAAACTTTTGCACTTTTACTTCCCACCACAACTTTTGCCATACCCTCTTTTTTACCCTCTCCAGAAACTCTGTAGTCGGATTCAGCCTTCAAAAAAAAACAAAAATCGTTCTTAAGACTCGATAAAAAATTAGCCAAATGTCACAAAACGAATGATGTCTTTATTGGGCGGGTTAATTCCCTTTGACGGACGCTCCGAAAAAGGGCCTGGGGCGCGTCTCGACCGTCAATCGTGTTTACTGTTCCGGCCCCAATCCCTAGACTAAGAGTATGTGTTTTGACTTGAAGATTTTTACTTGTACGCCAGGCAGTTTAGGGACTTTCGAAAGTTCAAAGGATTACTTCTCATCGTTTTGGGAACGCGCGGGGGTTATTTTTGGACTAAAAGGATGACTAAAACAAAAAGATAAGATGCACTAAAATGACCGGTGTATCTAACGGAACATTTGAGAACCTCACTCTGAATAAGGCTTGAAATTTACGACTCAAAAAAACGTATATTTTCATAAATTTCGGACATAAAAATTATGGTGACTTATGAAAAGAGATGGCAGAGGGCTTGCCAAATCTCCTGGAAATATTAAGGTTTTTTAAATTAAAATTCCGCTCAAAACAAAAACAAACTTAGATACATTTTACTTTATATGTATATTATATTTTGAGTCATCTCGTAAATGCCGGATTTTTGTTTGTTTATTGCGGGTAGAAGGAATACGAAAGCTTGGCAAGAAGTGTTGTGGCCATAAGGCGGGATTAATTGGTTGGATTTCTGCTTGGAAATTTTTGAATATTTGACTTCCTAGCTTTGACAGACATCTAAAAATCCAAATTCCAAGAAAAATCGGTCCTCAAGGATCATTTAGCGGCCTCAATTGAAATTATTTATAATATTTAAAAAATGTTTTGCTTTTTTGTACATGCCCTGTTTCCTTTGTAGTCCCTCAAACTTGCCGCTGTTTTCGCAATGATTTTTATTTACCTGAGCTATATTTTTTACCTGAGCAAAATCCAATTTTTGTTCGTTTTTCCTCAATAATTTCGATCTGCTTGAGCGGGCCGAGAGATGTTCATTTTTATATAGAAATTAGTGCTTTCAAGCGGCGGACTTTCCTTCCATAAAATAGGTTTGAACTATGGATTCGTGGAACCCTTGAGTCTGGGAAGTGCGGTCGTATGTGGGATAAGGAATTGGGCGGGAACTAATTGATAAATATTTTCGGAAGAATTCGCAATTTGCCGTTGAACGATTTGGTGGTAAATCTGTTCGAAAGTGTTTGTTTTGCTAATAACTTGGAAAGCTTTCTTTCTTTGATCACTTCCATACCTTCAATAGTAATTTTAGGCCGCATTTTTTGGAAGTCTTGAACAAGCTTACTCATGAAGCGACATATAGAGTCCATATCTCAGCCCTATGTTGCCTGTATCATGTCCCATCACTTCCCGTCACTCGCCCCCTCTCATTAAATAATACTTCTCATATAACGCCTCAAATTTCAATTTCAAAGTTTCCGTCGCACTTGTTGCAGGCTCTTTGAATGTCCAGAATCCCTCTTGGACATGCTATTCCCGAGCCGGTTTCCGACGAATTTAAAGGAAATAATTTTCTAAAATAGCCGTCTTTGACGTCTTTTGTGGCAAAAAATTCGCCAGTTCCAATTTTTTGTTGCAATTTGATAGGCTCCCTCAATTGTCCGAGCGGTTTTTCCTCCTCATTTGCGCCAAAAACGTGCGCAATTGTGGGGGAGGGTACCTTGAATGATGTGGGCGATGATGACTTTGTTTGATAAACATTATGTTGTAGGGATACCCCAAAGTAAAAAAAAAAAGAAATGATTTTTCTGGATCTTTGAGCCGCCTTGCAATTCTACAAAGAAAATCAATTTTTCAAAATGCGATAACGTATAGTACCGAAAAACTCTTTTGTCTCGCCGATTCTCTTAGTTTTATGTATTCTCTCTGATGAATATCCCTGTGAACTTCGAAATAAACTTTTTTTGTATTGAAAATACAGTAGTATGTATGCGCAGACGTGAAAAATATATGGTGTTGTTAGGGTATCTCCAGTTTTTTTTATTTTTTTACTCTGTTTTATAAGATTTTTCCATGTTTTTGTTTATTCGGTCATTATTTTTTTCAATTTGTCCTTTTTTCCACCCAAATCTATTTTCACTAATTTTCCACCCTCAATCCTCCTGAATCTCTTCAATATTGCGTGATTTTGTCTTTTTCTGGACTTGATGACCCTTGGCGTCCGTTCCGTAGACGTATTTGCTCAACGGTAGTCATTTATCAAGAGCTTCTTGGACCGAAAAAATTGGGATTCTCTGAAATTTTACTTTTTGCAGTCAATAAATTTGAATTTATGACAAAAATTATTTAACAAATTAGAATATGACAAAAATTATTTCTTTTAAATTATGATATTCAAAAACCAAATCTTCACTCTCACACTTGTATGGCCTATCCAAACAAACATTTTTTCCTAAAGCCTAAAGCAATTTTAGACCGCGGAACTCTTCATTTTCCGTATGTATTTTAATCGCCTCAGGAAAAGATGTAGGTAACAATGTTTTTTCGAAGCGGTGAGGACATTTAATATTTTGCACTTGGCCCCCTTGAAAGCTTGTGGAAGGCCTTGTAGGTTTTATATAGAAGCCTGGAAGGAGTTGTCAGATTTCCGGGTAGAGGAGAGGATAGAAGAAACTTTGGGGAACCCAGTTCATCGATTTTTGGACCCTTTGATCGTGACGAAATTTAGAAAACGTTAGGATGGAAATTTTTTAATTTATTTTTAAGTTCTTGCTTTCCAAAAATTAGGTCAACAATCTCTCACAATCTTCATTTCTATGTATTTAAAAATTTTCTGCCCAAAGATCTCTAAAACACCGTTTTTTCCAAAAATCCCTTTATCCCTTTATCAGGCCTAATTTGTCCCAATTACCCCATATTTGCAACCCATTTCCGGCCTGCTGTCACCGCAAAAATATCTTCCAAAGAAATGTCTGACAGCTCATGCTAGTTGCTTTGTGCCACTAGTATCTTTTATAAACTTGTCACTCACAGCGCTCTCAATAATAAGACGGGTTCAAGAAAATATTCGTTTTTAATATCCGTTCTTCCGCCCAAAGCAATGTGCCAAACATTTTCGTGTTTGGGTTCTTGTTCTTGCCGGAGTTCAAAGCGTTTGGATTGGGTGTGAGATGAGTAAATTTGTTTTTCAAAATTTTAGGGGAATTCTAGAGGTCTTGCGCTCATATTTGTATAAAAACGAGAAAAACTGATATAAGGGCATTCTGAAAATATGGATGTTTGGTTCGCGTATTGCAGAAACCGTCGCGATCATAAGCTAGTACGTTTCTAGGTTGTGATACGTTGAAAAAAAAAGAATTCTTGATTTACTGAGACACGCCCCAAGCGAATTCTTAAATTGATATTTTTTTACATACACTCCATTTCAAAATGATAGACACGCCTATAAAATTTGCAATTGCGGTGTCGGGGTTTAGTTGACGGATACGAAACCTTAACAGGTTGAAAGAGGAGGTTTGAAAACCTACACCTACAAATAAATTTTCTCATTGCACTGTAATTGCACTTTACACAAAAGATTTTCCAAATTTTGGGTGTTTCAAAATGATAGACACGGCTGATATTTTTGCCAAAAACTTGCGAATATGGGCCCCATAAAGCTTGAAATTATTAGTATGACTATATTGTAACTCTCTGGACTTTACTGAGCTCACAAAGCCCAAATTTTTATGCAATTGTCCAGGAATTGCACATATACCTCCATTTTGTGCAATATGGCCTGCATCTGTCAGAAGTCCACTTTCCATGGGCACAGACAGTGCAGATGCGACCTGTCGCAGCGGAATCAGTTTTTGTTGCAATTGCCACGCATTTTTTTGTCGCATACAGGGGAAAACTGACTAGATCTTCTCCATTACATACCATAGGTCGCATCTGCACTGTCTGTGTCCATGGAAAGTGAACTTCTGACAGATGCAGGGCAGATTGCACAACATGGAAGTATATGTGCAATTCCGGGAAACTTGCATAAAAATTTGGGAATTTTGAGCTCAGTAAAGTCCAGACAGTTGCAATACAGTCATTCTAATAATTTCAGGCCCAATGGGACCCATATTCGCAAGTTTTCGGCAAAAATATCAGCCGTGTCTATCATTTTGAAACACACAAAATTTGGAATCCGCAATTCCAGATTTTATAGGCGTGTCTATCATTTTGAAATGGAGTGTATTCTACGATTCCTCGTCTTGCGATGACTATGAATCTCTCGGCCAACTTTTTACCATATGACCTAATTCGTAATGTCCTTACAGCTTCTACTCTTGTGACCTCCCTTCATATTCATTAGGCCCATCCCACAATTTTCCCAAATTTTTCACGCTCCCATTGCCTGAGGAATCGAATTAACACGGAATCGTTTCCGTTTTTTGTCTCCAAACCCGGCACAGATTTATTTCCGATGTCCGGAGAACGGAAAAGAAAAGCAAAAACTATGGGGTCATGATGAGCCCAAGATATAAACCCAACGGCTTCTTTTCGGGGGGCTTTTGCGGACGACATTAGGGATGTTATATGGGATCATATCAAACGTTGGGGGAAATTGATGGGTTTAAAATTTCATGGGGTTGATTTCTTGATCTTGTGTATAATTTATTATACAAGCGCATACGGAAAATACAGATTGCCTTGAAGTAAAAAAGAAGATTTTTCCATTTTTACCGAGTATGTTTTTATGCCGATTTTATAGTTTTTGCATCCCAAAGATACAAAAAAAATTATTTTAAGCAGTTCGTGTCTTATCAGTCTCTGTTAATTACGGCTTCTGTCACCAGAAGGCATAGGATTTTTCAACCGAGAAAACAATTTTTAGAAATTTCTATGGCCGTTTTTCTCGTCCTAGCATGATTTTTTTGATTAGTGGATCCACCGGTATCATACAAATTGCTGCAGGTGGCTATAGAATTACCTTCGAGGCTTAAATCAAGCAGGGATGACATATTTACTTCAATAGACGCTTACTAATGCATCAAACTTCATATAATTTTAAGAAACTTTTTATATGTTGTGAACAATAAGGTCCAAACCTCTTCATCGCCCAACACATAGTTTATTTTGTCCCGTTGACCCCCAAATCTTATCGGTCCGTGAAACTCTTTTTGCCTTTGGCCCCAAACTGAATTTCTCCCCGTCCTTTCTCCATCTCCCCATAAGCTCCACGACCCCAATAGATTCGGAGATTGGAGCGCGTCAAATGCGTCAACGCCTCGCACGAAGACAAAAGCGCTTCAGCGGTTGTCAGGGGCTGAGGAGGGGATTTTGCGGCGGGGGTACGTCTTCAAACGACGTTCAAAAAAACTTTTCGGCCAATTTGCTTTTTTGCAAATTGCCAATAATGAGAGGAGCGAAGAAAAGGAAGGGGAGGGTGGGGTGTTTCAAACCGGCATCTAATATTTAAATCATTGGGGGAGCGACAAATCCCTTTTGTGTTGAGCTGTCAGCTGAGCTGTTCTGAATTCGGGTTGGCGATTTTTTGGACGGTCTTATTGTGAGAGTGTAGGTTTCTGCGGGCAACATTTTGGCTGTTCTGGGCTCCGTTCCACGGAAAAATGTCTTCATGAGCTCGTGGGCGGTACAAACATCCGTTGTAGGGAGCAAATCGGCCTTTCACTGAAGAGATCCTGTCAATTATAAATTTGTTTCACGCTTGCCGTTGCAAAAGGCGACATTTCAATGCCGGAAACCAAACGCAGCGTTTAACTTTGACTCTTAACCATAGGTTCCGTCTAGACCACTTTACCATCTTAGTTAGGTTATTCGCACGGTCTTTGGAAGCAGTGCTGAGATATTCTACATTTGCATAAACTTCCAAACGGAAGATGACGGGGGGTGGTAGAAAAAGATCAGCTCTTGGTCATATCTCTGCGAATCAAAAGATTAATATGTTCTGCAAAGAGAGTGACGTTTCACGATCAGTAATTGATCGTGAAACTCGTTGCGAAAATCAAAAAAAGTCGAATTTCTGGCAAGATCTAATCCAAAAAAACTTGGTAGATTCTGAATGCGCGAGCATATTATCTACAGCATTGCTTTGACAATCTTCTCAAAAGCCGGAGATCATCAAAACATGTTCCAATTTTTGCCCTTCTTAATTTTAAAATCCCTTTTTATCCGTGTGTAATACATGTAATCATCTCTTGACATGCGTTTTTTGAACCTTTAGGGATTATACCTTCTTATGCTAATTGCTTTGCCCTAATAAGGAATGCCACATTTAAATTTTTTTCAACAGAAGTTTTTTTTGAGAGCTTCTTAATCCTATTTGTACTGCTAAAACTCTAGATTATGTGCCAATTATAATGTCTCAACGGGGTATTTTAGGTGATAAGTGGGTTGCATTTGTCTAGTTTTTATATACCTATTTTGTCATGTAAATTTGGACTGGTTAAAAAACATAAGTTGCATAGCAAGAGTGAAATTCTTAGTAACTTGTATAACCCAAGGAATTTCACAAAAATCGGATGGCAACAACATCACATTTTTTGATTTTGTAAAGCAGTTGCCAAAAATTTCTGACATCTTTTAACTTTTATACTGGTCCAAAGAACGGAAAGGACTCTTCAAAAAAGTCTAACAATATTATGCATGTTGACTTTCCGCGATTTTATTTGAATTTAGTACGGAATTGGTCCCTTGAGCCGTGGTCCGACGACATTTCTTTTTATGAATATTCCCGGTTATGTTTCAACGGGGAGAATTTTGGATTTGGTCACGAAAGTAAAAATCCAAAATTCTCGGATTAAAAAAACTGTCTTCTAAAGCAATTTTGCGAAATATTTTTAATTTTTCGATTTTTCGGTTCTTATTTTTTTTATTTTCTTTATCACACAATGTTTTCAGTCACCCAAGGCCGCCGCTAATGAGCGCCGAGGATGTGGGGCGGTGGCTGCCGAAGGATGCGCAGCTTGCTGACCTCTTCCTCGACCAGCTCCTCAACGCCGCCGCCGAACAGCCGGTCCAGCCGTCGCAGTCGTTGCTCGGCTACGGCGAGCAGCCGCGTCTCTTCTTCGGCGAACCCCAGCCTCTGCCGGATCCGCCGCAACGCAAGTCGAAGGTGTTGAACTTGGTCATGCAGGTATGCTTTCAATTTTTTTGGAGCTTTTCAATGCGTATGTAAGCTAAACAATAAGTGGGCGAACTATTACTAAAATGGAATTGTAAAACATACCATTTGAACCACGTATCCATAAAATTTTTACGGCAATTTTTGATCCTTTTTTTGGACTTCAATGAGTGAAATAGCACGTGTGTCTTCGTCTTGCAGAAAACGTTTACCTTTCTCTGCGACTCTATGCAAATGGGATCAAATCCGGCGCATAAAAATGTAGGTGGCAGTCAGTTTGTTGCAAGAACGTCGGCCGCTTTCTATCTTTGACGACATATGCAAATTATCGGAGCACTTTAAAGACATTGTTGACGGGTTGCAGACAAAGTGATGTCAACTTGATATGAATTCAACAAATTATCTTTTTTTCAAGGTCAACGTCGGAAGTTCGGACACTTGATGGAGTTAAAATTAAAAAATTGGGGTTATTTTTAAAACACACAAAAAATGCAAAAGACGTCTGTTATGTTTGAGTATGAATTTGCAGGTCCTCTCATCCATGATCACAACAACAGCTCCAGCTCCGTTAGCTCCGATCCAGTTACACACCTCCATGTCTCCCACTCAAAACCATACCTGTGAGTCTTTACTTCGTCCTTCTTTTTATCCGATTACTTTTCTGCAATCCAGTCATTTTCCAGCATTATTACCTCAATCCGGGCAGAGCGCAGATATTGGGATGGTCCCCATTATAATTATTGGAACGATCTTTGCGATTGCCACGACTCTGGGCAATCTTATGGTCATGGTAAGGTTGATATGACGGTTTGTTGCATCATCGTAATTTAGATCTCAATCCGAGTGGATAAGCAGCTGCAGACCATCAGCAATTACTTTTTGTTTTCGTTGGCAATCGCCGACATCACAATTGGTAAGTTTTTTGTTTATACGAATACTCGAAAAGTATATAACTATGGTAACTTTGCGTTTATATGCGTAATCCTTATTGCGTTTTACAGGAATAATTTCGATCCCCCTGATGACATATTACACGTCGACGGGTTACTGGGGAATCGGCTGGAATATGTGCCAATTCTGGTTGTGCCTCGACTATTTGATGAGCAATGCCTCAGTTTTGAATCTTCTTTTGATCAGCTTTGATCGATACTTTTCCATCACAAGGCCGCTGACTTATCGACCGCGAAGGACGACGAGAAAAGCATTATTTGCGATCTTCCTGGCCTACGCAATATCGATGGCTCTGTGGCCGCCGTGGATTCTCACATGGCCGCTGATCGAGAATGCCATCGAAGGTAGTAAGGAGAATTTTTAACGGTTATAAAAATTGATGCGATGCTAAAATTTTTTGAATTTTGAGCAACTTCTGCAAAACGCGGTTGATTCTTTTTGATCGGAGAATTAAACCAATGCATGAGTTAATTTTTCTGCAATTTCTAGCAACCGCTTAATGCAGAACTTTTATTTCTGAAAAAAATAAAACCATTCTGCACAACGCGGTTCAAGTGCTCGGTTTTATGAAGACAATAAAAAAAATATTTTCTGCAAAATAAATCATATTTTATAAGAGCATTTGACTCCAGCATTTTTTAATCCCAATTTAGGTCGGACCTTTGTTGAGCCAATGACCTGCGTCGTGCAGTTCCTTTCGCCGGGTGCAAAAGGCCGTTGGGCCTCGCAAATGGCCACTGTGGCCACCTCGTTCTTCGCCTTTTATCTTCCAGTTACAATCATGATCTACCTCTACTACCGAGTTTATTGCGAGACTCGAAAGCGGACCGCCGAATTCCGGAAACTCCAGGCAGGACAGGTCGGTCTTTCTTCAACATTTTTGTTTTTTTATATTGTTCTAGGATAAATTTCTTTGATTTTTACGGTACTTAACACCTTTTTGGCTGCTCATTGTAACATTTTATAGTATTATTTGATCTAATTTCTTTATTAAAATTGTCATCGCGTCTAATGTCTCGACCCACAACTAGTGTTGTGTGCTTTACGTGTCGCATTGTATTTTTTGATGGCATCGAGAAGTGAAAAAGAGGAGTTAATAGTCCGAAAAGACTTTTGTTGACATTTTTTGACACTTTTAAGAATTGATTTTAAAGGTAAAAATAACCAAGGCTTATGGACTTTTTCTGAGTTCTCTCTTGCTAAATCTCCGGCATTTTTCAATATAAGGAGATCGATTACTTTTTCAAATTGTCAGGTAAAATCTGGCGTAGGTTTGAAAATTTACCTCCGTATTTACTACAACTTTCACTAAAATTTGAAAAATTTTTGAATCAAAAAATCCCGTTTTCTCTCCGCATGCCTACTCACTTCTGTCCGATTTAATTTTTGTATTCCCGCCTGTTACTTGTCCCGGTCGTTATAATGTCCATCATCGTTCCATTTCAGATGTTTTCACCAACCCAAATTGGCGCCACGTCCGCGTTGCATTCTCTCATGTTGCCATTGGTCCGTTTGTTTTTTTGAAACGAAAAATTTTTGTGACAAAAATATATATAATTTGAGTGTGTTTTCAAAGTAAGGGGATATCGGTCGAAGCACTCCAAAAAGGCACAAAAATTTTTTTAATCGACCAGTAGCCTCTTATTTGCAGCGTGAAAAATATTTTTTGTTGGGTGAGAGTCATCGTACTATGTTCAAATTTTAGTTTCGCGCACGAAAACATGTTTTTTGTTGGAGTGAAATTACTGTTGCGTAAATTTTTGCAGAAAAATGTAAATTTGATTTTGAATGGTATCACATAACAGCGTGCAGAAATTTTGCAGTTTTTGCGGTTAAAAAACGGTTGAAATGTTCGTAGCCTCTGAATCTATTTTCTTTTTTCTAGGCGACTGCATCGTTCCGGCGGAGGATGTTGTCGATTCGACGCAAGAATCAGGTTAGGCGTGTGATTGATAAGAAAACTAACTTTTCCGAGTTTCCGCTAACTTTTAACAGGTACTGTGGGCTATGAACTATCAGATATACTCTAAACACTTTTTTTCTAAATTTGGACCTTTGGCTCTAATATAATATATGCATGCTTAAACATGCGCCACTTCATCTTATATGCTTCAAAAATTCTTAGCCTTTTGCTTTACATGCGCACCTATAATTTTTTCGAAAAACGGAAGATCGGGAGAGACGGTCACAGAAAACCGATTTTTTCTATGTCTTTGCGAATTTTTGACGATTGCTTGCAGAAAAGGCACCCAAAAATCGCGATATTTTTTCTTCGAAATCCGAGCGACACAACACACTTTATCTTTGAAACAAATGATTTCGTTGCTTGCCCTGGACAAATCTTTAGCCAAAAAATGTAAACAAAATCTGTCCCTGCCCACCGCTTGCAACTAACCCGCACCCCTTTCCCTCCTCACTCAACCCTTTCCTCCATTTACAATTTCTTTTCTCTGATTTCTTTTGAAGTGCCTTCAATTCCTCGTATTTTTATGATTTTCTAATCCATGTTGTTTCTTTTATTTTTTTGAGTGTTTTTTTTATTTCCCCATTTTTTAAGCACGAAATTTCGCAACAATCCCTAATGTCGGAGGCGACTGCACTTGGGGTTTTCGACGACTCCACAGCTCCCTTGGAACGGAGGCTCTCCAGAGCGTCGTTGCGATCGTTTATGGAGACCATTCGCCGTCACAGTGTGCCCACATCGCGGTGTTGCGCATGGTTTAAGGTGCTTTCTTTTGGATATGTTTTAACACGCAATGTGTTCTTGTTGCCACCATTTACTGTTTTTCAGGTGTTGTAATAATGAGTAATGTACTTGTCATTGTTTATTATATTTGCCCGTTTGAGAAGATGTGTGGTTGTCACCATTGTGAGGCATGTTGTTTGCTAGTGATGATCTTGTGACTGTAAGTGTAAAGGTTTCAAAACTGTGACAAAAGAAAGAGTGGAACCTACGACATGGCTACAAGACTGATTCTTTTGCAAGCGTAGCCAAGCCGTATGTTCCCACAAAATTCCTTTCACTGTACTTTTCCCAACTTGCTTACTGTACCTTTCCTAATGGCTTCTATTTTTGGTCTAGCTGGCTGGCCTTTATCAGTTGCGGCGCAACACGGTCACGGTGGTCAACCAATTTGCCGATGAGGTCAGCGCTCTCTCACTGCTTACTCTGTTCGCACTTTACACCACTTTTCATGAGTTAGCTACTTATTTTCTTTCGCTAATTTTTCGTTTATTCTAATTTCGCTATAATTTCTGTACTCCCGCCGCTTTTGTTTGGAATTTGCACTAATTTAGAGCCCCTTCGAAGTGAAATGCTTATTATTCAATTTTAGCTTCGACAGGTGCGGCAGTTTGAAGAAGCGACCAATGAGAGTCTGCGGGATTCGGTGAAGCAACAGAATTCCATTAAAAAAAGCAAACAAGGGCTGCCGTTTATGGACTCGGTGACGTTTGGAAAACCCCGGTAAGGAGTGGCTTTGAACAATAGTTTACATCTCATACCTGGCCTGTCGCCACTGGCAGAGTTATTAATTACTCGAGTTATTCAGACGAAAATCGAATGACAAGTTCTTTTGGTTGCGCTATTGCGTCGGCAAAGCGGGCACCGAGATCGATTCGGAGGAGAGCTCCGAAACCAATGTGCCCACAAATGGGCCAGACTGGATCTCAGGAAAAACTATTGAGGTGAGTGAATGAAACAGCTACCGATACTTCACTTCGTACTTAAGAGGTGGGATTCACAAATCCTTTTTTAGGAGATTGCCTCAACTGATGGGACTCCTATTAGTCCAACAAATAACAGAAGTGGGAGTGCAAAGTTCAGATCGCGGACGGCTACTGAACCGCGCCAAAACGGTCATCATCATGTAGCCTTGGCCAATTCGGTCTCCCAATCGAATACGGTCCCGATTCTCCACACCTACACGGTCCTCATCGAATACAAAGACGGAGAAAGCAAGAGGCCGTCGGTGAGGCTGTCCAGCTGCGATTCGGATGGGTTTAAGTACGTTTGTTTGCGTAAGGTACCTTGAGTGCGTTGTTGCATCTTTTTTTGCAATGTGCTTTGCATTTTTTGGTTATCGTTCATATCTTATTTTATGAAAATTACAACGTTAAAAATTGACAAAATACCGCCAAAAAATCGAATGCTTTAATCCACCGTTTTCAGCACCGAAACCCCGATTAATTCAACAAGATCCTCCCGAAAGGCTCCTTCAACGAATCTCGACGACTGCCGAAGAACCAGTCATGACAATAACAACCATAATGCCTCATTTAGTAATGCCGGAAGCACCAAACTGCACCATAAACATGAGCAGCAGAATGGAAAAACACTGTCGTCCAAGGAACGGGAAGATTTGGTGAGTTGCCATTGCGGCTTGAATTTTATTTATGCTCCATTTTCCAAATTTTAGAATTCCCGATTTTCCGCTCAAAATTTTTGAATTTTTTGTTTGTATTTTGTACCGATTTTTTTTTTGAAATTTTTTTATTCAGTTTACTTTGCTCTCTTATTTTAATTTTCCAATATTTTTCAGCGGAAATCCGAGAAAGAGCGTCGAAAAAACGAGCGACGCCAAGAGTCCAAAGCCGCCAAGACCTTGAGCGCCATTCTCTTCGCTTTTATCGTCACTTGGACTCCATATAACGTCATCGTATGTTGGGAGGCCTTTTATCCAAACTCTGTGCCCGAAATTCTATTTACCATCAGCTATTGCTTGTGCTATGTCAATTCAACGGTAAGTAAATAGAGATTAAAAGAAAACTTGTTGAAAAATGCTTGGGTTACAAACACGAAAAAATGTAATGACGGTGAATGTGTTACATTTCAGATAAACCCAATTTGTTACGCATGCAATGGACGCTTCCTGAAGACTTATGTCCGAATCCTACGGTGCCAATTCTGGAAGAACAACCGACGCAATGATTCGTTGTATCGGAACGCCTATTTACGACGATAGATATTGTAAAGCAGCCGTTAGATTTTGAAATTTTGAGAAAAGAATCTTGCCTGCACGGTGCAAAAAATCGTTTCTTTGACTGCACAGTGCAGTAAAATTAGAAAAAAATTTTTAGAGAAAATTTGCAAAAAGCAAAATTTTTTTTGGCTTGTTTTGCACTGTGCGGTAAGATTTTTTTATTACGCAATTTAAACGCCTCAATTTTGTTTACTGTACATTTTAAAGCCAAAAAAAGTTGAGCACTGCACTGTAAAAAATTCTTCCTCAATTTTCTCGCACCGTCAAATATTTTTTCATTGCATTTTTTTGATTTTTTTCTATTTTTATTTTGATTCCAAGTGTACAAGATATAGCTCTACCTACAATTGATATAATTGTTTTCGCTGTTATTTCTATTTGCAGCCCAACTCTTTCAGCATTCAGGGTTCCGGAAGTCTAATTGTAATCTGATTTTATCGCAATCTTTGTCAACATTTTTCTAAATTGAATTATTAATAACAACGTGCCATTGAAAGATCGATTCTGTGCCAAAATGACAACCACTGTTACCTTTGTCTTTTTGTATATTTATCTTGTTTTTGCGACGTAATAAATACGCGGATACTAGAGCTTACATCTATGTTATTTTGAAAACTTGTGGAAGGCCTAGGTTGCATGGAGTTTAGTGTGCAGGTTCCGCCTGGGGCATTTATCAGTTCGAAAACAATAGTCTATGTTTGGTATTTTGTTGCAGCTTTGCGCATTGCTTTACTCAATCAGCATACAATATTTCGCCCGACAAATGCCATAGTCATCATGGTGCAATCGTATGTAAGTGCAAAAAAAAATTATTTTGAAAATTCGTTTCTTACTTATGAATTTCCACGTCTGAGAATATTGAAGTTGTTTGATTCTTGGGGATAAGCCGGTAGTCTAAGGAAGGTCTAAGGGGATGAAGACGTCAAGCCAACGCTTTCATAACCTAGTGCTAAATACTTACTCAATTAATGCTAGGCGGAAGGTCCCTCTTTGATAAACATATACCACGGATGTGGGGAAATAAGTGCAATAGCTCAAACGTGTCGAATCTGCTTTCTAACAAAATAAGGAGATTCTTGTCAGCTTAGTGTGCGGAATGTAGCAATTATCAGTTCTTATTTTCTACTGTAGGGTGATGTAATCTTAAGCTGGATTAAAAAAAAGCACACCGAACCCGTGCTTAGCATGCCTAAGCAGTTCATCTCGTGCGAACTGATTTGTAATACGCCTACCTTAAGAATGAACGAATTGTACCTTATGTCGAGGTATTTGGCTTCGGACTACAATTGTAAATTTGGGGTGACGTCCAGATCAAATTGTATTCTTCTTTACTGACAAGCTTCAAAGAACCTTCAGTGAAACTATTGAAATTCCCCTTTAAAATCAGAAGTCCACGTGCACTTGGTTGTACTCTAATTCCCCTTGACCGCAACTTGTCCCGACACGAATAAAAGGTACTCACCTTGTGTAATGGAAACATTTGACTGGTAGATATTTTCAAACACTCTTTCCTTATCGTTAGTTCTTTAAGCTGCGTACATTCTATGCTCTTAATTTGACTGTCAATGTATTGCGTGGGAACATAGTCGCAGAATTGCCATTTAACAGAAATCATCTTTTTTGAACACGAACACAATCCGTCGCTCTACTAGTCGCGACATAAAGTCCTGAGACATTTGCACGGTGCAGGTTTACTTCCATGCTAAGCTAGTCGGGCTATCTTAGTTGCAATAGCCATGCGCGCTATTGGCAAGAACCGTCGCAAAAATGAACAAAAATGTATGCTTTGCCATGAAACCCATTTTGACTGTGGGTTTGTTCAAGCCAATTGTGCATTTTTTTAACCTAATTTGTTAATTGTTTTGCAAGACATTGTTTGTGCCAATCAAGTGCGGAATGGCGCAGAAATGGATTTCCCCGTATTGCGCCCACTCTTTTTTTAAATTTTTGAATTTTTTATTTTGGTGGGTGTGATGGGCATTAGAAGATGAAATTTTTTGACCAGATTTTTGCCATGACTTTCGAAATTTTTTTCCTCGCCTCTAGGCTGTTGGAAAATTTCACTTTTGTTTGGGGCCAAACCTTTTCCCCAACTTCGCGGATTTTCAAAATTTTTATATCTGTGCACTCTGGGTTTCACCCTTTAGGAGTGAATCAGTTTTTGGCTTTTTGATTCCAAACTGTTCTACGCAAAATTCTAAACCATCTGAACCCAGGTTTGCCACGTTCACGAGATACGACTGATTTTGGCAGTTTTTGAGGTCTTTTTTTCTCCACAACGCAAATGGCGAGATTTCTGCAGTTCTGCCCCACATTTTTTATTAAACAAAATAGGAGATTCTTAAGATTCCGGGAAAAAAAGAACCTTCTAAATTGGTCGAAAAATAAAGACGTTATAGCCAATTCAATTCGGGCCACAAAAATGAAACAGCCTGTAAATAAAAAATAAACTGGAGGCAAGACAACAGTGCATCCAATTGCCCATGTTTGACGCCTGCTTGACATAATTGGGTCTAAAAATTATGTACCAAAACCTTTATGCTAAACGTTACAGATCATTTTCGTCATTTTCTGGAAAATCCTTTTTAAATTTGATACTAACCTAATCCAAAGTAATTTACTGCTTCTTTTGGCCTTTGTTGTCTACTGTGACTTGATCTTTTGTTGTTAACCACCTGCCTTCTGTAGGAAAACCCGTTATTTTTGGCGCTTGGAGCTTGTCTGAAGCAATTTGTCAAACTGTTTTTTAATCTGCGCCAAAAGAGAGGTACACGAGGAGCACAGGCCAGAAATTGTTATAAAACCGAGTTATCTGCCGTAAAATGTCATCTGCGTACAATAGACTGGAATACCACGTGCTAAACGGTCAGTCACAGAAGTAGTTACGCTTATGTTTTGTATGTTAAATTTCCCGGTCACGATCCGTAATTTTACCCGAGGAATCAGCCTTACAGCCGAAGCCATACCTTCACATGTACTCCCCTAACGAGTCTCGACCCACCCCTTAACGCTAGCCCAATATTTGTGCCAACCCCTTCCATCTTTAGCCATATAATGTAACATTTCTCTATATACTCCTTATTTTCCACATTTTGAAATAGCCTCAGGTCATTTGCGTTAACCTCTTTTTGCAGTTAATTTAGATGGCGCGCATAATTTTAAACGAGGTCTAATTAGTTTAGGAATCTGTCATGCAACCGGCTTATATCACGGTAGTCATGTTACGATAACTGAGTAAACAGTTCACGTAAACGTCACGCATTCTTATTAACTGCACCTTCAGATATTTGTAGCAGAATGGGACGCACGAGTTCGAGAGAGCAGATTCTCCGAATTTTAAAATGTATTCTGGCACATATACTTGCGGCACAAAGCTCACATTTTCGCCAATATCGCGCGCGACGATTGAATTGATGTCGCAAAAATCAGAGGAGCACAGTGCAAATTGTCTGAACTTTGGCGCGAGGCACTAAGCATATATATCACACAGGTGATGTGAAACTACATCAACCGAATAAAAAGGTACGACCGGGTTCAGGTCGTAAATATATTCGCCGAATGCAATTCTAAACAAGTTAATGGCACCTGCAAATTTTCTATCTAGTATCTTGGCCAGAGATTAGCTCGATTTCTAATTTATTGTACTTTCTTTTTGCACATATTTGAGACGGAAAATTCCTTGCAACTGTGTGTTGAAAATTTGTCTGGATACATAGATTGGCTTTTTACATCGCTGGTTTAACAAGGAAAGTACTTTTATGGGGGCTCCTACTTTTTGACGGGACATACCTCAAAAAATCAGAAAAAATGCGCTGATCAAGGATATATAAATCTTAGCTGCCCATTTTAGGTTTTTAAGGGTGAAAATGCCCAAAAACTGGTTTAATTTCCCTACAAAAGGCAGACATTCGAAACGATAAAAAGCGCACTCGGTCTCTTCCTTCGGAAGAGAGCGGTGTGGCCGAGTGGTTAGTGCCGTAGTCTGGGAATCAAGAGGGGGACGCCGCACGGGTTCGATTTCCCTTTTGGGCTGAATCAACTTTTTTTGAAGCTGAAGGTCGGAAAAATAAATTTTTGGGCCAAGACTGTCTTATTACGTCTTAGAAACTCAATAAACACCATTTTAAGCCAAAATAAAAATTGTAAACCTGTGAAAAAATTAAGCGAAAAGGGGTTCATATAGGACTTTAAGTCAACTTCCGATTGAGTTTTCACCCCTAAAAACCTAAAATGGGCAGCTAAGATTTATATATCCTTGATCAGCACATTTTTCCTGATTTTTTGAGATATGTCCCGTCAAAAAGTAGGAGCCCCCATAAAAGTACTTTCCTTGTAAGAAAAAATTTCCAATTTCTTAATCACAAGTTCACTCACTGTAAACAGATCTGGAGATTTGGTGCGCAGCTGCAACAAAGCAAAATATTTTGCTGCGAGAAATCTACATTATTTTCCCGATAGACCGATGTAGACACACTTTACTTTATTTCGTCTAGATTAACAACTTCCATCCAAAGTATAACTTTTTACAAAAAATGTCTGTTTAATCGTGTATTCATTAGTTGTTTACTGCATGTTCCGCAATGCATTCAAAATTTCTGTATTTCACGTATGTTATGTTAAATCTCCTGCTGAGCACTACATTTATATTATTATCGTCCCATTTTCACTTTATCAAAGTACACACATTGTAATGACCATCAATCAGCCTGGCTGGGATAGTGCCCAAACTTAGTAATAAGCCCCTCAAGCCCGCGATCTACAATATCTGCAACGGAGTTTTTGCGGTTGTAATAAATTGCTTAATTTCATAGAACGCACGGACTAACAAATGTAGTCACAAACTTCATTGTGTAATCCTACCGTTACGCTTGCCTTGTTAACATTTAGAAATTTTTTTCTTGAAGGTGCCTCGTTGGGTTGCTTTCTTGTATCTTTCACTACGAATAATACATGTATTGTTAGCAGTCTTCGTAGGCATCCAGACGCTGCCTTAAAGTTCTTTAGGATTAGTTTATTTTCTTGCCGTTTATCTTGCATAATTGGTTTTGCAAAATTATTTATTTATGCGTGAGAGGTGTGGTCAGCCAACAATTAGTTGGATCGGGAAGGGATTGGCAGATGCTTGTTTTGTTACAATAACATTATGGCTCATTTAGACGCCTTGTACTGTCAAATCTCTTGCTTGGTCCCTGTTTGTTTAATGGATTACTGAACAAGTTGCAGCGGTCAAGTTCTGTTTGACCGCTTTCATTATAACGCCCTTGACATCTTGGCGTCGCGACGCTTGCGGGCAACCACTTTGCGGGCAACCAGTTTGCGGGCAAATTTTTTGCGGGCAACCACTTTGCGGGCAAAATTTGAGGGGTCACATTTGCGGGCAGCTGAAACATTTGCGGGCAGCTGAGACACTTGCGGGCAGCCTGGGACACTTGCGGGCAACCGACACTTGCGGGCAGCCGACATTTGCGGGCAATCGGCACCTGAGGGTAACAGGGTGGAGGTGGAAATATTACTGCGATATTTTGGAAATTTGCCGACATTTGCGGGCAGCCGACACTTGCGGGCAGCCGACATTTGCGGGCAACAGGGAAAAACAATCACACAGACTGTATTGGTACTTTTGGAACTGTTGCCCGCAAATGTCGGTTTCCCGCAAGTATTGCCTGCCCGCAAATGTCGGAAAACTTCCAAAATATCGAAGTAATTTTTCCACCTCCACTTTGTTATCCTCAAGTGCCGGTTGCCCGCAAATGTCGGCTGCCCGCAAATGTCGGGAAATTTCCAAAATATCATAGTAATTTTTGCACGTCCACCCTGTTACTCTCACAATCAGGTGTCGGTTGCCCGCAAATGTCGGCTGCCCGCAAAGTGGCTGCCCGCAAAAAAATTGCCCGCAAACTGGTTGCCCGCAAAATGGTTGCCCGCAAGTGTGCGCCCGCCGACATGTTGCCATACTAGTAGTATATAGGCCCCTCTCACTGCCCCAAAAAGGGGCGGGGCCTATTTTCAATCAGGTAGGGGGAGAGAAGGGAAGAAGGTCACGGTGTAGCCAATATGCTTCTAGATTCATTTCACTGTGTATAATATGTTTTTTTTTTTGCAATGTAAATGGTACTTGAAACAACGTTTTTTGTGCCCAAATACCTTCTTTTTGCGCAGCTTTTCAAATTTGGGTTCACACGATGATCTTTTGGCAGTCAAGGTTATTTGATTCTGATGTTGCGTCATTGATCGCTACCATCACTGCTATTAATTAAAAATTAAAACTTTTATTAAGCAAGTGAGAATTGTATCGATTTCTTAATATAAGAAAAATTTCGCTGTTAATTCACCCGTTTTGGCAAGAAGCAGATACTATTTTAGGGCAGTCTTAGCGCGAAATTTTAGAATTTTAGGTTAGACATGTGGATTTTTGCGGATAAAATTGGCACACGCCCGAATCACACAATGGGTTATAAATGGAAAAAATTAAGATATCATATAATTAAATATTGCAAATTTTAATGGGCGGAGTCAAGTTAGTGTAAATCTTTCCATTTAACAACTGTTAACTGCAACAACAGTTGTCCTAAGGGATACCAAAGAATGAGTCATAAAGTCCACGTTAAAATCATTCCGAGCTCACGTGAAGGAAATGATTGCCGGAGGCAGGCATGTGTTAGATTTCACAACAAGAAACCGAAATAGCATTAGACAGTTGAGGCTCAAAAAACTACCATTGCTTTTGTTGAATAGTTGTTATAATAGGAGCACTTTCCCTATAAGGAATATGCAAAAATACGTGAAGAAACCTTTGGATAATGAAATTGCACAAAAGCTCACGCTTGTCCAAAGAGAGATAAAGATTTTTTCCGGAAATTTGCATAATTTATGCAAAAAAAACACAAACTATCCCGCGGATTGTGCGAAAGTGTTTTCTTCATGATCTTTTGAATTTTCCACTTTTTATTTTGATTATGTTTACAAATTATTCAAATTTATTTTAAATTATTTATTTTTTTAAATATGCAAATTTTAGCGCAAAGGAATAATATTTTTTTATATCTTTGATGAAGTTTGGATTACTCAGTAGTCGTCATCATCTTCGTCTAGATGCATCTCTTGTAGCTTACAACAGGGACATCTGGGGGACAACACCTTGATGGAAGAGGTAGCCAGCAGTGAAAGATAATGAAGACCATCCATTTTTCCGCGGTTAATGAACCCTGAAAGAACGATTCTGTTTCCGATTTCAACCTCTTCTAACAGAGAGCGCGCCGAGTCATGAGCCATTATCATGTAATAATCATTTTCAGCTAGGGCCAGCGCAAAACTCGGTTCTTCTTCACTATCTGAATAATGACAAAATTCAATTGAGACGACTAGAGGAAGCGACATTTGAAGACAGGAAAAAACTTGAAATAGAATTTTGACCAAATTTCCGTACTTTATACTGACTTAAGGGGGAGGAGCAAATTTGCAACATCCCAAATTCCTCCTACGCAACAACTGTTTCCTGCCAACAATCTGTCACAATTGTTTGTCACAAATCAATGTCACAATGATTTTGTCAACTGTCTATGTCACAACTGCTTAACAACTGCCAAAAGCCAGGCAGCAACTGTTTCCTGTCAAAATCTGTCACAATTGTTTGTAGTTCTAGAAAAGTTTGTGAGCTTTTAGTCATCGCCTACACTACAGATGTTATTATTTTTGAAAAAATCTATACCACAACCTTATGACAATTTCCTATGTCACAGTTATTTGACAATTCATCATGTCACAACTGTTTAACAACTGCTAGAAGCCTGGCAACAACTGTTTATGTCAAAATCTGTCACAATCATTTTGTCAATAGTCTATGTCACAACTCGCGTCAAAATAAAAAGGGAATTTCGTCAGGCAATATGGAAATAATGATTTTCCCCCTTTTCTCTGCTTCGATTTCTAAAAGAAATCGGGATCTCTTTATTTTTCGTCCTATCTTCGTCACATGACGAGAGGCAGAGGGCGCTCGCACAAAGCAGGAGAGAGCGGGCAGAGAAAGAAGGAAAAGATCGGGGTTTCCTTCGCGCTGACCGCCGTCAAAATTTAATGAGAAAGGACCCAGCGGAGAAAAAGACCCGAGGTTTGGAAATGCTTTTCGTCGCGGAGAAGCAACTGCTTAGCGACTGCTGAAAGCCTGGCGACTCAGAGATGCAATAAGTTCAAATCTTTACTGATTAATTAGGCTTAGGAAAGTTCTAGAAAAATGTCACAATTGCTTAACAACTGTTGAAAGCCTGGGAGCAACTGTTTTATGTGAAACTCTGTAACAAATCTCTATCAATTGTCAATGTCACAACTATTTTGTCAAATGTCTAGGAAAATTCCGGAAAAGTTTGTGAGCTTTTAGTCATCGTCTAAATCACAACACAAAAATTATTTTTTTTGATTCTTTGATCCACAGACTGAGAAATTCTTTCCCTTTCTAGAAGATTCTAGAACAAAAATTTACATATGCCTAATTAAAGCGATGTGAGAAGTTTTGGGTCGCCTTGCAAAATTTTGGGTTTGAGAATTAAAGTCTCATTGCGAGGGTCTACATCACTTCACCCCTCAATGTTTGTTACTGTTAAAACCACCATATCTTTCTTACACTCATAAGAAGCATAGAAATCTGAACGGGCCTCATACCCGCAGGACAAATATTTAATATTCTTTAATATCATCCACTTCAGGAAGGGTTAATAAAACGATTCCGTTCTCTGCAAAGTGAGGCTGCACCTTTGCATCTACACTTTTTAATAAATCCACTGAGTTCCCTGTATCTATTAAAATAAATAAGCACTGAATTGGTGCTTATGGCGCTCTCCTACAGGCTTTCTGTATTAGGTGTAATGGTGAATACTGTGATGTACATTTGCGTATAACATTTTTTGAGTGTACTTGCTCAGTTTAATAGGATAAAAATCGAATTACATTTTTACGTTTTATGTATGAATCGCTGGCTACCTTGCTCTGAATTACCGCTAACCCAAGAAAATTTGAAGAAATGAGGGGCATTTGCTCAACCCCCCCCAAAAAATTGCTACGACCTCAAGTTATATTGTAGCGCAGTGAGTTCTGAACGATAACATACGTATTTTATGTTAGCGAAAGCAACATTTTTAAAAATTTCCATAAATTTTTTAAATTGGGAATTCTTTAAATGATGAATATTTCAACGAACAAAACTGACACAACCGGTAATTGTTATCTCATAATGTTCACAAACAAGCGTAAATTACATATAATGCACAGCTACAGGCAACAATTTCTACCATTGGAAATTTAGGTCAGAAAGACAAGAGTGCAACAAAGTTCATGTTAGTTATACCCCACAAAGCCCCATTGCTGAGTAGCGGCGTCAACTGTAATAAGATCCAAGCTCGTCATATTTTCTTGTTTAATGGGCTTACACGTCTAATTTTCCAAGGCCTATATCCTTTTAACATCAGCAAAATTTTTCAATTTGTAGGACAATATTGGGGCAGTGTGGGTAGACATTATGTGACTTCAGTATATACGATTTAGAAGCTGCCTGAGCTTCAAAACCATATATACAACATATCCCTTAATGCATCTCAAAGCTCACATTCGCACAAATCGAGGACCCAAAAATTTACAAGACAACATCCTAATACATTACATGCTCGTTTTGCTTCAAAGATAACATAAAATTTCGAAACATTAGGATCCTATTTGTATCCATAGGCCAGCAGGTTCGACTTGAGGACTTGAGCGGCAACATAAGTTTTACTCTCCTCTCGCACAATACGTATACATTAGAAATGGGGTAATATTCCATCACCAAAAATACAATATTTGCGCTGCTGAAAGGCATGGGCAACATTTTTTTTTGCACTAGGTGCACTACTTGCAAATTGTGGCACCTAAGAATCTGACATATTTTTATAATCTTGCTCTAAATTTCGTCCGACTTTTATCCTTCTCTATTGTTTTCATAAATTTCTTTTGGTCTTAGCATTTTCACAAAGTGCCTGGACATTTTTTCGCTTTCGCACAGTGCTTCTTGAGCTTTTGTCGCCAACGCACTGTCGATTTTTGCCTTTCCGCTCCGTGCAAACCTCATAAATGCCGATTGCACTGTGCATATTTTGGAGCAAAACCGCAGCGGCGCAGTTGAGAAAAGCAGCGTTATTTCAATTGTAAAGTGCAAAATCAAAAAAAAAGTGAGTGAGGGGTGCAAGAACTCGCCCATTGCTGTGCACAGTGTGGACCGCGACTAATTTACAGGCACTTTGTAAAAATGGTAATATTATAGAAGTTAATGATGAAGCAGCATTGAGATTTTGTAAAGAGACATTACAAAACAAGCTTTGCTACAGGTGTACTCAAATCACATAGAACCTAAAAATTTTTTGTAAGAAAAGTAAGTGTTTTTAAAAGACTAGGTAAGTTAGTTCCATTTTTCTACAACAGCTGGAAGATTAAAGGATAACTTTTTCGATCAAGAGGGGGAAGGGGGAGTCCACATCAACTAAAGATAGAACAAAGTGTTTCCCATCAATAAATCTCAAACGTGACGAAACGACACAGGAATTATCGAAGTTATTCTCATTTTGTTGAAAAAAAGAAGAGAGCAGCCAATTATTCTTGTGGCGATTCGCAAATTTGAATTTATTGAAGGGAAACGTTTTTCTTGACGAGGAGTCAGACAAAACAACAAAGAGATTGCCCATAAAATTTGCTGTACCAAAATGTTTTTTTTAAAATATTAACTTGCAGTACTATCGAAACAGAATGTTCATTGTTAGAGGAAAAAATTAGCATTGCAATTCACGCATTTTCCTTTATAGAATATGTAAAAAAGATGAAAAAAGTCAGCGGTCGAAATGGCAGATAACAGCTACAAATTTCCGTAAGCATAATAAAAAAAAGTTTTTTTTTTTCACAATCTATAAAAAAACAAAAATACAGCGCATTGAACATTTTGCCAATATCCTTTTATCCTGCTTGTAAGACATTCAAAATTATAATGACTGTTAATTTGACGCAATTTTTCAAAACAACGTTAAATTGCGTCAAATTGCCGTCATTTTCGTCATTTTGGCTGAATTGAAAATTCTATATTCAAAAAGGTGAGTTAGCGCAGACTATGATGAACAATAGTTATAAAATTAATATTAGTTGTAAATTTCGAATATAGATTTCAGCAAAATCTTCATATTGATTTCGACGGACGTTTTGACAGGAAGGAGCAATTTCTCAAAATTTCTTTTTAATTTTTTACGGATTTTTAACAAAAATCTGCAAAAATTTTCCAAAAAAAAAGTTCAATACGACAATCAAAATGACAAACCTCTTTTAAGACTTAAGAGTAATGAGTCATAAAATAATGCGATGATTGTACACTTTTGTTTTGCCCTCGAGACTAATAAAACTTCCAAAAGTTTCAGAGAAATTGTTGCAAGGTTGTCTCCTTCTTGAGAGAATCTTTATTATTTTTCCTTTTGGCAGGTTATTCTTGAATGTTTGAGTAGGGTTCGGAAAATTCGGGTATATTCACCCGCGGCTACACACCGGGTATATACCCGAAATCTCGGGTGTATTCGGGTATTTATAAAATTAGCCTAAATTAGTCCAATATATTTCGCACCAATATGAAGTCGTTTGCAACTTATTCATTATCTTAATCATGTTTGGGGTGATATTCTTGATTTTTCCACCACAACGAACAAAAAAAAAAGTACTTTTATAATGAAAAAGTTTAGCAATGCAGTATTTTGCAGTTAGATTTAGAATTTTTACCCTTTCATCTTCCGTTTCAGTTAACTGGCTGCCTAGTTTTTGACCTCAAAACCAAGTTTTGAACGGAAAAAAACAGATTATGAGAAAATATTTTTATGATCAAATTCATTAAGGCATCAAAAAATTTTTTGTACGGTAAGGGGGTCGCACGGCAACCCAGGGAGTCAGTCTCCCATCCCATTTCGACACTTTGCCCATCCTGTATCGTGTAGTCAAACGAAATGTCAAGAATGAATTGTTCGTGGGGTTTTCCGACCGAAAAACATTTTTTCCTCGGAATTCATATTTCTGAATTTCAAAAAGGCCGAAGGCCCTCAAGCATTTCAGTAAAATCTTCAAAGTATTCAGTATAAGACATGGCGCCACCGCAAGCCTAGAGCACTTCGTAAAGGCTCAAAAGGGTTTCAGAAGGAAAATAGAGGTCAAAGTTCCAGAAATCGAGGCGCCTGAAAAAAAAAGTACCTGAAATATGGGGGTCCGAAGGGTCCCGCCCCTAAGTTTTTGACAGAAAGGTTATCTTCGTATATTTTGAGTTGAAAGCTCGTCTTCTTTCATATGCGAGGAGCCGAAGGTCCCTAGCTCTTTGATAAAAGTTGAAAAGTGGTTCAAAAAAAAATAGAAAAAGTCAAAGTTCCAGAAATAGAAGCGCCCGAAGTTATCAACTAATTTCTGGTTATTATACTTAATGTTTGGAGAATATTATAACCGCATTCTAAATCCAGACAAGGAAGTACATTGAACATTCCAATTTTCATATCACCAACGTTTTTTATTGTCCTAAAAGGAATATAATTTTCTTTTGAGAAAAAGTTAGTTTACAATTAATTTTATCTTAATAACAGCCATCTATTGAATTGAGATAGTTACCATGTACATTAAGACGCTTATTACAATATGTAACGAGGTTCTTAGACTAAGATTTTTAGCAAGGCTTCAGTTTGGAAATGGATAGAAAACTTCATTTTTTAAGCAAATGCAAGGAATTATTTATAAGCATGTTGTTGTATGAACAAGTTTTTGAACGTCGTGTATAAGAAATTGGTTTGTGATGACATTTAATTTCGACAACTTGGCAAATCTTATCTTCGTTGTGGACATATTAAAACACATGCATAAATTTACAAGCAAAGAAAAACTGAAAGTTTTTTTTTTTTTACTTAACTTTTGTAGAAACCTCTCTAGTAAAACAATGGATCCTGAAATTTACAAAACTAGAAGATTTTTCACGCATAAAAAGGGCACTAACTTGAGTTAGCGGCATCATGAAAAAAAGAAGAGAGCGCTAGAAAAAAAGGACTGTAAACTTTGGTGACCTCTCTTCCTTTTGATTGACTTCGAGCGACTTTTCATGGACATGGTATAAACTCTGACATTTTGGGCTTTTGATACAGTGGACCGATTTACGCCTTTCCAAAAAAAATATTAAAGCTGGCGGTACACAGAATATACGGATATAAATTCGTAAATTTTCCTTTTAAATTATACAAACTCTTTTTTTGTATTCAAGACACAAGATACCGAGAACTTCCTATCAACAAATTTCGAAGGCTTCTGAACGGTTAGAGCTGTACATAACAGATGACATAAAGATATGCTCCACGTTCTAGTCAAACTTTCATCAAATTCTAGAGATCTCACAAAAAATTTTTTTTTCACTTCAAAAATGTTGTAATTTAACAAAAAATATTAAAATTTCAAGTAAATAAAGTCATAGGTTCAAAAAATTTTTTGAATTTAAGCTAGTTTTTCAAACCAAGCTCAAGTCATATAGTATATAGTATGTAGAAAGAGCAGAGCAACAAACAATCTTTTTATTACGGTTTGATTTCATTTAGATTTCGCTACCTGTATTTTTATTATTTTAATATATGAATCAAACAAAGGGAATTTTATATTAGTATTTATTGGACATCATATATCGTAAATCAAAAAAAAAAAACTATCCTCATATTTATGTCTGCCATGAATATTTAAAACCGTACGGAAGAACAGCCAATTGATTGTTAATAAAACCTTTGTAGAAGACTGGCTGATATTTCTTGACTGTCTTGACCGTGTAGACCCCTTTGCTGATAACAGGTTGAATACGATCAGTCACTGTAGATATCGAGCTATTGGTGATACCCAGTATAAGTTCTCGCAAAACTTTATAATTCAGAATTTCTTTTACGCTGTATGAGAGGGTAATTCCTCTCAGCTTTAGCTCATACAACGCAGTACCATTGGCATCTCTCATCTTTAAGCCATATTGCTTTGCACCTCCACATATAAACTCCTCTATGACATTATTTTCATGCTCCCGTTCCATATCACCAAGAAAATAATCAATTTTAAACGGCAGTTGACCCCTTGGATGTAGTATAACACAGCTGTCGGTGTCAGTGTACAATAAGGTTGATGAGCCTTGGCATCGATCCATGAAGCGGTAGAGATGCACTCTTGCACTCGCTGTAGTAAATATAGGCAAAAGTATGTTAGAATAGTCGTATTCTTCGTCAAAGCCTTCCTTCTTTCTTACAGTGGTAAAAGCCACCGTGTCATTTACAACATTGACTTTGCATACGTCGTTTCCATAATCGCGCAGTATTCGGTGAAAATCGTTAGGGTTTCTGCACACCTCAACGTGCGATAGGTTTGATCTCTGGCCAAATTTGCCCCATAAGGAATTCAACCGCAACTTTGCGATCGTACGTAAACCTGCATTTTTTATCCAATTTGCCTGGTTTAATTCGAAGCCATATCGTCGTTTTACTTCGTTGCAATATTCAATCTTTTGCGCGTCTGACGAGCAATAAGGAGGAGGTCCTGAAGCCTCCAGCTTCAGCTTCAAATTCTTCATAACATATGGTTTGAAGATATCCTTGCTCATGTTACATCTGTACATTTCATAAAAATGTTTTACAATGTACCCTTTTTCCAATGCTAGTCTTAGTTCTACGCTGGCCACGGTGGCGACAAATTGACGTTCATTTTCTGTGTGTCTACAAATGAGATTTCTTGGAAAATTTGTCTTGCAGTTCTCTTTGGCACAAGCAACGCATAAAACAAACATAAGTTGATCATTAATCTTAGAGGGAAGAACAGGGTGTGCTAAATTAGTTGGCGGCACCACTAGAACTTTGTACACACCATCATCCTTTATTATTTCGGGAGTGTTCCATAAAACGGGTCCGCTTCCCAAGACATGTTCAGGAATACCATGAGGCATAGGGTACGTGACGAGAACGTAAGGGTATAAACTCTGAATGTCCGTGTAAGTAATCTCAAAATTCTCATCAGCCTTGGCATAAAGTTGTGAAGGGCCAGTTCTACCACCGCTGAATGCATCCCTCAAAACAAGAGGGCCGGGGTTCTTGATTTCGTCATTAAAAAAGTTGCGCATTTCTTCGTTTGTTGATAGAATTTTTTGGATATCGCATTCCCAGTATGTTTCTACCTCATGACCAGCGTTTTCAATCGCTTGTTGACGTTGCATCGTTTTGAGATACAGCTCCTCCCTTCGCTGACCTAAGGGCATTATTATGTCCTTGTATTTGAAACACTTTGGGCATCCGTGGAAAAAGCATCCATATATTTCAATTACTAAACTTTGAGCTGGTGAACGATCAACGAATCCATCCACGAAATAGTGATGGATTTTTCCTTCGCGTTCGACTTTAAGCTTGTATTCTCCACCAGGTGTGTCGCGAAAACGCAGTTCATATCCTTTGCTGTATTTGAGATAACGTAACATTTTTAAAGCAACTTTAGATTGATTGACATATCTACCAATTCCTTTTTCAGGCACTAAGGCAATGCTATCCTTAGGCATACATGTCATTCTAAAATCTCTCATACATGCTGACGCAAGTGTAGTACACGAGTAGAGAATATCATCAGTAGGGCATCCGGTTGCTTCTCGAGATTGACGTCTGAAGGTAACCAAAGCATGGGCTAATAACATTACGTCATTGATGCAATATTCGCGAAGCTCTCTTTTGAAATTAAAGTCATCTGATTTGTGTTTTTCGTACCATTCCAAAAATTTTGCTCTTTTTTCTGTCAACATGGAATCCGGGTTGTAATATTCGATAGGTGGTAGTCCATCGTTGACGTATTCGTAGAATTGCTCCTGATTGAACAAGTGCGGAAATGTTCCCTTGTCATTTGCTATCTTTTTTAGATCCAAGGTTTCAATCATTTTTTCCAATGGTACAGGGATATGGTTATAAGAGTCAATAAATTTTATACATCCAAATTCACCACCTCCCTTGATAACAAGAGAATAAATCTTGTTTCCTACGTTAGTTATTTGTAGATTGTAATGTTCGTTTTCGGATATGATCTCCTCCATCAGTAAAGGGATATCGAATCGCCCTGCGTAATGTCCAACCGCTATATTCGTTTTTCCAGGTTCCGTGTTTCTCCGAAGGTATTGCCAGAAGTATTTCAACGGTTCGCAGTTTTCGTCTTCCGGAATGCTCCAGTAGTTTAATTCACCCGTGCAACTATCGCAAGAATTTGTGTCAGCGTATCTTCCTGATGTCATACATTCGTCGCACATTGTTTTAACAGCACAAAAGTTTACTACATGCTTAGCTTTTTTATCCTTCTCAACAATAGTTGTTTGCGTCGTTTCGAAGTCATACACAAAAAGCTTATAGGAAGGCGCTTTTGCTGGAGCTTTCAATGGTTGTACGAAGCACGACCTGGAAGCAGAATGGTACGAGTGACATGTTTGACAATATGTTGAGCCGCATTCGTGTATTTCCTTTGTGTTATATCTTTTTTCACAAATTTGACACGTTTTGTAAAGACGACATGCTCTCTGTTGATGTACATTATAGCAGTCAAAGTTTGGGAATGTGGTCGAACAATTGGCACAGTATTGAACATCTTCAAATTTGCATGGGAAATCGGGCCCTACTCTGCCACACAAGTGACATTTATGCAAACACTTCCTACTATGCTGTAACTTGTCAGAATAGGCAACATGGCAAATATAGCACTGATGCTTATATTGAAAGAAGCGCTTCGTGTACCAAATTGCGTCGAAATGGTTATTATTGTAATATATAGGTAGATACGTCCTGCCGTTAACATGTTTGTCCAAAGGATATAACCAGTCATCATTGAAGTTTCTTGTTGCAAACACCACAATTCTAATTGGCTTGTATTGAGGATATTCCAACTCCAAGTAACGTTCAACCACAGGCGCAATCTGGTTTATGGTGCATTTTGAATTTTTTAGGATTGAAGTGCACCACCCAGCTAGCACTTCAATATACTTTTGTTTTGCCGAAGGAGTTTGATTGGCAATCCTGTAGGCCCATTCCGACTGCTTCCTGCCTGAATAAGCAATTTTCATAAAGGCAACCAGTGACGCTAGGATAAAGCAGTCAGATCCTGTGTTTCTGATTTCAAAAACGCCTGTTTTTGAATTGAGCTGTGATTCACCTTGTGGTCTTCTTCCTCCAGTTTTTCCTCTGACAGTTGAAATATCAAGCGTGAATGGTTCCCCGATGATGGACGGTGTGTTGGCACTTTGCTGCACTTTGGAGAACTTTGTCAGCAGCCTCTCTGCCTGAAAGTCAACCGTTGGTAAAAAACCTGTGAAAATTCCATCAACCAGCCGATCGGAATGGATCGCTGCAGCAATTTTGTAGACCATCTCCCCTTCTTCTTCGCTTTCTTTAATCGCTTGAGCCACATTCTCATTCACAAGACGAATTAATTGATCTTCGTAGTCCTCACAATCTTCATCAATATTAACGTAGTACTGAACCTTGTGCGTCTGATGTTTAAATTTAGGGTTGTTGATAATTTCAGGCACTCCAATTTGACGGAACACAATGTTTGACATAATATATCAACTCTGATAAAAATTATATTTTCGTAGAAAATGACATTTCCTAAAATTTTTCCTTGTTAAATAAAGCTCTTCAGGCATCGCTGTTTCATAGACTCCGCCCTTTTTCTTATGTTTTTCATGTGGCATTGAAGTAACAGAGTGATCACATAAAACAGTTGCTCCCAGGCTTTCAACAGTTGTTAAGCAATTGTGACATTTTTCTAGAACTTTCCTAAGCCTAATTAATCAGTAAAGATTTGAACTTATTGCATCTCTGAGTCGCCAGGCTTTCAGCAGTCGCTAAGCAGTTGCTTCTCCGCGACGAAAAGCATTTCCAAACCTCGGGTCTTTTTCTCCGCTGGGTACTTTCTCATTAAATTTTGACGACGGTCAGAGCGAAAAGAAACCCCGATCTTTTCCTTCTTTCTCTGCCCGCTCTCTCCTGCTTTGTGCGAGCGCCCTCTGCCTCTCGTCATGTGACGAAGACAGGACGAAAATGAAGAGATCCCGATTTCTTTTCGAAATCGAAGCAGAGAAAAGGGGGAAAATCATTATTTCCATATTGCCTGACGAAATTCCCTTTTTATTTTGACGCGAGTTGTGACATAGACTATTGACAAAATGATTGTGACAGATTTTGACATAAACAGTTGTTGTCAGGCTTCTAGCAGTTGTTAAACAGTTGTGACATGATGAATTGTCAAATAACTGTGACATAGGAAATTGTCATAAGGTTGTGGTATAGATTTTTTCAAAAATAATAACATCTGTAGTGTAGGCGATGACTAAAAGCTCACAAACTTTTCTAGAACTTTCCAAATTTTAATTAATCTGTGGTTGTGACATAGATTTTTAACAAACAATTGTTACAGATTTTGACAGGAAACAGTTGCTGTCTGGCTTTTGGCAGTTGTTAAGCAGTTGTGACATAGACAGTTGAGAAAATCATTGTGACATTGATTTGTGACAAACAGTTGTGACAGATTGTTGGCAGGAAACAGTTGCTGCGTAGGCGGAATTTGGGATGTTGCAAATTTGCTCCTCCCCCTTTAAATCAGTATAAAGTAGAGAAATTTGGTCAAAATTCTATTGCAAGTTTTTTCCTGTCTTCAAATGTCGCTTCCTCTAGTCGTCTCAATTGAATTTTGTCATTATTCAGATAGTGAAGAAGAACCGAGTTTTGCGCTGGCCCTAGCTGAAAATGATTATTACATGATAATGGCGCATGACTCGGCGCGCTCTCTGTTAGAAGAGGTTGAAATCGGAAACCGAATCGTTCTTTCAGGGTTCATTAACCGCGGAAAAATGGATGGTCTTCATTATCTTTCACTGCTGGCTACCTCTTCCATCAAGGTGTTGTCCCCCAGATGTCCCTGTTGTAAGCTACAAGAGATGCATCTAGACGAAGATGATGACGACTACTGAGTAATCCAAACTTCATCAAAGATATAAAAAAATATTATTCCTTTGCGCTAAAATTTGCATATTTAAAAAAATAAATATTTAAAATAAATTTGAATAATTTGTAAACATAATCAAAATAAAAAGTGGGAAATTCAAAAGATCATGTAGAAAACACTTTCGCACAATCCGCGGGATAGTTTGTGTTTTTTTTTTTGCATAAATTATGCAAATTTTCGGAAAAAATCTTTATCTCTCTTTGGACAAGCGTGAGCTTTTGTGCAATTTCATTATCCAAAGGTTTCTTCACGTATTTTTGCAGATTCCTTATAAGGAAAGTGCTCCTATTATAACAACTATTCAACAAAAGCAATAGTAGTTTTTTGAGCCTCAACTGTCTAATGCTATTTCGGTTTCTTGTTGTGAAATCTAACACATGCCTGCCTCCGGCAATCATTTCCTTCACGTGAGCTCGGAATGATTTTAACGTGGACTTTATGACTCATTCTTTGGTATCCCTTAGGACAACTGTTGTTGCAGTTAACAGTTGTTAAATGGAAAGATTTACACTAACTTGACTCCGCCCATTAAAATTTGCAATATTTAATTATATGATATCTTAATTTTTTCCATTTATAACCCATTGTGTGATTCGGGCGTGTGCCAATTTTATCCGCAAAAATCCACATGTCTAACCTAAAATTCTAAAATTTCGCGCTAAGACTGCCCTAAAATAGTATCTGCTTCTTGCCAAAACGGGTGAATTAACAGCGAAATTTTTCTTATATTAAGAAATCGATACAATTCTCACTTGCTTAATAAAAGTTTTAATTTTTAATTAATAGCAGTGATGGTAGCGATCAATGACGCAACATCAGAATCAAATAACCTTGACTGCCAAAAGATCATCGTGTGAACCCAAATTTGAAAAGCTGCGCAAAAAGAAGGTATTTGGGCACAAAAAACGTTGTTTCCAGTACCATTTACATTGCAAAAAAAAACATATTATACACAGTGAAATGAATCTAGAAGCATATTGGCTACACCGTGACCTTCTTCCCTTCTCTCCCCCTACCTGATTGAAAATAGGCCCCGCCCCTTTTTGGGGCAGTGAGAGGGGCCTATATACTACTCATACTCGATGCCCTCTTTAGGCAGCGATTATTTCCATTGCACTCTTGACAGATTTAAGATTACTCTCTTTGGTCTGATAAATGTGTTGACAAACTTTTGCATGACTAATCTTATCGAATTTCCTTTATTCTTTCTGTGTACGCGCAATAAGACTTCTTTCCATAACATTATTACAGTATTCTCCCGTCATCCGTTGATACAGTAACCCAACCGCCGAATAATGGATCTCTACTTTCGGCGTCCGGAAGAGTACCTTCTAAACTACAACTGCTCTTTCTACGACACTTCAACTTGGCCAGTAGAAGGCCGTCGATCTCTGAGTTTCGCCCTGGGCTACTTGGTCGCCGGTATAGTCGAGGAGATCTTGTACATACCAGTAATCTACGTGCTGATGGACAAAAAACTTCGGCATTTATTCTGCTACCGCATGATGTTAATATTGGCAATCTACGACGTCCTTTTGCTGCCGGTTACAGCGTTTGCCACAGCGTACTTTTCGTATACCGGAGCGGTATTTTGCGAACATCCTACTGTAATTTATTTTATGGGAATATGGCTCTACTGTAAGCCTATTTGAACTTGTTTCCACGAAAACTCAATTGAAATAATCGCTTACTGAAACGATATTTTTAGCCATGTGGATGGGCTACTCGGTCTATGCAACCATTTTGGCGCTCAATCGCTGTGTTTGCTTCACAAGAGCCAACTTTCTCTTTAAAGGCTACTGGCAGTATTTTTGGTATACTGTGCCTCTTCTGTACACGATATATGAGGCCGTTTATGGGCGACCTGTTATCTTCAATGCGCAGTTTTGCGGATGGTTCTTCAATCCTCATATGGGGTATTATGATGATCTGGAAGGGAACGTAGGTTTAGCCCAAAATTTGTTAAGACTCAGAGCTATATTTTATGTAATCTGGGGCAATTTTTGCATTGATTTTCAGTCTTGGAATACCAAAGTTTATTAAACGCTATATGCATAATATAAAATACGTTTGTAGAGGCTTCTTATTTTGTAAACCCTTAATTTTTTAGTATGTAAACTACGTCCACATGATCGACAATTCTTTGGTCGCGCTTTTGATTCCGACGTTCTACGTGCTATTCTACGTGTGCCTTAAAAATCTTATGACGCAAAGAAATGGAGCTTCGAAACGGGAGAAAAATGTAAGAGTTCGTTGTGAAACCAGCAACATTTTCTATCATTTGACTACTTCATGGTTCAATTTCATCTTGCTTTTCCTCATCATCTTGGTTGCACTTATCATTTATAGCGTACTTTGTTAACTCAAGGAACACTCATTTGCGCATCAATAATAAACTTGTATATTGTTTATTACAGCTATTCATTACCGTGTTTGGTGTGAGCATGATGTTGAGTATTGGAGCGCTGGGATATGTCATGATGCAACTGTTCAAAATGCCGACTTGGGTAATTCTGATCAGCCATGTCATCTGGTTGATCGTGCAAGGTAAGGGAAATTGTACTTGTGCTTCACTATGAAAAGCCACGAGGTTGACTGTTTAGGAGCTGATATGTAGCCTATGCCCGAACTGCGCGTAAAACAAAACATTGCCTTTTGGATTTTACAGGAGTAAACTAATCTATTTCCAGGGGCTCCACCTGTCATTTATCTGACTCTCAACCAGACTTTCAAATCCCGAATATTCCACAGACGCATCACATCCAGCACTCACTCTTCCGCTGGAAACGATCCCACCAAGAACAACAAGAGTCAAATCAATCCTTTATAGCTCTTGCATATATAGTGCTGGCTTTGTACGCGTATGGGTAAAAATTGGTAATAAAATTGGAGAATGTAGAAAAACGCTATATCAAAATGCAAAACGCATATCTATGTTTAGTGGTTGAGACTCAAGGGAGAGGTGAAGAGTTAAGGGACTTAAGAGTTTTGGTATCTACTGGTTTCTGCTGCCTCGCACTTAATGAGTTGTTGGATCCGGGTGCCGTTTTCTTGAACAGCTTCTTCTGGAAGGTGCGGTTTCCGGTCAAGTAGATAACGGCTGGACAACCTGCAAATTACTGTTTTATCTTTCTTTTTTTTTTGTAAGTATTTCTTAACAACACTAACCTTGCACAACGATCCATCCATAATGCCCCATCGATTTAACCCATGACGGCAAAAATAAGGTTTGCATGAAAAAGTAAACCATGGCCGCCACAGAAATGATTAGGCTCATGATAAAGATCTGCGCAAATAACTGCAACTTTTAAGAGTTAATAACTAGTCATTTAAATTTATTTACGTTTCTATCATTGCTCGACATGTTGTCTGTCCGTCCCTTTGCAATTCTTCGTACGTAAAAATAAAATATAAGATAGAGTAATGGGATTACTGTTGCCACAACAATGTTCTCGATGCTGTGCGCCCAATTGAAGTACTGTAAAAGTATAGGGTTCTATTTAGCAATAAAAACATTCAGTTTACCCTTCCCTCAGTGTCCTCGAAATAGCCCATATGCGGGTTGAAAAACCATCCATAATACTGTGGAATGAATATCCCTGGGCTTCCAAACGCTGCTTGGTAGACGACCATAAACCAAGGCCCGATCAGCCAAAAGTATTGCCAGTTTCCTTTGAAATAGACGTCCATGGTTGTAAAGGCAGCGCAGCGGTTTAGCGCTAAGATAATGGCATACAAAGCATAGCCCATCCAGAGCGCTAAAACTTCAACGTTTCCGTTTACAGTTATATTTTTCATGTTTTGCACTGCAGACGTGCATCTTGCGCGCGGGTCAGTGATAAATTGCTCGACCTTGTGCGCGAGTAGTCACTTTTTCTTACCCATCATCCACAATCCAAGAAAATACATAAATGTTGGATGGTCGCAGTATACGATACCGTTCATCAAAAAATACGCGGTTGCAAACGCCGAGCCCAGCAATATTACCATGTCCAAAACCGCCAACATCAGCATAATTCGGTAGCATAAAAACTGCCGCAACTCTTTGTCCACTAATACGTATACCACCGGGACATACAGGATCTCTTCAATCAAACCGGAAAAGAAGAATAGAAGCCCTCCATTAATGGACACTCGCGATCCCCGTGGGCTTATCTCAGGGTCGTAAAAAGAGCAGTTATAGAGCTGTAGATACCGGTCGTGGCGGTTGAAATATAAGTCCATCAAAAAGAAATTTCGTTTTTGCTCAGACTGAACTAGACATGGCTAGTGGGCCGGGCCGGCCCGGCCCGGCCCGGCCCGGCCCAGCCCCCCGGGGGGCCGGGCTGGGCCGGGCCGAACGAGTTTTAAAGGCCCCGGGGCCGGGCCGACCTCTTCCGGCCCCCGGGCCGGGCCGACCGGGGCCCCCGCCAGGCCCCCAATCGGCCCCCAATGACTAAAATTCTCAGTCTCAAAGCGAAAATTAGGGTTGCCAATAAAAATAAAACGCAGAGCCAAGAACCGATTGGGTTTTTTGAAGTACTTTAGGCAATGGTTGGTAATTTTTTGTGTCAAAATTTATTGTCGATTGGTATAACAAAAAAATGGGGACTAGGGTAGTACAACCCGCCAGCTCAGTTCAGCCTCCCCTGGACCCAGTATAAACCCCCTCATCCAACCTGAAGCGCCTACTCGGGATTGGGTTCTCTCGGCTACGATCATCGTTGCCTGAACCACAAAAACGAATCTGGACGCTAACTGGGGCTTTGAACTAAAACGCCTGGGGTCATTTTACTCTAATTTGCATTTTTTGTATAATTCCAATTTTTTAATTACGGGGTTGTGAAATGGACAAAACAGTGGGGGTTTGAACTACCTTTCGAAGGGAGCTGAACTACCAAAGCCCCAAAAAAAATTTATATTTACAGTTCGGTCCCCTGTCGGCCCCCGGCCCGGCCCGGCCCCCTGGGGGCCGGGGCCGGGCCGGGCCGAGAAAATTTGAAGGGGGCCGGGGCCGGGCCGACTCCTTCCGGCCCCCGGGCCGGGCCGCGATTTTCGGCCCGGCCCGGCCCCCCAGCCATGTCTAGACTGAACCGACGAACAGTTTTTTGGGGCTTTTAAAAAATTTTGCAGGAGAGCCTAATAGTAGCAGACATAACCAACAATTAGGACCTCCTTTCCGGCTTGATAACTACATATTATTGAGCAACTCCCAAGAATAACACCTGCTATATATTTCACAAACCCAAATTTTAACGGCGCACCATAAGCAATTCTCCGCCTATCATACACATAATAACATCAACAATTTCAAGAAACAAAGTTTCTTTATTACAGGGTCTTACAAAAAACGTGAAGGAAAGTGGAAGGCTGTAACTTCCGGCGGAGGCGGCGCAGAGACTTCTTATTTGAAATATGTATTTTTAAAAGACATAAGTTTTTGTCTACGAAATAACAAGCTTTTAGAGTGCAAACTGAGGTCGCTACGACCTTCTAAAGTAGAGGCATCTCTACCCCGAAAACCAGGTTTTTTCGGTTGAAAATGATCGAGAATTTTCGGACTTTTTCGGTTGAAAATCACCAGGAAATGTTGGATTTTTTGGGGTTTCTTGATGTAGTCTTTAAGAAAACGTGCATAATTTGCAAGTGTTGGCACTTTCGTCATATTTTTCAACATCACCCATATCGAAACCCCCCAAAAAATCCGACATTTCCTTCAACCGGAAAAGACCGAAATTTCTCGATCATTTTCAACCGAAAAAACCTGGTTTTCGGGGTAGTGATGCCTCAACTTCAGAAGGTCGTAGCGACCTCGGTTTGCATTTTAAAAGCTTGTTATTTCGTAGACAAAAACTTATGTCTTTTAAAAATACATATTTCAAATACGAAGTCTCTGCGCCGCCTCCGCCAGAAGTTATAGCCTTCCGCTTTCCTTCACGTTTTTTGTAAGACCCTGTACTTTTCAAACAATGCGCGGTTGAATGTGTAATTTTACCAATTCATATGTTGGATTTCTCCTGGCTATAGGGGTTTTGTCGTCGATGAATTGCCGACACCGCGTGATCTTTTCCCGAACAATTTCTTCTGAAAAGTCCGATTGCTGGTCAGGTAGATTACTGCTGGGCAACCTGAAGAGAAGTGATGTATCACTAATGTTCTGCAAAGTCATGGATTTCCTCGCACAGTGAAATTTAAGCTTCCACTATGTGAGTAACTGGATCAAACATCCATCCAATACAAGCTTGCGCAAAGCAGGCGCAGCCGAATAAGGTCAAATACCTTATTTGTAATAGTGTATGGGCAGACGTACAACTAGCACCCCCACACCGCACACCGCTCAAAAAAGGTCTTCCCTTACCTTGCACAATTATCCACCCGTAATGGCCGGTACACTTTACCCAATATGGCGTGAACGAAAGTTGCATCACAAAATAAGTCACAGCAGCCGCCGAGATAATCAAACTCATAGTAAGAATTTGGCCGAAAAGCTTCAATAAAAAATCTTATTAACGCCACCGAAGACGATCTTACATTCTTGTCGTCGCGCGGCTCATTAGTTCGTCCTTTGCCAATTTTTTTAACGTAGAAGAAGAAAACAACGTAAAGCAGAGGGATGGCTGTTGCTACAATAATGTTTTCTATTGTATGCGCCCAATTAAAGTACTAAAACGTTGATTTATTGTTAGACACGACCAGTCAATGCGACTTCACAGGCTCCAATAAACTGGCCTTACCTGTCCATCAATGTCCTCAAAATATCCCATATGTGGATTGAAGAACCATCCATAATATTGCGGAGTAAAGATGACTGGAGTTCCATACAAGAAATGATACAGAATCATAAACCAAGGCGAGATTAACCAAAAATATTCCCAATTTCCCTTGAAATACATGTCAAGGCGTGTGAAGGAGACGCAACGATTTAACGCCAAGATTATTGCATATAATGCGTAACCCATCCAGAGTGCTGAAAAATCACAGTTATTCGTATAGTCCTATGCGTTTTCCGAAAACTTTACGCTTACCCAACAACCATACTCCGATGAAATAAATCATGGTTGGATGGTCGCAGAACACTGTGCCTTTCATTAAAAAATAAGACGTGGCAAACGCCGAACCAGGCAATAAAGCCATATCCAATATGGCCAAAATCAGCATGATTCTGTAACAAAGACTCTGCAGCAAACTCCTGTCTATTAATACATAGACTACAAGTATGTAAAGGAGTTCTTCGAGAAAGCCAGAGAGCAAAAATAGAATTCCCCCATTTATGGATGCCCTCTCTGCGCGCGGATATACCTCTGTGTCATAGAAGGAACAGTTGTAGAGCTGTAGAAACTGGTCGTGACGGCGAAAATACAAGTCCATTTGATGAGAACTTTGTACTGCTAAAAGAATGACTTAGGCTGCAAATCAGTAAAGCACTTGAAACGCGAAATCTGAGGATTCTCGTTAAGTGCTGTTTATCGACTACTGTGAATTGGTTGGCTTTACCCAGCCGATATGCTTAGGGGCCTCCAACAATCAATACATAAACTGTAAACTTTTTCTTGTTAGTTACTTTTACATGTCCATGCTAATGCAACCTCAGCAGACGATTGTTGCAAAAACTATGCAAACAGTTAGGCTCCTGTGAGGCGGAAAGACCGAGCTTCGACGATTTTCCCACGAGGAACTGTGTTCATTTATTCAAATTGGATTGTTCTTTCCTACGTGAGGTTTCCCTATAAAAGGGCTTCCTTTCTACTGAATAAATCGCTTGACTCTTGAGCTCTCGCCTTCCCGGGCCTCTCGACGGATCCTCTAATTTAACTAACCACACAAGACTGAGCAACTGTCGAAAATTATTAGTAATCACATGTTATTTTCCATTTAAATTAAATCATAACTAATATGGAAATACTTTTTAATCATATACATGTAAGTATATTTGTCCACTTTTTTGAAAAATGAAAACAGTAATTAATATAAAAAGATGAAATAAATTAGAATTGACTTATGATCTCGAGCCACTGCTGCAGAAAATTGAAAACGGATTTCGGGTTAATGGAGTTACATCCTACATTAACCTGTATGTAGTGCAAATCGAAATGGACCCAAAAATCTATTTCTTGTATACGTACAAGGGTTTTACACTACAAAAGTTTTTACCCATAATTGCCCGTGGTACATCCACACCGTTCGTTAAACGTATAGGTTTCGTACTCCGGGGCTTGCTAAACACAGGTTCCATTGTATACATTATTCCCAGAAACATATAAAAAATGAAATACAACCGCGCGTTTTGCAACTAGCAAAGTGCCTTTGCATTGACGAGTCTCTTTCATAACGCTTCGGTTATTCTTGTAAGATACTCGAATAAATGTAGTCCCACCTTAAACAAAACTCGTGAACTACGCAGTTTCAAACCAAATCCTGAGAGTAACGCAAGAAAACTTATGTAGCGTGTTTATCCAAAATTAGATAAACACGCTACATTACGGCGGCTGGCCTTTTCATACAACGCACAGTCCCGGACATACATTTTTGACCACCCATATCTCAAGTAAATGTAACCCAATCAGTTTGAAACTTGGCATGACAGGCGGAATCTGCCATGCAATTTACCCAAGTGATCAGAAAGTTTTGTCCACTATTTTTTTGAAAATTGCCAAAAAAAACTGCCCTTATAGTGCAAAGGCAAAAAATTTGGAACATGTAGCACAATTATTTAACAACCGAGCTACAGGGTGGTCAGAAATATACAGTAGCTGCCAAAAAACTGTCAATTTTTTTGTTTTTGCGTAACTCTGCTCAACGTGGATGGATTTAAACGAAACTGACAACATTCTGTAGAGAATTGTTGCTGTTATCAATGGCATAACCATTGAGGTGATTTTACATCCTAGTGTGTAACAATTGTCGACGTAAAATTTTTGGAAAGACAAAAAACTGTCAATTTTTCCAAAAAAAATTAAAGCTTGCATACGCCGCAGCGAATCATGGGCGTATATATTCTGATTATTAAATAAAGTCCCACTGCACATTACTGACCGTCAAAGGGAGCCAAGAAAATTACTTTTATACACCTTTTGGTGGTCCTAAGTTCGATACCCAAAAACGTGACGTTTAAGGAAAAATCGGTTTTTTCTTGAACTTAGCAATATGACAATGCCTTGCGTAGAAGCTAGACAACCTACAATTATAATAAAAAAATAATTATGGGCCAAAATGTAAAGTTTATGGACTCCAGTTGATATTCAAGTTTCTCCGGCAATCGAGCTTCTGTAGAAATAAAGAGTGCAAATCAAGACACCAATTTTTCTTCAAAAGTTCCATTTTGGAGCTGGTTATTTTTCGCGTAAAGTTCGGGCCGGTGGCGGTAGTGGTTCTAAACTGTTCGCTATTCACTTGTGTGTCTTCTGTGACCTTGGAACTACCATTAGAGGTATCTACGAAAGCACATAGGCTAAGGTTCTACGGTACGTCTACTGCCGGAGAAACTTGAATATCAAGTGAAGTCCGTAGACTTACATTTTGGTTCATAATCATTTTTTTATTATAATTGTAGGTTGTCTACCTTCAACTGCCAGGAATTGCCTTACTGCTAAGTCCAAGAAAAAAACCGATTTTTCCTTAAACGTCACGTTTTGGGGTATCGAACTTGGCACCACCAAAGTAATTTAAAGTAATTTTCTTGGCTCCCTTTGATGGGCAGTAATGTTGAGCAGAGTTACACAAAAAACAAAAAAATGACAGCTTTTTGGCAGCTACTGTATGTCCGGGAGTATGATTTTGGCTCCAGTTTAACCAAAACTCACTTAGCTCTTTACGGATCATGTTTCTGCTGGATACTGTTTAAACTTTTGTGTTACAACGACAAATTGTAAAAAATTATTTTTCCGCAATACATAGACTTTTTTCGTTTTCTTTCGATTGTGTAATTTATTGGATTCCAATAAGGAAATTTTGACCATTGCATCCAGAATCTTTTCGAGGCTGCCAAGCAAACCTTAATGCGTTCTAAAACATGACGCCCTTAAAAGGTAGGGGTGTGAGAAGTAACGAACGTCGCACCGACAGATCCCGATCGCTGAGCCACCCATCTTCCGCACGTCAATATTCTTAGCTGTCCGGAAAATGCACGTCGATATTCGTCACTGTGAAATTGCGTAGCTTATCTACAAGCACTTACTTGAAAGCAAAATATATAAAGTAGTTTGCCGATATCCCTAAATTAATCAGCCATCCAATGTTCATATGGAAGAAGTACGAATCGGCATGACTTATATTGGGGTGCGTTCTTCCGTAGACTGTTGTGAACACTCCAACGAACAGCCAACCCACCAGAAGGGACAGCATTATAAAGCTCAGCGACTTGACCAATTTTTTAGTCGATACTTCTGCAGACTTTTTTCTGACAACAATCCATAAGCTGGTATACACAATGATGCTCAAAAGGTATACAATTGCTTGAGAGACGTTGCAATAGTAGTGAGAGTCACCGACAAAAATTTCGGCTATCATTGCAATTATGAGCCTGGAAAATAGAATATGCCATCGATGTTTCAAAGGCTGAACTTTCGTCTTACCGTTCTTTAAATTTTTCTACTTGGATATAACATTGATATAGTATTATAATACTGTAAACTGCTGGAGGTATCATGGTCAGAACGAGATACATGTTGGACTCCACCCTGCTGTATCTGAAAATTTCATTGGGGTTTGTTTGTAATGCTCACAATGAAGGGAAGGACACGCAGAACAACCGGTCGATTCCAATGGATAAGACCAAGAAAGCGCCGAAACACATGTTGAACGCCGGAATAAGAAAAATGTAAAAAGCGGTCTCAATGGAAAGGAATGGATTTCCGGATAGGTAGCAGTAAGCAAAAACAAGGTGAGCTGCTTGGTGAAAGATGTCAGACAAGGCCGTGACGGCGATAATCGTATTGCAGGTTGAGCGTAGACGGCTGGAATACGCGGTAATTATTGCATCCTGTTTCTTGCCAACAAACTTAGGCGCAAATAACTTTAAGTCTATAAGCTTTTATTTATTTTTTTTTGAACAAACCGTGGCAAGTTCCGTTTCGAAACGACTTGTAGACGTTGCCTCAACGTTTGGCCAACTATTCTACTCGGCATCTTTGCTATGACCTTACCGATTCCTTACGGAAGCCCAAACAATATTTGCGTTTCCAAATATCCCAACGATTCCAAGGCCAATAGTAAGGAATATTCCCGGAAAAACAGCGGGGTTGTATGGATCTATTTGCTCCATAAGAAACTGTTTTCACTATTTCCACCTAGCCACAATAAATGTTTTCAATTCGAGCACTGCAAGGTCTTTGAACATTTCAAAATGCTTGAGTTTCCCAACAAAAGAAGTGATGGATTAATGAAAGGAAGCAATTTTCAAAACCTAATTTTGCAGGCGCAGTTACCCAAACCTGGTTATGCTATGGAAGTTACATTAATCTCGAGCATATGGTCAAAGGTGCCTCTGCAGCGCTCTCTATGGGTTGTAGCGTAGGGAGATAAGCCTAGAGTAGTCTCCTTGGTCTCCGTTGCGATGATTACGCCTAAAAAACGTCAACATCACTTACAATTACTATAGGTTAAGTGTACAGTGCACTATTGAAACAACAAATAATTTAAATTCTGAAGGGATTCATTCACGGTAATTGGGGGTTTGATCTAACACGTAGGGGCTTCATCTAAAACGTACGGGGCTTGTTGCTGGATCATACAACTTGGATAAATTTTGTGGGTTCAGAATGAGGGGGGTTGTACTGGGTCATGGGGGGCTGAGCTGGACTGGGGGTTGTACTACCTTAGCGCCGAAACTGCTTGACATCACCTTGTTTTGGCTTATTGTATTTTTTTAGCCAATACAAACGTTCAGAAACACCAACGCTTTTATTAAAGCCAACAAATATATTGTATTTAATATGTATATAGAAACATTCATAATTCACGAAGTAAATGTACGAGATGTGGCGAAAACTTTTGTGGAATTTACGTCCTTTTCCATCGGTTTCCATAGGCCACAAGTCAAAATTCCCAACTGTTCCGCGAAGGCTCTGCGATAGTCGTCGCTGAAAAGAGAGGTGAGACTTGGTGTTTTTATCGCGAATTATTTCGCTATTGCCGCCACTTACTTGAAATGAAAATAAATAAAATAGTTGGCCGCCATTCCAAGATTGATCAGCCATCCTAAATTCATATGGAAGAAGTAGGCATCAGAGGGGGTAACCACTTCATGCGTACTTCCATAACCCACTGTGAACGCTCCAACAAACAGCCAACCGATGACCAATGTCAGCATTACAAAACTCAGCGACTTTATCAGCCGCTTCGACGCGGATCCGATTGCCTTTTCCTTCACAACAAACCATAACCAGGCGTATACAATCAAGGTAACGAAGTAGATTACAGCTTGCGCTGAATGCCAGTAGGTGTGCGCTTTGCCAACAAAGATTTCAGCAACCATTGCGACAACTTGGCTGAAAGCACTTAGGTTAAAAAACTGTGACAAATGAAAGCTCGTTATGAGGCACCATACGAATTGTTTTGAAGTATTTCAATATGTTCAGGTGAATAAAATAAAAGTAGAGGGCATAACACAAGCTTACCGTTCATCCACCACCTCAATGTAACAGTAATACAAAATCCATAAGCTGTATGCGGTGGGAGGAACCATTGTGAAAAAGAGGTACAATGTTTTATTTGTTTGATTGTATCTGCAATCAGTCTTTTTTTATGAACCCGTCAAAAATATACAAACTACGCACATCGTATATTTTTTTAAAAGCTTCAATAATTAATCTTTTCTCAGGCTTACGTTGTGGGTAACAATACGCAGATCAACCGGTCGATTCCGATGGACAGCACTAAAAACGCACCAAAACAGATATTGAATGCAGACACTGCAAAAATGTGGAAACAAAAATCCATTCGCCGAAAAGGGTTTCCGCTGAGGTAGAAGTAGGCAAAAATTATGTGGGCTGATTGATGAAAAACATCTGAGAGAGCTGTTGCAGCGATGATGAGATTACACGTCGAACGTAGGCGGCTGAAAACAAACACTGTACCAAAAACACTATCAAAAGAAATTCTATGAAGTGATTTAGCGATGCGAGCCCATTGAAATATCTAGTTATTCACAGAAAAAATCTTTGCACCTGTAAGATAATTTAAGCCGTTGAGGTATAATACATATTACAGTATTCTGAATAAAAGGATTGCCCTGTGGCTTTGTTCACAAAAGATTTGAGTGTCCTTTTTGTACCAGCTTTGACAAAACCGTTAACCTTCATTGTCATGGCTCACCATCTAATGCTTACGGTACATATCTTAAGGACGGATTGAAGTATTAAAACCTATAGCAAGGTATGTTTTCAAAGTTTTTTTCATATTTAAAAAAAATGTTAAGTGCACTTATAAAGTACGGAGCAAAAATTCAAATCAGAAAGTTCCCTTCGTGTTTGACGTGTGCAAGCTATTACATAGTGCAGAAAAGTATATCCAGTGTCAATTAAAAAAAATTACCTTTTCCTGACAGTAGCCCAAACAATGTTGCTGTTGCCAAAAATTCCAATCGCAGCCAAGCCAATCGTCAGCGCCACTCCTGGGAGTACCGACCACTTGTACGGGTCAAGTTTATCCATACTGAACCAACTTAAGACGTGGGCAGTCGATGAAACACCATTGTGCTGAGAAAGTTATTGTGGCAGCTGGCCTTGAGTAAATGTTTTGCGGACAACGAGAGTAAAAGAATTTAAATACGGCAGCTGAAATATGCATAGAAAAAAGACTTAATTGGATAATGCCTGGAATGCAAAACTTTTGTTCGACAAAGTCCAGACACGTGAAGGCGTTCGTTCAGTGTTGCCCTAATAGTACAGGGCTCCACATCAATTATTCAAGCAGAGGTCAAAGGAGGTACATACGTCTGGAAATGGAATAAGAGATATCGTGAAAGGACTGAATACTTAACAAAAGGCAGTAAGTTACAAAACTGTAATCGTTTTTATCGTTAGAAACCTTAGGCTGAATTGTTTCATAAAGAACCAAAAGAATACCCTAGTAAACTATGAACTTTCCGTAACATCATCATAAGACCTTCTTCGGAATCATTAAAGGGAAATATCTCTTTTGTACTTCCTTATACCATCATTACTCACAGACCAAAGATAAACAAATATCAAGGCGTAATTAGATTTGCGTGGGAGCAGAGAAAGTAATGTCAGCGAAGTGGCTAAATAACACGTTCAGGCTTGAAATATTTGACAGCTCGTAGAAGTCGCTACAGAAAATCCAAGCTATTCTAGCAATCGTCATTAAGATATCTGCAAAGGAACATGCACGTTGAAGCGCCCCACTGCTTACAATCTTTTTGCAATGGATATGGTAACAAAGAGATCAAAAGTCCAAACTATCAGCGACCGCATGAGTAAAAAGGAATTAGATGTTCGAGCTCTGCTGCTAATGTATGTATAAATTACAAATTCCAAGTGAAGATATGAAACAAAAATGCAAAAAAGTTTTAATTATTTATAACTGATTAATGATTTCGATTACAAGAAGCAAAAATTGGAGAATCAAAAACGATTTTATTTGTTGAATTGACTGCAAGTTTGTAACAAGTCACAACACCATAATACCTGAAATTAACTCCGGTGCCATAAAACCTGCCATAAAAGCAAACATCTAAAAGAAACATTACTCCTTTGTCTGCCCCATTAGGGCTATTAGATTAACCTTTCTTTATGACGACCAGGCCAAGAAAATAAAGTCGTCAGGTTCTATAAAATTGCTTCGAACAAGTTTTAGTTTGTAGCTTTCACAATTGGTTAGGATTGGAGTTACGCCCTAAATGGTGTTCATAGAAGATGATGGAGTGTAAACTGTAGCTTAAGTGGCAAAAGTACAAAACTGTTTTGTACGGCCTTGAAGACGACATAGACGAAAATGCCACAGGCAAAGGTTACAGAGGTAATGTTATAATGAGTGCATAAATTAATATCTTATATAGCTAACTGTTGACGCAAACCGGCCCCGGGCGCCCAAACTAATCAGACATTTCTTCCTGGTGTACTGTGACCGCCTAATTGCATGCTCGTTTGTACAGAACATTTCGCTTGGTGCGCGTTTTAGTGCTTCTCCTTGCAAGGGTACGCGATGGTAAGTAAGACTTTGGTGGTATTATTACAAGAATCATCCGTTGATTAGCAACTAGCCGCTCTTTTAAGGAACAGACGAAATTACGCAGTTGTTCTGACGGTCTTCACAGAATCTCCTCTCCTCGCATTTCGCCGTTGAAAAATATTATTCCCTTGCTACGGTCCCCGAGTTCCCTCCGTCTCGCAAGGTTTAATATTCTTTACAATTCCATTGAAAGCTATAGGGACGAGCTCCGAAATACAACCAAGATATGAACTCTTACTTACAATTTGGAAATACTTGCGAGGGAATAGAGAAATGAGACAAGTTTGATAGCCCGCATATGGGCAAAAAATCAGTTGCCTGCAAATGTCCCAGGCGACATGCAAGCCAACCTGCAAAAATCTTGCCCAAAAAGTGAAAATCATATGAAAAATAAAACATGTTTTTGTGCTCGGTGTTTTTCTACAATATATCAGTTTATGAAATGTCTCATTTTTTACGTATTGCATTCTACAATATAGATGTATACTGTGGGCAGAGAACCAGAACCGCACGTATGTCTGTTGTCAGAGAAATATGAACATGGGATGCACCCAATCTTAGCTTCTAGCGCACAGCGTAAGGTATGATGATGTAGTTTGTATACGTGGAATGGCAATCTCTTATAGTCAAACAACCACTTTTTAGTTTAGTTACATTTATTGTGGCTAGCCAAATATACATCGACTTGTAAGCACTAGTTTTCATTTTTTCCTTTTTTCGACACCGAACGGCGGCAGAAAAAATGTTCGAAACGCTGTGTAGCGGTCCGCCAATTACCCCAGCCCAGTCCGTGTTATCATATGTGCATATCATATATGACGCTACATCTTTCAGACACCGCTGAGTCAGGGATTGAACTTCTGTTTGGCAAATATAGAATCGCTCGATTAATATCATCATGAAACAAGAGTATTGAAAAACAAAACCTTTGAATCTCAAGCCCTATCGCCCACAGCACCATTAATTTTATTTCCGAGGCTGTACGCATTATACACAAACAATTTCTGGAATTAATAAATTACGTTAAACTTTGACAGTAGAATTCTATGAAACAAAAGGTCTAAATAAGACTTCTTGAATGACAATCAAAGATCCAAACATTAAATATAACACACAAGTAATGATAATAGTAAAACGCGATTTACAGCCAGCTCTTTGTGAGCATCTGGAAATGAACCGCCGGTGTGTCGTTTTTCTCCACAATTAAGTTCTTTCCGTCCAGCCCTTCCACTTGACAGTGAGATGTGTGCGAATGCTCGATTTGCAACGAGCTCAGAATCGATCTTCTCATTGTATCGTGGAACCAAATGTGAACTAACGGCGTCAACGTTGCCGTTACCGCACAGGTTGGAGGGATGATGAGCAACATCGCTTCCATAAACTCGCTGGTGAATGCAGACCAAACAGCGCCGGTGAGGACGAACCCGTAAAATGTCTGCCTTAAAATAGACACATTCGACGCTAATCGTATGAGGTCAAATTTTAGGCAGAATTGAAATTAACTGCCAAAAAAAGAAAACAACTTACGTAACAGAAGTTAGAAATGCCACAGGCATCAATTGCTTTCCAGTTCTCACATTTTCCGCCAATTGATACCTCAGCGACAAGGAGTGATGGTTCAAATCCATACCGCGCTCATATCGATACTGGTTGTATTTGTAGAGCCCGATAAATATCTAAACCACAAATGTCGAATGAACCGGTTGCGCTTACTAATACTGAAATGATGTTGACCGCTCCGCCGGCGCCGTAGTACAACACTAACCAGTATTTGTTACCCTCGGCTTCTGGCCGTAACTTGGCTAGGTGCCCGGTAAGATCAAAGTTCCTGAGGATATCTTCCGTGTAGAATGCGGCAAGAGCGTTGAGAATCCACTGAAAGGACAGCTTATTACACGCCTAATATGTAGTAAAACTTTCTTAGAATCAATCTCTCTTACCGACAGGGAAACAAAACTCAGTGCGTAGAACATATACCATGGCCGTCCCAACGTTTCATAGCGTCGGCTACTGAAGCTGGCAACAATTCGCTCCCCGACCAAAGGGACCACCATAAAAGTATTTACATTCAACGCTGTATCCCGCATTACATCGATGAAAGACTTTGCATTGGCCATATCATAAGGTAAATGGTCAATAATGTTGTCGCTAAGGAGTGCTGATAGCTGGGCGACGATCAGAGATAGTGCGTTTAGTGCCTGAAAAAGATTAAAGTTTTTCGGTTATTTTGAGTTGAAGTGCAAGTACGGCCCATGGTGCTAGTACAGAGTTTGGATTTTTATAAGACCTAGGGCAAATTTGCAAGAGAAAAACTAGAGCCCTAGCAAGAGTCTGGTTCGAGGGTCGTTTAAAACCTCGGCTTGCCCTGTAGTTCGCCTGCAAGGCATGTGTCTTAAGAATGTGAGTGTTGCGCTTTAACCACTTCTTTTGATAGTTCTTGACCAAATTTTTCTCCCTTGAACTCTCCATGACCCTGCAGCCAACACCTTAATTTTCCACGCAAAGGAACAAAAACACAAATATGTATCCAATTTCAAGCGCAATGAGACGCGGGAAACGGCCTAATTCAACCCCAACGTGTGAAAAACATTATCCATTACCGGAAGAACGGCGGTTCCATCCAAAAAACGGAACTCAGAATTCAAATAAAACTCCAAAAAATCAGCATCAATACTATAACAAAAGATTCCGCTTACCAAAATAATCCTCATATTCAGATGGAAATACTCTCTGCGCAGCATGTTAATAAAGATTAGGTTGAAAAACACTGCGCCAACATTGAAAATAAACTGAATTGCCTCGGAGAGACCGGCTTTCCAACTCAACATCATCCCTGAAAATGAATGAAACTAATATTTAAATCGTATAGATGCACAGTGCAAAAATTCGCGCGATTAAATAACCAAAGACGGTCAATTGTGTAACACTTGAAAGCTAACTACAAGTTGCAAAAGATTTTTTAAAGGATAAGTTGACTTAAAGCTTATCAATGCAAGATTGCAATACAATAAACAGCATAAAAAATCAGAGAAAAGTAAAAACAGGATATCTCAATTTTTGAGTTGTAATCAATAAGACTTCCGGCCTTATGCCGATTATTCATGATAAAAATTATAGTCATCACAAACAGAGTTGCAGCCCTCCGAATTTCTTCAAAATTCCTGCAAATTAGAACGGCAACGGCCGAGGGTATTAGCCATCTCTTCGCAGGGAGAGCCAAGGTATTCAACAATCATTTCGTAAGAGAGACAATGGATCTCGAGGGGAGACGGTACAAGAAATATGTGCTTCGGCCATGCCTCAATTTGCACAAAATAAAGTAAGTTGTTCTTAAATCTCTACACCAGACGTCAAAGGCCTCTTTGTATCCATTTCTGACCTACAAACCCCTATCTCGTCCGAGGGTTCAAACTAAAAATTTCGCCGACGTCCTAAATACTTTGATCTTAATTTACGTCAGGTTAATTTATGGGTTTAATAAGAATCCGGCCAAACCATCCTTACGGAAGGGAACCTCTGAGAAAAATCCCCAAACATTTCTTTTATAAACATTACTGTGGGAATTTCAATGCGATGACAATAATGTTTTCTCAGCCCCTCAAGCTGTCGATTACAATTTCAACCAATGTCCTCTGGCTATAAATAATAGCCAAAGAGAAGGTCATATATACATATTACAAGGATTTGTAGTGCATGGGAACAGAACCAAGACGATAAAGGAAATCAGTCACACACCCTCCGAAAAAAAATTGTACTAAACTTTGACGTAGAGATTCTTGAGTAGCACAATTTATAACACAAGCACGGTGAGTTGATGTCTTTACAAATTAAAAGCAATAAGAAGATTAAAAGGCTCAAAATTTGGTTGTAGTCGTTTTGCATAAAAGTTTGCTTTTTCTGTGCAGAAACGATCAAAATTTTTAACTATAAGTTAAACGTTGGCAAAAATCAACCACTTTTTGCGCAAAGACTGCCTCATCTACTTTGGTAAAAACTTTGTTATCGCAAATGATTCCCATTTTGAGGAAGTAATGACAAATTACATACATCAGCATTACGATTCAATTACATCAAAGTTCAAATTAACGAAAGACAAATTCGATTTTAAAAGAAACAACTAAATCAGGCACAATACATGTTAGTATTGTTGCACTTTTCGTATAAATTATCTTTTTGCATTTACTAATTCAAAAAGTGATGAACATGCCCTAACCTATTTCGGAAACTACTTTAGCACAAAAACCAATTACTCAGATCCACCCACATTGTCAGAGGGTAAATTAATTATTCATTGGCAACATTTTGCATTCAATTCCTGTTTCTTCGTCAACAAAAAAAAACAACTAAACCGGTATACAGGGTCTTTCAAGAAACGTGAAGGAAAGTAGGAGGCTATAACTTTCGGTGGAGGCGGCGCAGAGAGCTCGTTTTCGGAATATGTATTTTTAGACGACATTATTTTTTGCCTACGAAATAACAAGCTTTTAGAGTGCAAACTGAGGTCGCTACGACCTTCTGAAGTAGAGGCATCTCTACCCCGAAAACCAGGTTTTTTCGGTTGAAAATGATCGAGAAATTTCGGTCTTTTTCGGTTGAAAATCACCAAGAAATGTCGGATTTTTTCAGGGGTTTTGATAGAGTTGACGTTGAAAAAAGGGAAGGATGTTGCCAACACGTTGGAAATTAAGCAAATGTTCGGCTAGCCTCAACTTGGGGCAGATTTCGAGTTTATTTTTCAGTATCTTCCGCGAAGAAGCGTGACATCATTTAGGGATTTGAGGAACCTGGAATCGGCTAGCCAAGGCACCAGAATGGCTGTGAAGTCTTATAAAAACTAGTCAAAGGGTGTAATGGGCGTCAAAGGGCAGCAATGACAACCAAACTTTTAAACTGCTAGCAAAAACTGGCTAGCCAAAGTGTCAGAATAAAGAGTAGCCGAATATTTGCTTAATTTCCAACGTGTTGGCAACATCCTTCCCTTTTTTCAACGTCAACTCTATCGAAACCCCCGAAAAAATCCGACATTTCTTGATGATTTTCAACCGAAAAAGACCGAAATTTCACGATCATTTTCAACCGAAAAAACCTGGTTTTCGGGGTAGAGATGCCTCTACTTCAGAAGGTCGTAGCGACCTCAGTTTGCACTCTAAAAGCTTGTTATTTCGTAGGCAAAAAATAATGTTGCTTAAAAATACATATTCCAAAAACGAGCTCTCTGCGCCGCCTCCACCGAAAGTTATAGCCTCCTACTTTCCTTCACGTTTCTTGAAAGACCCTGTATTTCTGTCCAAATTTGTCTTGAATGGAAAGACATTTGACGTCTTACGAGGAAGAATCCCATGGAAATTGCAATGTGATCCTTGCAACCATCTTAAAGGTCATTAACGTGTCTCCAAGATACAGTACACGTTTTCCGTAAACATAAAATGCAGATGACGTGGATTTAAAAAAATTTTGGGATCTCCCGGTGTATAATAAAAAAGGGCAAGCGCCATGATTATAAACATCAAGAAACAGGAAAATAATGATGATTTCTGTAGTGTGGTGCCAATTTTGTGCGACAAAAATGCATTAACTAAACATTATTTAATGTGTGAGACCACGTGAAGCTCGAATACGGACAATATAATGGTTGCATAAAGAACATACTATGTAAATGCCAACTCCGGATCAAAGTCGCGAAATTGACGGACAACCCGGTTTTACCAAAAATATTGCCTAAATAGGCGGTGAAAAAGCATAAGACAGCGCAGAATTTGTCAGAAAAATTTATCAAAGAAGTCTAAATCCGGATACAAGTAGGGCATGAATTGGATTTAAAACAATATAAAAGAGGCTCACGGAATGTTCGATTTGAAGGAAACGGAATATCTGAAGTGCATGGAGTACGAGGCTCCTCAGATTTCCATAATACATGATACCAATTGGGACCACTTTTTCAGTGAGCGCCTTCGACATGACAACCAACTCGGCATTAAAAAACAAAGGATTTCCGTTCAGGACTCGTAAAGCAACATAGCGTTGTTTTTCGTTTTCCTTTTCTTGCCATTTTATATTGTTTTTCGTCGGCAAAAATCGTTGAATATTTCAACAGCGCCTGTGAACTCCTAATCAATTAACATCGTACCAGACAGGCACGGTAACAAAGTCTAAACAAACCTTGAAAAAAACCTATGAAAATCGCTACAACAAACGCGTTGGTCTAACAAATGTAACCTTACAATCTCATGCCGAAGCCACCCCCAGAACAAACAAATAATACATACCAAAAAACGCAAAACGGTCTCAGTTGAGTAACAACAAAGACAGAACATCTAGACCACTAGAACACTTAGAAGGTAAACTATGCGTATTTGCAGGTTCCCAAATCAAATTAGGCTTCTAGGCGTTGATATTGACACAGTGTTAAAAATTTTTTCACCGAGTTTTCAAAAAACCTTAATCGAAAATTTTCGAACATTTGATCTTTTCGTCTACAAATCAAGACTAAAAATATCTTTTTTTAATGTAAAATACCCATTTCGACTAACAATAAAGAATTTCCCTTTCTGGCCGAAATTGCGGCCCTTACAAATGACCCACAGCCATTTATTACACCACGCAAAAACAACGAATGGCGGCTATTTGTTTGATAAATTCATAACATAATGACATGTTTTTGGATGTCTGAGTTTTTGTTGTTACGATGATATGAAGGATGAACGGTGTACTAGAGTACTACCCGCGCTCAAACGTTTGGACAATTTTTGGAACGTGCGAAAGTGCGGGATTTTGAAGACGCCAACGCAAATTCGGGTTTGTCACGCGCGAATATGAACGTCGCTAGTGCAAAAAAGGGAAATTGCGATGACAGATGCAAAAAATCCAATTTCCCACCTTTGCCAAGCTATCAACCGTAACCTCTTCTAAAATCTCAAAGCCGCGTTGATAGCAAATTGCAACCTATATAAATCATCTTCAAATGCTATGCAGTGTCATTGCATTTCCGCCCCATATTTCCTCCCTCTTTCCTTTCCTCCTCCGATTTCCGTTCCTGGTGCCATAAAAATCCCTCGTCTAGAAATTTGATAGCACCCGCCCATATTGATTATTCCACTCAAACTAATAACGTCCGAGTGTTTACAGGCGTGCAAATTTGCCAGAGGGATTCGTAGTGTTGATGCAAATATTGAGAGGATTTTCACTACTTTGTAGTCCACGTTCGGCCATTGATAGTTTGCACAAAAGATATTTTTATATAGCGAAGAAAGTAACGGCAACAAAGCCTTTTGTGGTCGAAAATATTATAAATAGTATCGACAATAAAAAGGCATGCGCTTAGCTTAACCTCATTCTTAATGTTGCAAATTTGTAGTATGACGGGGCATGGAGGGGGTTGGCGATCAGTGAGAGAGAGGTGGGACACTCGAAAAGCAGATTTTGACGAATACCGGTATCAATTTGCTAAAAAAAACTAAAAACTAAAAACTATAAGCGGCTGCCATTTTGATCAGACTTGGCGCAAGTTCAGACTCATCTATGTATTACATGCGAGATTTCACTGGCGTCTTTTATAAAAAACCGTGATTTTTGGTCTAAAGGCTGATCAAACTTCGAATTGAAAAAGTCATTGCCATCCTTACTGTGCCATATTACACGAGCATATAAGATGAACTTTCTATGCCATCAGCGTCAATGGGATAATGCCCATGATTTTTTATTTTGGATTACCACCAACACAATAATTTGATTTTTTCAATTAGCCATGTCTGTCAGATTCCTTGGAGTCCCATACGTCCTTGCCGCCACCGGCTTGCAACTATTCAATCCATAATCCGAGATTCTCATCCCGAAATAATTCAGATGATCTTCAATTGAGGTTTGGAATCTCATATGCTTAAAAGTGCAGTCCCGGTCCGGTCCACTGCATTCAATATAATCGGTCGCATTTTGCATGTCATTCTTATAAAATACGGCAGTGTTGTGATGCCAAAAATGACCAGCATGGATTATTGGGATGTTTACCACGACATCGCGGTTGTGGATAACGCGAAATGAATTTGGAATGTGATTATCCAATAAATCGGCGTATTTTTTGTCCCCAACTCGAGGCTCACCGAACGTGTAGAGGACTACTCGTTCACTGGCTTTGGGATAGTCGAATGCAATTGTTGCGGCGCATAAAGAAGCCATTGCTCCGCCAAGGGAATGACCGGTTACCTGAAAAGGTTCCATATCAACATAAGCAGCTTTACAGCTCTCTTTTCAACGGAGAAATTAACGGCATACAATTAAACAAGGCTCTAATATTTTACCTACCCATATATCGTAGGTTCTGAATTTCGCCTGATAACGTTCGAAATCGACTTTCATGTCTTTGTTCCACATCTGATCAAATGCATGGTAAAAATAAAACCCGACTTTAGTGTCATTGAATGTCTGGACTTCCGGCTTAACTATTGTGTCGAGAACTTCATGGACTATCTGTTCTGGAGTGGTGGAGCCTCTAAAAAAATCGTTAGCGAAAACTCGCAATGTTTACTGTAAAATAAAACCTAAAAGCATTGTTTATTCCGTAGACATTACTTATGCTTATCGTTGGTTTGGTCAAAAGCAAGGCGTTGGATTGCAATAAACTTCGGTCTATATTTAGAGAAAGCCTCCAAAAACTTACCGAAACGACAAGATTAATGCTTTATCCTTATGGTTTACACCAATAAAGCTGAAACAATGATCGCTCTTTCTCAAGTTACACGGTGCAACATATTTTCCAAGAACCTGAAAACATATGCCAAAAAGTTTTCATGTTCTCGTTGTGTCATCTTCTTACCTTCGTACCGATCACTTTGTTCTCCAAACATTCTTCAGGTTTGTTCGAATATGCAGCTGCCGCCAGAGGGAAGAACTTATTCCTGGATAACCCTTCATCGTATTCGATTCCAACCACAAGTCTAGTCAACGTCAACAAAGCAAAGAGCCACCGCATGTGATGCGTTAGATAAAGGGTCATAAAATCATCCAGAATAAAACCTTAAATATAAGGATGGCCTGTTAGTCTTATCAAATTTTGGTACTGTTATACCTTCAATTTTTAATACCTCACACAAAAAAGTTGCTCAATTTCAGATAGATCAAACTATAAATTAAAGGGCTTAAAGGCAATGCAACTAGAATAGGAAAATTTAAAAAAAATAATCAAAGTTATTACAATGCATTGCAACGCGCAATTATGGGGTAAACGTAGTTAAATTTCAAAAATAATGTGCTAAATGAGTATGTGCTTCGTGCAGCGTGGGATAGTGCCTTGTGAACTCGTACGGGTTGTACGTATCTATTCGTCTTGAGGTTCGTTTTAAGACAAAACTTTGCATTTATGAATTTATAATATATGAGATCGTTTTACAAACCGCCAATTCTCAACGGCAACCAGCGTTGTTTTCCACAAAATCAAGCGTGCGCTTGTTGCAAAACAAATATCAAAAATGTGCTCCTGTCACATAAAAACAGCAATCAAAAGGAAGTTTTATCATCCATCAAATTTTTGAGCATTTATCAAAATACAATTATGATCAAGATTATAAATTATTTCCATCAAATTTTTAATTCAAAACTAAATAATTATGGGAACCAATCAACGCCGTATTTCACCTTCAATTTCATGTTCTCCATTCCCCACACATCCGTCTTGTCCGTAAACCGGAACTCGGACACCGAAATACCGCCGATGGTCAAACATGCTCATGGATGGTCTAACCGGACATCGGGGGTCGTTATCGCCGTAGCAGGAGATGTATTTGTCACCAACGGCCATACTGTTATTATACCAGATTTCAGTGTGGTGATGATGATATCCGAGAAGAGTCGGGAAGACAGTAGTTATTGCATCCTGAGCGTGGACTATTCTGAAGTAGTCGGGAAGCTAAAAGCGTTGGATTAGTTTATTTGAAAAAGGATAAAATTGAACCGCAGTTTCTGAATTTTTTCGGCTGCCCGATTTTTACATACCCCTGTCGACAAAAAAATGATGGAAGCATCTCATTCACACAAGAAAAGTTTTTCAATAATTCTTATATTGATTGAACTAGCAAAGACTGCTTGCTTGCAAAAAAAAAACTTTTGTTTACTCACCAATTTCTCGAAGATCTGTGCAAAATGGTCATCACCAACTCTTGGACATCCAAAATTATAATGCAAGCTATTATGAGTGTTAAACCTCCCCGTACTGATTAAATCTGCCGAAGCCAATGTAGCCAACGCCCCTCCGAGTGAATGACCAGTTACCCAAACTGAGTATCCGGGGTAATACTCCACCAACTCGTAGAACAAGTCGGCCATTCCACTGAGCCATAAAGTCAAATATGCATCGTGGAAGTATTTATTTACTCTGCCAAAGCCATAAAAATTCTGCTTGGTCGCTACCCCGGAAAGGACTTCGCGGTAAAATTGGACGTCATCTTTGGTACCCCGGAAGGAGATGACAATCGCATTTTCTTCATGCAAGAGAGCAAGGTAGGCTGAGCAAGTGGCGTTCAATGAAGAGTCGCAGAAGAGCTCGTAGCGTTGAATAACCTGAAAGAAAGGGAGGTCGAATCATGGTAGGGAGCCAGATATTCGAGGTTTTATTTTTACAAGGAAAGTACTTTTATGGGGGCTCCTACTTTTTGACGGGACATATCTCAAAAAATCAGAAAAAATGTGCTGATCAAGGATATATAAATCTTAGCTGCCCATTTTAGGTTTTTAGGGGTGAAAACTCAATCGGAAGTTGACTTAAAGTCCTATATGAACCCCATTTCGCTTAATTTTTCACAGGTTTAAAATTTTTATTTTGGCTTAAAATGATGTTTATTGAGTTTCTAAGACGTGATAAATTAGTCTTGGCCCAAAAATTTATTTCTCCGACCTTCATCTTCAAAAAAAGTTGATTCGGCCCAAAAGGGAAATCGAACCCGTGCGGCGTTCCCCTCTTGATTTCCAAACTACGGCACTAGCCACTCGGCCACACCACTCTCTTCCGAAGGAAGAGACCGACTGCGCTTTTTATCGTTTCGAATGCCTGCGCTTTTTGTAGGAAAATTAAGCCAGTTTTTGGGCATTTTCACCCTAAAAACCCAAAAAGGGGCAGCTAAGGTTTATATACCCTTGATCAGCACATTTTTTCTGATTTTTTGAGATATGTCCCGTCAAAAAGTAGGAGCCCCCATAAAAGTACTTTCCTTGTTAAATTATCTGGTAAATAAAATTTTCAAATTATGACGTGCCGCATGTCTTTAGTCTTGCAATCTAACAACAATATTTTTGCAGTAAGAAACATAAAAATTAACTGCAGATATTACTCAGAATATGCTCTCTCCTTTTTACTGGACTCATAAATATGTGAGCAGTACTTGTTAAGAAGTCTACGTCATCAAATTTTGAATTATGCAATGTCACAGTATACATATGTAGTTTTGCAAACTTATTCGATGAATTCAAAAATAAAATTCAAAATTCTCTCCCCAAACCCCTTACCTTCGCCCTTTTGAACCGGTTCAATAAGCACAAATGAGGTTCATCCGAATATGCGGCTGCGGCCAAATCCAACATCTTTCTTGCAATAGTCTCATTGTAAGGCAGGTAATTAATCGGAGGAAGACCATGGGATGAAGCTAGAATGATCAAAAGTGCAAACACTACTTTTACCATTTGCTTCAGTAATTAAGAGTCTTTTCTGCTTTATTATATCATTTAAATAACGAAAATTATTGAAGAATTCAGGGAAAGCCTTATCAAATTCGCTGAAATGTCAGGTGATAAGTGAGTAAGGGTGATAATAAGAGGATTAAGGAAGGTAATTGAAAAATTAAGGACTTTTAAATCAGAATTTGTCTATAGCCGGAAGTAAAAACCGTTGGATGAACAGTACAATTTCTGAGTTAGCAAATGAAAAATTGAAAAAAATACGAGGTTTTAGTCCGATAACACAAACCACATGTACACATCATACACCTCGGATCTTATTCCTCTTGCCAAGTGTTCATTTCTAGTTTATATATATTACTCCCCTCAGCCCAGCTGAATGTCTTGTTTTGATAAGGTACAATTAGTTTCGCAACACTTACATATTTCCTTATTTTCTGTTCCACTCAGACTTTCCAAAACTCGATTTCAATTATTGTATTATTTATTTTCTATACACGAATCTTTGAATAGTTCTGAAGAATTCATTACATGGAAAGACTGGAAGAAATATTTACAACCGAAGACTTGATGAGGGATGCAGTAAAAGTTTTGCGAGAGAAACTTCGCAGTCACATGTTTGCAAGATTAATACGGCTTGTGTACAATCTAGAGAGCAAGAAAAAAACCGCAATACAAAACATGAACTATGGTAAAAATAAAAAAAGGCTACCAGAATTTGATTTTTTTGACTAACCCGCAATTTTTATGGCGTTGAACAGTAAGGGAAATAGTTACCAGAAAGTAAAATGAGACCACCGGAGTCACAATCGGATATATGTGAGGAGAGTAAAAAAAGTTGTAAAATGTATAAAATGAGAAAAACTTTGAGTATAATACAGGGTAACAAATCGAAGAAAAAACTTTGCTATAACGAGATTACTGTTTGGATTTTTTCCTGGACGACATAATCGACATTCTTGGTCGTTTTACCAGCGTATATGTGGGCCCAAAATCGTCGTCATCGCTATCAGATTCCGACGATGAGGAATCGGAAGACGATGACGATGCACTTGAACTAGAGCTGGAGGCGTTACTCTCATCATCTGAGCTTTCGTCAAAGTACTGATTCAGCTTCCCCACTTTGTCCTCGAACTCTTCTTGGATTAAAATTTGTTGAAGCAAAGGCAAACGACTTTGGTAATGTCGCTTGGTCTGCAAAAGGGCAATGTGACGTTGCAGGGCTTGCCGGGAGGGTTGGCGGGAGTTGGAGGAACGCTAAAAACGGAGGAGAATTAATGGAGTCGTTTGGGAAATAGTTTTTGAGAAAAAAGTGGAACGAAAAATGTATTTTTGATGATTCAGAGAGGTTTGCAAGAGTAAATGAGGTCATGCTAGGTCTAAGATGAGCTTATTGTATCGTCATCACTAAAAAAAATTCTAAACTATTACAAACAACAAAGCCTGGTTAGGTCTCAATATTTCAAATTTCAGCCAAGGAATCGCCTGAAATCCCAAAATTGTCTCAACGAACTTCTTCTTACCTTCTGCATCTCCTCTTTTGCCATGCTGTTTATTTTAACCATAGACTGCGTAGCCGTTTCTGCCTTCATTTTACCAGTAAATTCGTTATAAACCTTTTCCTGTCGCGCGTCAAATGCCTCCAGGACTTTTTGCGTAAAGTTTGAGCTTAGGGCAGCTACAATGGACGTAAATTAAATTTTTATCAAAAAATTTATTCGAGTCATTGAGTTACGCGAGAAAAAATGATGAAATAATATACGTAAAGGGAATTAGAGGACGGTTTTTTATAAACTTTCGGACGCAAAAAGAAATGTGACGTAAAGAAAACAGAGAGGAGGGGGGTTAGAGTTCAATCAGTAGAATTAAAAACGAATGTTGCCTCCGCAGAATCAGCTGTAAGTGGAATAAGATTATTTGGAATCCAAAGGTGTCTTAAAACACCCACTGGCAACTATTTCTCTGCAAAAAGTAATCCTTCCTGAGCCCAACTGATACTTTAAACCATATCAGCTTCTTTTGTTCCCTCTTTGACCATTTTTTCCATTGTAACTCTAGAGTATTGTAGAATCCCTCCAAATTTATTTTTTCTATGAATATGAAGCAGTAAACAAGTATCGTTTGCAAGTGATGAGTAACATCGAAAAATAAAAGTTTTGATAATGAATCAGCAAGTTCTGTGCGGAGAATGTTATACAAATCCGCTTTAACCTACTGTTAGTTAAAACAATCAAAGAGAACCTGCAAACTTTTTAGGCCAAATATTACCGTAGCAAAACCCTTTATACAAAAATCGTTTCCCTTATGATTTTTATAAATCGTCGTAATTAACCCACTGAATCATACATCCAACCCGACCATCCACCACATCAAACGCCCCTTACAAATGCACATGCCCCACAAAATCTTCGCCGGACTTTACGCACGTACCCATTCCTCGCAAATGTTCTGTTCCGCGAAAAAACAGACTCAAACCCTGAAGCAATGAGACGAAAAAAACTCTCCGGGAATGAGCTCTTGCTGTCCAAAAAACGAACGTAAAAAATTCTCGTTCGCTAAGGGAGCAAAGAACACGAGGGCTTTGGGAAAAAGCGGGGACAAAAAAAGTGAAAGTGTACTTGGTGGTCTTATGCACTTGGAACACCGATATTCAAAAGCATTTTTTGAGTCTATCCGGTTCTTGCAAAAAAAGAATTTGCTTGCTTTTGCATCGTTCACATTAAACTCAAAGAAGCACGATGAGGGATAGAAGGGAAGGGGAGTTTGAAACGTTCAGAGGAAGAAAAAGGTTTGCACGGCGCGATAAAAGATTGAATGACTTCGTGCAAAGCACGAAACAAAAAAAATTTCACTGTGAGACAAAAAACAGTGGTGCAGTTTTCAAGATTGCGCGGTTCGAAAAAATTTTACAATGAGGGCGAATTTGTCCCCTCTCGAATAGAAAAAAGGTTGCTGGATCCTGCCACTCAAAATCCGATTGCGCGGTGCCGCAAAACGCTTGAATTTTATTACAACTTCTATCAAAATCCAATTCTTCCTTAACATCATCACGCCCAAACCAATTCGCTATGCATTGAAATAAAAAGACTGCGTTCCGTGAACACAAAAAGACTAACGGACCAAAAGTTCTCGTGGACTTGGAGAACTAGAAAAAAACAAGTGAAGGTGATGGAGGAAAGCACGAATGGACCTCGTGCCTTTGCCCTGTGGGTCAAACAAAGTTCTGACGACTGTTCCAACGTTCTAAGGGTTGAACGAGAGTCTAGCCGTTTTTTGAGGTCATACATAAGAATCGAAATCCAAAATTTGCGAAATGCACGTAATCTGTTGGAAACGGGTTTCGTGTCTAGAAATTAACATTTCGTAAGAGAAATCTGCATTATTACTAATAGCACAATTTCTAAACTACATGCCAGAAAACTTAACACCTCTTTAAGTACGAAAAGTTCGCAACAAGCAGTCTAAAAACTCCAAGCTATACTCAGTTGTACTAAAAATAAAAAATGCTCTCAAAAACGTTTTCCTGGTATTAAAATGCAAATCGTACAAAACAAGTCTACGCACTTTTAATGCCCCTAAACTGCCCTAAAATCGAACAGATTAAAGTCTGACATGAACATGATGCACATGACATTATCTTCCAAAAAATTTAGCTTTTATACCAAAAGGCTCCTTCGCATTTTAAAAAAAGGGCTGATTACAGTCCAATTATATGAGAAAGCTCCGAATTCCCTCATTAAAATGCCAAGAATAGCGGCAGGGGAAACTCTTAAAAAGAAAAATTCATTCAAACACCATTCCCAGTGCACCCGCCCACATTTTTTTCATACTACTTACAATTATAATCTTTAAACGAATACTAATTGTATCCTCAACTCTCAAATTTTAAATGTTGCCAAATCCTTAGAAAACACAAAAAAATTCAAGGGAAAAGGTTGTTTTGCATTAAGTGGAATCCGTTTGGCTGTTCAAAGACCTTAGGGCCTGCAGCGGAGAAAGCATGCAAACATAATTAAGCGCCAACAGACGCCGGATTGTGGGCTAATTTGGGGCTTTAGCGGGAAATACAGATTAATAAGTAGGAGAACAAGGTTCAGGGTCAGTATCAAAGGCAACTGCAATTACAATTTGGCACGTATTTGACAAAAAAGATTATAAATCAAATAATCGTAAAACTAGTAGAAAAAGGCAACAATTGAAAGAACAGTAATTTTGATGACAGTCATTCGTTAAGAAATGGTAAATTGATCTTTAGAGGAACTAAATGGGACTTGTTCTTCTAAAGTTTTAAAATTGTGCAGACGATGAGGCAACACAACAATAAAGAATTTGTATTTTCGGCTCTAATCGGATGAATAATAAGGAAGAAAAATAAAGTTTTAGACAATGACTATAGATTGCTTTGCAAGTTTAGGGGAAAAAATGAAACATGATTGCAAAAAATTAGCTCATACCAATAAAAAAATCCTTTATCAGAAAACGTTTTTTTCCGGTAGTCAAAATAAAAAAAGAAAAATTAAAAGCGAAGCAATTAGCAAAAATTTCAGCTGTCCGATCATGATTTATGGGATAAGATGGCTAAATAAAAACCAATTTTTTATATAACGACTCTTTTCGGCCAAGTAGCCCTACTTTCCTACAATTGCACCTCGAAAAAGTCAACAACAAAACCAATTTTGATATTGTTTCAACAAGACTATCATTATCACAATGAAAACAGCATGCCTTTTAATCACGTGTGACCCCAATGGAAGCCCAAACACTTCCCGTATACAGCGGTCAAATGGGCTTCGTGGAAATTGGACAGAGCGAAATTCGACAGAGTGAAATTGGACAGAAATAATTTGGACAGAGCGTGGAAATTGGACAGAGTGAAATTGGACAGAGTGAAACTCGACAGATTTTTTTTCACTGCAAAAAATAATTATTTGATGATTCAATATTGACATTTCGTACGATTGCAGCGAAAATCTGTCCAATTTCACTCTGTCCAATTTCACTCTGTCCAATTTCACCCTGTCCAATTTCCACGCTCTGTCCAAATTATTTCTGTCCAATTTCACTCTGTCCAATTTCACTCTGTCCAGTTTCCACGAAGCCGTCAAATGTTGTCAACAGGACCCTCTGAAAAACAACCCAATGATCAGTGGCCCTCCAAACAAACAGAGTTCGAATTTTCTGAGTTCCCGAGAGAAAACAATTTATGGTTTTTTTGAGAGAAAATTGGAGAAGCAAAGACTTTCATTACACCACGTGGTACGGGGAGTTCAAGAAAAAACATGGGGTTTAAATCGAGAATAATAAACTCTGAAAGATACAAGGCGGTGTAAGATTGAGTTTTCATGGCTTCTACAGAATATTAGTTTTTTTTCTCTAACGGCCTCTCCTCATTTTTCGCAGTCGTTCGAAAAAATAGAAAGCTGCCCCATCCCTGTTGATAAAAAAATATCTTATGAGATCGCGGGTATTTGGCAATTTTTTGAGCCCGCTGGTCATACAAATTGAAGCCAACTTTCCACCGCCCTCTAAAATTTCTCTTTCGACTTTTGTAGTGTCGTATCTTCAAAGTTTTCTGCAAAAACCAAAAGATTATTTGCTAGAAAATACTCTTAAAAAAGATTACATCGAAATAATATTTACCAAAAATGATTTTCTAAATATAAAAGTGAAACGCAACAAATTTCTTTCAACATTAACTGCTAAAAACAATAGTTATTTGCGGAATTATTGGCAAAATCGAATAAAAATAGTATAAGGTTATTACGGAAGCACCGCTCCCTTCTAATCACACGTTCCGGTTGGGTCGAAAAACCCCCCGAATGAACCGAAGAAGCGGTCAGAAGACTGTCAACAGGAGCGTTATCGGACGAAAAAACACAATACAACGATTAATGATCCCTTCAAAAAAACCGTAAATGCCAATTATAAAAAGAAATAAAGCATAAATCAAATTACCAAAAAAACCCCTTGGTCCCTTACGACGTCTTTAGTTTTTTTATACAATTCTCTTCATAATTCGAAAATGTTTTTTTGAAATATCTCGCATCAGTGGCACTTCCTCTTTGGGTTAATCACGTTTTGGCAGTTCCGGAGAATCCAAAACAAACAGGCAGAAACACTCCAAATTGTCAATAACAATGCGTAGAAAACAAGGAGGACACGGTAGGGTAGATAAAAAAATATGTTTATTGATGCTTCTGGATAATGAACCGAAATATGACTGTTGAACCATATCGACAAAACGCCCGATAAGGAGGTCAAAATCGGCCCGAATTTGATATCAAAAAGTTTGTAGACAAAATAACAAAAATGATCGGTTGGGTTCAGGTGGCCAAATCAATTGGAAAAGTGACAGAAATGGGCCAGGTTTGGTATCAAAAAGTATCGCAGAGACAGAAAAAGATAACTTTGAGAATAGAAAGCTACTGGGATATCTTATGAGAGATTCTTCCTTGACTGAATACACATAAATGTTTCGGATTCCTTCTTTAGAGTACTGTAAGATTTACTTTGGCAAAATGAAATTTTAAGGCACCCCTTTAACGCCGCTGTGATACCTTCTGATACCAAGTTAGGTCGCATTTTAGTCTCAATCTTTTTGACCCCTAAAACCCAACTGCCGGAAAACTCTACCCATACTTCTACGAGCCTTCAAAATGCCATTCCTCGGATAATACATACCCTCAGACATCCTTCAGTCGAGTTTCGCTTCAAAAAATGTCAAACGAAGCTCATTCCCGAAAGAAAAAAAACACACATACACGTCGGACGAAAAGATTAGGCAGATTGGAATAGGAATGCACTTTTGTTCTTTGCACTCCTAAAAGTACATTCCCTAGCCGCCTTTCTCCTTTATAACCGGACCAAAAGGAACGGAAATTTAAAAGGGCAAAAAAATGGAGATGACCGTGTTAGGCAAATTGCGTCTATACATCACGATAATCAAAGCGAAAATGTCACGCACATTTTGGTCAATTGAATAACAATTGGAGTTGAAAAATAAACTTAAAAAGGCGCAAAATAGCGTCATAGGTGATTGCCTCCAATTTGAATCGCTCTTATCAAGCTTGGGATAAATTAAGATTCGGGTTTTCCACGACAATATTTTAGGACTTTTAACTATTTTTACACAACCTTTTAAGAAAAAAAGATTCCTAAAACGTGACAGTTTTTCGAAATTTTCAAAATTCAAAAATCTCGTCTATTCGATCACATTTTCCGAGAATATCCGGTATGACACCTTACATTACGAAGATCAAACAAATTTTTTTCTTTTTTTTTATTATTTTTCATCTCCAAATAGGATGTTTATTTTCCCCCAAAATATCAGCTAAAGTTCGCAAAGAGACATTACACTATTCGTCGAGAAAGGGAGAGAGTGCGTATTTCCGGGGAGAAAATCTTTTAATTTTGACGTGCGCCAACTTTTATAGCTGCAGGAATACAAAGCAGACTTTAGGAATTAAACGTGCAAGAGATTAGAGATCTAAATTTTGCATATTTCCCTAATAGGCAACGTGTTTACCTCAATCAAAACACATTTTTATTGTTTTACTTTATTTGTTAGGACAAAATTAGGCCGAAATTTGGCCAAAACTTCTCTCTAATCTAAACTTTATCATTCAAGGATTTGTAGGGTCCAATGCACCAATTATCGGACTCATCAATATAGAACTTTTATTTTGTCGAGAAATCCGAGAAATGCCCCGAAAAGATGAGAATTGAAAAAGGTGACGCAACCTCGCGGCGAATCGAACGAAATGACGCTAAAATTCGGTGGCTTGATGATTGAAAAGTGTTACGAAACCGATGGTTTTTGTCAACATCGCAAGCGGAAGGGCTAAAAATAGCAAAATCGAGTTTAAAATAACTAATGATTGATGTTCATAGTTAATATAAAGTTCATAGTTAATTAATCAATTAAAATGACCAAAAACATTTTTAAATCACGTAAATCACGTGCAAACAATTCTAATATCACTCGTAGATAAGAAGTGACCAAAATTTAATTATTTTTAGGAAAATTCAAAAAAAATATTATCTATGACGAAGGATTGAGAAACGAGAGAAAACATTAGATTCCTGACTGTACAGGCATTGGGCACAATCATCGGAATTAATCGCATTTTTTCGACATATTCGGACTTTATCCCCTTAACCAAATTAAATTGTCAACAAGGGAACCACTAAATCGGGTTATCACAAGATGTTTGCATAAATCGAAGCTGAACAAAAGGTCAACTCACAAGTTCAGTGATTCCTAAAGCCGGTATCTGAGTATTCTATCAAGTAAACAACCAGCAGCGAGGCTTGGTTTGCAATGACGAGAAAGAGGAACTAAGGTAATGCAGTTTTTATTTATAAACTTACAAGGGAAGTACTTGAAGTGTGACGCTCAGATTTTGATGAAACTTGGCACAAATTTAGAATAATTTTTTCTAAGATATATGCGGGAATCCTAGCTCGCGCTTTGCAGAAACAACCGAGATTTTTAGATCGAAAGTCGGCGAAAATTTGGGACTTTTTGCCGAATTTCGGCACGAAAAGTTTCATGCCTATTTCAACCGTAAAGAATAATGTTTCTACAAAAAATAAAATTTTTCCGCACGAAACTGCCAAAGTTATGGCCAAAAAGCGGTTTTCTCTCTGACCGCTCTCCACGTTGAGCGTGCTCTCTCGGCGGCAAAAATCGTTCAATATCTCGGCGGCGCCCGCAAAGCGCGAGCTAAAACTTTCAGGAATTGATATTTAGTCCATACCCGATGTGTGTGCAAAATTTAAAGAAAATCTGAGCGTCACACTTGAAGTACTTCCCCTGTTAGCATAATTTTAGTAATATTATAATAACGTCGCACATGGCGTAAACACAATTCTAGAGAAATTTAACATCGGAGCTGATAATTCGCATTTTTTGTAACGAAAAAAATTATATTACCTAAAAAAAATAGACTTTGTTTTCACGAGCGATAAAAACCTATATATCTAATAGCTCAAAGATTTTGTATTTCCCCAGTCATTCAAAAAAATCGTGCTGTTTCAGACCGAAAAATAATGATTTATTATCTAAAACAATACAAATTTGGTTAAATATGTACAAAACCCGAAATTGAGATGATCACGCAATTTCGTGATACTTTTGGAGACGATTCAAAGCCTTCGCAACCTCATATCTCAACTGCTCAAACGTTTCCACATCAAATTCCAAATCTTTTCCATCAATCTTCAACTCAATCTTTGGAGTTAAACATTTGAAAGTTTGGCTGTTGCTCAAAACTAAATTAACTTTCCAATCGAACATATCTTTTGCCTTCTCCTTCTTAATTAACTCCAGGAAAACATCTTTATCCTAAACAAAACAATAATATTATTATTGATGGACTCACCGATTTAACTAATTCGAACGCTTCCAAACTTTTTTCTACGTCCGTTGAGGCTCGAAGATTTTTGATAACGTGGTACGCCTTCGTGAGCTGCGGCAGTTTCGAGACATATTCGCGATTACCAATCAGTTTTCCGGTCGTGAGAGATATGTACATATCTAAAGGAATATAAAGTCACAAAAAAGTACCTCTTACCTTCGATAATCTGTCTTCCGATTTCTTGAGCCATCTTCAACCAATATCAACCACAAAAAATCCGCCCGCAGACGCGAGCAACAGCGAAAAAGTACAAAAAATTATATAACTGGGCGCAGCTCGCAGAAAAATAAATTTGCATTTCAAATTCGCGGGTTTCCCTGAAGTGCCCTTGAAGTTCCCCACGTCACTCGAAAAAACATTTTTCACGGATTATTTTGTTGGAAACATTGAAATTGATGCGTGTAATTGTGCATAATGCTGTTTATATTCTTTTGTATAACCGGAGAAGACTTTTTTGGCGTTCATGAAGTGGAATTTGTTTATTTTTTCAGGTTTTTTTGTAGGAAGAGGTGTAAAAATTTTTTTTTCTTGTTTTCTAGGGCCTTTCTTGAATTTTCTCTGGTTTTATCTCGTTTTGTTTACGAAAATCGCTTCGGACATCTAGAACAACATAATTATTAAAATTTTCTTTGTTTTTCAGGATGAAATCTCAAATCTTGGCCTTGTTGGCCTTTTTCATGGTGGTGCCAACGAGTTCGTTGTACTTCCACATTGCAGAGACTGAAAGGAAATGTTTTATCGAGGAAATTCCAGATGAAACTATGGTTATTGGAAACTACAAGGTCCAATTGTATGATCCGAACACCAAGGGCTATGGGGACTATGCCGGTATGGGAATGCACGTCGAAGTCAAGGATCCTGACGATAAGGCAAGTTTTTTTGATACTTTGCGTTTGATTTTAGAAACTGTTCTACGTTAGAGGCGAGGAGAGATGTCTGAAGTTGCTTTTAATGTGTTATACCTGTCTTTTTTAGGTGATCTTAAGTAAACTCTACACCTCAGAAGGCCGTTTCACCTTTACTTCCCATACCCCTGGAGAGCATTTGATCTGCCTTTACTCGAACTCTACCTCATGGTTCTCGGGTTCTCAGCTTCGTGTTCATCTTGATATTCAAGTTGGAGAGCACACCACTGACTATCAACAAGTTGCGGCCAAGGACAAGCTCAATGAACTTCAACTCAGGATCAGACAACTCCTCGACCAAGTAGAACAGATTACCAAGGAGCAGAATTATCAACGGTACAGAGAGGAGAGATTCAGACAGACTTCTGAATCGACAAACTCCCGAGTCCTTTGGTGGGCAATTGCTCAAACCCTGGTCCTAGTCCTATGCGGAGCGTGGCAAATGCGACATCTCAAAGGATTCTTCGAGGCTAAGAAACTTGTTTAGAACACTGGAACCTCTGATTCACGCCGTTAGAGTAAATAATTATATTATACTAGAGGCTGAATGGGAAATATTTTGAATTTTTAGTGATTTTGAGCGAGCTTTTCCTCGAAATTACTCAAAATTAAATATTTCCTGTTTTGTTGTGTCTCATAGTAGTTTTATTTTACGTTTTACCTAATCTAGAATAATAATCGGCCAATGATTATGGGTGTTTTAAATCAGTTTCAGACTTTCGTAACTCCCAGGAAATTAGTCACAGGGGTGTTTGAAGTTTGCCACTGGTGCTCTTGTTATGTAAATTTCATAAAAATAATTTATTTTGCCTTACAAATAAATATTTCACATTTTTCTGGAATTTTCGGGACTTTTTTTTGTTATAAAATGTCGATTTTCGAAGAAATACTGGATTTGAAAGCGGAAATTATGGAAAATGATATCTCCAGGTAATTGCCGTTCAGAATGGCGATGCAACGTATCATATCTGGTCTGAAGTCTCCTTGGGCGGTGGGATTCTCGGCTTTTGGCGTCTTGTATGGTGGATATAACATTATTGAGTAAGTTTAATATTTGTTCTAAGATGAGGTCCATTTCTAATAATTCATAACTATTCTCTTTTAGTATGACCCAAGCTGGGTCCAAGTACGAGCTGGAAGCAGATTTGACCGGAAAAACATACGTTGTAACGGGCGCTACGAGTGGAATCGGCAAAGTAAGCCAATTTTTTACGATTTTTATCAGTTTTAGGTTTTTCATCAACAAAAAATTTTAGGAGACAGCTGAAGAGTTGGCCAAGAGAAATGCCAGAGTGATTATGGCTTGCCGCAACCGCCAAAAATGCGTATCCACCAGAAGGGATATTGTTTTATCGACGAAGAACAGGAACGTCTTTTGCCGTCAAGTTGATCTGGAGAACTTTGATAGCATTAAAAACTTTGTGGAAAAGATTAATAACGGCAAGTACGCATTGGATAGGATCGATGGGGTGATAAACAACGCCGCTGTAATGAAATCGACGAGGACCATCAACAAGGATGTAAGGATAATTTTTTTCTTTGATTTCTCAATTAAAGTTATTTGCGGTTTTTAGGGAATAGAATCGATGTTGGCAACAAATTACCTTGGAACTTTTCTCTTGAACGCATTGTTGTTACCTAAGTTGCTCGAACAAAATCACCCAGTCCGATTGGTCTTCCTCAACACAAATTTGGTTAATAAATTGTGAGATTTTTATTGTGTCTGCAGGTTTAGGTGGAAGGAGATTTAAATTTTGTTTTAGGAAAAACGTGGACATAGAAAACTTTAATAGCGAACCAGTAGAAGGCAAAAAGTTTGATGGTTATGAGGTATATAAAACAACAAAATTGGCCGAAGCCGCGTTTGCATTGGAACTAGCGGATCGACTGAAAGGTAATTTTTGCTTTTTAAAAAAACAAGATTTTTTGCTTGATATTTTTTGGGGAGGACGGTCATGTATCTCTGATATGTGCCATTGATAATACATAATACAGTATAATATAATTTTTTTCTATTTGTAGGCTCAAATGTTTCGGTTCTGCTCGCCGATCCTGGCCGAACGGCCACCAATTTGGAGAAGGAACTAAGCCACAATAATTTCTTTTTGAGTAGGTGGCTTGTAAACTTCACTGGATTTATCATGGGAAGAAGAAAGGTCCAGAAGGCTGTAAGGCCTGTTCTCTATGCGGTGGCCGACGAGGAGGTGGATGGAAAGACCAAGATCTTCATTGAGTAAGTAGTGCTGAGTTTATAAACCGATTTTTCATTAAAAAAATATGCACTGGGCAAAAAAAAATTTTTCCCTCCGCAATGAAAAAAATTTCTTTCTTAGGCGGGCGCACACTTGCGGGCAACCACTTTGCGGGCAACCAGTTTGCGGGCAAATTTTTTGCGGGCAGCCACTTTGCGGGCAGCCGACATTTGCGGCCAGCCTGGAACATTTGCGGGCAGGGTCGACAGTTGCGGGCAGCCTGGAAGATTTGCGGGCAGCCGACATTTGCGGGCAACCGACACCTGATTGTGAGGCTAACAGGGTGGAGGGGGAAAAATTACTATGATATTTTGGAAATTTGCCGACATTTGCGGGCAGCCGACATTTGCGGGCAACCGGCACTTGAGGATAACAAGGTGGAGGTGGAAAAATTACTTCGACATTTTGGAAGTTTTCCGACATTTGCGGGCAGCCGACACTTGCGGGCAGCCGACATTTGCGGGCAACAGTTCCAAAAGTTCCTATACAGTCTGTGTGATTGTTTTTTCCTGTTGCCCGCAAATGTCGGCTGTCCGCAAGTGTCGGCTGCCCGCAAATGTCAGCTGCCCGCAAGTGTCTCAGCTGCCCGCAAAAGTTTCAGCTGCCCGCAAATGTGACCCCCCAAATTTTGCCCGCAAAAAATTTGCCCGCAAACTGGTTGCCCGCAAGTGTCGCGACGCCCTTTCTTAGTTTGATCAAAAATGAATTTCTCATCGTATTTTAGCCGAGAACGCAAAGAACAGACCTGGAGTGAGCTTTTGGACGACCCCAAACTCCGCGAAAAACTATGGTTAATAGCAGAAAAATGGACGAAATACACGGAAAGAGCACTCGAATTAAACCCAAATGCTGTGAGTACTACGGTAGCTACAACTACAACTCCGGTACAAAGCCAAGGCCGGAAATGGTTCTACTTCTTCTAGGAATCGACTGGAAATTTTAGGTTGCCATCTTGTTATTTGTTTGTTCTTTGAAGATACTCAGTAAAATTGAAAGAAAATTATGGCAAGGATACAATCTTTGTAGAATTCCTATTTTAGAAAGCAAATATTTCAATTGGCATTGTTTTTTTTTGCCGAAAATTGATCATCTCAGGGGGAAGTAGATGATTATCGGGAACCATAGGCAATTTGATGTCCCGAAGGGAAAAGTAAAAAGATAAATTGGCCACCAGTGTAAAATGAAGGATAAATGGCTATAAAAAATATATGAGGTAGGCCTTTGTTAGGAAAATTGCAAAGAATTAAAAATGATTTTTTTTTGAAGATTGGTTAAAAAACAATAATTTTTAGAAATGATTGAAAATTGTTTATCCGTTTAGTCGACTATGACCTTCTTGGCACCGTATAATTATTCTTCAATTAAAAAAAATTTTCGATTCAAAAAAGTTGGACGGTTTTAAAATTTATTGCAGAACGTTTATCTCTTGTTGCGAACGCCTCAAGAGGACGTTGACGTTCGAGAACGGCACTTTTATTGTTTTATGAGTTTTTAATGCAAAGACAAGAGAACTTTAAGAACTGGTTGAAGTGCTCTTGGCTCTTTTAACCTTTTTTAATTTCGGAAAAAACTTTTTTTGAATAATTTTTTATTCAATGTATATCTCCAAGAAGCGTCTATTAATTTCCAACCAATTTCCGATTAAAAGTACGAATGTTTGCGGTTTATAATAGAGGTATTAATACCTGGATTAGAGTATCTAACAATTGCCATGGGAAAGAGTTCCTTTTGGTTATTGTCTTTACTGGTTACCTGCGTCAATCTCTGCAAAACATTACTTACGTGAGTTACAGACATGATTACTTGCCAAACAAGTTTCTGTGATCAGACGCCATCATGTAGGGACCAAATAAGACGGTACATTGTTCCTAATGGGTCCCGGTTGACAAAAGATCAAAATGATTACAGTAAATCCGAATTTTAAAGTCTTCAAACTTTGCGTGTGAGAAAAGTTTTTTTTCACACCTTTGAACCCTGTTTTTCCGGGCGTTCTTGGTTCTATTTTTGCCAAGGGTTAATTTCATATTTACGGCCAAAGCGAGTCTCTGAATCAAATAAAGTTTTATTACATTTCCAAAGACAAGTCGTGAAGGTGGATTCAATACCCTCATCGTAGACACACGCAAAAGATTTTACATGATATTTTTGATTAATGTTTTGTTTTGAAAATTTTGACGTGTTTCCACATACAAAAATGTTAAATTTTTGTGTGAAAGTAATCATGAGTATTGATGGCAAGTACGGTGGGTCGGGTTCTGAATATGCCATAAATGAAGATGAATGTGGTTGAGATTGGAAATAAGGGAGAAGAAAATTATAACGTATGGTGTACTGGGTAATGAAAGTGTGGTAGGCAATTGTTAGCTTGAAAACTGTAGGTGTACCGAGCGATATAGCCGTCAACAAATGAGCAGATATGTAAAATTTTGAGATTTTAAACATCTATCCCAGATTTCCCTCCAAAAGCATCCTAACTGTTTGTTTTTGCTTTTTAGCACATCATGGTTTTCATAACGTGCTATTTACATGTTTTTTGAGTGTTTTTCAGCGCTTTCATTGCCGTTTTGCGCTTTATGTACGTATTTTTTCAGTTTTGTTTCTTTTCGGAAGTCTGAAATGTTTACCCCCGCAAGTGTTGGTGTAAGTGTAGGACAGCATTAACGTGGCGTTAATTTGATTTTTTTCATTTGGTCACATGCTGTTCCTTTGTTGCCTTATTTGTTCCATGGTAAAAATGGCGTATGGGCCATTAATCGTAAGAGGTTTGATGTTGTTGACGAAGATGTAGAAAATGAGATCAAAGTAACCGTATTGGTAACCGATAAGCATTCTTTGTAATCAATCCGCAGCGGTCTGGAATCCATTAACGTTTACAATTTATAATACACAAATTACTAATTCGATGAATGTGAAAATAAATGGAGGAATGGGAATTTCAAATTTTACTTTTTGAGTAGATGAATTGAGAGATTAATTTATAGATTATGAAAGGGAGAAACAGAAAGAGTCGGAAATATATCGAAGATAAAAAATTTGGCCCAAATTCCAAGTAAATTTATCTTTTTGGTTGACTTTCTTGGGATTTGCGTAATACCAAAAGTCAATCTTGAGGTGTCCACAAGAACTTGACGCTATATTCATAAGCTATTTATGAAGACTTTGAGGGAATGTTCGGCGAACTCACTTTTCGCGTGTATCCGAGCCTTGTTTGGCCTACGGGGATCTGAAATGTGGTTCAATGCGTGACACTTTTTTAGTGGCCTTTGGTTGTTTTCGGAGAACTCTTCGAATTAGGAAATGATAACTTAATGAGTTTACCTATAAATTTCTGTCCCTGGAAATTGCTGTAAATGAGGTTACTGTGAGGAATTCCGCAGAGCTTGGGAGACTGTGGTCGCTATTTCACATCTTTTCCTTGAAGGAGTTGCAGTTTGTTCGGCTAGGGGCTGACGTCGGCGTTAAGCATATTTCTTCCAATTTTGGTAAAGACAGCTTGAATAGATCAAATGGCTACTTCCGTAAATATTGGATCAAGATTTGCAGAGCTTGGCATTTCTGTATAAATCTTGTTAGGACCGCTTTACCGAGATTCCGCTGTGCTTTACATAGTTATTTTTTTTTCTCGGGTCTCAACATTTTTTTCGTTTCGTAGGACAACTATTTTAAATTTAGATTTTTAATAAATTTTCAATTGCGTTTAACAATTCGAATTCAACGCAATTAAAGTCTAATCCGATTTACTTTTATGTTCCTTCATTTTTCATTAGCAGAGTTTAAATATATGTTTACGGTCTTTTCTCACCCAATAGCATGCCCATACATACAATCACCTCTGTAACAATTGAATTTCATTTAAATTAAAAACCGGCTTTACATGATAATTTGCACATTACACTTGGTGTTTTCTCGGATTACCAAAAAAGCTTCCAAATCCGACTCAAGAATACGTTGGCAAACAATCGTAATTATGAGATATTGGAAGAACAAGGCAAATGAAGTGAAAACAACTTGGCGTCATCAGATTATCCATATTACAGTGACGGCATGCGCTGAAGTTTGCAATTGCAGTATTTCTTATGTTAGGTACAGTAATGTAGACCGAGGACCTCAGACGGGAGTTGGGTTTATTGTTAGTACTACAGTCAAAGAGCGTAAGATAACCCAGTAATAAGGTCCGACCCAGACGCAGTAATTGGTACCTTTGCAAATTGTGAGGCGGAACGACCGAACTGCGAGCCCGAATTCCCACGGAAATCATCATTTATTATTCAAATTTGATTGTACTTTCCTACGTGGGATTTCCCTATATAAGGGCCGCTTTTCACTCAATAAATCACTTGATCTCGAGCTCTTGTCGTTCGTGTGGGTTGTCTCCCCGGGCCTCTCGACACAAATGTTATGTCATGATCAGTGTGAAGCAAGGTCAAAAGTTGATCACAATTCCACAGGGACTCCAAGATAAGTCTCACCTTTCCATAAATTTGTTTACTAGTTTTAAAGCAGCCCCGGAAAGGTAGGAATTTTTTGTTCTTTCGGGTTTTGTTTACGGTTTATTTTCATACTGTAGATTAGGTGCCCATCAAGTAATCATTACTCCTGGTGGCCATCCTTTCATGGATCACGTTATGTCATCATTAATTATTTCTTATATTAAATTCTGAATACCCAATGACCAGTCAAATTTTTTGAAACCAATTTGTAATTCTGGCCACCTTCTTCAAATACACTTTGCAATTCTTTTTGTTGGACTTCATTTTCAATCAAAAATAAACTTTATGCGACGGAAGATGAGCCGGCTGGGAACGATGAGGAGGATGGCGTGCCAAAGAGGTGACACGCGGAACGCGAGTGCAAATATCGCTTTTCCGGGAATTTGAATAGCTGTTTCTTTGCGGGGTCTGGGTTTGGAACGGCGTGGGATTATAACGATGACGCTTTAGACTACAGTTAGGGCGTTAAAAGTAATGGGTAAATTATGTAGAATGGCAGAGGGATACTGTGGAATATTGAGATCTGAATCAAAATGTTAGGTGATCAGTGATTATTATAGTTGTGCTGTTGTGAAACACTTAAGCTTCATTTTTTACGCACGCTTCTAATGTAGCTTCCTTGTAGAGAATATTACATGTATAATAAATAATTGGACATAGAATACATCTATTTATTCATTCATATCCCATCATCGACGGATTGAGCAGTTGTATCGGCTTGGGGAATTTCAATGTCTGCCCACGCAGACATTGCAATTCTGTAATTTTCCAGCGAAAATTCGTGGGAGATATTGGCTTTTCGCCCTTGTCCAAACACATGTCTGCCTACACCCCTTTTCGTATTGCGGCAACACCAATACGTTTCCGCGTGTTCCCTTAGTCTCTCACGTCGTTGTTCTCGGAGATTTACGATGGTTCCGTTTATTTTTCGCAGCCAAATGTTGTTTGCTTTCACACTAAACCTATTTCCGAGGGCTATTCGTTTCTTTGAGCTATTTTTTGGATCTTTATCCGCTCGATTTGGAATTTTATACGACGAGTGCTTTGTCTGACGAGCATACTTGCGATACGAATGATATACATAGTGATGCTCGAGGAATGCGCGCGATTTTTCCATAGATTTTTCTGGCGCCCTCTGTCATTGCCGCATGCTAATTTCCGTAATTTTTGTCATCTGCCATGCCGCCACACATTTTTTGAAACGCGATTTTACAGAAAATTAGGAGATACAACCAAGGCTCTTCGACTTTTATTATGAGATCAAGAAATTTTTAAACTGACAAGTTTAAAAAAATTGCCCAACGTTGTGCTAGCAATGACGTGAGGTCATCTCTACAGGTCACACAATACCACAAAAAGATTCAGACAAATGATCCCCCAATTTTGGACGTCATTCCCATGGGTTTAAATTTCCAATTTTTTGGAAACTCAAGAAATTTGACTTTTTTGAGAAACTACCGTAGTCTGCTGACCCTCTCGACAAATTTCGCTAAAAGAATTCTATTGTCTTAGACCCACTCGGATAATTTTGGAACTTTGGGAAGAATTGGACCGAAAACAGAAAAGGCAGGCCTATTATTCTTTTTGGGATTACAATTTGCAAAAAAACGAACAAAGCAAACTTGATTATGATCGGGTTTAGGATACGGGAAAGTCGAAGGTTTTGCTTGAGAGACGAACATTATTAGAGCAGTTTTTCTAGCTAATTGAATTAAGTCTTGGTTTTAAATTGGTCGCAGAAGGCTCGGCTGTTGATTGGTCAAACTTGGCTAGGCTAGTACAAATTTTCCGTGATCTTGAAGTCCTTGTGATAGCGGGATCTACATATAAGTTTGCTTTTATGTCAACGGACTCTCATGGCTTCCTTCAATTCAATGTGATCAGCTTTGACGCTGGCGTTCAAACGATCTTTACACGCAACAGACAGTGAAGCCAAGAGGAGACAACGAAAAGTTCTTCAGGCTGTGGTTGTCCGAGGTCATGAATTCGTCATCTTTTTTAACGATGATTCTCTAAATCTTCACCCTTCAAATCTATAGAATCTATCTTTCGTTTTTTAACTTCCTCGTACTCACTTTCACTCCCCAGATTCCTGTTCCTTGAGAATTACGACCTTTTCTTTTCCAATTTTCTCGAAATTTCTGGCATTTGAAGCATGATGTCTATTTTTTGAATAATGAGTTTACTATAACCCGCAATAAGGCCGCCGCTGTACTCATGGTCTATGGAGAAATGTTTAAATCTGTCGGCTTTATAAAAAAGCGAAAGCTCAAAAAGCAATCCTTTGATAAATGAACAATTAAAAATCCAGCGATATATTGCACTCTTTCTCTACGAATTTTTATAATTTTTGGGGTATGCGGAATTTTAATTTGCCGAAATCCGGCGTGAAACCGATACTCCTTCGAAATACTGGCTGGTAATTGGGCTATTTGGCTATGATTTATAGTCGGCGTAGGGTTTTAGAGAAGGTTGTAGTAACATTAGCGGGATCTTTGGTGGCACTAAAAGTTAAACTAAAATCTTTAACACTGTTTTGCCAATTTGAATTTATTGAAGGGAAACTTTTGACGTGCTGCTTTTCTCAGGGCTGTGACCTACAATCAGTCGTTAAAAACCGTCTTTACGGTAATTTCTCAATGAATGTTGGCGTCATTCCTATTACTCATCTATAGTAATATAAACCAAACACCGTGGATTATCCTGTTGTTACCTACATTTTGATTTCAAAATACCTTGACTCTTATTTTTCGAAATGTCATTACTTCTTTCTCACCCTACCCTAGAGTTTAACTCGTTTTCCTTAAAAATAAATATTTTAGTTTGTGAATGATAAATATATAATGTAATTTTTAACTATGTAGTCTGTTTAAATAATTAAGTAAATACAAAATTATCGAATGTTAAATGTAAGAAAAGTAGGTATGCATCTTCAAACGGTAATTAAAAATTAATTCATTAAGATTTAGCTGGGTAATTCTCATGAACTACAAAAAAGTTGTCGAGGAAAATGCTTTAATAGCTGTATTACTTAACTGAGTCATCACAGATTACCGTTATCTCTTCTGGGAAAACGGCCGATAATGTTTCCGTTCGTGACGTTTACTGCTACCTTATTTTGCATCCATTTTCATAGCTCTTCATACATACATGCCTGTCGGGTTCCAAAACCGTGGAATTTCCCATGGTTTGCTGGAAACCCGCCGTTATCTTACGCCTTTTGCGTACTCCGATCTCTATCAGGCAGTCACCTAAAGTAAGCATAGTAAATTCGTAACACGGTATGGTCGCCTGAACCCAAAAGTCCTCAGCTTTGGTTTAAAACGAAATCGTTGACATAGTTAACTGTAACGCACTCTTAAAATCGTTCACCTGAACGATAGATAATGACGATTTATGGCCATAGATTACTGTGCCACGCAAAGTCCAATTAGGAAGTAAAATGTCAACGCCCTTCTTACCTTAATCCCCTTGATCCTTCATAGAATAGTTGTCCTATTTTGAAATGTTTTGCATCTTACATGTCATATAAAGGTCACGCGAAGATTTTAGGGCGGGCAGGGTAGTAAAGCATGCGTTTGAAGCGGGATTTAAAGACAGCTGAACGCAATAGGTTTTCAAGGTTCTTGTGTACTCATTTATGGTCTAGTTAGCGTTTTCCTAACGCAATCAGAGATTCATTTCTGCCTTATTAACCTCATTTAGTCAAACCCCGTGCTGTTGACCAGAGTTTTTTCGTCGTCGTTTTTATGCATCATTACACCTATTCTTTTGTTTGGACGTCCACGCAAAACCAACAGGCCGAGGTGCTAAAATTAACGCAATTATAAGGCCAATTCATGGCATTTCACCCACATGCTTTGAAAAGCCGAGATAAATGAATCGCGTGCCTTTCATTTTTGTTACAATTACTTTGAGATCAAAGCAGAATCTCGAGCCTTGTATAATAATTATCACAAATATTGGCCTTATCCAAAGTTGGCGTTGTCTTGATGGACGCATCATTTGCTTGTTGTTGTAAATGGGAAACCCCACTAATCCTGTTGTAAACCCCTTAGTACCCCTTAGTACCCCCTTGTATTCCTAAAAAAGTGCAAGAAGATTGTCTAGCAAATCAAGAAGGATTCACTTTGAAGCGATACTTCCACTGACACAACAATATCACTCTGAGCGTCGCTTCGTCTCTATTTATAAACTGTAATCTTTCACTGTCGTGTGGCACAAACACTCTTCAGATCCGACCTTTGTTCGAATTTTTTTGTTGTGATCTTTATCTCAATAGTTAAGAGATTATGCCGTCTAAAGATACCTTAAGACACCGGGAACCTTTCTTTGGGTAATCTGCGTGTATTCTCTAATACTCCATTTCCCTGTCTCCGTTAACATTGTGGGCGTTTTCGCTCTAAAAGCCCTCTATTAGATACCGTATTGCTAATCCAGCAATTTTAAACAACGGCTGTGGAATTGAAGGTGGATTAAGGCCCGGTGTGAATGATTGTTTCTTCAACAATGACTTCATATGGGTTATTTACACGAGCTGGAATTAATAGGGACTTTGAAGAGGAGGGCGGGGTTTCGAACGGCCAAGGCCTTCAGGATTCAGAAGGAGGAGGGCAAGCGAAGGCGGGAGGCTTTTTTGCAAACGGCAGCTGGGATTGCCGTGAGATGATTTGATGGTGTTTTATTGGGGATATATAAGGAGAATGACATCTTGGAATTTGATGACAGCGTCATTTGGTCTGCCTGGAGTCTCTTACCACATTTCCACTTTTGTGTGGCCACGCTATTTATGTCTACAGTGAATTAATTCTCTGTTTGATATTAATGTTTTTATTTTGTGTCCTTTTTCGTGATGTTCACCTGCCACTTCCTTCAGAATATTTAAATATTGTCACTATTCCAGATCCAAACGACGGGACCCCCAAAGCGTTGACTTCAACTTCATTTTTTTGGATCACTAAGTTCCAGAGCCACGATGAGACACTCACTCGTTCTAGTTGCCCTCGCCACAGTTATTGCCGCAGAATTCGCTGTCGCCGTGACGGATCTTTGCGACCAGTTCCCCGATCTCGCTGGATGCATTAAGCGTAGGTTTTACATTCTCAGGAGTACATGAGAATAAGTGGGACTTTTTCTTCATCCAATAATCTTCACAATCCCACCAATGTCCATAGAGACCGCAGACGCAACGTCAGCATATTCCTCAAGTATGATACAATAATTACAGCTGAGCAAGTAAAACGAAAATCGGCTTATATGAGATTCGGCAAGCGTTCCCTTTCCCTTGGGGAGCCCGTCGAAGAGGATGACGCCGAACCGTTCGCTGCGTACGAGAAACGAAAATCGGCCTATATGAGATTTGGGAAACGGTCGGGCGGTATGTTGGAAGTGCCTGAAGATGACGGAGTTGAAATGGAAAAGAGAAAGTCAGCATACATGAGATTCGGGAAGAGGAAGTCGGCCTACATGAGGTTCGGCAAACGATCAGGCCAAGACTTCCTCGACAATTCGGATCAGCCCATGGAAATGCACAAGCGCAAGGTTGCCGCATTGAGGTAGGTAAAAGGTCGTTGTTGGAGCTTGATTTCTAAAAATTTTCAAACTTAATCCCCATTTCTAACCACGTGCCTTACTCTCCTTGTCCACGTTGAGAAATTTTAGCATTTCAAGTGTTTCTTCTTCAAAGCATCACCTAAAACTATTACTAATATTTTCTATGGTAAATTTTTTGTCGTAACTAAATATACAGTTTACCGAAAAAATTTCTTACTTACATTTCTAACAGTTTCTTATACCTGTTATTTACACTAACAAACTAACTTCTAACCCCTAACAACGTTTTCAGATTCGGATAAATTGTTACATAGTGCTGTTAACTCTTATTTCACTGTCCCAACATTTCCATTAACTGTATATTTCCTTGATATTCGCCACACGAACGCCGATGCATATTCACGACATGCCCCCCTAACATGGTATAACCGGTTCTTTGCTTGTGCAATAAAACTATTAACTTCTACTAATACCGTTTCTGTTGGCTTGTGTGCAGTGATGACTGTTACTAACATGTTGTGCGCTGTTTGTATAAAACGTTATGTCAAAGCTTCTTCATCGGTTGCTGTTTGCAATAAAATGCCGTGTAGATTGTAAAGCTGATAGACGCAGTGGAACCTCTGTGCAACCCTGTTTAAAACCAATGTTTTTGAAACGCTCTATACTGTTTTTTTTGCGTATGCTAACTATGCCATCAAACCTCATTTTTACCCCTTCAAATTTTTCAAAGTTTCTACAGAGGTTTAACTGTGCCGGCTTGCAGTAAATAAGCTTGAATCCTGGATGACCTTTGCTCATAAACAATGACTTTTAGCCCCTAAAGACCCACGGGTGTATGGTACTTTCTCTTCTCCTTCATCGACACAAGCGGCTTTGTCATCGCAAGAAGGTCTAATGCGACTAAGGTACTATATTTCACTGATGTATCATATGTCTACCCGCTGATTGTAATAAACTTATTCTCAACACAAAGTCGGTCTGGTTTCTTCGTTTCTTGGACGTTTTCGTTGTTTCAAGAAATTAACTTTCCTTGCTTTAATAATCGTCTTCTTTCACAAATCCACACACGTATATTCGGAGGTCAAAATCAGTTGGTCGTCTTCAACGTCATCCTTAGCCCATCTTTTAGTCTTGTTTAACCCTTTTTCTTTTACCCGTTCATTCCACAGATTGTAATTCGGTATTATTGAGAGTTAATAAAGTTCTGTTAATATCGGCAGCTTACTAATTGAGCAGAGTGGTTCTGTTGCAATAGATTTCAACGTCGCATCGAATCTTTTGGAAATTGTTTATTGTTTTTTTTGGGAAATTCAATTAGTAGTAAAAACGTTTATTAAATCAACAAAAAACATACTTATACCCGTCGAAAGATTTTCGGAACTAAACGCCGAACAAAGACCGAAAGAAGAACAGGAAATACAGGGTGAGGCCATCATTGTGGCCCGACGCGAATTGTAGAATTAGATTTGAATTTTAAACAACCGTCACAAAGAGGAAGCTCTGACACATCTTTTTTGGTGTGAATGCTTCTGGCACAGTGGGTATTAGAGACAAAAGCTTACAATCTACGGCCATTTGTACCGAGTGAGCTTATCGAATTCGGCCTTTGGCAACTGCGGACCGGCTTCAATATTCCTGGGATCGGCGTAGTATCGAAAATTAGGCAGCTGGATATCTTTTGTGTAATTTCCGTATTCCGATACCAAAATCTCTTCAACATTACAAGGCACGTACACCAAGACTCCATGAAGATCACCGGCGCAAGTTTTCGTAACCTTTGGGTAGTACGAAAAGACCTGCTTCCGGCCGCCAAAATCGACAGCACACGTTTTTTCGTGGGTTGCGTTGTGCGGATACTTGAAGAACAAGTCGGTTCGGATTCCCTGATATAACCAATTTAGCTCTAGCGAGTCCTTGTCATAGCCAAAAACGTAGCGCATCTTGTACTTGTCCTGAATCGCCTTCATAAATGCGGGTTCGATTAAAGAGGACGGCCCGGTGAGATCAATGTCCTGTGTGTGTGAAATAATGTCGCATTCCCGATACCATCCTGAAGGTTTTATGTTTTTATTTTTTGCATAGATTGCGTCAAATTGTTGTACTTTAAAAGTGTTTTGTCGTTACCTAACAAAGTTCCACATGCAAGTTGGAAGGTTGTGTTCCATTTGTCCGCAAATTCTCTGTACTTGCTTAGAATCTTCACTTTATCCAATGGAATCAGACGAGATGTACTGTTCCTTTTCATCTCCAGATTCCTACATTTTATGAAGTGACTTTTCTTCCAATGGAACCAAAACTTGTCCAAATTGGCAGGTATATCAACAACAATCGGCGTCATGTTTGCAATGTTTACATAGACGGACTGCGTAGCAAACCTGAAAATAAGATTTTTTAAGGCTTTCATGAGAGCTTTAAAATTTTTTTAAAATTTTTCGTTACTGATACTGACCTTGGGATCGCTCTGGCTTGTGTAATATTGAGTTGATTGGTCAGCATTCCATATAATTTTAGATGGTCATTAGTTGCTTTGTCCATTACGAAGTATAACATTTCAAAGTTTGGGTTATCAACGTATCTTGATGACATAACTTTTACAGGGCCTTTGCAACTCTTGTTGGATCCAATGTTAGCTATACAATCGGGGTCAACCATTACAAGCCTGAAAATACAAATGCGCATACAGTGCGCGCCAAAATGATAGAGCCACTCAGTTTTTCTGGATTTATTCTTTTATGGTTAGGTGGGCCAAGCCGGCATAATGCATATATGTAACAACATGATGGACCCATACTATCACCACCATAACTTAGGACTAGCCATGGCGTCCAATTCAAAAAAAATCAAAAATTCGGACCTTCCCCCTCGGTCGACGCGTCAAAATGATAGAGCCACCGGATTTTTCTCCTCGGTGGTGCCAGGCGGGGATCTATTGGTACTGTAGTCTGTTAATATCACTACTGCTATTCATTTCTGATGTGAAAAGATTACTGTAACTACCGGTCATACGGTAGCTTTTGGCAACTTTAGAAAATCTTCCAAATTTTGGGTAAAACTGACCGGAAATAAATTTTCCGACGGTTGTATCCGGGTTGAAATACTTTCAAAAAGTATTAGAAGGGCTATGTTTTCTAAAGGGAATCAATATCAGTCGGGATCGCATCTACCATAAACAAAAAATTGTATTATATTACTTTAGTAGATGGGCAGATTCTATAATAATGTTAATTATGCCAATGAGGGAGCATGGAGGTAAAACCAAACTTCCTGCTAGACTGCAACACACGATGTAGAATATTTTCATTTAATATGGAAAGGCTGTAAAGTCTTGTACACCCAAAGAATAATACCACAAGCGAAGCAATTCTGGTTCTCTAGATGACTACAACAAAGTTTCTCTGTAGTTGTTTATCATTACGTTATTATTGAGTTAATCATGCTGCGTTACGCACAAAAAGATGCGCACTCGTCGTTTCAAAGCCCGAAGCCATCATATTCTGACGCTAGTAACTCCACCAAAATATCGTCGGGTATAACCTTGGTATAGTACTTCATAATATCGTTAGCAATTTGAATAAATGAATTATTAAACTTGGTCCTGTTGTAGTAATCTATGGTCCTCGTACGATTGTACCACAAGTTCTCGGGCGGCTTCTAACAAGGGAAGTCACTTTTTTCGCAGACGGACTTCGGAACGGGACCTAGTAGGTTTCAAACCTGAAGCGGCTGCGATCATACAACTGATTTCCAAAAGTGTTTACGGGGCTTTTCGGCCGAGAAAATCGACCGCAAAGTTTAGCCGAAAAGAGCGAATAGCCTCCTCAAAAGAAACAGCCTATTTCATCTGCAGTGGTGGCCGAGTGGTCAGCGCGCTCGCTTTTTGCGGCAGAAGAGGCGGGTTCGATCCTCTGCGCAGTTTATTTTCTTTTTTGGTTCGTAATTATTGATTTAGTATGTAAACATAGAATGTATACACTTTTGTAATTTTTTACAGTAATTTAAACATAAATTCAAACCTGAATGTTCATGAATATTGTAAAGTCAAAATAGGGCTGGGTTAATGAAGATATAGTTTCTAGATTTGTGTTTTATTGAAAATTGCTAATAATTAGCATATGTGATGTTAACGGCATCTCTCTATTTGATTCAATGGTCAAAAGAAATGCATCCGCAGACGACTGAAATCGAACTCACGTCTTCCGGCGCAAAAAGCGAGCGCGCTGACCACTCGGCCACCACTGCAGATGAAATAAGCTGTTTCTTTTGAGGAGGCTATTCGCTCATTTCGGCTAAACTTTGCGGTCGATTTTCTCGGCCGAGAAGCTCCGTAAACACTTTTGGAAATCAGTTTTATGATCGCAGACGCTTCACGTTTGAAACCTACTAGGTGCCGTTCCAAAGTCCGTCTGCGAAAAAAGTGACTTCCCTTGTAAGACTCATACGTTAATAATTGGTATTAATTTAGAACCTACCCATCTACTAAAGTAATATATAATACAATTTTTTGTTTATGGCAGATGCGATCCCGACGGATATTGATTCCCTTTAGAAAATATAGGTCTTCTAATACTTTTTGAAAGTATTTCCACCCGGATACAACCGCCGGAAAATTTATTTCCGGTCAGTTTTACCCAAAATTTGGAAGATTTTCTAAAGTTGCCAAAAGCTACCGTATGACCGGTAGTTACAGTAATCTTTTCACATCAGAAATGAATAGCAGTAGTGATATTAACAGACTACAGTACCAATAGATCCCCGCCTGGCACCACCGAGGAGAAAAATCCGGTGGCTCTATCATTTTGACGCGTCGACCGAGGGGGAAGGTCCGAATTTTTGATTTTTTTTGAATTGGACGCCATGGCTAGTCCTAAGTTATGGTGGTGATAGTATGGGTCCATCATGTTGTTACATATATGCATTATGCCGGCTTGGCCCACCTAACCATAAAAGAATAAATCCAGAAAAACTGAGTGGCTCTATCATTTTGGCGCGCACTGTACAGGGTGACCCAAAATAACGGAGACAAATTTTGGAAGGGCCCACCGCGAAACCCGGGCGTTAAAGAAACACAAGCGACAGTGGGTAATATTCTATAAGACTTTCTCTATAATCCACGAAAATTTGGCGGAGTCATCATGTCGCAGGAAAAAGTTACAGCTTAACAAAAATGCCTTGCGCCATTTTTTGGCCCTCAATTTTGGTTCCTTTGTGTTGTGTAGAGCATGGCTGTACTACAGCCGCAGAAATGGCAAGTTCATTTGTTTTGCTAGACTACTACGTCTCTAAGCAAGCAGTTATGTAGGTTTCTGGGCTACGGTTTTTATTTCTACGGTGGTACCAATCTCAACATTGAAGATCGCCATTTTTTCCAAATTTTTTCAATAAAAAATTCAGTTTTTTTAGAATAAAGCTAAAACCGCTAGAATGTATTCTATTCATAAATACAATAATTCTGGAAAAAGCTGTGATTGCTTGCTGGTTGCAACAGATTTTCCTTGACAAGTTTCTCGCCCAGAACCACCCTATGGCACGCGGCTTTGAGAAAGATGGGTTATCGATAACAAAATGACAAGATAGATAAAAACGGCGCATTCTGCTCTTGTACAATTATGAATACGACTCTTGAGAAACGGCCTAGGGCACTTTCGGTCTTTATGTGTCACCGGCTCGACTGGTATTCCGCCTAAGGCAAAAATAAGGCAAAATTCTAGTGATTACCAAATAGCATTCCGTAGCAGTTACAAAATGTTTCTCTTTTGGTTCTATGGTGTTCCTTTAATCATGTTGTAGTAACTCATATTACATTTTGCCTTATCTAACATTTAAACTCCATTTTACCGATACATTTTCAAAAAAGGCCCATTTTTGCACTTCAACTCCCTGAAAATACTCGGCTGTAACTTTTGAACTATCGATAGTTGAGCTTAGTACGATGGCTCGTTTTAAAGGCCATATTATGATAATTAAGCACAGCAAATCTCAAACTATTCCGAATTTTCTTTTTTGAGTAAGGCAGCTTTCTTGCAAAAAGACCCCACGGGCAGAAAGGTCCGAGTCAACCGGATATATTGATGTGGTTCAAGGCACAAGAGCGTCGTACAACAAGACTTCCGGTATATAAAACTACACTAACGTGGTACTGTAGTATAAATAAGGAATCACTCATGAATCTTCATAGGCCGCAGAAAAAACGGGAAATCTTTTGTCTCCGTTATTTTGGGTCACCCTGTATGTATATGTTATAAAAGAGCCTTCTGACGTGCGAGTATAAAATTTAAACTGGCACAACATAACGCCAAAATCAACCGACTTACCATTCCCTCGACTTCTCATAAAACTTCAGCGGGACTTCTTCTCGTAAGATCAGATGAGGATCTTTGAATTGGAAGACTTGAACAAATACAATCGTTGCAAAAAGTAGCGAAAAAAGGATTAACGTAAGGACCTTCCGTGGCGCCAGTTTTTGCCCATTGGTGAGTAGTGTATAGGCCATCCTTTGACTACGAATTCGAGATAAATCACGTTCAAATTCCCAAAAACAAGCTGTTCAAACATACGCCCATAGATTCGCAGATTATACTGCACAATTTTTCAGAATTTTTTGGGTGTGTTAAATAAATGTGCTAATTCAATTTAGATTTTTTGAATGTGTCTAAATTTGAAATGAGAGGAAAATAAAAGCAATAACATAAAAGTCAGTAGACCCTTTTACAATTCCTTCCGCAGTGAAGCAGATTATAAGACGTGTGCTGGCAGAGTCAGCAGTAAATAATACAATGAAAGTTTTAAGGAAATGCGATAGTAGAGAAATATGAGGCCAAATACTTGTAGAATTATTGAATTTGACACCACAGTCTGAAAATAAAAAAATGTAGAAGCGCTTACAAAACTTTTAGAAAATCACGACACGATAAAAATCGCGAACAAATGATCGTCAAGTTTTTTTGTTGACATCGGTTGAGCAAACTGTCTGCATAAAATGTACTTTTCAAGGAAAAACTTGCTGGCCAAAGGTCTAAAAATGTCCTGGGTCTGACCGAGCCCTGACCCGGTGATCCCCACTCTTCGAGCATCCTTAAAAACTGAAAGAAATGCCAAAAAACGCTACAAAGACACTTCTACAAACAACTAATAACCGCGTCAAGAACGTGATTGAGCTCGCAATAAATGGTGTTTAGCCGCGGTCGTGGAGTGACTTTGATTTATATTTGAGTTTGTCGGTAACTCCTTATTTCTCGGGCGCCGTGATTAAATAAATTGAGGGGAGATCGGCTCGGGAAAAGACCCTTTCGAGGAATTATATCCATTTGATATGAGGGATGAGGAAAGTAGAGCCGGTGAGTTTATGGGATTTCAAAAGTACGAATAAAAACTGGGGGAAGTTATGGCAAAAGTATGTATGGAAATTTATTGGATGTAATTAATAGAAAGTCATATCAGATCTCAGGAAGCTTGCCACTCAATTACATGAGTTAGACTCCAGTCTTCTGGGAAATTTGGGTATTTTTTCAGCTCCGGTTTTTAGGAACTACAACATTTCTGGTAGACAATAATCAATCTGAGTACAATGACCCGGCTATTCATTGTACGTACGGGTAAGGGTCAGAGAAGGCTTACTTTACTAAAATAACCAGATGGATCAAGTCGTAAGGCAATTTATGAGGGTTTCATAGTGTATTTCGTTGCCAACTATATACATAATAATTGTAATGAAACTTGACCGAATTTTTACCAAAGATCCAAAAAAAACTAATAGCATTTCCGTCGGTAAATAACGCCTTTGGCGGTTCGATAAATCACGGCATTTTTGCGCGCTACACATTTGTTTTGTTAGAGTGATTGGCTTGTCAGAGATCTGAAAACAATCAGTTTTTTAGTTTTCTTAAGTTGCGAATATGAAAAATTCTTTTTTTTTTGTAAAAAAATTTTTTAAGGTCTTGGCTCGTGGTTTGCGAAAAGATGTTTCCGAGCAGAGAGCGCGCGAAATGCGGAGAGCGGTCAGAGACTGAAAAGCTTTTTGGCTGCATCTACGCCAATTTTGCTCAGAAAGTTCTATTTTCAGGTAAAAATTTTTCCTCTCCAATATAAAATCAACTCAAATTTGTCGTGAATAAGTTTCCAGAAACGTGCCAAAATTTTACCGACTTTTCGACTAAAAAGCTGATTTTTGCTTCAAGATGTGGCCGCATCAAAATATATAGCATTTCTTACTACAAAGACTTTGTTAGCTAATAATTTTTTACTTATGATTAGTTACGAAAGTTCTACCAATAAGTCGAACAATTGTTTTAATTTTTTCGAGTTAGTAGGAATCTATAAGAAAGGATCATCCTAACTTTGTGCCAAATTTGATTACCCTCTTAGCGCACCTCCTCCGTAGGTACGTATGTACTAAATTATCTCTAAATTTGATGGGCTATTATTTCCAATTTAACGATCATTAGAATACAGAAATGAGATCAAAAGCAAAAAATCAGCGCCCATACGGATCGATAACATGAGTACCACTCCCAAAACAACTATGAAACACTTTTCCAGCCCCTTTGATTATTGACATTATGAGTGGCTGAATAATCAATTGCCCTTTCCGATAAACTACGGAACAAGCTTTTCTGGCTTGATTACTAAACCACGAAACAGGAACAAGAAAAGTGTTTCAACGACAGCACAACCGGCTTTTGTAAATGTTAACTCAACCTTTACAGAGGCGGCCCAGATGCCCGGCAAGCTTTGCAGGCGAGATTATGGGAAATGAGGAGCTATATACAAGCGATTTCACTGGACAAAAGATACGTTGTGTAGAAACTGACCTCTCCAGCAGAAGTAAGACTAAACTTTTAGGGATCAACCTCCAAAAGAGCGTCGGATTTACGCTAACCCCGAAATAAAAGTATTGGCTGCTTCTGCAAAGCGCGCGCTGTAAATTTGTACCTAGTTTTGTTAAAAGAGCGTCGAACTTAGAGGATTTCCCCTGCTAAAAAAATATGCAAAGTGCTTCGAACTCTAATCTAAACATAAATATTGACTATATTGCCCACTAAAAGCATAACAGACGGGTTAAACCTGCTCTCTGCCAACCCACAGGCCTCATTAAAAAACTCGTGGGTCTTATAAAAATGCAAATCATCCCTTTTTTTATAAATTTCCCATAAATACTGAAGGAGCGGGACAGTTTGGGAAGGGACGTTTATCAGTCGTTTGTTGTGCCCTCAGGCATTGCAAAGTGTTGACATAAGGAGGAAATGTCTAATGTAGGGCGTTTTTATTGCCAGATATTGTAAAAAGTCCGGTTCATTGAGAGATAAATCAACAATTTACGTATCAAAAAAATTGGGAAAGATACAAAAGATTTTACCATATGTATTCTAATCAAAATCGAAGATATCTTGCAAAAGCCGTCGCTCGCTTTTTTTATCATTCTGGGTTCTAAGGAAATCTGCCTATTATATCTCGGGTCGTTGTTCAAATCCAAAAGAACAATTCATGACTCACAAAAGTTCTGAAACAAAAGAATGCGAGTTTGTATCGGCTAACCCAAAGATAAGGTCAAACAAACATTTGAATCCGTATGGAGGGTGTTTTTGATCCAAAGCAGTACCGTAACCTGATGAAAATAGAAGGTAAAGTCATCCTTTTGTCATCTAACATCTTCAAGCACGATTTCTGAATCACTGAATCAGCCACCAGTTAGGTCTGGACATAAGAAAAAACCGATTTTGAGTTTTTAATTTTAAAATGACTGTAGGCATCCGATAAACATAATGCTGAAATATTTTTGCCCAATTTAAAAAGTCTCAGGATCCAAAAAATTCCGGCCGTTTTTTGCCGATTGAACCTGAACAAAGGCCACTTAATCCGAACCCCAACGATTTGGCCAGTTTGAAAGTAAAAAGGGAACCCTCGATTCCACAACAAAAAATGCGCGGATATGCCGAAAAATCGGACATGTCAGAAGATGTTTTCAAAAACATTCCGAAAGCATTTAAATTTTGAACCGTTTAAGAAACCAGATTTATAGGAGACTCATGGCCAATCTAGACTGTGCAAACTTCAGTAAAGATCTATTTGTTCAGCCAAACGATGACATCGGTCGGCTGGCCGTTTCTGGGACTCGGTGGTTCCTACATACGTTAGCGAGATCAGCAATTCAGAAAAAAAATTGCAAATGTGATATTAGTCATAGAAATGTTGCATGGAAGTGTGAATAATCTTCTAGTGGTCGAATTGGATATGTATTTTATACAGTTAACAAATAGCTTCAGGCTCAATGCGGAGATCACTGGAAAAAAAGAGATATTAGAGAAAAAAGGGCTGGATCCTTTTATTTTCATAATGGAACTGCTCAAGGTGAGTCGCTCAAATTGTTTGGAAATTTTTGCAAAAAAAAAGTTTGCTATGCATACAGTCCCAAAACATACCATGTGTCAAAAAATGGATCCGGATGAAACCTGGATGAAATCAAATGCATCCCTTCAATGTATGACCAAAAAAGGAATCCTTTTCTACCAAAAGGGACCTCTTTTGGTTCTCTTCAAAGGAAAACACTATCTTCGGCCAGACTGGGGATACAAAGGGATGCAATTTAATGCATCCAGGATACATTTGGATGTGTTTTCCAACTGTACATGCACACAACTGAGGTATTCAGCAACCTTTGCTCATTAACAAAAGCGTTCCTTTATCGGATTTTCAATTTGAAAAGTGCTTTTTCCAGATCATTTATTACGGGATCCAATTCCACGGACCAGTCTCTCTTTCATCCGGTGGTGTTCGTTCCCTCAACGTTGCCAAGAAATGATCTGCTACTTCTTCGGTTCGCTTGTAAATTTGCTAATCTTTCTGTTCATGACATCAAATTGCTGTAAATACTCGAAGAAACTCCAGACCAAAAAGGGAAATAATCGTATGATTTTTCTTCCATTTTTGGCACTTTCCTTAATTTTTCGAGAAAGAAAATTTTTTTGTTAGATGGTCGTAATAAGAAAAAGCCCAGTGCAAAAGTCGAGGTGACTGAACATCTTTCAATTCACGGTACTCACAATGATGAGGACTTGGAATTCCCAAACATTACGGTTAGCACGGAAAGGAAGCGAAAGAAGGCACCGATTCCGGACGAGAAGAAATTGTCCACTATGGTAAGTGTAATGTACAATATAGTCCTTATGTCGTGGCGCGTAATCAATCATATCCCCGCGCGGCGGGATAAGAGAGATGCGCACCCCGATTTCCCCAGTTGGCTTGTATTGTAGGCTCCGCATACGGACGCGTATACGGAGGGTCTCCTCAATAAAGTATTGAGTACAAACGCCTTCGGATTGTATAAGGTTTTCAAGCGACTGAGAACCAGGGTCTAGGGTAAATACCTACCCACAACACTTACAATACCTCCAATTGGAGTGCCTCTAATCCCAAAAACGTTTTTGGGGAAACATTTTTTCGATTTTTTTTGCAAAATCTTTAAAATTTTCTGAAAAAATGCTGTCATAAAAAATTTTGATCTGTCATACGCTAATGTTAGCTAGAATTCAACATTTATTTTCTTCCATTTTCAGATACTGTCTTACAAAGTTTCACCTCATTTTAGGAGACCCAGCAATCCGATGCCGAAACCAAAGGATTCGAAAAAGTATCCATTACGGACCAGATTTTTACTCCAAAAAAAGCAACGCCCAAGGCAGCTAAAAAAGTCCCTTCCGAAAAAGAAAAGTCGTCACAAAACCAGAAGAAATCTCAATCCAAGAAATCAGTTCGGAATGATGTAAGTTACCAAAAATCCCAAAGAATTCATTGGAAATTGATGAAAATTTGGCAATTTGTTGATGCAAGATATATCACAGAGTATGTTGCACATGTTTATCTTGATTACTCTCCAAATTACTAGCTCTATCTGACAGTAGTTTGGACAATAATCAACATAAACTGCAATATTAAATTTTCTCGGACTTCCCAAATATTTTTTACATATAACGCTAACCTCAAATAGTATATATGGGCAGAATATGACTCGATCGAACTACTGAAGTCGCTTTTATACCATCCACCCACCTTTTACTACGCATTTTGACCAATTGTTTTGTCTGATCGGCAAATTATCGCTGATTTTTTGATTTATTCTCGATTTTTTCCTCAATTAACCAATAAATTTGGGCCCACTTCCGAGTCATAATGGGGGATTATGCCGTCAGATATGTGAATTATCGAATTTTCGCGGTTATAAACTGATTACCACGCGTTTTCGGGCGCATTTTCCGCTCGATTACCTCGACTTTTAATGGAGAATATTTTTGGAAGCAAAAATATTTATGATTTCGGCACGTAATAAAAAGAAGTTTTACGTTTCGAACACTTTGTAATTTATGAATCTTTTTCAGAAAGAGGATAGTCTCAAGGAAGGGCCAACTCAAAACACCAAGACTTCTGAAGATGTAATATAAACCTGCTTTCAGTTTGGACATTGAATGAATAAATCGGTTGAAATACAAGTGGAACTCTTGTTACATCAAAAAATTCTGTTTTCCAGCATTTATAAATGAATCCGTCGGCCGTTCCCCGGCCGCAGGCTGCCGCATTTTGCAGAAGTGTGGGCGCAGTTCGCGGAAAAAAATTAATAGAAAATCCCAAAAGAAATTTTATAAAACTGATGTCAGCTGGGAGATTGGAGTAATTTATGGTGTAATTACATAGATTTCTATTGAATTAGACTGGAGAATTCTATTTATGTCAAAGAAAAGATCTGAGGCAAGTGTGGATGATGAATTTGGCGTGAAACGGCGGCGAATGTCCAAGTTTGGTGTCCTTGCGGAGTTTGATGAGGGAAACGAGGACTGTTCAGCCGAAATCGGACAGGGTGGGTTTTAATCTTGATTTTTTTGTTTGACGTTTAGGATTTGCAATTTTTTCATCTAAAGTGTAATTTACTCAATTTTTGAGCCTTGATGCCCTTCAGTAAGGTGGAGGTTTATTTCCAGCCGTGCTCGATGTCACTGAGGCCGAGAAGACCGAGAAGTCCCGGGAGAAAATTGAGAAGATTAGTCGTCGCCGGGCAAAAGTTTTCGGTGCACCTTCGATTGGAATAAAACGAGCGGAATTGCACCTGGACGGTGAGAAATTCTGCTTTAGTTTAATGTTGGGTGTTTAGATATTGCTCACCTTGCTCATAGCTTTCTCATACCAGCAGAAATTCCGAAGCCGGGATGGTTTCGACCTGGGAATTTCAAAAAGCCCTCACATCTGGTGTTGGCAAGGATAAATTGCGATGAAAGGCTGATTGTAAGTGGGTTTTTATGTTGAATAAGCTCTTTTTTCACTTCTCCTCGTGTAAATTTGAATAACTCTTACAAATTTGACATGTTTTCGCAAAGTTCTCTATTTTTTGACCTTTAGTGCGATGAAAATAAGAAAATGGCCTTTCTCCGAGAATTCTTTGGGAATCCTTTTGTACCTGTCGAGCAGTCGGTTTGTGAGACGATGGACTTCTGGAAAAGGTTGACTGAGATCTCATTGCCACGGATGTCACATATCAAAGCCCTGTTAAAGGTATCTTTTTTAATCTTTTTCTGAATTTAGATAGTATTCTTGTTGAAATGACGAAAAAAGGCAACCTTGAGTTTTGGCAGGCTGTGATCAAGATGTCATTTTCAGAAGAATAAAAATCTTTTGGCACCTGGGATGGATACTGAATTGAAGTTGCAATTTTTAACAAGTGTGGAGCAAATGATGTATTTCAATTATCCATTGGCTGGATTTACCGAGGAGATCGAGGGAATTGCGTCGATAGTCAACTCTAAAGCGCATTATGGGAAACTGACTAAAAATTCGCCGATTTTTGTTGTTGACTGTGAGATGTGCCAAACAACTGCAAACAAAGCTGAATTAACGAGGATTACTATGGTAAGGTTTAGTATTTCTTTACATTTTGCATTATCTTTATATAAATAATCTAAAATAAGTTTCTCTACCAGCTTCTCATGGATAATATGAAATTTTTCAGATTGACGAGCAAGGGAACATAGTGATAGATTCTTTTGTCAAACCCAAGAATCCCATCACCGATTACGTCACCTGCTTCAGCGGGGTGACCAAAGAGAGCTTGGAAGGAGTCACGGTTACAGTCGAAGATGTTCAACAAGCCTTGAGGCGGGTCTTACCGCCTGACGCGATTTTGGCCGGGCATTCCATTGAAAATGATCTCATGGCTATGAGGGTTTCGCATCCGTAAGTCTTGATTCCTTTTGCATGTCTTTGATTTAGGTACTGCATCGATGTTGGTTTGATATACTCCATGAGAATGAACAGAAATAATCGCCAGTCGTTGAGAAAATTGACCTCGTACTATCTGCGTGAGGACATACAGAGCTCAGAGAATGGGCACTGTTCGTACGAAGATTGTTGGGCGACGTTGGAATTGCTGAAATTGAAACTTGAACATGGTCCGACTTTTGGCAGCGTCCCTGATGGCTTTGATTATGTAAAATGGTCGGAAACTTTAGACAATTCAAAGGATAAGAAGGAGTTGGACAAGGAAATTAAAGTAGGCTTAGTTTGTCACCTTATTGTAGTTTTTTTCTTGAGATTAAATTGAAAAATAGTTCATTTTTAATACTTTTTGTTTTAGGAGAACAAGAAAACATACGTAAAAGACGTGAAATTACCCCCGCCAAGGTGCGTCGGGTATTGTGAGGCCTGTAATACGGAGATAAAGAGTCAATGCTGTGTTGAGGATTGCCTTTGCATGAAACATCAACCCAAGAAATGCATTATGTGCGTTGGCAGGGATGAGGAATATCCGGATCCTCCAGAACACGAAAGATTCAATTATGGGTAAGAGAAATGTGCTTCGAATCTCCCAAACTTCTAAAATAACTTTTATATATTTGATAGGACATACACGCTATGGTTAATTCGTCTAAATATTTTTTCATCGAATTTGTCATCGAGTTATATTATACTCGCCATTTCAGCCATGCCGTGAAGAAATACGTCGAAAAATCGAAAACCTCCCTCAAAGACGCATCGGAACTCTTTCCACTAAGAAAGGCCTTATTCGCCAGATACCTCAACACCCTTGAAGAACATGTCAAGGTCCAAAATCTCACTGTAATCGACATAACAAATCACAAAACTCCGACGGAAATCAAAAATAATGTTCTGGATGCGAATGTAATTGAAAGCGATATGTGCGTTATCGAATATAACGCGGAAGAGAATACTGAAGAGGAAGTGGACGGCCTGGTGAAGTACATCCACAGTTCGATGGCACCCCTTGGAGTTTTCGCGCTTTTGATGTGCACCTCGGCCAGGGCAATCATGTACTTTGGAGTGAAAGTTTGAATAATTGTATGGTGTTTTAAGAGATAAAATTGAATTTATGGGAGGGATTTGGAGAAGAATTGAGATTTATTCTTCTGAGTTGTTGACTTTTTTATTTTACATAGTAAAAACGGGTTTGTGAGAATGATTAAAAGAAATTTGTTATGATGACGGCCGTTCTGGGCATTTGGGTTTTGTGTTTGGATACTGCTGATCCAACCGGGCTTGGAATTTCTTATAACTCTGAAAATGCGATAAAAAAGTCCTGCTTAATGTTGGATCAAGACCTTACCGTGAGCATCTCCCTGAGCGTGTCATTCCGTGCACCCTCAATCATTCGATCCGCGGTTTTCCGGAATCCCGCATGCACAGTAAACAAATCGTTGACTATGACGAAATCGAAACCCGCTCTGCACGCTTCCTCCACTTGAAATCGTGAGTCTTGGTGAACATCCGAAATATCGACGGGACTTTTTGGCAATGCCTTTCGATAGGTTACGAACGCGGGCTCCCAATCGTTGCCTTGGTAGGGAATCACCTTGAATGGAACGATTTTAGTTTGTGCGGTTTCCAGCCACTCTTTCAAATAGGGAAGCTTGTGATTCATAGAGGGACGGCGCATAGTGTACGATTCGATGACAAATCCGTCATTGTAAAATTTCTGAAAAGATACGAAGATTATTGCCCTCGAGTAACGGCAAAATGTATGCACAATTGGGGACGGCTTACAAGAAGCTCCAGAAAGAACTCAAAGGAAGCCAGAATTTGAAGTCAAAAAGTATCGCAAGGATGGAAAAAGGCTGTTGCGATGTTTTTTGCATCAAATTCTGGCTCTCTTTGATCCCAATTTGACCTCAATACAAAATCTGTGGTCACTTACCCTGAGAATTGTCCGATTTTTTGGGATCTCGACTCCAAGAGTCACTTCGAACTCTCTAATGAGTAACAAAGACTTTCTGTTCGAACTAAACAATGGAATTTTTATTTGAAAAAATCACACTTACTGTACAAGAAGTTCATTAGCGAGTGGCCTCATTTTCTCTTCGAAGTCATCACTGGGAAAGTTTTCGATTTCTGTGGCAAAAATTAAATTAGTCTTTGAGCCGTATCTGGCCAAATTGCGAAGATAGTTTGCTGGATACCCGGCGAATCGGCGGACCAAGTTGAATGAGTCCCTAATAAATTCCTAAAAATTTTGTGTTAGCTATCGGAAATCACAATTTAATTTTTTGGCGATAAATGCATACCGGATTTTCCTTCAGTCGCACCAATGGGACTTTGAGAGTTTCATGGCATTTGTCATCTTTTTTGTACATCAAGTTCAAACTAATTCGATTGGCTTTTTTTGCTTGAAGAAGCTCGAGTTTTGCCAGAGCGTACTAAAAATAAAAAAAACTGTAAGATCGCGAAGGACTCACTGAAAACGCGTAATTCACAGATTGCTCGGTGCCGAAGTCGTGCTGACCGCTTGCGTTGTAGGTATACATTGGATTTGGCACCATAATGGCGACGGAGATTGGGCCGGTCCAGGTTTTCTCCTAAAAGGAAATTTTTGTTGCTTTGAAAATTTTTCGAAAAAATTGAAAATTCTGTAAAGAATATAGTAAGTGTCCTTCTGGCTCCGGTCTACAAGAATATCGAAAAGAGATTAGATGGACCCGAAATTGATATCAAACCGTATCATGTCAAATAAAAAGGATTGCGTAACTCTCTTTGTGTCTCTTGGGTACTGTTTGATACCAAATTCAGCCTCACGTTGAACTTTTTTCTATAATTTTGTCGTCTGGAGCCAGTCGGCACTGAATAAATTACTGATTCCGATTACAACCTACATGCTCATCAATAAAATCGGCAAATTCGACGGCTGCATGGGTTGTTAAAGTGATCGAAGTCCTCGGGAATGCCTTGATATCCGGATCCCAATAATCTCGGATTACACAAAATTCTCCCTCATATTCATAGGAAGAGAGAATCAAGGCGTTCTGAGTTGTGATTTCGTCCACTTTTTTGTCGAGCCTTTTCTGAAAGCCGAAGTGTAAAAGGTGTCATAAAACTGCTGACAAAATGTTTGACACTTACAATATGTCTGATTAAGTAGTAATTTAAAATTATTGTCATTAGAGCCAAACATTTCCATAGTTTCGAATTGTTCATAAAGGATAAGAAAATACAAAGACTCCGTTTTAGCCTAATCGAGGCTTTAACAGCCATTTTTAGTTGCCGCATTTTTATGGGTTGTCTGTTTCTTTGGGCAGAATTCTAAAAATATATTTTGAAATGGCAATTGTCCGTCTAGATAAAAAAGTACACGGGAAAGATGAGGCAAAAATTATCATCGAAAAAATTTAAAAAATTGAAGAAATTGATAAAATATTGGCTCTTGTTTATACACAACATTTTTTTAACACGACGTTTATTCATTGTACAATGTCTTTCTTGTACCATTAAATACAGCTGGCACAAACAACTGCTACCCCTGTAGTAAATAATCAGATACTCAAGTAAAGTTAAACAAAAAAATGTAAGAGATAGGAAAAATATGCGACCAGCTTGATCAGCATGACAAATTTTTAAATGAAACGAACGACTCAATTCATTATCTGTAAATTTGCTAAATAATATCAGAATTTCCAAGAGATCCCCTCCGCCAGTAACCGGTTCCGTCCCTGCTTATGGACGCAAAAGTAAATCCGAGTTTCGATAACCGCGATTGCATCTCATCCAAATCTTGATTAAATTGAAGCTTCGCTGGCTTGACGTCTGCAGCAGTCTTCGATGAGGGAATTATTTTTGTTTTGAAGTTCGGAAAATGAGACAAATGTCTGTTCCGTATTATACTTCAGTCCAATCCGGATACTCATATGTCCGGCAGTCCAAGGCAACGACTTTTGTGCAAAACGCACGGTCGTTGTTGTACCATTATGGACTGACAAGTAGGGGTTTTAAAATTTTTGTTGATAAATTTACCGGAGAGATGGCGTATTTTATTTATAATTTTAGAGAACAAACAAAGTTTCGTGGCGGTTATAATGGTAATGCTTCTCATTTTCTGGGGTTTCCGACTTCTAAGACCACCTGAAAGACTGAGACAGATCGTGATCATCACTCCGACCATGCAAAGGCCGGAGAGAATCGCCGACTTGACCATGTAAGAACCCGATTTTTTCTCTGCTTTCTTTTGTCCCAAATAAACGATTTTTACAAAATTTGTTGAAACTATCTTTAGGTTGTCGCAGACCCTTTCGCAAGTCCCAAATATCCACTGGATCCTCGTCGAAGATGGGGACGCTCCAAATCCGATTGTTCCCAAGTTCCTGTCTATGTTCAAAATCCCGTATACTTATTTGCACACAACGAACCAAGGCTTGCCTTGTCGAGGTTGGGCTCAACGCAATGTTGCGATGGACTATTTGCGACGGAATCGCGGAAAATTCGCCGATGATACTGTGGTTTACTTCGGCGATGACGACAACTCGTACGACCTGCGGCTTTTTGAGCGCTATATCCGGAAAGTGGATTACATGGGAGTGTGGGCGGTCGGGTTGCCCGGAAATGCGCTGGTGGAGCACCCTTTGGTGAAGAATGGAAAAGTGGTTGGATGGCATTCGGCGTTTAGGCCTGATCGAAACTTTGGAACGGATATGGCTGGATTTGCGCTGAATATCGACGTTATTGTCAAGTCAAAGTGAGTAAAAATCGTTTAGTTGGAGAGGAAGGCATTTTTCTATTACACTGTACGGATAGCATAGAAATTTTTTGCAAATATTTTATCTTTCAGCGCTTCCTTCAATTTGCACTGTGCAGGCACGATGCCGGAGGATTGTTTGCTAACACAGATGAAAATCGACAAATCAAGGATCACTCCATTTGGTTGGGAGGGCGACGAAAAGGAGATCCTAATATGGCATCGGAAGACCGAAGCCGCGCCCAACGATAAGTTCCCCACCAACGGCTATTTGGTGGAAGACCGGAGACCTCCAAGTCCATTGTGTGTTCGTTTCAAAGGCATTGTATATATGACATATCCGCAGGCCTTACTAGTTGCTAAGTTGTACAATACGACGGAGGCGCCAAAGCCGTTTACGGCGTTGTAATAAAGATGTGTAATTCCGAAGATACGTACTATAATTATCGCGGTGCCAACTTTGGCCGTAGTTTTTTGTGCCAAAGCTTTGGCCGTAATTTTTTTCAGTTTCGATTTCAGCGGGGTTGTTTATACAATTTGCAGCAATTGTACTCTGCATCAAGCAAGAATTTCGAGAGAGTTTTCTGTGAATACCAGAAACTTCCGATAAATTTGTATTATGCTTTATTCTCTCGCACAGTGAGCACAGTGTCTGACTTCACTTCCCTGGGGCAAAGTGAATTCCTGAGAACTGGCAGGACACTACGCCGGAAACTTGGAATCAAGAAAATTATCATCCACGCGTTGACAAGGGGCAGAGTGCTGCTGAAAAGACTGGTGATGATTCCGATCCGAGTAGAGGGTAGATCCAAAAAGTTGGCTTCGAATATTCGAAGACCGCCTGGGATTAAGAGCATAAGGATTAGATACGTACACTGAAATTTATTGTTAAAGTATCCGTTATGTGACGTGGTTCCATTTCGTCTCTGTTGCTTACCATATAACCGAGGATCTTGTGGAGTTGAGAGTGGAAAGTAAGTGTCGTGATACCCATTCGAACCTTTGTAATTTGCAAGGTCTTCCAGGTCTGCCTTGCGCAGTACGCTATAAGCGAGAAATTGAGGATGATATGAAACAGGGCCACGAATACATGGACGGTGTATATCCTGGAGCTCTGAAACGCAACGACATGTACATGGCGGTTCAAAAAAAACGGCCACCCCAAGATGATGCGCTCTAACGCAGAAGAGAGTGGTCGTAGGAAGAAAAATGTGGTATCATTGTAAAGCTTATGGAATACTAAGACGTGTGACTATACGCTTGTGGTACTGTAGTGCTGGCCTACTGGGGCAATATGTTCTTTTGGCCTGGTCAAAAAAAATGGCCACCCATAATTATTTTGCTTTAAACGCGGTGTATGTTAGAAATTGCCGCCATATGGGACTAAACTAGGATAGCTATATCAATACACACCAATTCCAGAATTTTTTACTTTGTACATATGCCCTCAGGCATCAGTCAAGGTTGATGACCTTGTTCATGGTTAAGGCCCGGCCAAATTTTTTTTTGGGTTTGTGCCGTTGTTTTAATTACCCGAAGCAATACTGTAGACGGTATTGATCGTATTCGTGTGTAAGACTGCCCACTTTTGCCAAGATTGCGCCTCTTTTGATAAGAAAACTCAAAAAATGAAATATTTTGACCTAATTTTCTCCAAAAATCCGTTTTGGAGGCCGCTAAACAATGAATGTAGAACCTTAAACAGGTTTTATTTGTACAAGAACATCATGGACATTTGTTTTAACACGGCACCGATTAAAGGAAACGACCGCCCGAAACGACAGATACCGTTTTGTTACAGTTTTCGACTTCAGGAAATAGTCATAAACTTTGTCAAGTTCTGCAACCCTAATTTTCGCTTTAGGGGCTTATAATATTTATCTTTAAATGATTAAGTGGTATCTCAACTACGCCACAAATGCGATACTATATTCTAATTTCTATTCAACGAGGTTTCGGAACCGGACAAAATTCATGATTACTTCATGAAGTCGAAAACTGTAACAAAACGGTATCTGTCGTTTCGGACGGTCGTTTCCTTTAACCGTTGCCGTGTTAAAACAAATGTCCATGATGTTCTTGTACAAATAAAGCCTGTTTAAGATTCTACATTCATTGTTTAGCGGCCTCAATACACTGCTCGCCAAAATTATAAATACACTTTTAAAATAGCTGTAACTATTGTGGTTTTCTATAAAACTGTGCCATATTTGGCCCCAATATGTACCAGTGTACTATAAATCTTGCGCCAAAAAATTATTTTGAAAACTTTCCACAATTTGGAAAAAAGTTGAAAAAACCGAAATTTTGGAGATTTTCCTTGCGACAAAATTATAAATTCACGCAATATTTTGCAATTTTCTTGCCGCTGGCGCTGAAGCAAAGTAAGTTATTTGGCTTAGTGGTTTCCTTAGGTGTCCTTCTGGCATGCTACGAGGAAAAACAGTGCCAGAATTTGAAAAACGCGGAATTACGACCCTGAAACCGCAAAGACCTCGGGTTTGCCGGATTTCGGCTCAGGTAGGCCGTTCAGCCGGAGTTGTGAAGAACTACTTGGCTCATCCGGAAGTCTTCAACACGTCTAAACGTTCTGGCAAAAAAGGTTTACCACCGCGGCAGAATTAAGGCAGAGAAATCCGCTGAGCTTCCAACTACACCATCTCTGGGTCTCATATAGAGCAAGAAAAAGGTCTCAATTTTAGCAGGATAGCTATGCTGAGGGCACTAAGACGCAGCGATGTCATCACTGGACATCATATGAAGTCGTGCCCCAAGTTGGCCTAGGTTCGGTTAGCGCGCGACTGAAACTGGCCAAGGTAACTTTGACAAAACAGATCCTCCAACATTACGGTACAAGAAGTAACGCGGTTCTCTTCTGATGTAATGACAGTGATATGTCCTATGTGGAAAACCGTCGGGGACATCGTCTGACCATGCAATCTGCAAGGAATTCGGTGCTGCAACGCTGGGAAACTGACCCTTGACTACTCAACCTGTTTTGTCAAAGTCATCTTGGCCAATTTCGGTCGCGTGCTAACCGAACCTAGGCCAGCTGGGGGCACGACTTCATATGATGTCCAGTGATGACATCGCTGCGTCTTAGTGCCCTCAGCATAGCTATCCTGCTAAAATTGAGACCTTTTTCTTGCTCTATATGAGACCCAGAGATGGTGTAGTTGGAAGCTCAGCGGATTTCTCTGCCTTAATTCTGCCGCGGTGGTAAACCTTTTTTGCCAGAACGTTTAGCCGTGTTGAAGACTTCCGAGTGAGCCAAGTAGTTCTTCACAACTCCGGCTGAACGGCCTACCTGAGCCGAAATCTGGCAAACCCGAGGTCTTTGCGGTTTCAGGGTCGTAATTCCGCCTTTTTCAAATTCTGTCGCTGTTTTTCCTCGTAGCATGCCAGAAGGGCACCTAAGGAAACCACTAAGCCAAATAACTTACTTTGCTTCAGCGCCAACGGCGAGAAAATTGCAAAATATTGCGTGAATTTATAATTTTGTCGCAAAGAAAATCTCCAAAATTTCGGTTTTTTCAACTTTTTTCCAAATTGTGGAAAGTTTTCAAAATAATTTTTTGGCACAAGATTTATAGTACACTGGTACACATTTGGGCCAAATATGGCACAGTTTTACTGAAAACCACAAAAGTTACAGTGATTTTAGAAGTGCATTTATAATTTTGTCGAGCAGTGTACCGTCTACAGTATTGCTTCGGATTATCAAAACAACGGCACAAACCCAAAAAAAAATTTGGCCGGGCCTTAACCATGAACAAGGTCATCAACCTTGACTGATGCCTGAGGGCATATGTGCAAAGTAAAAAATAGTGGAATTGGTGTGTATCGATATAGTTATCCTAGTCCAGTTGCATATGGCGGCAATTTCTAACATAAACCGCATTTAAAGCACAATAATTATGGGTGGCCATTTTTTTTGACCAGGCCAAAAGAACATATTGCCCCAGTACGTGCTAGGCCAGCACTACAGTACCACAAGCGTAAAGTCACACATCTTAGTATTCCATAAGCTTTACAATGATTCCATATTTATCTTCCTACGACCACTCTCTTCTGCCACTCTCTTCTGCGTTAGAGCGCATCACTAAAGACAGAGAGACGGAGTGAGGAGCGCATATTGCATGCATGAAAAATAAGATCCAAGCTGCAGAAATCTTACCGCATCCGCGACGTGAAACCACACCCCAAATGGCAAGTCGATTCCATTTGCTTGCAGCAGTCGATGATAAGTGAACTTGTTGCCGTTGTCGAACGATGCAATAAGTAAGCCGAACAAAATGCAGTTCATGGCTTCGAGAAGACCCAAAATCCCGAAAACCCCGCCGGGAAAACGGAGACTAGCTTCACAAACTACAGTATAACGATAGACAAAAAAACTTATGACTGCAACCACACAATTCTGCATGCTAATCAGCCATATGAACACCAAGGTGATGCCAAAAAACCCGTCGTTACTGACAAAGAAGCCTTTATTGTAATAGAAGACGCTATCGTGTACGATGTCGAAAGTCTGCACATAAATAACCGATAAGTATCATAAAGCCGTCAGAAATCACTTACCAACACACTAACAGTATTTATAACGTTAAAAAGACAATTGGAGAGGCAGATGAACACCAAAGGAAATTTATATCTTTTCATCTGATGACCCGAATAATATATGGCCAAGTAGAGTAGGAAAAAATTTGATATGACAGATAAAACGTTGATATGGTAGATGACCAAAACATGTTTATCAAATAGCATGGTCTTTCTTCTAAAGCGCCTCAAACATTCGTCCACGCACAAGATTTATTGTATTACCAATCCCTGCCTCGAATTATACTTTCAGCCTCCAATTGCGAAAAATATTCTGAGTGGTGGAACTACAGTCTGTTTCGGGCCTGTAAACAGACTGTGAGACGTAGATTACAGGCCGAGCCAAAATTACTTTCGGCCCGCGAGTCGGCCCATGTCCAAATAAGGCCAAAAATAGCAGAACCAATATTAAAAATAGTTAGAATTCAAACACCGAGCAAGGTTGTAGGCTGCCAGCAGAATTCCAAAGATAAGGCGCCAGAAACTTCTTCATGGCCTCACGTTGTCAACCCGACCCATGGTCTTGAAGGGGTACGATAGAAATATTATAGGAGCAGCGTAAATTTAGGTGCGTACGTGCAATACAACCAAACTGCAAATTGTTTTTCTTAGGTGGAACTGTTTCGGCTTGCGTCATGCTTTGTAGTATGCTCCAAACACGAAAACGGTCGTTTGCCTAAAGTTAAGGGGTGCAGTTGCCTAAGGCCGATAGGATTTGTCAACAACATACTATGTCGGTTGAGGTCTTACAAGACTGCATGAATCGACAACAGGGTGTTAATATTCACACGCCTTATATGGTGTAGTCCGTACATTGATATAGTCGTTCAGAATGGTAGCATGCATTACTACTGAAAATCCTCGGTTCCTCACTCACTGGTTCGGACACCGTTCAGCCGGAAGAGTCTCGGAATAAATCCCTCGACGTGTTCCTAAAATACCCAACCCAAACAACAACTCCCAACGATAGACAACACACGATTTATCACCTCAAACCCGAATACAATATTAATAAACGAATACCAATCGGATCTAATATCACTGGTGAATCTTCTGGCCCGAGCGGTCCTCGACACTTCTCGGCCGTTTCCCACGTGCAGTCTCCCACCAAGTGTCCAGATTGTCCCCATAATTCCCATTTCCACGGCTTGCGACGGAATGCCAATGCTGTCAATCTGATCGCTTCGAGACTCGGCAGTGGTCCAAATGCCTCCCGGTTGTACTCATTTTCAAATGAAGCTTATTTTGCGCTGCACTTATTTTCTTATATTTATTGCCTTTTCGAGACATTTTACACACCAATATTTTTTATTAAAATATCAGATATGCTATATTTATTAACAAGATATGTGGGTGTGATAGATACATGAGGTTTTCTAGGGGTTATTCAGCGTCGGCGCGGCGCAGAGAGTGAAAACACACTCTCATTCGTCGACTCAGCGGCGGTGGGGTTTCGAAGGCGGAGCATCTTTCGCACCGCCCGACGGAAACTTGGGATAAGGTAGATGGTCATAACCGCGTCCACAGTCGGCAAAGAACTCTCGAAAATGCTTGTCAAAATTGGAGTGTACAAGTCACCTGGCCATGCATACACAGCGACAATCCTTACCATGGTGGGGAAGATTAATGTCAAAAAAGGTGCGGTGCCCTGAAAAGATCCCTTTCAATCTAGAGAAATTAAAGACCGTTCGTTTTAACGTATCGTTGCTGCTGTAGTAATATGCCTGGGTGGCTGAGCATTCGCTCAGAAATTGGTTAAGTTGCCACTCTATGAGCAAGGTTTCTCTTACTCTCCTACTCCACGCTTACCAGAAACACCATCAGTTTGTTGAGCTGAGTGTGAAACCTGAGAGTTGACATCCCCATATTGAGTCGGTTTTCTTGCAACGTCTTATAACATTGATTAGACATGACTGCCATTATACAGTAATCCCCAAAAGTCAGAACACAGAGTAAGCACAGATGAATGGAATGGAACGGATCTTTCTAAACAATATTTGAAGGTTATAATATGCCAACAACTTACCAGCGAAACCACGTTAAACGCGACTGAACTCGGGTATATCCCTCCGATTTTCCGCAAGATTGATCGAAACATCAACTTTCCGTCATCATCAAATGCCATGGCCAGAGAAATACATGTCGCGAAGTTGAAGGCTTCCAGAAAACATAAAATTATTGTCGTCTGAAGCTTCTTCTTGGGACGACAAATGAAGCCGTAGCGAACTACAAAAAACATCAAAGCCATTGTGAGTCGTGTGTACGTGAGGAAGAACCAGGAAGTCGTGAGGATACCCGAAATCGGATTCCCAACATTCTCGAGGAACCCGCTGTTCAAAAGGAAAATGTGCCTTTCGGAGACGTTTATGGTCTGAAAACTAACAGTGAACAACTCGGCAATAGTGCCACAGTGCCACCTACATAAAAAATATCAACTTACCACAACTGCAAAGGTATTTGTAAAGCTGAACAGTATGTTCGTCCATGCGGTAAGGCACAAGATTGGCCGGTACTTCCGCATCTGATACCCACATTTGTTGACGGACAACATTACCAAAAAGAGGTTGGAGAGCACCGAGGAAGCGTTCAATATATAGGCAATTCCAATGTGAAATTGACGGATATTACCTCCCATTCAGGTGGAGTGAGACAATAAATGCCCTAAAAAGGTTAAATAAGAATGTGATATTCTTCAGAGCATGGCTGGTATGCTACAAAACTTTAGCAAAGAAGGACCAAAAGTGTTTACGTTGTAATGATTATAATACACTTGAAGACCTATAAAACATCCGTAAAACGCGGGTTCTGAATTTCAGAAGTCACGTAATAACTTATTTAGATTTTCTGTGGGTTTCTATGTATCTAAAGGCAGAGGGAAGTACAAATTGCTGAAAATTTAAACAAGAATTGGGCCTATCTTAGAAAAAAGAAAATTACGAGAATTCAGCGAAGACTTGGAATTTGGAAGCAAGATTTACTGTGCAGTAATTTATGCTCAAACAGTAAAAACTGAAATAAATGTGGTACAATTACCACACGATCAATCCCATGTACAAAAACCGAGACTAAAAAAATATCCGTTTCCGCAGCCTGTGCTGCCCGAAGAATTTTGGCCTTAAGCGTTTCCTCGTGGCCTCAAAAAGCCAAAGAATTACTGTGTAATATCTTCACTACCTTTTAAAGAAATTTCAATTCCTCGGACTGCGGATACCAATATCTTTTTACACCAATGTCTCTTCCGAATACAATTTCAAACATTTTCCTACAGTTTCTCGCCAAACTTGATGGATTGTAGCCACAACGGCTGGATCTTGTTTTGTAGTAACATTGGCATCACTTTCTCTATCCACTCTCCTGGCTGACTCATTTATTTTGACCGTGTACATCTTCTACGCGTACATTTCTCGAGATGTGCACATAGATTGTTATAATCGAACGAGGAGGCGATTTCTACAAAAATTGTAGCATTTCTTGAGTGTATAGCGTACGTTCAGAGTACAACCAGACATCACAGACCACTACGGACCGGCCCGTCGAATCATTTAACAAGCCGCTGACCGGATCTTGGATATTTCCACCCGGCAACGAATCAAAATCTGCCAGAATGCCCTCGAGTTTTGACCGCTAAGGAGACTAGGGTTTGGAATTTGCGCCGGTAGACAGAACTTTGTCATCTCTCCACTTTTTTCACCACGGTGGATGGTTTAGTTTTCTACCATTATGTACTTCAACATTAAAACAGATGCTTTGGATGTCGTTAAGTCAGGTCATCTTTCCGCCGAGTTTAGGTTTCAGGTCTAACAGAGTGTGTAAGCCATTTAGAGGGTTGGCCTACGCAGTATTTAGACAATTCCGACCCTTGATCAATCAGTTTTCCGACGGTGATTTGTAACGGTCAAGATATGGCTCGAACGCAATCGCGGAAATTGCTAGAAAACGCGTAAGTCCATTTGGTCATAATCAAATTTATTGCAACGATCACCCTTTTTCTCTGCATTAAATTTGCCGTTTGGTAATAGCATCCTCGCACACACAAATCGTCGATCAATTGCCCCATTCCAACTCCTTCAAATGGAGAACTCAAACGCGTCATTTGTACCTTTCAAGACGGAAGGTTTGTCGGTAAATCACAAGAAGAACCATGTATTGTATGTTTTCACCTCTTAATTTAGCTCCATTTCTTGTTAATTTTATTACTTGTTATTTCCGTTCAGTGACATTCCACTAAACTTGAAGCTTTATAAGAATGAGCTCATCGAGGAGGACAGATGCAAGCGGCCACAAGAGAAGTGCCTTCAATGGATGTGTTGTGCTTTTACCACCGGCTTTATAACAGAATGCGGGCGTCTGTTAGCTCGGTGTTTGTGTTCAGCTTGAAACATAAGAATGTCTATCTATGAGGTTCTTTTGTTATAATAAAGTCATCAAAAATGTTTCTATAAATTTCCTGCGTTTCTTTTTTTTTATTTATCGATACCTACGGCCTACAAGAAGACTACATAATATGTAAATAAAAAAATGTGTAAGTTCATTGCACATACTCCTTGCAGCTTTCCTGAGTCAAGTAATGTGACATTCAATTCACAAATTTGTCATGTCTAAGGTTTCGACTTCACAATACACATACGTACGGCCGATACGACCAAAAGTCGGATATAATCGACATTTTTTTGTAGATGGTTCTGCCATTTTAAGTCCTTTTTCTGTTTGTACTCTTAAACGCCTCCATGCATTCATTTTGTATCGCGGTGCGAGCAATTGACTCTAACAATAAGTCATTCTTCTTGGAAGGATGCTTTCCAATTGCCATTAACCCCGTTCGGTTGCCATGTATATTGACGGGCATGTTCTAACCGTGTACCTAATTAATGCTTCATCAATTTTGCTGAATCTAATTTTGATTTATTTGACCGTCTATAAATGCGGTTATCCTATGAAGAAGTATCAAGTATGTACTATCATAAGTTGCAGTTTCCACGCAATTTTCAGCGCTGCTAACACGGTTACTGTGCTGGTAAGTATAAGAATACGACTTTGCGGACTTCCAGAGACCTCTCGGAGGGGGATTTCTTTGATGGTTATTAAAAATAAACCCTTGACTGCTTGGAGGTTGCTTTAATATATTTAGTACTGTTACATTTTCAGACGGTCTATTTCATTGAGAATTTGTCCTTCAACTTCAACAAGGGACTTCCCAGCGGAATCAACTCTACCATCTCGTTGATTATTACACACGTTTGGTTCTTTTGTCTCCACAATTGTACTTCCGCAATTGTGGTGTGCTTCGTATTTCGATGGGCGATTTTTTGCCAAAAGGACGGCTTTAGCACTAAAAAAATCTTCGGGTTCCTCTTCCTATTAGTGCTAATTAACTTTATCACCGGTTGCCTTTACTTTTTTTGCTTTGACATTAACAGCCGGTTGGAACGGTACCTAAAACGTTTGCTGGCGCTGGGAGTTGCAGAGGCAGCGGATACGCCATATACGGCTGTGGATTCGGTAAGATGAAGTTCTTGGGTCCATTTTTAGTTGTATAAGGGAAGCGTTCTTGTAGCAGGGACGCCTTGCAAATTTCTTACAAGGGAATGGTCTGAACTTCCCCCAGCGTTTAGGAAAATGACTAGTACAGGTGGATAGAGCAGCTCGACTTTGGTAGAAAAAGGCAATTTCCAGCTGCAAAATAAGCACGGCCGACGAGAAAAACCGACCGAAAGTTCCGAAAAAATTTCCTCTTTCTCTTCTCTCGGAAAAGAAGAGGAGCATCCAGTGGTTCGGTTGGTCGAGTGGATAGGTTTAGAGTGTTAGAGTGTTAGGTTTACAACCGGTGTGGAAACTAAAACGGCCCAATCCTTTGTATTTTCGTTAAGACACAAACTGAGAATCAAACACGTTCCTTTGCCAGGCTTCTCTGCCGAGGTTCGCTGCTATCAGTGCATTCTGACCACTTTACACTAGTTTAAGTACATTGTTTCCAGAATTCCACCGCATACGTCGCATTCTACACAGCACTTTGTTCATTAAAAGTGATCTATTATCTCATAATGGTATACTGCGCCCATCAAACATTTAACAAATTCCATGAACTCAAGGCCAGGATGAGTTCAACGACACTTCAATTTAACTTCAGATTCAACAGTCTAATGGTCTACATGGTAGTTTTGAGTTTTATTTTTCTCTGAAGAGCTTGTTGATTAGTAAAATCTTATAAAAAATAATTTCCAGGGCGCCTTTCCCTTCTGCGCTTCATTCATCCCACCCTTGTTGACTGCCTTAAACAGGTACGTGTTGCAACTCCCTCGCAGGTACAACGCAATTGCTGTCAGCATTTTCAACAGCTTAATGCCTTTGGCTAGTGCTCTGTTGATCTTCCACTTCCTACCCTGTTACCGTCGAAAGTTCGTGACATTACTAAAGGAGTTTCTGTCAGGAAGGGAAGACAAAACAAATGACAAGGTGTTCTCAATGTCGCAGAGAGAATCAAAGAGCTGATTTAAGAATTGCTGACATTGATGATAGAAGAAATAAAAATAAAATAAAAATAGTAACAATTTTGTTGGTTCTAGCGTAATATTTCCCACTTCTGTTGGGAATACCACTAATGTGAACTGGGCTTTTTCGGAACTGACAAATCAAGTTTAAGTTCGTTTTATGCCCCAACGCTCAAGTTTCTAACAACAAGGCTGTAACGGTGACGGGATACTCGGAAAGCAAAGTAAAAGTCAAGAGAACTCTAGGGCACATTAAAGCCGCTGGTTCACCGTCAATACGCGACGCGACAGTCATATACGTCGCCAGAATCGCTGAAAATGTCGTCGGTTCGACTGAGGAAAGCAAAAAGACCTGACCTGCCCAGTCTCCAGGAAGATATCTTATTAAACAGCATTGTTCATTTTCCGTAGTATTCGCCTCAAACAGTTCACAACAGAACGAATCCTCAAGTCCTGAAGGGATCGGTATGTATCCACATCCTAGGCCTTCCGAGGTATCGGCTGTTCAAATAGAACATATATTTTTCCTTCCGCTGAATTTTCCGCTGGCGTCTCGATAGCTGATTAACCCGCTTTGAAAACGTTCTTATTGGACCATCTGTGGACTTTCCGTGGTTATTCTAAAGTGCACTCAGTGTTTCACCCACAAATCCAGCTGAATCAACATGCCAAATATGTGACTTTAGCCGGCGGTAACTTCTTACAACACCGTATAAAAGCTCACAAATTTTTGGTTATTCATCATATCAGGTATCAAAGATGGCCTTGTTCTCCCTTGCCGTTTTGGCATTCTCAGTTGTAGCGGTCGATTCCGCTGCTTGGCCCAACCCTTCTGGGTCAACCAAAGTCCCAAAGAAGATGGTGATTAAAGCCGGTCAAGTCTTCGACGGAAAGAACCAGCGATTTGTCAGCGGCTGGGGCGGTGGTGACCAAGAAGAAGGACAAGACCCCATCTTTGAACTTGAAGCAGGAGCTTCGATCAAGAATGTTGTCATTGGAGCCCCCGCAGCCGATGGTATCCACTGTTTGGGATCTTGTGACATCACAAACGTCTTCTGGGAGGATGTTGGAGAAGATGCCGCTACTTTCAAAGGCAAGGCTTCAGACAAGTACAACATCATCGGCGGAGGAGCAAAGAAAGCTGATGACAAGGTCTTCCAACACAACGGAGGCGGCACTGTTACCATCAAGAACTTTGATGTAGGTTGAAGAAGAGTTCAAGACTTTCAAAATACTTTAATTTTTTCCGAAATCTGTTTGCAACCTTAATTCCTTACATTTAGGCCCAAGACATCGGAAAGCTCTACCGATCTTGCGGAAACTGCAAATACAATGGATTTGACCGTCACGTCGTTATGGATGGCGTCACCGTTTCTGGAAAGATGAAGGTCCTCGCCGGTGTCAACGGTAATTACGGCGACACTGCAACCCTCACGAATGTGAAAATCCCAGCCGGCGGCGTGGCTTGTGAGAACTTCAAAGGAGTCAACAACAACAGTGTTGAGCCAGTTGGAGTGGCCTCTTACAAACAGGGACAAGATGGCGATGGCAAGGTTTGCATCTACAAGAAGGCTGATGTTGGTGCCATCTAGGGAACATACAACTGTTTGGCCATCCCAAAAAGCTAATTTATTTGCGTAAATAAAATTTATAGACTCATTACAAGTTTTTAATCGCCCTCTTGTTGTCCGTTTTCATAAAACCCAGTGCACGGCAACCCGAAGTGTTTCCTGGCTCATTTCGAGGCCTCGCCCATTTTGTATCGGTTGAAATCAAACGAAATGCCACAAACGAATTTTTCGTGCGATCTTGCGACCGAAAAATATTTTTCTCGGAATTATTTTATTTCTCTTGTCAATTTTGGCACTTCGTTTGGACGAAACTCAAAAGTGGGCGGGAAACATTTTTTTCTATTTTGGGTTGCCGTGTCCTTTCTTCAAACGATTCCGGGTCCGTCTAGTTTCACAGGTATTAGCGGCACAACCTCCCTACTGATAGACTTCAAGCGCACGTCAATGAAGCGCATTTCCTGAACCGCTTCGAACCTGCGGAATGTCACAGAATTATCGGTGTATTTTTTGCCCGAAAGAAATGATCCTTCTCGAGAAGCAAGAACAAAGATAGGAATACTTTTTCTCGATAGTGACATTTCTTGGTGAACGAATCACCAAAAAGGGGATGGGCCCTTTTTCTGTCTTGGTTTGACATGAAACCTAGAATGCCACAGTTACAGTCGAGATTTTATTGATAGGCCGCAAACCCAACACAAATAAGATACCAATAGACCAAATGTTTCATCAGTGCCCAACACGCGACCGCTCTCTAACCTTTCGTTCTCATCAGCCTCCTTTTCCAATCCCCAATTCTCCTCTCTGCTACCCTCGTTGCTCTCTTACAGTAGGATGCGCATTGTCGTTGCGAGACCAATTGAGTGTCCAGATGTCCGAGTTACCACAGTTCATAGTTCATTTGGCAACACTAACGCCATACGAACTTCTGTTGCAGTCTCGGTGCTGTAAACATGAAGAAGCGGTAAGAAAAGGGACATACTATCCCAAACTGTTCATGAACCTGAAGGTATCAAATGTGGTTGTTGACATTAACATTTCCCTCATTCAAACAGCCTCGACCAGCTAAAGCATTTCTTCTCTTTCATCGGTGTCCAATTCCGGAGAACCGTCTTCATCGGTTTCTTCTACTAAAAATTGTCATCTCGTAAAAGTGCCTGGAAAAATTTTTATTGAGCAAAAAGGTGTTCCCATTGATTTCAAAAAGACATCTTACCCGACAAACGGCTCGCAAAAGTTCATTTTCTGTAGTATTCACCCCAAACAGTTCACAAGTAAGCGAACCGTCCGTCTCTGAAGGGATCAATCTGTTTCCAGCATACTAGACCTTCCGTGATATCCTGTTCAAACATAACCATATTCAGTTCCGCTTGCGTCTCGATAGCTGTTTATTATCAACCCGCTTTGAAACGTTCCTATTGGACCATCTGTAAACGTTCCGTGGTTATTCAAAAATGCCCTCAGTGTTTCACCCACCAATCCAGCTAAGTCAACATGCCAATTATGTGACTTTAGCCGGCCATGCTTTTTTACAGCACTGTATAAAAGCCCCCAAATTTTTGGTTATTCATCAATTTGATATCAGGTATCTAAGATGGCCATGCTCTCCCTTGCCGTTTTGGCATTCTCAGTTGTAGCGGTCGATTCCGCTGCTTGGCCCAACCCTTCTGGGTCGACTAAAGTCCCAAAGAAGATGGTGATTAAAGCCGGTCAAGTCTTCGACGGAAAGAACCAGCGATTTGTCAGCGGCTGGGGCGGTGGTGACCAAGAAGAAGGACAAGACCCCATCTTTGAACTTGAAGCAGGAGCTTCTATCAAGAATGTTGTGATTGGAGCCCCCGCAGCCGATGGTATCCACTGCTTGGGATCTTGTGACATCACAAACGTCTTCTGGGAGGATGTTGGAGAAGATGCCGCTACTTTCAAAGGCAAGGCTTCAGACAAGTACAACATCATCGGCGGAGGAGCAAAGAAAGCTGATGACAAGGTCTTCCAACACAACGGAGGCGGCACTGTTACCATCAAGAACTTTGATGTAGGTTGGAGAGGAGTTCAAGACTGTCAAATAACTCTTTGACTTAGTTTTTGTCAAAATCTTTTTGCAAGCCTAATTCTTTTCATTTAGGCCCAAGACATCGGAAAGCTCTACCGTTCTTGCGGAAACTGCAAATACAATGGATTTGATCGTCACGTCGTCATGGATGGCGTCACCGTTTCTGGAAAGATGAAGGTCCTTGCCGGTGTCAACGGTAATTACGGCGACACTGCAACCCTCACGAATGTGAAAATCCCAGCCGGCGGCGTGGCTTGTGAGAACTTCAAAGGAGTCAACAACAACAGTGTTGAGCCAGTTGGAGTGGCCTCTTACAAACAGGGACAAGATGGCGATGGCAAGGTTTGCATCTACAAGAAGGCCGATGTTGGTGCCATCTAGGGAACATACAACCGTTTTGTCATCCCAAAACCTAATTTATTTCCGCAAATAAAATTTCTATATTCACAGGGGAAGTACTCCAAGTGCTACGCTCAGATTTTCTTTAAATTTTGCACACACGTCGGGTATGGACTAAATATAAAAGAGGTCGGGAAATTTTTTCTGCTATTTTGGGTTGACATGACCCTGTAATCCCACAGTTACAGTCGATATTTTATTGATAGGCCGCAAACCCAACACAAATAAGATACCAATAGACCAAATGTTTCATCAGTGCCCAACACGCGACCGCTCTCTAACCTTTCGTTCTCATCAACCTCCTTTTCCAATCCCCAATTCTCCTCTCTGCGACCCTCGTTGCTCTCTTACAGTAGGATGCGCGTTGTCGTTGCGAGACCAATTGAGTGTCCAGATGCCCGAGTTACCAGAGCTTGCTCGGCAACACTAACGCCATACGAAATCCTTTCCGGTCCAGTGCCGTAAATCTGAAGAGAAAGTAAGGAAAAGGAAGATATTATCCCGAACTGTTCATGAACCTTAAGGTATCAAACGTGGTTGTTGACATTAACATTTCCCTCATTCAAAGCCGCCTCGACCAGCTAAAGCATTTTTTCTCTTTCATCGGTGTCCAGTTCCACTACTACTAATCGCGCCATCGGGACTAAGCATAGTTGTGTTTGAACAGGATATCACGGAAGGTCTAGCATGCTGAATACATATTGATCCCTTCAGAAACGGACTTCAGAATCCGAGGGTTCACTTTTGTTGAACTGTGTGGGATGAAAACTACAAAAAATGAACATTGGCAAGCCATATGCCGGTCAAGATGTCTTTTTGAAGTCAACTGAAACGTCATTTTGCTTCGTAAAAACGACGACATTTTGAGGGACTTTAGCGACATGACATTTTTTAATGCTATGGGGAGACCGGTAAAGACAGCAACAAAAGTTCGTATGGCGTTAGTGTTGCCGAGCAAGCTCTGGTAACTCGGGCATCTGGACACTCAACTGGTCTCGCAACGACAACGCGCATCCTACTGTAAGAGAGCAACGTGGGTAGCAGAGAGGAGCATTGGGGATTGGAAAAGGAGGTTGATGAGAACGAAAGGATAGAGAGCGGTCGCGTGTTGGGCACCGATGAAACATTTGATCTATTGGCATAATATCTTATTTGTGTTGGGTTTACGGCCTATCACTAAAATATCGACTGTAACTGTGGGATTACAGGTTTCATGTCAACCCAAAATAGAAGAAAAAAAATCCCGACCTTTTTTGGTGACCTTTCACAACTCGAATGTCGGAGTTGATAAGTTGGGAGGCTCCGAAGTATTTTCTAGCCCATTTCGACAATTCACAAACTTTGTATCGGTTGAAATCAAATGAAATGTGACAAAAGAAGTTTTCGTGGGATTTTCCGTCCGAAAAGCATTTTTCTCGGAATTATTTTATTTCTTTTGTTAATTTTGACATTTCGTTTGGACGAAGCTCAAACAGCGAACTGGCATTGGATTTTATGAAAAACGAACAAAAAGGGAAATTAAAAACTAGCAATGAGCCTATAAATTTTATTTGCGCAAATAAATTAGGTTTTGGGATGACAAAACGGTTGTATGTTCCCTAGATGGCACCAACATCAGCCTTCTTGTAGATGCAAACCTTGCCATCGCCATCTTGTCCCTGTTTGTAAGAGGCCACTCCAACTGGCTCAACACTGTTGTTGTTGACTCCTTTGAAGTTCTCACAAGCCACGCCGCCGGCTGGGATTTTCACATTCGTGAGGGTTGCAGTGTCGCCGTAATTACCGTTGACACCGGCAAGGACCTTCATCTTTCCAGAAACGGTGACGCCATCCATGACGACGTGACGATCAAATCCATTGTATTTGCAGTTTCCGCAAGAACGGTAGAGCTTTCCGATGTCTTGGGCCTGAATGTATGGAATTAGGATTGCAAACAGATTCGGGAAAAATTAAATCAGAGAGAATTTTGAAAGTCTTGAACTCCTCTCCAACCTACATCAAAGTTTTTGATGGTAACAGTGCCGCCTCCGTTGTGTTGGAAGACCTTGTCATCAGCTTTCTTTGCTCCTCCGCCGATGATGTTGTACTTGTCTGAAGCCTTGCCTTTGAAAGTAGCGGCATCTTCTCCAACATCCTCCCAGAAGACGTTTGTGATGTCACAAGATCCCAAGCAGTGGATACCATCGGCTGCGGGGGCTCCAATCACAACATTCTTGATAGAAGCTCCTGCTTCAAGTTCAAAGATGGGGTCTTGTCCTTCTTCTTGGTCACCACCGCCCCAGCCGCTGACAAATCGCTGGTTCTTTCCGTCGAAGACTTGACCGGCTTTAATCACCATCTTCTTTGGGACTTTAGTCGACCCAGAAGGGTTGGGCCAAGCAGCGGAATCGACCGCTACAACTGAGAATGCCAAAACGGCAAGGGAGAACATGGCCATCTTAGATACCTGATATCAAATTGATGAATAACCAAAAATTTGGTGGCTTTTATACAGTGCTGTAAAAAGGAACGGCCGGCTAAAGTCACATATTTGGCATGTTGACTTAGCTGGATTGGTGGGTGAAACACTGAGGGCATTTTTGAATAACCACGGAACGTTTACAGATGGTCCAATAGGAACGTTTCAAAGCGGGTTGATAATAAACAGCTATCGAGACGCAAGCGGAACTGAATGGTTATGTTTGAACAGGATATCACGGAAGGTCTAGTATGCTGGAAACAGATTGATCCCTTCAGAGACGGACGGTTCGCTTACTTGTGAACTGTTTGGGGTGAATACTACAGAAAATGAACTTTTGCGAGCCGTTTGTCGGGTGAGATGTCTTTTTGAAGTCAATGCCAACATCTTTTTGCTTAATAAAACACGACATTTTCAGGGACTTTGACGACATGACAATTTTTAGTGATACTAGTCGCGCCATAAATTCCGTAGAATTTTGCACGGTGCGTTCATCCCTTTTTCCCATGTGCTGCTGGGGCCTCTCGTTTTTGCACAAGCAACACGCACTTTTCTGCGAGCGCACCCTGCGACGTCGATACATATTATATTTTAAAATGCACTCAGGGTTTCACCCACCAATCCAGCTAAGTCAACATGCCAAATATGTGATTTTAGGCGGCCGTTCCTTTTTCAGCACTGTATAAAAGTCCCCAAAGTTTTGGTTATTCATCAATTTGATATCAGGTATCTAAGATGGCCATGTTCTCCCTTGCCGTTTTGGCATTCTCAGTTGTAGCGGTCGATTCCGCTGCTTGGCCCAACCCTTCTGGGTCGACTAAAGTCCCAAAGAAGATGGTGATTAAAGCCGGTCAAGTCTTCGACGGAAAGAACCAGCGATTTGTCAGCGGCTGGGGCGGTGGTGACCAAGAAGAAGGACAAGACCCCATCTTTGAACTGGAAGCAGGAGCTTCTATCAAGAATGTTGTGATTGGAGCCCCCGCAGCCGATGGTATCCACTGCTTGGGATCTTGTGACATCACAAACGTCTTCTGGGAGGATGTTGGAGAAGATGCCGCTACTTTCAAAGGCAAGGCTTCAGACAAGTACAACATCATCGGCGGAGGAGCAAAGAAAGCTGATGACAAGGTCTTCCAACACAACGGAGGCGGCACTGTTACCATCAAAAACTTTGATGTAGGTTGGAGAGGAGTTCAAGACTTTCAAAATTCTCTCTGATTTAATTTTTCCCGAATCTGTTTGCAATCCTAATTCCATACATTCAGGCCCAAGACATCGGAAAGCTCTACCGTTCTTGCGGAAATTGCAAATACAATGGATTTGACCGTCACGTCGTTATGGATGGCGTCACCGTTTCTGGAAAGATGAAGGTCCTTGCCGGTGTCAACGGTAATTACGGCGACACTGCAACCCTCACGAATGTGAAAATCCCAGCCGGCGGCGTGGCTTGTGAGAACTTCAAAGGAGTCAACAACAACAGTGTTGAGCCAGTTGGAGTGGCCTCTTACAAACAGGGACAAGATGGCGATGGCAAGGTTTGCATCTACAAGAAGGCTGATGTTGGTGCCATCTAGGGAACATACAACCGTTTTGTCATCCCAAAACCTAATTTATTTGCGCAATAAAATTTATAGACTCATTACAAGTTTTTAATCGCCCTCTTGTAGTTCGTTTTCCATAAAATCCAATGCTCGTTCGCTGCGAACGTAGATGACACGGCAACCCGAAATATGTAGAAGAAAAATGTTTCTCGCCTTCTTTGGAGTTTCGTCCAAACGAGGTGTCAAAATTAACAGAAGAAATAAAATAATTCCGAGAAAAATGCTTTTCGGATGGAAAATCCCACAAAAACTTCTTTTGTGACATTTCATTTGATTTCGACCGATACAAAGTTTGTGAATTGTCGAAATGGGCTAGAAAATACTTCGGAGCCTCCCAACTTATCAACTCCGACATTCGAGTTGTGAAAGGTCACCAAAAGAAGGGGGAAATTTTTTCTTCTATTTTGGGTTAAAATTAGAGGTGGCAATCGGGCTGGGCCGGCCCGGGCGGGCCCGGTGATTGGGCCGGGCCGGGCCGGGCCTGAGCAGATTTGAAAAAGCCCCGGGCCGGCCTGACCGCTTCGGCCCGTCGGCCGGGCCGACACTTTCGGCCCGGCCCGGCCCGGAAGCTAGATAAGTAAAAAAATTTTTAAAACACGATTTTTGAGTCAGGGCACCAGCGGTGGTCTTAGGAAAAAATCGATTTTGAGATTTTTGGCTTAAAATAGTCGGTAGCACTTGTGGAAGAAAAGCTAAAAATATTTTTGCCCAATTTTGCCCGGAAGGCATATTTTTTTACAAAATATGTTTTTACACTTCAAAGCCTCTGGAGGCCGATGTGATCCGACCACAGAGATCAAACCTGGCATACAGGGGTTTTTGACCCCCAGGAATCTGAAAATCGTAGCATTTTTACCGTCAGATTACTGTAACATGGTCATACTGTAATCCGGTCGATAAAAATCGACGATAACTTCTTTAGATCAAAAATGCCACAGGATTTTATTGCAGATTCGGAATCAGCATAAAATTCTGCTCCGGATACATGTAAAATATGTTCAAAATTCCGTGGCCCAACCTCTGTAGTATAGTGGTTGTGCGCCAGGATTATCAATCTGGCGACCCAGGTTCGATTCCCGGTGGCTGCAAATGGCAGAAAATGGACTATAAGAGGGCGGAAACTTGGAAAAAAGGGAAAATCAATTACAGAAAATTAATTTTATGCTACTTAGGACCAGTTTAAAAGTTTTTGCCAGAATTCCGCATAAATTACGGTTTTTATGGAAAACGCCTTATAGATTGCCGGAAAGTGGAGCAATCTGGTTAAAATTTACAGAAGAGACTACTGAGGCTTCCTACTACGAAATAAGTTAATTTCTGCTTATTTCGTTAAATTTTTGGGATAGCCTGGGTTTTCTTTCAAATTCGGGATTTTAAGAAGGCGAGCTGCGGCCGAGGTTTATCGAACGGAACGATATTTGACCAAAAAGTCATATAAGATTCACAAAAAGTCATATAAGATTCCCTAACAGCACCGGGATCACACAGCTTGTAAAACTTAGGTCGTCTTGCGTATCCCACGAAAAACGGAGCGCGTGGACGCTCTAATGATAAATCTGCATGGAGACTCAGTTGGTAAGGAACAGAGTCTAAACTACGGGACTGTAACATGCGTGCTTTCATCTGAAAATTAAATAACCGTTTTATTTTGTTTTTAATTGCATTCCTCGGCGGATATGATGAACATTGGATAGCAAGCGTTATGTAGATTCACCGCAACTCTTTCGTTGCCATTTGGGGCGATCTTACGAATGCTGTGAGGCGTTTTCCATAAAAACCGTAATTTATGCGGAATTCTTGCAAAAACTTTTAAACTGGTCCTAAGTAGCACAAAATTAATTTTCTGTAATTTATTTTTCCTTTTTTCCAAGTTTCCGCCCTTTTATAGTCCATTTTCTGCCATTTGCAGCCACCGGGAATCGAACCTGGGTCGCCAGATTGATAATCCTGGCGCACAACCACTATACTACAGAGGTTGGGCCACGGAATTTTGAACATATTTTACATGTATCCGAAGCAGAATTTTATGCTGATTCCAAATCTGCAATAAAATCCTGTGGCATTTTTGATCTAAAGAAGTTATCGTCGATTTTTATCGACCGGATTACAGTATGACCATGTTACAGTAATCTGACGGTAAAAATGCTACGATTTTCAGATTCCTGGGTGTCAAAAACCCCTGTATGCCAGGTTTGATCTCTGTGGTCGGATCACATCGGCCTCCAGAGGCTTTGAAGTGTAAAAACATATTTTGTAAAAAAATATGCCTTCCGGGCAAAATTGGGCAAAAATATTTTTAGCTTTTCTTCCACAAGTGCTACCGACTATTTTAAGCCAAAAATCTCAAAATCGATTTTTTCCTAAGACCGGGCCCCACTACTGGCTGACGCAGTGACTCAAAAATCGTGTTTTAATGCTAAACCAGCAAAATAAAGCACAAATGCTTTGTAGAAATGATGGAAATTAGATTAAACCTTTTTTGACTTATACGCTGTTTTACTACCTTTTAAAATTATGTATTTATATGTATATGTAACTTATTATGTATATGTAAAATCCCACCCAAATATGCAAGGGTCGGGCAAAATTTGTAAAATCCCACCCAAATATGCAAGGGTCGGGCTTCGAATTTTTTTATGATAGATTTAAAAATTTCACTGTTTTGATTCCTTGATGTAAATGAAAGTGTTTAAACAGTTTTTGGTTAACCATGTATATTATAACGTCCATACTTTTATATAGCTAACTTCCTATAGGATTAAAAAATTTAATACAATCCAACTTTTTGGCTAATTGTAAGGTTTAGCTACTTGTACGGATGTTCCAGTCATCCGACTAGACTTTGTAATTTCGCGCAGACACACGTAAAAACCTTCTGGAAAGCATAAGAACTTCCAGTAGAAAGTCCAAAGACTTTTGTCCAACTTTTATGTATAGTGGGCCAAACCGGGCCGGGCCGGCCTGGGCTTTCATCGGGCCGGGCCGGGCCGGGCCTGAGCAAATTCGAAAAAGCCCTGGGCCGGCCTGGTCACTGCGGCCCGCGGGCCGGGCCGCAAAAATCGGCCCGGCCCGGCCCGATTGCCACCTCTAGTTAAAATGAAACCTCGAATCCCACAGTTACAGTCGATATTTTATTGAGTGGCCGCAAACCCAACACAAATAAGATACCAATAGATCAAATGTTTCAGCGGTGCCCAACACACGACCGCTCTCTAACCTTTCGTTCTCACCGACCTCTTTTTCCGATCCCCGGATTCTCCTCACTGCTACCCACGTTGCTCTCTTACGGTGGGATGCGCATTGTCGTTGCGCTATAATTGAGGGTGCAGACGTACGGCTTACCCATCGTTCGTTCGGCAACACTAACGCCATACGAACTTCTGTTCCAGTCTCGGTGCTGTAAACATAAAGAAAAAGTAAGAAAAGGGACATACTACCCCGAACTGTTCATGAACCTCAAGGTACCAATCGACACTTACATTTTGCTCATTCAAACAGCCTCGACCAGCTAAAGCATTTCTTCTCTTTCATCGCTGTCCAATTCCAGAGTACCGTCTTCACCGGTCTCCCAATAGCATTAAGAAATGTCATGTCGCTAAAGTCCCTCAAAATGTCGTCGTTTTTACGAAGCAAAATGACGTTTCAGTTGACTTCAAAAAGACATCTTAACCGGCATATGGCTTGTCAGTGTTCATTTTTTGTAGTTTTCGTCCCACACAGTTCAACAAGTGTGAACCCTCGAGCTCTGAAGTCCGTTTCTGAAGGGATCAATATGTATTCAGCATGCTAGACTTCCCGTGATATCCTGTTCAAACACAACTATGCTTCGTTCCGATGAGTTCTTCAGTGGTTTCTTGACTGCCGTTCGTTATTAAACCGCTTTCAAAACATTCTTATTGGACCATCTGTGAGCGTTCCGTGGTTTTTTTAAAATGCACTCAGGGTTTCAACTACCAATCCGGCTGAGTCAATATAGAAAATACGTGACTGTAGCCGGCCGTACCTTCTTACAGCACTGTATAAAAGCCTCCAAATTTTTGGTTATTCATCATATCAGGTATCTATGATGGCCTTGTTCTCCCTTGCCGTTTTGGCATTCTCAGTTGTAGCGGTCGATTCCGCTGCTTGGCCCAACCCTTCTGGGTCGACTAAAGTCCCAAAGAAGATGGTGATTAAAGCCGGTCAAGTCTTCGACGGAAAGAACCAGCGATTTGTCAGCGGCTGGGGCGGTGGTGACCAAGAAGAAGGACAAGACCCCATCTTTGAACTTGAAGCAGGAGCTTCTATCAAGAATGTTGTGATTGGAGCCCCCGCAGCCGATGGTATCCACTGCTTGGGATCTTGTGACATCACAAACGTCTTCTGGGAGGATGTTGGAGAAGATGCCGCTACTTTCAAAGGCAAGGCTTCAGACAAGTACAACATCATCGGCGGAGGAGCAAAGAAAGCTGATGACAAGGTCTTCCAACACAACGGAGGCGGCACTGTTACCATCAAGAACTTTGATGTAGGTTGAAGAAGAGTTCAAGACTTTCAAAATACTTTAATTTTTTCCGAAATCTGTTTGCAACCTTAATTCCTTACATTTAGGCCCAAGACATCGGAAAGCTCTACCGATCTTGCGGAAACTGCAAATACAATGGATTTGACCGTCACGTCGTTATGGATGGCGTCACCGTTTCTGGAAAGATGAAGGTCCTCGCCGGTGTCAACGGTAATTACGGCGACACTGCAACCCTCACGAATGTGAAAATCCCAGCCGGCGGCGTGGCTTGTGAGAACTTCAAAGGAGTCAACAACAACAGTGTTGAGCCAGTTGGAGTGGCCTCTTACAAACAGGGACAAGATGGCGATGGCAAGGTTTGCATCTACAAGAAGGCTGATGTTGGAGCCGTCTAGGGAACATACAACCGTTTTGTCATCCCAAAACCTAATTTATTTGCGCAAATAAAATTTTTAGACTTACAAGTGTTTAATCGCTCTCTTTTTGTTGGTTTCCCATAAAATACAATGCAGTTCATTGCAAACATAGATGGGTCCCTAATCTTGCCGATTCCGGGTCCCTCTAGTTCCACAGTATCAGCGGTAGAAACTCCCAACTGGTAGACTCAAAACTAATGTCAATCCAACCTGAACCGTTTCGAAGCTCACTATCGTTTTCATTGATTTAATAGAGGGGCGAAATGTCACAAAATCATCGATATCTCTTCGCCCGAAATAAATGATTTTTCTCGAGAAAGAAGATCAAAATAAGAATATAGTATTCTTTTCTCGATAGTGACATTTCTCTGTTAACGTATCGCCAAAAAAGGGGCTGTAAATTTTTTCTATTTTGAATTGGCGTGAAACGGGGAATCTGACAGTTACTTACAGTCGTTAGTTCATCGATAGGCCGCAAACACAACAAAAAAACAAGATACCGAAAGATAAAACGTTCCATCGGACCCAAACACAAAGGTACCAATTGACACTTACATTTTTCTCATTCAAACTGTCTCGACCAACTTAAGCGTTTCTTCTACTTCATCGGTGTCCAGTGCCGGAGTACAGTCTTCACCGGTCTCTTCAACTGTCACTAAAAAATGTCATGCCGCCAGTCCCTGAAAATGTCGTCGGTTTGATAAAGCCAAAGGACGTTCCCATTGCCTCAAAAAACCGCTTACCCGGCTCGCCAATGTGGCTTGCCAATGTTCGTTTTCTGTAGTATTCACCTCAAACAATTCACAACTAAGCGAACCGTCCGTTTCTGAAGGGATCAATATGTTTCCAGCATTCCAGGCCTTCCGTGATATCCTGTTCAAACATAGCTGTGTTTCGTTCAGCTGAGTTTTCCAATGGTTTCTCGGCAGCCGTTTGTTATTAAACCGCTTTCAAAGCGTTATTATTGAACCATGTGTGGACTTCTCGTGGTTATCCTAAAGTGCACTCAGTGCTTCACCCACCAATCCAGCTAAGTCAACACGGCAAATATGCGACATTAGCCGGGTGTAACTTCTTACAACACAGTATAAAAGCTCACAAATTTTTGGTTGTTCATCAATTTGATATCAGGTATCTAAGATGGCCTTGTTCTCCCTTGCCGTTTTGGCATTCTCAGTTGTAGCGGTCGATTCCGCTGTTTGGCCCAATCCTTCTGGGTCGACTAAGGTCCCAAAGAAGATGATCATTAAAGCCGGAGAAGTCTTTGACGGAAAGAACCAGCGATTTGTCAGCGGTTGGGGCGGTGGTGACCAAGAAGAAGGACAAGACCCCATCTTTGAACTGGAAGCAGGAGCTTCTATCAAGAATGTTGTGATTGGAGCCCCCGCAGCCGATGGTATCCACTGCTTGGGATCTTGTGACATCACAAACGTCTTCTGGGAGGATGTTGGAGAAGATGCCGCTACTTTCAAAGGCAAGGCTTCAGACAAGTACAACATCATTGGCGGAGGAGCAAAGAAAGCTGATGACAAGGTCTTCCAACACAACGGAGGCGGCACTGTTACCATCAAGAACTTTGATGTAGGTTGGGAATATTTTTGCCCACATCTGTTTGTAACTCTAATTCCTTATATTATATTTATGCCCAAGACATCGGAAAACTCTACCGTTCTTGCGGAAACTGCGTTAACAATGGATTCGATCGTCACGTCGTTATGGATGGCGTCACCGTTTCCGGAAAAATGTTGGTTCTCGCCGGTGTCAACGGAAATTACGGCGACACAGCTACCTTGACGAACGTCAAAATCCCAGCTGGCGGTACGGCTTGCGAAAACTTCACAGGAGTCAACGATAACAGTGTTGAGCCAAAAGGAGTGGCCTCTTACAAACAGGGACAAGATGGCGATGGCAAGGTCTGCATCTACAAGAAGGCCGATGTTACTGCCAGCTAAGGAACATACAACCGTTTGTTCACCTCAAAATCTAATTTATTTGCGCAAATAAAATTTCTAGACTCATTACATTTTGAATGATCATTTGTCCTATTTTTCATAAAATTCATTACCAATTCCTTCAGCAACACTAACGCCATACGAGCCGAAAGTAACGGCGAGTTGTCGCGGCTTTCAATCGCCCATTATCACACTGGGACGGCTAGCCGCAGCTGGAGATTTGGTGCGCGACTGCATCCTTTTTTCGACAAGGGAAAGATTGCTGCCAGGACCAGCCGTCATTTTCCCGGAAGACTGATAAACATAAAGAAAAAGTAAGCAAAAGGAAAATGCTATCCCGAACTACTCATGAACCTCAAGGTATCAAATTGGTATTTGCACTTTTCTCATTCAGCCTGGGCTCTCCAACTGAAGCGTTTCTCTCTCATCGCTGACCAAATCCTAAGTGCCGTCTTTACTGGTCTTCCCGTCTTTGTCAATATCTCCTCCCCCATTCTCACCTTCTTGATCACTATCTTCTTACACATCTCTGCTTTTCTTGCGACCGCTTTAGTCGCCCTATCCGAAGGTAAAAATTTCTATACGCTATAGGAAACTAGTAAAATCTTATTTTCTGACATTGTTTGCCCCACAGATGCATCTACATGAATATGTATGATTATATTGTCCAAAATTTGCAGTCCTTTCTCTACGGCAGCCATAATGAGGGAGCTCATGGCAATGACAAAACCGTTTGAAATGATATGGCAATGAAACACAATGGAGATTATTGTGGTTTCACAGGTCTCCTGATAGGAGTTCAATGAGAGCCCGTGTCCACACCAGAAATGCCCAAATACGCCAGCGGATCTATCCAATGGAATCCAATAACACCCACAAGGATATGTATCAACCGTTTATCCGGAGGACGGTCGTACAATATCAGAATAATCCCAAATAGACTAACAACAATAACTACAGCTGGCGGAACTATCCTTGCCAGCCGGTTGCCTCGTGTCCCTTTTGTTCGAAACCAACCGACCGCCGCTCGGCTCTCCGGAATCTTGAACTCTCTGAATTCCATTCTCTCACGTTCCTTGGTTTTCTTCGGATTCGTGGCGGTACCTAGCCCGAGGTTCGGTGCGGCCCTAGCACAACTCTATAATAAACATAAGCACGGCACAGGAAGGATAACTGAAAAACGTCTTAAAAACTTACTGATGCCTAAAAAATCGCGGCGAAATGCATCAAAAACACAGAAGAAAAAAATTCAACCCGACGTAATCTATATGGCAGTAAACTAAATAAATAAATACTCCTAGCAACGAACCAATTCTCGGCATTGCATTTTATTTTTATTGACATCTCAACTTGTCGTTCTTGAACGTAAATCTCGTATCTTTTTCTCTTCTAGCCTGCCACGGCCGAAAATCAGATACCGAAATTATCGACGAAGACTCCGGATGAAAAGAAACTTTCTAATGTGTGGCATACCAGACCATCCGTCATGTTGGATGCTCACACGCTTTCCACGTTTTTTCGACTTTCCACTACCGAAACCCCAACTTTTAAAAATCGGCCTTGTTGGGCTCTCTGATCTTCGGCTATCGTAGGAGTGCGTTTTTTTTTTGATTTTCCCTTTCACGCCAGCTTAAACAAATACTAAATTATGTGATTCTAACTGTTCAAACAAACAACATCGGTGTATAAAAGCTCGAAGATTTTTGGTTATTCATCAAGTTGGTGTTCGGTATCCAAAATGGCCTTGTTCTCCCTTGCAGTTTTGGCAATTACAGCTGGTGTAGCGGTCGACGCCGCTGCTTGGCCCAGCCCATCTGGGTCGACTAAAGTCCCAAAGAAGATGGTGATTAAAGCCGGTCAAGTCTTCGACGGAAAGAGCCAAAGATTTGTCAGCGGTTGGGGCGGTGGTGACCAAGAAGAAGGACAAGACCCCATCTTTGAACTGGAAGCAGGAGCTTCTATCAAGAATGTTGTGATTGGAGCCCCCGCAGCCGATGGTATCCACTGTTTGGGATCTTGTGACATCACAAACGTCTTCTGGGAGGATGTTGGAGAAGATGCCGCTACTTTCAAAGGCAAGGCTTCAGACAAGTACAACATCATCGGCGGAGGAGCAAAGAAAGCTGATGACAAGGTCTTCCAACACAACGGAGGCGGCACTGTTACCATCAAGAACTTTGATGTAGGTTGGGGAGGAATTCAAGACTTTCAAATAACTCTATAATTTAGTTTTTGCCAAAATCTTTTTGCAATCCTAATTCCTTACATTTAGGCCCAAGACATCGGAAAACTCTACCGCTCTTGCGGAAACTGTGTTAACAATGGATTCGATCGTCACGTCGTTATGGATGGCATTACCGTTTCTGGAACGATGAAAGTCCTTGCCGGTGTTAACGGCAATTACGGCGACACTGCAACCCTCACGAATGTGAAAGCCCCAGCCGGCGGTGTGGCTTGCGAAAACTTCCAAGGAGTCAACGACAACAAAGTTGAGCCAAAAGGAGTGGCCTCTTACAAGGTCGGACAAGACGGCGATGGCAAGGTCTGCATCTTCAAGAAGGCTGACGTTACCGCCGCTTAGATGCATAATACGTTCAGAATATTTTTGAACACCAAAAAACTAATTTATTTCGCGCGAGTAAACTCTTTAGATTCTTTACAAATTGGCTCTTTCTCTTCTCACTTGTTTGTCATCAAATCCACTGCCAGTTCGTTCGGCAACACTCACGCCGTGTGAGCTTTTTTCGACGTCCAATCCAGCGCCTGAGCCGGCGTCCGGAGCAATTCCATCCATTCGAGGAGGTAGCCCGGCGGAGGAAGAGCCAGAAGAGCTGCTGGAACTCGAAGTTTTGGTAAATTCAGTGCGTTCAAAGGACGTTGACGAGGACCCAGCAGCTCCAGAGTCCGTCTCGGAGGTTCCAGTGACTTCAATTTGACTTCCCGAAGATCCTGTTGCCACTGGAGCATCGGCTGAAAAGCTGGAGCCGCCAAATGAAGAAGAACTTGAAGATCCTCCATTTGTGCCGATATCAACCCCGGAGAATCTTGAGGAATCGATAGAACCAGAGGCTCCATTGAATGATCCAGCAGCTACAGAGGCTCCATCAGCACCCACGCTGGCCGACCGATCAAATGAGGACCCAATGGCTCCAGTTGATGAACCAAATCTATCTGCCGAGCCACCAATTCCCCCGGTTGAAGTCGTCCGTTCAAAAGTGGTTGATACAGAGCTTCCAAAAGATCCTCCAGCTCCTTCTGCTGCTGATCGGTCAAACGAGCTTCCAACGGCTCCAGCGCGGCTGTCCAAACCGTGTTGTCCTCCAAATCTTCCGTCAACGTGCCCAGTATTGTAGCCTTGACCGCCCAGTGACGCTGATGAAGAAGCCCCTTGATAGCCTTGACCTCTGTAGTCGTCACCACGATAACCATAACCACCGCTTCTGTAGGTTCCTTGACTTGAGCCTGCCCACCGTTCATCTTGGCCGGCTCCAATATGGCTTCCATAGCCTCCGGTGTTGCCATTATAGCCGGTTCTGGCATCAACATGGTCGTAGCCGCCGCCAGACTGGACATTAGAGCCGTAGCCACCAGAACGTTGAACATTCGGACCGTAGCCCCCGCTGGGTTGACCGTAACCCCCTCCCATGCTCTGGCCATACCCACTACCAGGCTGGCTGTAAGTTGCACCGTATCCGTAGCCTCCAGGGCCAGCATACCCGCCGCCGTAGGAACCCCATTGAGAATGGACGGATGGGAGGGAGAAAAGTGCGGTTAGAAGGGAAAAGAAGAGTGTTCGAGACATGGCGTGTCTGAAAAGAACATTATTATATATAGTTGAAAGACCGCAGAGATTGACAAAAAATCAAATTATATATATACGATAAGTAGTCGTCAGAGACTGCAACGTTTCAAGATACTACATGTAATAAGACTGTGCACTACGGTCGACAATTCTTTGACTTACAATATAGAGGTTTTACTGCAATATAGAAGCCGAATTCAATAGTTTTTGATTGTTATTTAGTTACAACTAAACAGTACAGTAGCGTGTGAAAATAAAATTAACACTCCTTAAAAATCTTCCCTGCTTATATAGCTAAATCACCTTATTTTTTCTCCCCAGGACGAGTTAATTGACGTCTGACTCAACCCGCAGAAGTTCGAGTTTATCGAAATTTTCGCCAAACGATGACAATTCCGGCTCAAATAAACTTCCGAAAAATTCAATGACTAAAAATTCACCAAACCCAAAAAACGTCAAACGGTCTTCACGGATGTTAAACTAGACTGTTAGAGTGCGTCAGTTTGTTACAAAAACCTTCCTTTTCAATTCACAAAACATTGATGAATTCAAAAAAGGTGTTTCTTGGGGAAAAGAAAGATGATTTTAATAAATTTTAATTTACAATGTCTAAAAAATTGCAAATACGAATAAAAACAGCGAAAAGAAATTTTACGAGAAAAACAAAACTTATGACAATTTTTGGAAATTCTAAATGAGCCAAAAATTTTGAGATGTGCCCTTGAAGACGCTGTTACCAGTAATTGATGACGTTTCTTGTCTAAAAAAGTTAGTCAATGGTTAGAGATTTACCTTGTGTTTTAAACTTTTTTGAATCGAAAAAATAATTGGCAGATGAAAAAAGTCTGAAACTTAAAAATGAACCGAATTGGAAACTCGAAAAATACCTCAAAAGATCTCTTTTTGGAATGCCAATCTTCTTACAAAAAAATGTCTTGTTTTTTCCTATTTTAAAATCGAAATGTAAATATATGTATTTCACAAATTAAAAAAAATTTCTTCGTGAAATTTCGGAACCAAAAATATTTTTTCCCGAACTTCCCCTCATTCTGATCCACGTTCGCCTTTCCAATTGGTCGCATTTCCTCCCCAAAAAATGACGTCATTGGAAGTGCTCTTCCTTTTCGCACTGTGCATTAATTTGCCCTCAGGATATCATGCCCTGGAGAATCGTCTGAGTCCACGTGAAGAGTTCCGTCCTCGTTTTCAGAACGAGATTTCTCCCATCGAAAATCCGGGGAACTTGGCGCAAACTTCGCTCTTTGTTTCTATTGCGTTGGCCGGAGTGGCGATTCTGATCAGTACGGCGAGTGTGATCATCGCCTGGGTTTTTGTTCTATCGGTTCATTTCAAGGTGAGAAAATTAAACGTATTTTTTTGGGAATGGAGCTGAATTTTAAGATTTTTTCATTTGTTTTGCAAAATTTGAGAATCTAATCTTCTTCTTTTCAGTACATTCAACCCTGTCGATTGGCGGTTGGCAAGCTGGATCGCTGCATTTGGTTGATGGAGAGACGAATGCTCGCCGACGATCTCTTGGACCGGCTGATAACGGAGGGCAAAGTCGATGTGAGAAAGAATGACTCCGAAGCCAACAAAATCCTAGGAACTTTGCAGTAGAAAATCAGAAAATTATTATTGAAAAATATCGTAGATAAATAAATTTATACCAAAAAATTTTTCCTTCGAATTCCAAATTATATAAATCAAATTATTTATTGATAAATAAGAATTGAAAATACAATGTTATTGGGTGGTTTTCGCCGAATAAATCATCAAAGGATGAGATGATTTCCCGGCTCAGATCAGATGGTTAACAGAGGCCAAGTGTAAGTTCCGATTAAGAGAAGTCATAAATATTAGTATACTAGTAAAGTAGAATAAGAAAACATCATTGCATTCTGAGAGATGGATCGACGAAATAACAGGTTCTAATTAGAGAGGAAGAACAAGGCCGCAAACAGTCATTTTACAATCAATCACCTAAAAACCTCAACCTCAAAGACAAAAATCCAAATTTTCACAACATTTTCAAAAAAAATTTCAAAAAAAAAGAATCCCTTCCCTTCTCATTAAAATTTCTACTCTTCCATGACCACTTCTTCTTCCGCCGAATTCTCTTCTTTCTCCGGCTTGGCCTCCTTTTCTTCCTCTCCATTCTTTTCCGCTGGTTCTACGGACCTTTCCTGGCTGCTTTCGAGGCTTCTCTCCTGGCTCGGTTCTTGGCTCGACTCCTCATTTTCTTCCCGTTCCTCTTTTTTCTCCGGTGCCGGCGTTCCATTTTCGCTGTTTTCCGACTTTGGTGGGACTCCATTCGAGGGGGCGGGGCTTGCTTCATCCTTTTTGTTACTTTTGTCATCCACCGAGATTACTGTTGGTTGGCCATAAGTGGGGGTTCGGGCCGGTTTTGCCGAGACCAGCGCCGCGAATTTGGGCTGAATTCCGTGGAATCGGGTGTTTTGTACGGGAGTGGCGAATGGGCCGGGAGGGGGGATGGGGGATTTGCCGGCGAAGGCTTGGGAGTCACGGGTGGTGAGGCGGTTCAGGATTCTGAAATACGTCAATTTTTACACCTGTCGATAAACCCAAAAGTCTCTTCTTCAAAATGAAAAAAAACAAAAATTCCTTACGTTCTTTCACTCAACTCCAGTCTCTCCGCTACCGACGGAAGCTGTGCCACAGAAGCCGGCAATCTGCTGACATCTGCTTTCATATCATTCAAGATATCCTCCAGTTGGCTCAGAACTTTATGCAAAACCGCTGCCGCATTTTTATTTCCAGCAAAAGCTTCCTTGGCCAGCGCTTGATTCGCGTCAACCAGGCTCGTGATCTGTATGTACTTTTTCTCCAGGGCTTCGGCCGTTTTCTCGGCTTCCGATTTTTCTCCGTTCTCCTGAACCTCTTCCTTTTCCTCCTTTTTCTCTTCTTTTGGGGGTTTCTGGCCATAAGAAATGTTCGCGGCTCTTCGGAGTTGTTCTTCGACGATCAACGATTGCTCGAGGAGTTTGAATCTTCGTTGCATGAACCGCAGACGCATGTCGTTAAATCCGGGGCGGTCTTTTTCGTTTTTGAAGGCTTCATTCAACAGACTGAACCTCACGTCGTTAATCACATCGTTGTAGCGGCCATAACCGTGGCTGAAACAAAAAAAATTTACCAATAAATACATAAATATTGATGAAACTCCATCTCACTTTTCTTTTATTTTTAGACCACCTTTTATTAAAAACGAAAGAAAAAACTAAAATTTCAAATTGCTCACCTTATAAACTCATACTAATATTCTTTCCTTGAAAACAAAAAAATCTCAACTTACGTTGCAAATCCAGCCAGAAGCCAATAATCATGGCGGCGATTCCAGATCTCATAATCCTTCTCTTCCTTTTTCAAGGCGTCCTCTTCGTTTTTCCAGATAGTGTGGAGCTCAGTAAAGCCTCCATCGCAAATGTTAAACTTGAATGTGGCCACTCCTCGCTTTCTGGCACCATTTTCGATAATTTCCGCTTTGTTCTCATCGTCTTTTATCTCTTCCGGTTTGTTTTCATTATTTTCTGTGTCCATTTCCTCTTCTGGCTTATCTTCCGGCTTTTCCGAGGCTTCCTTCTCCTCCTTTTCATCATTTTCTTCCTTTTCTTTTTCTTCTTTTTCGGTTTCTTGTGGTTCTTGCGATCCATCTTTTTCGGGTTCCTCTTTTTCTTCGCTTTCCCTCAGGCCCAGTGTAACCAAGCAGTCGGCTAGCTGTTTGTCGGACTCTTCGGAGACGGACCACACTCCGTTCACTTCTTGGAACTCCTGGAAATTCATCATGATTATTACTTTTCAACTTGAAAAATTTTGAGGACCATCATGAAAACTTTGGATACCCTTGCCATGCTGATTCAACCTCCAAAGAAACCCCTAAAAACCTCTATTTTTTATTTTCGATTCCCACCACGAAAACCTGCAAAACTTTTGCCGTTTCCAAGCATTCTCCCAAAAGGTTTAAAACTTGCTGAAAACCTTGTCTCCACCCTCCAAAGCCTTTTCGATTTTTCAATATCACCGAAACTGCGACATAAAGTGGAAATTATTTTAGGTCCGGAAGCACTACTCAATCTCTCAATTTTCTTTTGTATCAAGTATTCTAATCTGTGCATTGGACCAAAAAAATCCCTTAAAAATATCTCTCCCATCATTTCCCCGCAAGAAAATTTCCTTACCTGCACTTTCTTCCTGATCAAACTCATAATTCCGATTCTGGTGAGTACATGTTGCCGATTTAGGCCTTCTCTTGGCACACCGTCGTTGAAATGGTCGATATGATCCGATCCGGGCTCGCAGAGATGCCTCATGAACAGCGAGGCGTAGGCTTTGAACGCTTTCTCGGACTTGCATTTCAAGTCTTTCACCAGCCATTGGGAGTGATACGCGTCCGGAGGGGGCATTCCATAGCGCATCACCGCGTTGAAGAAGGCCTTTCTTTGGCGCGGATTGAAGCCCAAAACTTCGATTTGGCCTTGATTCCTGGTCAGAAGAGGAGGAAGTTTCTCTTCGCGTTCCTTCTTTCGTCGACGTTCACCGCGTTCTCCACCTTCGTCTTCCTCGCCAGTGGCTGAAATTTGAAGATTTAGAAAAATAAAATTGCTAGTCAAGATCAAAGAAAATTCGAAAACTTTTTGCGTATTACAATAAATTTTTCCAATTTCTCTTTCACAAATTCAAATTGGATTCAAAACCTTCGACCAAATCCTTACCATGTCCGCTTTCTCCAGTGCCCTCCTCATCGGAGGAGGCATTATAATCATCATCATTTTCTTGGTCCTTCTTTCCTCTGTAGTCCATGTGATCGGCGGCATAGTTGACCTGTCTTCTGACTCTTTTGCCCTTCCCGAGTTGAGCTGCTTGCTGCTCGACTTCATTTTCATGATGGTGGCGGAGAAGGCGCTCCCAATAATCGGGGTCTTCGGCTTGTGGCTTTTCTTCAATAAGTTCTTTGACCTCTTCTTCGGTGATATCCTTTTCGTCCTTCTCCTTGGTGACGTATTGGGCGACCTGAAAGTGAAATACGAAGTTATTAGGTTGGACGGAAAGTCTTTGCCATTTTTTATATAATTTTGAAATTTATTTTTTTCGCGCCAAGAATGAGTTTCAACCGTAAATACCTAGTATATACAAGAGTACAATGTGCAGATTTATGTGATATGTGCCATTCGTGTGCTCCGCCAAAACGAGCGTAAGTATATGAGGTTTTCCGCTTTGCGGCAATTTCGGGTGGGGTCCAGAACGCAAGCTCTAGTTTCCAAATCGCTTTTGATGAGACTATGAAACTTTGTGGGCTATGTCCAGTGGTCTTTCCGACTACGGCAAACACAATTGTAAATGTTAAAAAAACCTATCGGATAAAATAATAGCTACTCTTTCAACCAAATCCTCAGCAAACGCCCCGCTTAAAAAAGTTTTCTTATTACTCCGCGCATTGCTGATGGTCTGTCTATATAACAGAGTTCAGTGAACAACATGGGTAGCCTTTTACGTGCTACATGGGTAAACCGGGTCATAGGCGCCTCGAGTTATCCGTAAAAAGACAAAATTGCCAAAAATATATAGCCCTAGAGAAACGCGTGTGATTTGCTGACAGTTAACAATGGTTACCCATTGTTTCATGCAGTAGTAGAACGATACAGAGGCTCTATTTTCCACCCTAGAAAGGGAGGATTGGAAAGCTGATATCAACGCTTTTTCAATTTTACGGGTTGATCCAATAGTTCACCAGCGACTTTTTGAAAAACAAATAATTGAGTTCTGTCACGTCACGCAGTAAAACAATTGTCTAATGACGGGTAGCTGAGTGTAAGTGAGTGTCTTTATTTTTGGCATATCATAGTTAAACCCATAGGAATGCATCGGCAAAGCGGTGGCTGCAATTATATTCAAACTTGCTTGGTCTCATAAAAACCACGTTTTCTGGTTCGGTTTTGATTTAATCCCCGCCGGGTTTGCACATGTTAAGAGCTTCAAAGGAAGTCTTTTTAACAGTGCTAAAACAGTTTTCTAGAAGGCTTTGTTAAACAAACCAGCCAAAGATTTCTACTTGTTGACCAAAGATGGGTAAATGTCTAAATTAAGTTCTCAGTTTGTACATGCTTAAGATGGCTGAAGGTTGTGCTGTGAGATAGGGATGCCTACCCCCTACCAACGTCGTATGTTAGTGTTTGCCTTTGTCCATCAGTGCAAGGAAAAATAGCAGCAGAAAAAAAGGCAAAGACTTTCCGTCCAACCTAATAAAAGACTTGGCATTTAAATGCAAGGGTAAAAATCTAATTTCCAATAAATTTAAAAGCACAATATCTCAAAATCAGCCTCTAAAATAACCCTAAAGCTAACAAAATTGAGAAAAACTCCGTAAAATATTTCCAAATGACCCCTCTTAACACCAAATCTCCAAATATAGCCAATTCCTACCTTAAAGGAGCTCAAATAATCGTTGGCCCAATCCTTCTTTTCGCCCGTTTCTTTGTCGGCCTCCTCAGCCCTCTGTAACAGAGCATCCACAGCTTCATCATCCCACACAATTTGGATCTGATCTTCTTCTTCTTTGAAGAGCTCTTCCGTTCCCCATCTTAGGACATCATCAAGCTCTGACTTGGACATTGTGGTCTGCTTGTTATTATTTCTGATGGCCAAATGAGTCAAAAGCATCTTCTTTTTGGCGACCGTTGTGATTCTTTCCTCGACGGAATTCCTTGTGACAAACCGATAAATCATGACGTGATTTCTCTGGCCGAGACGATGGGCTCTGCTGAAGGCTTGGATATCATTGTGGGGGTTCCAATCCGAGTCGTAGATGATGACAGTGTCAGCAGTGGCCAAGTTAATTCCCAGACCACCAGCTCGGGTCGACAGGAGGAAGACAAAGTGCTCCGAATTTGGGGCTAAAAATAAATTCTTGATTAATTTTTTGGGCACTTTTACAAAAAATACAGTGACCCGGCAGCTATAATTAAAAAAAAACCATAAAAAAATTTTAACAAAGAAAAACACATTACGACCACCCCAATCTTGCATTCCGAACCGTGCTCCAGTTCAAAATTTTTTTTTTTTTTTTTTTTTGTGTTTCAAGGGCCTCAGATTCGCCTTTTGGAATCATGAACAATTATTAAACATCCTGTTCGGCTCGAAAATTTCACTGAAATCAATGCTTTTTGAGAATCTCAGAGGTTTTAAAAATTTCGAGCCTTCAATCTCAGTGCCATCAAAAAACGCTCCCTTATTATTTCATTTACAACAAGAAGGCTTTAGATAATTCGAAATGACACGTTTATTAATTTTAAGTTGCTCATTCCGTGGTTTTTTCGTCATTGGCCCTTGAAAATCAAAAAAGATCAAACTTCACGGGAAAATTTTTTTCAAAAAAAAATCTCAACATCAACTTTTAAAAAACAATTAAAAACACCCCAAACCCCCACACTCACCATTAAACCTATCGATTGACTCTTGTCTCATCTGTCCCGTAATTGATCCATCAATTCGTTCATACCGATATCCCAAATGTTCGCAGAACTCCTCCAAAATATCAAGCAGTCGAGTCATTTGTGAAAAGATCAATACTCGGTGCCCTCCTGCTTTCAATTTCTTCAACATCTTTGCCAAAAGTTCCAATTTTGCGCAGCCTTTTATCATCGCTTCGCCCTCGAAGGCTCCAGTTTTTGTTTTCGGAGCCTCTTCTTCGGCCTTGGGGAAGAGATAGGGATGGTTGCAGCACTTTTTCAGCTCCATCAAGATGTTGGACAATGAGACCATTCGACCGCCGCCTTTGATATTGAGGGCGTCGTAGTTCCTCGTCAAAATATTCCGGTAATATCGTCTAAAATAAAGTAAAATAGACTTCTCTCAAAATCACAAACTCCCCTCCTAAAGTACCCCTCCCTCCTAAACGTCACTTAATTTTTTAAAAATATCCGACACTGCCTTTGAGAACTTTCCAAAAAATCGAAATTTTTGCTAGATAGCGTAAAGATCAATGGGAAAATTCTCCTAAAAAGCGTCAGGAATACGATTTTCGTCATGGTACTGAGTTCGACAGGACTGCGTTTTACTGTCGGACCCTAAACAAATGACGGGATCTCCTAGTAGAAACTAAAAATTTTTACAACAACAACCCCCAGAATTTCTTCAAAATTCCAAAACATACTTCTGAAGGGGTACCATGTCCACACAGACAATCAGTTCAGATTTCGACGGCATTCCAGTCAGCACATCCGCTTTCAATCTTCTCAACATGTGAGGTCCGAGCATTGAGTGCAGCTTCGCAACCTGATCTTCCTTGGCAATGTCCGCAAACTCGGACGTGAACTCTTCGACATTCGTGAACTCATCTGGGGACAAGAAATTGAGGAGATGGAACAATTCCTCCAGATTGTTTTGAAGGGGAGTTCCTGTCAACAGCAATTTGTATGCAATGTCGTATTCTTTGAGGTTACGGAAGAAGAGGGACTGGTTGTTTTTGAGACGGTGGGCTTCGTCGACCACCAGGGCCTCCCATTTGATCGAGGCGAGGGTCGCTTTGTCCACATTGATGCATTCGTAGGAAGTGAGAAGGACGTGGAATTTAAGATTACCCTGAAAAAATAAGGGTAAAACATAAAAACAGTTCCTTAACATTCCAACATCTCCCTGTCATTCTTTCCCTAAACTTCAAAAAAATTCAAAAAAATGTAAAACCTCACCTTCACTTTGCAAGCCTTGCTTGAGTTCTTGACCTCATCGAAAGTGATCTCATGCTCTCTGATCACGGCTCTGGCTTCCTTGAGTCCGCAATACGTAACCACATAAAAGTCTGGGGCCCAGAATTCGGCCTCTCTTTCCCAGTTAATGATGGTCGACAATGGCGCCGCGACCAGAAACGGGCCGTCCGAATGGCCTTCCTTGTATAGCGAGTACAAGAATGTGAGGGCTTGAACCGTCTTTCCGAGACCCATTTCGTCGGCGAGGATGGCGTTGATGTCTTGGGACCAGCAATGCCGAAGCCAGTTGATTCCCTCCATTTGATATTCGTGCAATTTTCCGCCGGTATCCACCACGAATTGGGGTTGCTCTTCGTATTTCTTGCTGATCTGGAATTAAACACCCCAGAATCAAGCCAAAAACTTCAAATGAAATTTTAAGACCTTCTACTAACTCCACCCATACACTATTGCATTTTTCGAAACTTTTCAAATCTAATCCCTCCAATTATTCAAATATCCGACACTGCCTTTGGGAATCATCCATAAAATTGAAGTTTCAGCCCTAAGGAATCAAAATCAATGGGAAAATTCTCCTAAAAAGCGTCAGGAATATGATTTTCGTCATGGTACTGAGTTCGACAGGACTGCGTTTTACTGTCGGACCCTAAACAAATGACGGAAGGACATCAAAATCAAAATTATCACTCTGTCACGACCGAAACCTCAAAATGATTTTACAGTAATTTTTGTCCCACTACGAAAACTAATCGCTCCCAAAATTTAAAAAAAAAAAATCAAAAATAGGTTTCCAATTAAAATCTAAACATAATATCATAACTTGCTTTCAACTTACATCATTTTTCTTCTTTCTTTCCTCCTTTTTCTTTTGTTTTTCCTCCTCCCATGAGGGCATGCCATTTTCGTCTCGCCAGGCCTCAATTTTCTTCAGGACTGATTTCGGGATCTTCTCATTGGTCATCAATTCTCTAAACAAATTACAATCACCATTTCTTCTCACTATAAAAAACTCCAAATTTTCGTTCAAAAATCTCCATGACACAACTCAACCCTTAAATTACCGTATTTTACTGACCTCAGACATCAAATTAATTGATAATCATATAAACAAATGCAAAGAATAATCTAAAAAAGTGTTGGTTCAAGTTTAAACGTTTAGGTCAATGCTTTTTTGACCTAACCCTCCGATTCAAACCTTATATTCTGAGTTATCGCAATGTCACTTGGCTTAGCATTACTTTCAAATGACAAATTTGCGATAACATTATAGTAGTAAGATATCTTTCATTACAACTTTTTGCTTCATCATTGGTCATACAGAATTTTTTATAAGGTTCCCCAAATTTCCGCCAAAAGGCATCTTCGCAAACTCAAGAAAAAAGAATTCCTACTCACCGATGAGTCCAATATTTGTTTATCTTCTCCATATAATTAGCAATGTCCATGTCATCAGCCTCCCAGGTGGCTTGATCATAAGCCAAGTCACTCCATTTGATCAGATAATCGAAGGCCCTGCTTCCGGCTTGATAATGATTTATAATTCGGGCAATCTGCATCCATTCTGGCTTCACGCCGTACCTGTAGAACCGCTTTTCCAGATCGTGTTCGTCCGATTCCTTTTCTTGATCAGCAACGTTTCCGGTCTCCGCGTCCGTGGATCCATCATCATTCTCTGGCGGTTCCATATCGCCGTTCATACGCCAATACACCGTCATAAAGGTCCGATGATGGACTTGCAATGGCAATTCGGGCACCCAAGTGGCATGATAATAACTTAAATTCTTCCACTTCACAAACAGCTCCCTTTCTTTTCGAGGTTCCATTTTTCGTGGTGGCCGAAGCATAAGGCGTTGAACGCGTTCTTCATCCATATCTTCCTGGCGTTCGCCGTCTTTGGGAAGGTCGGCAGGGTCGACCGGATCAGGATATGGGACACTGACCCACCTCCAAGATATGATTTTATGCGGTTTGTGGGGTGGCTCTTCGACAGTGCAATATGGACAATGCCAGGGGTCATTGGCGTCGGGGAGCTCTTCCATTGGAGGCGTTGTACAGTAAGCATGATAAGAATTGGGGCAGGAGTCGCAGCAGAGGATGAATCCACCTTCCTGCAAAGAATTTATTAATCCATGAGAATCAGGTGGAAACTGATAAAAATGATGCCAAAAATTTAAAATTCATATCTCTATTTTTGTGATTAGTCCCACAGCGACCGCTTAAATTTAAAACATGTCTCAGAAATTACCTTGCAGATCAAACAAGTATCCATGTTTCCAGGTGGCTGATCCTTTTCCTTTTTCTTTCCCTCTTCCGGAACACCATTCTCAGCACAAGAGGGACAAAACCACGAGCCCTCTGGCACCTCGTCAAGCTCGGGATCCAAGCAGATTTTGTGATAGGCCTTCGGGCATCCATCGCAAAGGATCACTTCTCCACCTTGTTGACAAACCTCGCAGAAATCTTGATGCTCTTCTTGGACATGATTTTCCTTCCGTTGACGCTCTTCTTTCCTCTTCTTCTTCTTGGCTATCCTTTCATCTTCCTCTTCTTCCGCTCTTTGCATGAGCTTTTCGAATTCCTCTTCACTGTCCGGATTTCCGACTACAAAACAGATTACTATTGACGCATTTGACAATAAAACAGCAAACCTAGGGTATACAAGTCCGAAAAAATAACGAGTACACCTCTTCCGAGACCTTGAAGGAATTTGGACTTTTTTAATATGACCTAAAAATCCAATAAAGTAGCAAAAACCTACAATCATCGTCAGATTCATCTCGCTTCCGTTTCTTCGAAGCTTTCTTGGGCTTGCGATCCCTCAGTTCGCGTTCAGCGTCGCCATTGGAGACTGTGGAGGTGTTAGCAGCTTGTCGAGTCGAACGCTTAGGCCTGGAGCTCATGGGTAGCCTGAAAAAATATTGTACAAGATAAAGCAAAGGTGCACTAAAAATTAAAATTTCCGGTAAAAAAATAGTTGAGTGAATCGTTGATAAATAGTTTCATAAGCTCGCAAAGAGCAAGCAAAACAACGAAGGGCGGGCGATTGGCCTCAAAAAATGTTGTACTGGATCAAGAATACCTTAGGGAAATATCGGCGGAAAATGATAAGTCAGTAGATACAGAACGGTAAATCAAAGTATGTTACGTTGTATAATCTCTCGACTTTCATCATGAAAGATACTTGATACTATCTTGCTGATACTGACAAAAAATAAAATTTTCAAGAAAAAATGTCTAGTGGAATATAATGAAGGTGATTTTACAACAGGTGTTGCAACAGTAACAGAAGTTTCGGTCATTTAGACATCCTGGAGAAGAACGCGTTCAGTGGAAAGCAGAAAAAAGACAACCAACGCCCGAAATCGACAGCGAGCGCTAAATCTGGAACGTCCAGAAAATCCGTCACCGCGACTCACAAAAATCATTGGTTTATGTAAAAGCAGAGTTCATTACCTTTTGTAACACAACAATTTCACGTTAAAAATGTTGTAAAAGAAGGATCGCCGAATCAGCCTAGGATATTCCCGTATTTTACAAAGTCGCGATGACGGATTTTCTGGACCGTCGAACAGAGTGCACTTGGCGACGAAAAGAGAAATTAGGGACGTGGAGCAGGGTCATGGCTGTACTTCGGTCAGAAAATAACTCGGTCATTGCGAGTTTTTCCGAGTACTTGAGGAAATATTGGAGAAATCGGATAGACAGCAGAGACAGAAGTGATAAATGGAGTGGTGAATGGATAGAATACGGTATAAAAAATTTTCAACTAGTGCAATTCGTGTACCTAGTGTCAAAGATTGAGTAAAAACATAGAAATAATTTACATTTATTATTTCAAATATGATAAATTTATATCAGGTGTAAATAAATCAAGTATTTTTTAGAGAGTAGCGATCGAACTTAGTCATCAAGTACACTATATTTTTTCGGATTTTTTCTACATCAATGATGACAAACTTTGAGGCAGGCCTCACCAGATACCAGGAAAAAAGATAATATTTTCCATTTCGGGCAGTCTGGCAAAAATAAGCAAAATTTTTAAAACTACCGTATCCACCGAGAAACTTTATTTTAAGAAAAACAAGTCCTATTTTTGGTACCGAGTTCTTCGTGTCCCAAAAAATGCTACAGTGTACCATTCCTCTACTTTGGACCGGGATCTTTAGACAAAAACAAACTTTTTGCACAGTAAATGTGATCTACAACAAAGAAACTTAGAATTACTCTTGGTCCGTTTCAAATGCATTATACCAAAACTTGGTTGTACATCAAAAAATGTAGGTTGGCACCGGAGAAGCGGAGAAGTTGTCTTCCCTCTCCGATGCCTCACTTTCTCTGGCGTCTCCGCGGTTCGCCCGCTCTTTCGCGTCATCCAAATCCCGCCTAAATTTGCGGCTCCGGGTGTTCGCTATTTCCCCCCGTTCCTTTCGTCGTCTGTCCACGCCAGTGACGCGGGCGCGTTTTTTATATTCCAAAATGACTCCGGAGCGGAGTCAGGGTGCTCCACTCGTTTAGGGAGCGAAATAATTTTTTGTGAAAATTTGAGAAAATGCAAGTCCGAGGAAAAATGGAGAAAATGCACGGTCAAGGTCGAGGGGATCGGGGGAAAACCTAAAACCCAGGAAGTTTGGAGGGAATTCGTAAAAAATATGGGGGTATTGAATTACAGTAACCCATTTAGGAGTGCTTCCCACTGGCAAAAAAACTTATGGATCAGAAATATACTGGAAAAAGATGAAAGCTCAAAAAAATTTTAATCAAAAATTTAAAAAATTACTGTAACCCACTTTTCAAGGCCTGAACTTTACAAGTATACGAATGGTACTTGTATACACCAAACTTCAAATAAAATTTAGCTTTTCCATAAGAAATATTATAATAGAGATCTTTTTTTAAAGATTTTTTTTATCTTCTCACTTGTCCGTTACGTCGGAAGTAGAAAAAAATGTATACTCGGAAAACAGTAAATTAAAGTATGAAGGAAAATAAAAGTCTAAAGCTACTTTACCATTCTTTATACAGAAAATGGAAGCTGAGTCCTAGTTATTACGGATGACGCTGTTGTATGAAGGCTTCTTTTTTCATGCCATTAAACCTTGGAGAGGAATACTTGGCAATAAATGCTTCCAAATGCATCCTGGATACAATAAGTGCATCCATTTTCTTCTCTTGTGTCACTGTTGACTGCGAAGAAAAAAGTTAAATATTTTACAAAGAAAGTGCGTTTGAATGGATTCAGGATACATCTGGATGCGTGATCTTTTCCGGAGGGCCTGCAGTTTTACAAAAGCAAAAAAAGTTCTGATGTTGAAATAATTTATTTCTTCATAAAAATAAAGGTAATGTGATTGAAAAACAATGCATTTTTACAACATACTATTTTATGATCATTGGATGCTCAATTGATCTACCGGTAAGGATATTTTGTAATTTTACGATTACATACATAGTACTTTCATAAAGGACATGGACTTTTTTTCTTGACCAGAAATATGCACAAAACGTATATTTTGTATTGTGCTCAGTACGAAAGCGTAGTAGATCATGAGCAGAACGAACTCCCATAAATTTTCAGCGGTCGCAAGAGTCAATTCTAACTACAAGCCAAAGAAAACTTCATACAGGACCGTCTTTGACCAATTTAATTTTTGATCCCTTGCGGTTTGTTGTACAGAGATTTAGCTGTCTCAAAATAAAGTCCTTCCTTGATCCGATTTTTTAAACATCTTTGAAAGTTGATCCATAACAACGATGCATAGGGTATTTTCGATCTATTTATTTACGAAATAAAAATCTAAATTTTATACAGCAAATAAGATACTTGAAAATAAAGCCATGATATTTTTAATATTAAAAAAGCGGATTATGAGTTAAAATAGAAAATACATTCGACCATACTCGTGTGTCCACCTTCTTACAATTGCAGAACCAACACAGTGGTCGTTAGGAGGGCGATCGCGGAACTGAAACATGATCTTTTTTAGCAGATAAAAAATATAGTTTTTTTAGTAATCAGGTCCGGGTTATGTATGAGAGATTCCGCTATTTTCTGGAAGGATTTGCCGAGGTACCTTCGCTGAAGCGACTTGAAAAAGATCTCACTCGCATTTCTATACCCTATTTTTTAGTGGAAAGAATTTGTTTTGTATAGAATAGGTTATTTTATATATGGTCTGCTTACGGTACTCCAACTCCAAATGCAGCCTTCTTTTCGGGTTTCTTGGTTTCACTACTAGCTTTGGTTACAGCTGGTCCGGCGGTCACTGCGGCGGCAGCCGGAGGTGCAGCCGAGGATGCTGGGGCAGCGGCGGGAGCGGCCGGCGCTGATGCTGCGGACGGTGCTGCTGCTGCCGCCGCCGGAGCGGCTGCTGCCGGAGCCGAGGCGTTAGCGGCTGGCGCAGCGGGATCTGCGGCGGCTGAAAAGAAAGGGAGTGGTAACAGATTTAATGGAGACTTGATTGTAACATTTTTTTTAAATTGAAAAAATTGATCCTGTAGATTTAATTCCCGTCTCGAAATGCTAGCTGACAAGTTTACTTGATTGCCAGCTACTTGTCCTCACCTTTTTGAATGCCAGAAAGACCTATTTGATTGGACCTGGTTCTATGTAGTCAAACGTACTGTTTATTGTCTCCCCAAAACTTACAAAACAGCACACTGGTGCAGACGGCAACAAGCAGAACCAAAAAAGTGGATCGCATCTTCTCGGACGTGGAGGTTGATTGGAGTGAAGTGGAGGCAGAGAATGATTCCTGGCCGCAATAAAAATGCAAATATCAGCCCTTATTATCAGCCAACGCAAAAAATGGAAATCAGGCCCTGAAGGAAAATGGTTAAATGAAGAAATACATACTCGAAAAAGCGATTATTTTCCAGATGACTAAGAGCGGGTGATGACTTGGTACGGTAGGGATGACAAAACAGTTTGCATGATGATAAAAAAATCCGGGTTTTAGATTATGACATAAAAGTGGGGAAGATAAACGCACAATGAACCTCTGAACAACATACTGCCCTACAGTTTTCGGCCAAGAAGAACCCTCCTTCAAAAAGACTCTTTTATTTTTTTGGTCTCTTGGAACTCGTTGTGCAGAGTTTGGCGGTTTATATAATAATACTTTACGCAAGAAATCCGTTTTTTGAGCAAAAAATTGCACTACAATCTAATGAAGGTACGTTACGTGCAATTCTAATTCCCAACGTTATAACGTTGCCCTTTAGGACATCAAGCCCACAAAAGTGCCAAAAACAATTAAAATCTCATTATTTACGCGAGTTTGAAAAAGGGATACGGTGAGAAGTGCATTAGATGAGTCATATATACATATACGTAATAATATATTTATACACGGTCTCGAATTGGGAGTTCCTTATAACAGTCTGGATAACAAAATGGAGAACGGGAGAATTTGTTTATTGGACTCAGCGTCCATATGGCGGAATGTATATTTTTTCAATTAGGATATAAAGGCAAATGAGATGGTGGCCGTAAATGAGATTTTAAGATCGCTGTAAATGAATGGACAGCGCATAGAACGGCAGACGAGCTGTAGAGAGGACGCATATCAATTCCAGAAAACTTTAGTTCCCGATTTACAAGGGCACCTGATATGCCACTCTATGTAAAGACATGAGTCACATGGTCGCATTATAGAGATAGTCACTTGCATAGTCACATTACAGAACTTTCTCGAAAATTCTACAACTTCCATAACTTTTCCTGAAATTTTGGCAGAGACTTTCCGTCCAACCTAAGGATGGACGACTACCGAAAAAAGTTGTTTTTCGCATCCACAGCGTCTGCACAACAAATTCTCGTATCTTCGGCCTTAAAAAATCTCGGCCATTTTTTCAACAAGGACAACTAGGAAGCTCGCATGTGTTTTATATTAGAAAACAGTGATCAAGTTGGAAGAGTGACAATTTATGTCTTTTTTCGCACAAAATTCTTAAAATTCCAGCTGACCTCTGTCCTCCTCTCTTCATTTTCTATAATCTCTCAAAAGCTTCTGAACAGTCCAGCCAAACGTATGTATATATATTGGTACATCAAACTCAGGTACAACGAAACCGTCCTATAAAAAAGATTTTAGCGGTTTTAGGAGCCAATTGCCACCAGCCTCCATACAACGAACCCGCTCTGCAATAACTTTTTTTGGCTCTGCGGTTTTTCACAGAGGTTTGACTATGATTTAATTGCGGCTTGATAGAGCAAACCAGCTAAACTTTTATAGATAATCGCTGTTTTCATGATAAACGATCTATTCCTACCTACAAGACCAAAAAACATTCCCATGTCCTCATTTCCGAGCAATCTGACAAAGCTTAATGTCTTTTTCGCAATCCCCCAAAGCCTTGTTTATACCATGTTTATCCCAACATAAAGTACGCGTCCTCAAAGGGTACAGCTTAAGAAATTGAAATTGGACCAAAACATCGAATAATTAAACAAAATATTCTTCAACACCTGCCAGGTGGAATGGAAGTTGGCAAAATGCCATTAATTTCGAATCAGATAGGACTGAAGGAAGAGGAAAAGGCTGACAATGAGCGGAATGGACGGGGCAAATAAATTGGAACCGGAATGTTTATAAATTGTTGAAAGGGATGTCGAAAACAATGAGTAAATATAGACGGTCCTGTTAAATGTATATCTGATTGGATGAGATAGAAGGTCAGTGTATTACCTTGCAAAATCAATCCTAAATTGTCCCAGGTTTTATCAAAATAAATGCGTCGAATTTCGACCGTTGTGGCTTATAACAATGCGAACTTGTTTATGATGATTCAGCAAATGTAATGTCATCAAAGACCTCCAAAAAACCGTAATTTCAAAACCTCTTGTTCGTAATTGACCACAAAAGGAGATTTGGTTGTTTTGTTTTTGCTCCCCTAAAAAAGTGTAGCCATGACAGCCTTGTTTAAAGTAGCCGATTGAGAAATAATGGAGTCGGCTTCACGTGGATACAAAAAGCATGCAAAAAACAAACATTCATTCGGATATAACATATTCAATTCTCTGAGATCCCGAAGCCTATGAAATGATGTCCAATGTTTGCGGAGAAAGTGTTTGACATAACAGTGGGCATAAGGCTTGGGAAAACTGTAAATCCAAAAAAAACAATTTCTTGAATTGATCGTTTTTTATCTTTTTCTACATAGAAAGAATATAGCGAAAACAGACATAAGTAAGATTCTTTAATGTTTTTGTGCAAAATTCCTCATTTTTGTTCAGTGTTTCAAAAGCCAGAAAAAATGCGTTTGAAGGCTATGCATACTTGTGCACATGCAGATTCTATAAAGATTGAATTTTTTTAATGCTGTACGAACGTATATATGTATAGTATGACAGCCGGCTCGGATTTTGTGTTCAGACTGTGAAAACAAAGACCGATCTGTTTGATCTCTTTGAATTCCACGCAACATTCCGGAGACGTTTACGAATTTCCCTTTCGAATTTCAATTGCATTCCTTTCATCGTGCTTATTATATCATGCAAAGATCATACAAAGAACGACTCAAAGTTGCTTCTTTTGCAAGGAGGACTCGAGGCTCAACGCATCAAAATCTTGTAAGCCCTTTTGGTCTCATATGTCCTATATGTGCTCTGGAGATGTACATATCCCAAGCACTCCCTTCATTACTATAAATTTACTTTATAAACATATACTAAAAGAAAATACAGTAAGCAGGATCAAATAGCCAAAGCTCCTTTCCCTTCGACCTTTCCCTTTCTCTTCTACATATCCTTGGAGTTGGTTGAACCGTGTTTCTTGGAATCCTTTGTATTCTTGCCGGCTGCGGCGCTGTTAGAGGCTGCCGACGTTGAGTTCTTGGATCCTTTAGTCGACTTTGCAGTGCTTTTACTTTTGTCCTTTCCCTTTCCTTTTCCCTTCCCTTTTCCTTTGCCCTTTCCTTTTCCGTGTTTGCGGCCTAAAAAATAAAAAGATCAAAAAAAAAAATATAAGCCATCAAAAAATTGATTTTTTGCGGATAGACTTTAAACTTACGATGTCTTCGGACCTTTCTGCGGCGATGGCAAATGCAGGCAGTGAAGATTACCAGAGTGGTCAGAACGATCAAAAACTCAAAGGCGGCCATGGCGAAGAGAATGATCGTCCATTTCTGCTTTCTAAAGTTACTATACAATATAACAATAAGAAAACTTACACTTCAACCTGCTGTCGACATTCCTCAAATTCACGGTCCTCTTCGGTGACTCCGCATTTCTGGAAAAGAACATCAACGAAAACAAAAGGTATCAAAAAGTATCAAGACGTTACCAAGAGGGCAAAGAAATCAAAAAAAAAACATTAATAAGCAACTGTAATCTCCAATGGAAAACAAAATTGCGAACAGTGACAGGTATTGTCAAAAGATAATAAATGTGTCAGTAATTACAAGAGCTATTAAAAGTCGCAAAAACTATTAACGTCTCCGATAAAGTTCAAAAAAAAAAACTCAAACCCCAAAGTAACAAAAACATCACAAATTTTCCAACTTTTCAACACCTAAGAGAATAGCCGAGAGAAGAATTTTTCGATGACAAAGCTCTCAAAGAAGGACAACTTACAACCGGAAATTCCTCGTCCAGAATTTCCTCCAGAAGCTTATCCTTCCTCCAAGTATACACTCCATCGATTTTGTCGGCCGTAATTCTCTTATCTGGATAACACAAGAAAATGGACTTGTCCGGCTTTGACTTTCTGACTTGGCATCCGTCAAGCTTTTGAACATCCGCTCGATAAGTATTTTCATAGGTATAAAAGCGGATTGCATCGTTTCCCGTTGGATAAACGGCAAAAACCACTCCCCTGTTCTTCAGCAGCCCGGACTGTTGGATATTCTCCACAGATTCGGTCGTATCCATAAATTCTTCGGTCTTGTTGATTGAGTTCAACGTTCGCATATAAATCTTGTCCTGTCCCACCTTGTATTCCAAGATTCGGGCGTTGAAGACGACGTCTTCGTCTGAAAAATGCGTAAAGAAATCGCAGGCTAACCGACCCTGAACATAGCCAATTCCAATTCCGGAGATGAGTTTGTCGCTAGGGATATTGGTATAGACCAGGAAGCCAGGCGGAGTGTGGATGATCTTCTCGGAATAGATGACGCTTCTGACGAGGGCGTGGACATCCTTCTGTTCCTTGTTCTTGCATATGGCCGAAATGTACAGGGTGTGCCAATCAGCAAAAGCGGCATAGTTAGTGGGAACAATCTTGCAGTGGGGACCAAGTACTAAAGATAGAAGCATGAGAAGTCGATCTATTCAAAAGGCAAAGAATTCAGCTATCGAAAAATTTTCCAATTTGGAACAAATCCAAAAGTATCAAAAGTTATCCAAAAGTGTAATGCTTACAACTTTCGAAAATTCAGAGAAAACGAAAGAACGATAAAAATTTTTTCACAACTTCCTTACCATGGGACAAGTCCACACTTTGCGACAGGCCAAAGACTTCATCTCCACCTTCGCTTCGGGGATAGACCGTGCCGTACTGGACTGTTTTCCCATCGTCTTGGGCAACCACAATCAGCAGAATCTTGTCGCTGAGGATGACTGTCTTGGCATTTGCGCATGGGCTGAAATAGGAGGGAAATTAGGAACTCAAAAGTCGCTAGAAGCGCTGTACTTCTGGTACGGATGGTCAAAATCCCGCCCAACTTACCCCGCATTTAAATTGGTGATCTTGCCATCGGCCGCCCATTTGCAGTTGGCGTCCAGCCGAAAGTATTCCACACCGCTTGCAAATCCAGCCAATCCACAGAGTAGCAGCGCTCCCAGCAGCTGAATTGTGAAAGGCCGCCGAATCGGCATTCTTCGGTCATGAAATGAAAAGTTTTCCGACCGGAATGTGGCTTTTATACTTGAAAATTGTTTTATTGAATATTCAAATTTTTTCGATCGATTTTTTTGATTTTTTTATTTATTTTTTATTTGTCCCTTTTTCAATAAAATTTCGTGTGCACATGGATTAAAACCGCCATGAACATCTTCTTTTTGAGACTTTGAAAAAAACGTATCGCGATTGTGTGGCAGAAATCGACGGCTTTACATGGTGTACGATTATCACTATCTGTAACATTGCTCAATAGAGTCGAAAGGAAGGATACGCATCACGTAAGGATTAGAAAAGCCAATGCTTTTATTTGCGTATTTATTGTGCAGTCGTTTACTACAGTATTGCCCAACATAAACGAGTCTTGAGCATCGAAATAAAGTCGAAAAAACGGGGGAAATACAGTCGAAAAAAAAAGATTATTTTTTTGCTTGCAACTGTGTGTTTTGCGGGATGTGTTTATGCTACGGTTTCTTCTCTTTGCAACCTTATTTTTCTACAATGTGCCTTTCATCATCATGCAGAGCTTCCGTGTTTACATTTGTTCAGAAATACAGTGAATCCAGGTGGCATGGAATTAAACTCAAATTTTAGTAGTTGATTTTTATTTTATGTTTAAATCTCACCTGTCCTTCAAATTATCTTGTAGTGAAAAGAGTTGTTGTAAGTGCAAATGCCCGGCTATAACCTACCAAGTAAGACCATCTTAGACTGGTATGTGGTTATTCTAAGATCAGTGTTGGTCTTGGACTTGATTGCCGTTGCTTTCACAGTTTTTGTGATTTTTAAGGGTAAGCCAAACGCTAGGATTGCAATAACTTGATTAATGTCTGCTTCTAGCATCTAACAGCAGTATCAAGCAGTACAGTTACTTTCTTATTCACCATTTGGCCTGGTAAGATAATATTAAATTAATGACCACTTCGGCAGCGTATTTGTTGGTTCTTTCTGGACCTGTTTTTGCCCTTTCAGGTGTGCTATTGGAGAGTCATTAGTCCAACTGCGAGGAACGGTCTCACTTGGCGAAAATCAATGCTTTCTTTTCTACGGGTTGGATGAATACTTGCCTCGGAAAGTAATGTTGCATTACTTGTTCTTCTCGTCGATTGCATCGCTGTCTCGAGGAGCCTGCGAAGTATTCTTGTTTCTTTTTCGGTTTGCCGCTTCGATCCATCCGGATTCCAGATTTTACTTTGACATTCACAGCATTCCAGTTTGGAAGACGTTTGTCTTTCTGTACTGTTTAATTGCGATTAATGTGTATGCTTTTCTAGTAAGTTAATTGTGTGTGTATAGCTATGCTTCAACTTCCAGACTCGAGTCTACGACACTGATGAGACCTTTCAATCCCGGTTTTACAATATCTCTCAAACCGATTCTGATCTCGCCCGTTTCGCTGAAGGAAAGACGATTCTTTGTTTTCGTGAAGAAACGGTTTCATCTCACTTAGTTGGAACCGCCTTATTTTATATGATTCTAACAGCCTTACTGCTTCTAGTAATGTTTTATAATATCAAAACCTCTGCGTCTTCACTACCTACCCGACAAACTCAGCTGGCATTGCTCAACACACTCGTCGCGCAGTCTGTTCTGCACGCAATTTTCATTTCAATACCTGCTGCGCTGATTGGAAGCGATGTTACAAATCCGGAAGTGCCTATGATGACAATTGTTTTTCACTCGTCTATGGGCAATTATACGCACATAAGTTGTCTAATGCTGTTGGTGATTATCAAGTCTTTTCGGTCGTATTCGGTAAATCTGATTGGGAAGTGCTTCAAAGTTGGACGGCAACAGATTGAGCCGATAAGCCAACGTGCGAGGAGATGGTGGTCAATTTCTCAAATTCCTGAGACGACAATAGCCCCACAGAATCTGACGGAAATGAAAAATCACTCATAGTCAGGATTTATCACATTACAGTATAACAGTGGGGCTACGAATCTATCTAGCCCCGAAATGACTTCATGTTTATTTGAATAAGAAGATAAATTTAGAAAAAACAGTGACTTTGAAAAGTTCAAAAGCAAAGACATTTACAAAATACTCGTTCCACAGTAAGTACTGTCTTCTGAAAATGTAACGATATTTCCGAGCAACGAAACCTGAGAATAGTTGTAGTTTCTTAGTCTTGTCACCTGCCCCGTTCCGTGTTGCAAATTTTTGCTTTACTGAAACGTATTCACACTACCGTGTTGACATAAGTCTCAAGCTTGTTCAAATCAAAAAAAGCTTACTGTAGCCGCATTTACTGTAATTAATGGGCACATTTTTCTGCAGATAAACTCGCTAAGGAAAAACGACGTGACCGCCGTGTCTGCCGTTTCTGAGAAACGTTTTGCGCAAATTTCTAGCATGACGGGAAAGATTTAAATACTTGAATAATAATGACTTTTGTCAGTAAATTTAGTTCTTACCTAATTTTTTTAAAATCTTGAATATACATAATTTCTGTGACTTTATCGGATGATCAAGCAGAGATCATTGCGTTAACAAGTCTAAAAATCCCAAAGCTACATGTTGGCATGGTTGTCAACATGTAGCTTTTTGGTATTTTGAGGTCGGTTGGAACTTGCCTTAAGTCTATTTACTACCACGTATGCCAGCGGTGAAAATCATTTTGTAAATACGAGTTTCAAGCTTAAATTAAGGACCTAAAGGCTCACATATTCCTTTGATCAGAGATCAAATGGGTCGCCAAGTCTGGTCATGGCGACAAGATATATTTCGAGACGGAACTCAAAAGTTGTGATACGAAAGACACATGATCTTTGCGAATTTGTGTTCAGGAGATCAACAGCTTTGTTTTTTGTAGAATCAAGCTGTGAAATGCGTTAATGGTGCAGAATTTTGTCTACACATTTCCAATCTCTCTTGTGACCATAGGTGTTACGGTCGACCTTGTGGACACGCCCACTATTTCTGTAATTTGCTGTATACGTGGTTCGTTGCATACGTACGTGTGTTATTATGCTGTTGTTCATCAGGCCTAGCAAAGAAACACAGTTGAGACCACGCTTCACCTGGTGTTTCACCAGTATGTAAACTACAACATCCAATCGGCAAAAATTTCTGAACCCATTGTAGTGGAAACGTGACCGAGACAACGACATTATACCCGGATCTACGAAGAAAATCTTGAGCTTGGCATTACGCCTTCCCTCATCGCGGAAGGGTCGAGGGACAGGTGCAGCTGGTTGCAATGAAAGGTCGTCTGGCATTTGCAGCAGAAATAGGTGGGGAATATCGAATACATAATTAATTTTTGTAGAAATATAACATTGCAAATGGAGTTTCGACAATTTTTTGTTTACTTCCGATTTTTTGGTAGCACTTTCAAGAATTTTGCAAGACAAACAACGCTTTTCCGTCGTATGTTGCCAAGCCCGCGGACACGTTGTTTAGCGATCGCCTTGAAGAGAGAGGAAAAGAGAAGGGAAGGAGATGAGTATGCGCATTTTCACCTCCTGAGTATACAAACAAAGATACGAGAAGGGGAAGAGAGAGAGAAAGGTGCATTTCGGTGCTTTTGGAAAAATATTTTATCGGGATTTTTGCTCAAATTATTTTCGGGTTTTGATACAGTTTCAAGGGTATCAAAGCTACGTCTTTTTGAGAAGTTGGTTTTTACGGATCTTTGATCTATAAAAAAATGTTTTTTCATCAAGTTCTTTAGATTGCCGGATGTATCGACATTTTTACAATGACGAACCGGGAACGACAAAGCCCCCATATTCCATTGATCTCGCAGCGAGTAGAATACAGTCCGTTGCCGGAAAAATAAACACGTTGGTAGGAGAGGTAAGAGTCACCCATCTATTGTGTTTTTAAAATCCTTACGAATAGAAATGCAAATATCATCAAAGATAAGAGCGTGAGTCAGCAAAAAAATACATGTTTCACTTTGTACGACTAAACGCGTTTTCAGGTAAAAACAAATGGCAAAATAATAACAACAAAGGGAGACGAAGTAGTAACAAGTCTGGATGTCAGCTTCCGTCAACTTTCAACGGACTTTGACCAGCTTTTGGTGGGTGATATATTTTTCTCGTTGTGTGGTTACAAATTGAAACTTTTGAGACTCATTTTTTTAATATTTTAAAAATTACAATTTTTTTTCTAGGGCACAGCCAGCGATAAGTTCGCAGGATTTCCCCTGTCCATTCTTTACACATTTCTAATCGTCGCGTTGGTCGCCATCTTCCTAGCAATGATATTTCTGATATTCTACGCCCTTCACAAATTCGCTGCCAAGAAATACGAATCCCTCGATTCTCCACAACCCTCCGAGATCTCTGCCATATAACACAATGTATGTACATGCGTTTCAATTATTATTTATTGCCCTACTGACACTTACAAAGGTCTTTCAATATGTAAATTTTACAATTAGTCGAACTGAGTGTAATAAATGGATCGATTTCTAAAAATACATCGCCAGTAAGGCGATTATAGCTGAATCGCGAGGTAAAGTTGAGCACAAAGTTGTTGTGAACAGTCGTAGCATTCATATTTCCTGTAGTCTCCAGGAGATAGATCTCATTGTCGGCCGGCGTTCGATACTTTTTCTGAAACTTGAATTCGATGAGGTTTTTGATAAAACGGACTCCAAATCTGGCCAGCGGATTCATACTCAAAATTTTGATGGTTGGTATGCGGTTGAACGTGTAGTTGTGAACGCAGGGCATCTCAGATGTTGTAGAGTTTATATAATCGGAAAGGAGAGCGTCTATTTTTGTGGCAATGTTGTGTTTGGCCCGAACTTTGGACTAAAAAAGACGTTAGCTTTTTTGCAAAGGTCCTGTCCGCCTACCGTATCTTCTACTTTCTCCATGCAAGTGCAATGATTTTGTGGGATTAAAATATCTGTGCATGTCCGATTTAGAGGGATATCTTGAAACAGCGAAGTTCCTCTTGTTTTGGTATTCAAGTCCCCGAAAAGCACCTCATGTAGAGTTTGATGGATATCATAATTAGACACGAGCCGATTCTGATTCTCCTCAAGTTTTCGAACCTTCTCGGGATAAAGTTTTTTGAATCTTTTGGGAAATCGGATTGAAAACAGTGGCATTCTTTCTTCCAGACGGCCAGTATAGGTTTTCTGGATGCTTCTCTGGAAAGTTGCAGTCTTCTACTCATTCAAGCTTCCTTACAATTCTATGGCCATGATCACCCATTATAATGTGAATAGTGTTTTCGAATCCTCCTGACTTTTTGAGATCTTCTAAACTGTGATAAATATCCGGGTCGAGCAATCCAACAGCAGCTGGATCATCGTGAGTTAAAGCTGTTAAGAATGTGAAACCAAAGTGAGAGTGGTTTCTGAACTTCAAAGCAAAGTTTTTCCATAGCTTTAGGTACCGTCTTGAAGCCAGTTCTCCTTCAACGCAGTGGAAACGGGCATTCTTCTTGGAGTAAAGGTAGGAGTAAAAGGGGCTGAAATTGTTTTGGAGGCATGTTCCTAACCCCTACCGAAAGTAGAAATCGGCTGGGGGCCGGAGAAATCCTTTGAAGAGACCGTAACTGAATAGCCCTAATTTTGTGACCATAATATCGTCATTCCACATGGTTGTGTAACCGAGCTCTGCAAATTGGATGTGAGTCTTAGTATGCTTTTAACGAGGGTTTAACCCAGCTTGCTTTACCTTTAACCCTCTTGATAAACAACTCTTTTTCCCATTTCCGATTCAGCAAGTCGCGTTCTAGGAACGTCAAATTCAAAGGGACCACTCTCCCTGGATAGTCGAATGCTGGCCCAATTGTCATCCCTGTCAAAATCGGCATCAAATTCACAGCAGAATTGTCAGCAACCTGAGACAATTCATTAAGAAGACTGCAGACCTACCTTGTTATATCCCCAGAGAATTTTAAACCCGTTTTCTTTCATGAACTTCAACGTTTTTGGAGCATGTCTGAAATCGCCAGCAGATTTCAACCAGTATTACTTTTCGTCTACCTGTAGAATTGATTTCTTGAAGTGCTGTCTAAAACCAGAATCGAAATGGAGAATTGATTATCCTTGGTAAAAGCGGAGTTTTGTTGATGACGAGCGACCTTCTTTTTGGGAAAAGTTGCAAATGCATTAGTGTAAATCAATGTGTTTCTTTTGTTCCGACATTCAACAGAAAATTGCACTTTGTCAATGTAGAAGGGCTTGTTTTTTGGGAGCTGGAAGTTATTATAAGCGCTGTGGTCTGAAAAACCTCACCTCAATCTTTTTCCCAACGTATCTGAAGTATTTTATATTTGGTGCGAGAGTCCCTGATATCTCCCTAGCATAACATTTTATGTCTTGCAGGCTGTTAGTGAATGGAAATCCTTTGCCAATTAAAATTTCTCCAGAGTCATACTGTTTTACAGTAATTCCGCCCATTTTTGCCCTTGGCTTTACACATCTCGTTTGAGCGTAATGGCCAACATGGCGGAAGAGATCTTTTTCGTCTGAAAGTATGTATAAAAACAAGTAGATTAAAGAATATGTTCTACAATTTTTACCTTTCTTTAACACCGGAAATTTACATTGGTTTTCGTATGGATGGCTAGTTTTGAAAGACGCCTTAAAAATTTCTTCATGTAACTCATCCAGAGATATTAGAGTGTCATTTATAAAACGTTCTGGGTATGTAGTTGTCTGTAGCTCAACTGAAAAAATGGGCAATAAAGTCATATGACATTGACATACTGTTGTCTTCTTCGAAGCTTAGACTGGTGTTACATGCTAGAGATATTGAAAGCGTCGGGTTAAATGAGAAAAAATTCCATAACAAAACTGTAGATATGGCTACTGCTATCTATAATTGATGTTTATTAGAGTAAAGCCTCAACTTACCAGCACCGCTCGATGCCTTGAGGTCTGCCACTTTAACACGTTCAAAACCCTTAAAATTTTCTCGAATTTACTGAACGACAACGTCATCTGGAGCCCGCCAGATCATTTTACTCTTCTTTTTTTGTTACTTCTATTCGGCTTGTTTCCGTAAATTCTATGAACAGCAGGGATTTAACAGAGTCTGCATAGAAATAATTGAATGTGAACGGGGAACGCGCACCTTTCCTTTTTCTAATGCAGATATAAAGTATCAATGAGATGCAGCTCAAAAACGGATCATTTAAAATGTCAGTAAACTGTTTTGTTACATCAAAATTTCAACTTGTTTTATTGCCGAATGAATAGCCAATTTATTAGATAGCAACGCCAATGGCAACGGATAAAAAAATTTAGCAGCACTCTGTGTCCATGTTCCGAGTTTAACTGATTTATGATTATAATTTATTCCTCTTTTTCAACATGTCCTGCGGATGGTACTGTGAATGATCAAAGAACGGCGCTCGATTGGTTTTTGCAAAAACAGATGAGGAATGTCTTGCTTGGAGAGAAAATTTGGCCATGGATGAGCGATATGGCCGAAATAGAGTATCTTCGTTGGATGCGATACATTGCAACGTCGTGGCTCCTTGAATGGCCTTGACAATAAATTGACGGCTTTCAGAGCGAAACCAGCTGGAAAAAAACAAAAAATACCTACCAGACAAACCTTGAAGGGGAAATGCAATGGTGGATAACAGCAAGGCAGGAAGCAGCCCTTTTTTTACTTGTTTGCCACTTCGGTTAGCTGCCCACTGGTTCACGCTATAAACTGAACAATATTATTTGCATACCAACATCCGCATTCCTTTTATGGTGATCTCGATCACATCTTCCGTTCTTCAATTGCATGACGTTCGTTATTATAACTTATACATAAAAAACACCGATATGTTATGTATATAACCGCGGTTGCCCGAAATACGGGATAATCCGGACCTGCCCTGATCGACTACCCCCGAGTTGAAATGCGGAATCCATTTTCACCGAAAAAATGTTTCAATTAAAACGGACCAAGGCTCGGCTAACGGCAGATCCGAAATGCGTTACTGTACGCTGCGGTTGCTGGTATTGGGGATTGTAATTGGCACAGCCTTGAGTGAAACGATAAACTTGACCGTCAAAAGTGAGTCTGCTGATTTTTCGAAGGACCAGTTATGTTTCTCCGCCGGATGTCAATAATGCCCTTTTTTAGAATGGTACTACGCTGCGCGCTCGGAATTTGGAACACCAAGTAAGTCTACACAATGATTTTGATAATTTCTTGAGTCCGATATAATGATAGAGCTCAAAATTCAATCCTTCGGAAACATATATGATATAGGTTGTAGTGATCTAAAACTCATTTTCTGAGCTTTGCAGAGAAATATTGACCATTAAGAGATGTTGCGTTTAGGTCAAGTGCTATGGCTCGGACTTGACATCGGCACTAGAGATCTGTGGGTGTATGGTGGAATGTGCTATCAAATAAGCACCAAGTGCACCAAAGGCACTTTACAGTACTATCGAGGCCAGTAAGTTTAGCTTTATTGATGTGTTTACCCAAAACTTCTTGTAATCCTGGTTTTGTTCCTTGCAGCTCAAGCTCAACCTACACCACAGGTGCGGTCGGTGTCAAACTTAACCTTACAACATCTTACTATTCTGGCAATGGCACAGTAACTCTGGTCTCCGCCCGCGACACGATATCAATCGCTGGTCACAGCCTAGGCTCCACAAATTTCGGCGAAAGCAAGCTGGCCGACTACAGTTTTTACAAGACCTTGAACACCAGCGGTCTGTTTGGGCTGGGGTTGGGATCCGTAACGGCTTTGACGGGATATTTCTCGACACTGATCGGCAATGGAACTTCGTACACGCTGACTACACACCAGTAGGCGAGCCTTACTTTCCGAGTTTCTAACCACTTTCAGTGCAAATCAAACTGCAACAATTACAACAGGAGAAGATCCAAACTGCGTCCAGCCCTTCCATTATATTCCGTTGAGTATAACGACGCTGACAATTGGAAACAGATGGGAGATCCCGTTGATAAGGTGGGTAAGGTAGCGGCTAATAGCGAACATTTGGCTTATAAACTCCTGATTTTCATTCGTCGAATTTTTTTCACATTGACTATCCACTGCGTTTTAGTTATAAATTCGGCTCTATTGCTGGCGGCGCTGTCTCTGGTCACACCGCCAGTTTTACCACCCTCAGCAAGAACATCCAGATCCCTGTCGCCCTATATCAGCCCATTCACGACGAACTTGTTCGTCTCTACTATGATTTCTCTTGGGCTCATGATCTGATCGACTGTAAAAGACGCGCTCAGCTGCCGGACTTGACGCTCAATTTGGGTGGGAAAAATTACACCGTGACTCCACATCAGTACATCACACAAACCGTAAGTTCGCGTTGAGTTTGAAGTCCAGCTTTGAAGGTTCTCAGTCTTAATATTGTATGTAGAGAAACTACATGGTTTAGCAAAGTAGCGGGTAAAAGACATATAATATTTATTTGGCTACACAAGCGGAATTTTTTAAAACTTGACGTCAAATATTTATATTAGGGGAAAAATTCTTGGGTGTAAAGAGCGGCTTGCATCCTTACAATTAGTATGCTCTTTTGGGGCTTCAAGGAGAGACAGAAATGTCATTGCAACAACCTATTACACCTAGGCTTGTTCAACCTCTCTCTTCACTTTATTTGCATTCTCTCATGCGAACGCCACTGTACGTTTATCTTGCTTTCAGGCATCCAACTACTGTATCCTCCGGCTAGTTGCGAACTACGCTTCAAATCAGTGGATTTTGGGCTATCCCTTCCATCAAGGGCACTGTGAAAACTTTGATCCCATTGGGCTACGAGTTGGACTGTCAACTCCCAACAGCTAAACGCGCAAAAGTCAAACTTTACCCTTGCTATGGTTGACGTATAAAGTAATCTAATTTGTTGTCCGAAAGGTGTAATTGGGTTTGCCAACATTTTGAGGGCGGGAAAACGGTATTTTGCAAAGAATTATTTCCAAAAACAAGGGGAAAGAGTGAATTATTCTGCACAGAAATAGTGAACATAAGTTATGCAGGGCTGACTGGATTATGCTATTCAATATGAAATTGGCACATGAATTTATGGTATTCAAGCCATTTCAAGGTAAAAATGCTTTGTTTCACCCATGGAACCGCTGTAAATCGTGATAATCACAATTTTAAACTCTCAAAATAATGTTATACACATGTAATTTTACATAATATTATGTTGCATTCCCAAAAAATGAATTAAATTATAGCTGTTAATTCGATAAATACAGGATTTGTGTCAAACATATGTACATTCAGCTTTCGGTTATTTATAACTACATAATCATGTTTCTATATTTTTAAGTGGTAGGTTCAAAGTAAACTCACATGGTGCATACGGCTGATCAAATTATTTTTGGTACCAACTATTCTATCGCTTCCATAAATTCGTTTTAAACAAAGTGGGAGCTGTGCTCAACAAACTCCAGTTAAACCAGCCCTGTATACTTTAGCAAGCTTTTTTGGAGGTATCTAAAGGAAATTTTAGCTAAAACGGACCCTCGTAAAGGATCCATAACAAGCAAAGTCTTTGATATCTCACGATTTTTGTACCGAGATTTGTTGTTCATTTTGATTGCAGAAAAGGGATTTCTCTTGCTGTTTTTTTATTTATTGGCAACTACAATTTCAAATGCTCCTCGTCTGTTCCTCATTGGCCTTGAAAATATCAATTGGCTTGAATTCATCTATTTTAAGACCTTCTTAGTTGAAACCTTGGTATGCTATGTTGAAGAAATCATTTAAAAAAGTGCGGAATTTATTGTATAAATTAAGCCGTTCGTTTTGTGCAAAAATAGTCTAGACGACCAAGCGACTATAGAAATGTTTTTGGTTTTCATTATAGAAAGAAATGTGCGGCATTCCGGTCGAGGTTCATGATATAAAACAAGCTACAATTGACTTCGGCTTGACCTGTAAACACCGGCCTACATTTTTGCAGTGGTATCGTCTGCACTGACCTGCAGGGTCGTTTTTTGTTTGATCACCGTGGCTGTAGGAGGGTCCAAAAAAAATTTTTTTGACCATCATGCATTTCTTCAAAAACGCATTACCCTCATATCCAGTATGTCCTTTGTCCTTTACCCCATACATCTCTCCAGATTAAGTTAATAAGCAAAAAGCCCACGTTTTTGTACGACTAAATGTGTTAGGATACTTTTGAAATTGCAATTCCAGACACTCAAACACTATAATTTCGTTCCGCGTTATGCTCACAGAAACAATGCCTTACGACTTAACTATGCAGAAGTAGGATGTATAATATTTTTTACAGGCCTTTGATCCTGTTTATTCACCTTTATGGTTACATCTTGAACGTTTTGGTTGCTGTCTTTTCAGGCGGTTTAGTATCGTTACATCTGCCAAATGACATTTCTGTAATTTGGTTATGTCAATCACATTTACAAACCATATTTGTAACAGAATGTGACCGGGGGGAAAGACGTTTTTTTATTGCTTTTTTCTCTTTACTTTTTGAATTTTGAATAAAGTTGGTCATCGCACCGATAGCCGGCCCCGACCTGGCGACTTCAGCCCGATAATTTAGCCTTGATTTAAACTCCCACATTTAAAATTTTTCAACTTTGTTGAATTGAACTTCGAAAACGAAACTGAAAGACTATTACATTTACATCCTAAAAATCCGAATGCCTAAAAATATAATTTTCAGTTGATGCACCTTTCGACCCTTTATGCGCTCCTTGCGTGCGTTGTTGATCCTCTGTGGAACCGTCAGCGGACTTGTTCTGAATGCACTTTTAATATACATTATCCGCAAAACGAAGGCCAAAACTCGGTCCCATTCGTATATGACTTATGCGGTCGCTATCCAAGACCTCTGCTACACCTTGTCCGAAGTGCTTATACAGCATGTAAGTTGATTACAAACCAAAGACGATAGGCGTGGTAAGAACAAGTTTTCTGAATTTTCCGAAGGATTTGCCTTTTAAAACCTTCAGGAAATCATCTTGGACAGTGGTGCTCTTTTCTTCTATTCTCACGGAATTGAGCAGCTCCTACCCTCTTCATTTCGTCGACCCGTTTTGGCCTTTCACATATGCATGGTCTACCAAAGCATACTGGTCATCCCTGCCATCTTTTACTACCGTCTAGCATTACTAGAGAATCCCTCCGTTTCACCCACAGCATTCCTCGCACGAATGAAAACTGTTTTCCTTCTTTCCAGCATAGGGGGAGTATTAGCAGCGTTGGCGAGCCGCGCTTGCGAAGGATACTTGGCAAATTCGCTGGAGACCAACGTGCAAATTTTAAGAGCTCTTGAACGCGTTGGAGCGCCAGTTTATGCGGTGTATCTGGTAAGTGAAGTGTTGTCAACTTGAAGATGAAAGATAAACGAAATACTAAAAAATTGTCTTCAGTGGAATCAAACTTCTCTTGTTTTCATTATCTACTCCGCAACATTAATGACAGTTGGCCACCTAGTAGCTCTTTATTATGTCATAATGAGCACATGGAAAGCCAATATTCATCGGAGCAAAGCGACGTCTAAAACAAGGCATCTGCAGCTCCAATTTACAAGAAATATAGTGGCACAGGTATATTTAACTTGAAATGGGATAATTATGGGCAAGATGGCAGACTGTTTTTTTTTTAGTTTTTAAAAACAGCTTATGAAAAGATGCTTAATTTTTCAAAAATGCGTTTTCAGACAATTCTCTGTATTTTGTTCGTCACGATTCCGTTGTTAACCATAGTGATCTCATTAGTTCTTGGAGCCAGCAATGAGTATCTTGGAGCTTTTATCTACGTTCCGTTGGCGTGGCATTCCTGCCTGAATGCTCTTTTTTCTCTCACATTGATCAAATCGTATAGAAGCAAAATTTTAAAAATCATGAGGGTCGACACAACTTCACACGGTCCGGTTAGCTACATTACGACGAATAATACAATGTTTCTTCGGCAAAGGAGCAGTCTTCGATAGAAAAATACTATATTTTAATTGTATTCTAAATTATTTGATTAATTTTACCTCATTGAAACAATAAATGTTATATAATACATACATAACTAACAGGGGAAGTACCCCAAGTGCGACGCTCAGATTTTGATGAAACTTGGCACAAATTTAGAGTAATTTTTTCTAAGATATATGCGAGAATCCTAGCTCGCGCTTTGCAGAAACAACCGAGATTTTTAGATCGAAAGTCGGCGAAAATTTAGGACTTTTTGTCGAATTTCAGCACGAAAAGTTTCATGCCTATTTCTACCGTAAAGGGTAATGTTTCTACAAAAAATCAAAATTTTCCGCATGAAACTGCCAAAGTTATGGCCAAAAAGCGTTTTTCTCTCTGACCGCTCTCCACGTTTAGCGCGCCCTCTCGGCGGCATAAATCGTCCGATATCTCGACGGCGCCGGCAAAGCGCGAGCTAAAACTTTCAGGAATTGATATTTAGTCTATTCCCGACGTGTGTGCAAAATTTAAAGAAAATCCGAGGGTCGCACTTGGGGTACTTCCCTTGTAAGAAGCTTTGAAAAAGATAAATTTCATCCATTTCAAGGGCTAAAACACTAATTGTGTATGTTTTAGGGCGTATCCTCAATTCCAGTCTCACAAAAATCAATTGCGATTTGAAAAATTCAAAAAGCGACTCAGTTAAGCCAAGACCCACGCGTTGTGATTCAGGTTGGAAACTGCGAACATTGGATAGCAGCATCATAGCCGCGTCCCACATCCGGCCGGGGTCGAACCAACCACCAGCCGAATGCAAGACGAGCGCACAAACAGTTGCGCTACAAGAGAGCGTTTGCTTTCTTTCTTCTTTTTCTCTTCGCAGGAGGGGAAAACCCTTTGGAGTGTTTTCTTTTTTGTCCTTTCATCATTTTTGCCGGCTTCTGCGACTAAAAGTGGAAAAAATAATTGAAATAGACAAAAAACGTGTGTAACTATCATGAAATGCTGACATTGACTTTTTCAGAGATTAAAATGGGCATAAATTTAAAAAATTCATAAAAGTCATCAGGTAAATATTGCCATAATGTTCCAAAAAAGACGCTACAGAATATCTTAACGGTTGCATTCTCATTTGACACTCTTACATACACTAATATTTGCATAAATAAATCCAGTAGTCAAATAAACTTTTGAGATTTTTGCTGATTTTTCACTTTGTTACGTAGACTTCGTGATTCGGTCCGAACGGTGCACCTGACGAATTGTGCACCGGGCTGAACGGGGCACCTGGGTGAATTGTGCACCTGGCTGAACGTGGCACCTGGGTGAATAGTGCACCTGGCTGAACGGTGCACCTGACATTTTATTGTTTGAACAGTGCACCTAGGCGAATGGTGCACCTTGAAAAAAAGTTTTTTGGTGCATTATTGAAGAAAATTTGAAAGGTTTTCGTTTCGGGACAACGAAAAAGGATTTTTTTTGGAAATTTTTTAAAAAATTTGAAAGGTTTTCGCTTCGGGACAGGGAAAAAGGATTTTTTTGGAAATTTTTTAAAAAATTTGAAAGGTTTTCGCTTCGGGACTGGGAAAAAGAATTTTTTTGGAAAATTTTAATAAAATTTGAAAGGTTTTCGCTTCGGGACAGGGAAAAAGGATTTTTTTTGTAAAATTTTTAAAAATTTTGAAAGGTTTTCGCTTCGAGACAGGGAAAAAGGATTTTTTTGGACAATTTTAATAAAATTTGAAAGGTTTTCGCTTCGGGACAGGGAAAAAGGAGTTTTTTGGAAAATTTTAATAAAATTTGAAAGGTTTTCGTTTCGGGATCACGAAAAAGGATTTTTTTGTAAAATTTTTAAAAATTTTCAAAGGGTTTCGCTTCGGGACAGGGAAAAAGGAATTTTTGTGTATAATTGAAAAGAATTTGAAAAGTTTTCCCTTCGAAAAAAAAACCATTTTTTCTTTGTGAAAAGGTAAATATGACAATGGAGATCAAAGCAAATTTTTTGACCGATTTTTTTGTGTGTGAAAAGATAAATATGACAAGGGGGGATCAAGGTAAGCCGTTTTTATCATTTTTTTTCATTGTGAAAAACTAAATATGACAAGGGGAGATCAAGGTAAGCTTTTTTTGACAATTTTTTTGTTTGTAAAAAGATAAATGAGGGGCAGCATAATGGATGGAATGCCATCTTAAGCTCAAGTACAACGCTCAACAAATTCATTGAGTTAATAACGCGTGATCTTGAAAAGCAGGGACTAAACATCCTTCCAATCTTGACAAATCAGGCAATGCCAAAACGTCGGGTTTCTGATGTAGCCAGAGATGAGATCATAACTCGTGGATCCGAAACAATTATTGAAGAGATTGCAAGGAGCATCGTGTTTTCCATGGAGAAAGTAAAACGGTAAGAAACGAAAGAACTACACTTACATCTGATTATTTTTAGGTTTGCTAGGTTCTGTTCGTATTTTTGTGGCGCACCGGCAACAGCCCTATTGGAGTAACATTTTTTTCACAGACGAAAAATTACTCAGAACAAGTTGCCTTGATCTCCCCTTTCATATCTAGCTTTTGACAAACAAAGAAATCAGTAAAAACGGCTTACCTTGATCCCCATTTGTCATATAAAAAAAATCCGTCAAAAGAATTTGCCTTGATCTACCCTTGCCATATTTATCCCGAAGCGAAAACATTTCAAATTTTATTAAAATTTTCCAAAAAACTCCCTTCCCCCTGTCCCGAAGCGAAAACCTTTCAAATTTTATTAAAATTTTCCAAAAAAACCTTTTTCCCAGTCCCGAAGCGAAAACCTTTCAGCTTTTATTAAAATTTTCCAAAAAAAATCCTTTTTCCCTGTCTCAAAGCGAAAACCTTTCAAATTTTATAAAATTTTCCAAAAAAATCCTTTTTCGTGATCCCGAAACGAAAACCTTTCAAATTTTATTAAAATTTTCCAAAAAACTCCTTTTTCCCTGTCCCGAAGCGAAAACATTTCAAATTTTATTAAAATTTTCCAAAAAAAAATCCTTTTTCCTTGTCTCGAAGCGAAAACCTTTCAATTTTTGTTCAATTGTTCATGAAAAATCCTTTTTCCCAGTCCCGAAGCGAAAACATTTCAAATTTTATTAAAATTTTCCAAAAAAATCTTTTTTCCCAGTTCCGAAGTTCGCCCAGGTGCACTGTTCACCCAGGTGCACCGTTCGCCCAGGTGCACAGTTCAAAATGTGTCAGGTGCACCGTTCGCTCAGGTGCCCCGTTCAGCCAGGTGCACTGTTTGTTTCAGGTGCACTGTTCGGACACAACCGACTTCGTTTTATTATCGTTGTTTAATGGATGAAATTCCAATAGCAACGAAAATTCACTGAGTGCTCTCACAGCTGATATCATCTTGTTTACCGCGTATTGCAAACGAACCCTTCAATTTTAATATTTTTGCCTTATTGAAACATATATATAACGTTAGGTAAACAATCAACGTGGATGATAAGATAAGCTATTTTTTGTATCGTTTTCTTTACAATTTTATATTCTGTGCTGTTATTATTACAGCGAAACTTTTGTTTTATAGTTTGATTGCAAAGAATAACTCTTGTATGGGGAAAATCGAATTTTTCGAATGTTTCTGTCGAATGCATAAAAACACAATTTTTTGACGTAGAATTTAAAATTTCTGGTGAAAAAACGATCAACTTTTACATGTCCTAGATAGGTATATAAAGTCGAGCGTAAAGAATGTAAGTATTCATAACAAGACGTTCGTAAAAAGTTTTTTTTGGGAACTTTACATGGGATCTCACTATCTTTCAAGAATTTCAGGATTTTTCAGTTATTTTTTTTTGAAAAAATAGAGGTTTACCGAAAAAAAACGTGTAAACGAAAATAAATATTCCCAAAGTTTTTTTTTTAGTTTTACAATCATAGATTCCGAAAATGCCAACTCTAGAAGTCCGGACCAACCTCCGAAAAGATCAAATCCCTGCCGGCTTTCTGAAACGGCTCTCTGACAAAGCCGTGGAGATTACTCGAAGGCCAGAGTTTGTAAGTAAAAACAATTTCAGTTACTGTATAATTGCTATCCTTTCAGCAATAATGATTACTTTGTTCTTCCATTTACTTTATCGATATTTTAGCTAATCTTGGCTCAGATAAACCCCGATCAAATCATGTCCTTTGGAGGCACTGAAGAGCCCTGTGCGATTGTCACAACCAGGTGCATCGGCAAGATTAAGGAGCCAGAATACATCCATCAAAACGCTAAGGAGTTAACGAGATTTATCTCGACCGAATTGAAGATTAAGCCAGAACGGTAGGTAATTTTATATGATCAATAAACATTGATGTTTACAATTAGATAGAAGAATAATACTTTTCAAAGTTTTGGCCTTAAAAGTTGACGCTTCATAGTAATTTTCTAGCTTTATGCTTTGAAAAGATTTACGGGTACATTTTATACAAAACTAAGATGATAAAGATTACTGTTTCTCCAACTTTAGGTTCTACGTTCAATTCCATGATCTGGCAGAAGATGATATTGCTTATACCGGCAAAGTTTACACCGAGCTCAAGAAGGAAATGAATCTTCCATAGTCGTTGAGTGATGTAATTCTAACTGATTTTTTATGTTGTAAAAATAAACTGACATAGAGAAAATAACCACTTTCTCTCAAATTTCCAAGCAATATTTTGGAACGGCAGACCATCTTCAATTTACCGATGCTTTTACTGGACCGATGATCTCAGCTTTTCACTATCGTTGATTTCTCGTATCCTCATTGCTTGTTTGCCCAACTTCTTGGTATCTTTTCAGTATATTCATATCAGCCCTTTTCATTCGTAACCTCTAAACTTTTGCACGTTGAGTCCGCATTTACAACCTGTTGAACTCGGGCTAATCGCTTTGTGCAATACCACACACGAAGCCTTCTCTTCACAGCTGTTTTTTTCAACCACTGACAGCCTTTTTGCGCAAACCATTACTAAAATAAAAATATCTGTGCAGTTGACCAAAAATTAAGGCAAAAACTCAGAAAACCCTCAAATCGTTGATAAAAATGGGCGTATAAAAGTGGAAGAAATCACATAAATAAGTTCGTCCTTTTATGGAAAAGAGAGAAACGAGCGTAAACAGATTTTTCCTTTCAGTTTTCATTGATTATAAACGTTTGTCAAATTTTAGATTAAAAATCATATAACAATGGGCAACACTTGCCAAAAACCACCGCGAATGTGGCTATTATACTCATTTTTTGGAGTTATGAGTAATAAAACATATAGTTGTCGGAGATTTAACGAGTTCTCCTTTGATTTTGAAGCCTATAAATATATAAAACAGGCCGCATGTTGGTTGTATGATAGGTGGTTTTTGAAGAGATTTGTGGATCGACTAGAATTTTCGTTTACCGTAGAAAGTTTAATCGGTCGCATACGACCTGTGAAAATTCCAACTAATGTTTAGCCCCGTTTTCATTTTCAGAAGCCCACAGCTATGCCTCTTATTGAAGTCCGCACCAATGTGAAGAAGGAGAAGATACCCGCTGGATTTCTGAAGCGCCTTTCACAAAAAGGCTCTGAACTCTCATTGAAGCCGGAATCTGTAAGTCAGACACATCATAAGCCCCTTCACAACACACGATTCGAATTCTTTATTCAAATGTTTTACTTAAACGGCTTCTTTAGCTGATTTTGGCCCAAATCAACCCCGATCAAATCATGAGTTTTGCCGGAACTGAAGAGCCCTGTGCCACCGTAACCTTCCGATGCATTGGCAATATCAAGGACCCCAAACAAATCCATGTCATCGCCGCGGAAATTAACAAATTTATTAGCACGGAACTGGGAATTAAGCCGGAAAGGTATAGTTGATTTTAAAAGTTTTTTATTAAAAACCCTGATAACCTTGCATGATGCTTTTCACAAGGAAAGTACTTCTATGGGGTGTGGAGTTACAGGTCGAGATATATATCAAAAAATTCGCAAAAATTTTCTGATTCAGAATATATAAAAATTAGCTGCCTAATTTTGGTTTATCAACGAGTTTTATCAATAAATGTATTTCTCGAGGAAAAAAATCTGCGGCAACAAAAGCGCGCTCGGTCTCTTCCTTCGGAAGAGAGCGGTGTGGCCGAGTGGCTAGAGCGCTAGATTGGGAATCCGAGGGGAGAGGGTTCGATTCTTTTTGCCATACTAGAACCCATTTTTTACATTGGAACTACTTTTAAGGTGTAGTTGTAATCCAATTTGATATTTTAAGGCTTGTCAAGGCCTCAGAATTTATTTTAGCACAAAACAAATTTTTTTTATTGGTAAAAACACGGTCAAAAAGACACTTGCGTGGTATCGAGAGAAAACTTCTGAGGACAAAAACATGTCATCAGACCAAAATTAGGCAGCTAATTTTTATATATTCTGAATCAGAAAATTTTTGCGAATTTTTTGATATATATCTCGACCTGTAACTCCACACCCCATAGAAGTACTTTCCTTGTCAGATTCTACACGCTCTACCACGACTTGGCCGAAGACGACGTGGCCTACACTGGGCTCGTTTTCACGGAACTCAAGAAGAAACTTGGCCTCTAAAATCTCTTTCTTCGAGTGGTTTTATTGACGATTTTTGTAAAAGGACAGAATAAATTGATTGTATGTATACTGCGCGTCAAAAGTTTGGAACAGGCCAGATCTTCTTTGCGGCTTGAGATGGGAATTTCATTTCTTTTTTATTAGATGCTCCATGTATTAAGAACCTCAATGAATACATAGCCATGGAAATCAGAAAGCTCGTTGGAATTTAAAAAAAAATAAAAAAAAAATAAGTGCGTCAAAAGTTTGGAACAGCTTTTGGAAGGTGATTATAAACTTCGGGATGGAGGCAGGTATCCTCGCATTTAGTGTTTCTGGATGATGTATGGAATCGGTATGCCAATGGCATACTGATTTTCATCGATAAACCCAAAATGAAAAAAATGCTTATTGAGCCAAAAACTACGGTCAAAATTTGCGAAAAAATGAATTTTTTGGTTTGGGTTCTCTATGTTATCGGTGTGTAAGCGTTCTAAAATATTTAATGTGGTCGCACAATTGTACAAGGGTACTCAGATCTTCGGATAGGAACCATATCCGCACAGCATAATTTATGAAAATTTTGAGTTTTGCTATAAATCTTTATTTAATGTATTTTATATTTTTCATGGAGCGGCTTGGAGGCTAATTGACTTTAAGACCGTTATCGTGGAATAAAAAGGTGTCTTTAAGAAGCAGAACCTGACCACTATTTGCAACATGAAGGCCACATCTTTAAAAATAGCGGGTATATGAAATGTTAATATTCCCATATTTTTTACCTTGGATTTGAAGCCGCTGCATGGCTCAAAACTAAGTGCCTTTATCGTTATCACACCGATACAGTATTATAAACCAACTCTCCGAATTATCACGCCACAAGTGCGGGTCAGATATGAATATTGATTTTGGGGACAAAAATTTTTTTTAATATCTGAAAGATATGGCCTTGGATGTTGCAAGTAGCGTGGGTTTTTGTTTCTTGAGGACACCTTTTTATTCCACGATAACGGTCTTAAAGCCAATTAGCCTCCAAGCCGCTCTATGAAAAATATAAAATACATTAAATAAAGATTTATAGCAAAACTCAAAATTTTCATAAATTATGCTGTGCGGATATGGTTCCTATCCGAAGATCTGAGTACCCTTGTACAATTGTGCGACCACATTAAATATTTTAGAACGCTTACACACCGATAACATAGAGAACCCAAACCAAAAAATTCATTTTTTCGCAAATTTTGACCGTAGTTTTTGGCTCAATAAGCATTTTTTTCATTTTGGGTTTATCGATGAAAATCAGTATGCCATTGACATACCGATTCCATACATCATCCAGAAACACTAAATGCGAGGATACCTGCCTCCATCCCGAAGTTTATAATCACCTTCCAAAAGCTGTTCCAAACTTTTGACGCACTTATTTTTTTTTTATTTTTTTTTAAATTCCAACGAGCTTTCTGATTTCCATGGCTATGTATTCATTGAGGTTCTTAATACATGGAGCATCTAATAAAAAAGAAATGAAATTCCCATCTCAAGCCGCAAAGAAGATCTGGCCTGTTCCAAACTTTTGACGCGCAGTATACATATTACAAAAAATGATTACAAAAAACCGTTTTCTGAAACATAAAAAGCAACCACACGCTTGCATCTCAAGGTCTTTCGAGTGTAAACAAGTTCGATATGATTACTTTTGTCTAATTTGAAAGAAATCGAATCACCAAATCTCATTATTGTTTAGTGATAAAATGCCTGTCAAAAACTGAACCAATCAAACAACCGACTACATATTAGATCGTGAAAAGAGCATCAAGATTGACAAAGATACGGCCCACGGCAACCCGAAATAGAAGAAAAATGTTTCCCGCCCACTTTTGAGTTTCGTCCAAACGAAGTGTCAAAATTGAAAAAAGAAATAAAATAATTCCGAGAAAAATATTTTTCGGTCGGAAAACCCCACGAAAAATTCTTTTGTGACATTTCGTTTGATTTTAACCGATACAAAATGGGCGAAGTGTCGAAAGGAGCCAGGAAACACTTGGGGTTGCCGTGCGGCCGAAAATAGTTTGTATATCTGCCCGATGCCCGCAGATATACAAGCTGTTTCGTCGACAAAGATCATGTTCTCAGGAATTGCTACAATGTGTCGAGCACTAATGATACAAATCAAACTTCGTTTGACTTGGAAGATGAGCACAATTTTAGCGTCTTGCGCACTCTACCTTATGCTGGAAAGTTTACATTGCCGTTTCTACATTCTAGTCCGCCTGTTACACATCACAGCTAAAGAATATGCGGAACGTTGCCGAGACTCTAGTTTATATTGCACGGACCGGGACTTGTAGTCAAAAGCAGAAATAACACAAACTTCTGCGCTTGACTTGTGACTTCAGCGAGTATATATACTCGTGTGATAAGATAGGCGTCAGATTAACCGTTTTTATGATGACACAGAAGTAGTAGCGGGAGGGCTGTATAAAGAAATAATTGTTGCATAAGTTAACCATATATGCTGAGCGTGTGCACGTAGTATGGTTTTCTTCTGGTAGAAACAAAATACATAGGCCGCAACACCAACTGTTTTTAGAGTTGTTGACACAGCCGGCATTTGCTTCTGTATATATATTTCTATCTTCTAAAACTTTTTCTCATCACGTGATATACAGATTTTTTTACGTTAAATACCCTATTCTACTTGCCCATATATTAATAAATAACTTTAGGATTCCATAAAATGCCTGTTATCGAAGTCCGTACAAATTTAAAAAAGGAGGAGATCCCAGCCGGCTTCCTGAAACGTCTCTCGGACAAAGGCGTTGAACTCACAAAGACTCAAGAATCTGTAAGTGAAACAAATGATTAAACTGGCCTTCATAAACTCAAAATAATGGCCCGGATAAACAGTAAACCGGTATTCTTTTTTATTATTGTTTTGCAGAAGCTATTCAGCATAATTTTAGTTAATGGTGGCTCAGCTCGACTCTGATCGAGTTATGTCATTTGCCGGAACTGAGGAGCCTTGCGCCGTCGTTACATTACGCTGTATTGGTGTGATCAAGGACCCAGAGCAAATCCATGTCATCGCCGATGAAGTGAACAAGTTTATAAGCAAGGAATTGGGAATCAAGCCAGAACGGTGAGTATTAGACCTATTTTTTGTGCCAGCCTTGTTTCTGTTGATAAGATGGTCGATGAAATGAACGAAAATTGCTATTGTACCGCAAACCATACGCAGATTGAAGTGCTCTGCAGACTGTTAACTTTTGTCAAAATCAAAACCTTTTGTAAAAAAGCAACACCTTCTTATACCAATTTCCGGTTCGCTTCGATCGCTTTTTCACCTTTTTTCTCGAAGGAAATCTAATCCTATCCGTATATCACCGTTTGTAAAACTCAAAAATTGATCAAAGTATGCGTTCACTAACTTCAAACTGTGGAAATAAATTACATGAAGAATGGAACACAAATCAAAATTTGAAGTTTGATTTGTTACAGCAGTTTTTTCCAGAGCTAAAATTTAGCTGTTCTGTCATCAGTAATCGAATGTGCTGCTGTGAAAAAGGTATGGCCATCTTTCGTGGAACAGAAACCTTACCAAATATCAAAACTTTCAAATATCGCGTTTCTCGTCACAGTTTTCTTTTCAAAGTGGAGAGGAGAGTTGAATAGGGATTTAGATTTGTTTCACACGAAGCTTGTAGTGCAAGATTGAGAAGTCAAAAGTTCGAAAAAAACCGCTGCTCAAGTCCAACCCGATCACTTTCTCAGCCCGACCTTTTCTAAACCTAAAAGCTTTTCAGGTTCTATACTCTCTACAATGAGCTGGCCGCGGACGACGTGGCCTACACCGGACTCACTGTCCCCGAACTCAAGAAGAAACTTGGCCTCGCTTAGCTCCGCCCGACTGAGCCTTGAATTAAAATCCCCTCGAATAAAGATTACAAAAAAATAATAGTAAAAGGTTTCTCAAATAAAGTTGGAGTATAAAAGACAGGGAAAGACACGTCTCCTCTCAAGGCCTTTCGGGTGTAAACAATTTTGATAAGACTTTCTTTCTCCTATATTATTCATAAGGATGCCGGTCTTGGAGATTCGCACCAACTTGAAAAAGGAACAAGTCCCTAACGGATTTTTACTTAAAGCTGCCGAAACAATTGCTCAGGTCACGGATAAGCCAATTGAGGTGAGAATAAGGGCAATTGTTGTACTAAAAAAGTACATTTTGAACTATTTATGTATGTCTTTCATAAATATTATATTTACTCTATTTTAAAACTGAATACCCGTTAAAATGAGATCCAAATTATAGCGAGTGGCTTGTCACGTACAAACTGACCAATTAATGTCATTTGGAGGCTCTGAAAGCCCTTGTGGAAGCGTTACAATCCGTTCGATCGGAAATGTTAAGGATCGGCTTGACAAATTGGCTAAAGAATTGACTGATTTGATTGTGAAAGAACTCGTCATACCCAGTGATAGGTATGTAAAAGACTTTTTTTATTGCGTTGGCTTCGAGAAATTTTTCTGGCCAGGAAGAATCAAAATCACATTTTTCTTGAGAAAGAACACGCTACAAAACTGCAGCTTTCAATTGCATGTAATTACTAATTTGAATTAAGATTCTACATTCTGTTCCAAGAGCTTGGAGTAGATGACGTTGCTCACAAGGGTCTCACCGTCCGCGAACTCCGCAAACAAAATCCCCAATAACTCAAAGAGGTCTCCTTACTACGGAAAACAATAGCCCCAATATTCTCGATTATTAGTGTAACATAGCCAATAAATCTTCCAATTCGCACTTGAAAATACTATTTACTCCTATTGTAAGCAATACAAAAGCTTAGAAATGGCAAAAAATATTACAAGATCATGTATAACGTAAATGATATGGGCTGCAGACTTAATTAGGAACATGGCAAGATGATAAGAGAGACGGCATGGGTGCTTAGGCTTCTTCGGCAAGGGCCTTTTCGATGTCCTTGACCATGTCCAATGGCTTTGTTGTGGGGGCATAACGAGCGATCACTTTTCCTTTGCGATTGACCAGGAACTTTGTGAAATTCCACTTGATGGCATTGAAGAGGAAGCCGGGAGCATTCTCCTTCAAGTAGGCGAACAAAGGATGGGCATTCTTTCCGTTGACATCAATCTTGTCATAGAGATCGGGATCGAATTTGAAGTTGTCCTTGACGAAATTCTTGATGTCAGCGTTGCATCCGGGCTCCTGAAAACATTTGCAACACATTAGCTGCTTTCATAACCTTTTTCGTATCAATATCAAAAAGCGAAGTAATCAACTCTTGTAAGGCCGAAATCTTCATCTACTAAAATCCACAAAAGACGCAATAAAAAGAGCGTACCTGTCGTCCAAACTGGTTGCATGGGAACGCGGCAACTTCAAGACCTTGGCTCTTGTACTTGTCCAACAATTCCTTCAGCTGAGCGTAATTCGAGTTCGTGAAGCCACAATGAGAAGCAGTGTTCACAATGATCACGACCTTTCCTCTGAAAGCAAAAAAAATTTATATTACACTAGACAAGAAGCTAATTTTCTATAAATTGGATGGGTCGGTTTCCACTCAAGTAAGCCTTGGAATAGCACATCCAACGATTACTCGTATCGGGCACGAAAAAATTGTTGTATTATAGAGAAACCCTCTGTGCATCTTACCAAAAACCTCATTGATAATAATATTAAACTTTTAAATTACCTGTACTTCTCCAATGAAACATCGGCTCCATCCGAATCCTTGGCTGTGAATTGGTAAATAGTGCTCTCACTCATCTTTTCGGTTTCTGAATCAGTCAAAAATTGGAAGAATAATAAAACAGCAGGGAGAAACAACCAAAACAAGAGGCGTTGGCGCAAATAAGGGCCCATAAATCAAAGTAAACCCGGAAAAGTTGACTCTAATTAGGATAAAATTAGCTGTCTCGACAACATTGAGTAATTTGTTTGGTAAAGCGCGCAGAAAATAGGAGAACTTTCTCCGTTTTCGGCGGAAATCTGGAAAAAATTGAGAAAGCCATCCGTTTGGAACGCCGAGAAAAAGTAAAAATGGAAGGCCATTTTTTTGCGAACCGAATGAATGGGGACATTCTGCACGTTGCAATGTTGTCTTTTTGTTTCGAAATGATTGAAAGGCACTCGCTCCCATTACGCGAGAGGGATTTATTATTACCATGAGGCCTAAAATTTGTGCAGAGGAGAAGGGTAAAACTGATACGGAGGACTGAAACTGAGGTCAAGGCTGTTTATATAAGAGAAATATAGTGAGTCATGGTGCGTCAGAGCACATCCGTGAATTAAAATGAAATTTTATTTGGAAATGCAGCGAAAGTTTGGGAAAACAGAAACATTCCACCTTATTTTAGATGTTTGTCGGGGTAAACCAAAATTTGAAATGGGGGAAATTTGGGAATTGGGGAGTTGGAATAAATACAGCAGAATTGAGCTCAGTTCTGGGATAATAATTTAGTTAGTATCATAAGGAATGGAAGGCCTTTATTCCGCCAAGGTTATCATGGATGATAGAAAATTTCCGTTTCACCAATATTTTTGTTTATTCCTTTCATCGAAGGAATTATCAGTTAAAATTCGACCTGGGAGCTGATAACGCGCATCATGAGTACAACAGGGTCCTAATTTAGATGCTCCTCTCACGAAAAGAAAACAAAAAATGAACGGCAAGACCCGTTGAGACGTCAGGCCATTTCCCGCGTTTTATTGTAAAGCTCGTTACTACAATCTTTGTGCACTAAGGGCTTTGTAGGCGGTAAGCGGGCTCCTTATTACAAGTTATTGGGATGTTATCTTTAATTTCAAATTGTACATGACATCAACTACACAAAAGTGTATAAAAGAGATGTGTAAAACCCGGGATCTTTGAAATAATGGATCCCATTATTTGAAACAAATACCAAACACATTCCACAAAGACAATTATAATATAATTTATTCACATTGCTATTATTTCATTATACATTTCATTGTTTCGAGTAGATCTTTTCAAGAAGTGCAATGTTTTAATTGCGTTTTTCATGGCGATGACGTCGAAAAGTGATATCGGACGAGGATTAGGATACCGTTAATTGTCCAGCGGGAATTTCATGGGCCTTGCAAATGGTAATGCCGATGGGAAATAGACGAATCGAGTGATATGTCGGGGTGCTGCATCTGTCATTTCGATACCCTCAATGTCGCGAACTGTAATGCAGAATCTTTTATGTCGACCGGTTGTAACGTATATCAGGCTTTAAGAACATTATTTACACTTGACGTAAACTTTTACGACTTTTTTGAACCCAATTTCCGGATGCATTTACACGCAACTGCAGCTTACAATAGCACTCAAAATCGTTAAAGTGTAAAACATTTAAAAAAAAGGTTTTCTAAACTAAAATTGCAATCAATGACGTATATCACCGACAATTCGTCATATTGACACTTGACTGTAATCAATTAACTATGGCTTCATGTCGGGGGACGCTGCGAGATTTCTGAGAATTCACGGGATTCTCTAAATCCGGTTAATTTCCTAATACGTCTTGCAAAAAACCGTTAGAAAAATGATTTCCTTTGGGCAACCCCCACGTCCGGCGTCTCTTTATTGTTGGGGATTATGTAATAGGTCGAAGAGTACGGTAGTTCACGTGAGGTGAGTATAACGTCAATATTTGATTATAAGATTGTAGGGAAAAACACGCGAAAATAAAGCTTTTTAGAGCGGTTACTGTAGATTACAAAACGTAATAAAGGTTTAATGGGTGATGCTTTGACGTGATACTACGTTTTCACAAAATTCAGGGAAAGGCGGAATTATCGGAGAATGAGGCGAAAAAGTCGATGCATTTTCTGGAAACACTAGTAGACCATGTCTAGAGCTGTTCCTTTCTGCATCTACTACACAGGACTAGGTTTTATATTACTCACCATTCCTTTCCTCCCGTTTTTCCAATCCAACGCTCTTCGCCCAGAAATAGTTCATTTTTGCGTAGGGATTCAGGTTCTGAATGTAGGCCTGTCCCGTCATCAGAACAATACACAGTACCACCAAAGCTTTGGTCGACCTCATCTTAACACGCTCAACCACAAGACTGAAATGGACCACGGTTATTTAAAACCCGCAAAACACAAAAGGCACGCAAATTTGGGTCGTTAAAGAACCGGTTGTAAAGTGATCACGCATAAAAAGAGAAATGCCAAATACGTGTTCGGAATACCGAATTCGTGAGAGCTAGTATTGATCGGAGGTCGTTTCAAGTATCAGCGCAATCAAGAGACGGGAGTTGCATAATTTCTGAGGGTGATGTGACTAAATAGTGTTCGAGTTAGGTTGATCATCAAGTATTGGGGTACTTACTTATTGCAGTCACGTGCAGTAATCGTCGTATTTTTATTAACTCAAAATACGACGAAAAAGCAGGTAAAGAGAGGAAAACATATGAGAAAAAAACGAATGTGGAACAAAAAGTGAGTCTATTTTACTTGGCGCGGAACACGGTTAATGTAGACTCGTCATTCAGTTGTTTGGGCCATAACAAAATTACCCATAGTGCGCTAACTAGCTGCGGTTCGTAAGGCTAGATTTAGTATTACCACAGTGGCAACACACTACTAACAATAAGATATTGTAGAGCAGAAACTAGGCAATCTCGCGAATGTGCGGGTATCTTGCCAAAACGAAGCTTTATATGAGGGGCCCCTTATAAACACAATGTTTGGTCCCTTGCGATTCCGTGTCCCGGATTTACTATTTTAAAACGATAAAAACATTCCACAAAATTAAAATTTGCAATCAAGATAATCTCAAAATTTAACGACAGAAAATAACCCAAGTCTTCTCTAAAACGCCATTTAATACTTTATATGCGACTTGCTAGCACGTCAACAACGTCTAACAAGATTACCTTCCGTCAAATAACTTTATTAAACCGTATGTCCGGCTCCTTCCTAGTAAGCATTAAAATCGCCGAAATTTTTTGATGCAGGTAATCAAAACTTAATCAAAATAGAATTAAACAGTAAATAAAAACGCGGCGTCAAAGCCACACATCGAGTTTATGTCATCGTTTCGCATAGCATGGAGAAAAAAATTGTAATCTTTTACAAAAAAAGTGGGCGGGAGATATTTTTTAACAACAAAAATTAGCGTTTTGGGCTACGGTAAAACGCGTGAGGATCGGAATTATGACCTTCTAAGACGCAAGTATATTTAACCCGCCTAAAGAATATACAAAAAATTGATTTCTCAGCGTTCTACAGTTTCAAGTGGTCCTAACAAACGTAAATAAGTTTACAATCTGCATCAGTAAAGAAACTTGTGACAAGATTACCCGAATCTTTACCCAGGCCCACCAATGCCGCCAATAAAAAAACAAACAAGCCAGTTCTTCAATTCGTTATATAAAGAACTGACAGCGTATGGTGATGAGACGCTTTGCATTCTCCTTGCCAAAATTCATATATTGGCCAAATTATTACAGTTGAACTGTAGACCAATAATCTTCTTTGGAGGAATTTAGAACCCTTGGGCATACGACTTGTCGCTGTAACGTCATAACTGATATAGGCATAGCTGCGATAAAACAACTCAAGGCAGTTTTGGTGTCGAAATGTTTCTCTACACTGCAGACTGAGGAAGATCATCAAAATCGACCCCTTATAAACTGCGTAATCTACTTCCTCCGCATTCTCCAATACCATGTATAACAAACTATTTCAACGCCATAGGAATTTATGATAATCTTAAGCCAGACATTATTCCATTATGAATGGCATAATCCCATTCACAAAAGCAATGACATTCCCGGCCGGCAGTGTTGCGTCTGTCCGGAACAATCGGAAATTTAACCGCCTCCACGTATTTTTGAAATCGTGGACGTCGACACTTCAAGCAGGATTACAGTCAGCACGTAGCTGCTTTTATATAAGTCTGGTAGTTTGATCAGTAAAATGAAGTCACACCCATTCCTTTGTAGTTTTGCGTACTCTAAATGAACAATTGTTTTGTGTAATGTGACGTGTATCTCACTATGTATACTTAAAAATTAACAAAGATGATTTGTTGCGAAATACGGTGAACCAAAGAGTCGGAAAACCGGAAAGGATTTACACCGAATTTGTTATCAGAAAGAATTGTAGAGGCACAAAAAGGATTGCTTATTTTATTTATTTGCTTTCTTCGCTTGATGAGCGAACGTTCCTGTGGATGCCTTGTTTGTCACATGATCCTGTAAAGGACTGTATGTGATATTTGAGAAGGTTTGCTGATGATTTTATGGTGTACATTGAGAACAGTCCATCCATCCTAATTCCTGATGTGAGGGTATCATTTCTACGCCCAAACAGATCACCATGCTGTCTTGTGTCAACGCAACAGCCAAGTCCAAACGTCCAGTGCCTCTCGCACCTCAAACAATGTGAAGTGCTATTATTCTTCGTCCCAACGTTTTACCCAAAATAAAATGTTTTGAATTCGCTCCTTTTCTCCTTTACAAGTACAGTCAATTTTTCATTTCGAAGCCAAAAACGCCTTTTACCTTGCATTTTGATCGAAGAAAAAAGAAATATTTTGACAAATTGCCTGAGGTTTTTTGGCCGTTCTTTTGGTCCCGAAGCTTGCTTGGAATTAAAAAAACATAAATTGGAAAATTGTGGCCACGGTTCTCGTCGAAAGAAAGTCGAATGAAGAATGCGTAAATTACAGGGCTGAAGAATGAAGAGAGGGAACTGAAGGATATATGAAGATGGGTGTTTATTACTTCAAGAGTTGAAAACGTATCCTAAATATTATTTGATTCCAGTGTCTGGTTTGTCGTGAATTTAAATCTATAGCTTGCTGGTAAAGGCATCTCGAAGGTCTTCACATCTCTTGAACCTCCATACCGAGCCAATATCCCATGTTTCTTCCGTCGTCAAAGTACCCATTACAGTTATTGTTTTCCCTTAATTTCCCAAAAGGTCTCGGAAATTCGCCCCTAATCCGCAGCTCTCATCCATGGCCCCGCGCCTCTTAACCGCATTATAATGAGTTTCCCTTCGCTTGTTGCAAGTCCTCGAGAGGGGGAATTTGAATTGCGCGAGAAGTTCAAAAAACCCTTTCCGCGAAATTATTCCGCAAGCGTTTCATTGCCAAGACAACCGAGTCGGCGGATATTTCGGGTTGTTTTCCCTAGTCTATGGAAGCGGATACTTGCATGGCTTTTGGTCATGAGTTGTTAGGGGGAATATGAGTGGACAACAGAGGGTTATTTGGTAGAACAGGGGGCTCAAAGTTTTGAGGTTTTAAATTTGACAAATATGGTGTTTGAGAGGTAAAAGTATTTTTGGGTTGGTCCTTGAGACAAAACAGGAAGCCCGTTCAAAAAGAGAGGCTTTGTTTAGCTCGTGTCCATTTTACCGTTGAAAAAGTGTGCAATGGCATAAGTGTTTACTAGCCGATCACACTTCGGGGCCAATTTTACTCGATAGCAAGCTCGAAAATGTGATCAAAAAGACAGTTCACTTCGAAGAGAGTTTTGTGATCCCTTTTGGGCTCAAAAAGACACAGGAATTGCATTCCTTCATTAAAAAAGACGGTTCTAATTGGACGATACTTCTCGCAAGCTTAGTAAAAATCCGAGAGCTCAAATTTACACTCTCTCTATTAATTTATGCGATGAAAATACTTCTCTCTTTCCAACTGGATACAAATACAATTACGACGAGCCACTGCTCTGCCTTTGTTTGTTTTTTTTTGTCAATTTGCTTTTGATATCCCTCGGCGTTATTTGTTTATTTGAACAAGTTGAAAAATCTTTGCTGAATTCGATACCTGAAAAAGTGGGGAATTGAATTTTCCCCCAATAAAATAGAGGGAGTTTGCCATCAAAATTTACCCTTGAAAATTCGAGATGCGAAGGACTGGGAAATTGGAGAAATTCCCCGGGATTTTGGCTAAACTCGGCCCGGTTTCAGATGATTACTCAAGCACGGGAAATTCAATAGCGTCCAATTGCAAAGAGAGGCTTTATTTATGGAAATTCGGGTCTCGAAAAGAGATTTGGAGGGAAATTTTTTTCCTTTTCGGTTATTTTTACATAATTCAGTGTTTTTCATGTTTCAAATATCCTCAAAAACACAAGGTCATTTCTATTTACTTCATAATTTTTTTTGTGACTTTTAGCGTTTCCACAGAACAGAGGGAACAATTATATTGTGACTCTTACCGAGCTTTTTTTAAGTCACGTTTTTGCATTTTTTTGATCTCTTTGTTGAAAATGGAAATTTGAGAACGATGAAATTTTGATGAGGCTTGATAGGAATTAGGATTGGCATTCTGTAAGACCTACTGCCCATTTCATACTTCTCAAAAATTACCGAGATATAAAAAAGGTTAAAAAAGGTGATAAAAATAGAAAAAAGTTAGGCAGTCAAAATTGACAATCTGCTCGAAGAACAGAGGAAAAGGAGCAAGATTTCTGTAGCTGAAATTTTTATTCTCTAACAGACCTCTCATCATCTCTCCCAATTCAGAAATTAAATCCGAATTCTAGCTTCAAACTTTTCGCTGCTATCTTTTCCCCATCTGTTATCGTAATCTCGCCGCATCGTTTCAAACATTTTTCTTGTCGAATTCGCGAAATTCCCTCGCAAACTTCGAAACCAAAGTTTGTTTAACCCTTCAGCTGATAAGTCACTGGGTCCTTAATTTTCCTAAACTTTTCTGAACCCTGTGAGAGTCTGCTCATGCGCTCCGAATAATAATTGTTTTGAAGGGAATTTGTCTGACTTTTTTCAGCCAAACAGTCAGTGGGAGATGGGAACGGAAATAAATATTTATTTATTTTGGCAATTCGAAGAGTGAGGTGTTTTTCCGGAACTGTAGGTCTGGTTTTAGTTAGCGGCAGTTGAAAGCTTAAGGAAAAGTGCAGAACTAAAATTAAAAGTTCTGATTGCGTATTTTGTTTTTTATAGAAAGAAATTTCGATGACTTTCAAACCAGGGCCAAAATTAAAAGTCTTTGGCAGTTCAGAAAAGTTCCCAGGGTTTTGAATTTCCTCCCTCAATGACCTTCGGTCCAAAAATAAAATAAAAACGTCAATTAATGAAAAAACGAAGATTCTCCTTGTTCCTATGACATCTCAATTTTTGTCTGGGTAAAATTTTGCGACCATAAACACCGATTTAATTCAGTTTTTTATGCAAATGAATTCGTCGCGGTATTCTTTTGTCTTCCGCGGAAGTTTGGCCAAGCTTTGTTTTCATCTCGCTAGGCTTGTCTTTCTTCATATTACGTACTGGCTTTAATTCATGTGGATAAATGTTTTTGCAGGCAAAGTTAGTTGTTAAAATGAATACAAAAAATGTCAAAGTTAAAATCCAGCAGCAAAGCGGGGTAAAATTTGTTTGTTGGTTGGTCAATGCTGTATAGTATCCTATGCAAAGCTATCTTAAACCTTTAAAAAGGTCAATTCGCAATCCATAAAAGGTGTCTTTCGTCCCGCAAACCCCTGGCCTGTCTGACATTTGCAACCAGCGGAATTTCCGAAAAGAAATGAAGATTAGCCCCGAGGGGATTTGGGTTGAAAGGAACTTTTTCCGAATCAGTTTTCTTGGCCCTGCGTAGAAAAACCATCTTGTTAAGGGGGGCTTCTTTCAAATTTGCTTTGGCATTGGGCCAAAGAACGACCCGAAAAAATGCCCTTTAGCAGGGGTAAGGGTGGAAGAAAGTAATAACTTTTTCGGGTTTTATGGCCGCCCTTCTTCCTTGACCCGTTCGTAGAAACGGAAGGCCGGACGTCTCATTTCCATGTTCCGTATGTCAATTATGCGGATTTTATTTGCAGCCGAAAATGGGGTGATTTTTGAAGGGTGGCTGGCTAAGCTACATTTTCCCCAATTTTCTGGCAAAAAATTTGTGTTCTACGGTTTTTGTTTTGGAAAAAAAGCTTTACATTATTATATCATACAGTTTACGTTTTGGACCCAATGTTCTGAAAGTTTTAGGGTTGTCACTACGAATTTTGTGATTTAGATTTCTAACCTAATTAAAGAAGGAGAAACGGTCAGAAAAAATCTGGGTTCGGCAACAGGAGAAAAAAAATACCTCGGGAAAAAAGATATTTAATCAAAACATTGGTGGTGGAAAATTTACCATTTCCCTAAACTGCCTAACGTGTTTTAAAGCAACTACGAAAACGTCAGACTTAATTTTTACCAAGTTTCATCGAGACTTACACAATAGATTTTAACCAAATCCGCTATCGCAACTAAAGACGAAAGAGTTTACTCTAAAATCGCTGTGTCAAAGCGTGTTACAAACACTCATTTTATACGTAATAAACTTATTTTCTAGTACATTGTTTTTTATTTCATGGAGTTATCATAGTTTCCTTTCCTTCTCGAATATTTTTTTTTCATTTCACACGTATCCTTTTTTGGTCTTACATGTCATCCCCAATTTGCAACTCTTTTCGCTCTCCGAGCTCGTGGATTGTGAACCTCCCTCCGCGAACTCCAACCCCATTTCGACGTCGTTCTTTGCACGTGACGGAATATCCAGTAAACCGTGTGTAATCCGCTTGGTTCGCGTTCCCTTCGTTTTTTCTAAGGCCCAAGTTCTAGGCCATGCTTCTCCGACGAATATCCTTCTTATGTTTTCTCCTCCACTGCCATGCCTACAACATTGTTGTGTACAGTCCAACCGAGAGCAAATCCCATATGAGAGCAAACGCGGAGATTGCGGACATCTTGGCGCAGAATGGGCATAATGTGGTGAGCTTTTTTTACGCTAGTAAATTGACCTTTCTACTGAGTTTTCAGTTAAGTTTCTTGACATATTGGGATGTAAATAGCTTGGCAAAAACTTAAATCGGAATTTTGTCAGACATTTCTGATATTTTTAACTGGCGCTTTGCAGAAATTTTTTTCTGTCGAAAGTCGCCGTAAACTAACGATTTTTTAAAGAACCTTGTAGAAACGTAATAAGGACAAAATAGATAAAAATTTTTAATTTCTTTTTCCAGACCCTCTTCGAAGTCCATTACGACGTTGAACCCGGATCAATAAAAGATATTGTGAAACACGCCAAGCATGAGAGTTACACGTTCGATTGGGACAATCGAACGAGTGAGGCGAACTTTAGAGGCTTTGTTCAAGGGATGTTTCATCAAGGAAACATTGTTACAGCTTCGGTTAACAACGAGTTGTATCACGATCGAAAAGTGGAGGCGTGTGATCGTAAGTTGATCTTTTTGTTTCGCAATGAACCTGTTCAGTGTCCAATTTTTGGCTATGCAAATTTTTTTAGACCTTCTGAATAGCTCTGAAATCCTGGATAAACTTCGCGAAGGGAAATACGATGTCTTTATTGGCGAGCAACTTGATCTTTGTGGAACGGGGCTAAGTCATCAAGCAGGAATTCCGATTCATGTTTGGCTCAGCAGTTGCCCCATGCCTGAATATATGGCATCGTTGTTGGGAATTCCGATGATGACCAGCTTCACGCCAGCCGTATTTCAAAATGATATGGTCGGAGATAAAATGAACTTCTTTGGAAGGCTGAAGAATTGGCTGAGAAGTCAGTCCAATTACTACGGATTTACGGGATCGGCGGAGAGAATTACGGAGGTGTTCAGGAAGCGATGGCAAGTTGTCTTTTCGTTGTTTGTGGAGTGTTTTACACACATTTCATGATCTCAAAAGTAGTCTGTAACGGAAGCCGTTGTCCTTCGAAAAAGGATGTTTTTAACTTGCAGGAAGCATGACCCTTATGTAGGCTTTCTCCAACAAATGAGACATTTTATAATAGTAAAAAATGTTGTTAAAAATTTTATTATAGGACACGCATTGGACTCTGCGGAAAATTTGATAATATTTTTGGCCAAAGAATTTTTATCACCAAAATGCTAATTGATTGTTATCCTTTTTTTCAGGCCTGAATTCCCTTACGTTGGAGATATCGCCGCAAAATCGCCTATTGTTCTCGTGAACACCAACGAATTCCTCAGTTTCCCTCGACTCACCACCTCAAGAATCATCGAAATCGGGGGACATTCTCTGCCAAAACTTGAAGAAAAAATTGAAGCCAAAAATTCAACATTAGTTGAAGATCTTTTGAACGAAGAACTTGTTGATGTGGTCGTATTTTCGTTGGGAACAATGGTGCAGACTCAATGGCTACCGAGAGAAGTATTGGATAATATTGTGGAGGCGTTTACGGACCTCGAGGACTACCAGATTATAGCCAAAATTAACAAGGAGGATGTGGTAAGTCGTTCTTTGAGGTTTGTGTTCAGGATACATTTTGAGACTTTTTCAAAGCTCAAAAATCTTGCGGTGAAAGCCAAACTCCAAACTGCTCTTCAATATCAATGTTTTTTGTTGTGCTTGTACTTCTTGATCTAAAATGGGGACCCATTATTTACCGATCTTCATTAGGGTCATCCAAAAAAAATTTTAACGCAAGAAAAATTCTGTTTCATATTGCATGGGTTTCAATGCAGAAACAATGCATTATGGCTAAGCGTGTGCCAACTCAAGGCGTGCGTTAAGGCCCGGCTAGCTCTCGAACTTCTCAAATATCCGTATATACCCCGTCAAGTCGTAAAACTTTCTTTTTCAGATCACGAGAAACAGACTGGCCAACCTCACCCATGTCAAGGTTCTAGATTGGATACCACAAACTGAACTGCTAGGTGAGTTGAGTGCTTTAAACAAGCATAAATCCTTGTCTTTCAGCCCATCCGAAGACCAAGCTCTTCATTACGCATGGTGGCTACAACAGTCTTCTGGAAGCCGCATGGTTCGGGGTCCCTGTGTTATCAATTGGAATTTTCGGTGATCAAATGCATAATGCAGAAATCCCCGAAAGAAATGGCTGGGGAAAGTCGTTTGACAAGCATATTCTGCTGGACACATCTTTTCCATTGAGCGAGGCAGTCAAGAACATCATCGGATATCCACAGTAAGACATTTGATCATAATATTACCTTCAAAATTAAGGTATACCAAGAAAGCACACCGAATTAAGAACATTCTTCGGCAACAAATCCCCAAACCTCAAGACCGCCTCATCAACGCCTTCAAATTGCTTGAAACTCAAGGCGGAGAGCTTCCGGAGCTTCTGCCCGCTTCCATTCACCTCTCATGCTTCAAACTCTACAACCTCGACATCTACATCTTCTTCTTTGTGTTGGTTCTACTCACTTTGTGGCTAATTGCAGGCATCTTTGCGGCCATCGGAAGGTGTTGCAGCCGGCTGGGCAGCAAGTTTAAGACGGTGTAAGTTGGTCGTCACAATTTTTTAATGAGCTTAAACTTTCGTATTCAAAATATTCGAATTTCAGAAAGCCCAACGAGCACGAAGCTGCCCTCCTCAACGACCATCACGACGCATAGTACAAACGACATTTTTCAACTTTTTTCACTTGTAAATTCTGCGAATTTCCAGCAATATCATCAGCAAAACAAATTTGTTTTTCTTTCATCCTGATCTCTACCTTCACAAAAGTACAGTAATTTTCTTAGTTTAGTTTATAGAGCGAACATTTTGTTATAATAAACAAGCCAACTGAAGTGAAGACGTTGTCGTGGGCATAAGGCACGATTTTGAGCGGTAGCTTTGGTGAAACGGGTTTTAATATTGCGTTGGTTACCTTATGCAAACAGTTGCTTGTTGAGACTGCAATCAGCAAGTTTAGGCTTGTATATACAGTCGAAAAAAAGTTGCGCAAAAGCAACCTACGGAATCGGTAACCCAGCCAAGTGTCCACCATCAACGGCCATAACGGTTCCCGTTATGTAGCTAGCCTCCTCGCTGGCCAGGAAGGCTACCAGTGAGGCAACTTCTTCAGGCTCTCCGATTCTTTGAAGGGGAATTGTGACGGCGAACTTAACAAACGCATTGTTTGTCAGTTCCTCTTCTTCTGGCTTTCCGTGACGGGACAGGAATTCGGACTTGATCGGACCGGGACTAAATGTGTAGCGGTATTAAAATACGGATCGGGATGGCCGAAAAGGGCATCGTAAAGTAAAAATCATACAAGGGCTTAAAAGAAAAATGTTCCAGTTTTGAGCTGCGTTTACATAAATCATGCAATGCTATGAATAGAACAGTCAGGCAAGGCTTGAAAACCATCTTAACGTACCGAACAATCTATTGGCTTGCCTGGAAATTACACTACTCACCTGACCGTGTTGATTCTGACGCCTTCCTCAGCAAAAACCAAGGCCGCAGATCGAGTATAATGATCAACGGCAGCCTTGGACACAGCGTAAGGCAGGAACAACCCTTGTCCTCGTTGCCCTCCAACCGATGAAATATTGACAATATTTCCCTTGGTCTTGGCCAAATGCGGCAATGCCAGCTCATTGATTCGGTAAATGCTGTAAAAAATTACTTCAATTAGGACTGTTTTTCCCACCTTCTAACATTGACCTGGTAGACCACATCCAAGTTGTGAAGACTATTGCGGTCCGCGTCCGCGGTGTCATGGGAAATCCCGGCGTTGTTTACAATCACATCGATCCGGCCAAACTTCTTGAGAGTGTCGTTGATGAGAGAATCCTGCGTCTTCTCGTCTTCAATAGCGCCGGTGACTACAAGATAGTTCTCTGGCTTTAATCCAGCGGTTTCTAATGCGGCTAATGTCTCCTGAAATGGAATAATGACTTTGTGGTTTCAACAAAAACCTGAATCTTCTCCTTCCGCCTTCCATGAACAACAACGTTGGCTCCTCTCTTCGCCAACAGCACGGCAATCGCTCTGCCGATTCCTGAGCTCGAACCGGTGACAATAACCGTCTTTCCTGAGAATTGCGACATCTGAAATTTAAAATAAAAATGGCACAAGAAAGTAAAAAATTTGAAAAAGCAACCGTTAAGTTATATTCTATAAAAGTGCCGGTATTAATTGATGAAACGACCTGGTACTCGTTCATACATTAATAAAGCCTCGCCTTTTCATACGACAACTGATACCAAAAGTATGCCCAAAGATTATCGCTTGAAACTACGAACTTTTCAAGGGAGGAACAGCCTTGTTATCATCATCTGCTTATTTTTTAAAACTGATTATAATTCTCCAGCCGGGTTGAGGAGTTCATTTTCCTTTTTTTAAAAAAAATTTATGACTTTTGATAAACAGAAACCCTGGGAATCGAGGCATTTAACATTAAAAATAAACATTCAACGATAATGGCTGCCGAATAAGCACGCGAAACGCGGAGAGCGATCGCAATACTTTGGACCTAACAATCGGACATGATCTTCTCCGACACTGTGTATGAGTTGCGGCCCAAAAGCTGTAGCTTAAAACTACAAGCCTCGCAAAGCGACGTCTCCAGAGAAAGAGCCTCTTATCATCATGTATTTATTCTGTAAAACTGATTATAATTCTTCAGCCGGGCTGAGGAGGTCATAGTCCTCTGCACACTTTTGATTCCTTTTTGATAAACGGACAAGAGGACCGCAAAGAGAAGTCATGCTTGATGAATCTGGAAAAAATCGGAGTTTGAAAACATTTAGGACAGAGGAAAAAAGGCTTTTGAATTCACAAATTACGGGATGCTTATGGAGCAAATTTGTTGTTAGCGAGACCTTGGAAACACGTAAAAAACAGATTTTTATTAAGAAATTGTGAGATCTGGGTAAGGTTAGGAATAAAAAAAACAAATATTAAATTACACTGTGCAACAATATAAAAGTATGACGAAATCACCGTTTCTCAAATCATTCGGGACCTCTTGCGACAACATCATCTTCACAAATGTCAATTTTATACGCGGCATAAGGACGCAATTTCACATCTCTGCAATGTTTCGTGATCAGCATTCCCTTTTCAATTGAGTGGATATAACATTTGCTGAGGCTGTATTCATTTACAAACAATCTTGTGGCCAATTCTTCATGGACATCGAGGAAGGAAAGGTTCGGTGGAGCGAGAAGGGAGATCTTGTTGGTCCGGTAGATAAAGTGATAGTAACATTTTCCCTGAAACACGGAAAAAATATTTCTTCGCTATGCCTAAAAAAGTAGACGAAACTTTCAAAATTTCTTACGGGAACATGTTTGCAAAGATCCGCATCGTATTCGATCTTAAGGACACCATCAACGGTTTCGCGTCTCTTTTCTTTCATCGTTCTGATATCAAAATTTTCTCCACCGACCAGCTCAAACGCGACATCCGCAACTTCTGGGGTCTCATTGTCCAAGATAATCTTCCGACCAGCCCTCATCTGCCCGTACTTTACAATACAATTTACTTGAAGCTGCAATTGCTTACATGTCGTAGTCGTTTCAAACTTACTAAGGACCCAACTTCCACTGGCGAATAATGGGAAGATAAGTTGTAAGGCGATTCACAGTCTATATCTGGTCGGTTCAATGGAAGAGCCAGTTCACAGCTTTGGTACTCAAAATTACAAAAATATTTTTTCAAACAATCCAGATTCTTGTAAGCTTCATAGAACCATTCCAATCGTAGCGATGAAGACGGCAGTGAAAAGTAAGGTAAATAGATGTGCGGGCTACCCCACTTAGAAAAACGATAACAACGCTCCTAAACGAAAAATACTCAATATCAAAAGGCAGTCTTACTTCGTCAGAATGCACCACTTCCCAATCAAAATTCAGTCCAAACTTCTCCATAAAAACTCTGGTAACAAAAATGGATGGCTTCCAATGGCAACGGAAAGGTTGCAGGAGGTAGAATGCTCCGTTACACGGCTTCTAAAACAATAAAAACAAAAAATAAAACTCTTACCAAAAACACCTTCTCCCTTGTGCAAATCACCACATATGCAGAGTTCTCATCGAAGTCCGTCTCCTCAAAGAGATATTCAAAGTGATCATTCACCCATTTTCCAATCGCAACCTTGTGTAAAATCGGATATTTGTTGACCATCTTGCTGTGTCCATTTAACGCCTCTTCTGCAGCGTCATTCACCTTCAAGTTCTTGCCAAATTTATGAGACTTAAAAACTTCAAAGTCTACATCCACAAGGTTTTTGAACACAATGAAGGTGAAAGTGTAGCCGAAGGGCGTCTAAAACGAGAGAACAACAACATTAAAAAATAAACAAAACATCTCAGAAAGAGCTTCACTTACATTATTCTTCTGTTCAATGCATAACTTTTCTTTGATCTCCTCTTCCACTGGCGCAATCTCCAGATAATCCAGTTGTTTTTGCAACTTCTTGAGCTTGGCCTAGAAAGAAAAACCTTAAAGAAAAATTATTTATCCTTACTCTTCGTTTTTTCAACATCTTATCCATGAATTTTTCCTGTTCATCTTTGGCAATCACTTCATTCTTGGCCATTCTGCACAAATCTTTATCATAAATTGCAAGTCCTCCATCTTCCGACTATGAGGAACCAATCGATAAAAATGAAACAGAATGCCGCAAGGTCACCTAATTTTGACGAAGTGTCACAAAAATTATTCGATTGAAGGCGGCAATTGGGTCGGTCCGGTGTTTTCACGTTTTTGGATTTCGGGCGACCGATTCAAAAAAAAATGAAAAATTTTTGTGTACTTCTGTGATTAGGCATGGCTCCGGGCCGGGCTTCGCAAAATTTTCCAGCCCGGGCCGGCCCGACTAATTTCTCAGCCCGACCCCGGGCTTCGATTTTTAGGCCCGGCCCGGTTTTTTTGAAATCTGAGTTTTGCCCGGAAAAAAGGAGAAAATAAGCTTTTTCGATAGAATTTTTCAGTTTTTCGAACACAATGCTGATAGCGAACTTAAAATTACCCTATTTACCACTCGCCCAAATAAGAAAATTATTTTCAAGTCAATCTGAAAAAATTTTCAGAAATTCTTAAGTTCGACCTCAAAAATTCGCTGACAACAAAAGAAACCGAAAAAAAAATTTTCAAGAATACGCAATAGCATATTTTTTTCCGATCCGATGAAAGATGTATATGATAAAAATATTTTTGCTAAAATTTGGGTGACTATACACAAAAGTTTATGATTTTTTGTAACCATATGGTAAAAAAAGTTATGGCGACTTAGTAATTTATATAAATAGTCAAGCGGCAATAGCAATATGTACAGGTCTTGCTTAATTTTTCTTTACATTTTGCGAAAATTTGCCATAATTTTCCTTTCATTTCCCGCTTTCTTTCTTTTCAACCTAGTATAGAAATTTTCCGGGCCGAACCGGGCCGGGCTTTCCAAATTTTCAAAGCCCGGGCCCGGGCCGGGCTTGGAGATTTAGGCCCGGGCCTGCGGCACGGGCCGGGCCGGGCTGGCCCGGTTTGCAGCCATGCTTATCTGTGATGCGACGATGTAAGAAAAAATTGTTTTTGGTAGCTTTGGCATACGGGTTTTGTTTTACGAAGGTTTCCTTTGGCATAAAACTCTCGGAAGCTCGGAATTATATTTATGACAGGTTTCGCTGTAGGCGAATTCGATGTGCAGAATTTCACCTATACATCATTGTTGCATAAGTTTATATACATATATGATATCTTTATATACAATCTGCAGTCATGTTTTTTTTACATTTTTCCACTTTCGTTTAGCGTAACCGATGTTCCCATCGGCTTGCGGAGAACTCGGCTTGGGCATCTGAACAAGTTCAAGATGTACTGTCGATACGGGCTGATGATGGCTATAGTCACCAGCGAATTGAACGCCGGTATTAGGCTGATGGCTATCATAAAGATAGTAATCTCTTGGTTGATGGTAATGCGGAAGAAGAGGGGGACGACCATTACCATGATCGGGATAATTGAGACAAACAGTGGGGCCACATTCTGAAAATAATTGCATGATCTGTCTCCGTGATATTCAATGTTGTCAAAATGTAAACTACAAACGGTAGCTGCTGCCCAATAAAACAGTAAAGTTTGGTGCATCCACGTGTTTGCTTACACAGATGCACTTTGACAATACTTGTTTTGTACTTTGAGTGTAAAAAAAGTCAATAAAAAATTGGTGTACGTATCAGTGATAATCATAAGGAATGCATTTTTTGCAATATCTTTGGAAGCCTTTTTATCGTTTTGAAAAGTCACTAACCTGAAACAAAAGGCATTTAGACAGCTTCTGATGCAAAAATTTTGTCTTCCTCGAATACAAATGATCGTATTTGTGCAAATGTGCCATAGATTTGTAAGCAAATAGAATGGAAACCAGGTAAGACAAAGTTACCGTCGAAGCCGATATAACATAGTACAGTTTTTGGTAGATGTGATCCTAAAAACTTTTGTGTTGTTTGTGGGCCACTTACTACATCGACTACAAGCAAGACCGGCAGCGGATACTCCTTGTACCACAGCGTGCCATAGTTGAATCCTGGCCGTACACTCGTTGAATATTTGAAGCTGAGATAGCCAATAATACCCGAGGGCACGGCGGATAAAAATGTGAAAAGAAAGAGGGCTGAGGTCTTGAGTATGCTCATCGGCTTGTTGCTAAAAAACAACTATTGTATACATAACTTAAAGACAATTTCTAAATATCTCGGTCGGTCTAGTGTGATTTATAAAACCTACTGGACAAGTGCATAGTATCGATAAAACCCTTGGGCTCCCAAAGTTGTATGGGTTAGGACCAGAGTAACAATATAAAACCCAGTGAGAATCATTTGATTCTCGTAGCTCAAGTAGCCGCCAAATCCCTTCAATGTGATAAGAAACACTCCGTCGATCTGTCTGCTATTCTAAAAAGAACCTCTGTTTTTATTTACATTTTTACATAGCTTTAGTAATAACAAAAATCCTTTGCAGTATAGAAAACAAAAACGATGAACGACGAGTTTTACTTTAACTTCCTTACCTGGTGCAACATGTGATCAAGAAACCAATACATTATGTCCGATATACAGCACATAATCAGCATTCGACTGTACGGTTTGAAACTCCCAGTTGTATGAAATAATACCAAATATAACAGAGTGAATGACATTACTCCACCAGACACAAATGCAAAATTGAAAATAATCTGACAAATCAAAGTGAAGTCCGCCAATTCATCGTATGGTTCCGTCGAATTGATGGCTTTATCATCAATGACTTCCCAAACGGCAGGGTTCTGTTGAGGTCCAGACATTGAAGTAGCCAGTCCTGTAGTGGCCTAAATTATTTTTTAAGATTTTGAAAATTTGCGACGTCTCGCATTGTGCCATTATATGCCAAAATGAGGACTTTCGCGGGGGTCTAATTTCGAGGGACCTTCTCATTAGCTTTCCAAACAGTATGAAATTCATTTCGAAAGAGACAAAGGAAGTACAAAAGATATACAAAGGGCAACATATCATTAGCTTTTTGGTCAAAAAATTTGCAGAGATTATAGATGAAGTAAAGATAGTGGGTTTCTGGGATGTACAAGCCCATAACATATAATAAAAAGAACATTGGTCAATGTCCAAAATTAAAGATAGTCAATATCCAAGATGCCCTCTTCCTGTCCTTGTATTGTAACGGGTGAAAATATAAATAATAACAAAGGAAACCTTACAGAAAATGTTCGGAATGCAAAAAAACCGGGCAATAATGCAGAGAGAAATACGATCAAACACCACAGTCATCGTCCACCATTACCAAAGTAAATTGCAGAGAATGGAGTTTATTACGGAAATAATTGCTCACGAAAATTTATAGCGGCTCTTGTTGCAAGCCATGCACCGTTTGATAGCGTCATGATGGGCCACTTAGTGGCCCTCAAATTTGCAAGCCAGGAATCTGTATTAGAACGCGAAAATATCGAAATAACAGCTTGCTACTAAAGCACTCAAAACTTTTATTGCAAATGTTAAAGACTGTAAAAATTGCATTTGCCAATTGCTCACTCTTGAGAAACCACTCAAAACTTTTCGTGGCCAACGTGCCATGCTTGGAATGAATCCTGCTACAATGTGGAGACTTGTTGATGGCTTCACTTCTTTGGAAATGCGTCAGGGTTCATGTTATTCGGATTTTTGTATTTTTCCGTGACAATATCCGTAGTTTTGGCCGTGTATCACAGGTAGCAAAAGGTGCCGTAAACACAAGACTATTTCTAGAATCACGGTAAAAGTCTGCGTTTTTTGTCAAGATAACAGAATGCCTTTTACTATTTTCAGCGGACAAAAGTTTCAGTTTTTGTCACGAAAGTTTCCGATCGCTATTGGCATTATGTTTTACGACGATTTTTTGGCCCGAAAAATAGCTTATGTGTATAAAAAATTAGTTATTTGTTTTTTTTTTGTGGCTAATCAAACAAGATAAAAATTTTTTTAACCGTTCGAGTTGTCCTTTTAACGGTTTGTTTGAACAGTATTATTATTATTATTTTATCGATGAATTTCTAAACATTTGAACTGCGAGACGTTCCAAGTGCAGTGTACCACACAGACTGAGGCAATTAAACTGTCTTTATTAATACAACTCAACATAATATAATAATAAAACATATATTATATTAATTTAATGCCTTGCCATGCTTCTGAATGTTCAAAATCAAAAATCTTGCCATAAAACGAAAAAATAAGGTATAAAAGGCACAGCTTGACTCAAGCCTGTATCCTCCCGGGTTCAGCTTTAAATTTGAAATGAAAACGTTGCCGTTTCTGTTTGTGTTTGCCATCGCTGTGGTATCTGCTGATTTTCTGGACCATAGCAAGTTGGACGACTTGTTCCAGAAAAACAAATTGGATGAGTTTGTCAACGGATTGAAGGGAATTAGTGAACGGACGAGAGACACGTTGAGGAAAGCCGGGAGCTTAAGAAAGAAAATGACTGAACAAGGAAGCAAATCCGTTGACAAAGAAGTCTTCAACGAGTTCTTCAATTTCATCGTAAAGTGAGTTGGTACTTAAAAATTGTCGCTATGTCGTATTTCAGATTCGAAAAAATTTACGACAACGAGACGCATATTGAGCATCATTTTGGAAAGTTCAAGGATTCTCTTTCAAGAATTGAAGACCTTCAAAAGAAGATGCCTTTGACTAAATTTGGAGTAACCATGTTCGCCGACTTGACTCCCGAGGAATTCATTCAAAAACATACCGGCGTTAAAGCCGCTGAGGATGTCCAGAAGCTTCGTTCCAGGGTTTCCAAGACGCTCCGACCCAAACGCTCTGTCTATCCAACCTCTTGGGATTGGCGTGACCATAATGGAGTTACCTCCGTCAAGAATCAGGCACAGTGCGGAAGCTGCTACGCGTTTGCCGCTGTGGCTGCGATAGAGAGTCATTTCAAGATTGCGAACAACTGGGATCTTGATTTGAGCGAGCAAAGCGCGATTTCTTGTACTTACAATGTCTCGGCCTACAGATACAACCAGGGGTGTAACGGCGGCTGGTCTGACACGGTGATTCAATATGCGTCTGATTACGGGCTGCCAACCGAACAGCAATACCCTTATGTGTCAGGAAAGGATGCCCAAGTTTCATATTGCCAAGCTCTTCCGGTGGCCGTAAAACCAAACTACGTCTTTACAATTCCTCCCAATAACGAAGAAAATATGGCGCTTGCCATCTACACATGGAAGCCAATGGTTAGCTGTAAGTATCACGAGCATAAACTAGATTCTTTTATAGACATTGATGCCTCGCCCTTGCAATACTATCAAGGAGGAGTTCTGGACGCAGCTGAACCTGCTAGCGGGTGGGTCATCAACCATGCCGTGCTGACTGTTGGATATGGTGAGGAGAATGGAGTCCCCTATTGGATTATCAAGAATTCGTGGGGCCCAGCATGGGGAGAAGCCGGTTTTGTTAGAATCCGTCGAGGCACCAATTGCCTGGACATTTCCCATTACAACTATGGAGTAAACAATAATTAACCTTTGCAATGATACAAAATGTGAAATAAATTTTTAATTTGCATGTTATTGATTTTAATCTGGGGACAGAGATACTAACCGAAGAAGGGCATTGCTGATGAGATGTAATGTGCAGTGGCACTTTCAAAGCACAAGTGACTTCTCAAATTCGGACGGAATATCTTTATCACACTCTTGCCCAATTCAAAAATCATTAAAATTGAAAGAGAACTTAAATAAGCAAAGCTAAAAAAATGTCCAATAAAGTCACCGAAAACCTCTACATATTAATACAAATTGCAATCGTCAAAAGATCGTCCCGATTACAGCGTGATAAGACCAACCCCAATTTTTTGCCTGCTTTGCCTTTTGCATGGATAACACTTCTGCCGCATACCGCATACGTATCTTTGTCTATGAATATTAGTCCGTCTAAAAAGTTGCCGCATTGGAATCTGCCACACGCACTGCCAGAAAACAAAAGTTCATTCGAATTGTTGCTCCTTGCGTCTGCAAATCGCTTTTTTTAATGCAAACAAATCAGTCCTGCGAATTCCCGGAAAGTCTAGTAGGTGACGCAGCTGTCCTGAAGCAAAAATTGATTCTCTGAGTTTGGAAATGATCAGTGACCAAAGCAAAGGCGCACGGTATGCCGAGGTTTCAGATCGTGACTGCATGCAAGTCGCTGAAACGAAATCTAAAATTTTGAATTGCATTCGGATTCATTGTGTTTCATCCACTATTGACACAGACGGGTGCGGTCAATAAAATAAATTTTATCAATAGAACAATACGTAGATGTTCGGCCATACATTCATTTCAAAATTTTAATTGCCAACGTAATGTTATGTCAACGAAGATGCATTCTATAAAAGGCGACAGATGCTGGCTCAAATCATCAAGTAAAAAATTGTTTCCTCGAGCAGGAAATTTGGATTTGAATTTTCAAAATGAAACTTGTTTTCTGTATCCTTTTTTTTGGCGTTGCATCGGCGTTGCCGAAGGAATGGATCAAAGATTTTAACCTCGGAAGTTTCAAAGGGGTCTTCCAAGACTTCATCGATGATGACAAGTTTGAGGACCTCTTTAAAAACGACAAGCTCGGTGACTACATCAATGGCCTGAAAGGAATTGGAGACAAGACCAAGGACACTTTGCATAAGGCTACTGGTTTGAGAAAGAAGCTGGATTCCGACGAGGAATACAAGACCAAACCTGAAAGCAAGAAGCACTTTACCAAGTTCTTCAATTTCATCGCCAAGTAAGTTTACCGTCCCCAAAGTTTAGACTATTGCTTTAGCTTCGAAAAGGCCTACGACAACGACAGCCATGTTGAAGACCGTTTCCAGAAGTTCCAAGACTCTCTATCCCTCATCGACGACCTCCAGAAGAACAATTCATTGACGAAGTTCGGTCTGACTCAGTTCTCCGATCTCTCCAGAGATGAGTTCATCAAGGGTTTCACTGGAATCAAGGGAGTTGAGCATGTCAAGCAGCTTCATGGCAATGCCTCTGAAGCCATCCGTTCGAAGAGAGATGCCGTCCCAGACGCGTTTGATTGGAGAGATCACAATGGAGTCACCCCACCAAAGAATCAACTGAACTGCGGATGTTGCTATGCCTTTGCCGCCATTGGAGCCATTGAAAGTCAGTTCAAGATCCGGACCAACAAGACATACGATCTGAGTGAACAACAAGCTGTCTCTTGCACCTACCAAAGCTCAAAGTATTCCAATAACGGTGGTTGTGATGGTGGCCAGTCGTTCGCAGTTTTCCAATATGCAATCGACAACGGATTAGGGACTGAGACAGACTTTCCGTATACTTCGGGCGACAGTCAAACGATACCCGCTTGCAAGAGCGTGACTGCAGCAGTGAAGGTAACAAGCCATGCCTCCCTTCCAGCCAAAGATGAAGTAAACATGGCTAAAGTTGTCTATGAGACCGGCCCTATTGTCACTTGTAAGTCGATATCAACGATGTCACGAAATATGTTTTCAGACCTTAATGCCGACCAGATGCAACATTACCAAGGGGGAATTTTGGACGCAGCTGAGCCATCGGGCGGCTGGGAGATTAACCACGCCGTTCTGACTGTCGGCTATGGAGCTGAAAACGGGACTCCTTACTGGATCATCAAGAACTCCTGGGGGCCAACCTGGGGAGAATCCGGGTTTGTCCGCGTTCGTCGCGGTACCAACAGCTTCGACTTGGCTGAGTACAACTACAGTGTTAACTAAAATTCTATTTAATTTTTGCATTGAATAAAGGGCATTGAAAAATCGAATTTCGGTTCCTTCATGAACAATACAATATGTATTAGAAGTGTGTTCAAAGAATTGATTATAACCAATAATTGGAATGGCCAAAAATGCCACGCGTTTTTTTAATTGGTCTGTATTCACGATGAACACCTTTGAATGGTTCCATGGAGCTATAAATATCTGAAGAACTCATAGTAGCTCAAGTCAGAGAATGATGATTCCCCAATTATTTACCCTATGTTTACTCCTTGCTCTTGTCGAATCAAGTGTGTTCAGCCCCGTTTCCACCAACGCCGACTCCAAACGAGTTACATTGCTTGGCTCCGGAAAGAGTGGCTGTTCTGGAATACTGCTTTCGGATGATATCGAGTATTGATCCGTCTAAACAACCAAACAATTCGAGCTAAGCAGGTGTTTGCAAATGAAGGGCAGTTGAAAAAGGTAAGTCAGGATTTCAGCAACATAGGCGCTTCAGAACCGTGCTGAATGTGATATGGCAATCCTCATCCTTGAAGATAAAGTGGTTGGGAGTTTTAGTCAGATTTCCGTGGGATGCGGGTCGAAATGGTTGTCGGGAGAATGCAAGGGTTACGGGTACGGACTGACAGAATGTAAGGTTTATTTCGAACAAGTTAGAGCCTTTAGACTGGACAGTTTCGAAGGAAGTACTTGAGGTGGCCTTAAACAAGACCAGCTTGAAGAATGAGACGGAGAAATTCGTGTGGATTAACTATCCGACGAAAGCAAAGACGTGTAAGGTAAGCTGGACACAGACATAAACTTCATAACTCGTCCAATGGTGAAGCAGTGCAAATTGATACGAAACCACTTACTAATCCGTTGCAGGGAGATTCCGGTGGTCCTGTAATCTGCAGGCTCGGCAAAAAATCGGTTTTCTCAGGCGTCATCAGTCGGCTTTTCGGAAATGTTAAAAATTCAGATGTCGATTATTGTATCCACTCTCTAGCTGCCGGAATCACCACCTCATATTCGATCTTCGAATACATCCATCAGCTCCCCAAAGACGCCAAGGATTACATTCTGGGCCATGTCAAGTTTGAAAATTGTGCCCTGTAAAGCTTAACGCTAAACAGACTTAACTTTAAACATGTTGACTAAATTTTGCATAAATAACAAAGGAGGCATTGGTCCAAGTTTCCAGTTACCGTCAGAGCTATGGCAACAAAAGGTGGAGAATCAGGGGGAAGATAAATATATTATCAGAGCCATGCCTCCGCACCATCTGATCAAACAATTTATTTATGCCTTCACGGAATTTAAGTTGGAATTGAAGCTTTTTCCTTTGGCTTGTTTGCAATTTCGTTGGGAATGGCCTGGTGTTTATAAATTACTGACAGTTTATACATCTGCGGAACTCCGTGGTGTTAAGCTATAAAAGCCTTAGCTGAGGCGTTGAAAATCACCAGCAAATAGCTTCTGTTTCGGCGGTACAATGCGTCTTCTGGCAGCTCTCTTGTTGGCTACGGTTGCTTCGGCGGCGATGTTCGACTTGGAACAGTTGAAGGAGTTCGGCGAGGGATTGGAGGATCTCTTCGACAAGGACAAGTTCGAGAGTCTGCTCAGTGGGGGAAAAGTCAAGGATTTGATCAACAACTTGAAGAACTCCACTCAGAACACCAAGAATACGCTTCACTTGGCATCGTCGTTGCATGGGAAGATTCATCCATCGCACACCGAGGATTTGAGCCATTTCTTCAAGTATATCATCCAGTAAGTTGCTGGTGTTAAGCCTGTCAGAAGAGGTCCGACAAGTGTATCAAAAAACACTTAATGCTAATTTTAGATTCGGCAAGGAATACGACAGCAACTCCACGGTCTCCGACCGCTTCACGAAGTTCCAAAACTCGTTGAAACGTGTTGCCCAACGCCAGCAGGAGAATCCACTGGCTGAATATGGTGTAACTAAATTCTCGGACTTAACCGTCGAAGAATTCAGAGCTAACTTTACGGGTATTAAAAATGTCAGCGACATCCAGGCGCTCCATGAAGATGCCACTCCAGCAACTCCCATCCGCTCAAAACGCTCTGTTAGTCCAGCTTCATTTGACTGGCGCTCCAAGAATGGTGTAACTCCGGTAAAGGATCAGAAGCAATGCGGATGCTGTTATGCTTTCGCTGCTGTTGGCGCAATTGAAAGTCAATACAAGATCAAGAACAAGAAAGACATTGATCTTAGCGAACAACAAGCCATCTCTTGCACGTACGAGCAGTCCGCATACGATAATAATGGCGGGTGTGACGGTGGATCATCTCCAGGTGTTCTTCGTTATGCCATCGATAAGGGTCTTACCACAGAAGCCAACTGGAAATACACTTCTGGAGATAATCTTCAAGTGCCCTCTTGCCAATCCAAACCTGTGGCCTTCAAGATTTCAAAGCAGCAACAACTCCCCCAGGACAATGAAGACAACACCGCCAAGGTCGTTGCTACCGTTGGCCCTGTTGTTACCTGTAAGAGATGTGTTCTTGTTAGCGAAACAAACTGTATATTTAGATGTTGACGCCGATCAAATGATGGATTACAAGAGCGGAATCCTTGATGCTCCCAAGCCCTCCGGCGGTTGGCAAATCAATCACGGCGTTTTGATTGTTGGCTATGGTTCTGCGAACGGCGTCGACTATTGGGTTATCAAGAACTCTTGGGGAACCGGCTGGGGAGAGTCCGGCTTTGTCAGAATTCGCCGCGGCAAGAACAGCTTGCAGGTGGCCGATTATAACTACGCTGTCTATGCCTAAAATTTGTAATGTTCAGTTGACAATAAATGCTTTTATTTTCTCATCATACAATCAATCATTTGCATCGTCAGAGTTACTTAACGTAACAATGCATGGTCTTAATTCGGTTCAGAATATATTTTCTGTCGCCACCTGGGATTTCGTTGAGCAGTCGAATCATATTGACACTTTTTGCCAATAACAAGTCAGAGGATAATTTGCAGAACGAAACTGCTTCTTCCACGGTGTTAATCTTCGGCGATGTTCCGTCCACATAGGCTTGTATTTGTGAACTGACGCCCACGAGCGTGGAGAGGCCTTGAAATTTACAGATAGTTGGTCCGCCCGAGTCGCCCTGTACACAGAAGAAAAAAATATGATTCATTTAGAGGGACTTTTAGCTTAGCAAACATCTCCTTACGTAGCACATCTTTGCTTTACTGTGGTATGACGCCATTAGACAGCTGTTAGTTCCATACTCATCACTTTGTTGCCGTTTCCTTACTGTGTAATGCGCTTCACGCACCTCCCGCGACTTGGCATTATCTAAACTCTCACAGTTTATAATGAATCCCAACTTACGTTCTGTTAACCCGTAGCCATAGCCAGCACAATCTTCCAAATCGGAGACCTCCCCACAGTAAACGTATAAAGGAGATGCCGTTTGTACGGTAATGTTCTTTTCCAAAATTAAAAGAGCGTTGTCGTTGCACTCCTCCTAAAAATGAATAATCTGTCATGCTGATCAGCGGTATGTGCACATGTTCTTGGGACCTACCAATGTCGGTGTTTTGCCGTAGTAGCTTGCGACGGGCACCTCTTGCTCTCCAAGCCTGACGAAGTACTTTGCCAAGGGCCTAATAGAGTGTTAAAAAAACGAGCAAATGTACATACGTACCAATCAGGATGTCGACAATGTGCGGCGGTCGCGACAATGTCCTCAGCCAACAGCACACCGCTGCAAATTGTAGTGTTTCCGAGCACTTGTTTCCCGTCTCTGGTCTCGTTGATATATATACGGACCTCGACGACACGCTTGGCATCGGGACTTTCGGAGACCTTGCTGTACACCGACGGGACTGATAACACCGTTGGTAGACATAGGAGGAATACGAAGACCGGAGGATGAAACATGGCAGCTAAATGAAAAAGATGTTACTGTTTCTGCTGCAACCGAATGAAATAAAAATTTCTCTGCATTTTCTGCTATTTGGCCGATTTTAATTAACAGATGTCTCATCGGACAAAAATGGAATATCAATCATATATTTTTGTTATATTTTTAAACAATCATAAAAATACAGTGTACAACAAATAGAAAAAGATCAACAAACATGATCGTTCTAGAAAATTTTTGTTATAGGGAGGTTCCGTTTGGCTCAAAATTAATGGTATCCCTAATTGTTCGTTATAAAGACCTTTTTTGCTTCCATTGTATTTTGTATAAAAGAATTATTTTATTGCTTACGTTTTCAAACTCATTCAACATTACAATTCAAATGCTTAATTCGGCTGAATATATATTCTCTGTCATCCTTTGGGATTTCTTTGAGCAACAACATCAATGCGTTGGTGTTTGCGAGACCCGCCGCTACACAAATTTTGCATTGTGCAAGCGGATCTTTAGTTTTTTCCATTTCCTTTTTCCTATTGGCCGGCGGTAACCCTCTCGAAAGGACGCCAACGAACACAGACTTTCCGTCGACATTGCAGATGGTTGGGCCTCCAGAATCACCCTAGAAAAAGGATGTGATCTTATCTTTTGTATATAGTGGTGTGTTGATTTTTCAGTCCAAAAAAATACAGCGGACCTGTGTACAACGAACACCCATTCACCAAAACCCGTCTAAAACGAACAATTTCAGAATTCCCAAAAGCTCCAAAATGAACCTCCAAGCCTTTTTATAACAAATAAAAAGTTGTTGCACAGAGGTCCACTGTAATTCTTTCTCCCAAAATCTGCAACGACAACTTCTTCCTTACAAAGCAAGGTTTGGCTTTTGTCAAATACGATGCCACTGAACACGTATCGTGTTTTAATTCATCTTGTGTAGAGTTTTCGACTTTGTAGGGCACTTCACGCACCTCGGTCGATGAAGTATTGTCTAAAGTTTTTGATTATAATGTTAAGTTGTATCGTACGTTCCGTGAGTCCGTATCCATATCCCGTGCAATTTCCTGCTCTCCATTCCGCTCCACATCTAACATACAGAGGGACTGAAGGCGTTGTGAGGTTTTTCTCGAGGATCAGTATACCTGTGTCTCTGCACTAAAGGGGATATTAATAAATAAAGATAAATATAATAGATGACCGTCAGACCTTAGTACAAGGAGTTTGTTACAACAAAAAATGTCTATAACGAACAATTTCAGAGGTTCCACCAGTTGGCTTCAGGCCAAGATTAACATGCACAACGAAACCCTTCTTTCTACATATCACACATTTTTGGTCTCTTGCAATTCGCTGTACTAAGTCTAGGGAAGACAAACCTACGGGCTGTGCATAATTTTGATAGTAGAGTCTTGCGGCAAGCGACTCTTGATCGCCCAGCTTTACGTAATATCGTTGTCCGCGTCTAAAGATTATTATGAGCTTTCGTCAACTTACTGCAGAAAAAAATCTAAAAAACAATGCGAAGCGGTTGCCACAATGTCACCCGCGAGCAATACGCCCGAGCATGGGTGTTTTCCTTGCGTTGTATCATTTTTCAGCGGATAGATCTCGACAACTCGCTTGGCATCGACACTCTTCGAGACTTGGCTGTCTATCGATCGAGCGGATAGCCGCATTGGCAGGCCTAGTAACAATAATACTAGCATTTTTGTCACCATTTTGTTTGGTACTTTTAGTGGCAGGGCCTTTCCTTTTATACCTCTAAATTTTGGAAAGATTCCTCACGTTTCTATTATTGCAGCTATTATAGATAATGACAAAATGAATCAGTTTGCAACAATACAAAATTGATTAAAATCTGTTTTGAGAGTTTTGAACAAAGTAATCAAATTAAATATTGACATTACTGTTGAATCGTTTTTCTAATTATCGTTGCGAATCTTCTTTTTATAATAATTCACGTACAAGCTCACAATTGTCAGACCAGAGAGGCTTGTCATCCAGTGGGTTTTCTTCACAAATTTATTGGAAAATAAACTAAACGTTTATCTCAAACTTTTACAAGTCCAAGCAGAATTCGAAAAATTATTGAAGCTTCACTACATCCATGCCTAAAAAAATTTTTGGATTTATCAGAGGGGCGCGTCGAAGTTATCTTCAAGCTGTTTTAATAATCGTCATGAATACGCGCTTACTTTGAAATTCAACGGCTAACTAGGGAAGTGTACAAACGAACCCTCACCAAATGGCAAGTGATATACACCATTTGAAAGCCCTTGAAAAATGGTGCAAGACACCATTTTCATTTTTTGCAGAATGCCTTTCCGCGACGACACACTGTAAATTATATTATTTTTAGGTCATTTCGCAACAAAAATCTTTCATTCTCTTCAGCGGATAAAAATCCTCAGAGAGGGTTGCTTCAATAGTGTAGTGGTTGCTGAGCAGGCTGATAAGCCAAAGCAAGCCGGGTTCAGTTTCCAGCTTGGGAAAAATCATTTTTGCGTTCTTACAGTTAGGAAAATACTTCCGTTAAACTTTTTTTTTACTGGAAGACGGTCGGTTACGGTTAAAATCATCAAACTTACATGTTTTTCAACATCAAAAAAAGTGAAAAGTGGTTTTTCACATTATGGGTACTTAAAACCAGTAAATATCATAGGTAAAATGGTCTTACTGGCAAGCGCTAAACTTCATAATGATCCTTATGCTAACCTAGTTGCATTCCGTACCATTTAGCGTTTCGAAATAACATTTATTATGCCCCACAGCAGATATTGTAACTACTTAAGGGACAAATCAACCGTTTATAATTTGTTGCCCTGAGGCATTCTGCAAAAAAATGAAAATGGTGTCTTGCACCATTTTTCAAGGGCTTTCCAATGGTGTATAACACTTGCCATTTGGTGAGGGTTCGTTTGTACACTTCCCTAGTAAGTATAATATTAAGAATGAGATTCTATTTATAAGACCCTTTCATCAATTATTGTTTTTTTATTTTCTAGCTAGTTGTACGTTTATTACTTGTACAGGTATTTTATCACCTCTTTCTCCTTTTCTTCTTGGACATAAAGCTTGGTGACATGAGGTCCAACGCCAACGCGGATTCCGTCAAAACAGCCGGACTCATAAAGTATGGGTTCAAGATGGCACCGGAGAGCAAAGTCGGCGACATTATGTCAGGGCTCAGCATATGGGGGCTTCTAGAGATATCACGTATGTGACTTATTACTTTTTTTTATAACTTACAATATAATCGGAGCCATTAGGTACGGATTTAGGATATTTGGGGAAATAAAATACGGAGATAGCACGTAGACCTCAAAAATTGATGCTGATAATATCTCCGGGGATAAAATGTAGGGTGATCTAAAAAGGTTTATGTCTCTACTTTTCCAGTGTGTGGGCAGAAGTTGCTTTCTGCAATTACTTACATGATAAGCGGGCTTCCAATGTTCGGTGAGATTAAAGTGGGCGATAGTGCTTCCGGCGATAAAATTGAGGGCGAAAATAAGTTTGGCGATAGGATAAGAGGCCCTAATACCGCTGGCTAAAAGAAGTTAAACTTTCTGTCGTTGTAGTTTTCTATGACAAAAATAGTATCAAAATGTTTGCGTATTTCAGGACCTGCCTCTGTAGGATTACTTAACCTACCGACATTATCTCAGGACTGAAAGAAAACGGAGCCATTACTTCTAGTCCTCTCTTCTTCCTCCTCCTGCTTCCCTCAACTGTGTCTGCGCCATCACTGTCCTCCATAATCCTGCGTAGATCCTTCATCAACAATCTTTTCTTATCTTCGTGTCCAAACCTCGAGTATTCATCGATTGAAATCCATTCCAAAGTATTGTTAAACGCTCCCTCGGGGCCATACAAAAAGTCCAGTTGTTTCTTCTCCATAAATGTAAATTTTTGCTGGGCCAGCTCTCTACGTTGTCGGCTGGTGAAAGTCCCCTTGAGGGTTTCGAATATTTTTTCCATCCCATTTGTGACTTGATCAACATCTTCGAGCAAGGTGGCTGTCTCGTTGTTTTTGAAAATCTTAAAGGTGTCCTCAACGATTTGTTGGGCTCCTGACATTTCCATTACCAATTCGAGGACAGCTTCACGATCATCCGGCTTTAGGCCTGTAGAGTCGATGACATCTGGAAGGGGCAGGATGGAATTTGGTGAGTCGTCTTTGTAGAACGGAAGAATGTTTGGAGAGAGGAGATGACTAAAAACATTGCACATTTATTGTATACATACATGTCTAGGGAAATATTTATAAGTCTTTTTTGGGTCTGTTACTTACATGGTATCGCCCCCCGCAAAGTTATCCACAATGGGTAAAAATCTCGGCGATAAAACTTTTGCATTGAACATATCCGTATGTTTCTCCATTGAATTCACCAATTCAAATGCCGCTTTCAACACCTTTGGCATATTCTCTGTACTCGGCATGATGTTCCGAAACCTTTTCGAGAACGGTATCTTCTTCCGGTACTTTTCATCATAATCCGTGACAATATCTTTAATCTTATGTCCATATTTGGCTTGGTTTTTCGAGTTTGAGTTCATTTCGTTTAACTTTAAGGAGACGTGTCGGTTTAATTGTTACTTTCTTACAGTTTTCAATTTATCCGAGATCATCTTCCAACCGGGTTTTTGTTTTACCATTGTTGAGATTAATGTTGTGATTCTTTTAACCGGAGATTTTTCATCTTTACTAGCCATTAGAGAAGGTAGTTTACTGACTGATTTTACTTGATACTCATGCAGCCAATCTTGGTATCCACTACTCTCTTCGGCTTTTTTGGTTAATCGGTATTCATTGTTCTTCAGCCTGTAAGTTGTTACCTGTTCTGCGGATTATACGGGCACCTGTTGTTCGAAAACAGTTTTATTGAACTTACCGTACCTTCTTTGTTCTTTTGGCTTTTGCATTTTCCGATTTTTTGCTTGTCCTTCCGTTGCCGCGGAGTTTGCGTAGTCGCTCAGAATCCAGCCTTTGATCTAACTTTTTGATTGTGATAAATTTCTTGAGTGAGTGTGCCTTTGTGGATCCTAAACCTTAATATTACTCTAATGACCGATTATGTCTTACGTTTCCTTCTTCTACGCCCCTCTAATTTGTGCAAAGTTTTGTCATACGCATGCACCACACATTCTGCTCCACCTCGTAGGTTATTATCATCATCACTTGTATCAAGGCAATTCAGGAACGCTCTTCGTTCGAATCTATAAGCAAATTGGGTAAACGGATGTAATTTCTAATCAGTGTCATAGCTTCAAACACTCACCTTCCCATGTTCAAGTACATCTGTCGTCCAATAGCTCCCATTACGGAATTTACAGCTTGGATGTACCACCTCTCATGGACTGATTTGGCTCTTTCAAACTCCTGTTTGTCTGCGCGCACTTCCTCAATTATCTTCTGCTTCTTTGGCGATAGCCTTGCGTCAGTCGTCAGTATGGCAAATGCAATTCCTGCAAAAAATTTCTCTTGTTCCTGCATTAAAACAAAAATTCAAGGGGCTTCTTTCCTTGAGGCCGTTATAACCAAAGATTAACAGCCAACTCCAGATAAAGCAACAGGTTGTTACCTAGTATAAACTGCAGGTTCATTATCCATCAGGTACACAGATAACCATGCAATGTTTCCGGGTCCTCAAGTCGGTGGCAGCTTAGCAGTCAATGGTGATAACCATAAATCAGCAGGAACAATAATGACGTAGTTATCCCGGACCTTGAAACATCACAGAAAGTGGGGTTTTTGACCATTGTGATGTCTTGAATTCATTCTGCTTTACTGAAATATTGTTGAGATTATAGAGCGTGTCATAGAAAGAAACCAGCCACATGAACTTTATTAATGATAAAGTGCAAAGCAGAGGCGGGTAACAAGTTTTTTCACCGTTTTTTTTGAAGCTTGTCGTCAGGCTTATCATAATTGAATGCTTTATTTAATGCCAATTTCTCTGTTCTCTTCATAGTAAATGATATCTTTTCCTTCTTATAAGGAGTTCATTTACTTAGGATAGCATTTAGTAAATTTTCAACAGTTGTCGTGATATCTCCGCCTTTTCGTGACCACATCTAGAAGCTCCCGGTTGTCCATGTTAACTTTCGTTTTTCTCTGCTGATCTCTCAAACTGACTCACTATTTTTTCGTCGCTCTTTTTGCTCCGATTTTTTGACGGATTTATCGGCGGTTTCCACGTGTCGTCGGCAAAACGATCTTTGATTTTGGATGTTGAAAATTGTCGTTCTGCAGATGTAGATGTTGAAAATCTCTAGTATTTAAAGATTGTAATCAATTTCTAAAAGGTTTCAAAAAATGCTAGTCAAGATGTTAAAAAATTTTGTCGGCAAATTTGGCCAATTTTGAATAGAAAATGACCACAAACTTGCTGTTTATCCTCAGGGTTTGCTAAACAGTTCTGTGGAAAGGCCATTGAATCGAAAATGGGCTTTTGGCCACACATTGAACAATTTCTTGTTTCTACGGTATGCAAGGACATACGGACGTATTCTACTCTTGACGAATAGTTATCCAGAACCTTTGAAATTTGTTGCACATGAAATATTTATATTGTCATACACGGGATTGCTTGTTTAATTCTTGAGCATTTTCTTCCTTCATTGGCTCTTCATACATTTATTAATTTTATTATTAGTCATTCCTCAAAATAATTATTAAGATTATCATTTTGCAGTGTCCAAGCACAGTGTCCGCTCTACTTTCTCTTCTTCTTCTTCCGTTTGGACATGAAACTCGGCGATAGAACATCAGCAGCCAAAGCTGACTCTGTGAAAATGGCCGGGCTCAAAAAGTACGGATTTAAAACGGCTCCGGAGAGCAACGTCGGTGATAAAACGTCAGGACATAACATATGGGGCGACCTGTAACGATAAAAATGAGTTTAGAAAGGTATACTCCCGGACATATCTCTCTGACCACCCTTTAGCTGGGTTGTTAATTGAGCTACATGTTCCAAATTTTAATTGCCCTATCAAGAAGAGCTGCAAAACATTTGGTAAAACGGAATTTTCCATCCTTGCACTTTAAGGGCAGTTTTTTCGACATTTTCAAAAAAAGGGTGGACAAAATTTTCTGATCACTTAGGTAAATTGTTCGCAACTGCCGAAAAATGTTTGCCACGGGGCTAAAACTGCTTACACTGCATAGCACAGACGTACCGCATATATTTACGGCAAAAAATCGGGGAGTAGTAATATACGTCGCAAGGGGTTATGCATTCTGCGCATTACGCGATTTTGTTAGTATGCGACGGCTCGAGGTGGGCTAGAAGGATAAAAAACGTACAAGATTATGTAATTGATCACACGTAATCAATTTCCATCCGTTATACCGAGGGATGTTAAGAATTTCATCAAGCATGTGCAAAATCATTGCAAAACTAACCAGCCGGCCGGACTTTAGCGGCTTGTAACTTTTTCAGAATTAGCGCAAACTGGCTGAAATAAAACATGGCTTAGCCCTACACAATGAAGAATAAAGTTTTATTAGTGCTGACCCGTCCTCATGAAATTTCGGGGTGAAATTGCGCGATAACGCAAACTTGAGGATTTTTTGGCAAATTTGACCATTTTGTAATTACAAAATCGGAAAGGTTGCGTTTTTTTGGACTTTTGCGTTAGTGCGCGCACGAAATGCGAAGATAACGGGAGATTGTTATCCCACGTTCTTCAGTATGCACCAAAGAGTACTGAAGGGGATTTCTATACTGATTTAATAAAAACGCCTGCGGTTATGATCAATTATTCAGAGGACGGCTACTCCTAGGTGATTTGCTTAAGGCGTTAATGGCATATTTCACATTGCACGGTAGTAAGATCTTGTATCACTACCTCCAAAGAGTTCCTTATTACTTTTTCTGAAACAAAAAAGTCGTCCTTGCCGCATAGGGCGTGATTTTAACGAGAAAAAGAGCGCTGCAAGAATACGAGTTGCTTGAGGGCACACGCCGAATTTGGTGGTAAAGAGCATACCCATCGTCCTTGTAGGTCCCTTAATAGTGTTCGAAGATAACTGAACCATGTCGCTTACTCAAAGAGACTGCGAAAAGTTTAGTTATTTTAGGTGATCAGAAAGTTTTGTCCACCAATTTTTGAAAAAACCTGCATAACTCGCCTAAGGACAGAGACACGAAAAACAATTTTATGTGGCACATTCTGTCTGTCATGACTAGTATACATGCCAAGTTTCAAACCGATTGCGTTATATTGACTTGAGATATGGGTGGTCAGAAATTTATGTCCGGGAGTATAAGTCAAATGAGGCCAAGAACCTTTAAAAAAAATAAATTAAACTTTTCTCTATAACGATTCCTTCTAAGGAGCTCAACGGATATCATTAAAAAAGGCAAGTGGACTTACAATATAATTGGCGACATCAGGTAAGGATTGATAACGTTAGGAGCAATGAAATACGGAGATAACAGATACACCTCCCATACGGCAGGTGAGATAACGTTAGGTGAAAGGGTATAGGGAGATCTGAAATTTGTGGATGTTAGTACGAGTACAGTCGTACAAGAAAGGCTCATGTCAACTTACATTATAAGTGGAGATCCAACACTAGGAGATAGAGTAGGCGGTGAAAGTACAGTGGGCGAAATAATTGAAGGGGAAAACAAATTGGGAGACATAACAACTGGACCAATGGCAGCTGGCTGAAAAAAAGGAAAATTGTGGAACAGAGAGGGAGAAATCATAAAAAGTTGAAAACATTGAATTTACTGTTTTGGCGTAATATTTCTCTAGAATTTATGACGAGACCGCTACTACAGGGAATCGCATGCTCACTCAAGAAAATTTGCAAATTTCCGAAAACAAATGCCAGACTTTTGGGTCTTTTTTTGTTAAGATTAAAACTTTGATTCGTTTTTTACCATGCTTTAGGCATTTTCATTTTCATTTCTTATTTATCTTACCGACAAAATTCCGGGCCCGAACATGAAGGGAGCCAATACCGTAAGGCCTCTCTTTTTTCGCCGCTTCCCGTCCGGCTTGTCGTCCACAATTCTGCGCAAGTCATTGATTAAAGCGTTCTTCTTTTCCTCATGATCCCATTTCGAGTATTCATCGATGGAAAAGCCTTCCAACGTATTATTGAACGCTCCATTTGGGCCGTACAAGAAGTCCAGCTGTTTTTTCTCCATAAATGTGAACTTCTGTTGCGCTAATTCGCGGCGTTGTCGATTGTTGAAGGTCCCTTTGAGCATTTCAAATATTTTCTCCATCTCATTCGTAACTTGATCCACATCCTCAAGAAGCGTGGCGGTTTCGTTGTTCTTGAAGATTTTAAAGGTATCTTCGACAATCTCTTGAGCTCCGGACATTTCCATAACTAGCTCTAAGACGGACTCTCTGTCGTCCGGTTTCAGACCGGCTGAGTCGATAATGTCAGGGAGAGGCATAATAGAATTTGGAGAGTCATCTTTGTAGAATGGTAAGATGTTTGGGGACAGGAAGTGGCTAAAATTTCAAAAAAAAAAATTAAAAATATGACACTTAGATTCAAAGAAAATCTGTCACATTTGTGATACGATTTTCTTTTTGTTTGAGACGGTTTACCCGAAGAATAGGACTCACACAGTATCCTTGGAAGCAAAGTTATCGACCAGCGGCATGAATCTTGGCGACAGTACCTTCGCATTTGTCATATCCGAATGTTTTTCCATTGTATTCGCCAAATCAAAAGCGCTTTTTAGGACTTTTGGCATGTTGTCAGAGAAATTCATCATCTTTTTGAAGCGTTTTGAAAACGGGACCTTTTTTCGATATTTGGGATCGTAATCTGTTACAATATCTCGGATGGAGTGGCCATATTTGGTTTGATTTTTGTGTGAGGTGTTCATGTCGGTTAACTAAAAAAATGCTGCTAAATACAACATAGAAATCAAACCTGGTATTTTTTTCAAGATAAGAATCTAGGCTAAAACTTGGCATTTTGGCAATTTTTGAAAATTTAGCTTACAAATTTAAGTTTATCTGAGATCATTTTCCATCCTGGCTTCCGATCGACCATTGTTGAAATCAGGCCAGTTATCCGTTTCACCGGCGTTTTATCCACTTTTGATCCCATCAGCGAAGGGGCACTGGCCACGGTTTTCACGAAATAATCGCCGAGCCAGCTCTCCCTTCGTTCTTCAGGGGTCTCATGCAATCGAAGGTTCTGGGGATTTGCACTGAAAAAGGTGAGTGAAGAATGGTTGAGAAAATGGAAAAATTAGATTACGGTTTTTAAAATTCTTTGATTTTTTTTGGTTTGATGTTTCGAACTTCAATTCTTCTATTTTTCTGACATTCTCGAGAAAGTTATGGCAAAAAATTTACAAAAAAGTTAGTAAAAATCCAGAAATACCGCTTTGCATTTTTACAATTTTTTGTCTTATTTTCCAACTTAAAATTTTTTTTGCATTTTTTTTATTATTGAAATATAATTTTCTAAATTACTTGTCGTATTTTACGAATTTTTTGTGCCAAAACCGCAATTTTTCACTTTTTTTGCAATATTCCGTAATGTGATCAAAAACTGCTGAACCCTGAAATAATCCGCCAAGAATTACAGGATTTGCGATAAATCAAACCGAGACGTGTCGGTTTTACTCTCTTTTCCGTCGATGGGAACTTGTTTTTCGCCAAAGTTTAGTCGAGTTTCGAAAGGTCAAAGGGATGAGACATAAAAAAGTTTGTCAGATATCCTGAATCAACGGGTTGATGAACAAACAAACAAGAATTTTATGGTTATCTATGAGGAGGAACTGGAAAAACTGCATGGAACAATCGAGAAAAAATAAATTTACGTCATCAAGATTGACGAGGGAAGTGCTTGAAATTACTTGTGTCTAGGCTAAATATTGATTCCTGAAAATTTTATTTTTGCCAACGAGAGACTACGTGACACGCGGGCGGGCAGAGTCTTTGATCAAGTCTCGGTCTTTGGCCCGAAAAATTATTCTTTTTTGAAGCCATGCCTCTCGGTTAGAAATGGGCCTAAATTTTTCATGCATAAAGTTGCAAAAAAACTGGAATCTTAACCAAATTTTGTGCTTAAAATCTTGAAACTTCTTGGAAAGTCACCAATTTTTTGTGACTTTCTGTTTATAAATTGCTACAGTTTGTGTCAGCGGCAACAAGAGTCCTATCACTTACTTTTCAGACTTTGATTCATGTTTTGGTTTTATCTTCTCCTTCACTTTATCTTTTGGCTTCAATTTGTCCTTGATATACCTCGGATGTGGCCGAGGCTTTTCTTGTTTCTTTTCTGTGTGTTGTTGTTCTTTACCCTTCAACTTGCTTAACCTTTCTGAATCCAGCCGTTTATCCAGGCCTTTGCTGGTGACGAACTTCTTTAGGGAGCTCGGCTTTGTTGATCCTGAAAAAAAACATGAACTAATTGCTAGATTAATCAAAGGTCTAGATTTGGATAAGCAATAAGCCAAGATCTAGACAGATTCAATAAAGGCTTGCGGACATGGTGAGCCGGGTTTTGCAAAGTCTGAAAAAGCCGGCGCCACTTCTTTGGCCTTGCTGCCTAACCTCTAGCCATCTCTGGACACCAATTATGGCAAAAAAACCATATGCTAAATATTACCGCATGCTACTTTTCAGTGTTGTTAAAAAACTCAAAGCCCTTTCAAAACTCGACCCTATGTATTATACAACGAAGTACCATATAAAAAACCCTGTGCAAAATGGAAAGTTTCAGAGGTTCGAAAAAACAGTCTCTCGCCAAAATAAACCTCCTAACAACAATACAGTTCCATGAGTTAATACTATTTCAGTCCTTTGAAATTTGTTGTACAGAAATTTGACTATTATATATTCTAATGGGCTTCGAACTCTTTTCTCTAACCTACGTTTCTTCCTTCTCCTTCGATTCAACGTGTGCAATGTTTTGTCATGTGCGTGTACAACGCATTCAGCGCCGGCTTGAAGGTCCGTTTCTTCATCAGCATGGTCCAAACAGTTTAGGAAAGCCCTCCTTTCAAACCTACAAGAGAAGACATTAAAAGCTTACTTGTCAGTTCTTAAGAAATTGCAAAGTTAAAGTATATAGACTTACCGTCCCATTTTTAAATACATGTCCCTTCCCAGAGCGCCCAAAATGGAGTGCACTGCTTGGACATACCATCTCTCATGTATCGTTTTGGCTCTTTCATATTCTTTGGCGTCGACTCTGACTTCTTCGATTAATTTTGCCTTTTCTGGCGGGATTTTACAGCTGAATTGAGGTATCAGTGAGAGCGATAAAACTGAAATAAATTAGGAGTAAATTGGTGTCAATAAAAAACGAAAATAACATGTTGGAATGCAGTTGGAATCTAGATACTGTAAGTGAAGGATAGATCAGAAAAACTGTCTGTAACTCTCTACCGATGATTCGGAAAGGTCAAATAAAAGAGCGCCAGAGATACTGTGGACTCTGAAGACCACCAAAGGCGAAAATATTTACAAGTCGACAGACTAGCGTCGTAAACTGTCGATTATGTAATTATGGCTGCCAGGTCGGAAAGAAATTTATTTTTTTGGATGCCACCCGGAGGTATTGCGCTTTTTTAATAAATGCATTACTCCTACCAGTTCTTAAACTATGCAATTAAGCCCATTTTTGAATTTGGTTGAAGGTAAAAGTTAAGAAATTTCTATACTTCCTCTTCTAATCATTGTGCTGCGTAATTCTGTTTACAGTATATTCCGTAATTACCCTATGGTTCAAACACCTTCTATAATATGTACCACGGTAAGTCTAGTGGGTCACAGAGGAATGTAGACCACGCTTTGTGTCTGTGGTATCATTGGCTTTTTGGAGTAGCAATAAAGGACACACTCTCCTCCTCCCACAAAAGAAGAGTCACTGCTTTGCCAAGCATACTGTAGCTCTGTCTAACAAGTAGAGACTACTGTACTCCCATGTGACTCCAACAAAACCGGTAAAAAATAACTGCCGGCTTCTGTGAACAGACAAGACATTTAGAAAGCAATCCAAGTCGAAGGGATTTCTGATCGATCAACCCCAAAGTCATCCCTCCTAACCACAAACCCCAGCAAGACTTTTCAACAGGTTGTAGTACTCACCGAACAGAACATGCACTTGCATCGTTACCCTAAATGTTTACTGAACTTTTCGACAATCTCTCACTCTTATATAATTCAGGAACATTTCTCGGATCAGCGCGATCAATAGCCGACTACGGTATGTGGCGGCGGCGGGGTTGAAAGCTCGGCTGACCTTTGCCGACGTCGAAAGCGAATGTTGAACGCAACATTTTTCGTGTTGAAAGTGCAAAACGTTTCAACGTGCAGACAACATGACCTCCTTGGAGGGCTCAGAGAAATCCCCGGCGATTTGTAAATTGTGCGAGGAAGGGGGTTGCAGTCTTTGGAATGGATCGTTGGATTTGAAGAGAGCCGCAGGGTTTTTCGAGACTTTTTAGGGGGGTTGCCTTAAAATAAAGTCATGCTTTGTAGTATCCTGATCGCATACGTAAATTTTGTCATCCATCAACGAGAGAGTTTTTATGGTAGACAGCGAAAATTGGAAGACTCCGCCCAAAGGGAACTCGAAAAATCAATCAAGGCTGATTATGTAAAGGTAGACGTGTCGCATTAAGGTTGAAATTTCATGGATTTTAAAGCCTTCTAGCTTCGTTCTTTGCGGGGACAGACGAGATATTAAACGGTGTCCGCCAGCGCTAGTTAAAAAGTTTACGCTCTGACAAGACTATTATCTGAAAGTGACGTCATTCATTGAACAAAGGTCCATAAAATTTAACCTCATTGCAAACTGTTGCAACCGAGAGAAGAGAACAAAGATCAGAGATGATTAAATTAATGGATCCCCAGACAGCACAAATTAGATGAACGAAAGTGTTGCAGAGAAAGATTTAACCTCGTTTGCAGTCAACAGATCCGGGTTACCTAAATAATGCAATGGGAAAATTATTAAAAGTACAAAGATCAACGTTTATGAAAATGGTTGAAAGTTATAAATCCAGCGAAGGACAAGGATGTTAAAATCAGCTTTGAAGGTGCAAAATAAACGATAGATAACAGGAGGGTCAAAAATAATATCTTAAGAGAAAAAACCGACTCAAAGGCCAGATAGTAACTTCTGAACAGTTAATAGCTCAGCTATAAATCAAGCCACAATTCATACTCGATTTTACGGACCTCTGTATCTCAAAAAGCGCCGTATACGCCGTTGGCGTTTAGCGCACATAAACATTAAAAAAAACAAGCTTTGTCACGAGTTTGAGTCCTGAATTGTTTCGTGTGGCCATGCCTTTCTACTACTAAAAATAAGAACTAAAAAATTGCAGTCTTTTTTTACAAAAGAACAAAACCGTTTGAAGAAAATCAGAAGACAAGAGTAGAAGAGCGCAAATGACATTGAAAGTGCAGCAATTCCGGCGAAAAGAAGCTAGCAAAAAAAGGAATTCGTGAACCAATATGGGTTCCTTTCGGCTTTTTGGTTCCATGGTATGGTCAAAATTAAGTTTCTGTATTATATTGCAGCTGCTTAGAAATTTATTTATCCTGTAACTTGACTGGCAAATTTGCATTTTTGTGGACTAGTTGTTTATTTCCAGGTCAAAACTTTGATCTTGATTCTGAAATAATATTCATTTGCCAATATTGGGCTTGTTTTTGAATGTTTTTGCAATGTTGCACAAGATTTCAGGGGTTGCTTAACTTCGGGTTTTTTTTAATTCGAATTTTCAAAATTGGTGTTGATGCCTGCGAATATAGGGCATAGTATTAAGGAGATTTTTCCTAAATTCCCGTGGCCTTAACCTTTTTTTATGCCTATTTCGTATTCCCATTTCTTGCTGGTTGATCGCTGCCGTTATCTTAGAACTAACTGTTGTCAATTGCCTTCCAGTACTTTTTGTCTGCCACACGTTCCTTTTCCATTACTTTTCCCGATATATTTCACCTTGACGATCTTTAATCTACCCAAATATTCTTTCGTTCACTTGAACCTGTCCTTTTCCTGGCAACGGTTTCGTCTTGATCAGCCCAAACCCTCCCCCCACTTCCATTTCTGACCTCTCATTGACCGCTCAAACCGCTTCATTGGTGGTGTCTCCACTCGGCGATCACCGTAATCGCGCGACGAACCCGTCTGCCCGGCGGCGCCTTCCGTTTCAGATCGAATATGAGTTTATGATAAAATCAAAGGGAAAGCGACCGCGAATCCGGTTGGGTTTTACGATTGTGCGGGCTTTGGCTTTACAAGACGGGATATGTCGTCGTAAATTCGAATTAATTTATATCGACACTTGGAATGGGCATTAATGCAACATTCAGGAATGTCTAGACGAGTGATTAAAGAGCGTTAAGCCGTCATGAAAGTACAGAGTGGAGATGTAAAAAACTTGTAAAAGAATTGATTAGGGTGAAACGAGGAATTAAGTGTCATCACTCGTCATTTTTAAATTTTAAAAACCGACAGAAACAAATATAATAATATACAACACAAAAAAGCACATTTTCAGAATTCAACTGGAATAAGTTTTACCCAAAAAGCGTTGCTTTACCTTTTTTAGGAAAACATGTTGAATATCTCAGCCAGGTCTGCAATGCCTGGGCTAAGATTTCAAGAACTTGTAATTGGCCCAATATATGTGCATAATTTAAATAAGATATGTGCTCCACATTTAGCCTACTTCCTTTGTCAGAAAAAGCTTTCTTTAATTTGCCCTTTTTGAACCATATATGAATTTAGTATTACATTATCACTCTCTTGTCTGCTACTTGAATCAAAATCCTGCCGAAAAGTGTTCTTTACTCTTTCTGTTGCAATTCGCGATGAACCGGATTTGCTTTTGGAAGTTTAAAGCTCCATTTACATTGATAAATTGCCGCCACTTATCCGTGTCTCGCGCGGTATCTTATGGAGGTCATAGACAGAATGAAAAGCGTAGACAAAATGTCGCTTCCTCCTGTCTGCTCGGCTTACGATATCAAAAGGATGATGACATAGAGACTTTCTCAAATGATTAATTAACACATGGGTTTTTTGGAGTTTACTGTAGTCTGAAAACTTCGGGTTGCTTTGACTGATCAGAGATGGAAGTACATTTTTTAATATTTAGTATATGGTAGTGGTTGTTTGTAATCAAGAAATACTGTAGTGGATGTACATCATTAAGTTTGGTCTACTCATAGATCCGGTGTTGCCCTATAAAGAGCTTGCAATCGGGTCAATTCTACCCTAATCCAGTCTTGCCCTCACAACATCTGTCACCAGGCCACTTTGTCCCCCATCGGGTTTTGATCCCATAAGCAGTTAGTCACTTTTTTGATCAGTCAGCGACACCTTAGTCAGCCGGCCATAAAGCCTCTTCTTGGACTATCACCTTTTTCGCTCCATGGCGCACTTTCTGCGTGGTCGTAGCTTCAATGATCTGGACGATGTCGAAAACGGGTGCCGCGAGTTTTTCGCCTCTAAGAACAAGGAGTGGTACCGCAGCGAGATCGAACAACTTGCAGATAGATGGGTTCAAGCCATAGATTCAAATGGCCTTTACTTCGAAACTTAACTAGATTTCGTTTGTTGTAAAATTAAACGCGTCACCGAAGCAAAACACAATCCGATTTTATCGCGACACAACTCATTTTTTAAATGAATTGTGTGCGAGTATCGATTGCTCACTATTTTCCCGACAGACTGATACATATTTCGCTTTATTTAGTTCAGTAAAAGTGGCTTAAAATTTTATTTGCAGATTATTATACTGTACAATGTCTATTTGTTTATCCTCTTCCGCAATTGACACTTCCACACATCAGCCAAAACGACGATACTCCATTCGCGTCTCCAATATTTCCATTCCCATAATTGTGATAGCCATCGCCAAGTTGATGGTTGGGGTCATATGCAGTTGCTCCCCCGCCAAAGAGAGGAAAGAATTGTGGGTCAGGTGCGGGTTTACAAAAGGCTACGGAGATCAAAAACAAGAGTAAAAGAGCTGATATCGACTTCATCTCATAGAATCTTAGGGGTTTGCTGAAAATAGAGATTTTAAAAGTAAAATACGCGCGGAGGGTTATAGGCGCAACGCATGTTTTTACAATAAAAAACGGAAAATTTTTATAGATTGTCTACTGTCCTGACGAGGGAATGGTCTGAAATTCCCCCAGCGTTTGGGGAAACGACTAGTACAGGTGGATAGAGCATGTCAACTTTGGTAAAAAGAGCCATTTTCCAGGTGCGGAATAAGCCCGGCCGACGAGAAAAATCGACCGAAAGTTCCACAAAAATTTCCTCTTTCTCTTCCCTCGGAAAAGAAGAGCGGTGTCCAGTGGTTCGGTTAGCCGAGTGGATAAAGCATCCGCTCGGTATTCTTTTGGGGGTTGGTTCGATTCCGGGGTCTCGCGAAGGACCATGATAAGGCTTTGATGAGCAAGATCAAACTCTAACAACCCAAAAAAATATTTTGCCATTTTTATACGTTTTATAGGGGAATTATACCAAACATATAATCGTCAAAAAATGAATTTTTTGGGTGCTTCCGAACCTTCAAAGCGATGGAACGTCGAAGTTATACTTGTTTGGTGATAGACTTGACTTTGAAAAAGGCAAAATAATTTTTTCTGGGTTGCTAGAGTTTGATCTTACTCATCAAAGCCTTATCACGGTCCTTCGCGAGACCCCGGAATCGAACCAACCCCCAAAAGAATATCGAGCGGTTTATCCACTCGGCTAACCGAACCACTGGACACCGCTCTTCTTTTCCGAGGGAAGAGAAAGAGAAATTTTTGTGGAACTTTCGGTCGATTTTTCTCGTCGGCCGGGCTTATTCCGCAGCTGGAAAATGGCTCTTTTTACCAAAGTTGACATGCTCCATCCACCTGTACTAGTCATTTTCCCAAACGCTGGGGGAATTTCAGACCATTCCCTCGTGAGAAAACTTTACTACAGGGATCATTTGAACTACAGTAGTATTTTAGAAAGTTCAGTTAATGGTTCAAGAATCATCTAGTCTCTGACAACGCTCTGTAGAAGTGCAGGAAACACAAATGTTACTACATTTGAAATTAGAGACGCAAAACAATTTTTTAGCGAGGAATTTTTCAATTGAGAAATGCACGTTTGCTTTGCGGAAGCATGGTATGGCTATTGCATAAAAAATTGACACTATCGGCAGACAGAATTTGGCAAACGAACTGTACCAAAGTCCAATAATTATTTTTCCTGAATTTTTGCGTACACGTAAGCATAGTATTACGTACTGAATATTTTTCATAATATTTTATGTTGCGTTTTGGAGATACAACGATAGACTCGAACGGTCGAGAGGGTACAATGGAGTCGCACGTCAAACTGAGATAAACTAAAACGGTCCGGTGAATGGATTGGCAATTCGCCAATCTTTTTGTCGGGCAATGAATGGGGAATTTTTGGGGAGAGACAGTACGTTTTTTCGCGTCTTTTCTCTGTCTTCTCTGCGAAATCAAGACGAAGTGCAAAAACCGATAGCGAAGAGTCTATTCCGGCCACCAGTCGTCTAGACAAGAGACGCTTTCTACTAATGACATCTGCGTTAATTCCTCGGGGAAAAAATAGATTTTTTAATAAGTGAAAAAATGCCAGTAAAGCCAGGATGAAGCCTCCTTTCGTACTGAGATGCGCAAAAAACCATAAGTTTATTGGCAACTGTCGACCTAAAGATCTTACTTTTTTCTGCAAAGCGCTTGCTAGGGATCTCTCACATAAATTATTTTCACATATATTGGTATCTCGTCTTCTAAGAAACTGTTCATTTATAAGAAAGGAACAAGTTTTTAGTCAGAAAAAGGTTGCAAAGGGACCCATCTTATGGCATTTGAATGTTTTTTTTTTTGATCCTGCCAGAATTGCGAGTTATATTTAACCCCTCAACCCGCAATAACATGAAAAAAAAATCTCAATCAACAACTACATCACTATAAAGACATCATCAACAAACAGAATTCCCAAGCGTCTCCCAGTTTCCTAGCAGGAGTCAACACCCGCGTAAACCTTCAAACGTTTTATGGAAGAGTTTACAAAACAAACTAGGTAACTTTTCGCAAGTTTTTCGATTAAAAGTGCGGTGTAATGGGGCCGATGAAAACAACTATTTCAAAATTTTGGATTGCAATTTCAACCCTACACGACAGCCCGAGACTGTAAAGTAACAGAGAAAGACCAATTGGGAGAAGGGAATGGCTAATCTGAGGGTACTGTAGAAGTTTTGTGGAACTGTAAAAGGAAAATCAAAATGGAATGCGTAATGTTGATGAGTAATACAGTGGGTTTCGAAAGTTTTGGCTGTGCCTTAGGCAGTTATAAGGCATTAGATGCGTCATTGAATAAGGCTGAGTATACCAGCTGAAAGAGCGTGTCCTAAGGTTGTAGACCTTGTGATAAGCCAACAGACTTTGTTCCTCGGATGGCTGACTTACAGGACTTTAATTGGGTGTTTCCCATTCAAAATATCAATTTTTTTCAAACAATTTCATTTTTATTTACATGCAAATCTCAAAAAATATACAGTTTTCGATCAATTTTCAACCACTTCTGCACATTCTTAGATTACACCGGATGAATACGATTAACAATACTATTGAAAGTTCAATCCCAATCAGAACATAAAAGAAGATTTTGTGATAGTCAGGCTCCTCATTTCGCTGCCGGATTTTCAATTTCTTCGGCTTTGAGCTCTCATCGTCCAAGCCGAATGCCGTAATGTAAATCACAATTGCAGAGAGCTTGACCAAAGCGTTGATTACCTGAAAAGATCAAAATTAATTTTTTTATGTCACGATTTTTTACCAGAAAATGCGAAAAAAATATCAAAAAAGAATATTTTTCACCTTAAAAAACCCCAATGATTTCTGCAAAGCGCAACATAAAAATTTCAGATGTCTGGCTATTATAAAATTCTATAAAAATTTTTCAAGTTTCCTCAAAATAACTTTTATATTTCATTTTGAATTTAAAAAAATCAAAATTCAAAAAAACCCTCCGGGTTCAAGTGTCTAAAAAGATTTGTTGTTTGAGAGATCATTCATCTCCTAAATCGCTTTTCCCGCCGTGTTATCCCCTAGTCGCAACACTTTTATGTCGGTTTTTATCATTTTTATGAGATTCCGGCAAGATCCACAAAAAGTCTAAAACACTTTTTTTGATGATTAAGAGTGACAAGGGGTCATGAGGAGATTTGATGACGTCGTTTCTGGGAATGGAACATCAGCCAGGGAAAACAATCAATTGAAAGAGACAAGTTTAGAGAGGGGATTTTAAAGATTATTTCTTAAGGAGGAAATCACCAAAGACCGAATTAGAGATTTTGATAAATAACACATGTTCCTTTATCACAATGTTGGAGGAATATTTCAGCGTTCAATGCGCAAACTAATTGTAAGATTTTCAGGAGATAAATTGTGACCTTGGTAGGCACTTTCTGCAAAATTTGAAGCTAATCGGATGGCCCTCCTTGAATCCAATTTTTTTCAAAAACTTCATTTTTCAAAACCCAAATACCAGAAGCTCCATTTTTCTGTAAATTTTTCCAACAATTTATACAATACGTATGTTGTAGAGGCCACACAAAATTTTAAAAAGTGCAAGATAAATTCTGACACAATAAAAGTACGAAAAAATCGTTTTTCAACTCACCGCAATTATCGTGCAGAACATTAAATCCTCATTACTCTCCATTTTATTGGCCAGCGTGGCAACGAAAAATAGAATGGCGGGAATGAGAAGGGCAATAAATGAGATCGGGTAGTAGAAAAAGATCAGAATGCATGAGACCACCAGATACACGGCAATCGCAATAAATGTGATTTTCTGAAAAAATGTTACAGTAATTTAAAAAACCGACAAGATTTTCAGCAAAAAGAGATTAAAATTCAACTTACCGCAGCGTTATTTCCACTACTGGAACTTAACGATTCAGCGTCGTATGGATTTCCACGGGCAAATAACATGGTGGCATCAAATGGAAGGGTATGCAATATAAATTAAGCGATTTTCAAATTGAAATAAACGAGTTGTGGTCTATAATGGCCTTGTAGATAGCTGAAGAAGGAAGCTAAAAAATTCTAGAATAATGATTACAAAGTTCGGAAAGTAAGTTCTAGAGTAAAGTTGTTTTCATGATTCTGTAATTCCGTTAAAGTAAAAATAAAAATCAGACTTAATCATCGGAATCAGTCAATTTTTAAAATCAATTTTCATTTCTTAAGGGCACATTGTTCGGGTCTGGAAGTATTTTATGTAGGTGGGCCATTCAAGGAAGGCAGCTAGAAAAAAATCAAAAAAAAATCTTTGAGTTTTCTTGTAGAAAACCGCTGGTAATTGGGCCTGAAATTTACTGGAAAAGCGTGATCTTTTTACAAGAGCTTCATACATATTCAACAATCTTTGCTGTCGAGAAATTATCGAAAATCAGGAGACGGTCAATTGAAGTCTAGGATTCAATGAGACAGAGAAGCAAGCCCATTTTCTTGCCAAAAAAATCACAAAATTAATTCATTTCTGCATAAATCATTTAATTACTTGATAAAATCAACTTCGAGGAACTCCAAAAACCGAGAACTAGTATCAAAATATCAAAACGAAAAAACGCTTTTCGAAACGTGGCCAAGACGTTCAAATCGGATATCAATGACGAGAGCCAAATGCGATTTTTCGATTTCTTTTTTTCCTCGCCTGCCGGCTGTCATTTCGGGAAGAGGGCCTCAGGGCTTTCGCCACATTTTAAGCCCATGAATTTGATACTTTCCCATTTTGAAAAAACAAATCTGCAACAAAACACGGTGCATTCGCACTGTGAGGGCTCGAGGGCGAAAATCAAACAATTTTTTAAAAATTTCAAAATTTATTTGACAAGTGACATTTTTACAAAATATACTTATTCATAGTCATCGCCATCGTCCGGTGGATGATAGAGCGCATTTTCTGCGGCTTCAACATCTTCATAATTCTGGTTCCGGATCTCTTTTTCGGGCAGGAATTCGTTTCCAAAATGCGATCGGAAGTAGTTCTCCATGCTGTAGCAGATTCCTAGGACAGAATTTCGAGCGCAACGATAATTGGAGATGCTCGAATGGAAAGAGCACAGCGGCTTAGTCACCGTGCCGAGGGGTTTCTGAAAAAAAAATTATTGAAAAAAAGTTCTTGGCCGTCAGAAAATCGCTTTTCTATAAGCGAAAAAAATATTTTTGATGTTGTATGCCTTCCTAAGAAATCCCTCAAATTTTCTTCAAATTTTGCCCACAGAAATCCACACATATCCCCAAGCTCTCCTACCCCTTCCGCCTCCGGTGTTCCGTACAAATGTAGCTGTTCCATAATTCTTTCATCCCCTTTGGCTTCCATAAAGACGGCCATGGCTTCGAAGAACGCTGAGGCCAGCACAAAGCGCTCCGGTTCCAGTTCAAAATCTAAAAACGTCACATCAATAGTCCACTTTGAACCCACCTTCGTCAGAATCCAAAGCTTTGGTCATCTCCTGGACTCCTTGAATGACATTCTCGTATTCATGGTCCAGCACCACGATCCATCGACGGCCCCATTCGCCGACCAACAGTGGGCATTCACCTAAAAACCAATGCAGTTTAAATATTTCCGCATTTACTATTTACCACTAATTTTTAAACCAAGTGTCAAGTTTTCGTTGCGAGACCCTCCCTCCCCAAACTCACCACTCCGACTGATCCGTTGACTTCCCCACGCTTCTGGGTCGGTATTCAAATTCGGGAAGGGTGAGCGAACAAATTCAGTAAATCCCTCAAAGTAGGGTGGAGTGGGTTCACCGCGAATCAGGGCGTCGATGGGATGCAGACGTCGGATAATCTCGTAAAGGGCCATCAACGGTTTGTTATAGAGTTCACGATCAGCAGATGAGCGCTCCAGCGAGAAACCGTTCAGTGCGGTGGTGGCGAGGCGCTGTTTTTGGGCGGAATTCAGCCAATGGAGGGGGTCAATGAGGCTGTCGTACTAAAATTACATTCTCCTAATATCACATGATGATTTAGAAAGCCACGAAGTCTTGGAATTCACACCAAAAAAGCTGAAAATTCTTCCAATCATACTTACATAATCCATGACTCCATTTTGGAGGTTAAACTCAGCCATTGCGACTTCAGCCGGCATCACGAGACCATCTACGTCATCATACATCTGCATCGACATGACCAACATCCGTATCCTCTGAAAGTAACAAAAATAAGCGCGGTTGTATCGAATGCCCGACTGAACCCCCCAGGACCGCTAGTACCACTTTGTACTACACAGTACCAAGTGCTAAAAACACATTCTTTGAGAAGTAATGGGCTTCAAACTAACAACATCAACGCGTTATGGCTTAATTTTTATCTCGTGCTATATAGTGCACTTCGTCCCATATAGTACCAAGTGCTAAAAACATATTGCTTGAACAGCTAACAGCATTAACATCTGAATACATCATTTTTAATTGGGTTCAGTCTCCCAACGCCTTCAAATGCCCTAGTAGACAATTTGACGGCTTTTTTCAATCGAAAAATCAGCCTCTCCTAAAAAAAGATCCAAAAACCCCATTTTTCGACCAAAAATCAGTATAAAAGCTGACATCCCCTTACCCTCAGATTGGCCACATCCATGGGTCCATTAGTGTAATTGTAGAGAAACTGGAGGACTCGGTTCTTATCGTCATCAAATTTGGAACGCACTTCGTACCGATTTCTCTCGCGAATGTCCACAATCTCATCGCCAAAGTCAATGTCATAATTGTCGATGCAATCCAAATGCTCGTCCTTGAGCCTTTCCTCATCTGATTTTCTGGAAAATTAAGTGGTCCATTAGTGGTTTTGAGGACTTACTTCTTCTTTGGAACAGATTCTGTTGGCAGAGGATTTTCATCATAGCCAATGTAGTGGACCTGAAAGTAAAAATTAAGTTTTTATGCATAATTTCCAGAAAGCGATTTTTCGAAAACAGGGTTACTTTGACGTCATTGACGTAAATTCAAGAGCAACCCTCGGGGTCAAAATCTATATCATTTTTATCATTTTAAAACCCTTTTTTACTTCACCAAAAACCTTACAACTCCCAAACTCACCTTGAAAAGTCTTCCAAATACATCTCTTGTTGTGAATTCGCTGTCAGTTTCTTCGCCCGTTATCCGCTCAAAATACCGCACACTATAGCAGAAGATCCTTTCTGGTTCCGGCCTTGATTCGACCGGCTCCTGGGTGGCCCATTGGTAGCGTTGAGTGCGCGCGTTGCGCTTATTTGTTTGCCCACGGTAGGTTTCAACAGGGGCTAAAGCTGAAAAAAACTTCTTCAAAAATTATCCCGATATGTCGTGACATTCGTAAAGAGAGGCTTTTTACACACAGTGAGGACCTGATCCAGTGGCGAAAACGTAACGTTTTGTATCCGAGAAGCATCAAAAATGTGGCAAAATGCTTCCCTCTATAAGTAAAGAAACTTCGTTTTGAAGGGCCTTTCCCTCACAAAAAGAGCGGGCGTGCTTTTGAAATCGGATTTTTTTTTCACTTGGAGAGGGAAGCATTTTGCCACATTTTTAATGCTTCCCGTATGCAAAATGCTACGTTCTTTGCCATTGATCAGGTCCCCCACTGTACATCTTCCCAGCTTCAGAAACGGCGTCGCGACACTTGCGGGCAACCACTTTGCGGGCAACCAGTTTGCGGGCAAAGTTTTTGCGGGCAACCACTTTGCGGGCAAAATTTGGGGGGTCACATTTGCGGGCAGCTGAAACATTTGCGGGCAGCTGAAACACTTGCGGGCAGCCTGGGACACTTGCGGGCAACCGACACTTGCGGGCAGCCGACATTTGCGGGCAACCGGCACCTGAGGGTTACAGGGTGGAGGTGGAAATATTACTGCGATATTTCGGAAATTTGCCGACATTTGCGGGCAGCCGACACTTGCGGGCAGCCGACATTTGCGGGCAACAGGAAAAAACAATCACACAGACTGTATAGGAACTTTTGGAACTGTTGCCCGCAAATGTCGGTTTCCCGCAAGTATTGCCTGCCCGCAAATGTCGGAAAACTTCCAAAATTTCGAAGTAATTTTTCCACCTCCACCTTGTTATCCTCAAGTGCCGGTTGCCCGCAAATGTCGGCTGCCCGCAAATCTTCCAGGCTGCCCGCAACTGTCGACCCTGCCCGCAAATGTCCCAGGCTGCCCGCAAATGCCGGTGCTGGCCGCAAATGTCGGCTGCCCGCAAAAAATTTGCCCGCAAACTGGTTGCCCGCAAAGTGGTTGCCCGCAAGTGTGCGCCCGCCTCAGAAACCAATCCCAGGTTTAAGAATTTGAGCTCCAAATTTTTTATGTTCTCCCAGAGTACACTGGAGGATCACTAGTAATTTCCCCCGCTTACCATTCGCTTTCTTCGGTTGCCTCCTGCGAAACACAGTCAAATCGCTTCGACTGTTCGAGTAGTATGGGTTGTTATAGTACTCTGCAAACTGACCATCTTCCGCATTCTCTTGTTGACTTGAATGCGCCGCTTCGGCACCAAATCCCTGATTCGTCTGCGAAGTGCGATTCGTTGAAAAATTTGAAAACCCTTGACTTGACCCATCATTAAAGCCTGCATTCGCGTCGATCGATTGCCCCGACAACATGTGTGCCAGCTGTTTCTGTTGTTCCAGCGCCGCATTGTAGCTCTTGTTCTGCTGCTGAAGCCTCTTCTGTTGCTGCTGCGGCAGCAGAGTGTAGACATTTCGGCGGCGATTCTGCTTTTGATTCGGAATGCAGCCGCCGTTCGCGCGGAATTGTGGATTTGTCGGTGGCTGAGAGTACTTGGAACCCTTGTTGACCTTATGGCCATTGTTCCCAATCTGTTGACGCCGGTTATTCCAACGCATCGGGGCGTTGACGCGGACTGCAGGGGGCTCAACCAGATTTGGCTTCCATTGCTAAAATTTAGGATGGAAATGTAAAAATCATTTAGGGTATCTTTTAACGCCGCTCCTTTTTGATACTTCCCGGATACAAAATGGTACGTTTTTTGCCACTGAATCAAGTTCCCCATTGTAGCGTGCTTTCTGCAAGCGCCATCTCTGTTTTCATGATCCATCTTGTTCAAATAAAACAAAAGCTGGTTAACGCTTTGGATATTTGGCCTCCTACAGTCCCCAAAACTCACCGTGAAGTCGACACGGAACAGATCAGTGGCCGAGATTCTGTTCTCACTTCCCATTTCGAGCGAACAAAAAGACGAGTAACGGGACCGCTCACAAGCTTTTCAAACGAAAAATGAGTCGAGTTCTCTATTTGTGTGACTTTTATATTTGCGCGGCACATTCGAAAATTTGCGTAATCCAACTGTAAAATCTCGTGAGAACTGAATTTTTAGGAAAAAATAAAACAAGTTGGATTATTTTGTAAAATACGAGTAATCAAATGCTTCTGTAATATTTTTAACCTTTTTATTACCGCATTCGAACAAGACGATGACAATATGGGGTTATTTCGGGGGAATTGGGGGATAATTAGGAGAAAACAAGACAAGTCAAAGAAGGAAAGTGAAGATCACGTTACTAAGACGAACCTAGACAACGATAGCAAAGAGCATAAATAATTTTCAAGTCGCATTTTACAACACGACAGATTCTGAAGAGGAAAAAGACGAACAACTTATGGCCGAAAATAGATAAACCATACCAAGAACCTGATCAACACAGGAGCTCCGATCAAATCCGCGTGGTTTGTCCCCCGGCGCTGTAGACAAGTCTTCCATGACTTGCGGTAGATCAACTCGATTATTACGTTGGTTTGAACTTGCTACAACAACATGGTCGTATCATGCGGAAGAATCCGTATAGATCGGAATTCTTGACCGAAACATCATACACATGACGTTTCCGTAACTCTCCATCCATTTGAAGAGGCAGCACGATGAAACTCTGGCGATACGACGATGCTTTTTATAATGGTCATAGCTGATGGTGATGTTCAAATCTCTCGGTGTAATTGTCGTTGTTGCTCCTGGTAGGGTGGGGGGAGGAAACGACGGAGATCTGACGGACCCCGTGTTGAAGATTCATGGTATGTCAGTGGATATGGGGATGGTGCTAGACGCAAGACAAAAAAAAACAGACAAATATGGGACATTTTTGGGAGAAAACTCAAAGAAATTGATTGATGAAGACGGGAAAAGGTATTAGCAACTATGCAGAAAACTGTAAACTACATCTCCCCTTCATTTTAGCCTCCACTCGTATCAAAAAACCCCAGCAGTTCTAAAAATATCAAAATTTGAAAGCAAATCCCGAACAATTACCAAAAAAAAATTGTTTACAGCTCTAACAGAGTTACTACTACCAGTCAGACAGTGAAGAAGACATTACTATTTGACATTCGAAATGATTGACGATGTTTTCGAATTAATTCTCTACCAGTATCATAGCATAAAATTCAATTATAGAAAGAAATTTTAATAAAGGATAACATGAGTGGCATCAAGGGTAAATTAGTAACATTTATAGAGTGCAACATTGTTTTCAAAAAAAAGAGAGAAAGATGGATAAAAAGACGGGAATTCATCAAATTACTGCTGGAATGCCTCTGGTGGAATTTGGGCTCTGGATTGGTTGAAGGCGTTGCCTGCGGCCTCAAAGTTCCAAGCCAGCTCTTCCAGGCATTTTTGGCTCCATTCCCGGTTCATTCCGGATTGCTGGCAAAAGGCGACGATCATTTGTTCTCGAATATTCGGATCATTTACGTCATAATCCGGCGTTGGCGGTGGGGCTTGCTGGGCCGGCTGAGGCTCCACTTTCAGGTTCTGGAGACCGGATGGGCCGGGTTGTTGCACGCTGTTCACATTCAGTTGGTTCAGGTCCAAAGAGTTTGGCTGGGGATCGCTTGGCTAAAAAATGGCCAGAAATTATATTATCCTTGACAATTCCTGATTTTTTCCTTCCAAAAATTCTTGAACTATCGAAGGAGCACTTTTTTATCTGCCATTACAATCACTTGAAAAAAAATTTGACATCAATCCGCTTCAATCCAGAAACAAAAAAACTTTAAAAAATCCAACTCACCGCTTCCATGGCCTTTTTGATTAGCCGATTATAACGTTCCACACGATCCGTAGTAACCGGTGATATGCTTAGTTGGTCATTTACCACAGCCATTTTTCTGAAACACCAACATATTATATTACCGTAAGTACTTAAAAAAGACTAATCCAAAATCAACCTTAACCACTAAAGTAAGGTCTAATCGCCTTTCGAAATATTCCTTACCCCTCTCCCTTCGGTACCACAGCCATTGTTCGGTTGAAAAACTTGAAATCTTTCTCTGAGGCGGGTTTTGTGACATCTTCTCCATCAACAAATATTCCTCGGATTGTGAAGACCATCAGAGCATTGGATATAAAAACAAAGTCAAGCATGAAGCTGTCCTTGAGATGCTGAGTTACAGGAAGGCGGGACAGAGCCACGGCGATTTCCATAGAGCCACAGTAAATCACTTTTTCGCGGTACTTTTCCCATTTGGCTTCGTGTACAATATTGTGTGAGGATCTGATGTACTGGCGGAAGGCTTCTCTGAAGATAAGTGAAATGAAAATTCAAGTATCACTCATGTCATAATAGACCATTCAGGACTATGTTAAGCTATGGCACGTGGAAAAAACATGCTAAAGACATATGGGATTAAAAGTCACTTACTCATCGCCTTTCGGCACCGGTCTGTTATCAGGGATCATCTGGATGCAATGGGTGAAGACCGCCTAAAAATCTCATTTATACACCTTTAATCAAACTCAACTTTCTCTACCCCACACGACTTACATTATCATCATAGGCGTGGATCAAATTCTGCCGGCTTCTGGAGGGCTGAGGATCATCATAGAGCTCGAAAAATTGAGCCAAGAACTGTTCCACGGCCTGTTTTAAAGCTTGATCTGGCGCGAATCCAGGCTGAAAAGGAAGATAACGCCTTAGTACGACATGTTCAACCATTTATTATCAGTAAAACAAAAAAAATTGAACTGATACCAAACACTATATAAAAATACATCGCCTACCTGCACTGGAGGATATGGAACTCCAGCCCGTCGTTGAAGATCGGCGTTGATTTTGTATGGGTTGCAGTGTACGACGGTCCCATCCTTAAAAAGGCTCATTAAGTGCTCAAATCAACTACAACACCATGGTCTCCATGCCTATAAAACGACAACACAAAAAACTTACAAGGTACGACACTCTGGGGAAGTAGTCGTGAATGGCGCTAAAACATTGTGTAAAAACCAGAAACATGCCGACAAAAAGAAAAATTAAAGAAATCAGTGTTATCTAAAGTAAGACAGATCATAGTGAAACTCAGACAATTTGTGTTGAAAATGCCTTCAGAATCAAGTTCAGACCACACATGCATCAAGCTGGGGACGTGAGACATCTGATCGATGAGTTATTGCGGTTTCAATAGGTTTTGTTATATTATACTTGACAAAGACCGGCAACAAACCTTCGATCAGATAGTTTATTGGGTTAAACACACTCCACATAACTTCTTCATACTAGCAGCCACATATAACGCAGAGAATGACCTCAATTCACACTAAAACCTTCGATTTTCATATATGAGAAAGTCAAATCTCTAAAACAAAAAAAATTCCGCCGAAATTCACCAAAAAAGTATGTTCATAATCTATCACCACCTCTCAACTTCCCATTCTATTTTTCTCGCAATTCTCGAACCTCTTCAAAAAAGCCCTTTTCCTTGAATCCATTTTTTTTCATGGAGTTCTTAGACTCTGGGGCAAATCTTTTCCCTGATATTATAATCAGTTCTCAAAGATCATGTTTCAACTCAAAATCTCTCTCCAAACATTCAAAATTCAGCCCGCTTCTACTCTCAAAATAAACCTTGTATAAGACGATCCATCGGCGTATTCGGAAGTGAATGGATTGTTCTCGAGATGCAGACGTTCCACTCCCCATTTTCTGAGCTTATCCAATTGTTCCACGGCTTTGATCTATAAAAATCATATTAACCATGACAACGGGTCAAGTACAATATGACGACTTAAAGCACCACTGTCCTCCTAACGCCGTCTATAGACAAAAAACTAAAAGAAAACATACCTGATTATTGGACAAATCCAGCTCGACGATACCCGGCGCGGCAAAAGTAAGACTCATCGCTGTGTCTAACATGCTGAGTCTATTTCCCTAAAAATGAAATAATCATCACATAATTAGTTCAAAATCTTACCTTGAGACTTAATCCGGAAATTCCGTTGTAATGTTCGTTGATAATTTTTATTACTTCCACCATCACAGCATTTCTAGTCAATGAAACAAGATTTCCGACGTCGTTTTGAATAAAAACTAAAAATAAAGATTCAAAAAAATCACATAAAAACTTACCTTTATCATGTTGAAACTCGCTTAGATCGATCGAATTGGCAGCCTTATTGAACCGGCTATCCACCACCCTTTTGATATGTTGTCTTAAATTGGCTGGCAACGACTCCCACGGTGCGTTGCATTGCTTCGAATAAATTAGGAACTTCTGATTCGATCCTGGTGGATACGTCAATCTCCTACTGAGGACCTTAATATTATCGCTCTCTTCTTCTGTGAGGACAAAGAATGTCACATTCTTGCAAGAGTCCAGATCAAACATGAAGGGCAAGAAGCCGGAGACATGTTCGGAAAGAGCTTGAGCCACAAATTGAATACCGCCTCGGCCTTGGTTCCGGACAGTGATTTGGAATATCGTATCTCGTCGTCCCGTGCCTCCAGATTGACGGGCGAGCTGACGATTTCGGACCAACGCAGCGCCTCCGCCTCTGACAAGTCTGACCGCTGCTCGCTGAAAATTCCAAAAGTATACAGTAGTTGCATTATAACTTAAGCCAGCTTCTAGCATTCATTTTATCACCTAAACACCAAAAAATCAAGAAAGAGCTCACATTATTAACATTGATTGGTAAGGACCTTTCGTCCTCATCCTCGAAGTCGTATCTCGATGCTATGTCCGCATCCAATGCGGCAAATCTGTTCATGGTGCGTTCTTTGACATCTCTGCGCCTGGGGCCATTTTCGTTTTTCCTTCGTTGAATATACGCCATATTGTTCCTGATGTATCCTCAAGCTGACTGATGGCTGAAAAGAACAAACAGGTAATATTTTTAGGTTGGAAGTAGATCCACTAGTTAAACATAACGCCACGATGTATATGCTTCCATATGAGTGCATTTACCCCCAAATTTTCAATAATACTCGCCATTAACCACTAATGTAAGATACCATCATAGAAAGTCAAAATCAATAAATTTCAGTGTTCCTCACATTTTACAACAACTGACCTGGTTTTATCTGTGATAAGACAGAAAGATATTCGGAAACAGCAAGTTTTCAGCGCCTAATCCCAATATTTAATTCACCTTGTCCTTCGCCATTTTCAAAAATTATGAGATCCATCCAAAAATCACACGATACATACTGACAGAAAAATTCTTGTAAAATATTTCGAAGACAACGTCTTTTTTACCCAAAAAATCATAAAAATGTAATGAAACTGATCTAGATTGTTCATTTTGTTTATTGATGGATAAGAAAAAGTCATGGGTATGTTATGAAGAATGGGGAAGCGCAGGACTGACCAGTAAAAAGGGCTACACACACCGGAGACTGGGCGAGATTCCAATTGCGAAACAAAGAAATAAAAAAAAGACCGTGAGGAGAGGGAGGACGAAAAGTTGTCCGGAAGGCCGCAGGCTGCGCCCCAAGTTATTACTTGTTACAAAATAATTTCACAAAACGTTGTAAGTGTCGTAAAACCTATTAGTGATTGTAAAATACGATTCAATACACATCAAGAATCGCAGCCTTTTCTCAGATCTTATGAGAGGTATCAAGTATGACGTAAATTTTCCTAGAATCTGCACAAATAGTTGAAGAATACGTTTTGAAAACGTAAGATGTCGAAGTCGTATTTTACACATCGCTTTTTTACTTTGCCAACAACGAAATCTTGTAGGAAACAAGACCATTTTATACGTGGGGCGCAACTCGCGAAACGTCGCATTTATATTCTTCTTGGTCCCAACGCGAAAACAAACCGACGCATTGATTGTGCGGCTGTTTTTCTGCGCATACTCGACATCGAGGTGCGTGCAAATCCGTTGTGCGAGTGTCTTCAGTTTAATCTTGTTTTTTTACACCTGCGGTGGAAGATTGTATTCGCTTGGGGTTGCTCAAAAATTGCTCGGAATTTATATTCTGTTCTGTTTCAGTAAACCGAAGAGATGAGTAACGGCGCGTCCGTTGATCCATCGGCTGCTCAGCAGCAATACGAAGCGTGGCAACAGTACTACACACAGCAACAGGCCGCCGGGCAAGGAGGTCCACCTCAGGTATGTTGTTGTTATTGCAATTGCTGCTTTTAGAAGATATTGATGGTTAGGTACCGTAATACCCTAACACAGTACTTATAAAGGGGTTACCGTTTCAAAAGAAAAACGTTCCTTTTGTATGTATGGTTTGAACCAAATTATCGCGCTTTTCATACCGGAGTTACGCCGTGAATGTCAAAAAAAGTCAAAAGCAATTCTAAAAGATTCCTGATTGGTATAACATATAATTTTGGATCTCCAGACAAAAGAAATTTAGTGAAACTAGAATTATCCGTAAAACCCCGACTATTTTTTCATAATTACATGTTTAAATATCCTCTACGGTTCGAGCTCAGCTCAATTGTAATTTTTCACTTTTGACAACCCATGTGTAACCGCAAACTCTTCAGCTCCCTCCGAATCCAGCTCAAGGTGGCGGTTATACTGGCCGTTTTGAGAACCCGAACGCTCCAGCCATGCCCGCTGCGCCGCAATATGGAAGCCAAGCCCCTTATGGCGGTGGGCCTCCACCGCAAAGCCGTTGGGGTGACCGAGAGTAAGTTTTTTTCCGGTTTTGGACTCTAGGACCCCCATTTCGGTATGAACATTAAGGTATCGGCGAAATTAAAGGTCAGGTCTCAACGGGTCGGCAAATGGTCGTAAGAGTTTATATGTAATTTTTGGTGTTCATCATGTGTTTGGTATTTTTTCGAAGGGTCCGCGCCGAAATCGGGCCGACGGACCCGACATTTGAAATAATGGTCTATAATATAGATATGGTTTAAAACAAGGTCATGGAAGCAGTTGAACAAGGTCATCAATGGGTGTCCGGGTGTGTCGGAAGGGAGAAATAGTTTGCTGTAACCGGCATTGAGTGAATTTAGAGATTTAATGGCCTAATTAGTCGGTAATTTCATGGTTAATATGAGAAATTTTCAAATAGGCCTGAAATTTCAACCGACACACCCCAAAACACCTAACATCAATGGAGAGTCGACGACATACTAACGGTCATATTATTTTCAGTTCCAGCGGAGCGGACTCGCGTGGTCCGTACAGAGGTATTATTTATAATTGGATCTGTTTTTCTTGTGATTGGGTCTTGTACGAGGTCTGGGGCTGAAGGGATTCAGGGGAGGTGTAATTGGTCATTATTGATAATTTACAAAGATATTGCAACGGTTTTGGGAGTTTATCAAAAAAAATACTGGTTTATGGGAGTTTAATGTCTAAAGGAATATAAAGAAGTTTCTAATGGTCATTTCATGATAGAAACTTAAGAAATAAGGTCTACCCAGAACAATAGTGCCCCTTCCATCCCTGGGATTGGTTAGAATAGGCGTCTTTTTATGTTATAATAGCCTGTGTTTCTTTCAGGTGGCAGTAGCGGTGGTTACGGCGGACAAGGTGGCTATTCAAGTGGTGGAGGAGGCGGTGGAGCCGGAGAAGGATTTGATCGGGCCCCACCACCAGGAGGAAAGATGATATTCGTCAGTGGACTTCCTCAAAAGTAGGCGATATCAAATTTAATATCATTTGTTTGAAATTTTAGTGCGAATGAACCCTACATCCACGATGTGTTCAGCTCATTAGGACCTATTGAAGCGAATCCGAACAACGGAAAGCCCAAGATCAAGATTTATTCGGCCCATGGAGTTTCCAAAGGAGAATGCACCATCTGCTTCGAAAGTGAAGAAACTGCCAAGCAGGTCATCGCAACTTATAATGGTATGTTGCTTGTCGTATATGGGGTTATTTGGGAGGTCTGGTCAAATCGTGTCAATGATGAACAACATCCTTGCTCTTTGAACGGGACTCAAAACCCTCCGGCGAAAATTGGCCAATTTCTTTGATTTTGGTCAATTTTTTGACCGGTTGTGAGAGTTGGCCCGCTGTGATCATCTTTGGCCTCTGAGACGTGTATTCGACCAGAAAATAGGGATTTATCATGTTCTAGATAATTTCTTTACTTGGTTTCGTTAATAATCAAGAGTATTTTTAGGAAAACCCTTCCCCGGCACCGATAACATTTTGTCGGTGAGCGTTGCCGAATTCGGTGGCGGCAGTGGTGGAGGTGGAGGCCGTGGTGGCGGATTCCGCGGCGGCCGAGATGGAGGAGGATTCAGAGGAGGCGATCGACGCGGCGGTGGATTTGGAGGCGGTCGTGATGGCGGAAGAGACGGTGGATACGGCGGAGGACCCCCTCGAGGCCCACCAAGAGACGGCGGATATGGTGGCGGACGCCCCGGCGGTGGATATGGCGGAGGCCGCGACGGCGGCGGCCGAGATGGGGGATATGGAGGAGGTCCACCAAGAGACGGCGGTGGACGTGACGGAGGATACGGCGGAGGAAGAGACAACCGAGGACCACCAAGAGATGGAGGCGACAGAAGAGGAGGTGGCGGATTTGGAGGGCCACGAGAAGGCGGACGCGATGGGGGATATGGCGGAGGAAGGGAAGGTGGATATGGAGGAGGAAGAGACGGAGGATTTGGAGGTGGAAGAGATGGCGGCAGACCTGGAGGTGGCTTTGGTGGAGGCCGAGGAGGACCAGGCGGTGGTGGCGGATTCAGAGGAGGTCGTGGTGGACCTGGAGGACCAAGTAAGAACCGATTTTATATTGATCTTATATAGGTGTTATCGTGAAATTAGAAAGGGTTGGGGTTGATTTTTTATTCTTTTTTGCTGATATTATTGTCCAAGTTGCAGGAGGCGGAGGACCGGGAGGTCGTGGAGGCGGCTCTAACCCACGTGGAGGAAACGCCGAAGTCCGCGCCAACGATTGGATGTGTCCATGCGGAAACAACAACTTTGCCTTCAGAAGAGAATGTAACTCTTGTAAGGCGCCGAGATCAGGCGGAGGTGGAGGAGGCGCCCCACCTCCATCTGGCCCACCTCAACCCCTCTCCGCATACCAAGGCGGACCCCCTCAACATCAAGGAGGAGGAGCAGTACGAGGGCCGAGAGGAAACGACCGACATCAACCCTACTAAACTACTTTTTAATTTTTTTCAATTATTTTCCGTTTGTAAATTTTTAAGTAACAAGCTGTCTCTTCTGATCTGAACACGTTTTATAAGCTTTTTTAGTCGAACAAGCTGGTTGTCATGGATAAGATCGACATTGATAGGTAGCGTACAATCCCATCTAATTATTTTCCTGCATTAGTAATAAGACTAAAGTTTAATAAATTGAAAATGAAACCTTTGAAATTGCTGAAGAAGGAATGGTAGAAAAAGCCAAGATCTTACTTGGTCAACAGGAAGGTAAAATCGTATAAAATTTTGTGGTTCTAGATAAGCTTTGGAGAATGTCTGACAACTTTGAGCAATTCTATTCTGATCTCAAGAAGGTTGAGGAAAAAGATTCGGTTTTAACGTCGGATCAACAGATTACGAGGCTCCTGAAACCTGGCTCCACTTACCTCAACTTGAATCCTTTTGAAGTCCTTCAGATCGACTCTGATTGCACAATTGAAGAAGCAAAGAAGAGATATAAACGCTTGTCCATCTTGGTGCATCCTGACAAAAATCCAGATGACAGGGAACGCGCGCAACGAGCTTTCGACATCCTGAAGGTGGGTGAATATAATTTTTCTTGGAGTTTAGGTAGAACACGAGTAAAGAATGGGGTCCAAACTTGTGGAAAACAATTTACTTTTATTGAAAGAAGTTACGATTGATATTTGGGGATACCGTTTTTCAAAAATCACTGAAGAGTGACGTCTGTAATAAATTTCTATTTTTTTAGAGAGCCATAACGAAACTCGAAGATCCAGATGAGCTAGCTCGATGCAAAGAGGTCTACACTGAAGCCAGAGCTAGGTTAGCAATTGTTATGAGTGAAAAGAAACGAAAGCTGAGGAAAGAAGGAAAGCCCGACGAAATTGAAGAAGATTTTGAAGATGGATACAAAAAAGCCCTTTGGGTGACTGTTACTAAGGTAAGATGGTAATTCTTAGAGGCTGTGAGGCCTATAGGAAGTACGAGAAATCGACTCATCCTAATATTAATCATTTTTGATGATGACCAACATTTTTCTTTATCCTTTTTGGATTTAAAAAATAATTTATTGAGCTTTAGGTCTTCGCCGACCGTGAAAAAAAGCGTCGCGCCATCGAAGAGCGTCAACGCGAAGAGAAACGTCGAACGGCCGAAGAATTACAAAAAGCGGCCGAAAAACGAAAATTGGAAGAAGAATACAAACAGAATTACGAGTCCACCAGAGATGAGAGAAGAGGATCGTGGAGGGATTTCATGAAGAAGAAGGAGAAAAAATTGGCCACCTATCAAGGCGCAAATTTCCGACCAGTCACCGCCAAACTTGAAACCAGCAAAGCGCTGCCAAATCAGCCGACTAGAAAGTTCTGAAATATATCCGAGTTGATATCAAATTGATCACAATGACGTCTATGTACAGTGCAGTAAATTATGGACATGAATGTTGAAATTGAGATGGGGTTAGACTGTTTATTCCAAGTTCCATTATCTTAAAACAGGTTTTGCGAGAGACTCGAGCTTTCACAATCAGATATGCCTTGTGCACAAAAAACAAGATGTTACAGTAGAGACTTGAAATACCTACCGTAGTTAGCTAGTTACCAGTGTATTAAAATGGGCGGGTTAAATTTTAAATTTTTGGCTTACTGTAGGTATACTGTAACATTCTTAGATTTTTCGTTTCTCCTCGACTAGTTGCCCGATTGACTCCGGACCTTTTCAGGGTTATAGAATGATTGATTCTAAGCAACTTTCATATTGATAGCTTTTTGCTAGGACTTCTGGAAGTGTGCGAAAAATTTGCATATTTAGCAAAAAATTTAAAATTCTTGAATTTTCTTAAAAAATTCGCATACTTGTACATCCTTTTTATTGCTGTAAATAACACTCTATGATGTGGGGATTCCAACGGTGGCAAAATCATGGCTGGGCGGCCTGTCAAGTCTGAGAACGAGGCCTCTAAACATTTGGTCATCACGAAATTTTTTTGTTTCAAAGTTGGATACGTGAGATATCGGGACAAAGTTTAGTTCCATTATAATCTACATAAAATTCTAAGACTTTTAAACCCCATTCCCATGAGTCTCAGACCGACCGGTCGAAAGATACGACTAATTTTCGAGATTTTTTATTTTTTGCAATTTTCGCCATAAAGATGACAGAATTGCTGAATTTTTATGGTCATAACTGGATCAGTGCCCTCTGTGTACTCTCGTACTATATAGTTTTAATCTTGGTCGCTTTAGGTGCTATTCAAAATTTTTTGAAACCTTGGCAAAGTCCTCAAATTTTGAATTTCTTTTTTCACAGACAAGGTCAAAATTCATAGAAAGAGTTACGTGAATTTTTTAGAAACACTCAGACGTACACCTGTATATCTTTCGTATTCTGAAACCGTTCGGAAGTCATATTCGAAGGGTCGCATAAAATCGACAAAATTTCTTTTTCGTTTTTTTTGAGTTTTGAGTAAAGTTGTATTAGGTTGGTAAAAAAGTATTTGCCATAATTTTCAGGAAGTTATGGAAATATCGGTATTCGTGACTTCCCGAATCTCGATAAAGTCTGAATGTCTAAAATACGAAACGTTATTGTAGCGATTTATGCACATATACATATAGGTCAAATTATAAGTTCTGAATTCAATGGTGCCATCAAAAACCAACATTTCGTCATGAAAGTGGAAATTCTATTTTGTGCAAAGAAATAGGACAACGCTTTGGTCGTCTTTGCACGACATATTTAGGTTCGATGTCAGAGGTTGTAAAAGTTGGAGGGGTAGTTGTGGGGCAGTTAGCGTGGTACATGCGCCGTATTTTTTTTAAATTTGACAAACGATACCATAAATTGCTTTTTTTTGAATTTTGACCTTGTCTGTAAAAAAGGAAATCAAAAATTTGAGGACTTTGCCAAAGTTTCAAAAAATTTTGAATAGCACCCAAAGCGACCAAGATTAAAACTATATAGTACGAGGGTACAGCGAGGGCACTGATTCAGTTATGACCATGAAAAATCAGCAATTCTGTCATCTTTGTGGCGAAAATTGAAAAAATAAAAAATCTCGAAAATTGGTCGTATCTTTCGACCGGTCGGTCTGAGACTCATGGGAATGGGGTTTAAAAGTCTTAGAATTTTATGTAGATTATAATGGAACTAAACTTTGTCCCGATATCTCACGTATCCAACTTTGAAACAAAAAAATTTCGTGATGACCAAATGTTTAGAAGCCTCGTTCTCAGACTTGACAGGCCGCCCAGCTTTGATTTTGCCACCGTTGGAATCCCCAGATCATAGAGTGTTATTTACAGCAATAAAAAGGATGTACAAGTATGCAAATTTTTTAAGAAAATTCAAGAATTTTAAATTTTTTGCTAAATATGCAAATTTTTCGCACACTTCCGGGAGTCCTAGCAAAAAGGTGTCAATATGAAAGTTGCTTAGAATCAATCATTCTATAACCCTGAAAAGGTCCGGAGTCAATCGGGCAACTAGTCGAGGAGAAACAAAAAATCTGAAAATGTTACAGTATACCTACAGTAAGCCGAAAATTTAAAATTTGACCTGCCCATTTTAATACACTGGTAACTAGCTAACTACGGTAGGTATTTCAAGTCCCTACTGTAACATCTTGTTTTTTGTGCACAGCTAACTCGAGTCTCTCGCAAAACTTGTTTTAATATCACGGATAATATAAATTTAAGCAGAACTTTTATTCCAAAGGATCGTTTTGATAGTATGCGGTTTTATTCCGAGCTGTAGGGTCTTCCCATTACTCCGGCCATCGGAAATACTCACATTGTAGGTATTAAAGTTGTGCCGATTCAAAAGAACGAGCACAATTTGATTGGCTGGAGTCTCTCCAGCAACGCCGAGTATGGGACTGTCTGAGTGGACATAGCCTTCAATTTGAGTGTCCAGAATTGTTGTTTCGGGTGGAAGGAATTTGCTGAAAAGTTAGGGAGATTGTCAAGCCTAATATAAAAAAAATTTAATTTCGTATCATCGAAATACGTAAATAGCTGTAAAACGAAAGGAACTCACCTAAAATGCCCAATAACATAGAATTGCGGTTCTTTGTAAAACTCTTCGGCGCTTTGATTTACAAACATCGAGTTCCCGACGAAATTTCCCACATAACTCGGGCCTCCTTGTTCGTCTGTCCATAAACTCCATTCAACCCAACCACCAACCCAACGCCGCAAATTGTTGATTATGTCATCGGCGTAGAGCTCGGCGTTATACCAACTACCCGGCTCATGGCCAAGACCTTCCATTGTTGCCTGAAATTTGATGACATCAGTTGATAAAAATGAGAAATGGTTTTTCGATGATAGAATTGATAGTAATCACTACCTCAGTTGCCCAGATGAATTTGTCAGGGCGTAGAGCATGAGTTTTCTCTAGATTTTCCCAGTAGCCCTTGGCATACCAGTGAACTCCAAGGCCGTCGATCAACGTGTCTTTATCCTCATAAATCTAAAGTATTGCATGATGATTAACAAATGAAAAGACCTTTTTGGCGTAATCATATATGGTATTGCGATCCCAATCGTGAGCAATGATCTTGACATCTTTAGTGGACCAGCGATGTTTCATCATTGGGCCAAGTTTTTCCTTGACGAAATCACTGAAAAAAGGAGTTATAGGATGGCTACGCCTTACCGTTGTTCCTCCGGCGACAAGTAGATCCCAGGCCAAATTCTGGTGACGTTTCCCGGCTCATTCATTATTGTGAGTCCCCAGAAATTGACCCCCAGTTTCTTGTACTCTTCGACGAATCTGAAGATGCTTTTAAAAGTGCGGCCAGCGGTGGCAAATTTACTAAATCTTCCCTTTTACTCACCTAATCAAGTACTTGGCATAAACAACGTAATGATGGCGATTCAACGGCCCGATAATTCTGCCCACTCCAGTTAATTTCCCAGTGTCTTTTAGCCAAGCAGGAACACTCCAGGCGGATCCAAACAGTTTTAAATTTGGATTCATGTAGTAAATTTTCTTTATCAACTCAACCTTTGGATCCTTGGCCAGTGAAAAAGTGGTCAACTCATAATCTTCAGGAGTATCCAAGTAGGTCCATTCTTTGATCGAGGCATCATTTGTCCCAATTGGGACCCGACTTGCGGAGTATTCGATGCCTTTCTTGGAGTAGTATTGATCAAGAAGTTGCTGTTCCAGCTTATTTGTGCTGGCGAAGACAACAGCATCGTTGATGCAACCGCCAAAGCCAATGATCTTTTGACGCTTTTTACTTGGGTCAATGGTGAGTTTTACCCATTTGCCTAAAAAGGAAAGTGTTCGAACTGAGACTCTCAAATTTTCGTTGCTCTTGCATACTTCGGACCTTGGTCGTATATCAATTCCTAACAAGGGAAGTCACTTAAATCACGGATCGATTTTGTAAAACGGCTGTTACAGTGATGGGGAGGGTAGGACGGAGATATCAAATCTGAAAACCGCTACCTCCACCGGCCCCTGGGAGCCGAGATAATCGACCAAGAAGTTTGACCAAATTCCTCCGAACATTTCTTCCTTCCGAAAGAAGAAAACCCAGCGAACCGAATGGTCCGGTGGTCTGGAAGCGCGCTTCCGGGCCTTCACCTTTTCAGGTTCGAATCCGCGCGGGTCTCGGACTTGTGAAAAATTTATAAAACAATTGCTGTGATCCAGTAAATTTACAAGCAATTCATTTTTAGGTTTTATGCCTATTTTACGGTAAATTTTCAACCTTGAAAATTCAAATTGTTTGAAACTCACATTCAAATTATTACTCTGAAATTTTATCGTAAAATATGCAAAAAATCAAAAATTTTATCTTACCGGTAAATTTACTGGATTACAGGAAAAGTTTAATAAATTTTTTGACCCATGCGGATTCGAACCTGAAAAGGTCAAGGCCCGGAAGCGCGCTTCCAGACCACCGGACCATTCGGTTCTCTTCCCTCCTTCTTTTAGAAGAGAGGACTACTCGGGGCAACTTTTTTTGATCAAACTTTTTTAGTCGATTATCTCGGCTCCCAGAGGCCGGTGGAGGTAGCGGTTTTCAGATTTGATATCTCCGTCCTACCCTCCCCATCGCTGTAACAGTCGTTTTTAAAAATCGATCCGTGACTTAAGTGACTTCCCTTGTAAGACTTTTTAGGCCATGCTGTAAGGGAAAATGTTCCCCCAGATATTCAACCAGTATTCCGTGCTTTTAAAGGACTAACAAAAAGCTGCCGCTTACCGCTGGTTTTTTCAAAGTTCAATTCGCTTCTTGCAAAACGATCTCTCTTCATGTCCGATGAGTAAGCCACTGCACTATCCGCTTTAATCTCGCCCACCTCCGGGATGTCATCACAATAAGTTGCATTGCACACACAGACGAACGACTCTCTCCAGTAGAATCTTTTGTTACATGAAGCTGACAGTGCAAATGGCAATAGAAAAAGGCCTATTAGAAACCGCATTTTTTGACGTTTTTCAAATGCTAGTCAGAGAGATGATTTGAACACAAGATAAATATACTTTTGATAAGGTTTTGTATATTTGAAAGACCTCTGTGAATGGTTTTCTAGGAAAGTTTACAAACAACTTTTGACTGTTTCTGTTGCCTCAACTGTCGGAGCTTCACTGTCAAAAATTCCGAGAAAACCCAAATTTTTGCAGCCGTCGACGTACTGTTAAAAAGTGGGATCAAAAGTACACCTTGCACTGTGCAATTTGTTGGTTTTTCCACCGTGCAATATGCTTTGTGGGCTATTGTAGCAAAATTTTTCGCGTCGTCCAACAAAGGAGCAGTCGCTCACCAAATCTCCAGCCGCGGCTAGCCGTCGCGAAGCGATGTTGTTCGATTCCAACAGACTGATAATAAACACTGATTTGTTTTTCATTTTTCTAGTAGTAAACGAAAACAAGTTTTATAAACGATAACTATTACATACTTTGCCATTATTCTTTTTATTTTTTATGAGGTTCGTTATTGCGATAATGTAGGGGCATTGGGAGATGTGGCACTCGAAAGAGCTGTGGCTTATTCGACGGACATGAAGCGAGATCGATTGACGAGAACTGAGGTGGACTTCGAAGCGCCGACTGGTAAGATGAAGTTGGCGGAAGCATTTTTTAGGCGCGCCACTCGGATTCTCTTAATTTATTTCACAAATCACATGTAAAAATCATGGAGTCATACAGTATGGTTTCTATTTCTCAGTTAATGCAACATCTTTCCATCGCTGGCTATAGTGCTTTGGTCCTTTTTATCCTAGGGCGTCCGAGCAGGTCTGTGTAAGAGGTGTACGTTCCAATAGCATCACTACCAGAACTGAACAGTACATATCCCGAGATTAGCTCCACCCCTTGCTTGGAATTGATCAACATTGACTGTACTTGAAATCCAATAAGTTTGATGGCTACTATGCCAGGCAAAGCCATTTGTGCACGCAACGGCATGGGTGGACAGGAAGAACCGCCAGAGGAGAAAAAATCGGAATCCCTTTCAGACTTGAAAATGATTTTAAATTTTTTCGAAAATTTGCATTTTCCCACGACGGAAATGGCTTCACTTGACTGCAGACAGACGGAGAGTACAATCAGGCAGAAAAACAAAAACAACTAGTTTTATAAAGCATTCCGTTTTCCAGTATCTTTCATCCAATTTCATCCAAAATATCAGTGGCAACTTTGCTGTTTTCTATTTTTATGAGGTTTGTCATCGCTGCATTTGTCTTGCAATGTGTTTGTTGCACTCCTTGTTTAAAGAAGTTTTATTGGAGAGAATCGTTTGTCTGTGTGTGTAATTCCACTTATTGCGATGATGTCGAGGCATTGGGAGATGTGGCACTCGAAAGAGCTGTGGTTTACTCAACGGACATGAAGCAGGATAGATTGACGAGAACGGAGGTGAACTTCGAAGAGCCGACTGGTAAGATGAAGTTGCCTAAAATTCGACTTATAAATATCAATGGTTTTTGCCAAACGTGAGACAAAGATTTGGCAGACGCCTCCGAAAAGCATTCCTTAATTTATTCCAATCTTTATCACAGGATGATACGCATCTTGATCTCCTTTTTAAGTCGAAGAAACCAAGTCTTTATCTTTAGAAAAGTACGTCAAGGTAACGGTAGATCTCTCCAAAAAGCGTCAAAAGATCATTGGATTTGGCGGTTGTATCAACGATAATATTATCCCTGCCTCTACCCAGCCTTTGCAAGACAAGCTGATCGATCAATACTTTGGCAAAAACGGTGAGAAATCGTCAAATTTTAAAATTCATTTGTAGGAATTGAATACTCCGCCAGCCGAGTTCCAATCGGCGCTAATGACGCTTCAGTCGAAGAATGGACCTATTTAGATACCCCAGAAGACTATGAGCTAAAGACCTTTACGATGGAAAAAGATCTAAAGATTCCGATTTTGCAAAAGATCGTGAAAGTAAACCCAAAGATAAAGCTGTTTGCAGCCGCCTGGAGTGTGCCGGCTTGGATGAAAGAAACTGGAAAACTGGCGGACGCGGGCAAAATCAAAGGGAAATTGAACGGCTACTTCTATGTGTTGTATGCGAAATATTTGATTAAGTAAGTTGAAATATGTGAGCAAAAAGAATACTTTCTAGATTTATCGAGGAGTACCGAAATCGCAGTTTAAATTTTTGGGGAATAACTGTTATGAATGAACCCGGAGACCAGGCCAGAGATTGGCCAGGAACTTTTATGAATTTTGTTGAACAAAGGTAATAAGCTTGCAAAAATAAGTGGAATTTGGAGAGTTTTAGGGACTTTGTCAAGCACAGACTTGGCCCAATGATGAAACACACGTGGTTCACAAAGGATATAAAGATTATTGCGTATGATTGGCACAGAGATCGGCTCTACGAGGCCGCAAAAGAGGTAAGAAATACTCACCTCCTGAAAGGGTAATATCAATGCAAAATTTGCTTTAAAAATTTGCCAACCTGTGTACAGGGAAAAGCTTTTTGTGAAAGTTCATTTAATTTTTCTTTCTGTTGAAACGTTCAACATATCGGCGCCAAGTAAATCTTTTGTTAGTTTTCAAAAAACTGGGCCCAACTGAGTGGTTAAAATTACCAAAAAAAAACTGAGCACCAAATTTGTTCCGCTCCTTTGTTCATTCATAGCAACACACTTCTGTTTCAGATATACCAGGACAAGGACACTTACATTGACGGTCTCGGTGTTCATTGGTATGCTCCGGAGAATTGGGACAAGCTGGATTTGACCCATAATCTCCGGCCTGACAAATTCATCTGGGCCACTGAGGTGGGTGCAAAAGCCGGGATATACATTCATATACCTGGCTTTAACATATCAAACATGTAAAGTTTTTTGTAACCGCGCTGAAATCTAGCCATACGTTTCTTCAGGCGACCATCGACGATTTTGGCCACGAGTACGGGCATTGGTATAACGCCGAGAAGTATGCAGACGATATAATCAAAAACTTACGAAGACATGTTGCTGGTTGGATTGAATGGAGCCTTTGGACGAACCTCCATGGAGGTCCAAGTTATATGGGAAACTTTGTTGGGTCTTCGGTCATCGTTAACTCAACTAGTCAAGAATTCTACAAGCAGCCACAATTCTACGCGCTTGGACATTTTAGGTGAGAAAAAATGGGATTTTAGGAAGTTTTAATCTGTTCCGTTAAAATTTAGCCGTAAATTTTTACCTAATTTACATTGCATTTAGCAAATTTCTCACTGCTGACTCAATTGTGTTAGATTCTACTTTTGAAGGATTCATGGACCCTGATCCTCCGTTAGAGGGTGTAGCCGCTGAAACTCCGGAAGGAAATGTGGCTTTGGTTGTGATGAACAGACACAGAAAAAATGCTTACAATTTGGGAATTAGTGATGGACGAACTGATGGAAAGATTATTAAGATTGTCATGAAACCGAATACTATCAAAACCATTGTTTGGAAAAAACCAAAGGAATGGAAAAGTTTTCAGCATCAGAAGTGTTTGTGCATGCAATAGAATTGCAATAACTTATGCCATTAAAGTGAAATAATTTTGCATAATCATTTTGTTTCTACGAGGAATGTGTGGCACCGCTCTTTGCGTGTCGCGTACAATACTTTCAAAAACAGCTTTTTCCGGAGCCGGGTGCCAGGGGTTATTATCGAGACATTTTTCAAAATTTGAAATTTGGATGCTCCAATATGACCTTTGTTGTCACTTTCAAGCACCGCCTCGCAGATCAGTATCTCCTTTGGGGCGGCGATTTCATTTTGAAAATTGAATTACACTATCAGTCTGTCGGGAAAGCTGCCGTTATTTTCCCGACAGACAGATAATAAACACTGATTTTTTTTTGAATTTTCCTACTAAACAAAACAATTAGTTTTATGAACTAAAACTTTTACATACTTTGCTGCTATTCCCATTTATTTTCTATGAGGCTGGTCATCGCTGCAATTGTTTTGCAATGTATTTGTTGCTCTCCTTGTGTGAAAAAGTTTTATTGGAGAGAATCGTTTGTCTGTGTGTGTAATTCGACTTATTGCGATGATGTCGAGGCATTGGGAGATGTGGCGCTCAAAAGAGCTGTGGTTTATTCAACGGACATGAAGCAAGATAGGTTGACGAGAACGGAGGTGAACTTCGAAGAGCCGGCTGGTAAGATGAAGTTGCTTTTTAATTACAACAGAGATCCCAAAAAGTTTCAAATTTCAACTAAATCCAACTTAAAAATATCAATGGTTTCTGAACGTGCGGAAAAGATTGGGCAGATGCCTCCGAAAAGTATTCCTTAATTTATTCCAATCTTGATCAAAGGCTGATACGCATCTTGAACTCCTTTTTAAGTCATAGAAACCAAGTCCTGATATTTAGGAAAGTATGTGAAGGTAACGGTAGATCTCTCTAAAAAGCGTCAAAAAATCATTGGATTTGGCGGTTGTATCAACGATAATATTGTCCCTGCCTCTACCCAGCCTTTGCAAGACAAGCTGATCGCTCAATACTTTGGCAAAAATGGTGAGAAATCATCAAGTCTTAAAATTTATTTGTAGGAATTGAATACTCTGCCAGCCGAGTTCCAATCGGCGCTAATGACGCTTCAGTCGAAGAATGGACCTATTTAGATACCCCAGAAGACTATGAGCTAAAGACCTTTACGATGGAAAAGGATCCAAAGATTCCGATTTTACAAAAGATCGTGAAAGCAAATCCAAAGGTGAGGTTGTTCGGCTCCGCCTGGAGTGTGCCGGCTTGGATGAAAGAAACCGGCAAAATGAAGGACACGGGCAAAATCAGAGGGGAATTGAACAGCTTTTTTTACGTGGTATATGCAAAATATTTGATTAAGTAAGTTGGACCGGGGAAAAATAAAAGAATATGTATTTTGTAGATTCATCGAGGAGTACCGAAATCGCGGTGTAAATTTTTGGGGGATTACAATTATGAATGAACCCGGAAACCAGACCAGAGTTTGGCCAGGAACATTTATAAACTTTGCTGAACAAAGGTAATAGGCTTGCAAAAATGAGAGGAGTTTGGGGTGATTTTAGGGACTTTGTCAAGTACAGGCTTGGCCCAATGATGAAACACACGTGGTTCACAAAAGATGTAAAGATTATTGCGTACGATTGGCATAGAGATCGGCTTTACGAGGCCGCAAAAGAGGTAAGAAATACGTTTTTTCCAAAAGGGTGTTCAACAGAAGATGTGCTTTCGAAATCGTTAGGAGACTGAACCCCCCATGACTGAACCCCCCTGACTGAACCCCCCTGACTGAACCCCCCAACCCCTTAGAAAGGAACCCCCCTGACTGAACCCCCAAGACTGAACCCCCTGACTGAACCCCCCTCTAAAGCGAAATTTCGGGCACCCCCGATGGGGGAACGGCCAAAGTGAAATAATCTAGCCAAATCCAATAAATTATGGCCATGGTGCAAAAATATGGCCAAATTGAAAAGATTTGGCCAGATCGGAAAAAATTTTACAACCGTGAAAAAAGTGTGGCCAAGCAGGAAAAGCGTTTGGCCAAGATAAAAAATTTGGCCAAAGTGAAAAAATGTGGCCAAATTAAAATTTTTTGAAATTTGGCCACATTTTTTTCAACTTGGCCACATTTTTTTCAATTTGGCCACATTTTTTTCAATTTGGCCACATCTTTTTCAATTTGGCCACATTTTTTTCCACTTGGCCACATTTTTTTCAATTTGGCCACATTTTTTTCAATTTGGCCACATTTTTTTCCACTTGGCCACATTTTTTTCAACTTGGCCACATTTTTTTCAACTTGGCCACATTTTTTTCAATTTGGCCACATTTTTTTCAACTTGGCCACATTTTTTTCAATTTGGCCACATTTTTTTCCACTTGGCCACATTTTTTTCAATTTGGCCATATTTTAGCAGAACGCCAAGGTTTATTCAATTTGGGGGGTTCAGTCAGGGGGGGTTCCCTCGAACAGGGGTGAGGGGTTCAGTCAGGGGGTCCAGTCATTGGGGGGTTCAGTCAGGGGGGTTCAGTCAGGGGGGTTCAGTCATGGGGGGTTCAGTCATGGGGGGTTCAGTCAGGCATTCAAATCATCAAATTTAAATTCTTCAAAATAAAACATCACGCATTTATGATGTCCACGACATCAAAAGAATGAAAAACATCAGAAATTTATGATGTTTTTTCTTTCAGTATATACATAGTCACTAAAATGCCGCAGCAACACACTTCTGTTTCAGATATACCAGGACAAGGACACTTACATTGACGGTCTCGGTGTTCATTGGTATGCTCCGGAGAATTGGGACAAGCTGGATTTGACCCATAATCTCCGGCCTGACAAATTCATCTGGGCCACTGAGGTGGGTGCAACTCTCATATAGGCCCGGCTTTAACGTATATATCTCCGGCAGAAAAACGTGTGCAAAGCAAAGGTTTCTTATGCCTGATTTTGATTGTCAGGTTGTGTTTGTTGTCCAAGAATCGAAACTTTTACATTTACGGATGCTACGTAACTGTGCTGCAATCTATTATTGCAGCACAGTATATGGCAATATGTCACGTTCTTTCAGGCAACCGTCGGCGGTCTCGGTCACGAGTACGGGCATTGGTATAACGCCGAGTTGTATGCAAACGACATAATCAAAAGCTTGCGGAGATATGTTGCTGGTTGGATTGAATGGAGCCTTTGGACGGACCTCCATGGAGGCCCAAGTTATGTTGGAAACTTTGTTGGCTCTTCGGTCATCGTTAACTCAACTAGTCAAGAGTTCTACAAGCAGCCACAATTTTACGCCCTCGGGCATTTTAGGTGAGAAACAATGGGTTTTTAGAAGTTTCACTTTTTTTCGTTAAAATTTAGCTGTAAATTTCTTCCTTATTTACATTTCATTTTAGCAAATTTCTCACTGCTGACTCAATCGTGCTAGATTCAACTTTTGAAGGATTCATGGACCCTGACCCTCCGTTAGAGGGTGTAGCCGCTGAAACCCCGGAAGGAAATGTGGCTTTGGTTGTGATGAACAGACACAGAAAAAATGTTTACAATTTGGGAATTAGTGATGGACGAACTGATGGAAAGATTATTAAGATTGCCATGAAACCGAATGCTATCAAAACCATTGTTTGGAAAAAACTAAAAGAACATAAAGAATTGTAAATTAAAAAATTCATCATCAGAAGACCTTGCATGCAATAAAATTGCAATATTTCATGTCGTTAAAGTGAAATAATTTTGCATAATCATTTTGTTTCCCATCGCAAAATTAAATGTGTCGAGGTTGATGTAGAATCAACGTTTCAAAAATTTTATTGTAAGATACGAAATGTGTTCTCCTTCGCTGCAAAAAAAGTTTTTCTGTTACCATCAAAAAAGTTTCCAGAACGTTTATCTTCGGTCATTTTGTGGATCAAAATGTGTGATCGCTCAAAGAGATTGGCCTCGCATAAAAAACCAATCAAATGGCAACAAAAAAGCTCCCAAAAGGAACTAAAGTCCGGCAAATGCGAGGAAATGAAGTGGCTCTTTGAGTTTTTTTTTGTAAGCAGGAGGTTAGTTCCTGAATTTACTTCATTTCAAACACGTAGCCATCCTGGAACGTTTCATTTTTTATTGTGTCGCACTGAAAATTTCGGGAAATAAACATTCCGGAGGTCAAGGATTTATTCGCCCGTTGAGGGCTTGCAAGTCTGATAGAGGAACAAAAAGACGGTCAACTTTTGATTTATTACAGTTTTTTTGGATGGGATATTGTCATTTTTTAGATGGGATATTGTAGAGTGACGTTCAGAAGGGGTTCCTTGGGGAACGAGTTTTCGATGCAATGTCATCATGGGATTTTTTTACTGTGAAAATTTTGTAAGGAATTGGATAAAATAAATTTTCTGGTTAGGTTCCCGTGTTGAATGCTTCTATTTATTTTGAAGAAATAGTGACGCAAAAAATCAGATTGTAATTTTATAAGAACTTTTATAAGGATCTTTTTCTTGCGCTTTGCAAAAGCCTCTGGTTTTTTAGGCCGAAAAAATATAAAAACTTGTTTTTTGACTTTTTGCCTGACTGATCTCCATCATGTTATACTGTAGCAAAGTTTTCTTGGATATCTCGGCCTCTTTAACAAATCAAAAATATTAAAAGTTGAAACCCCTCACTTGTAGGTACCTCGTATATAAAAATCTTTGTAAAATTCATTCCTTTGCAAAAATCGGCGAATGGAGTCTTGAAAGTCCTTGAACCGGAAACAAGGATGTAAATTGCTACCTTCTGAGTTCCCATGGTCATCAATCTTCTCAAAAATTTGTTATTTCTCGCTCGCCGAACCAAATAACATGTTCGGATTTGACGAATTCCGATTATTTGGGGACGGAATGTGCTGAATATCGTATGCATTCTTAAATGCTCTATTTTCCTCGCTACAGGAGCGATTTTTAGGGATTTGCAAAATTCCTTGAGGTTTTAGGTCGGAATATTGTAGCTATTTTTGGAATTTTTACTTGCAAAAACTCTGAATAGTCTAGGCCGTAAAGAGGCCGGTAAGTTGCGTGGGTCTCTTTCAAGTTCAAACCAAACTAAACTACTTTTGAAACGCTCTTAGAATCAGTTTATTAGCCCAAAAACCGTCGTTCTCTTATTTACCGAGCGGTTTTTTTGGGTCAAAATCGTTCGGTCTGCAGCTAATTTCTCCCTAATCTTGCGATCTCATTCCCTTCATACTTTTCGCATTTGGGTTAATTTTGTAAAAGCTTTCACATTTTGCGGGACTTTCCCTTGTTATCAATGATTCGCGCGAGCCGGATATCAGCCCTTTTAGCGATCTCAAAGTGCATTTCATAACTCCAAATTCCGATAAAAAGTAATTCCTTTAGAAAAAAAGAAAAAGAATAGCGCGTTCCAAATGCGCGACATCGCCCGATTATGACTTTCGATTTCGTTACGACAGATGGATCAAGCAGGAGAAAGTCGTAAGGTGCGGCTGACAGTCCAAGAAGAACTTGAGTCTTTTCTGGGAGGATACCTTTTGCGTAAAATAACTTTATTTACGAAAACATAGTTCGTGATTTAATAATTTGACATATATTATACTAGACTGCTTCCTTCAAAGACATGCGCGGCATTCCAAGTCGGCGCTTCGCGGAAATGACCGAGATTTTTAGCTAGAAAATTGCTCAAAATCTGACACTTTTTTTGCAAATTTTACCATTGAAGGATTCCACAAGGAAATATCCCTTTTCAGGCCAAAGTCCGCGTAGACACGACCAATTTTTCCCCAATGACCGCTTCCCGCATTTCGCGCACTCTCTTGTCGTCAAATTTTTTGGATACCTGGGTTACCCCAGGTCTTTCAGCCTTCTCTTTCCTCAAAAATTACTGTATTTTTATCTCCTTGTAAGACTACTTCAAATTGCTTGTAAACCCTTCATTTTTTTTAACCTTTTGAAAACCTCCCTTTACCTTTCTCTCTCTCGTTTACAGCAATTTCCAAATCATGTTTTTGCATAAATAATTTCGCATAATTATGTGTTGCTGAGTGATGAACCAACGTCATCAAACAATTTGCATTCCTTTTTGTCTACAAATACAAGTTCACGTTAATTTCAGCCGTTTAAATCAGCTGAAACAAGTTTTCCTTGTATTGGGATTTTATTAGGCGAAGATGGAGAAAGTAGAACATTGTAAACAAATTTCTGACCTCGTCGAGAGATTCAACTGTATATTTTGCTGTTATTCGGCTTGCTTTCTATCACTTCATATCCGCTAATAACGGAGATTAAAAATTTGTCTTTTCAAGGACCTTCATTCGTAGAGCTATTTTTCTAATAAACAATCGTCGGCTTCGTTTCATGAAGCTAAATTGTCAGTCGTAGAAACCGCGATTACAATAATAAAAAAAGTAAAAGGTCTCTTTTTATTTTCCAATTTCCCTAATGGTCTATCTAATTCTGATGCCCAAAGTGTCGAGAAAACAACTTCAAATCCTCGTTTCCTCCTTCCAAAAAACCTTTTGTTCGCTCTTCAAATACTTCATAATTTCAGGCGAAAAACTTCCCGCAATCTTTTTATATTATATTATTTAACAATAACCTCCCTTGCAAGGAGGAAAACTTTTTCACTTTGTCATAACCTCACCGATTATAAGTCTTTTGACGATGTTTGTCAGATCTTATTTTGAAGGGCTTTGGTTTACAAGGGGAGTGTTTGAGGCTCCCCTTTTTAATTTTCACTTTCATTAGGCATGGCCATGTATCAATTCTTGAAAACTTTCAATCGCGTTGTGCAGGAGAAGCCAGGGTATTCAACCATTCTTGTGGTCGAGAAAGCGCGTGAATGTCGATAACGTTCAGAAAAAAACGCTAAACTTTTTTATTGGCCTTTCCAGGAGGCTTGTAAAAAAGGTTCATTCAGAATTTGGGCAAATTTTCAGCTATGCCTTTCGTTGACTTCCCCTACAGTGTAGTATTATAATATTTTGTCACCCAATGTAGAGAGACAAGAAAACAGAAGAATATCTCAAAGGTAGCAATGACAATGGCGGTTCGTTTTGTTTATCGACCAGAGGGATTTCTGGAACGGAGAGAAACGAGTATGTCACTCCAGGGAATAATTAACAGACTACAGGTTCGCCGGTTTCCGGAGGATCAACCAGGAAGGGTTCGTTGAGATGGCTTGCGCGATGTATTCGGTTTTATGATCTGGAAGGATTTGTGAGTCATAAAACGCGTCAAAGGTATCTTTTTTGTTAATTAGCTTATGGAGTGGTGAATAATGACCGCATCGGGTTATATATGACGGTTTCTGCGGGCTTCCGGACCACTAGAAGTCTTTTTGCAACGTGAAATAGAGGGATATCCTTTATCTTCCCAGAATTACTGATGATAATTAATTTCCGGTAGTTCTGAACAGTTGATTATTATTGATCTGTGATATCTAATTTTCTTTTTGACTTATTAGTGCCCCATCGAGTTCCGATCCCGACCCATGTCTTTTCGGCTTTGAGGGATCCGACTTCTCGGCCTAATCACAATGCAGCACCCACTACTAGAACAAAAGTTGTCGACAAAAAGGCTGGTTACGATCTCAAAGACAAAACCGATCCGTGGACTATTTAGACAGTGATTTGTAACCGTATAGGCTGAAGCAGGATGGGTAGAGAAAAAAAAATCCAAAGAAGCATAAAACTTTGGCCAATACCTGACAACTTTCGGCCTAAGAATTCAATAGTTTCTGAAAAACGGAAGCTAAGGATTGGTAGTTTGTGTTCGTAAATCCTAATCTAAATTTGTATCAAGCTTTATCAAGAACGAAGTCTTTTACTCCGGCCATTTCTACCGTAAATCAACGCGTCGCGACGTTGAATACAGCATTCATCTTCTATTGACTACAAGAACTTTTTGATCCCTTCAAACGCCTTCTAAACAGGGGTTTAATCGGATTACGGTTCAACAGCCCTCTACGCATTATCCCTTTCCGCGGGGAACATCTCCGAACACTTTACGTAATTTTTTGATCTACTTCTTGCTCCAGAAAAAGACGACCAAATCGTTGAACAAATTCAAGTGAGAAATATAAAAATGGGCTAATTGAACGGCGCCAATCGATTTTTGGTGTTGTGGTAGAGGCGGAATGACTAATCGAAAAGAGAATGGTGGCGAATTGCGCAAGAGGAAAATTGTTGAGACTGTTCTTTGACTTTTGGCTTTTTTCAGATATTAGGCAGTCTTTGGGGCCACTTTTCCATGCAAAACTTGGTACCCTCAAAATATTAAGTATTTTTTCAAATTTTACCGTCGTACCGCAAAGAAATACCATGAACTTTGTCAAAACTACACCTGTAAAGTAGACGGCTCAGAGCGCTTTATGAGTGGACAGCGCCATAAAGAGGTTACAAGATCTCTATCGCCGCGATATTTGCAAAAGAGGCGCATCAAAAAGGCCTTGAATACGAGTATCATGGGCAAAAGAATGAATCTCTTTTTTATCTCTTCGTATTTCACAATTCGAATTCAAGATTTACTTTTGGTCATAAAAACCAAAGTTTTTTGTTAGAAAATTGAAAAGAAAAATCGGTTCCTAAAAGCATATTTGTAAAGTACGCCACACTGACTAGTCTTTTCATCCATACCTGCTTTACATTTTTTCGTCTTAAAAAAGTTGCATTTAGTCATGCAATTTGTAATAGTTTTGCCACAAAATTTATTTTTTACGTTAAAAGCAAGTTTATTTTGTAAAGTGCGTATCATAATTCGACGCTATAACCATGCCGTTCCACGTTTTTCCCGTCAATTCAAAGTTTCCCTACTTTTTCTTTCGAAAAATCCCATTATGTCGCAAATTGCCACTCAAATTGCGCCAACCTTGTTACCCAACTATTTATTCTCATCCCTAATAATCGTCGACGTTTTCACCTGTCTAAACGCCTCATTAAACCGCTCCGCTGAAGGATGGGTTGGATTTTTTCGCCGTCTTCTGGGAAGACATTGTAATGTTTTTTCCACAAACATTTTTTGGGTTATTACTCTCAAGTATACCGAACAAACAGACTGTTAAGGAGGCGAAAGAGGGAAGCTTAATGGTTCTTGGTCTGGGGTTTACAGTTTCTACTGGAGTGTTTACTTTCGGGTGAATTTTTATTACTTTAGCGGTGTCTAAAATAATGTCGGTAGCTGACTAAAATATATTTTATCTGTCTCATGAAGCACATGAAAAAGTGCTCTAACGTATTTTAAAAAAATCCATACCATTCCAGACGGATTAGGCCAGATTTAGCCAAATCCCCATCTGCGGCCTGCCGATCGTCGGGCGCAGCTCGAAATCCGGGAACTTCCTTGTTTTACCCAATTTCGGTAATTTTTTTTTGTAATTTGCATTCGCTGATCTCTATTGTTCTGAAAACATTTTAACAACCTATTCTCACCTCTAAAATCGTAGTAAGCCATCTTTCTCATCTGAAGTTATCTAATTTTTGCGGGTTTTCCTCATTTCCCCGGATTTTAGGTAATAACTTAAAATTTTAGTCTTCTAAACTACTTCTTGCTCTTTTCTGATGCTGTTGTAATTTATAAGCGTTTACTTTTTCCCGATTTTTTTGCTTTTTTGTCAGTGATATAAATCTAGACCCATCATTCCTTGCGACATTATTTTTCTCACACGGGGTACCTTCTCTTCGTGAGTTGGAACGTTCACCGTGAAGGGGGAAGTCGTCCGTTATCGGTTGAGGTTTGCTTGATAATGCGTGAAATTTCGAGGAATGATTTGCGGGGGAGTTTTCTAGTGAGACCTTGGTTTTTGGCGGCTTGCTTGACTATTTGGCGTATTTTAGAGTTAAAATGGTGAGACTAGTTCGTCCGGAAAGTCGCCGGACTGAAATCGGCGACGTGCACTCTCCGAAAACGAAAGTTCACTTTGCACTGTGCAATTTCTTGCTTTCTGCACCGTGCAATAGGCTTTTTTGGACTGTCGCTCGCACCCTGATTTTTTTCTCACAGTGCATGTCGCAGTTGGGCGACTGTCCGCAAGCACTAGTAAAGGGGATGATTTTTCGATTTTATAGGAAGAGGATGACTACATTTTTATTGTTAGAGCAAACTTTTAAATCGGAATATTTGATTATGTTGATTTTGGCGTTAATTTTTTCAACCCTCTAATGTTAATTATCTTTATCATTTATGCTGAAAATGTATTTCTAGTAGTTCTACTATTTTCTCAGACTTCCAAGAAATCCATTCAATCTCAAATTATTGATTTATAAACTTTTTTCTGCGATGATATCTAAAGTAATATAATTTATCGAAATTTCGATCTAATTCAATTAATTATTCAATGAGCTGCTTGACCTCTCGTCCATTTACAACATTCTTCGTGAACTCTATTGCCTAATTACATCAGACACCCCCGTCTATTTGTTTGATAGCTATCGCAATAGAAAAAGATAAAAAATTATTTGACATTTTTCTATCACGGCGTATCTTGTGATCTTTATTATGTTGTGTAGCGGGCGTTGGAAGCTTTTTTACGTCATATTTAAGCTGCGCGTTATGATTTCAAATTTTTTTTATCTGACGCTGAAGTGAAATAAAAAAATTTAAAATTCATCCTGTAAGCTGATAAAATACGAATTGAAATTGAATATCTATTTGCTATTTGCTACACTTACTCATTGTTTTTTTTTTCTGTTTTCGGCACTATCTTTAAAATTTTTTTATTTTACCTGTGCCATTTCATATTATTTTTGCCTCTTTTTACGCACGGATTTGCAATTTCCTCCCGGCTATTCGTTCCCAAACCTCTTTTTGGTAGTTGTTATACTGTTTTCACTTCTTATTTCTATACTTTTTGAGCTCCTCTCGCTCCGTTGGGTTTTAGTATACTCGGTGTTAAAGTAAAAGTCCTCGAACAAGTTGTTTTTATTTTGTGTTTGAGCTCTGAATACCTTCAAAACAAAATATTCTTTGTTTTACCTCGATTATTATTAGGCTCTGCTATAATTATCGACGCTTTTTTAGGTAATTATTCGATTTATTTCTTTCTCGCAAATATTTTGGATGATTTTTACCCGGATTTTGCGGTAACTTTTGTTGTTTTAGGGTTGATGCTGCCTTTAAAGGCGTTTTTATACGTCTTCGGCGTTGGCGCATCAGTCTTCCTCGTCCTCAACCAAAGCATACTGACCTCGAACCAACAGGATCTCGAAAGGATACTAGAAACAGGTAAAATACGGCCCAATTTAGTGGGTCATGACATTATTTGAGGCAATAAATTTCGATGAAAAAGTCCGGTTGTAACACTTATATTTCTAACATTCGTAGTAGGGTTGTTATGAAAAAAATTGTTTTTACTTTGGTATGAAAACTTGTTATCCCAATTATTTACAGATGAACCTTATTTCGGACTAAATGACACCCTCACCACAACAGCTAAAGCTCTAACTTCTAATCACGCGGAATGCCGCCTACCTAAATTAGATCCCTGGGATCCCATGATCAAGCGATTCCTGGACTCTTCAAAGGACCCCAGAAAGAATTGCAAACCCAAATTTCATGTACAAAGCTATGTGTTGGATGGAATTGTAAAGGTCAATCGGACCAAAAATACAACTGATCCCTGCTTTTATAGGTGAGTGTTGTCTGGGTTTTATTTATTTTTTTTTGAAATTTCTTTTGTGAAGTGTGTATAACCAAAAGTTTTAATCCTACTATTGGAAATGTGGCAATTTTTGTTTTTTATTGACCCTACAATCAAAATTTGATTCTAATTTACAGATGTCTACACCCAGTTGATGATCGGAGCCTGAAGTTTGACAAATGGTTACCTATTGATGACGAAGAAGGTGCTGCTCCCCAGTGTGATGTTTTTGATGTCCAATGTGGAGATTTGCAAAAACCCAGCTACAAATTCCTTCATCAACAAATTTTTGAGAGGTAGGCGGCTTTTGCATTGCTTTTTATTGTGATTTGAAATTTTTAATTTTTTGCACAGTGCAGATTTTTGATTTTTCGAATTTTTGCACTGTGCAATATGTTTGAGTGATCTAAAAAATATTAAAAATGAATTTTCAGGACTGTGAAGAAGTCCCCAGCCGACCCGAATGCCGCTGATATTCACTTGATAATTATCGATTCGGTGAGCACCAGCCAATTTGTCCGTTCAATGCCCCAAACCGAGTATTTCCTAAGGCGAGAATTGGACGCGGTCCATTTCCCATACCTCAACAAGGTCGGCCTGAACAGTCGCCCCAATGCCTACGCGTTTTTCCTCGGCGAAAGAGCCATGAATTTGCCGGCCAATCCGTGGGGAGAGTACTTGGGCAAAGGCCGCGGAAACGCGCTGTGCAAAAAGTCCTTGAACACTGAGAATTTCATTGGATTCGACTACAATAATAATGGGTATCGAACTCTGATGAACGAGGATTGGGCTATTGGGATTTTCAACTGGCCGAATTGCTTGGGCTTCACGAAAAGTCCGGTGGATCACTTTATGAAGTAAGTGCAATATGGGCTTGGGTGGATTGGAAGTTGTAAAATGTGGTTTGATAGTGGAGAATTGTATTTCAGCTGTTTTAATTGGATTTTTTAAATTTTTCAGGCCATTTGCCCTCCGAGTTGATGGATCGAAGAAGTACAAGGACAAAGAGCTCCGAAGTGCTGTCTACAAACACACTTGCCACGAATCTCATGACTATATGCTCGAATTAATGGAAGAATTTGCCAACAAATACCCGAATGAACCTAAATTTTCGATAAACTGGCTGACCGACATTGCCCATGACGATATGAACGGACTTTATCATGTGGACACGCAGATGAAAGACTTCTTTAACAGAATCAAGGACCGTCTGCAAAATTCGTTCCTCATTTTCATGGCGGATCATGGGGGGAGGACGGGAAAAGTGAGGAATACCCCGGTCGGGGAGATCGAAGACCATAATCCATTCTTCATGATCTCGGTCCCACAACGACTGAGGGGCAACAAGGATCTAATGTACCAATTGAGGAAGAATTCAAAGGAATTGATCACTCACTATGACCTTTATGCAACGTTCTTGGAATTGGCTACGGTAAGTGTAAGATAAGGTCGAATTTTGGTATTTTTGAAGGACCTTAGGGAATGTCTTTGTTCCTTAAGTTGTGTAGAGCACTTTTTGAGCGTCTAGACATTGTTTGGGATATTGATTTTGCATAGAAAAGAATTTTTGTTTTATAATAATTTTGGGAAAAAATCTCTGTTCAATGGAGGGAATTGATGGTAAAATTGAATGGTACTGGGGTGACTAGTAAAAAATGGACTAAAATAATACAAATTGTAGGAAAATCATAAATGGACCAACTCGACTTCCTTCACTGATCGCCGATTTACTCATCCCACCAGAGAACTCAAAGGCTCATCGCTTTTCCATCCGCTTAAGACCCCAAGAGATTGCAATTCGCTCTTAATTCCGTTCAATTATTGTCTTTGCCAACATGACCGAAGAACCATCCAAAATTCGGAAATTTGGAAGGGAACTGGGAAGTTGATGGTGGAAAAGATGAACAAGGACGTGAAGGCCTCAGAATACGCGTCAAAATGCGCTGAGCTCAGGCTGGATGAGAGTTTTGGGAACTCGGTGGAGGAATTCAACCCAATCTCGGAGAAGGAAACGCCATATTTGGTCAAGATTAAGGTTCAACCGAGCGGAGGACTGTATGAAGCATATGTTATGGTAAGTCGGGGATGTTTGATGAATTGGATATATGGGAAAGGGATTTTTAAACTTTTTTACCTTCTCAGAATGGTTTGTTTAGCAAAAATATAATATGGAAAACGTAAAGGTAACATGGCTTGATTTTTCAATGTCATAGTAAAAGCACAGAAAAAGGTCGAGTTCGGCCTTACTTTATCTCCATATTTAAGCCTAAGAAATGAGGAAATAAGCCTTCAAAATACGGTTTATTACGAGCATTTTACGTGAAATATAATTTTAGATGCGGAATGGAACCCTAGAGTTGGTGACGCAAGACTTTGCCCGCATTGACATGTACAAAGAGCAGACCAAATGTATCCCCGAAAACTTCATTCGCAACTACTGTTTTTGCAATGACTTATTGGCAAAAAGTCATAAAAAGCGCGAAGCTACTCGTCGTCGTGGCTAATATTTTACAGTGGAACCGCAGGGTTGGCTGTTCTCTCAAAATTATCAGTCTAAAAACTTTAAATTTTCTAATTTTTTCAATTTGAAGTCTAAATTTGAATTTTTTTGTTATAACTTGGATATTTTTATTGATTTTCTATGTCCACTGTCTTGCCGAGTAACTGTTTCGCTCTAGGGTAAATCGAAAATTTCGGGTAATTCCTCCAACAACATACATATTTTTTGGAATGACACTGTTATGGTCTCCATTGACACTTTTAAGTTTTTTAGCACTTTACATTCCCCCAATTCTAAGCTTTGTAGACTCGCTAATTTTCGTAGTAAAAATCCACTACCTTTACTACTCTTTATAACTTTTTACATTGTATGTAATATAGGTATTTTTTCTATTTTGTGCCATTAGAAACGATTTTAATAAACTTTTGACAGTTTTTATTTTTGGGGGTCGATGAAAGAAGCAGTGGAGTAGACTTTAATTACGCTGATCAAGGGCAAAGACCGCACGTATTAGCGCAATATTGCCGCTTGTCGGCATTGGTGTAGTACTGGTTCCGGCAGAAGCCATTGCGGTTCCAAGCGGCACATCTAAAGGTGGTACAAGGTAATATAGAGAAATGTGTAACGGGAAATTAAGTTTAGTAGAACCAACAAACTAACCCCTTTTTTTTGGGCAACATTCTTACCTTGTGCTAGCATCCTGACATCCTCCAACGCACCTGCCACACGTCTTTTTGCAATGCTCCTCCAACATTAGCGTGTATGTCCGATCATTGCACAAGTTGGACAGCTGCGCGCAATTTGTCGCGGTATCTGCACATGCGGTCGCAGATGATGCTGATGCCGTTGTCGATGATGAGGCATCGTTCTCATGCTGATGAAGGCAGAAAAAGAGAACTGACAAAAGAGAAAAGGTGTGGAATTTCATATTGAAAATGAGGTTGGTGTGATATTTTTGTTTGCGAACCTGCGCTTTTATATCACAAAGGTTTAGCCAATTTCAGCTCCGAGGCTACAGCCCTTTATCCAAGTTTGCACTTTCTACTCCTTGTTGGTTCAACTGTCCGACATAACTCGGAAGAATCGTCAGTCAGCGCCTGAGGCGTTGAGTGTGAGTCATGGAATTTACGTCAAATTCAAAAAAATCGTCTTTTTCTGTCCTAGTTAAGTGTTGCTTTTGGCCGTTTACTTTGTAAGGAATTCTTCAAGCCTTCGATGAAGTTGTCTGCTGATTTTCTAGGTTGCTAGCGTCTGCATAAATGTCGTAGTTGGAGTTTCCTACTGCCTTCTCACACTCTAATCGAAGTTCTTGCCTTTCGATCCACGATTGTTTTTATAGCTGCCATGGAGGACGTGCAAATTTTCTTTTACGTATTTGCAGTCCCAACAAGTCTCAAATGTACGGCGGGCCCACACTTTTAAGCTTCCAGGTGTATAAGTGGCTTGAATAGTTATCACAAGCTTATCCATGTATTTTTTACCATTTTTTGAAAACAAACTCTCATAACATTGAAAGCAATGGATGAATTTAATAGATTTGTGTACTTATCAGTACCTGGGAGTTGTCAATGTAAAATTTCTATCGTACTACGTAGATTACGGGAAGGAAATCGTAATTCTGATCAAAAATGTCGCAAAGTGGTTGCCCGCAAGTGTTGCGACGCCAAATGTACCTTGGGAAGGTCGGCCATTGTCTTTTTGTTACATAGATCGTCCTTGCTTACATAAGACATGACGTAGGGATCACTGACAAGTGTGCTTTATAGACCGTCTGTGCTTTGTTTGTGTTAGCTGTTCTAAAAATGTTTAAAAAACTTTGACCTATATTTGGTTTACATGTTATATATACATATTTTTTTAATTATGGCACTATTTCTGACATAAACAATAATGTCGTAAGAATTGTTCGGGTATGCACCATGCTTGCTTCGCATACGTATTCATCCTGGGGAATGTCGTTGTGTACAGCCGAAGGTGACCGTCTTTTATCTGAAATGAATGGAAAAGAGAGCTGTTTAGACAGCCGACATATGTTACATACTCCAGCGTAGCCTTGGTATTTAGCGCCACTGACGACTTCGATTTGAATCAAATAGATTTCCTTGACGTCTTCCTTTGGCTCAAATTGTATAACCCTATAACCTGACTCCTGGTTCAGCACTAATTGATGGCAAACACTGCTGTATGGCGAGTTCATCACATCCTGGTTGATTCGTTGTACCATCATTTGGCCTACTTGTAGAGCCAACTCTCGATTTTGTACCTCCCATTGCTTCCTTTGGCAAATACAGTATTGAAAGGGAATCAGTAGTGAGTGGCAATCCCTTGGCTCGCTTAGTGGATGAAACAAAGAAGATCCTTTGAGCTTACGGCCGGTTGTTGTGAAGGCAGAGGTACTGAACAGGGTACTTTCTGTCCATCCATGATTATTCTACAAATCACGGTTGGGGTTTATGTTTTTCCGAACTTACCTTGCCAATCTCCAACAGCGTTGCGTAGATATCATAATGAGTAACAAGTTTCTTTGCGTTTTCGCGGAGTTGCGTCATGAAGTCGTTATTCATCCGCAGCTTTTGTGGAACAGAGACCATTAAGAAAGGGTTGTTCTCCTCAATTTTTCCAATTGCACTTTCAGTTATCTCACCGAAACGAAGGCCATGATCTGACAGAAAGATCAAGTAAGAATTTTTCAACTGGAAACGTCTTGTTTTAAAAAAATTTTCTTACTTTATCACTCATGTCCTCAAAAAATCTTTTGAAATCCTTGTCACCTCTAAAAACATTGTTGGTGTCGTCATGGCCTAGCATTACAAAGCTGGTAATCGAAAACTTGGGTTCGTTAGGGTATAGGTTTGCAAACTGTTGTAGCGTCTTTATCGGTCGATGATGCGGCTCAACGCAAGCTCCTTTATGAATATTTCTTGACAAGTTCTTGTCGCCTTCTGGGCTGTCGCTATCCACTATTAGCTCATAGGTACTGCAAAAGTCCTTCTGAAGATTTAAAGCGCCTCTCACCGACTTACTGGATGTAATGGTCAGTTGGAATCATCCCAAACCCGGTGCAATTTGGTGACTCAAACAGACTGTAGAACCAGTCAGTGTCAATCATTGTTCTATAGCCAGTCTTCTGGAAGTCTTTGCCAATGTAATTATACTCCATTACGGAGCGATTACAGATCACTCGGTCAAGGCCTTCACCAGAAAAGGGATTCCAAGGGCTTGCCGGTAGATCTTCAGCCCTTTCGTTGAGTAAGAATCCGTAATTGTTTGGTCTGCTGTTCACCCCAACTCTGTTGAGATAAGGGAAGAAGACGGCAGAGTGTTCTTGTTCTAGATACTGCTTTGTCGATTGAAATGCTCGGCGGAATGTGTTCGAACTCACAGAGTCCAGGATTATTAGATACACATCATTGGCTACAGGGTTTGGGCCAATTTTGCCACGCTTTCTAAAAAAAAATATTGGCTCACCGGCTATGTGCTTACTTCTCCACCAGGTTTACATGGGCAAAATGATAGGAGTCGGTCTCGTTCATCTTACATTTGACTTCAGTAACGTCACAGTTAACCTCATTTCCAGACGTTTCATTTATTTTTATCCACTGTCCTTGTTGAAGTAAATGATCATGAATTGAAATTACGCATCGGTAAAAGCAGTGTTCATTGCTTCCCATTGTCGTATTTACGCGTAGGGTGTTCTTGATAAAGTAACTTCGAACTGGATAAGTTGGTTTGCAGGTTTTATTTAGGGCCGACTGTGGATTCAAATACTTGAGAATACTGGGATCCCATGGGTTCAGCGCAGGAAGGAAGCATTTGTTTTCTAAAATGAAGGTTGGCTTACTTGAAGATTTTTCCTTCGGTCGATTTCTTCATATACTATGCGCTTACCAGTAATTCTTTTGCTGAAACTTTTGTTTTGAAACTTCCATCGCTCGGTGGGCAGATATGCATGTCCAGTGGTCGTCCGAGCCGCGTCTTTCTCCAGATTCCCGTTATAAACCAGAAGAAGAAGCGCTGTAAGGCCAAGACACAAAAGAAAATGAAAACCAAGCCCAAGCATGAGCCAAACCAACCTGAAGAATGTGGTGTTTTAATCGGTGGCTTATTGTGCAAACACAGGAATGATGGATCTCTAGGTTCAAACGGTTTAAGACATCAGAGAATTGGGTGCGTCCCTAGTTCAAAACGTATTTGATTTACCGCTTTTCGTTCACGTGAGTTTAGGAACGGAAGCTCCCAGGGTCAATGTTAAAATCAAGCTTACGCTTATAAATTTTTTCCGTTCTTTGATATAAATCAATTGGATCGATTAACTTTCTAAGAATAAAAATACTAATATAAAAATAATATTTATGTAAAACTATGTAAAGCTCCGGTGAGGCGACTGTTAAGCTTTTTTTAATTTGTTGTATCAACAGGATGAATAATCGTTCATTGAAAGTCACTGAAAAAATGATTTATGAAGCTTTTTGATCTTTAAGGATCAAATTCTTTATTTTTTATTATTTTTTATTTATTCTTTCACAAAAGGCCAAAAATTCACAATGAAACGCTAAAATGCGAAAAGAGCGTGTTTGCTCAGCAAACACTGTGATGTCAGCTACAATGGAGAAAATTCATTTTGTGAAATATGGAGTTTTTTGTTGAAAATTTTGCGTTGCTTCCAATGATGCACACCAGAGTTAATAAAATAAACAGAGCATCAAAATAAATCTACAGAGCTGGTAATGTTTCAACTGATAATTGAAATCTCAGCTTGCAGCATTATTTTTCCAATTCTAACTCTCTTATGATCTAAAAAAATAAATAAAAATAATAAATGAAATAATTGTACCCTTAAAACACGATTTTTGAGTCAGGGCACCAGCGGTGGTCTTAGGAAAAAATCGATTTTGAGATTTTTGGCTTAAAATAGTCGGTAGCACTTGCGAAAGAAAAGCTAAAAATATTTTTGCCCAATTATGCCCGGAAGGCATATTTTTTTACAAAATACGTTTTTACACTTCAAAGCCTCTGGAGGCCGATGTGATCCGACCACAGAGATCAAACCTGGCTTACAGGGGTTTTTGACACCCAGGAATCTGAAAATCGTAGCATTTTTACCGTCAGATTACTGTAACATGGTCATACTGTAATCCGGTCGATAAAAATCGACGATAACTTCTTTAGATCAAAAATGCCACAGGATTTTATTGCAGATTCGGAATCAGCATAAAATTCTGCTTCGGATACATGTAAAATATGTTCAAAATTCCGTGGCCCAACGTCTGTAGTATAGTGGTTGTGCGCCAGGATTATCAATCTGGCGACCCAGGTTCGATTCCCGGTGGCTGCAAATGGCAGAAAATGGACTATAAAAGGGCAGAAACTTGGAAAAAAGGGAAAATAAATTATAGAAAACTAATTTTATGCTACTTAGGACCAGTTTAAAAGTTTTTGCAAGAATTCCGCATAAATTACGGTTTTTATGGAAAACGCCTTATATCTTGCCGGAAAGTGGAGCAGTCTGGTTAAAATTTACAGAAGAGGTTACTGAGGCTTCCTACTACGAAATAAATCCATTTCTGCTTATTTCGTTAAATTTTTGGGATAGCCTGGGTTTTCTTTCAAATTCGGGATTTTAGGAAGGCGAGCTGCGGCCGAGGTTTATCGAACGGAACAATATTTGACCAAAAAGTCATACAAGATTCACAAAAAGTCATATAAGATTCCCTAACAGCACCGGGATCACACAGCTCGTAAAACTTAGGCCGTCTTGCGTATCCCACGAAAAACGGAGCGCGTGGACGCTCTAATGATAAATCTACATGGAGACTCAGTTGGTAAGGAACAGATGCAAAACTACGGGACTGTAACATGCGTGATTCCATCTGAAAATTAAATAACTGTTTTATTTTGTTTTGTATTGCATTCCTCGGCGGATACGATGAACATTGGATAGCAAGCGTTATGTAGATTCACCACAACTCTTTAGTTGCCATTTGGTGCGATCTTACGAATGCTGTAAGGCGTTTTCCATAAAAACCGTAATTTATGCGGAATTCTTGCAAAAACTTTAAAACTGGTCCTAAGCAGAGATTGCCACGGCTCCGGAGCCGGAAATTTTGGGGTCGGCTCCGGCTCCCGAGCCCAAAGTCGGAGCCAAAGTAAAAATTTCTTGATCTTATTAAACCAAACTGCTTGAAAAAACACTGCCGAGGATGTGACTTGACTGCAAAAACGTTGGCTGTATGATCTCTGGCACTAATAACTTTTATTTTTGGAAAAATATTTTAAAAAAACATTTTGCATAGGAGCCGGGATTCGGAGCCGGAGGCCTTTTTAAATTTTGCACGGAGCCAAGAGAGCGGAGCCAAAATTTTGACCGTAGCAATCTCTGGTCCTAAGTAGCATAAAATTAATTTTCCATAATTTATTTTCCCTTTTTTCCAAGTTTCCGCCCTTTTAAGTCCATTTTCTGCCATTTTCAGCCACCGGGAATCGATTCTGGGTCGCCAGAATGATAACCCTGGCGCACAACCACTATACTACAGAGGTTGGGCCACGGAATTTTGAACATATTTTACATGTATCCGAAGCAGAATTTTATGCTGATTCCGAATCTGCAATAAAATCCTGTGGCATTTTTGATCTAAAGAAGTTATCGTGGGTTTTTATCGACCGGATTACAGTATGACCATGTTACAGTAATCTGACGGTAAAAATGCTACGATTTTCAGATTCCTGGGTGTCAAAAACCCCTGTAAGCCAGGTTTGATCTCTGTGGTCGGATCACATCGGCCTCCAGAGGCTTTGAAGTGTAAAACCGTATTTTGTAAAAAAATATGCCTTCCGGGCAAAATTGGGCAAAAATATTTTTAGCTTTTCTTCCACAAGTGCTACCGACTATTTTAAGCCAAAAATCTCAAAATCGATTTTTTCCTAAGACCGGGCCCCACTACTGGCTGACGCAGTGACTCAAAAATCGTGTTTTAAGTGGTATAAACATCTTGTAATTGTCGAGAAATTTTAAATCAGCGCTTTTTTGTGCTTATTTTTGTGTCTTTTCATAAAATCCACTTTTCTTTCACCAACGAAGACTCAAAGGATTGTAGAGCTGCTATAAGACATTCATTGCCACATGATTGGACACTTTAATGACCTTTCTTGCGTTAAAAATGGAGACGAATTAGTATTCATTCTGTTTCCCGTCTGTTTATTTGTGCCCGTCATTCGCCGACTTCCTGCGTAAAAAACTCACCTGTGATGCCGAACTATATGAATTTTTATTCACCATTCCAAGGAATAACATATAAGAAGCACAAGCCCCGGGGCTGTTGACAAGGTTTAAAAGTCGCATTGATTACCATCTACCAATCTTTTGCGAATTTGAAAGATGGTGGAATACGACATTCGTATTGGTTACTACGACGTGGAAGTGATCCCACCAGCAATCAAAAATGCCATGGCAATATACGCCTGGTTCGTGGAGGTTGTTAACGTTTTTATTTACTGTATTATGGTTCGAGTGGTTTTACGATATTCCACAAGAGAGATCGGAGCGTACAAGTGGTAAGGAATGGGTCATAAGTCGACATTATTCAAATGGTAAAACTTTAATTGATTCTTTTTTAGGTACATCATTGGATGTCAGACTTGTTGTGTGTTTACTTTTATAGTGAAAGCGATGATTGAGGACGAACCGCTGTTCCCTTATGATGTCACGGTTCTTGGTGGGCTGGCAGGGTTGTTTCCTGTAAGCAAAGCTTTTTGTAACCAAAAACATAGATCTTCAAACTGATATGCTTACATTGCCGACCAGTGTCATGTAGCAAATGCATCTCTTTTCATCCTTTCTCTGACCAAAAGGAGTTCTTTCTTTCACAGGGAGAAAAATAGAGTCGCCGTTGAAGCAGCTTCCAAAAATTGCATACTGTTTTTGGTCAAGGAGAGCATGTACGGTAAAGGACCAGATCCAGTGGCAAAAAAACCTACCTTTTTGCATCGGAAGTATCGAAAATGCGGTAAAAAACCTCCCTCTCCGATTTTGAAATCGGAGTCTTTCGCTTGGAAATGGAGGTATTTTGCCACATTTTCGATATTTCCTGGATGCGAAATGGCATGTTTTTTGCCACTGGGTCATGTCCGCCACTGTAAAGGGGTGATGCAGATGCCTGCAGGATGCATTTCGATGTGTTTCTTGCCCATGATCTTGTCCTGAACAACATTTTTCTTTAAAGAATTAGTGTGTATAAATTTCGGTTGATTTTCCAGAACAACGATCATGTGGTCCGTTTTTTCTTCGCTCTTTTCCACATGTTCTTCGTCGGGCATTTTTCATGTGTAACACTGATGTTTCTCTTCCGTTTTGCTCAGACTACCGGACACTTGCGGATGGTCCAGCTAATGTCCAGCAAAAGAATCCTCTTTTACGCGTACATTCCTTGGGCAATTTGTGTGGTCGTTTTGACCCTTCTCGACGCACTATATAGCATTCCAAACATTGATAAGTATGTGGAGAAATTTGGTGATTCAAACCCGAAAATAGCAGCATACATAAAGAGCAAGCCGCTCCTGGTGGAAGTGGTGGGTTTATGGTGCTTTAACCGTTATAAATGCAAAGGAAATGTCGTAAAAACTCACCTGTACGTCCCACGTGCGACGCATAAGTTTTCTTTTAATTTGGCACATACGCTAGGCTTCATAAGAATTCTTGAAATTTTCAGCTTCCACTTTTCAGGCACAGCCGAGTAATTCAAAGATCTTCGCGGCCTAGAGAGCGTGCAGAATTCGGAGAGCGGCCAGCGATAAAACACTTCTTGGCTCTAAATTTGCCAGAGTCGCGGAGAAAAATAACTTTTGTGTGGAAACATTACATAGAATAGGCATGAAACCTTTTGCGCAAAAAAAGCGTCAATTTTTTCTCAACTTTTGACCTAAAAATCTCGGCTGTTTCTGCAAAGCGCGGGCTATAAAATGCGTATGTGTCTTTGAGAAATGCTCTTTAAATTTGTGCCGAGTTTCATCAAAATCTGAGAGTCGCCGTTGGAGCAGTTCCCCTGACTTCAGTTGTCTGAAAGGCCGAATATTCAATTTATGTTTTATGTTCTTCAGAACACCTGGTACACAAACTACGAGCGCTATGTGCCGACGCTGAGTGGGCTGCTGATTTGTGCGTACTGCACTTATGGTTGCTACAACTTCAAAACCAAACGAAACGATTGTTTCAGTGATCGAACGAAGGCATTATACCGAACTCTAATCAACGCCCTGCTAATTGAAATGCTTGTAATTGCGGTCGCAGTTGTGACTCCAGTTTTGGTTTGTCAAGAGTTCATTGGTGTGGAATACCGACCATTAGGGACAGCCTTAATGTGGCGATGGCTTTACCTTTACCCCACCTTCACGATGATCTTTACAATGTCGTACATTTCCTGTTATCGTGATGGCTTTAGGAAGCTTGTCTTGAAGCTGTTATTCGGGGTGAACGCTAAAAATGGCATTGTGGTGCTGCGGTCGGCCTCTTCGATTGTCTCTGCAACAAGATCCTCTCCATATTGAGGAGGGATAAGCCCCAAGGGCGGCGCTCAGATTTTCTTAAGGAATCTCGCATATAAAATTTAAGGCGTTTTTACAAATGTCATCATAATCTGAGCGTCCCACTTCGAGCACTTCTCCTATGATCTTTTTGCGTTTTTTACCGTTCCTTGTTGTAATACAGGGTGTCCAGAGAAATTCCGCGGAAAGTGTTTGCCGATTTCTCGGCGCTTAGGCAAGATATTCAAAAAATTCTTTTTGCATCAGAAAGAAGACTATGGGCGGTTTTTTGTCTAAAAAAGTTTTTTTGTCTGCCGGCGCGGAACATACTGTATTCGGCGGAAACTTTTGGTAGCTTTTTTGGTCATCACACCAATCTTCAGCGCTTTACTATGATCCTGAAACTATCGGGAAGCCTTCAGTTTTTCCCACAAAGGATCAGGAGACCGACGACAACACTATGCAACCGCATTTAGCGACTGCACCGTACTGGATAGTTGCGTCAACAGCGATAAAGTCTGACCGAACCGTGCGAAGGTTTGAAACAGCGGGTCAAAGAGAAGTTTAAACAAAACATATTTTGTTGTTTTCTGGTGAACCAAGTGGTTTACTGATGGCTAAGCTGCTGCCAAGGCCTGGCGACGAAATTTTGGAGGGCATATGGGATCAGAAAAGAATGCTAGCCACATAATGTTTGGGACATCTCCTATCCGAAGCTGAGTTGTGGCCTCCGCCGATACGGAAAGCTCGCCATTCCATTGCCAAACGTTTGGTAAACATAAAAATAAGATACCATTCTGCTTTTAACCCTCAGAAATCGTACTAAAGCTTTTAAGATTGGTGTGATGACCAAAAAAGCTACCAATAGTCTCCGCCGAATACAATATGTTCCGCGCCGGCGGACAAAAAAACTTTTTTAGACAAAAAACCGCCCATAGTCTTCTATCTGATGCAAAAAGAATTTTTAGGATATCCTGTCTGAGCGCCGAGAAATCGACAAACACTTTCCGCGGAATTTCTCTGGACACCCTGTACGATTCTGTTCGCAGAAATGTAATGCTACAATCACAAACTAACATAATTGTTATTAACGATGATACTTTCGGCCTCAATGAAAAATAAATTTTTATTGTGACGACAACAACGGGACGGTAAAACAATGTTAAATATTTTGCTGTACTTCAGTCTTATGGGCTGGTCTCGTTCTTGGGAGAGTTCACGTTGATCATAGACTTTGAAGTTTGTTTGGCATAGCTCAGTGTCAAGACGTTTATCGGACAAGGAAGTATGATTCGGAATCATTAATCATCGATTACATTCTGGAAGCTGGTTCCGTTTATCATTAATCAGAATATATAAGTCATGCTCCGGAATAAAAATGATTTTGCTACAAAGCTATGAGCAAAAATTTTTCAGGTGATAAAATGAGGCGTACCCCCGAAAACGGACCTCATTATTCAAATCAGCCCGAAGCTTTAGTCTTTGCGATACTTTTTGGTATCAAGTTTGGGGGTTTTTTTTGATTTTTTGATGTTTAATCCACCGGAACTATGTAAGATTGTCCAGTTTCAAAATAGACATGTCTCTGTTTTAATGTGTCAACAAGCTTATCGGTTATCACTTTTGATAAACAATGCTAATTTCACATCTGTAGCCACGAAATTGAGCTGCTATAATAATGTTAAGGGAGCAGAATCAAACGGAGAGTCATTACAGATAATGAAATTCCGTGGGTTCGTCGCTTTTGTCAGCCATGTTTAAATTTGTTTATTTGGCTCTGATAACCTTTTCATTCCTGGCTTTTATTTTCCTAAACTTGGATTCTGGCACGAACTGGCTAGTTCCGAATGGGCAACGGAAAATCGCGAGTACAAAGTTTTTCGGAGTTGTTATAAATGGATTGGAGAACAAGAGGACAGAGATAAGAAATAATACGGCTTCAGGTATGTGGGCGGATGCAGATAATGAACGGGAGGAGGCGCTCAAGGTACGACAGTCGTATTTCTTTGAGATTTTGAGGCCATGACGCGGGTATCAAAAGCTCCAATCCTGAACTGTCGGAGTTCTGAGCGGAGTTGAGTTGTTATTCTTAAAATTTGTGTCTCACCGGATTCATTTTTTAATTTTAGCGAAGAAAGGAGACCCTCAATGTATACTTCCCCAGCTAGACCCATGGGATGCCAAAATCTTGCGATATCTAAGCCCAGCGTCAGACCTGAACAAAAATAAATGTGAACCAACTTTTAAAGTGAGAAGTTACTTTGAGAACGGTATATTGTATGTGAACAGAAGCATGGACGAAGACTGTGCGTTTCGGTGAGTAAAGTAGCTTAAAAAATCCTAAAAAGATTACAATAGCGCTTTTGTTTGCTTTCAAGGCAAATTTCTTGTCTAAGTAATAGTAATGATTAGCGACTGCTTGCCATCTTAAATTTTTTTTTTTACTTTTTATAACACGTAAAAAATCATCAATGTACATAACTGTTTTCAGATGCGTTGAATATGTGAGCGATCACGTTGTAGAATTTGGCAAGTGGGCAATCTTTTCGAATGGGACTGGTCATAAAGCAGAGTGTGATGTTTCGGAGATAGAGTGTTTTATCGGAAGTGATAAGAGTTATCATTATGCTCATGTGAATCTAGTTGAAAAGTAGGTTCAAGGCTAGAAAGGAGACAATAGTTCGAACCATGTATTTTATTTATTGCCAAAGTTCGTGTACTTCTCCCTTATGACTTTCCGTGGAGGTGCCTTGGAAGCGAGTTTAATTTGCTTCAAATGTAGCGAGCATCTTCGGTATAAATCGCATCAAATTTCTGAAGTCTTAGCTTGCGTGGTGTTCAACATTCCAATCTGAATGTGTGATAAAAAGTTTAGTCACAGTCTGTGTGTCGTGTTTCGAGCACTTTTCGTTCTTTATCATTTTGCCCTTTTTCAGACCAAAGACCTCGATCAAACCTCATTCCCAGGCTCATGACGTGTACGTGATCATTGTGGACAGTATTAGCGCCAGCAGTTTCCAACGAGCCCTCTCGGCAACAAAGAATTACCTCGAAAGCGATCATAGTGCCATATTTTTCCCTCATCTGAACCGGGTTGCGCTCAACAGCCGTCCAAATGGCTACGCATTTTTACTGAACGAACGCTCCGATGATTTGCCCGAAAGTCCATGGAATCCGTTCAAAGGGCAGGGCAAGGATGAAGAGATCTGTAAAACTTCCGTTTTGAACTATGATTATATCGGAAAAGATTTCCAAAAAGCGGGTTACAGAACGTTGGTGGATACCGATTGGTTTTTGGGACTCTTTGAGTATCCGGATTGCGTTGGGTTTGGAAGAATACCAGCGGATCATTATTTGCAGTCAGTATAAATCTTCTCGCCATCTTTATAACTTCTTCGTTTATTGCAGGCCTTATCAACACATTGTTGATTACTACACTGATTATTCTAATACAAACTTAACGGAAAATGTTTACCAAAATTCCTGCAGAGAATCTCATCATCGATCTATTGAAACTTTAAAGCAATTTGTGAATATGTACAAAGATGAACCGAAATTTTTGATCTCGGCCTTTGCTAGACTTGGTCACGACGATATCAACAACGTTTTTCATGGTGACCAGGATTTCCTGAATATGTTTATGGAGATCAGCGATAAGGTAAGTGAAGACGTAATAGCTTTGTAAGACTAAAGGCTACTTTCGTTTGGCTTTATCTATCTCGTATGTACATATAACATCAGCTCTCTAATAACTAATTTTCTCTATGAATTAGAAGCTTTCCGCTCAAGATTAAGCTGTAACTTGCGTTGCATTCAGCTATTTCCAGCTGAAAAACGCCTTCCTTATTTTGATGTCGGATCACGGCCTTCGTTTTGGAGGGATAAAAGATACGGATATCGGTCTAATGGAAGAAAATAATCCGGCTCTAATGATCTCATTGCCTCTGGCGCTACGCCAAAACCAAAAACTTGTATCAAAACTGAAAGAGAACTCAAAACAACACCTGTCTCACTACGATATCTACGCAACTTTGTTGGATATAGCGCAAAATAACCATAAATGGACAAAAGAATCAGAGTTTATGGGAATTTACAATGTTTCTGATCGAAGTTTACAAGGATCTTCGTTACTGCGTGACCTGAAGTGGCCAAGGGATTGTTTTTCTCTTCAAATCCCCTTCGATTACTGTCTATGTCAATATGAAAAACGGGAAATTCGAAATGACTCCTTGGCCATTGAAATGGGGAAATTAATGGTCGAAAAGATGAACTTGGATATCAAAAACTCGAATTATTCGGAGAAGTGTACGGTCTTGAGTTTTGACGAAGCCGGCGGATTTGAATTGGAGGTTTTGGAGCCGAATGATGACAAAAGAGCAGCTTATTTGTTGACGTTCAAAGTGAGGCCGAGCGGAGGAAAATACAAGGGATATGCAAGGGTAAGAGGTGGCTTCTTATTTCAAAATGTTTGCGGCGAGGCTCTAGTCTGAAAAAAGGTTTAAAAGGAGAAAAGATAAGCCTAATCTTAATGTCAAAAGGTATCGTGAAGACATACGAAGAGATCAGTTCTAGGGCTGTCAGTTTTTGACTCTGCGATTCGTTTTGACATCAATTTCGGGCCTATTTTAACCTTTTACGGAATTTTCGCACCATGGTGCACCAGTCTAGACGGTACGCAAATGAGAATTTTTTATTTTCAATTTCACTTTTCCAGATCATGAACTCCAAACTAAAACTGGTCTCGGAAACGTTCCCACGAATGGACAGTTATGCGAAACAAGCGGCCTGTATTCCCAGGGAGTTTCTACAAAATTATTGTTTCTGTGCTGATTATAAAGAATAAAATAGGACCGTACCTCAATAGAAGATTTTCTATGGTGACCTTAGCGCTAACGGGGGAAACACTCGAGAGTCAACACTCTAGTTTTTTGCTAGATCTTTCTGGGTCACACTTCAGTTACTAAAGTTTGACCTCGCTGATATTCAATCATTTTTGCAAACGAAAAAATATGGTTAATTGAGGTGAGTCGGTTGTAAAAAAAGATTTCATGACGGTAAGTCCAAAGCGCAAGAGTTGCTCTTGTCTGTAGCAGTTTTGGAAACCTCATTTGTAACCGACCTAAAGGCCTTAGGCCTAAAATCGTGAGAAATTTCGAATTTTTTAGCAGTCTTGATGTTATAATCGACATGGATTTTGAAAATAACTAGCTAAAAATATATGCAATAAAAAACAATAATCTATTAGGTCTAAAAGTATGACTCCGCCGTTTTTTTGTTTTGCATTTTTTACAGGTTGGAATATAATTTTGCAACTTCTGTTTATATGCTATAGAAGGACGTTGAAAACGCTATCTAATGATATATGCTTCGTACAGTGAGGCCTTATATGACGCTTTTATAAAGCTTCAAAGATGACCAACTTCATCTTAAGAAAAGGTGACTTCGCGGGAAACTTTATTCTGCACGTGTAATGTGAGGAAAAACGCCGATAACGCATCGAACGTTTACAGAAGCTTGTGCTAGTTGTGCCTTGTGTGGAAAAATCCGGCGGGAATGGCTTCAACGGTTCAAAACCGGTGATCTTCAGACCCATCCAAAAAATTTTAAGATGGAGATTATTCGATAAAAACAATCCCCAGACGCAAAAAAAAGTTAGCCGTGAAGCTAAAGCTGACTCGGAAAGCAGTTTCACAGAGTCTGCAACAAAAGTGAAAGACGCAGGGAGCAAGGAGTTGGGTACCATATTAATTGACCTAAAACAATATGCAAAATTCTGATGGAAAGATAGAAAAGAAATTCTTTTTGCCTCAATTCGTGACCGGGGGCAAACAATAAATGAATTTTGACAACAGTTACAGCTACCGGAATAAAAAAAATTTATCCTGTTTTTTGGTCATTTCAGACTCTATGTTGAAAAACTGGCCAAGGCACGCTAGAACACCTAAGGTTAAAGGTCCTACCCTACCCGCTATACTCTTCTGACACCACACTTTCAGAATAACACTTGTTTCGACCGATGAAACCCGATCTGAGGCAGCAGCGCTTCGCTGAATACAAAAATGTCCAAAATTGGCCCGATGACTAAATTGCCTCAAAACAAAAAATCGTTTTCACTGATGGTATTGAAAAGTTGCTCAAATTATGGGAAAATGTCGTAGTTAATAATAGTAATAATAATTAAATAAGCTTTAATGTAAAAATTTTTTGTTTTGATTAAAAGTGTCATGCAAAAAAAACGGCGGAGTCATACTTTTAGACCTAATATAACTGTACCTAGTTTTTCCGATGGATCTCAAACTCCGACTTAAATATACTTATATATTTTGTTTCGGCACCCCGGAATTCTTTTTTCTCGTAGATTGTTGTTGTTGAGAACCTTTGCGTTATTTTTACAATATTTTCGAAGAACAGTTCAGCAAACATTCTTCGCAAGCAAAAGTTCAAACCGGGACCTTCACATGTCTTTGTTTGCAAATTACTGTTTACAATTTACGACTGTTATTACTACCTCTTATTCCCCTCCAAAAGCCCTCTCCAAAGACTTCTAGAAATTCCACAACCCTCCAGCGGTCAGCGTTAAACACCGCTTTCTTTGGAGAAAGTGGGCGTCATAGGAAACAAAGTTTCGTCAGCGGTAAACAAGTTGTTTTCCCGCGAAAAAGTTTACAATTCGGCAAATAATTCGGAGATGTGGAACTTCCCCAGATGTCATCACTTGCAACCCAATATTGTTTTTGCTTAGCACCTACTTTTTAGGCGATTTATTACATCTTCGTTTTTGTGCGCATTCGAAAGCGCGTAGGTTGAAAAAGGAAGGTTTAGTTTGACTTGGGTACATCTTGAGTGCAAAAAAAGGGGGCGATATAAAGGAACGGCCGATTTAAACAACGGTAAATTATTTTTGGGAGTTTAATGTGTTGTTGATTAATTAATGTGTGGTTTTCCACAAAAATGATCACCAAGGTATTCTGAGAAAGGCACATGCAAGAGGGGGCGGTGTGACTTTAAATTTTGATGAAAACTTGGCAGAAATCTGAACTGTGGGTCTCCAAGGAATATCCAATTTTTTCGCTTAGCTAGCAGATTTGCTCTTCATGTGATTTGTTAAAAATTCAGAAATTCGTAACGAGTTATTGTTTTCATTAAAAAAGATTCTTTGATTTGCACACGTCATGAAAGCCGTTCAAGTTCAATTGCGGAATATTCTCGATGGTATCTCTATTGAATCCAGAAATCCTTTTTCAGCGAAGGAGCAGATGCGATAACTCAACTTGAATTCATTTCGTAAAATGCTTTAACTACTTTCAACTCAGTATATGTACAATCGAATTTTAAAACAAAAGGTTTTACTTTAATTCTAATTTTTTTCGACTTGTCGTTTAGGATGAGAAACGGTGCATAAATTATATTTTGAGCTTCTTTCCGATTAAATCATTTCTGACCTGCTAAATGATAATTTTCAAAAAATTTAGTGGTCTAGCAAGAGCTAAAAAAAGTCATCAACTTGATGGTACTATTATTTCGAATATATGACCGTTAATGTAAGGGAAGCGAGCTTTTTGTTGAGCAAAAAGTGTCGAAACTTTCGCTCCTTTTCTGTTTTCCGTATACGTTCTATTTTTTAAAATGAATCACCGGAAGTTTTTGCTTGTTTAGTTTGCAAGTTTTATGACGTGTGTATCCGAGAGTGCTAACCATTTCGGTAAGATAAAGAGCTTACTGTTTTCTGCAGGTCCAAAAAGAACTCTCCGGTGTTTGACCAGATGATGTTCAAAGTGCGCCGCACAGATTTTTTTAAAATTTTGCACACATTGGGGGTTCACCACAAAGTAATTAGAATAAAAACTGGGCTTCGTGTACGGTATTGGAAGACGAGATATTCCATCGCCAACAAAAACTAAGCGCGTGCAATACGGAGAACGGGCAAAAAGATTTGACGATGTTCGAGGTTTATCCGGGGCTTCGCACTTTGTTTCAAATGCAAATTGATAAGTGAATGTCCACAGCAAATCACTTTTTTCACGCAGAATAGACGGAAATACAGCATAGAATTGACAAAAAAAGTCACTGAAGAACAGTCAATTTGAATTTGACATTGTGCATGCGTACAGTTCATCACCTTGCTCTTTCTCTGCAACTTTGCAATCGTTCGAAACGTAGGTCGCCTCTACTTACAGGGGAAGTACTCCAAGTGCGACGCTCAGACTTTCTTTAAATTGCACACACGTCGGGTATGAACTAAATATCAATTTCTGAAATTTTCAGCTTGCGCTTTGCGGGCGCCGCCGAGATATCGAACGATTTTTGCCGCCGAGAGAGCACGCTAAACGTGGAGAGCGGTCAGAGAGAAAAACGCTTTTTGGCCATAACTTTGGCAGTTTCGTGCGGAAAAATTTGATTATTTGTAGGAACATTACCCTTTACGGTAGAAATTGGCAGGAAACTTTTCGTGCCAAGATTCGGCAAAAAGTCCTAAATTTTGGCCGACTTTTGATCTAAAAATCTCGGTTGTTTCTGCAAAGCGCGAGCTAGGATTCTCGCATATATTTTAGAAAAAATTACTCTAAATTTATGCCAAATTTCATCAAAATCTGAGCGTCGCACTTGGAGTACTTTCCCTGTTAGTAAAACAAATTCTAAAATGCTGGAAACTTTTTTGCCAAGCCAAAAAAACTCGCAATTTAAAAGTGGCTGGTTCTTTGTTAAAATGTATTTGCTATTTATAAAATCTAGAAAATTCGAAACATTTCCTGTTTCAAAAAAAAAACGTGGAAATAAACAGTTGTTCGGCCAAGTTTTTCGGCCTTGACCTGCGGGTTTGTATAACATGTAATCTATTTTATTTATTATGATGTTATGGACTCACTTCGCACTCTCATTAAACCTGTAAAACAATCTAAATTTTTATGTCTGTTAGCTGAAAGGTCCCTTTGACTTCAATTTTTATGCGATTTTCACTGTTAAAGCTCATTTCTGCAAGGTAAATTACATTTTCTCAATGTTATATACTTACGCCGGCATATCAATTTTTTGTGGGCGTTAAAAATTTAAGCGGACTAAAAATCAACCGTTTTTCCCTTTGCAGGTTCAAAACCAGCATAATGAACGGTCGAGGCAGGGTGTTTTACCTCGTATGTATGATCAGTGTTCCGCTGATTATTTTGAATCAAATTGTTTTGACGACCCGACCAGCGTTGGTCGACACAAAAAACGACGAGCTCGAGGAGTGCCATGCCTCCTGCAGGCTACCGGAGCCGGATCCATTTAATCCAGCGGGCAGGACAGCACTCCTACCGGACTATAATCCATTGTGGAATTGTACGAACAACTTTGAGGTTCGAAGTAAGCTGAAAAATGGAGTTTTAACGGTGGAGAAACGGGACGATGAACAGTGTTTCTACAGGTAATTTTTACAATCTAAAATAAGACTTTGTATAGAAAAAAACATATAGTATATTGTAAAAAAAGTCTTTGGTTTTTTGAGATTTTGACATTTTTATCTTTTCAGTTGCTTAGAATTTCGAAGTGACACGGAATTCAATTATACAGACCGGCTGGAGGTCCACAAAACCAGTAGCGTTGATTGTGAAGTGGTTGAGGTAAACTGCACAACTGGAAATGAGACAACTTACCATTATCTTCATGTGCAATTGATTGAAAAGTAAATTTTGCACAATTTTTTTAGAGATACTATAGTTATTGAGAGTCTTACTGAGCTTAGTTCCAACCAATCTACCATTGTTTTCAGACCTCCAAAGCCAGTAAAATCCCCTGCAAATGCCTCTAACGTGTTCATCGTTCTTATTGACTCCATTTCTACCGATCATTTCAAACGTGCTCTCCCTCAAACCCGTTTGTATCTCGAACGTTTTCACGGCGCCGTAACTTTTAACTACCTCAACAAAATTGGCCTAAACACTCGACCGAATGCCTATGCTTTTTTATTGAACGAAATCCCGGAGAGTCTTCCCGGAGCCTCCGGAAAGTTTGTTGGGAGAGAAAAGGAAATTTGTCAGTCTCCTTTGGACAACTTCACAGATTTTGTTGGACATAAGTTCATGGAAAATGGATACAGAGGGTTCATGATCGAGGACTCGGGCGTCGGAGTTTTCAATTCACCAAATTGTATCGGGTTTACGAAACAGCCAATGGACCATTACATAAAGTAAGTTATACAGTGAGCCTAAATGTGGATTTTATCGGAATATCCCTAGACTGATTCCTCTAGATTTACCCATAGATATCCTAATCCAAGTAAAATTTCTTTGATTGCAAAAAAAACTTTTCCAGACAGTGGGCTCGACGGTTGGAGAACCTCACTTTTGATATTGACTACGAATTATACGACAATCTGCATGCGAATCAGTGTAAAGACAGTTATGAGACCGTCTTGGATTCTTTTCAAGATTTCTCAAAACTGTACCCAGCAGAGGCCAAGTTTGGAATAAGCGCTTTGGTTCATATTGCGCACAACAATCTGAATGGGCTTTATAGGACTGATCTGAAGATTAAAAGGCTTCTCCAGAGCATGGAAGAGGAGGTGAGTTGACTTACCGCACAACGAAAGATGATTCAGTTAGACAATTCCTTCTTCATCATGATGGCGGACCATGGGCCCAGAATCGGGCCTTTTCGACGAACCTCAATGGGGGAATACGAAGACAACAACCCTTTCTTTGTGATGACGATTCCCAAAAGGCTGCGGGAGAACAAATCGTTGCAACGGCAGCTGAAAATTAATGCGAACGAGCTTCTCAGCCACTATGACATTTATGCAACACTGTTGGAATTGGCAACGGTAGGGCTTTAAAAAATTGCGTCTTTTTGCGCCAATTTTTTAGCTATTAGAGGCAAATAGACTCCTCCAAATTTTTATAGATGCTTTGCAGAAACAACTTTAATTTCAGCACAATCACATGTGGAATACCGACACAGATTACCATAATTCTAATTTTTCGCCCAATGAAGTCTCTCTCAAAGGCTCTTCGCTTTTTCATCCGCTTCCGTCGCCTCGAGACTGTGACTCGCTCAGAATCCCCTTCCAATATTGTCTTTGCCAGAAGCGCGCCAGAAGAATTCAAAACACAGAGCTCTACATTCGAGCTGGCAATGTGATAACGAGCTATATGAACGAGCAGCTGAACACATCAAAGTTCGCTGGGAATTGTCTGGAGCTGAAGATCGATGAGGATTATGAATACCAGTTGCACGAATTTGATGTGGGAAACGATGACGAACAGGTTTATCGAGTCAAAATACGGGTCAAACCAAGCGGAGGCTTCTATGAAGCGTTCTTTACTGTAAGCGTTTATTATTATGTATATTTTTTGTCAAAATGGGCACATTGCAAATAGACTAAAAGCTGGTAAAATACGCCAATTAGACTTTATCCCGTATTTCTTTGCCTGACGTAGAGTGTCATAAAGATAGAGTTAAAAATATTTTTTCAGGTCTCAAAAGACGATAATCTGACTTTGATTAACACCGAGCTACCTCGCATTGATGCCTATAAACAACAGGCCAGTTGCATTCCCTCGGACTTCCTTCAGAATTACTGTTACTGCCCTGAAGCCTCAAGGACGCTGTGATAAAATAATTTTGCGTAAAAAAGTGTTTGTAAATAAATTTGATCTTTTTTTTTGAAATTTAAAATTTTCTTATTTCTTCGATAAAATTTGAAAAAAAAATTGTTTTTTACTTTCACTTTTCGCAAAGCTTGGTTTTTTCGGCGGTCGATGGAAGTGAAAATAAGTCAAACTAAAATTTTCTTCGCACTGTGCCTGTTCACATTGTTGGTCATCTCCGGATACGAAAAAGCTTTCCGAATATCCCCAAAGTCTCAGGAGTCCAGCGATGACGGCAAGTTTTTTTGATAATTTTGATGATTTTTGTGAATTTGACGAAATGTCAAAAAAATTATTGGAAATCTTGCTTCTTGAAATTGGAATCCTCTTTGTAATTTTCGATTATTTAGTTAGACATTAAAAGTATAAAAATTATTTTATATCTTGTGATATACTTTGTGATACAATCAGTCGTCCCTCTCTCCCCTCATACAATGTTTGAACTTTATTTTCTTTTATCTTTCGTGGGGGCCCACGTCGCTGGAAATGGGTTATCGCTCTAAGTGCTTGTTCAATTTATTTGAAACCTTTTTTAATGCCCCGGTGCCAAATTTTATCGAAATTCAGAGGAAGAAATATTATTTTTGCACTGCACATACTTTTTTTGTGCTATTTAGTCTACTATTTAGAGAATGTCACAAAAGCAGTTGGCGAATGGACCGGTTTTTACGAGGAGATCGGTAAGTAAAAAATCCAGTTTTTGGCATTTTTTATATACGTGTTTTGCAAATCCCAAGTTAAAAAAATGGTGGGTCCCATCACGAGACCTTTTTGAGAAAGACATGCGGAAAAAGTCCCCAATTTAAGGGTTCTCCTATGAGTTAAAAATAAAGTTTCTAGGTCCTATCACGAAAACCTGATAAGTCAATTTTTTGCTCTAGGAACGATGGAAAATCACTTCCAAAAAGCCTTAAAGTGTCAATTCTATTCGCTGTTTATTATTTCTCCTTTTTAGTTTACGCAGTTCCAACGTTAAACCGCGATTACTCTGATGGAAGTTGCCCGTTGCCATTTCTTGATCCCTACCATCCCTCTGGCATGAAATTCCATGACGAAACCTATAATCCACTCAAAGATTGTGTCCCCAGCTTCACTGTTCGCAGTAAAATAATCAACCAGACCATCTTTATTGAGCCGGCGAAGGACTCGTGGCTTTACGAAAGATGCTGGCACAGGTACGAAAAAGCTTTCTTTTTTTGAGTTTTTCGAATTGCAGATGCATTTTCATGGACACGGAACTGAATTATAACACGTCAGAATGGGTTTCTTATGAGTCTGAGAACAAGTCAACAACGGATTGCGAAGTGGTGGAAGTGAGGTGCTCAAATCTAATTAGGATGACTTACATTTACTTGCATGTTCAAATTGTGAAGCAGTAAGTTGGAGAAACATAATCTTACAGTGAAAAGTAGTGTCTACAAAGCTTGAACCGGCATTCAAAAATTGTTTTCAGGCCTCCAAAGTCCCCTCCTCCTTCGCCGGCCGCTTCAAACGTCTACATAATTGTCATTGATTCCACCAGCACTGGGAATTTTAAACGAGCCTTACCAAAGACCAAGGAATACCTGGAAAATCGCCATCAAGCCATTACCTTTAACTATTTGAACAAAGTTGGCTGGAATTCTCGAGGAAATGCGATGGCTTTTTTGGTTAACGAAGCCTCGCAGGACATTGCGGAAAGCCCTTGGGGTCCTGAAGTCAAAATTGCCGGCGAAGATTATTGCTACAAACCCTTGGACAATCTGAGCTACATTTTTTACGATTTTAACAATGCTGGCTACAGGACTTTTGCTATGGATGATTCTGGAGTTGGGACTTTCAACTCGCCGGACTGCATTGGATTCACGAAAAAACCGGCGGATCATTATGTAAAGTAAGATCGCGAAAACAAGACCCAAAATTTCAATCTTTTATTAACAGCGTAAATCACATTATAAACCGCTTTTTTGCCTATGTAGACGGTTATGATTTTATGATACAAATTTTGCATCTCCGGTTTTCGTGGTGGGACCCAGTATTTTGTGGAATTTTGGACTGTCAGGAAGAAACCGTACCTCTGATTTCAATGATTTTGCGCCGTCTCAAGACAGCATTTCCATTAGCTTTATGAACAGAACTTTAGATTTTCGTTGTGAGACCTAAAAATTTATTATTTTATTTTTTCAGACAATTCGCCCGTCGTATGGAGAACCTCGCTTATGAAGATGTCGACGGTTTATCTGCAAATCATAACACTCGTCAATGCCGTGATTCCTATGAAGCCTTATTTGAAACTCTCGAGGAATTCAGCACTGTTTACAATGACGAAGCCAAAATGGGAATGATTTGGTTCACTCACCTGGCGCACAGCGAAAAAAACGAGTTATACCGAGCGGACGACGTGATGCTGAAATATTTCAAAGATTTGGAGGATACTGTAAGTGTTCAGTTGCCAAAAAATTAGAATATGTCGTGTTTAAACTACGGGATTGTTGTTTTAGCTGGACAACTCCTTTGTATTCTTTATGTCCGATCATGGGCCGAGATACGGAGGGTTCCGTCAATCTTTTATTGGAGTTCTCGAAGAACTGAATCCATTTTTTACATTAACACTGCCAAAAAAGCTCAGGAGAAATGAGGATCTCATGGATTTACTTCGAAATCATTCGAACCAACTGCTGACTCAATTCGACGTCTATGCGACTTTATTGGAGATTGCTAAGGTAAGCCAATAAGACGATCGGAAGTTTCACCGTAATCTACACTACATTTAAGGCTGTTATAGAGAGGTTTTGCTAGGTTAGGACTTTTTTCGCATCGTGCCTCTAGTGGGACGAACCTGACTTCTTGACTTTCAGTTTAACCCACCACTAGTTCCACCAATTTTTTTATGATTTACCCATAATATAACCTTTCTATAACGAAGCCTATGACACTAAAATTATCTCTGATCTCAGGAAAACCACAAATGGATCTCACAAACCAACTTTTCCACCGAAAAATTCTCCGTTTCCGATCGCAAACTCAAGGGAAGTTCAATCTTGCACCCGTTGCCAGGCCCCAGACACTGCAACTCGCTACTAATTCCAATAAATTTCTGCCTTTGTCAACAAAAACAGGTCAAAATAGAGGATTCAACACTGTTGAGCAGGGTGGGAGAAATGATGGTCGAAAAAATGAATGCGGATATCAAAAAGAGTATGCACCAAGGAGACTGCGCGAAATTGAAGATGGACAAAAGATTTGGGGAGTTGGCGAAAATTGGTGAAGGAGATAAAGTGATTTATAAAGCGGTCATCCGGGTGAGGCCGGGTGGAGGAAGCTACGAAACACAATTTACTGTGAGTCGAAATATTTTTTCCATTAGGTTTTTAGAATGGTTTAAAAAATCGAAATTTCAGGTCTCACCACGAAAACCTGAAAGTCCGAAAATTTTCAAAAGTTGTCAAAACGATATGAAGTAATATTTTCAGGTGAAGAATGGTGAAGTCAAACTGCTTTCTGAGCGATTTCCTCGGCTTGATTCTTACAAAGCCCAGGCCAGTTGTATTCCCCCGCAATTCCTGCAAAATTACTGTTACTGTAAATAACAGATGAGTGGGAAACGAAGCACAGACATTAGTTGGTATTTGAAATTACATCTACAACCAAATTTCGCGAAATAAAGTGGTGATCTCAATCTGTATCATATTATCCACGGCATCAATATAATCAAATTGTAAAATCCCTAAATTCCATTCCCAAACTCAGCAAAATTTCAAACTACAAAGCCGAATTTGTATTTTCAGACTGCTATTTTGACCGTGCGGGGTCAACCAGCATCCTGTTATGGTGATATTTTTTGCAAACAATTTAAATTTATTCCCGCCCTAGCCTCCGAAAAACTACAAATCTTTTCTGATCCAACAATTTTTTGTGCCCCAGGCACGGACGCAAACTTGAATCCGCAAATATTTCAAATTTAATGGAGGTTAGTCATCCCGAATAATCAACTTCGTTCACCAATCGGCAGATGAGAAAACATTCCAGAAATGGCAGGAGGAAGCCTTCACGACACCTACGCGAAACTTTCTTTTCAAATCCTATTTTTTTCAAACTCTGTCAAAGTTTTTTTGGATCTCGTCACACTTATTTTGCACAAAATCTGTGCACACAAACCACCAGTGTTCATACTATATAAGGCCAGATCTTGGACCAGTGAGATCATATCGGCACCTGGCCTCTTTTCCATACAAGTGACGAAAAATGAAGTACCTTTATTGTTTATTCCTTGTGCTACCGCTGACAAGTGCTCTACTTCCATGCGAGGATCGGGTTAACAATTGCGAAAAGATGAAGAGACACTGTAAAAACCCGCTGTTCAGAATCCCAATGCAAGCTACATGCCGCAAAACTTGTGGATATTGTGAAGAGAACTGTTGCCAGGACTATTCCATGAAGTAAGTCGCAGTCGAAAGCTGTGTTCTTCTGTTCTAAAAGTTTCAAATTCAAAAATTTCTCGTTCGGTGACTTCTCGCTTCGAAAATCTGCCCGATTTCTATAAAAATCCTTCGTAACTTTACCAACTTTCAGCTGCGACATTTTGAAGAAAGCTGGTGTCTGTGAATCCAAGAGCCATTTCATGTTGAGTTACTGCAAGAAAACGTGCGGCCTGTGTGAAGAAGGCTCCACAACCCCATCAAGCGGAGAAGTGTCCGACTTTACACCCGTGCCAACCCAAGTCACCGACTCTGATCTTGATGATACAACATACGCCGAATTAACCGAACATCCTACAGAAATCACTGATAGGCCTACTGAGGACACTGATGACTCATCGGAGGAAACAGAAGTTCCGTCCGAGACAACTACGCCTGCAAGAAGAAGAAGGACCAGACGCCATAGTCGTCGTCGTAGAAGAACTACAGCGCATACTGAGACTACAACAGAGCCAACCGAGGTGAGTGAAGCCACAACGGACGCGTCCCTCGAAACTGATGCTACTGAAAGTGTTACTGAGGCTACTGATGCCGCCAGTGAAGCAGCAACCACACCAGCCACAAGTAAAAGAACCAGACGGCATAGACGCAACCGCAGAAAAACTAAATCTTCCACAAAGGTAACAGAAACATTCACTGAGGCTACAGAAACTACTGAAGACCAAGATGACGCCACACAGGCCACCCAGACTCCTGAAGAACACACAGACGGAAACCATATTACATCTGCGCCGACTGATTTCACCGATGAACCAACCGAGAATCCTGACGACTCGAGCAAGTCATCTGAAGATACCGCAGTTTCCACCAGAGCTACAGAAGTACCAGCTGAGGAAACTGAGGCTACGAAAGGCTTTTCTGATCCCGCCACCATTTCTACCGACGTTACTGAAACTCCAAGAGATAAAGTTACAGAGCCCGTGGAAGAAGACGCCTCAGAAGCGACTAACCTTGCATCTAATGCAACCGAAGCTACCGCTGGCCCTTCCAGCTCATCGCTGATTCCCTCAGATTCCACAGAGTCTCCGGCCACCGCTTCTGCTGCAACTGTAGAAACAAAAGAATCATCAACGGCTCTTCCCTCATCCACGCCATTCGTCGAGCCAACTACGCAAAAGAAACATCCTGATATCATTGGCTGTGGAACCACGGAAAAGCCGGAGGAAAGGAAGGGTTGGCTAGAATGGCTCAAGGAGAAGGCCGGGAAAGCCAAGAAGAAGTGGGGCAGCCAGTGAATAAAACACAACAATGGTCTTGCTTTGTACTGTACATGTTGCGAATTTAAACTAATTGAAATAAACGGTGCTTTTGTTCGTTCTTTGCAGCGACCTTTGCAATTGGATAAAATTCTAAATGCGGCCCAGAAAGGTCATAAAAAACCGACCAGAGAAAAAAAGGAAAGCTCTATTTTGAAAAGTCAACAGAGCCATCAATTGCACCGACTTTTTCTGAACAAACAAGTTAAAGGGGGAAAGGCGAGACCTTGATTTTGGAAGGAAATTTTTTGGAAAGGAAAAGATTTTTACACGGCTGATTTTTCGACAAACTATTTATGTAAGTAATAGTGGACTTAGCAGACGGTTTGGCGGTTTACTTCAATGCGACTTACAGAGGAAGTGCCTTCAGTGTGACGCCCAGATTTTCTTTAAACTATAAGGAAATTTCTTTGCAGCGACTTCTCTTCTCTACAAACTTTTCACAGCTTTTTGAATGTTGAATCACAAAACGTAAATTATGATTCCATTGAAAACCGCTTGAATCACAAATTTTCACCTCTCAAACAAAAAGCTCGCCTTCTAAAGGCGATAAGAAGGTCCTCTTCCCTTTCTGTTCCCCATATTTCCCATATCTGCCTCTCTGTCATATTTTTTCAACTTATTTAGATCTTATCAACAACAGCATTTTCCAGGACAACTCCGAAACCGACCTTTCTCGGTCTGGTCCGCAAGAAGTCATGACGCACGGCAACCCGATGCGTTTCATCGCTCCTTTATACGACTCTCCCACTTTGTATGACTGAAATCAAACGAAATGCCACCGAAAGGAATTTTTTGTAGAGACTTTGCGGTAGAAAAATTTTTTTGCCGGACTTATTTCTTTTGTGACACTTCGTTTGGACGAAATGCAAAAGTGGTCGGGAAACTTTTTTTTTTATTTTTGGGTTGCGTGTGTGGTGCGTTTACCCATAAAAGACCTTTCTAAGATTTTCCTCAAGGGACATTTACGCTTTTATCACTTCAAAAAATTCTTTTTGTTACAATACGTTCTTTTCGCCTTTTGCCATTTTTATTTTTTGGATCACCCATTTGCAGGAGTTGGTTCTTGCTCAATGGGCATTTATGAGTCACCGAAATGCGCATCCGGGTAAAAACAACTTCATGTGGGGTCTGTTTAGTTGTTTCTACGTTATTGATCTACAATCTCGTTCAAATTGACAATTCAGAAGAAAGGGAAGAAAAAGAGCAAGGTAAGTTGTAAGTAAATTTTCCATGGGGAGATTTCCATGCCTCTATTTTTAGTTTTACGGCGATTGTGAATAATATTGAATTTTTTGAATATAGGCAGAATGAAATTTTTCGATTTTACATAATGAAGTTTAATTTTTTGCGATTTATGGGCGAGATCGGTATGAAATTCATTTTCAAGGCATGTAAAATTATAATTTTTGTTTTACCATTTTAAATTTTATTTTCTAAAAGATTTGAAAACAAGGGGCACACTTGACCCAAAAGAGTTGAAGTTGAAAAGGAAGAGTTGACCGAAAGAAGCAAGACCTGACTCAGAAAAAAATGAATTTTCGTCCATGAAAACCTAATTTATTTCTATTTCAATCGATTTCAGAATACGCTTTTCAACTACGAAATACGACCACCAAATATGGGAGTTGCCAATTGCCCGTGCTCGACCCTTGGCATCCCTCCGGAAAACCGTATTTAACCCCCGAATTAAACCCGCTGAAGAACTGCAAACCAGTTTTTGTACTCCGGAGTTCACTTGACAATGGGATTCTGAAGATAAACTCGAGTTCCAAATTTGGAGAGACTTGCTGGTATCGGTAAGAAAACCCAAAGATTTTGATGTTTTTTGATAAAAAATTTTCAGTTGCGTAAATTTTGAGACTGACAGGGATTACTCAACCTCTGATTGGGTCAAATACGACGACTCGAGTCCAGTTAGAACAACTTGTGAAGTGGTGGAAGTGGAATGCAGTCAGAGGTTCAAGCCAACTTATATGTATCTTCATGTTCAAATAGTGGAAAAGTGAGCGTTTTACTACGTTGTTTTTTGTGTTTAGAATCCCGGAATTTTTTGGAACGTCAAATTTTATGGTTTTGATCAAATGTTTTTTTGGCCTATTTAGAGTGTATCTTTGCCAAATTTGACAAGAACTGAGTACAATATTTTTTAAAACTTTTCCGTCTGGATTGTTTTTTGGTTATTCTTTTCTTATTTTAAAGACCTCCGCCTTCAACTCCTCCCCCGCCAAACGCCTCCAACGTCTACATAATTCTCATCGATTCGGTGAGCACCTCACATTTGAAACGAGCGCTTCCCAAAACCAAGCAATATCTGGAAGACAAGTTCCAAGCCACAATTTTTGAGTATCTCAACAAAGTTGGCCTAAACAGTAGGCCAGTTTCTTTGGCATTTCTACTCAACGAGTCGCCCGAGGATATGCCAAAAAACCCATGGGGCGAAGAGCGGAAAATCGGGAGATGGAACGAGATTTGTTACATGAAATTGAACAACTTTAGCAACTTTATTGGATATGAATTTGGAAGGAAGGGATACAGAACCATGGCCATGGACGACTCGGGATTGGGAAATTTCAACTCACCGGATTGCTATGGTTTTACAAAAGCGCCGATGGATCATTATATAAAGTGAGTTGAAAAATAATAACTTGCTTGTTTAAAAGTGATTTTACAAAGTGACTTTACACTGATTTCTGACATTCAGAAGTAATTTTCGAGTGTTTCAGAACGAAATTTTGATTTGTCACATTTTCGTGGTGGGACCTAGAATTTTTTTTGATTAATCGGAAAAGTAGAACATGTGAATTTTATAAACTTGTATCGATTTTGATCTTTAAAAATGATTTTTCCTCGCATCAGACAGAAAAAATGCTAAATCAGGGTTTCGCGGTGGGACCGAAAAACATGATTTTTCCAGCTTGATGAGACACTTGATCAAAACCTTCTTTTCAGACAATTTGCCATTCGTCTTGAAGGTCTCTACGGAATTCCAGCTCCCGTTTTATATGACAATCTTCATTACTATCAATGCAAAGACAGCTATGAACCTGTTTTTGAAGCCTTTCAAAAATTCACAAGGAAGTACAGAAATCAGCCTAAATTCAGCTACATTTGGTTCACTCACATTGCTCACAACAATCTGAATAATTTATACAGAACCGACGAAAGAATGCTGGGACATTTTAAGGAGCTTGAAAAGGAGGTATGACTTTTCTACAAATTTTTTTGTTTTTTGATTCAAAAGTCTTGGAATTTTCTATATTTCTGGATTTTCACCATGTTTGGGAATTTTAAATTTTTGATTTTTTACTAAAATTTTTTCCTTAAAAAATCGAAAAATTTGGTTTTTCAGCTTGACGATTCATTTGTCATCTTCCTAGCCGATCACGGAGCCAGAAATCACGCATTTCGTCAGTCTTTTATCGGAGAATTCGAAGACCGGAATCCATTTTTAATGATCTCAATCCCAAGGAAATTACGGGAGAATTCAGATCTCAAGAAACAAATAGAACTCAACTCTCAGGAACTGGTCACTCATTACGATATTTATGCAACCTTGGCGGAGCTGGCAAATGTAAGTTCATTTTTGCCGGTAAAATATGGTTTTTCAATTTTTCTTTTTAGGAGAACCACAAATGGACTAAGTCCACGTCATTTTCTGCAAGTTCCTACTCTCACCCGTCCATTGATCTCAAAGGTTCATCGCTTTTTCATCCGCTAAAATCTCCCAGAGACTGTAATTCTCTCCTCATTCCCTTCCAGTACTGTCTATGTCAGCACAAACAAGTCAAATTGGAGAACCCCAGCCTCTCCAAAACAGTCGGAAAAATGATTGTGGAGGAAATGAATAGAGCCCTCAGGGCATCCGATTTTTCGGACAAGTGCGAGGAATTGTCTTTGGATGAAGAATACAAGTTCAAATTGTTACAGTACATCGGAGGTGGCGGAGAAGTCGCATGTCATCTGAAGATACGGGTCAAACCAAGTGGAGGGCTTTATGAAACGCATTTTACAGTCAGTTTTTTGAACTTTTGTTCGAACTTGGAGCAAAATTTTTTTTTGCTTTTTTTATCTACACAAATTTAATTTGGCGTTTTCCACGCAAGAAAAATATTTTACACTATGAAAAAAGTAATTTTTCAAAAAATAAAAAAAATATTTTTCAGGAAAAATCCGGGCATATCACGTTGATCACAACGAAATTCATGAGGATCGACATGTACAGAGAGCAAGCGTATTGCCTGCCAAATCATCTTCTACAGAATTATTGTTACTGCAGCGTTCAAAAAGCCTGGTGGAGATTTTGGTGATCTCATTTACTGAGTAAAAGATTTCTAACTGATTTAGCAAAAATTTTTTGGAGGGTTTCAAATACGAGGGGTTATTTATATTTTTCGAATTTTCCTCGAAAAATACTGTAACTCAATAAATTTTGTAAAGTCGCGTCTTCAGAATCCTCCATCTTTTTATAGTTTCTTCTTTTCCACCAAAAAGGAGGCACTTCTCCGGCCATTCAATGCAAACTTGATTAGCATTGAAGACCAGTCAATTACAGTGTCCAACTCACCCTTTTCTCCCTCCGAATCTGCAGTTTCTGAACGCCCTTAACCTTTGTTTTTTCATAAAATGCCTCAGGGAAAAATCTCGAGATTTTATTCTCATCAAAGATTCCCCGCTCAAAAAGTTTTTCGAACCAAGACTATCGGCGCTTAATTTCGGCCGCTAAACGAATAATACGGCCGCGTCTTCATTCCAGCCCAATTGTCTCTTCTGTTCGCCGCAGGCCAAATCCGGTTTGGATCGCTTTTACGCCCGACTTCAGACGCCGCCTTCATTGTCCGCCGGATGAGTTTGAGGAGATGTGAAGTTGGAGTGGAGTGTGGGCTTCTGGCCGAGTTGGAAGGGGCGAGTAGATGGAGCAAGGGATGAATGGGTACGGTATATAAAGTTGAAGTTGGACGTTGATTTTTTAGGAAAGTCTTACGGCTATTGCAGGATCAACAGGCTCTGTACATCAAATAACAAACCATCTGAGGTTATTTTTTGATTATTTGCGGATCGAAGTGTAAATATTTGATTGTACTAAGCCCAAATGTTGATAAAACTTGGCGTATATTTAGGCTAGAAATCATGACGCTTTTTTTCCTCTGACCATCTCTTCTCTTCTTCACGGTCTCTCATTTTCGAAGGATGGTGACTGTTTTGATGGCAAAATGAAAGTTTTTAGGCACTGGCATAAAGCCAATTTATTGTTAGATTACTTCGACAAGATCTGAAGAAACCCGGGTATCCCTCTCAATTTGGAATAGTTTTGGACTCTTCTCCAACCTGCTATTCTCATCGACTGAAACCGGTTTACCATTCCTTAGAAGCTCCACTGAGAGTCTTTTTTACCCTGCACCACCAACTCTTTAGGCCTCATCAACCACTTCCATTCATATCGTTTACAATTGCACTCCTCGTTTCGGGCCTGCAGCCAATCTTGTTTGGGCCTCGTTTTATCTTCTCTTCAGGGTTTCCGGCGACCAATTCAGTCCCACTCTTAAATTGTTAGTGCCCGGAGGGCTTTAACAAGCCTCCAAATAGGCATTGAGTTTGGGTTAACAAGTTACTTCCTCGCCTCTTTCCTCAAAAAGAACTTTTTGGCACTTACAGTAAGGGCGGTTGGGCGGATTTTGTCTTGAATTGATCTTTTTTGACCCGGTTTCATGTAAAAATTACGCAATGGGGCTCTAGAAGTACCACGTTGCAGTTTCGATGAAAATGGTGCAAAATGAGAGCAGAAAATTCAATATCCGGAAACTTTGGCCTGCGATTCGCCAAAATCATTGACGTTTTTAGATCAGAAAATGCCAAAAATTTTCCCTAAATTTTTCAATGATGTATGTATATATTTTAACCAAAGAATCGACTCAATTTGGGACCCAAGATCCCTCAACACTTTTTTACAATTACGGCTCTTTAAAATAAATGACAATTATCTCCTAAGTGGACTTGCAACCCAGTAATTTGCCAAAAAAAGGAGGGATATTATACGTTTGGAATATTCAGAATCATCCTGCAGTCACTTTTGGAAGAAGTTGACGTTTACTGTCCCCGTATTTTATGAAATCTCTCAAAATTTATTCAGACCTGTTTTGTGTATTAATTAGTATCATCTTTTTTAGAACATTGCCATTTGTAGTCATTAATACTTGACGTCTTATAATTGTTTAAAAAACTCTGAGATGGTTTTCTAAAATGAATCTCTAAGATGTTGAGCGTTCAAATTCCTGCAAAAGATTACTTTTTTGAGATACAGCAAAACTAATCGTGTTGGAGGTTAGAAAAATCTTTAATATTGATGTTGGATTTTGCAGAGATGTGACTATTAAAAATTTGTGAATTCTCTGTTGAAACTTTGACCTCATCATTTGAAGATTGTGTCAAGTTACATGAAAATTGAACAATGCCTGTTTTACGTATAGATTATAGCGCAATTTTGGGGTAAAAGACGCTATAGTAGATCAGAGGCGACGCTTCTGACTTTATCTTTTTTTGGCAAAATCTCGGAGCGAATCAAGACTCAGGAACGAAGAAAAATGTTTTCTTTGTATTATATTTTTTATACAGTAAACCGCACTGTCCTATACATGTTTGCGAGATTTTAACCTGTGCAACAACCCATACAAAACCCAAAAAATTATAAAATTCATCTTCAACCCCCAAAGTTGCCATTCCTAAAAATGCGGGCCACAAAAATCTGGACCGAACATGAGACCCTTCACTCCGCTAAATGGAGTGTTCTTGGACCCGGATTCGGAGAGGGTCAAGTGCCGTTTCGAGGGGCCTAATCAGCGAGAAGAAACTGTTGAATGGCCGTGGATTGGGCGGCCGAGAAAAGAAAGAAGAATGAAATACATCCAAACAAGGCCTTCGTATCCCGGAATTGACGGGATTTCAGCGCCTAAGGGGTTTTAAACTAAAAAGTAAAACTTTTTTATTACAATAATGGAACATGCCTTTACTCCGCGAATTTTACGGGGTTCCCTGTTTTATTTCATCAATATTTACTACAGATTTTTTCAGGGTTATAAATCAAAAAAATGAATGAAATGTTGGCTCTGCTGGATCGAAAACCGGATGGAATTGAGAAGCTGTTCAAGGCGCTACAGTCGGAAAAGTTTGCTAACTTTGTGAAGAATCAAAAGTCTACATGTCCCTCTGATAAATGTACGACGAAGGTCTTAGAAAAGGGGAACAGATGCCAGGAAGAGGCCGGAGAACACTCTGTAAAGTCAACGCCGGAAGGAGATAAAGAAGGAGAGAAGGCTGTCGAGAATATAGATGAATCCAATAAACCTGATCGGGAGCCGAGCTTAGAAGAAGACCAGCTTCCATCAACCTCTTTAAAATCACATTTGGATGAAGTAAAACGGGAGCTGAGGAGGTCCAAGAAGAAGAATAAGGTCGATAAGATCGAAGGGAAAGACAAAACAAGCTCTGATGTGCAAGAAATGGGCAAGGAACAGCCATCCACATCTACCTCAAAATCAAAGGAAGAAAAGCAGAAGATCCCCGCAAAGGTGCTGGCAGAGATGACTAAAGCACAAATGCTGCTATCATTTATGGCCGCGAATGCGCATGGAAATCAGGGTGGGTTTTTAGTGTTGTGGCAATTAGAACAAAGTACGTGGACTTACAAGTTTTTTGTTTTCACTTCCGGTTTACAAGTTCCAATTGTTCTGTTGTTTGATGCGTTAATTGTATGCTATTACCTGTCGTAATAATGTGAGCGTAGTATGGGTTTGTATTTTCGAACAACATTTAATTGTTATCATTTGTTTGGTGTAAATTGGAGGTAGAGTTGTGAAATAAACTTTACGCCATTTGCAAAAATGCTCGAGTATTTTTTGAGTTACTGTCTGTATTTTACGAAAACTTTGACTTTTATACATCTTATTTTGTAAATTCGATAGTATTTGCCTTGCTTATTACCTCAAGAGCCTAATAACGGGTTAGCTGAGACAAGGTTAATCCCCGAACCTCCTGCTATTTGCATATTTGGACATATTGGCTTGTTTTGGCACTTGAGAGTGGAAACTTGTCGATGGGATTAAATTACCGTTGAAAAAACAGATTTTGTCGACAAATAAGAGTCGTGAATTTATAGTGCCGTGATCTGGACAATTTCCCATTTTTTAAATCATTTTTTTTTCTCGATCGGCAACGCCCAGGACGTCACAAAATAAGTCTCAAATTTTGGTGTATTTTCATGCCTGATTACTAGCGCTTTGCATAACCAATATTTTTAAGCTAGAAGGTGGCAAAAACCTTTTTTGCGAGTCTTGTTATATAGGCATATCCTCGATTCACTTGAACTTCTCCGTCGGTATCGTTTTTTTTCCTCCCCAAACTCACTTATACGTAAGGAAGTCCCAATAAAGGTCACCCACTCACGATGTCTATGATCTTCCCCCACTTTTTATCCACTCCTTTCTCTGATTGCGCAACTTCCCGGTGCGCGGTAAATCTTATGTCTCAATCAAAGGAAGAGTGATCTTTCGGCATGTATTCCATAAAAGGCGTTATAATGGAGATGCGACCTGTTAATGAAGTGAACGCTTCCGGCGATGAGGACGAGCCGGATGTCGGAATTCCCTTTCTTCAGTAATTAAGGTCGTATTACAGGGGTTGGTGCAGTAACTGTCCGGCCGTTTTAGCAACAGTAACCGTATTGACTTTAGTTAGAAAGTTTTTGATACCTTTGGCCATTATTATTACAGAAAATGGCCGGCGTTTTACTGATGCTTTTGTAGCCGTCTAGGCAAAAAGATTTGGTGATCTATCCGCAAAAGGTAGACAATAATCCAATATCCATATTCTTTGATATGGATATTACTTACTGTAATACTGTCTACGTGCGTTTGAACAACATTTCTGGAATCCAAATTGTATAAATCTTGCTCTCAAAAGAGCAAAAAATGCCCTCAAATGAAATCATGTATACTCTTTTTTTCTTGTCTAACTTTTTGCGTCATCTTTTTCTATCCCCCAAAAAATTATCACAAGTCAACCCCCAACGCCAATTATCAGCTTTAACTTCTCCCTTTTTCCAGCCCCGCCAAAAACTGTCTGATGAAAAAAGTTACAGCCATTGTCGGTAAAAGTGTAAAATCAGAGACAAAGATTACATCGGATTAAATTATGTTGACGGCCTGCCTTTTCTATGTATCTATGTGTGTATAAAATTTTGTTGTCCCAAGTCAGGGTTGAGGTTATCTTATTGTTAGCTTTGATTTTGAGTGGCTGAAAATATTTTTACCACTGTTTTTGTAACGTTCTACAGCTTGCACAAAGCTCGAATTTTGTCCCAGGTTTAATGAAGTTGCTTATTAACTCACTGCTCAATCTTTTTGCTCTTTGCAATTTGCACAGGTGCAAAATATTCGCATTTTCTGGCGCTCGTTATAGATGGGAATGCTCAAATTTCAAAAAGTTTTCTTGCTTTGATATACCATCAGGGAAATGTCATGGCTTTTTCCGCAAAGCGCGAGCTATGTTTGTACACCTATCCTATAAAAAATTATCTTAATTTTTGTCACATTGCATTGAAAATCTAGCACATCCGCTGTCAAATTTTTTTTTAGAACTTGGTGTCTTTCGTCAATGATTACTTTGATTCCCTGAAACTCAGACCTGAAATTTTCCCAAATTTCAACGCCAACTCAAATACAGGTGTTAGCAAATGTAGTTTCATTTTATTTACCGGTCTTCGAACCCGAATGAACCTACAATTGCAGAGCAAGGTTTCTTTTCTCGGGACTTCGCCAATTCGAATACAATTCTTTGCGAAAAAAGCACTTTTCTGAGGTCGATGCGAGGATTGTATCCGCTATTTTGGATCCTCTGACCATGTGACCTGTAGTAGACAAAACTTGTACATGCCTTTACGTAGCTTAAGGTACGATAAACCGAGTTATTGTAATTGGATGGGTACTGTTGTAAATATTTTCGGAAGGCCAATCAGTGGATCTTTTGCGGATAAATTTACGGAGGGAATTCACAAAATTCAAAAATCTTCCTTTTGACTGTTTTACCGCATACGAACTTTCCGAAAGGATCAATCGCAATTTCCTACTACAGTACCTTCCAAAACGTTTCCCCAATTCCTCCATCCGCACTTTCTGCAAACCCCCAAACCAGGAATCGCGGATGGGAAAAGTAATCCGTTATTATTCGGGTGGGGCGGAGAGAAAAAAAAACTTTTAAAAGTGTAAACGGATAATTTCCGCAGCAATTTGGCACTGATAATTGTTGAAAATGGGGTCGGCAATTTGTGATGGCAATTACGAGTAATAGTCGACGTAGAAATCGACAATGATGCGGGTCTGCAAACGTGTGGCCTTTGACGCGTAAAATTCATACCCCGCATTGCCTTTGTTGAGTTCATACCACTAGAATTTGGCTCTTGGTTTCTGACGAATTGTCGTTGAACTGCGACTTTTATTCTTCAAAGTGCGACCCTTAGATTTTTACTGAATCCTTCAGAAAAATTTTAAGCAAGCCTAGGTCAATTTCTGGAAGTCCTCGCTTGTTTTTTTACAGGGCTGCCGAGATATTCAAGATTCTTTGTAGCCAAAGGATTAGAGGGAAATTTCTGTTCCACAATTTATTCTAAGGGATGACTTAGAAGTCATACTTTTTTCCGTGAAGTGGCAAAAAAGGTGACTTGTAGGTCACTGGAAATCGTACATGTGCGTACGGATGCCGGGAAAATACAAAATTTTTGCAAGAATAGGACATGTTTTTCGGCAATTTTGGGCTTCGAGATACTTGTTTTGAAATCTGAATTCCACAAAAGTTTTGCTAATTTTTGTACATTGCAAAAAGCCAAGCTATTAAAATTTCCGTTGTTTGAACATTCAGCTATTAATTTTTAAATCCGAATATTCGAATTGTTCTTTAAACTTTTTATTTTTACCGTTCTATTCTAACGTTCTATGTATAAAGATCTAATTTTATTCTGAAAAATTTGTTACCAAATTTTCTCCCAACTACCCTTCAAAAAATTGCGCAACACTTTCTCAGCTCTGCACATATAAGGCCACCTCTAATTATAGTGTTTAAATAAATCTACCGGAATCCTAATTAAAAGTCGCACCTCTCCCCTTTTGGTTGGGCCATGAACTCCGATTTAATAATAGATTTAATAGCCGAGAAAAGGGGATTAGAAAGTGCGACCGGTCGGGAAGAAACGCTGATGTCCGTAACAGGATTTGCCGATTTGTTATTGCGCAACAGGATTTTTTTGGGAAAACAACGCGATTGAGTTTTGAATTTGGACATCGGGCTGTTTATTGGGCGTAGAGTTTTCATATCTTTGGTGATACCTTTTGATACCAAATTTACCTTACAGGGGAAGTACCCCAAGTGAGATTTTGATGAAACTTGGCAAAAATTTATAAAAATTTTTTTCTAAAAAAATATGCGATAATCCTAGCTCGCGCTTTGCAGAAACAACCGAGCTTTTTAGATCGAAAGTCGGCGAAAATTTGACAATTTTTTGCCGAACTTCGGCACGAAAAGTTTTGTACCTATTTCAACCGTAAAGGACAATGTTTCTGCAAAAAATCAAAATTTTCCGCATAAAACTGCCAAAGTTATGGCCAAAAAGCGCTTTCCTCTCTGACCGCTTTCCACGTTTAGCGTGCTCTCTCGGCGGCAAAAATCGTTCGATATCTCGGCGGCGCCCGCAAAGCGCGAGCTAAAACTTTCAGGAATCGATATTTAGTTTATGCCCGACGTGTGTGCAAAATTTAAAGAAAATCTGAGCGTCGCACTTGGTGTACTTCCCTTGTTAATAGTAAAATTACACGCAATTTTTATCCGAAATTTCCAAAAATTCACACATTTATGTTGGAAAAACGTTTATTATCTGAGTTTCCTTGTTTTCATCGTCTGCTAAAGTCGTTGAATATCTCAGCTGCAGTTGCAAAGCCTGAGCTAACATCTTCATCAATTGATGAATGAGCCATTACAATTTATGGTTTTTTTCCCAGCTCTTCCGCCAAGATTGTTGAATATTCGTATATAAAAAGTGATCTCCTGAAATTTTCAATTCTCAATACAAAGTCTGTTGGGATCCAAATCCGGCAATGATGAATTTGAATCCATTTTATTTCAACATTTTTTGTCTTTACCCTTTTAATCCTACATCATTCCCCCCAAAACTCCATCCAATAATACCTATTCCCTACTGTATCGTCCTTTTATCACTCTCCCCTCTAGTCTCAAACTGTCCATAAAAACTGTCATTGCGCTATTTTTAATCTCCTTTTCCGATAAAATCTCACTGTATCCGGTTAATGTTCAAAATTTTCGTTTCGTTTCCACGAATTCAACACCAACTGACTTTCTTTGTTTTTGCGGAGCGTTCCACATTTTGCTCTCTCCATATTTTCTCGTCGTTTAATAATATTTTCTAACCAAATCCACTCGAGTCTTGCACTGATCCCTGCTTCGCGGCCACTTGAGTTTGTGAAATGTAAACGAATTCCCGACTTCTGGCGACGAATTCTTTTAAGAAATGGCTCCGAAAATACCCGGAAAGCTCCGTGAGCTTCGAAGAAAGCAGCCTTGGGTTACCGTAATCGAATTTTTAATCGAAATTTTGAGAAGATAAGATTCTTTTAAGCCCTTAGAAAAAAATCCGCATAACTTGTGTCGTATGCAAATTTTGACCATTCGGTTTTTAATGAAGCCGGTACCTTGCTAAAATCTATTCGTTTGCCCTTAAAAAAGTGATTTTTCCAAAGGCGAGATTCGAACCCGGCCGAAACTTCAATTGATTTCACTGTCATTTGACCACAGAGGTACAACTCAAATTTCTGCCAAAATAGTAGTTCCTACGTCAATTCAAATTGTATTTTCAACATTATGTATAGGATTACAGTAACCTTCCTCCAAACTCTCCGTTTGTCGTTTAATTTACCCCCAAACAGATGTTCAAGGTTAATGAAAGACATCGAGTGGTTTCAAGTGCGTTATGCCCATTTTTTTCTCCGGCTGAATTCCCTTTATTCCACGGTCTTCGGAACCGTCTGTCAAACCACTTATCGGCGAACGGAAGCGCGGAGAATTAATGGATTTCCGTGGATGTTTTCTGTGCAGGATCTTTGGAGAAACGGCCGATATTACCGTATTTTGGAAGGGTCGGAAAGATTTTTTTGGCGTCTGAGGATCCACATACTGTAAAGATTTAGATAGCAGAAAAAATTTGATGATGTACTTGTGTGGCGTGGTGGTAATAAGTCAGAGATGTTTGACGCAGGTTCGAATCCAAGTGGAAGACAAAAATAGTCAAAATAGTTGAAAAATTTGTATTTGGTGTAGTATTTGGTGTGCTCATTTGTTCTGATCAATGTTTTTGGAGATTTCATGTTTATATTTTGCACAGAAAAATCAGAATTTTAAATTTTACAAATTTCGTAAGTATAAAAATCTGTCTGAAAAACCATACCCATAAATCATACAGAAATTGAATTATTTTCCTCTTTTTTCGCCCATTTCCTTAATTTAATAAGCCAAAAAACAGTAGCACTTCAATGCGCGGCCTCAAGTGCGGTTGATCTTGTGGTTGCGCAAGAATGGGTGGGCATGGTAATCTAGCTGCATTAGTGCAGGTGTCAGGGGTGCACTTACCTCTGCGCTTCCGACTCTCTTTATAACGTCAGAAGGTTGGGAAGTTGTGCAATCCGATATCATGGGCAAAATATGGCAAAAAGATATGCGAAAAAGGTCGCAACGACTGCCCACCCTTACCAAACGAGGCTAAATTTGTGGCACAAAAAGAAAACCGTAAGCAGAGTAATTTCAAACTTGCTGAACACCAATTTGACTGTAGTTTCTCCACATATTTACTTCCAAAACCGGTCAAAGTCGGTCCGAAAGCGCAAAAAGTTTTCCCAATTCCTTCTCAAGTACTCCGCTTCTTACTGTAGGCACGAAATCAGCAATGGGAATAAATAATATTCTCTTTTCTCATACGATTTTTTTGTGAATCGTCCGACAAAAATACAGAGACAACAAACCAAAATTCTGACTAGTTCCGGCTTGCGGCTTACTGTAACAGTTTAGGGTTTTCTTTGGGATTTTTTTGCAAAATGTACAAATCTAGAGCAAAACGTGTTACATCGTTGCATTCTGAATTCCAAGAAACAAATTTTGATATTGCAAAAGGCCAATTTTATCATGCCTCAGTTACTAAATAATCCATAGAATCATCAAAAACTTGAAACTCAAATTGCGCTTATAGAGGAGAAAAGGAATGGTTAGAAATCATAAGAACATGCCCTCAGCTAAGCTCAGAACTTTTTTTTCATCTTTCTCTTATTCCACTTCCCGAAACCAGCTCATTCTTTCACCTGTCTGACCCAGTCCAATTACCCCGACATGCCGCTACAAAACCCTCCGACTCCGGTCGGCGCAACAAACCTCTATTATCCACACCTTCGCAGAGGATAATTACCTTCATATTACTTTCACTTTTCTTATAATACGGAAAATTTTACCACCCCAAATATAGAATATACTAAAAATCACATGGATAATGTAATTGAAATCTCAAAAGGCTCTCAAGTAGAGCAAACCTGATCTGAAAACGTCTGGAAAATGCCAGTGAAGTTCAGCGCCTTTATTAATATTCTCAAACGAAGCTCAGCCTTTTCACAACGAGCGCCATCAATAACGAAGAAGTTCTTACGCTTTTTAAAATTGCTTACAAAAAAGTATGACTGTAGGTAAATACAGAAAATGTTTGATGTCATCATCGTTTTCGAAGCCTTTCCTGATACCTCCACCATACTTATTCCTAAAACGCGGTATTTGCCGGTATTCCCAAAGCAAACAATTATTCAGCCAATCAGCGGCGCGGTCTACGTGGACGCTCCGCCCACTTTCTTTTCATTTGCGAGCGCCGAAAAAAGGCTGCAATGTAAACGCCCTTTCGTGGTCGTCCCACTTTTCGACGACGGGTGGAGTGGGGCTTCTGAAGCACCTACTTCTGGATTCAAGATGGATCGTCAAGGTTTTCCATGGGGCGTGAAGTGGACCGGGTCTTTGTGTGAAGTGCCTGCGGTGCTGAATTCGCAACGGTCTTGGTGGGGCCATTGGGACACTGTCAAGCCTTTGCTCGCTAATTTGGGAAGCCTTTGAGGCTTTGATTTACAATTTCTGAACTACTTTACAATGGTTTTCCTTGATCTTTCTCCATTTTCTTTCGTCTTTTGCAATTTTGCTGATCCGCTGACCACCGCCCACCTCAGCCATCTCTTCGGAAACCACCCAACTGCCACCCCGACGCCTTCAGCCACTCCGCTGCGGCTTCAGCCGTCGAGTATCATCGTCGGTGGTTGCGCTCTTAACTGTCGATTATCTCTTCACCTGCCCCGCTTTCGCCCCCTTCTTGTCCCCTCAATGTGTTTTTGAATCACCCCTTGTCGTGGCACTTGATCCAGAAGCCCGTGCTTCACCTGATTGAGTGGTCCTTGTCCTCAACTGTCTTCTTCTCGGGCTCTCCCGTCTCGGCTGCTCCCGCCCCTGTTTTTGTATAGCGGCGATTCTCAATTGAGAAAAACGATGGCGGGTCCGGCGGCTACATGTCCGAAATTGGCCCGGCCTGGCCAGTGCCAAGCTGGAGCAGCCTGTTTTCTTGGACATAGTCATCTCTTCGACCAGACTACTAAACATTTTCTTTTATTTTCTACTTGTTTATAAGAGTATAACCGTAAGTTTTGTCTTGTTCAGAAGACGTATATTATCAACTGGAAAATCAATCTTGACAGGTCTCGACTAGCACTGTAATCGGTTTCTCTTATGGCGTATTCATAGCGTTTTATGGACTTTTAGTCATTCCCGTTACCGTTGATACTTGTCTACAACATCCTCGATGGGCTATGAGTCCATAACTGCAACTAAATTGCATCAAACCAATGCTTACTTGCAGATTTCTATTCAGACGCAAAAAAAATCCACATCACTGTCCTGTTTACCGTTGAAGATTTCTTATTTAAGCCATAAACTCCATTTCTTTTCATTCCAAATGCCCTGATATTCCGACTAAGGTACAGTCTATTACCGTTGGTTGCGAGTTGTTTATTGTATCTATTAATATGCCACCTGTAAGTTTACAGTTCGGTTTGCCGGTTTTGTACATTGTTGGTCGTAACGGGCTTAACCTCTTCTAAGAGGGTTTAGAGTTTTAAGTACAATTGGGAAGATTCAAGATATGGTATGAGTGTTGCTACGACGGGGCTTATTACTTGAGCGTACTTTGATTTGGATTGAGAGTGCAATTGTTTAAAGCGAGCTTATTAGTCATTACTCGATGAAAGTTGTAGATATTTTATATTTTTTGCGACCTTCGCTAACGCAAAAAAGGCCTTTCAATATTTCGACTGTCTTTGCACTTTTTGGGCCGTTTTGTTGAAAAAATCGATTCTTAATCCGTTTAATCTTGGTATTCAATGATTTTGGCCTGACCCCTTAAGGGCTTACTACGAATTTTACGTGACATATTCTCTCGCCTCGTCGGCGACAGTTGTTAATTTTAAACCCTACAAATTTACCGACAAAAGCTGTAGGTTTGATCACATAAAATTCTATTGTCCGCCGCTTGTACTGTACGTTACACCCAAAAAACATTTCAGATTCGTATTTTATGGAAAACCGCCAGTCCTTGTCTTGTGATATTCCGAAAAAAGCGAAAAAATCCGAAAATTGTAGTCGTAGGGCGCTTGCGGGGCGCGGCAAGAAGTGGCCGAACACCGGGCGTTCCGCATGGAATCCGGCTGTAGCCAACTGTATTCTAAGGTAATTAAAAACAATATGCGTTCGAGGGGTGATAGCGAAGAGAAGATGGGAAGCGAAGACTTCGAGGAATCGCAAAAAATAGACATTCGATTTGGCACGTAAAAACGGAGAACAACTGAAATAAACTACGGTCTTTGGAGACAAAATTACGAAAACCTGAGAATAACATATCTAAAGTGCAGTATGGAGGTGTAGGATGAGAAATAGAGGAAAAATAAAAATAGAGATTTACTGTAAAGTTTAGGTAGTGTATCTCTGACTAGGGAAGTGTACAAACGAACCCTCACCAAATGGCAAGTGTTATACACCATTGGAAAGCCCTTGAAAAATGGTGAAAGGTACCATTTTCATTTTTTGCAGAATGCCTCAGGGCAAAAAATTATAAACGGTTGATTTGTCCCTTAAGTAGTTACAATATCTGCTGTGGGGCAAAATAAATCTTATTTCAAAACGCTAAATGGTAAATATTGCTACTAGGTTGGCCTAAGAATCATCATGAAGTTTGGCGCTTGCCAGTAAAACCATTTTACATAAGATATTTACTGGTTTTAAACACCCATAATGTGAAAAAAACACTTTTCACTTTTTTTAATTTTGAAAAACATGTAAGTTTGGTGGTTTTAATCGTAATCGAGCGTTTTCTAGAAAAATTGAAACGTTTGTAAAAGTTTAACTCAAATATTATCCGAACTGTAAGAACGCAAAATTTTTTTGCCCAGCTGGGAGTCGAACCTGGCTTGGTTTGGGTTATCAGCCTGCTCAGCAACCACTGCACTATTGAATCAATCCTCTTCGAGGATTTTTATCCGCTCAAGACAAAGAAAGATTTTTGTTGCGAAATGACCTAAAAATAATGAAATTTACAGTATGTCGTCGCGGAAAGGCATTCTGCAAAAAATGAAAATGGTACCTTTCATCATTTTTCAAGGGCTTTCCAATGGTGTATATCACTTGCCATTTGGTGAGGGTTCGTTTGTACACTTCCCTAGTGAGGCATAAAAATATACGAGGTCTTTTGCAATGTCACCGCATTTCAGTAAACTTCCGTTGATTTTTGAACTAAAAGTTTTGGATGTTATATAAAGGAAATTCCGCAAAAAAATTGTAATCATTGTTTATGGCAAGCTTCCTCAAAAATTACGAGTGATATACTTCTTTTTTAAAAGGGTACTAGCTCAATGCGTTGTGCAGAGATTACACAATCCCATATCAAATGACCCAAGGTTCAAAACATGCGAAAGTGTTCCTGTTTATTTCAAAAATTGATTTTGTTTTTCATTTCATGCATTTTTCGTGGAAAATTGCAACATATTGTAAGCAACTTTATAGTATATTTTCCGAAAGATCATTCGTAGTCCGTCTCCAATGTTTTGATAACATTTCCTTCTACATTACACAACTTCATTCCTCATTCCTCACGGTAAATTTGGTTGTAGAATTTTATAAAAACTCTACTTTAAAAGTAATTTTAACTAAAATATGAACTGATGAGTAACTTGTTCGGGCCAAATATATGTTTTTACTAGTTGTATTTGACATTTCCGGTCCGAGTGGGTGGGGAGTTGTTTGTAGATGATAATGCAATTTTTAGAGATGAACACCTAATTTGGATAGGTTTTTTATAAATAGAAACTGTTTATTTTAGAGTAAAAGGTACAGGTTTGTGGAGTTTGGTCCGGTTTGGGACTCCTTTTCTGTCAAGGTTTTATGCATCTTCTAGCCAAATATTGCAGGTATAGAGGTAATTTTTAGTACGACAAAACCCCTTTAAGCGCTGATCTTGGGCTTGTTCTGAGAAAAAAATATTGTAAATACTGTATGAGATTCATTCTTGAGTATATCTTTTTTTCTACCAATTTTATGACCTCTATTATGGAGCTTAAATTGTGATCGAATTAACAAAACTTGGCCCACAATAAGATCTGCAGAAACCATTTGAAACTTTAAGATCACAGAGCTTATGATTGCGTTTCACACGTGTTAACCGAAGTAAAAAATATGTCACATCAGCAATCTGTTGTCCTGGCCACATGCCAACTATCACCTTGACAGTTCAATTTCTGCATAACAAGTGGCCCCAATTAATGCTACGTCAGCTCCATCAGAGCTGACGTCCAAGTCGAACACAACAATAGATAGTGCATGCGCTGACGTTACTCCATCCAAATTCGTAGATAGGCACAGCTATTTAACCGTCGGAAGCCTTACAAACACGGTGTATCTTCGCTTTTCCACACTAGGAATGTATGCACTCTGGGCGCTGAAAATTTGTGGCAAAGAAAGCGGTTTGTACTTTCGGGGCCGCCTCATGGGGTACGGCTTGGCATAGCAGGGCTGGGCGCGCGCTTTAAGCCCCACCAGTTTGTAGGTGTTGCTCTAGAAGAGGTATTCAGTCAGTTGAAAGGTTGGATTCAAGTGCACGTTGACCGATTAGAGGCATGCCGTCAGAGGTGTGTATGCAAGATAACCGTAAGTGGAAAACTCGTTGAGCAGTCGATGCGCAAAGCTGTAGGCTCAACATTTGTAGCTGACTTGTCATTTGGGTACCTATGATAGAAACCGGGCACCATCGGGATCCTAATCTTAAAATTGCAATCTTTGCAATCCGTGTTATAATACGAATTATGCCCTGAATTCTTTTTTCCACATTATTTTGAAGGCAATGACGAAAATAGTACATATTTTAGTGCTGAAAAATCCTAAGCCAAAAAAATACTATTGAGGTTTTCGTTGTGGGACTCAATGTTTTTATTTTTTGGGTCGTGGAAGAAATCAGAGCTTTCATGTTTTGATGAAATCCGGTAAAAACGAATGTACGAATTGTTTAAGCCTACGGGAAAATGTAGCATGCACTTCGCCGAAATTATCGAGAAAAAAGGGTTTTCGAAACTTTGATATTTTTGCGATTTTAGATTTGAAAAATTGGAGTTCTGTGTGGTTTCAGTGTACAATACCGCTACCAAATATATACGTAGTTATTTTTCCCCGCAGAATCCAAAAAAACATTGCTAAAAAACATTTCTCTCTGACCGTGCTTCCTCTTCTTTGCACTTTCTCGTCCTCTGAATATCCCGGCTCTCTCGGCAAAGCGTGCGCTGAAATTTCGAGGTATAATTGAGTCCTTCTTCTGTTTAGATTGCTTAGAATACTTTCTAGGACAAGCAAAATTTTTGATGACATTTAACCAGAAACATTCTTATTTTGCTACATTCTCCGTTGTATTTTCTTTTGCTGAACTCTTCGCTTCCCCAATTTCAAGTTTGAGAGTAAAACTCGGCTTCGAGAAACAGGGGAAGCAAAGAGAAAATAAAGAACACCGGCTCGAGAAATTGTGGCCAATCAGAGCGGGAATTTTCTTTTATTCCGTAATTTCCGCGGGTTTTGGAACTAAAAAATTTATGTTTAGTAAAAATGAGGTTTACACTTTGTAATCTAACAAGGGTTAAACTAGCAGTGTGAATATTTCAAACAGTCAAAATTCAAATTGAGATTCTTTTACTTTTTCTCCCTTATTAAAAAAAGTAATCAAAAATTTGTTTTGCAAATTTTCGAAATTTGTCCCAATTAAAGAATCGTATTTTACCACATTTCACGAACCAAATTCCGACCTCCTTCTACCGTATTTTAGTGCAAATACCCGGCAATATTGGCATTCGCTGCGCCGTATTTGCACAACACGGCGCGCCGCGTGGGCGGAGCCAGCGGACGGGGTCATGCGCGTTAAACGGGAAATTAAATGGCTCAAGTGAACACTTCACTCGACCATCCCCTCTTGATCATCCTCCTCATCCTGCCCCTTAATTGACTTTTGTAATTGGGTTTCCAGGGATTTGGGTCAGCTCGGGTATTATACAAGGCAAACTTGGACTGGGCACTCTTGAGATCAGCCGTTTTGGCGTGGAATTCAAATTCATGAGATGTCACAGATTCTAAATCTTTTTTGTGAACTGATCCTTCTTTCGCCATCAGTTTGCATCTTGAAATCCATTTGAAAAAAGATCGCACCGTGCGGAAACTTTATTTGAGATATTTTGCACAACGCAAAAGGTCATCCCATCCAAGCGTTGCTGTAACACGGTGCAAAGTAGTTCTTCTTTGATACTACAAAATATCTCACGCTTCGGATCTCATACTGCATTGTGCTATCCATTCCAAGAAACCCGCATTTGTGAAGAGAACTCTTCCCATTTGTGACTGTACAGTGATTGCGTGGTCGTTTAATCCGGGTCGTATTATGTAACAGATTGTCTAACCTTGCGGTAGAGGGTTTAGGGAAATTTATGGACCGAGAACTCTTGCAAATTTTAGGATTTTTGCCGTCTTCTTGATTAAATCAATATCCATAACAAAAATGGTCTGAAAATTCATTTTTCTTGGATTTTATTTATTCTTTCGCTGTATTTTGCTTGTTTATTGTGGAATACAAGTCAAAAAAGGATGTGTAAAATTCCCCCCAAACTAAATTCGCATTTTCAGCGGCGTTTCTCCAATTTCTGGCCAAAATGACGCATGAAAATGCACCGGAAGCAACGCCAAGTACGACCGAAAATGGAGCCGGGCTTTTGGCTCCCTCGCTTAATCAGACTTTCTCCTGGGCCACGAATGGAGCCAGCACGACCAACAGCAGCACTGTGAACCCGTACTTGGGATTCGGCAGCGGATATGCGAATGCGACAGATTTTGGGTGAGTTTTGTTACAGTATACCAAACTTAAGACAAGAAATGTGTGGCTGAGTAGAAACTCCTTATAAAGACTGATCACCGAATAAGTAGGGATAAAATTCAAAATTTCAGCGATTTTTGCCAACTTCTAAAAAATGTGTCATGATGACATAACTAAAAAGTTATATTTTTTAAAATGAAAGTTGTTTGCGTCTCCCAAAGCTTTCGATTCTCGCTTTTTCCACTTGCTACAGTAGATGCAGGCGCTACTCTTCCATAAAAGGGCATTGTACAAAAATTGAAATTTGATTTGCGATCTATTTTCCGTTACATTTCCACCGAATCCCCTCACTGCGAAGAGATTATACTTTGCCGTTTTATAGCGTACAAAACGCAGAGTTTGGACGCAAAATCTTGTTTTCAACGCCAAATTTCCACCAAAAGTTGCGTAATTCTCGGTGAAAAATCGGTTGAGGTGGCATATTTCATGGGGTTAAGTGCGATTTGCGTCTTGCGAACTCAGCAAACGATCAAACATTACGCAATCTTTACATAAAAAATCTAACCTACAAAATTGACGTCTACAACAAAATTTACGAGATTTTCGTGGTCTAAGCCTGTTTTCATTTTCAGCTACAACTGGCAGTGGACCGGCGCTGACAATCGCTTCAATAACAGTGAGTTTACGGCGGGTTTTATTTTGAGTGGCCCTCGCACTGTGCGCTGAAAATCGAAGTCCATTGCACTGTGCCGAGGGCAAAACCGAAGCTCATTTTGCATTTCTGTGATAAGTTTAGATCCCTTCTGCACTGTGAGATGGAAATTTTGAAATTTTCTTATCATGCACGGTGCAAAAAACATGATTCTTTCTAACGTACAGTGCGATTCTTTCCAGCGCACAGTGCAGCCACCTTTCGAATCCCAAATCCTCATTTTTCCTCATCTTTTATTTTTTTGTTGCTTTTTGGGTTCAAATTCGAATCGAAAAGAAAGAGTGAAAGTTAAATATAATTACCTCGATATAACACTTTTTGTCGTTTTGTTCGCGGTTTTCTATTGTGTAAATCGTTTTGCCGGCGTCGAAAAACTGATGTATTGTACTGGTAAATTGTCTAAATGGTTCGAAGGAACCAAAAAATAACTCGACAAAACAGAGTTTTAGACATGTAGACAATTTTTTATTTTCATAGAAAAAGACAAAACTTTTTTTCGTATAAAATGTCACCCGTTCAGAAGTGTTGATAATGTAAGGTAACTCTTTGTTGTAATATAAAAAAAAAATTTTTTGAATTTTACGCAAGTTGAACCTTTGCCTTCCAAAAATCCCGGCCAATAATTGGTCCAGGCCCTCAACTATTCATTTTGGCGCCCTTCCGCCGCGAAACACCATTGTTTTGGTTGCCGAAAAATTTTTCCATCCATTACACGGCACTTGAGAATCCCCACTTGAACTTAAAGTTTTTACTGCGACTCAAGGAGCTGAGCATGGTTACAATAATAATAACGAACGTAAATGAATTCGTTATTATTACTGTTAACCCTTAAAATTTTGTGAATTTTTTGAGTCTTTAAGTTGGTTTGGGGATCTTATGGAAGGCAAATTATAATATCATTTTAATCCAAAAAAAGTATGAGAAGATAGGCCTTCTGCAACTTTTTAAAAAATTTTACCAGCTTTTAAAGCACAATCCTTATCAATATTTCCTTTATTTTTTTATAATTTGCCTTTAAAAATGTCACAGTTTCTATCGTATTACATACATTAGTGCACGATGCATGCTACAGTATAATTCATGACAAAAACAGCATAAAAAGTAGAACGAAACGCTATACCGTCGTTTTTTCAGCGTACTGTATAGTAGTATTTCAACATAAATTGTAGTGAACAAATTGGAAAAAAATCTATTCCCAAAGAAAAAGAGAACTGTACAATACCCTGTTGTAAGAAAAGAAAGGGTCTATCATTGTAAGTATGTCAAACATTCAGTGTAACCCAATATTTATTATTATTCTAGAGGTCATTTTGACGTAGCATTTTACTTTTTGATTTTTCCGACATCAAAGAGATATTTTGGGGGCTTGGGATTCAAAAAGATTTCCCAAACTTCATGATTCAATTTTCCCCCCGAACAGCGCCGTCCTTTTTAAATTCGGTTTTAAACTTTTTGACGTTGTGTGAGGTCGAGTGGCTGCACCGGGAAATACGGTACAGAAAGGACTTTTAATGTTCTAGCTAGGCGTTTTATAATGTTACCATTATGATGACAGTAAGCTCAGAAAATTGTGATCTGTTTTAATCTAGTTAATAAACTTTGCCTGAGGGGCCGCAAACTCAAAAAAAGTTGCAGAATTAGTCTTTCATTTAGCGATTTCTTTCCCACAACCACAGCTACAAAGAAGACTTGGTCACCGAAGACAGCATTCTTAGTTTTTCTTTATAAAAAATAATAAAAAAAATATCTCTGTACGTCTTCTTACATTTTTTTCTCATCACACATCAGACATTTTTTCTTTTTCACCTTAATTCTAATGTCTTACAACCCTAAAATTCCTCTAATCCCCTCAGAATTTAGTTTTTTTACGTTCCGTACGTTTTCAGTAAACCGTTTCGGCGCCAATTCCATGGGCCTGAATGCGATGGAGTCGGCCGCCACCCCGTACAGCCTCACCAATTTCGCGAACATCGGAGCCAATGGCCAGCGGCGGAAGCGGCGCGTGCTCTTCAGCCAGCCCCAAGTCCAGGAGTTGGAGAAGCATTTCTCGCAGAAAAAGTATTTGAACGCGCAGGAAAGGGAGCAATTGGCCGCGAGGATCGGGTTGAAGCCGACTCAAGTAAGTGGAAAATATTGTTTTGTTCATAAGGGTAATGGAGAAGATGTTTAATGAGTAATAGAACGAGCTGAGCGGTTAGTAAGTCAAGAGGGGACTTTAAGAAAAAATAAACAAAATGGGAATGTCATCCACTCAAATTATAATTTCAGGTGAAAATCTGGTTCCAAAACCACCGCTACAAGTGTAAGCGTCAAGAACGAGAGAACAGAATGTTCAACGGAAGCTCCTGCCACGACGAATCCCGATCTCCACACTCCTCCAACAACGGATCACCATCTCCGGACGCGCTTTCGGCGTCGCCCTCAACTCAAATCAAAGCGGAAGTGATGGGAATCAAAGCGGAGGACCAAAAAGTCATGGATGCGGACATGGCGGCGTTGGGAATGACTGGCACTGGCGAGTTCATGGCAAGGAATCCCGGTCTTTATAACGTAAGTAGGGTTTTCCGACCATTCCGAACTATTTTTAATTTTGTTTTTGCACTTTTCTGCAATTCTTCCATTTGTAGCGACATAAATCTTGAGATTTTTAATATTGTGAAAGGACCGCTGTTTACGCCGCTTTTGTAGCGAAATTTAAAACAAAATACATTACTGAAGCACTTGGTACTCTTACTTTTGAAGAGATCAAATTCGAAGATGCTTTTTTTGGATTGAAAAAGCGTTTTTTGAAATCTTCGCGATATTTTTTGAAGCCATGAAAACAAGACCAGGGGCCTGTTTCACGAACGCAAAAACTCATATTTCTAAAGAAAATAGAAATATGAGTGAGCGAAGGAACAAAGGAAATGCATGCGAAACGGGAGAGACGGCAGAAAAATGAGGATTTCGCCACTTCTCAATCGGAGTGACTTTTTACGTCCAAAATCAGGGTTGGCGGCAGTGTTTCGGGCATAACTTTCCCCTCCATGGGCGTAGAATCACCCTTCAAAATTTCGAATAATGCTAACTGTTTGGACTGTCATGTGTGCAAGTTTCGTTGCATTGCTGCAAAAACTCGCTCGAAAATAGCAGTAGTAATGCGCATATTTCTATTTTCTATAAAATTTTTGCAATTCTAGCTTAATTCCCTCATAACATCGCCCAAAATTGTCGGATCGACACCATTTAAAAAAAATCATGTTAACCTGAGTCCGCGGTTTACAGTAATGTAATTTTTTAGGATGTTTGGCGATCTACGGCACGAACAAATTTATAGTAGTGCAGCAGTTTGCAACATTTTTCCATTTTTTTCAGAATAAAAATAGGTTTTTGTTCCAAATAATAAAATATTAGCATAAAATTTTATATAATTGTAAAGAAAATTGTCTTGGCTGCCTTATTTTTTTAGAGGGGCGTCTATATCTCAACAACTGATGAAGTTATGGGTGATTTAGTCTAGCCGCCTCCCATTTTTTACCGTAAAACCTCTCTCTTCTTTTGATTTGAGGGTTCTTTCGAAAGATTTTTTGTGATCAAAATCGAGGGACTGTCGAAGTAAATCAGTCATTACTCAGCCGAAAAATGACTTACAGTTGGCCCTCTTAAAATATTTTGTAGAGAATTAAATTGTCTATCGACTGACATAAATTAGATTTTTTTACTGCTTCAATTAACGCGAAAAAAGGCCTTTTAGTTTTATAAAGTAGAAGAATTCAACACCACAACGCCCATGGTAACTTTGTCATTGGCGATAGAGCAAAAATTTTTATAGATCTATATAGCCCGAAGTCTCAGCATTATTTGAATTTTTGGAGGGTGCTTGTAGGCCCAAGTAGAGGAAAGTTATGGCCCAAATACTACCGCCAACCCGTAATTTTGGACGTAAAAAGTCACTCCGATTGAGAATTGGCGCAATCCTCATTTTCCTGCCGTCTCTCCCGTTTCGCATGCATTTCCTTTGTTCCCTCGCTCACTCATATTTCTATTTTCTTTATTTCGCGTTCGTGAAACATGCCCCAGAATTCTTCCAATTACGAAAAAGAACCCTAAGATGGCCATAAATCAATTCCTGGAAAAAAATTTCCAATTCATCTGGGTTATTCAGCCAACCCTGCAGCGGAGAGACAGAGAACGCAATTGGATGACAAAAAAATTTTTTTAGGGCTTTGAACTCGTTGAAAAAAGTCATCGTTTAGTAGAATTACTGTACTTTACAGTATAGTCCAACCTTTCGCAACGAAATTCACAAAAAAGGAGTTGAAGTTTATAGAAAAAATAGAAATTTGTACCTAATGAAAGTTTAATTTTCTTCATTGCTAATCAACGCTATTTCAGTACCCGGGCGCCGGTGTCTATGCGAATCCGATGACCAATTTGTTCCTCCAACCGCAGAACTACACCAACTACAACCCCAACTTTTATCCGCGGGAGCGGCAATTTTAATTTAAAATGTTTTTAACGTCGAATAATACTACTTTTGTTTTGTATTTGTCACGCTTTCATGGTTCGATAGTTTGTCCTAGATTCACTTATTGCAAAAGAGGCGAGGGTTACTGTAAATATTTTAGAAATAATTACTGTCATTTAGAAAATAAATATTTGTGATTTTTTTAGCAAAACATCCCGATATTGGAATCCGAATTTAGACACCTGAGCAAATCATGATTAAATTCGTTTGTTACAGTAGCCTTTTCCAAAATTTCCTCAAAACGGTCTCATTTAATTTCTCCCTTCGCCCCCGATTCTCACCACTTTTCGACCACTCTATCATAATATGTATTACTATACCTTTGATCATTCCATTGCTTACAAAAGTTTGAATTCGAATTTACAATTAGCTTGTAATAAGATCTTTTTTGTGTCCATTGTATATTAGACTATCAATATGGATTTTTCTATGGAAAAAGATAAAGTAAGAGCTTTAATAAAAAAAAGTTTTGACCCAATTTGCGTATTTTTATGGCTTTACTCCAACATTTTCAACATCGAAAACAGTTGCAACTCCCTTGCGATCACACCACTATTTACTTTTTTCCATAATTCCAACAGTTCCCTTTCCCCATACAAATTTCTTTATTGCTCTACGACCATATATAGCAACAAAAAATTGAATGGAATAACAGGGCCAACGCTCATGCCATCGCAATTTCGCGCCATCTCAAGACAATGGCGCGACCGTGTTTACAGCCGGAAATAAAAACGATCGAAATCTTTGCAAACAATTGGGCGAATAAATGGATTTGAATGCGGAATTTACTCAAGTGGTTTTTTTTATTGTCAAGACTTCTCGCTGCGGGGTCAAGGCTACTGTAAACATTGGGAAAATTAAGCAAATGTTCCGGGAGAGAGCGAGGGCTACGGTGGTCAATTAAGAAATTGGCAGGAGGATGACAAAAAAAATATCTTGGGGGAAGCCCGGCCTAGATCAGTTTTAGAACGTTTCGAGGGATCCCGAGATTTTTCACCGAGAAATTACCGCTGAAATATAAATTTGAGTACATACGATTAAAGACGAGCAACATTACAGTAACCCTCAGAACTAATCCTCGTGCGGTAAACTCCGATACAAAGCGACCATCTCAAATATTGGCCCCGTTTCTCATGCCGACGCAAACAAATTGGCTAATGTCAAGAAGGCGGACAGAGTTCGGCGCTTCCTTTTGGCCAAAAGAAAAGCGATTCATGACCTTATGTGTGGGCCGAGAGAGATTAGCCCGTGCGCAATATTACAAAGGATGAGGACGAGCTTTAATGAGGCCATCATTAACGCAGTAAACTTTTATAGATTAAAATTTCATCCACTTTCTCAAATTTTTTTCTGTTTTCCAACAAAAACCATAAAATTTCAAGGTCAAACAACTCAAAAATGCAAAAAAATCCCGCGTATTACGCAAGGAGCCTGCCGTTTATCAGACATTATTCGATCTCCTCTTACCAGCTCCCCCAAATCTCGAGAAATCCCGTTTATTCCCCCGATTTCACCTTGAATTTCACTTGAAAATTCCCGTTATCAAGGGCAAATCAGCCCCGAAAAAGACGTTATAAAAGAACTTTCTGCCCCACAAAATTGTGATTCTTCAAAATGGAGTCGACTCCGGTTGAGGAGAAGAACTCTACGATCAGATCCGTTGGATTTTTGGCCATCGGACTCAGTTTGGCCGCAACTTTCAGCTGTGTTCTTGGAGTTGCATTTGTTGTTACGCAAGCCGATGAGATCCGATATGAGCTTCATCGGGAACTTTTTGGATTCAAGGTAAGTGAAAAATCCTACGTTTCCCTAGCAAATTCAGTTTTTTCAAAAAAAAAACTTTCGAAAATTCTCCTTTTCCACTAAAAAAATCATTTTTTGCAAACGCGGTGACAATATCACATATTTAAATACTAAAATCTTACTTTTCAGCAAGACACCGACTTTCTTTGGACATCCCTGATGACCCAATCTCAGCCTCGCCGTCTGAAGCGTCAATACGACAGCTATGCCCCTCCACCCGCCTCGGCTGCTTACGGTTCAAACCCTTATGACTCAATTCCAACCTCATCTGGCGCTAATGCCTATGCTCAGCCTCCAGCCAATCCCTACGCCTCCTCCGCCGGCTACACTGCCTCTTCCAGCTACGCCGCCGCTCCTCCCGCCGCTGGTTATGAAAGCGGACCAGTCAAGGTTGGAGATCGCAGCTATGGAGCCTTCCAGCCAGCCGCTCAACCACCAGCCATCCAATTCTGCACTTGCGACGACTTCAAATGCCCTCCAGGCCCACCGGGCCCTAAGGGTGTGAAGGGTAAGGATGGAGAACAAGGAGAGCCCGGTATTGACGGCGAGGATGGAGAAGAAGCCCAAGACGCGCCAGCCCAAGTTCAACAATACGAGAAATGCTTCCATTGCCCCTCAGGACAACCAGGTCCCCAAGGTCCTCCCGGTCGCCCGGGCCCTCGAGGAATGCGTGGAGCTCGCGGACAACCCGGAGTGCCCGGACGTGATGGCCAGCCCGGATTCCCTGGTGGACTTGGCCCAGAAGGTCCACTTGGTCATCGTGGAGAAGATGGACCTCAAGGACTGCCTGGAGAAGACACCGAACACAAGGTTGGATCGCCGGGAGCTCGAGGACAGCCCGGACCAATTGGGGATGCCGGTGAGCCAGGCAAACCCGGTCCAGACGGCCCAATCGGACCTCAAGGACCGTCCGGAGATCCAGGACTCCCAGGAAAGGCCGGAAAAGATGGAGAACTCGGTCCCGTTGGAGAGCCAGGAGACGAGGGAGAACCCGGAGCCGACGCTACGTATTGTCCTTGCCCCGGCCGGGGTGCTCCTTTGGCTGAGCCAAAGAAACAAGAATCCCCAAAAGTCGAAGTGACCACCACAACTACCACAACAACTTCGAAGCCCGATATTGGCGTTGTGAAGTCGGGATACGCCGTGAGACCACCGCAATTCCAGCAGAGATACCGATCGGCCCTGAATACGTACAGAAGAGCAAAATTCTAACATTTTGAATAGATTTGCAAATAAATTTGATTAACAGTCTAAAATAATATCAGAATGGCCAATAATCCCTAGTCAAAGAACGAAACGCTTCATCCGCCATAAATTGGCACTGAAATAGGTAAATCGATGCCTCGGAAAACGAAGTGCAAGAAAATGCACAAAATTACGTCATACCCCCAGAAAATTCATCATTGTGACATGTTCAAGAGCCGAAGGATTGGTATAATTTTACAATTTCCTGTTAGCCAATTCTCGGGATACACAAAATTCAAAATTTCATGCGACAGTGTATCGAATTGAATAAACTGCAGCCACAATACAGTAAGATTCCCACAAATTTCTAGAAAATCAGTCACCGATCTCTCCCATTCGGAAAAGTTTTTTATCAGGTTTTCCAGGCTCTCATTTTCTCCAAACTGGGTATTTTCCACGGAACTTGTGCCGCGTTTCGGTCGACAAAGCACAATGAGTCAGAGTGTGGACGTCAACTTGAACTTAGAGCAATTACAACAATGCATGCAAATCTACTATTCCATGCTCTGCCAACAAGCTCAACAAAGCCAAGGGTTGGGTCACTCGGGCCTACAGGTAAAGCCAGAAGTCCAACCAACACCAAGTTCGACAAATTCGCCCAGTTGTAAGTTGTTATTTTGATTTTTCTTCGATTTTTAGGTATCTGCAGTGTTTTCAAACGTAAAATAGGTGAACCCAGTGGGTTTTTTTAATTGATTTGACGTTTAATAATGCAACTTGTGTTTTTTCATTGCCTTAAACCTAGGCCGTGAAAAGGATTTTCTAAATTACATAGGTTTGAGAATGGATAATACGATTTTAGCTCTAATTTTACCTACAACTCGGTTTGTTTCTTGACGAACAGTTAGACGCGCATTTTTCAGCCAGAATACGGTAAGATTGTCGATCATTCGTTTGTTTTGGAACCATTATTGTAATATCAAATGTTTACCATGAAAACTCGTATTTTTTTGAAAATTTTACATTTGTTTTGAGAATTTACTGGAATAGACCATAATTTCACTAATCATTACACTTTCAGCTGACTTTCCCCTCTCCTCCAACTTCTCCATTGCCTCATTGATGAGCTCAACTCCAAATTCCTCCATCAGCAACGATTCAGGAATTTCCAGTCCAAGTCCGGCTAGTGTAGGCTTTGCCACGCCTAGTCAAGCCAAAATACTATCGTCCACACCTGCTCGTCGTCCAATTCGAACTCAAGATGGAGAAGAGATCAGGCGAGATGCAGATGGAAAATATGTATGTCCCATTTGTCAAAAGGCCTTTAGCAGAAAGTTTTATCTTCAAACAGCTCACATGAACATCCACAGTAAGTTTTTTAATTTGTATTTTCTGTTTTAGATCAAAGTTGGAAGATTTTTAGCCACGGCGGCATAGGAATTTTTTATAGTCGTAAAATCTCAAATAAAACGGTTGGTTTTAGATAACATCTCGCCGTACCAATGTCGGAAATGTCATAGAGCCTTCAAGGACTCGTCGAATCGCCGAAACCACGAAAAAATATGCCAAATCGCGCCTCTTCCAGAGTAATTACGTAATTTTTTGCTGATTTTAATCGCAACTATTCAACTCTTGGATAGTTTTCATCGAAGTTCCCTTATTTTTTGTTTATTTCGTTTGCCAAGCCTTTTTAACGTCTTTTTAAAGTAATATATATAAACTAAATTTCTATTAACCAGTTATAAACTTTGCTTTATTCTTTTTAACGTATTATTTTTGTTAAATCTTTTGTATATATTGGTAAGGGTTGTATAATTCGGTTTTTTTATAATAAAGATCTCAGGTTTTATAAAAGGCATGAGGATTTTAATGAATTCGATGTTGTTTTAGTGCACTGTTATCACCAGGAACAATATCTTAAATTTTGGGGAACGGAACTTACAGGGGAAGGCACAAGTATAGATGAATGTTTACTACGGCGTATGCGAGACTCGTAGCCCACGATTTGCTGAAGAACCAAGACTTTTATACCGGAAGCTGGCAAAAAATTATGATTTTTTTGGCAATTTTGGCATGAAAAGTGTCAATAATATTTCAGACATAATGTTTCCACGAAGAACCGATTTTTTCGCACGAAACTGGCAAACATTCAAGAGTAAAGGCGCAACGTTTCTGAAACCATGAGTTGATGAATCACTTGAACTTTCATTTGTTTCCAACTCCTTTTCCGTGCAAGCTCCGCTCCGCTACATTTGTCTTCTCAACAGCAAAACAACGGCTTCTCAATCCGGTAAAAGCAACGGAAGAGGTCGGGCGGCAGCGATTTTGAACGTGAGCCGTTCGGATGTGTCGTTGTAAAACTACGTGCTTGCAAAGATTCTGGTTAGTGATTTCGGAAATACGAACTTGCTGCGTTCTACGTAATTGTAAACTATGCAGTTGCAACTAACTACTGTGTACATCCGGTCAGAGACTATGGAAAATGGAGATACGGTTGGAGGAGAAAGTTTATAGTTTTCATCTTTACGCATTTACGCCAAAGTTTTTTTCGCTGGGAAATGTTATGTATACACAGCACGACCCTAACGAGGGAAGTCGTTCAAATGCAAATGGGTTGAGCTATGGGACCGATATATTCTGATCCTCCATATTCGAAAACGGTAAGAGGTAAAACAATTTTTGCTTCCTTGGTTTTCGAGAAAATCGACCGTAAAGTTTGACCGGAAGCCCTGCTAAACAGTTCTCGCTCCGAAAGACGTTTGGAACAAGGGCCGAATGGCGGAGGGCAAGTGAAAACGGTCCGCGATGCCGGGGAGGTTCGGGTCCCGTTAGGCGCAAACCCTTGATCAAAGGGCTTTGATATTGAAAGTGATAAAAATAAAAAAATTTTGTGATGAAGTACCCCAATAATTTCAGATCAAACATTATTTCAGAATAAACTCTATTTTCAGTCCAGCGCAGAAATATGCCTATTTGGCATGCATTTTATAATATTTTATCCAAAGTATGTAAAAAGAAAAATATTTGTTTTTACTTCGTAAACACTTTTTTCTATGTCACACTGCGTTTCGAAGTTTTTCCGTTACCGATTGGTGTTGAAAAAATAAAAAAAACCGAGAATGGGGTCTGCGTTTTTTGTGTTATTAGCTTCAATTCGAAATTTTAATTTTTTTAAATGTAATTTGCCTTAAAAATTGTTTTACCTCTTTTTCGAATATGGAGAACCAGAATATATCGGTCCCATAGCTCAATTCATTTGCGATTTGAACCGCGTAAGACATTGTCATGAAATTCATAGGAAATTGAAGCACTGTAATTGACGACCCTCGAAGCTCCGTTTTTGCTTGTGTATGTATTAGGTTGGCAACTAAGTTATTGAAATTTTTGACTGCTTTTCTTTTTGCCACAATCTTTAAAGGCTTGACAGTCAACAACTATAGTACCCACTATTAGTAACTACAATACAAGCCTTGTCATCTGAATGTGCAGTGGCACCACCAACAGAGGAACCAGGGAATTTAGGCTTAGAAGATTTCATGAAGCCGGTTTCTAGATGTTCTGTTATACTGAAGTTTTTATAACTTAGATCGTGCGCAGTCAAATAGGTGTGATATACGCCACAGAGAGTAACATAAGTACTTCACAACACTTAAGAAAGCAAAGTCTAGTTGGACTGTTTGACAAGTTCCTACGATCATTATTTCTATCGGGCCAAACAGGCATCCCGACGTAAGTGGATATTCTAGATTTCGTTTCGCTCGCTGCCCGAATCTTTTCTATCTCTCATGGAAACATATTCGGAGGAGTGATACTCTGTGCAGGTAAATTTCCCGAGGGCATAGTCCTTAAAAAATTGGATAAAATCTTAAAAAATACTGTCATCGAGTATGAAGGGTCTGTTCGGCCTTAACTTCAGAATACCGCGCTTAAGCTCGCTGGCTCCTGTACGGGTTTTCAACAAAGAGAATAGACGTCCCTTTTCAGGGCCCTAGATTTATCAGCGGCACAAAGGTCTTGGAAAAAAATAGCAACTACTCGGTTAACTTTTTGGGAGCCACTAGGCAGGTCATGAAAATAAATTCGGTCGCGACTTTATGTCATGCTCCAAGAAGGAAGACGGTTTATGCTACTATTTGGTTCGTAGTGAATAGCTCTGTCACTACCCGAAGAGTTAACCGCGTTGCCTTCTTTAGCGTCTCGTGCAACACCTTGAAAGCAGCCTACCGCCTAATTTTAAGCGAAGTCGTAACAATTTCTATTGATCCTTTTGGGACAAAATGTTATCGCAAGACTGTTGAAGGTGTCCTGACGTTGTAAACGTTGTACGTTAGCGTTATGTCATTCGAGTTCTATACGCATTGCATGGCACTGCAAAATGACCACTCAAAATTGCTCTTATTCAAATTCAAGGTACTACACCAACACGCGAGCTGCGAGTTCGATGCCTCTGGGTTTGATAGTACTCTAACCCTACTACAGGTGGGATAGTGTGATACTAGCCTTACTGACTTAAGAACGTCCGTGGAACAATGCAAAAAAAATTTCAATAACTTAGTTGCCAACCTAATATTAGGTGATCCGTTTAAATTTTGGCCAACTTCCGTGGCTTCGAAATTCTGGTTAACATAAGCCGCTTTACCCCCAAGATTTTCAAGTTGAAAGGTATGTCATTGATTCTTTTTTTCATTTTCTAAAATATAATACGTTTATCTGCAAAGCTAATTGCACACCAGATCATCATACCGGTTCATTGCTTACGAAGTTCTATTAATCTTCCAAGTGTAGCATTATTTTTCTGCGCAAAAGGGTTCCTGAAGCAGATTAGCGATAAAACTCTCGAAAACCGGCCCCTTGTGTAAACGCATTCACATCGCAGGGATTCACATATGCTTAAACCGGATGTTTCTTTTACATTCGGGGGCGAAATAGGTTTTTGGTTTCTAATCATCAGCTCGTTCCCGACGAGTCGGCACGTTTATGCAGAAATGAAAGAGGGGTACTCTAGTCAGTAAAATCGAAATAGTGGTTCAGGCCAGCGAAGCGTTATTTTGGACTTACGAACAAAATGTCCCAAAGACTACGGCCAGTTGACATAACTCTTGCTCGTTGAAATTTCTTTAACGAGCTGTTAAGACAGATTAGGTTTTACGATGTGGGAAGTACCTTTCACTTGGAAAGCATAGTTTCTTAAACGACGATAATAATAAGGATATCTCTGGTCTTCAACAAGATTATTCAAGGCCAAACTTTGTCTTATGATTTTTGTCAAAACAAAAAAATGACCGCAGAAAGGTGAAGGAATTCCACCATGCCATTGACAACGTGCTATGCCAAGACAGCAACAGAAGAGGTTTGCAGCAATCCGCTTGACCTTTAATAAAGTTAGAGATCAACTTATACGTAAACAGAAACCTTTAATAGCTACCGTATCCCGCAACCCGGTTGAACGCAGATAAACCGATTGATCATTTCCTGGTGGAAGCTCGGAAGTGATTAGTAGCTACGCCCCTGGTTTATTATCATAACCAGGGGCGTAGCTAGGAGGAGGGGTACCCCCCAGGCCGAGGTCGAAGAAGCAAAATGATAAGGGAGCACCGAGGTGATGGGGAGGAGGGGGCGATTTCCCCCCAGATTGTTTGGTCTGCTACGCCCCTCAAATAACGCGTAGAAGTTGTAGTGTCTAGACGTTGAAAAGCGAGTTTGTGCTCGCAGAATTTTACGGTTCCGTCTACCCTTTTTAATTGGCTAATGCCACGAAAAGTTTCATTTTCGTTTTTCTTTCACAATGAACCTCCTACTGATTAGTTTTGCAACTGTGATTTTTGGCATAGAATGTGCTGAGTGCTGCACTAGGACAGTGCCTCCGAGTGGAGTGAGTGGCGGCGGTGGAGGCGGTGGTGGGAGCACCGGTGGAGGCGGAACTGGGAATGGGGGCGGCGGAGGTGTAACTACAACCGGTAAGAATATTTTTTGCTGGTGTAGTGTGCGTTTGCCATAAATTTTATAAATGTGTAAATAATTAACCAATTTTCAGCTGCGTCACCAACGACGACGACCGCAGGTAAGAAATTTTTGGATTGATAAACACTACACTGTGCCGAACAGCACCGCATTTCGGAATTCGGTGCTGAAAAAAATTAAGTCGACGCCAATTTTTCGATTCGGGCATCCACTTTTTTGTGCACCGAAAATCGCGATTTGGGACAAATTTTTTTAATATTTATATGACCACCCTTATATACGACATATATGGGAGGTTGTTTATAAATTTCAGCGCGCTAGTCCACCCGGACCCCGCGGATTTAGTCCAAAGTTCACAAAAAAGGGGGAGGGGAGGAGGAGCCGACAGAGAAACGCAGAAATTTTTACAAAGAGAGAAATTGCGTATCGTTGTGTAAGATTGCGCAACTTTTAACTTTGGACTAAATCCGCAGGGTTGGGATGGACTAGCGCGCTGAAATTTATAAAGCACCTCCCATATATCAAATTTTTACGGGTTTATCCCGCGGTTTAACGTGCAGTCGAAAAACCCACTTTTTTCAGACGTGTTGCGTTTCTATCTCTGCGAACAAGGCGCTGAAAATTTAAATACATATCCTACAAAAAATTATACAAAAAAGTTTTAAACAGAATTTCCGTTTTTCGATCCGCAGCTCTTAAAAGTACCTTACAGTCTTCAAAATGGCGCGTCGCGCCGATTGTTGCATTTCACGTGGAAGAAACGCAACTAAACTTTTCCATTTTAGCTCCACAATGCGCCGCGGCGCCAGCCGGCTCAGTAGCTATAGTCTTAGTCGATGTACCGTTAAATGACGCATCTCCTCCTGGAGATCCAGACAATACTTGCACTTGCAACGAAGGCACTCGTTATATCGCTACCGGTGTGTCGGAGGACAATCCAGATGACGCCGTTGGGGACAACGATCAAATCACAAACGTGGTTTGCAATCAGCCAACGGATCTATGCGTTTGCAAGAACGGGAATTGCTGCACAGTAGGGGCTACTCCTCCCGACAATGTGAATTTAATACCGCGCTGTGAAAATAATGGTATGTAAATGCTCGATTTTTGCAACGGATTGCTTAAATTGCCAAAACTGGTGTTTGTTTTCAGTGTGCAGCGTCTACGTTGTCATCAGTGGGGCCGACGACGCGTCTTTGACTTGCTCAGGCACCACGTTTACGTTCGCGGGTGCGCATGCTTCCGATGGGAGTTCGTTGCCGTTCTCCTCGGGAGAGTATGCGACTGCCGACGTCGTCCGATGTGGCGGATGCCCACAGCAACCAACCTGTCATGCAGCAACGTGAAAATTATCGCGAAAATTATAATATTTATTCATCTAATAAAATTGAAACGGCTTTTTCTTTTATCCTACAACCAACCTCGATGCTTTCTTGATGTTGTCGATGGAATAAATTACTCGTTAAGTTATACACCTAGTTTCCGTTGAAGAGGACTTCGAGCTTGTACAGATCGAATCAATCTTCAAAATCTTTGCCAAAGTCTTTGAAATTGAAGAGTGCTGCTGCTGAGAACAAAAATATAATGACAAACCCCGTCTAAACATCATAAGCAAGCTACTGACAAACTTCAATTGTTTGACTTAACCTTCAATCTCCTTGTCTACATCGTGCAGTCTTCAAAAATAAATGGGCAATTTGAATCTAAAGAATCAATCATAGGATTCTCGAAAAGCCGGAGGTTTGAAAAGTTGGATAAAGTATCATCAGAAGTCGGACTAACCAAGATCCTTGCAAATCTTTAGAAAGAATGGCTTCTGAAATTAATATCTCGGCGTGGTCGGTCAGAAGAGTTGTAAAACCCGAGTCGAGGTGTTCCTCATATTCTATCCTACGTGGGCCATGCACTAATCCAACAGAAAAATGCAAGACACGGCTGCAGTACGTCCGAAAGTTGAGAAAATAACCCTTTAACACGGTACTTTGAGCGGGCACCAACCCTCTTTGAGCCCTCGGCTCTCCGCCGAAAACGCAGGTTTCAGCTTGCAAATTTTTGACTCTATAGAAGAGACCTAGATATATACGGAAGTGCCATTTGAGACAGCTAGGATCAACGGCGGCTTTGCAACGAATCTTTAGAAAAAATCTTGTTTGTCCAAAATTTTGGAATTTTGTCACAATCTCGAAGCATGATGACGCTGAAAGGTTAAAAATCAGTGTTTTCAGTACGCCCTCGGCTGGTGAAAATTTCGAAGTTCAAAAGTTGGCCAAACCCTTTTCAGTATCTCACTACAAAATTTTTTCTGGTTTTCAAGGTTTTGGGTTTGATTTTATTGCCTTTGCAACTCAAGTTTGGATGTCCGCGATATTGACATGAAAAGTGATTATTACTATTGTCCAAGGAGAACAGCCGAACAACCACCACCGTCTTCCTGTTCCTATCAAAACGATCCCAAACTGTCTATTGTAAATTATCTCTATACTTTTCCCTTCCACTCCTATAAAAGGGGTGGATAGGTCGTGAATAAACAGTCGTGTGTAAAATCTCGGTTCTTGAAGGTGACTCGATTAGCTTTGAGACTTCGACAACTATTTCTTTACATATGTAATAGTGCTGGTCTCAACGAATTGTAGATCTCGTATTTGAAGTTTTGGCGACGCCTGAAAAAAATTATGCCTCACTTTCTAAAGGGCACACTTTCGAGAATTTCGGAACACGGTCAACTACCCTTGAAAAAAAAGTTGCAGTAAAGTTATACCTTCATTTCTATCGTTAATATATTGCTTACGCCTCGCCATTTATTGGACCAAAACGTGTCCACAAATACCTTACCTCAGAGCCAGATACCGCCATAAAAATTTTCCATCTTTTTTTGGCGCACCCTGTACATTTTTGAGAACGGAACTTACAGTGGAAGTCTCCGAATTGCGACGATACTCATACTTTGATGAACTTCGGACAAATTAAGGTAAATTTTTTCTAAGACGGCAAGACTCCTAGCTCACGCTTTACGGAAACCGCCGAGATTTTTAGATTGGAAGTTGGCGCAACGTTGCTGAAACCATGAGTTGATGAATCACTTGAACTTTCATTTGTTTCCAACTCCTTTTTTCCGCGAAAGCGCAGATAAATTTGTCTTCTAAACAGCAAAACAACGGCTTTTTAATCCGGTAAAAGCAACCGAAGGGGTCGGGCGGCAGCGATTTTGAACGTGAGCCGTTCGAATGCGCCGTTGTAAAACTACGTGCCTGCAAAGATTCTGGTTAATGATTTCGGAAATACAAACTTTGCTGCGCTCGCACGTAATCACAAACAATGCTTGTAACTAATTAATACTGTGTACATCCGGTCAGAGGCTATGGAAAATGGAGATGCGACTGGAGGAGAAAGTTTTTAATTTTTATTTTTACGGATTTTCGCTTGGGAAATGTTACGTATACACCAGGATGACGCTAAGACATTGTTATGAAATTCATAGGAGATAGACGTTTTTCTGTGAATTCCGACCCTCAAAGCTCCATTTTTTTGTGTAAAGCCGAGCTCGTTTATATATATACATACCTATTAGGTGACTCCGTTTACATTTTGACCCACTGCCGTCAAATCCGTAGTTGCAAAATTCCAGTAAACATAAGCCGTTTTGTCGAATGCCCCAAGATTTTCAAGTTGAATCGGATTTTTTCGTTTTATCTGCACAGCTAATTTCACGCAAAATCATCATCATTACTTACGCATTCAATTAATCTTTGAAATGTAGTCTTGTTTTTCTGCGCAAAAAGGTTCCTGAAGCGAGAAAACTCTTGGAAACCCGTCCCTGTGTGAACGCTTTCACATCGCGGGGATTCACATCTGCTAAAACCGGATGTTTCTTTTACATTCGGATGACGGAATAGGTTCTTGGTTTCTGATCAGCAGCCCCGTCCGGAGTCGGCACTTCCATGCCGAAATGGAAGAGGGGTACCCTAGTCAGTAAAATTGTAATAGCGGTTCAGAAGTTGACATTCAAATTTCTTCAACGGGCTGTAAACATTAAGAAAAGCTATGTTTTAGAAACTGGAAAGTACCTTGATTTGGAAACCATTTTTTCTCTAACAGAGAACGTCATGACGTTAAAAATACATAAGGAGTATTCAACAAGGTTGCTCAAGGCCAACTTTGTCTTATGATTTCTGTTAGAACAAAAAAACGACCGTAGAAAGATGAAGGAAGTCCACCATGCCATTGACAACGTGCTATGCCAAAACAGCGACAGAAGCGCTTTAGAGCAACCCGCTTGACTTTTGATAAAGTTAGAGATCAACTAACACAAACAGAAGCCGTGAACAGCTACCGTACCCCGCAAACTGACCAGATGAATCGCAGCTAACTCGATTAATCACTTCCTGGTGGAAGTGTATAACTTGTAAAAGCTTTAATGTTTAAAACATCGAGAAGCGGGGGTGTGCTCGGAGAATTTTACGGTTCCGTCTTTCCTTTTTAATTGGCTAATGCTACGAAAAGTTTCATTTCGGTTTTTTTTCACCATGAAATTCCTACTGGTTAGTTTTGCTATTGTGATTTTTGGCGTAGAATGGGCTGAGTGCTGTACTAGGACATTACCTCCCACTGGAGTGAGTGGCGGCGGTGGAGGCGGTGGTGGGAGCACCGGTGGAGGCGGAACTGGGAATGGGGGCGGCGGAGGTGGAACTACAACCGGTAAGAATATTTTATTGCTGGTGTAGTATTCGTCTGCGATAAAGTTTATAACTTTTTTAAGAAATAACCAATTTTCAGCTGCGCCACCAACGACGCCACCGACTACGACGCCGACGACGACCGCAGGTACGAAATTTCCGGATTGATAAACACCACGTTGCACATCAACCACAAACAGAATGCCAAGATTTTTGGCATTCGGTTTTTTAAGGGTCTCTAATGTTTTGGCTTACTGTGCAGTGGGTAATGAACAAAATAACATGAACCTGCGATTAAAACATTGCCAAGGACCCATATTTTTTAAATTAATAGATTTTGGCGTTCTTCGGCCACCAGGTTAGCGACAAACGGCCGGAGAAAATCGAATTTTTGCAAACTTTGCGGCCGAATAACTTGTCTAAAACGATTGAAACACGGAAAGTGATTGCAACGATCTTCAGAATATTGTATTCTAAGGTAGTATGCGAAGTTTGAAGCAAATCGGACAGATAATAAAAAAGTAGATGCGATTTTAAGCTTTTTACCTTATGGATTATATTACTTTAGGCAACTTTTAATGTCCGACAGCGTTAAATAGTCTAATTAATTAACTATATTATCTTATAACATCCCGCTAAGGGAGATTAATTGCAAAAATTTTAACTCTTAGGCCGAAAAAAAGTTTTACCTTATAGTAGCATACCTGATCTTATACCAAAAATAATGAAAGTTTATGACTGAAGTCAAAGTTTTAAGACTATCTATGTGAGTTGAGATGGCTTTCTAAGGCTATACTGAGCTTTTGGAGTTGGTTTCAACTTCGCTGCGCCAATTTCAAAAATGACCAATATCACCTAAAACAAGGTTCTTAGAACAGCTTCTAAACTGGTGCGGACGCCACTAATTATGCTCTTATTGTCTTTTTAGGTCATAGTGGACCTAGCTGAGTCAAAATTTACCGATTTTTAAAATATTATTTTAGTCACCTAAATATCAGTTTTTTTGGAATTTTGAGTGAGTAAGCTAGTATATGACACAGGGTTGCTTATAGTTCTCTAAAACTACTCTAATTATGCTCACAGAAAAAAGAATTTAGGCAATTGCTTCGTTACGAAACGATTTAGTAGCAAAAGATGTCTAAAATAAGGTTTTCAAATCTACTACTACTACTATTTTTTGGTCAGTCCGACTCGTTTCCAATTTTTAATTTGAGCTACCCTTGGGCACCCTAACAAAGTTATGCAAACAGTTTTCCCGATTTGAAACTTTTTTTTTTGTGGTTGATGTGCGTTGGTCGTAGAAGGTTTTCATGGAAGAGTGACCTTTAATTTTTCTCGGGCATACCTTATACATCATATCTTAACGGGTTTATATACTGTTTCACGTGCAGTAGGCAAACCCAATTTTTTGCAGACGTTTCGCGTATCTAGCCCTGCGAATAATGCGCTGAAAGTTTAAGTACATGTATTATACGTATATACGCGTATCCTAAAAAATTATAAAAACAAGTTTTAAACAGAATTTCCGTTTTTCAATCCATAACTCTTGAAAATACCCTACATTCTACGACCTGTAACATACAAAGTGGCGCGTGGTGCCCGTTCTTGGACTTCACCTGCAAAAAAAACGCAACTAAACTTTTCCATTTTAGCTCCTCAATGCGCCGCGGCGCCAGCCGGCTCCGTAGCCATAGTCTTAGTCGATGTACCGTTAAATGACGCATCTCCTCCTGGAGATCCAGACAACACTTGCACTTGCAACGAAGGTACTCGTTATATCGCTATGGGTGTGCCGGAAGACAATCCAGACGACGCCGTTGCGGACAATGATCAAATCACGAATGTGATTTGCGACCAGGCGACAGATCTATGCGTGTGCAAGAACGGGGATTGCTGCACTGTAGGGGCTACTCCTCCCGACAATGTGAATTTAATACCGCGCTGTGAGAATAATGGTATGTAAATGCTTTATTTTTGAAACGAATTTTTTAAATTGCCAAAACTGGTGTTTGTTTTTAGTGTGCAGCGTCTACGTTGTCATCAGCGGGGCCGATGACGCGTCGTTGACTTGCTCAGGTACCACGTTTACGTTCGCGGGTGCCCATGCTGCTGATGGAAGTTCGTTGCCGTTCTCCTCGGGAGAATATGCGACTGCCGACGTCGTCAGATGTGGCGGATGCCCACAGCAACCAACCTGTCAACCAGCAACATGAAAATCATCATGAAAATTATTTTTAATAAACTTGAAACGGCCTTCGCTGTATCCTGAAGCCTACCCAATGCTTTCTTGATGTTGTCGATGGAATTCTTTAAGTCACTAGTAAAGTTATATACCTGACTTCCATGAGTTCTTCAAACTTGTCCCGATCGAATCAATCTTCAAAGTCTTTGCCATAATCCTTGAAATTGAAGAGTGCTGCTGCAGCAGAGGACAAAAAAAATTACAAACACTGCCTAGTCATCATAAGCAGGCTGCTGAAAAGCTTCAATTGTCTGACTTAACCTTCGATCTCGTTGTCTACATCGTACTATCTTCAAAACCAATGGGCAACTTGAATCCAAAGAATCAACGAAATCGAAGAGTGGGGGTTTGAAAGTTCGTTAAACTATTTATGGCTTAAATTATTTACATATATATTCGAAAATGTTTTATTTGTACAGTGATACCGTTCCTTCCCAGCTTTTTTATTACTTATCCCACCCTTTTGATCTGTTTGGATCCGAAGTTTAGAATTTGAATGAACTTCCGTAAAGGTTCAAACATTGGCTACAAAAAAATCAAATTTTAGTTGGTTTTCGAAAAAGTTGAACCTCTGAAGCCGACGGAAGTGAAAAACGAGCAAAAATTTTAATAGTACAGGACTGAACATCCTTCTTTTCAAGCAATGCAAACATACAAAGTACAAATTTTAAAGGGAAGCATTGGAACCGCACCTATTCAAGGATTGTGTCCGTGAAAATCTCAATTTAGCCGGAACTCATTGTTTTCACAACTGCCCATCACTTTCGTTGTTAGCACTATATAAAGCGATGTGAAGGTTCAGTGCAATCACTGTCAAACAGCGGCCATTCGGTTGTCCGCATCCGATCATGAGACCGTTTCTGTCATTACTTGTGTTGACTACTGTAGCTTCGGCTTCGCTCTTAAAGGATTTCGGCAAAGATTTGGGAGATTTGCTCGATCTGGACAAGTTCGAAGGCCTCTTCAAGGGAAACAAGATCCAGGACTTCATCAGCAACTTGAAGAATGTCACCGAAAACACCAAGGGAGCGTTGAAACTGGCTTCAGGACTTCATGACAAGATTGATGCCTCGGCCAAAGAGGACTTCAACAACTTTTTCCAATACATCATTCAGTAAGTACTACGTTTTCGCAATAGTTATCAAACTAAACGTACTTGATCTTTAGATTCAACAAGGAATACAAGGACAATTCCACCGTCTCCGAGCGCTTCCAAAAGTTCAGAGACTCCCTCAAGAGGGTCGAAGCCCTCCAAAAGGCGAGCAAGTTGGCCAAGTTTGGACCCACCATGTTCTCTGACCTTAGTCCTCAAGAATTCAAGGAGAAATACACGGGTATCAGAGGCGTCAAGGACATTAAACAATTGCATTCTACGGCCAGTCCAGCCACTCCAATTCGTGCCAAAAGAGATGCTCCCGCTTCATTCGATTGGAGAGAGAAAAACGGAGTGACTTCGGTCAAGAGGCAGAAGCAATGTGGATGTTGTTACGCCTTTTCCGCCATCGGAGCCATCGAAAGTCAGCATAAGATCAAGACTGGCGAAGAGGTCGATCTCAGTGAACAACAGGCTGTGTCTTGCACCTATAAGCAGGAGCAATACGACAACAACAATGGATGCGACGGAGGGTCTGCTGGAGGAGTTCTGCAGTATGCCATCGACCATGGACTGACCACGGAAAGTCAATGGAAATACACTTCCGGCGATGACCAAAAAATCCCTCCATGTGTATCCAAACCGACCTCCATTAAGATCTCAAAGCAGGAACTAATTCCTCAAGGAGATGAAGGACAAATGGCCCAATATCTTTCCAGCGTTGGTCCTATTGTGACTTGTAAGTACAGGGTGCGCCAAAAATATTGGGACTCATATTTTTACTTGCCCTGCGGGCTGTAATGGTACAAGAGCAAAGTGGTCGCTTGTGCAAACGTGCAATGCTCCAAAGAATCTATCTTCAAAGTTTTAGACAGAGTAGTCGTATACGACACCTGTTCTGCCATTTTAAGTGCTCACAACTAAGGCCCCTGAGACACGGACCCCAAAATGGATAAAAATTGGAAACACTAGTTTTACCGTTGCATGCTATGGCAGAAATTCACTTTATATGACAGAGTAGCGGTCGCATTTTATGCACTAAAAATGATTTTTACTTATAATGGCGATTACATCTTTTACAGCCCGTCAAAGTCGGCCTAAAAACGCGCCGTTTTTCAGAAAACTTCCGTAAGATCAAAGATTTTTATGTAGAAGTTTCGATGTAAGGTTCCCAGCATATTAGGCATCAGATATACTTTTATAAGGACAACGAGAGTCTGACTAGTCGTCTTTGAAAAATTATTTTTTTATCTTCTGCCTCTGAGGGATGAAATAGTGACTACAGCGGTAGAATTTACTCTAAGGTTGCTCGTCAAGTAAGCTTGGACTGAAGATCGCTAAAAGTAATTCAGTTGTGTCAGCATGTATCCGGAGTACAGCGTTACGTCGATTTTTACGCTCAAGTACTTTTCAACTTGTAGTAAACTGCCAAAATATATCAAGCTTTGAAGGACCGTGCCTCCAATCCGCACCATAAAGTTTTTTCCATACAGAAACTGTCCCCTTGTAGGTGTAGATTTTCTTTTACAGTATGACAATTCCCTATGTACACACTTTATAACCACAAAATTTTAGAGCAACACGGGCGATACTGTGGTATTGAGATCGTTAAAAACATAAAAATCCGAACTTTCGGGATTTTTTTTTGTTTTTTCGACCAGCGTCGCCATATCGGTCGTCAACCATGATTACATACGCTGTTACGAAGTGAATGGCATGTGCTTTATACACAATAAATTTGAAGGATCTTACTTTCCCTTAGCGGAAATAATGGCCAAATTGATTTCCCGTTCATCCATTTGAAAAGAAAATTTTGGTCCCCCAAAAACTTTTGAAAATTTTTTCAAGTTTGCAATAGGCCCCAACCCTGGCATTACCGCTGCCGTATAGCAAGACTGTTACCCTTGCTAAAACGGCCAAAAGTTTTGATTCCAAGGCCAGCCGGAAAAAGCTACACGGAATTGATTTTTGTCCCAATATTTTTGGCGCACCCTGTAGTGTTAGAGTTATTACAAGTCGAACACCTCACTAAATCCAACAATTATCTTTCAGACGTAGACTCTACCCAGATGATGGATTACGTATCCGGTATTCTGGACGCGCCTAAGCCCGCTAAAGGGTGGACTGTCGACCACGGTGTTTTGAGTGTTGGATACGGCGAGGAGAACGGAACTCCCTACTGGATCATCAAGAACTCTTGGGGCGACGATTGGGGAGAACAGGGATACCTCCGCGTTGTCAGAGGCAAGAACAGTCTTCAGTTGGCTGACTGGAACTACGCCGTCTACGCTTGAGAATAAATACCATCCTTAAATTATTGCAAAATAAAGTGCGCGCTCAACCTTTTTTCGGCTCAAATTTCCCTTTCTTTATTCCCCCAATATTATACATTCAAAAGTTTCAATTTTATTGTGACCTATACTTCAAATTAAGCGAAAAAACATGACTAAACGAGACCAAAACTCATCGTTTTAATCACACAATCGTTAAAGGTTTTTCATGCAAGACAAAATAAACACCTTTTTGGAATTGAGACACAATTTTGACGGAATTATTCGATTTTAAAAAGCTCAAAATGGCAAATTTCAAGTGATTTTACACCAAATTTTAGACAAATCGCTACATAAAATTTTTTTAGCGCATAAGAAACTTTTTTACCAGGAACATATATTATACTACCATCGGAATGCAAAAAAAAGACCAAAATATCTTGTGCCTCCTATCCTAATGAGTGACTTTCCTTCCTAATCGAGTCATGTCGACTTCAATATGGTCCAACACTTTTTCCACAAGCCCTGAGCTATTGGCAGTGCCTCCAATGTCCGGCGTATGGACTTTGTCGATCGTCAAGGCCTTGAAGAGGGCGTCCGAGATCAAATCAGCGTACTGCGAGAGGTTGAGGTATGTCAACATATCACAAGAAGCTCGGATGAAGGCAGTCGGATTGGCCTTGTCCTGGCCGGCCAGACTGGTGCCAGTGTTGCGAGTGGCGGTTTCAAAGACTGCGTAATGCTCTCCAATGTTCATTCCGGAGACTAGTCCCGGCCCACCAACCAAACCGCAGGCGATATTGGAGATGATGTTGCCTAAAAATGGGAATATTTTTTATCATGACGGACCAGTCCTACGAGACCATCCATTTATACAAATTTTCGCATGCTTTTGAACTTCTAAATACAAACGAAAGAATTGTAATCTTACCATACAAGTTCGGCATCAGCATAATTCCTCCATTGAATTGAGCAGGCTTTGAGACGAGCTGCATTGAGGCGTTGTCCACAATCATCGATTCAAATTCGATGTCTGGGAACTCGTCTCGGGCCATTTCAGTGGCAATCGAAAAAAGTTTTATATTACACTAGACACCGTATAACTACAAAAAATTATTTAGAACTATTCTAAGCTGTCGGAGCAAACACATAGTTTCGATTAGAAATATGACAAAACGGTATTTGAAAATCTTCCTTAAAACCCAACTCACTCTCAAAAACAATCCATCACCCAGCTTCTGAATGTTAGCCTTATGAACAGCAGTGATCTTTTTCCTATTGTAAGTTCTGGCGTATTCGAAGGCGAACCTGGTGATTCTCTCCATTTTGTCGCGGGTTACAATCTAAACTTCAAGGATATGAAATAAGGAAAGTTCACTCACCTTCAGACTCTCAACAACACCCTTTTTGGCTTCATGCTCGTGTCCAGAATACTCTCCTTCAGTGTTCTCTCGAATCATAACAATATCGAGCTCCTTATGACGACTTGGGACAGTTGGAATTGATACACAATGAAGAACATTGGCGTAGAGATCAAGGATACGACGAATTTCCATATTACGCGATTTGAATTCGGGATTATCGAATTTGGTTTCGATATTGCCCTAAAACAATACAAACTTAGATCAAAAACTAATAACATCAAAATAAAATCTACGAAATGTCTCTAAATACCTTCAAAGCGACGCCATTTCTCTTAATTGAGCTGATGACGTTCTGCAAATCACCTTCAGGGTCAGTAATATCAGACGAGCCAATCGGAACGACCTCAAAATCAACCGGAACATGAGCGAAGAGGAAGATTCTTTGAATGTGCTCCATCATCTCGGGCCCAATACCATCGCCTGGTAAGGCAGTAACAGTCTGACGACCGCCATAACGGGCATAGAGACGCTGAAAAGAGGAGATGTACATCGTATCAAAATAAGAGAAGCCTTTGCAACAATCCCAAAAACCTTATCCGAAAAAAGGTTGTAGTAGTGACCTGAGACCATCAGCTAAGTCTAGCGATGGCGGACGACCTTATACATGATAAAATTTAGGCCTAAACTCGAAAACAACCAGAAAAACATTAACCTACCTCTGAATTTGGCAAAATGTGTGATCTAAACTTCTTCATGGCCTCATCGTTGGAGACAGCCGACAACGAAGCGCTGCTGGACAATTTAGCAGTCGAATGGACCAAAACCGCAACATTTCTGCCCAAACGGAGTGACATTGTTATTCTGTTACCTAAAACAAGATTCAAGAGCAATAAGTACGCCTAAAAGGAGACAAATTTACGGAAACCTCACAAAGAAAGACATTAGACTAGTCTATAGACTGTCAATAATGTCAATAAGACACGAAGTCCAAGTCTATTTCGCGAAAATTCGTGGTTGGGGAAAAACAATAATGCGCAGCTTGCAAAAACGAAGTTATACGATGCATCGCGATGGAACGTTTCAAAACAAATCTTACCGTTTCATGAGAAGTGGATGTAATTGATTCTAAAAAGTAAAATATAGTATTATGAATTTTTTCAGACCAGTTAATCTCAGAATACAATTAAAATTTTTAAACACATCAAATGAGATTACAGTAGGATCCTAGAAATTATGCTCAGTCGACCGTTTTGACATTTTCGGTATTGATGAACCTAGAACAATTTCATTGGGATATTTTTCATTCGTTATCAGGCCGAAGAAAAATCGTGGAATAGACATGTTTCAGTTTGACTGTTAGTTTCGAAGTTACAGTAGAAACCCGACATTTTTGGATTCCGCGAGCTGCGCCCCCGCTTCAAAGAAGAAAAAAGGAAGAACCCACTTTTCTTCCGTTTGAAACCGCCGCGGCGGTTTCGGAAAATGATTGTTCGAAATTTTCAGTTTTCACAATGCTCTTTCAAAGTAAGTAACCAACTCTCCTCCCCCAATTTTATTTGTTGTTATAGAGATTTTTATCGACATCTATCAGGGACATTCGGAACATCGGGATCATCGCTCACATTGATGCTGGAAAGACCACAGTTACCGAGAGAATACTGTATCTCTGCGGAACTACGAAATATGTTGGAGATGTCGACAAGGGAAACACTGTCACCGATTTTATGGACATGGAGCGAGAAAGAGGTTTGTCTGATTTTTTTATCAATTTTATATTGTTTAGGTATCACAATCCAATCAGCGGCGGTTACAACATTCTACAAAGACAAAAGAATAAATTTAATTGATACTCCAGGCCATGTAGATTTTACTTTCGAGGTGGAAAGAAGTGTCCGGATTCTGGATGGAGTGGTTGTTGTCCTTGATGGATCCGCTGGTGTTCAAGCACAAACGTTGACGGTATGGAAACAGGCGTCAAGGAACAAATTGCCAAGTGTTTTCTTTGTAAACAAAATGGACAAGCCTAATGCTGATTATTCAATGTCAATCGACTCCATTCAGCAAAAACTTGGAATTGCAGGTATCATGGTTAATATAATATATACGCAGAAATTTCAGTGGCCCCATTGGTCGTTCCGTTTTTCAAGGAAGAGAAGCTTGTTGGATTTCTAAATGTTCTCGAAAGTACCGTGTTGTTGATTGGTTCCACTAATTGGGAGCCCATAAAGGTAATCACTTTTAATGAAATTATTCCTTTCCTTTTTTAGACACAATCTTTGGAATTTGACCTCCTGCTCCAAGGAAGACAACAGTTGTTTGAGATCATCGCTGAGCACGATGACAGGTTCGCCGATAAATTCTTGTCCACTGAGGACACCAGCAAGATCGCGACTTCAAATGTGATCTCCGCCCTCAGGCGGTGCACATTGTCGACCAAATTGGCCGCTCTTTCAAGCGGAACTGCCTTGAGAAGCACTGAATCGGTGTTGCCGTTGTTGGATATGATTGTGGACTATCTTCCTTCGCCAGATCTTATGGTTAACGAAATCCCCGAGTACATCTCAACTTGTGGACTCGTTTTCAAGGTACGTCGAAATTTTATGCATTTTTTGAAAAATGTTTTTAGGTGGGCCATGACAAAAGAAAGGGCCAGCTCAACTTTGTCCGAATTTACAAAGGAGAACTTGCTCCCAATCAGCCGGTCAATCTGAATAATGTGGCCAAAGAAGTTGTCCACACTCACACACATCAACTGTTCATTCCATTCAGCGATGACCTGGAACCCGTGCAAAAAGTCGAGGCAGGGAATATTGCAGTCATCGCTGGCTTGGAGGGCGCTGTAACCGGGGATACTGTAACAGAATCAAGACGGGGCGATCCCTTTATTCTCCATGGCATCCAGTATCCAGAGCCGGCCTTCTTTTGCTCGGTGGAACCTCCGAACATCGGGATGGCGGTGAAAATGGAAAAGGCGCTCGAAGAATTGTGCATCGAAGACCCTTCTTTTCGAGTCAGAACGGATTCGGAATCGGGCCAAATGATCGTCGAGAGTATGGGCGAGTTACATATTGAAGTGTTGAAGCATCGCCTGAAGAAAGAGTACGGGCTGGACGTTTTCTTGGGCAAAATGAGGGTAAGAATTGAGTGTTATCTAGGTACTTTTCTGTCCAATCTCTACTTTAATTATTTTTTTTATTTTTGTAGGTGAATTTCAAAGAAGTTCCTCATAGTACAAGTGAAGTGTCGGCTACAGTTGAAGACACTCTCGACCAGAAAACCCAATGGTGCACCTTGAAGATTGAATTGGAGCCCGTCTCTGTTTCAACACCGTTCAAGAAGGTGGCTAACTATGCTTAATATAAGATTTTTTAGGCGGAAATTGCTCTGGAAGAAGAAGATGCCCCTTTCATCAAGCGCGAATGGCTTAATGCCATCAATGAAGGTGTTAAGAACGCTCTCTTCAATGGCCCCGTTCTCGGATATCCAGTCCAGGGAGTCGGCATAAAGATTCGGTATGTTTTGGTTAAGACTTTATGTAGTTGTGTACGGTGGTTTGACATTGTTCTGTCTCCAGACGTCTTGATGTGAGTGGGGGTCGCATCAACACCGCCTTGCTGAGCGCTTGTGCCAGTGAAGCGGTCTCCAAAGCACTGAAAGAGAGCGGAACTTTCCTCGTGGAACCATTAATGGACCTCGAAGTGGAAGTAATCGGCCAAAAGGAGGGAATAATCTCGTCCATCATCAATGAACTGACCAGAAGAAGAGCCGAGATTTTGGATTCTTCTGCCACAGGCGTGAAAGCGAGACTTCCTCTGAGCGAGAGCGATGGTCTGGCTCGCTCTCTGAGGTCAGTCTCGTCCGGTCTCTCCACTTTCCACATGAAGTTTAAGGAGTATCAGCAGGTTGCGGGCGATAGAATCTCAGCCTTGAGGGCTGAGAATGCTTAGGAATAAATTGTTTAAATTTATTTTGCTCTGTCGGCCGGATATTTGTCCCGTTTCTCTCCATTTTGCTTTAAACGTTCAAAAAAATTGATTCAAGGTCCAGCCTTGGCCTTCAGTCAGTGATATATATTGTTACAAAAGTCAAGAATTCACAAAGTGATTCGAAATAAGGGCTCTCTTTAAACTCGCAGTCATTTATGCTTTATTAATTTTAGACAAAATGCTTCAGATTTACTTATAGGCAGCGAAGTTGTATTCCGCCAAGTTCAGGGTGTTCTTTCCTTTGGCGGCTCGGAAGTATCCCTTCTCTCCCCATGAAGTTCCCCATGAGTTCTTGATGATCCAGTGATCACGTCCGTAGCCTACGGTGAGGACAGCGTGGTTGACTTGACCCCCTCGGCTTGAAACGATTCCGCTTCGATAATTCTTCAATGGGTCGGCATCAATGTCTGAAAAATGGAGGTTGTTCCAGAAAATTAGTTTTGAAGGGTTGCATATCGTTGTAGAAAGTCTTGACCAAGCGTTTTTGACAAACGTTTGCGATCTTTTACGTTTAAAAAAGGCTAGAAAGTCCGTCTACAACATCGGGCTTTGCCCCACTGCTTTGATTTTGTATAAAAATGTTTCCTTTTACTTACAAGTGACGATAGGTCCAACGGATTTGACCATGCTCTGCATGCTCTTCTCGTCTCCAGACGGCAATCTCGACTGCCTGCTGATTCTTGCCGCAGCTCGGCCCTTTTTGCATTTTGGGATTTGCAACGTCGTTGGCGACACGGTTTTGAAGCTACTTTCCGTTGTGAGTCCGTTGTCGATCACATATTTGAACACTCCGTCCGATTGTCCACCATTACAGCCATTGTTGTTGCCGTATTTTGCGACTTTGTACGTGCAGGAGATGGCTTCTTGTTCGCTGAGATGGAGTTGCTTGCCCGTTTTGATGGCGTGTTGACTTTCGACGGCTGCTACAGCGGCGAAAGCATAGCAGCATCCGCATTTTCCTTGGTTCCGGACAGGTGTAACTTTGCCTTTGCTTCGCCAATCGAATGAATCATCGGCGCGAACACGGGGCGACGCAATGGTTAAGGGTTTTTCTTCTGGAAAAAACGAATCTTACAGGAAAATATTGAGGGATTTGGTAAACAAGAAAATGATTGAATGTTGGTCCGGTTTCAGTAGTAAATAAGGCCGAAAAGGAGTCACAAAGTATTACACTAGACGAGATTGACTTTGAAAGAGAGTTTTCTCTGTCTCTGCGATACTTTTTGCGACTAAATTTGGCATTATTTGAGACTGGAAGCACTGCAAAATTTGCTTGTAAATTGGCAAAATCTTACCAAGTCTACTCGCGAAATGAGACATAGGCTTGGTCTGTCTTCCACACGTGTGTACTGCAATAAATTCGCTTGTTGTCATGTCCGAGAATTGGGTGAGCCCAAAAACGGCGAGAGGGTTCTGCTTTTGTTGAACTTCGATCTCGTCCATTGAATAACGAATGTTCTTATACTTTTCTGCGGCTTCGTATTCGTTGGAGTAGGTTTTGTCGTAGCTGAAAGCATGATTTTGTTAGAGGAGTAGTAGTCTTTCCTAGGTATAGTTTTTAAGCCATTGAAGTCTAGGCCTGTTAACGCCGTCGGAAATTTAACTTACTGTGCAATATAGCTCAAGAATGTGGTCGTGTTGTAATGCGTGTCCTCTGGCAGACGCTTTCGGATCCTAGCGACCATCAGCATCGTATTCTTGGTATTGTTTGCAACAGGCAAAGTTTGCACGTAACGAATGAACTTGTTCTGCTCCAGCATGCTATGAATCAGCAGCGGACTCATTGTGGATGAAACTTCGCCACTATGGTCGAACGAATATGCAAATCGCACACATAGCAGGCAAATCGCCAGAGCGAACATGATTCCGGGGACGAATCGAGTTTGAAGTGTGACTTTTATTGGTGATTAACTGCCTTTTATACGCGGGGATTATTTGCATATGGAAGTTCGCCCCGTGGGTGTGCATTCCTTTTTTTTTGAAATTTACCCCTGGGGCGGAGACGATAAATCAGGCACTTTTTTGTTTGAACAGCCCGATTGGCTGCATATACGACCGTCATCACAGCCATGGTACGGTTTCCGTTTTGCATAGATAAAAAGTTTCAATTGTACATATTATAATTGGTGTTAGACTACAAACTTTGCGGCCACAAGTTCATGAATTCAGAAGTATTTTCGTTGCATTTTGATATCCGATTATTCATTGTTTGTGCAGTGATGAAACCACCGCTTACGCTCGTATCGTTTCCGTTAACTAGTTTGAGATAAGGTTTGTCGTTTTCTTTGTTTTGAACTGCTTCGGTTCCTGTCTGGAACGGCAAAAATGCGGCTTAATTATGTAATAAAATTAGCAATCTGTTGTACGATATATAGCGATTTTCCGGTTACAAAAGATAAAAAGACGAGAAGCAGGATGAAGGGAGCCCAACTTTTATATCGATTATTATATTTATTTAGTAGTATAGCGACACAAAGAAACTGTAGGTTATCAATAAATTCCCAATTTTTTTGTAAACAGGCTGTTAAGCCCCATAAGCCACAATATTCACACTTTCTGTATAATAATTATCATCACGGTTTTGTGGTGGTAAATGTCAAAGTGCAAAGACAAATTATGTACCCAAAGTGGTTACACGGGACTTCCGTTTGTTTTAGGAATGTGCCGTTGTTTTTTTGCTTGATTTACGATTTGCAGTCTATTAGGCTACTCATATTTGTCGGTTTGCAAAGTTTGTTGTGACAACTGTATTGTGTTATGTACGAGTTGGCCCACTTATCAAAGTTGGTGTTGACACAGGTTTTTCTGGGTATAAACTCTGGTCGAGGAATTGTTTTTCACATACCGTAGAATTTTTGCAAATCATGCTCAGAGTGCAGAATTATTTTTAGTAGGTGTAGCAAGAAGGAAAATCTTTCAGGCGGGGCACTAAGACTTTCTTGTTAGAATTTTGCTACTTCCCCTGCTCAGCTTTCATATTTTAACGATCATAAGAATATTATCCTAGCGACCAGCAATCATGGTCTTCTTGGTATCGTTTTTAACCAAAATGCTTTCCACATAGCGCACAATTTTGTTCTGCTCCAGCATTGTAGGGATCGGCAACGGGCTCATTGTAAATGCAACTTCTTCAGTAGGGTCGAAAGAGCAGGTAGGTAGTGCGATTAGTAGTCAGAGCGTTGTATACTGCATTGCCATTGGATTTGTCTACAATTGAATGGCCGGTTGGAAATAGAAAATGTCAAAAATCAGATATTTGTAGGCTTGACAGGCCGCATGAATGTTTGCAGATTTTACGTGTTTATCCAACTCGAACGGTCTTTTTTCGCCTTTTGATTGTATTTTGGCAAAGTTTGCACATTCGCACCTCAAATATGTTATTCATACCGATTTTGTAATTCTGTGTCACCTCGGCCGGCTTTTTTTTGTTATACCTTCAAACATTTGACATACCCTGTGGTTTGTCAGTCAATTTATGAATATTTTTTCACAAGTTGTATTCGAGAAAGTGAGTTTCCTTTCCTTTTTATCTTGGTTTTTTCGAGCTCCTTCTGAATTTGAACATAGTGGCGCAGGATAATTTTTCGTTAGAGGCCGGCGGAAAAACTGTGGGATGTGTAGCGGAAGAGGGAGTGGGACAAGGTTGTTCTTAACTAGTAAATAATGGATTTGGCTAGGCAACAAGCGACAAAAAGAAGTATTTGTATTCTGTTTGCCGCTTTCCTCAAATTGCGATGTCTGTTTTTCCTATAGTGTGTGGCCCCAAGTCACTTTTTCCTGATGACAAAACAACCAAGGCCCAATGCCTTTTATTTTTGGATTCAACAAAATTCTTCTAGGGATTTTTCTATACATTTACCTTCCGTTTTTCATATAGGAGAATATTTTTACATTTTGAAAAGCAAATTTCTTATTTGAAAGCAGCAAAGTTGAATTCGTCCATTTTGAGGGCGTTTCTTCCTCTGGCTACCCCGAAGTATCCATCTTCTCCCCAGTTCTTGCCCCAGGAGTTCTTGATTATCCAATGGTTACGGCCGTAGCCAACTGTTAGAACAGCGTGATTTACAGCGCGTCCACTGCTGCGGACGATCCCACGTTTGTAGTTTTTCAGAGGCTCGGCATCAATATCTGCAAAAGGGTATAGACGCTAGGTTCGTTACAGTTTAGCGAGTTGAAAGTATCTGGCGTTTTCTATTCGCTTTATAATATTACTAATTGTCAACCTACAAGTAACAACGGGTCCCACGTTTCTCAGTACATTTTTCATATTCTCCTCATCTCCTGGGATCAACCTTTCTTGTCTTGAAATTCTAGCTACTCTCTTTTTCCTCTGGCACCATGGAACACTCTGATTCACTGAGGAAACTGATGGAAAGTCTCTCTCACTCCCGATGCCATAATACTTTATGTAGTTCAAAACTCCATCAGAATGCCCACCATAGCATCCCAAATTAAAGCCATACCAAAGCGAGAGATAAGTGCAGGAAATCGCTTCTTGCTCACTTAGACGAACCTTTCTTCCGGTTTTGATGGCGTGTTGGCTTTCGACCGCTGCTACAGCGGCGAAGGCGTAGCAAGCGCCACATTGTCCTTGGTCCTTTACGGGGGTTACTTTCCCTTGACGTCGCCAGTCAAAGGAGTCTGGACAACGACGTTTTGGAGGGGCCATTTTGAAGGTTTTTGAGTCTGCAAAGGTGGAAAAAATTCATCAACAGAATATTTTTTGCGTGTAAAGAAGAGCTTGCCTCAGCAAACATGAACTTGACCCAAGAAAGAAAGACTTGACCCGAGGATCAAGCATCGGCTCAAGGAAGGAAGGATTGACAGACGACTGGACTTCGAAGGTGAGACTTGACTCAATGAATAATTCCTTGAGGCCTCAGAAAAAACTTTTCTCACCTTTTCCAACACCAAAGTGCGATAAAGGGTTAAATTTTCCGCCACATGTCCTTGTGGCGACAAATTGTTTCGTAGTCATATCCGAGAATTTAGTCAACCCAAAAACAGCCTCAGGGTTCTCCTTTTGAAGCGATTTTATTTCGTTCATGGATGTCCGAATGGTGGTAAACTTGTACATTGCGTCTCTTTCATCGGGGTAGTACCTGTCGAAACTGAAAAAAAGGAGATATTGTCCAATAAAAGTAAAAACTCCAACTTACTGTGCAATGTAGCTCAAGAAAGTGGTCGTGTTGTAATCATCGCTCTCTGGCAATTGCTTTCTAATCCTCGCCACCATCATCATCGTGTTCTTTGTGTCATTTTTCACCGGCAACGATTCCACATATCGAATGAACTTGTTTTGCTCCAGCATGTTATGAATGAACAACGGACTCATTGTAGTCGAAACTTCGTCGTCAAAGCAGTAATACAGTGGCAGGCTTAGTAAGAAAACAAAAGGAACAGTTGAGATCATCATGGCCAACTTGATCTAATACGTTTAAAAGAGCATTTTTCTTTTAAATATCTATCAATAATAGTGTCTAAAAAGTGATGTCGGAACTGTGTACCAAGTAGGCGTTGATTTGCCACTTTATTTTTGGTTGCAAATCCTTTTTTGTGAATATTTGAGGATTTTATTTATTTGCACAGACCTGTCTCCCACATGGTATTATCTTGTATACGACTTGAAAAATCTAAACGGGAGCGAGGGCGTTTTGCGTCATCTCCAATTTAAATTTTTATTTACAAACAAAGCGGCAAGTTTTCACCTGAATCAAATCCGAGCTTCAGGGTAACTCTAAGCTATGTGAGCCATTAGCTTAGCGGTCTGAGTTTAGTGCCTAAAATTGCCGCTGCATGTACGATGGTTGCCTGAAGGTGTCGCATCCCTGTGTAGGCTGAAATTTCTTTCTTTTTTTGTAGTTTTACAAACTATGACGGCATATATTTTTGAACTTTATCAGACTCCGCATTTAAAGCTGTTCAAACAGCCACTTCAAGCTATATCTAAATAGATAGTTTTTTGGGACAAAAAAAAGAGGTTTACTCATTCGACCGGTTGAGATTGTTTCTTCAGCGTATTCTAACGGTCTTACTGTAACATTTTTTGAAACCGAGAATAAGGACGAGTCTTGTGATTGTTGTTTGGTCCATTCGGCTTTTATTGATTGTAAATTTGTCATAACTTTATTTATTATACTTTCAGGTCATGTTTATCAACAATAAAATTTGCCTTTTTCCGCCAAAAAATTTGAATTCAGTTTTCTGTAGAACAAATAGCAAAATAATGAAAACTCTTTTCTTTATGGGAGGTTTTGTTGTACTGAAGCTCCATTGAAATTGCCATAACTACATGTAATGACCAGAACTCATCCATTTACAAAAACGCAACAAAAAATGATTTATTCACATGACTTGAGTTGAACATTCGATGATATCAGCAGGATTTTCGTCCTTCGTAGCGGACTTGATGAGAGCCGTTTTCTCCCGGTGATCATGCTCGGGGTTTTCTTTTGGTCGGTCTTTGTTCGGAATGAAAATTGGCTTCTTTTTTCCCAGCCGACTGGATTCCTAAAATTTTCGGCAAGTTGAAAAAAGCAAGGTTTAAAAATAACAAAGAAAGTCTCAAAGATGCAAGAAAAATTTGGATTAAAAAAAATTCCCAAAAATTGTAAAAATCTCGGGAATTGGAATGAAATTTAAAATCTTGCAAAAGAATCAACAAAGGTAATAATTGGATAAAATAATTTTCATAATCCAATAACCCAAAAAAATCAAGAACACCTCAAAAAGTACCTTTTCCCCTTTGAGAATCGCACTCATCCTCTTGATTCCCTTTTTATTTCTGCCGCTATTGGCTTCACTTTGTTTTTGAGTTCCATCCGAACTCAACTGAGATTCTTGGGTCTTTTTTATGTTCATGGAATCCGTTAGTTGTGTAATTTCTGTCCGTTGAAGTGTGTTGACCTGGAAATGAGTTCTTACGTTTGTTTGTCCAACTATTTTTAATTATGCGAAAATGGGATCAAAATAGAAATTTTAACAGATCGGAATTTTAAGGTTTTATAGTTTAGGAATGTGAGCATTACTATAATTTTTAGGCTTCATTTTACCGATAGAAACAAAAATCCCAACATGAAAGTTGGCTAAAATGTGACTTCCTCAGCTTTTTTTTATCAATACAAAAAGCATCTTGCGCTTTCAAAACAACTGTAGATTACATTTTAAGTCTACTTCTATATTTCTGCACTTTCTATCAGTAGAAACTGTCTATGAAACAGAATGCCAAAAATGGCGTGAAAAATCGGGTTTGATTTTTTTGTCAAAATTTCGCCTATTTCTAAGGTAGAAATGCTACAGATACAAATTGGAACAACATATTATTCATTGGATTGTCATGATGACCGATTGGATGACTAGAGATTTTATTGTCATCAACATCCTTAAAACTTTTCAAATCGCTCAAAAAATCTGAAAAATATTATGTACAGGGTGCGCCAAAAATATTGGGACAAAAATCAATTCCGTGTAGCTTCTTTCGGCTTGCCTAGAAATTAAAAATTTTAGGCCTTTTAGCAAGGGTAACTATCGTGCTATACAGCAACGGTAATGCCAGGGTTGGGGCCTATTGACAACTTGAAAAAATAATCAAAAGTTTTTAGGGGACCAAAATTATCTTTTCAAATGGATGACCGGGAAATCAATTTGCCCATTATTTCCGCTAAAGGAAAGTAAGGTTCTTCAAATTGATTGTGTATAAATCACATGCTATTCACTTCGTAACAGTGTGCGTAATCATGGTTGACAACCGATCTGGCGGCGCTGGTCGCAAAAACTAAAAAAATTCCCGAAAGTTCGGATTTTTATGTTTTTAACGATCTCAATACCATAGTATCGCCATGTTGATCTAAAATTTTGTGGCTATGGAGCGTGTACATTGGGAATTGTTATACTGTAAAAGCAAATCTGCACCTACAAGGGGACAGTTTCTGTATTGAAAAAACTTTATGGTGCGGATTGGAGGCACGGTCCTTTGAAACTTGATAGATTTTGGCAGTTTACTACAAGTTGGAAAGTGTTTGAGCATAAAAATCGACGCAACGCTGCATTAGGGATACACGCTGACATAACCGAATAACTTTTAGCGTTCTTCAGTCCAAACTCACTTGACGAGCAACCCTAGAGTAAACTCTACCGCTGTAGTCACTATTTCATCCCCCAGAGGCAGAAGATAAAAAATTAATTTTTCAAAGACGACTAGTCAGACTCTCGTTGTTCTTATAAAAGTATCTCTGATGCCTAATATGCTGGGAATCATACATTGCAACTTCTACATAAAAATCATTGATTTTATGGAAGTTTTCTGGATAACGGCGCGTTTTGAGACCGACTTTGACAGGCTGTAAAAGGTATAATCGTCATTATTAGGAAAAATCATTTTTAGTGTATAAAAAGCGACCGCTACTCTGTCATATAAAGTGAATTTCTGCCCATAGCATGCAACGGTAAAGCAAGTGTTACCAATTTTAACCATTTTGGGGTCCGTGTCTCAGGGGCCTTGGTTGTGAGCACTTATAATGGCAGAACAGGTGTCGTATGGGACTACTCTGTCTGAAACTTTGAAGATGGATTCTTGGGAGCATTACACGTTTGCACAAGCGACCACTTCGCTCTTGTACCATTACAGCCCGCAGGGCAAGTAAAAATATTAGTCCCAATATTTTTGGCGCACCCTGTAGGTATATAGGTACCTGACTTCGTTCCAGTCGATTTGTAGCCGGTAACCGGAACTCTTCATCCGCATCCGAGCCATGCACGGATATCCGTTGACTGTGCTCCACTCGCACAACCATTTCTCCATTCTTTTTGTAATCAAGGCTTCCTAAAAACTCCATTTTTTGGCCATGAAATCATCGTATTTACGTGGCTATAAATACTAACTTACTATTCGAAGAGACCTGCACAAAGTTGAGCTTTCTCTCCTTCTTCTTGTTCTGACATTGAATGGCAACAACTGTTGATCCGACGAATACAAAAAACAGTCCAATGATGGTCTTCAGAAGTTCAGAAAATGGTAATCTCTCCATCAAAATGAGAAGGTCAAACTCGACCGTTCTCGGAGTTAGAATTAAAAAAATGAAGGGAAATTGAGAGGGTTCTAGACGGAAAGACATGTCATAGCTGACAGGGGAAGTACCCCAAGTGCGACGCTCAGATTTTGATGAAAATTGGCGCAGATTTAAAGTAATTTTTTCTAAAAATATATGCGAGAATGTTAGCTCGCGCTTTCCAGAAACAGCCGAGATTTTTAAATCGAAAGTCGGCGAAAATTTTGGACTGTTACCCGTAATTTTCAAGTCTATAGTCGAAAATGATAAGATACGAAGTTTATATGCGAATTTATTCAACATAAATACATATGCAGATTAATTACGAAGCAGAATCAAGGGACAGCGCCCTTTGCGGGAATTATTTGGGTTTCTTTGTTTTGGGGCTGTCAGGCTGAAATAAAAAGATTACATTTCCTTAACCAAACGTTCGTTATGCAGATTACATTATAGGGACAAATCAAAAATTGTGACCATAAGATGTCTTACTGTGGGCTGCTCTTTGTATTGTGTGGCCAGCCGGGCCAGGACTCCCGTTTGGGTTGAAGCTTCATGGGTATGTTCGGCCTTGTAAGCTTGGTACATTTCGGTCTAAAAATTAATTTTTGTCATAATTTTAGTATTCGAAATAGCAACGTTTTTAAACTTTAAGGTTATAAGCACATCAAGCCTACTAAAATTAACAAAAAATATACATTAAAACCAAGCAATTCAAGTGCAACACCCTACTTGCCAGGAAATCAGACCTTCCTGATTCGTGCCGGAGGCAACTCGTCTGTTTGCGTCATAGAGGTCCTTTTTGGGACTCTGAGGGTCTGAACTCCGGCTGCAACTTGATCCGGAGCAATAATTTTTTCCGTCTGGGTCATTTCTGATATTGTACTTGACACTTGAACTCTTTCTTCGATTTTTGGCAATTTCAGCTTTTCAGTTGGCATTGGCTTAGCTGTTTTAGGTTGAATCTTGGGCTTAGCCATTCGTATTCTAGCCTCGGTGGAGATGACTCGCGGAGTTTTGAGCCGAACGTTTGCGTAGAGTTCATCGGATTCGCAGCGTAATTCAGCGTCGATAGCGAACGAAACAAATGATTTTCGCTCGGTTTGCGTTGACACTTCGATTCGCTGCTTCAGCGGTCGTCGTTTTATTAATCGGCTCGTTTTTGGTCCAGCTGGCACTTGAGTTATACCAGTTACTTTGTAGTAGACAATCGACTTTTCAACGGTCGATTTAGCGTGTTCGGGCAAAGTTTTAGTGGCTCGCATGAGTCTGGCTGGCTTGCGGAAGGCTTGATTAACCGAGAATTCGACGAGATCTTTAGAGATGTTGACCTGACACTCGAAATCTTCGCGATTTATTCGCGGTGGCTCCACAAAAACAACGTCAGTCGTGGATTCGGTCTGGATTCCCTTGACATCGGATAATTTTAGCTGTTTTCGAAGAGTAACTCGACGTTTGGAGTTCCATTTTCGGCTAGCCGATTCTCTGGACTCGGTCATTTGAAGGCTTACGTAGACATCAGCGTTGATTTCGGTCTGCAACACTTCGGTTTGCATTTTCTTTGAATTTCGAATCGATGGCTTCATTTTGATGGTTTGAATCGACGCTGAAGATGATTCTACAGCAGCTTGAGACTCAATGTTACGAGTTTCCATTTGAGTTTGAGCATATTGGGATTGAGAGTTGAGGCTTTCGCACTGAAAAAGATTGAAAAGTCATCTGCACTATGCAATTATCTTATAAATTTTTGGAAATTTTAGCTGTTGCTTTGCAAATATGGTCTATAACAAAAGAAGATCATTTTAATTCCATTTTTTTCAATTATTAAAATTTTTCGGTATCAGATATGTATCCCACTTTCTGAATTTCTTACCTGGACTCCCCAATGATGTAGATCAACGGACATTTGGCAGGCAAATGGAGCGCATCTCACCGTTCTCCCCACCCCAATTTCCTTGACTTCAACCTTGGTCTGAACTTCCCGGCTGATCACGCGCTTCACGGCCTTCTTCTCCACCTTTGTCAGCTCCCTCAACTTCATCGTCGTCGTTTCGCGCTGCGTTAACGGCACACGTAACGAACACGCGGCGCGGTTTTCTTTCACATTCACAAGATGAGTTTCGTGCGTTCTCTCTGCATCCACCTGTGCCAAAAACAATATTAGTTCAGCCGAAAAAAGACGCATAAAAAGTAACAAGTACAATTTATGATTACTTTACTTACAATAGTGCCGCTGTAGACAGTTTGTTGTCCATTATGTTTGAGGTCGGCAGATTGTTGTGTTTCGGCATCGGTGGAAAGAAGGGAGTAATCATGGGAAGTGGAGGCATCGATGAGGAAATAGACCTCTGGCTAAAAATAAAAGAGTGGTGGTATCTTTATGATACGTCTGCAAAACGCCAACAACAAGAATTTATAATGTATAAACGCTTTTTTAGGCTTAGTATCAGTCTGTCGGGAAAATAATGAGCATAACGTCGCTGCGCCGATCGCGTCACTAAAGTAAAAAGGAATTTTGTTTCATTTTCCCTGCGGTGATGCGATTTTAGATGCGTCATTATTTTCCCGACAGATTGATATCAGTTATACAATGAATATTGGCTTCCGGATACCATTGTGTGAAGATGTGCCCTCGCAGGGACATAAATTTATTTTATTCCCTTACCGAATCCACATCCGCCTCTTCTCCATTCCCTCTGGCTCCTTGATCCATACTCTCCCTTCTCTTCTGGTACTCCTTTTCGTTTATTTTGAACGTCGACAACGACGACTGCGTTGAATTTTCTTTGAAGATGACATGCTCTCCAACTCTATGATCTCGCGTCTGCACTTGGGCTTGACACTCTTTGTCCTCATTGGTTATGTCGTATTGACTTTCACTGTCCAACATGAATTGCACTTCTCCCACTTCGGCCTTTAATTTTTGTCGATAAAATTCAGACGCTTCACTGGGGATCTTGTACATTGATACTGTGGGGATTGTAGCTGCTTCCGAAGTTGATGGAACCGCTTGTATTTCGATATGAGCAACACTAGGCGTGGTTTGAACAGAGTTATTGACTAAAACACTTTCACTTTGCACTCCGTACGCTCGAGTTTCAACCACTGCGGTAACTTCTTTACTCGCGTATTCGATATCCATACCTGTGGCAATATGGGAGTCTGGAAAGGAGGGTAATATTGTTGTGGTAGTACGAATACTTACAAGTGAAACCGTGCTGAGTAAACGAGTCGATCATAAAGTCGATATCATCGTCCAGTTCGGCTTGGTCGGAGGCGGACTGCCGAGACTGCGGTCGCTTTTTCTTTGGCCTGAACATTGAAACGTGCGGTTGAAGGGCAAAATCGACTTTGTCTTCCATGCCCCGGTCGTGCTGGACTTCGGCGTCCTTGGGGAAACAGATCTATAAAGTAATTTTAACGTTAATAAAAGACATGGATGATGTAGCAATTCCATGCTAAATACCAGAAACTGAGACTGCTGCAAAATGAAAGCCCGATAAATAAAATTCTTATAGTAGCGTGGCCGCAAACGTGGAAGAATTGACTTACACCTGCCAAATCGTCAGTGAGTTCAGCTCCTTGCTTTCCATCAGTCCGTAGTTTGAACATGGAAACTTCGGGCATGGTTGCCATTTCTATGAGCTCTGTCTCGTGTTGGGTGAAGTTGTCGGATAAAAAGTAACTTTCCTCTTCTGTGGTCTCCTAAAAAGTTTCGTTTTCTATGCCAAGACATTGCACAAAATACAACAGAAATTGGGCAGATCAAAAGTCTATGTTACAGTTAATTTTTAGTAAAAAGTATGATTCTGTAAACTTAATCTGTATTTTGGCAAAAACAGGGTGCTTTAAAGGCCTTTTTGTAAACCTTGACTGCATTACTTACATCTGTCTCGCCTTCTTTCCGTTGTACTTTCTCTTTCTTGAACATCGACACTAACGCATTGCATCCACACTCCACGAATTCTCTTGGATCTTCGTATTGAACCGAGTTATCCACAGGATAGAATACATCATCAGATGCTGTTTCTGGCCCTCCTTCTCCATCTTTTTCATCTTTCTGCTTCTTAATCGAAGACACTCGGGACTGACTGCCTTTTTCAGCAAATTCGATTTCATTTTGTGCTGATTTTTCGACCATGTTCGCGGTCGCTTGGCATTCCGATTCTTTGAGATTTGGAGTTGTTTGAATCGACAACTCAGCGGTCATTATTGCGCTTTGAGATTCCGAATCCTTATAAATCACTTTGATGTAAGTGCTGTTGTTTTGAGTTGCGGGAATTGCATCAACAATTACTGAGCTGGTTGAAGGCCTCGCTTCGGTTTCCTGGAACATTTTTATGTGTAAAAAATTGTATCATTGTAGTGAGTTTTTACCTTTACTACAAAACAATTACGAATGTAATTTTCAAACTCATGACTCACCTTCTCCGCCGTATTGACTTCCGTTTGCATGGCTGAGGCGGTGAATTCTTTGACGATTGTCTGCGTATCTTGTGATTCTACTGGAGGCTTGTTCTGGAAACTTTTGTTTTGCAAATGCTTTCCCAGAGTTACGATAGCGATAAAACTTTTATCCGATGATGAATTGACCGCATATACTCGTAACTTACCCTCTCAATAACTTCTTGCAGTGGAGACAGCCCCACCGAAACAAAGACAGTCTCCACCTGACTGTGTTGTTCAACCAACACTGGATTTGCTTGTACTTCTTTTTCAACTTCATTCGCGATGGATGAAGTTGTTTGAATCAGACTTGATACACTTTCTGGTTTCGCTGTTGCCTAAAGGAGTTTGCATTGACAAATTAAGCTAATTTTTTGTGCATACCGAGCTGTCCTTGACTTCAGCCTTGCATAGAATTCCAAACTCAACAGTTGATGGGGTAGATTGAACTTCTTGTTCAGCCCGCTGGAAGGCTGAGATGTCAGTTTGAAGCGAAGTTTCAGTCCATTCCACATAATTTCCAACCTGAAAGGGTTTGTTATATCCGGGGGATCAATAGGACAAGAAACCTTAGATATGATAGCGGTAGTCGTGTTTTGTTTTTTTTTTGGTTCGAAAATCTAGTATCGCAACTAAAATTTCCAGACCTAAATCCCATTGACGTATTTTACCAATTTTTCCCGAGAAAATCAAATCATATGTTCCACATAAACCACAGGACCTAATACTTCCAAAAAGCCTTCAAACTGACCCCAATGTCTTCCGTAGGATTTTCTGTTTGAGCTTCTTTCGCGATCATGAACATTTGAATTTCATCATCCAGTAAATCATCCTCACTTTCATCTCCATTTAGACTATCTTCTTCCAATAATTGAATCAGTCTGTCTATGTTGAAGTCCTTTTCGATTATATCTATGGGAAAATGATACTGTTGAAATAGCCTTTTGACCTCTTCCTTATCCATGGTACCCTCCGCGATTCGTAGATTTTGCAACAATTCGAGTAATTTTTCGGTTTCCTTAAAAGGCAATGTAAACTTTTTAACAGTAATGTAATTTCTACCTGTCTAACGTCAAACTCGATTGGCTCGTTTTCCATTTTTTGCCTGCGGGCATGCTCCAGACGCAGATTGAAAAGTTTGGTTTTGAGGACTTCCAACTCGTCCGAGTGCAATTCGAGTGCATTTTTCTCCTTTGCTCCGGCACTTGCCCGCGATTTCTTTTGCCTCTCGAACTTTGCTTTGGCTTTACTGTATTCTGCCTGAAGATCCGAAAGATCATTAAATTGTGAGTTACTGTAATATGATGATCTTTGTGTATTTGCGGCCTTTTTTAGGCAATTTACGACAATCCTTGTTTAAGCAGATGCTTTTACAAATTTTCACCCACCTTTTTCCTCTCCTCATAATCTGCGATGTTTTTGCATGTATACGTTAAGACCGTCTGCGCTTTCCTGTTTGACTTGCTCACTTCTGTCTGACAAATACCATCCTTGATCGCCTTGATGTTTACAAATTCTACAGCCTCTGTTTGACAATTCATATTCTTCGTTTCCACATCGGTCTGATCATTTTGATCTACATGTTCAAGTTGTACTTGAGTTTCGGCTTCAACCATTTCCAACTCGACCTGTGTTTCGAGATCGATCAGGAGTTCGTCTATAAGGTAATTCTGGATCGCCGCGTCTTTCAGCTTCCTCTTCATTTGTGTAAAGTTATTCTTCATTCTGATTAAATCCGGCTGGATTTCAGCGTCTTTTCTGGCGATTACTGTCATCGTTTGGAAGTCGTTATAGCCGGTGAACGAGGACGGGCCTGCCTGGGATTCGGTGGATGTGAGCTCAACGGAGGTCTGAAATGCAGGCGGATTAGGAAGAATAGAAGAAGAAAAGCCCTAGGGGAAATTCTAATTTAAGTATACGAAAATTTAAACCAGAATGTTTACAATTTCCTTACCTGGACCACTCTGCTCTTCATTTGTCGCACGGAATCTTTTCCATCGTGCTTTCTATGCCTTTTATCATCCGAAGCCTTTCTTTGAAAGCCTTCTTGAATCCTTCTCCGTCGTTCTGATACTTCATGATGCTCTGTGACGTCATCGTCGCTCTCCGACTCACTCATTTCCCAGCCAGACTCTTCCTCTTCCATCAATTGTCGGATAAATGAGACTTCTGGCTGAATCGAGGTGTCTGTGTAGCTGAAATAAAAGGTTTGAAGTCATTATCCGTATTTTAAACATAGTAGTGTATATGTGGACACATTACGTTCCAAAAATTTTTTGACTTACACAACGTCCACGCAAGTTGAAATTTCGGCTGTGTCAATAAACTCGTGATCAAATTGAACGTATGTAGACTCCATGTCAACTTCAACCTGTAAAGATTTCAATAAAGACGGTTCCAATATCCAAAAGAAAATCTTTTCTCACCTGAACTCCCGAATCCACACTCTCTGTGTCCGTCTGATTTCCACTGTCGCTCAATTCGGCCGAGAATTGTAATCCCTGGCTGTTATTGGCCAACAACCATTCCGGCACCGATGTCTGAACCTTCTTCGCTTTACAATGGAAGGTCGTCTGAGTAGCGCAAGTGTTTCTTTGGAAGTTCGCAGAGTTCAAGACACTCTGCGCCTCCTTATTCGTCTTCTCGATGAATCCATCGAGATCCTCGGACTTTTGATTGCAAAACGAAAATTGGCCCGTTTCCGGGTCGATATCAGTTAATGCCGGAGGTAATGAGATCCCCCGGTCCTTGGCGGTCTGCCGGAATCTTTTCATCACCTTGGCACTCTCGTTTTTACTGAGTAAAGGCATCAAGAACTTGGCGTTGTTGTTGAATCCTTCGACAAACCCTTTCAACGCCTCTGGATCTCCTTCTTCTTGGGCCTTTATGTATTGCTAAACAAGATGATTTGTAACTTCTATGAGATTTCATCGCATTTTCCATAAAATGAATGCCCACCTCCAGCATTCTCGTCAGCACTCTCATGTACATCAAGGTAATCTTCTCTTGGATCACGTTGATGCAAACCGTAACCATTGCCAGCCCAATTAAGACGACCAGAAATGTCCCTACCATATATTCGGGGTATGCTGGAGTGACATCGCCAAATCCTAAAAAGAGCAAAGCAAATTTATTTTAAGATGTGCTGTACTGTTATACGTATTGTAGTACTTACCAATAGTGCTAAGCGAAATGAACAGAAAATAGAAAGAAGTGAAGTAGTCCCACTCTTCCCAAAGGCAAAACAGTGCTGCAAAAGTGGCAATATGCCCGACTGTCAAGACTATTGCAACCATTACGGGCGGGTCCCTCTCTTCCTCTTCTTCTTCCTCCTCTTTTTCTTCCGTTTTTTCTATTACTTTTTCTTCAACTAAAGGAGCTTTTTGCTCATCAGCTGAATCTTCGGAGTCCTCCGATTGGTTTGTATCAGTAGCCTGAGAGCTGGAAAAATTGGAACTGTGATGAGAATGAGCGGTTTCAATGGAACCTTGACGAGGAAGGGGCCTAGGGCGGGTTTCAACGCTTGTGTGATTCTGAAAGCGAAAATATAAATGCTGAAAGTGTAAAACTTATTTTGATGAAACCGCCAAGATTTTTAGGTCGATTCAGTATTTTTTGCCCATTTTAGGGGCAAAAGGTTGTCCATTATCTCTCTTACCTCCTCAAAATTGACCACAGGAATATGCCTGCTATCTGTCGGCTCTAAATGCTCTTCTTGAACCGCCTTTTCCATGTCATCCACTTCATCAACTTGCTCTACAGCATCTCCCATTTCAATGATGTCATCCACCGGTCGAACCGGGTTTTTCACAAACATCGAACCCACATCTCTCGGTGTGATCTTCCTCTCCGCGACAACTTCCACTTTCTCCACGTGTTTGGACTCTGATGGAGGAACACTGTATCGAAAAAATCCGCGTCGCGCATACTTGACGGACAAAGTTTTGTACCGCCGACGGATTGTCGAATCACGGGCTTTGGAAGGGTAGAAGCGGACACCTGGAAATTCATAGGTTCAAAGGATTTTTTAACTTGAAAAATACTGTAGCATAGGGGGAGGCACTTAAGAAAAAAGCGAAAAACAATTGCGTATTTTATGGGAAAAACTTACACAGAAAGAACCAAAGGTCATCAACAACATAACTGATATTCTTTAACGCCTTCAGCAAAATTGTTCCGATCTTGTCCAAGATTACCACGAATAACGGAATCCCCATCATTGCGTACAACATTGTCGCAACTCTCCCAGCCATTGTAATGCAACCAATGTTACCGTAACCTAAAAATGACGGTACTTCAAAAGCGCTACTCAAAGAACTAGCATGTTAAAACGAAATTACCGATAGTGGTTGATATTGTGCTAGCATACAGCACACTCATCCAGAAAGTCCATACAGTTTTTACCTCCGGCAATCTGCAGCCGACTCGCTCTTCAAACTGCATTATTGCATCTTTCCATTCCTGACGCTTGCGGAGACTGCTGCTGTTGTGGATCATTTCAATACTGAAAACGGCAACTTTTATGCAGACAGTTTAATTCGAGACTTCTTAGGGGCAGTTTCCAATTTACAGCTTTTTAAAGAGATATATTTGTTAGAGCTATGGGGGTACTTTTCGTGACATGCTTTGTTATAAGCCCCAAGTTAAACGCCGACTAAATGCTCGACAGTATTCCCATGAGGGTGGGTATGTAAAAATAGCCTTATTGGTCGTTGGATGCGCATTTAACCAACAATGTTTTCTTCAAAACTTACTTGAATAAGAACACGTCTCTTGAAACCAGATGGTCTTCAAATGCGTTCCTTCTAACTGCCAGATCGGCTTCGACCTCCAGCCACATGAATAAATAGCCGCCAAGGAATGAGAATCCAATTGTAATCCACCATAATTTCGTTGCTGATAATGCGCCTTTCAACTTTTCGAAAACCTTGGTTGTTATTAACTTTCTAAATAGAAAAGATCAGTGGTTTAACTCAATAAATGTATCTTCTTACGCGGATTTCAATGACTGATGGACCGAAGATTGCAACGACTTTAAGTCATCATCAGTAGGCAATAGATGTTGTAATGATGCCTTATTTGAGCTGCCATTAGCTTCTATTGTGCTATTATAAACATCTTCATACCCAATATCGTCGTCACCGTCGATTTGAATAGCCTAAATTCAATAAAGAGAATGCATTGACCAAAAAATAATTTTGTTATACTTACAACATTATCCTCCCCAGAACCCGGCATTTTTAATACTTTTGAGGTTCAGCAGAATACTTTTTGGGCCATATTATAGTTTTTTAAGACAATGACCAAGCGAAGGAAAAGTATGAGACCCCATTTCGACGGTTTATCCACTTTTTAACACTCTGCAAACATGACTCCCACTTGCAGGAGAAAGGTCACTTGTAATGAGCTAGAAGTGGGTATTGTTTGTTGATGAGCAACTAATATGTGGCCTACTGCAATTTTTTGCAGTATTTAATTTTATATCACGCGTTTAAACTTTCCAGAAGTCTCCAAAAAATCGAATTGTCTTCTGGTGTTCCAAAAATCCCACATCACCAAATAACATTCGCATTGAAATTCAAAATCACCCCAATTTTATGGGAATTTTAAAATACAATTTAAAAATTGCGTTCGGTCTGTTTTAAGGCCCTCTTTTCAACTAATATTTACTATTTTACAATACCGGAAATGTTCCGGATAGCTTTTTTATGTGGACTTTTTGCAATAGTGACGTCATTCGAGAAGAATAATGGGCTAAATGTCACGGATTACAAAGAGATGGATGTTAATAATTATTATGTGAAGGTACGCTGAAGGGTTATTTGCCTCTTGCAATTTTCAATTCACAGTCTTCATTGTAGGCAGCAGGAACATAAGAAGTAAAAAACAAAAAAATTTTTTGATAATGAGTAGAAATAATCCGCTTAGATTAGAGCTGCATGTTCTGGTTAAAGTTTCGCAGTGTGACAACGTTTTCAACGAAATTTTTTGGTTGATAAACCCCCAATCTTTTACATGAGAGACTACAGAGCGTTTTGCAAAAGGCGCAATCTCTTTCTTTCACTGGAATTCGTTTATGTCAATGTTTTCAGCAAGTCATCGAAGACGCTTTTGAAGAGTACAAGAACCGAAAATTCGCTCCAAAAGATTCGATGGTGATTTTGGATCCGCTCTTTGCCGAAGGCGCTAAGGTTATCGGCTTCAAACATCATGAAACACCCTACGTTGGTACTCGATTCCACGTCAGAGTAGTCTTTGGACTTTGCCCGAAGGGTCCACGACATTGCGAGCCAAGGTTTGTGCAGAAACTGGACCTAGTTGAGTTTGTCGCGGACATTGAAAGGCCGCATAACTTCACAAAGGAATTTATTTTTGATCAAGATCCCAGCTGGCACAGTACTGTAAGGCCCAGGAGTACTACTGAAGTAACAGAGAGTTCTGAGGCTCCAACGACGACATCGGAGAAAACTAAGCAGACGTCGACGACAACTAAGTCTCCGACCAAACCTCCGACTTCTAAGCCGGTGTCAACGAAGGCGACGACAACTGAGGAGCCCTTTACCGCTCCTCCAAGCACAGAAAAATCCACGGAGGAACCCACAAGTCAGCCACCAACAGAAGAGCCATCTACGAAAGAACCAGAGCCTCAGACGTCTAGCACGCCTGAGCCTACTTCCGAAGCACCAAAATCATCTACGAAAAAGGAAAAACCAACGACTTCTTCAACTTTAAAAACCTCTTCAGAGGAACCGTCAACTCCTGAGCCAACAAAAGAACCAGTGACCGAGACGTCAAGCAAGCCTGAGCCTACAGTCCCGGAGACTACTTCCGAAGTGCCAGAACCATCTACGAAAAAACAAAAGACAACGACAGCTTCAACTTCAGAGGCTTCTTCAGAGGAACCGTCAACTGATGAGCCAACAAAACACACAGAAGAGCCAGAGACTGAAAAGCCCAGTACGCCTGAGGAGCCCTCTACCGCTCCTCCAAGTACAGAAAAATCCACGGAGGAACCCACAAGTCAACCACCAACAGAAGAGCCATCTACGAAAGAACCAGAGCCTGAGACGTCTAGCACACCTGGGCCTACTTCCAAAGCACCAGAATCATCTACTAAGAAGGAAAAAACGACAAAAGCTTTGACTACAGAGGTGTCTTCAGAGGAACCGTCAACTGCTGAGCCAACAAAAGAACCAGAAACAGAAAAGCCCAGCACGCCTGAACCGCCAGTCCCTGAGCCAACGACTGAAAAGGAACAGCCAACTGAAGCTTCAACCACAGAACCTCCAACGGAAAGACCATCCAGCCAAACTCCTGGGGAGAAGCCTACAACAAAAGCATTGCCATCTAAAGAACCTAGCACAGCGAAACCTTCAGTTCCCGAGCCAACAACTCAGGCTAGACAGGCGCCTACACAAGAGCCGTCGAGCGAAGTTCCAAGTTCGGAGCCAAGGACTGAGGAGCCCTCAAGCAAAAAGCCGAAGAGAACTGAGCCGCCAACGTCAAAGCCGTCAACGAAAGCAGTCCCGACCCACAAGCCCACGATAGTCTCAAAACCATCAACAGAACACAGTAAGACGCCACATGTTGAGCCTTTCACAGACTCTCCGACAAGTAAAGGACCAAGGGCTGAATCATCTGTAGAGCCTGTCAAGCCATCTTCAAAAGAGCCCCAACCCTCATCAGCAGCGCCAGAAAAGCCAACTAAGAAAGGTCCAACAACTACTACTATAAACACCATCCCCCCGATTCCAATCCCTTCTGGCAATAAGACGGAAGAAGGCAAAAGTACACAGAAGGCGGATGAAAAAACTGTTCGTATACTTCCTAGATCATCGACCAGACAGTAAGTAAATAACCCTTTCTATTAAGTATATCTTAATTCCAGTCCTCATGAAGTCACCGATGAGCCCACAACGGAGGAAATTATTGAAATTTAAATTTTTCAGGGAGCGAAAATATGAGTAAAGATGAGTAAATAAAATTCCTTTATGTTTATTATCTTTTCACTATTTTATATTACGATCGTCGCTTTGATGAAGAAAGCATCCTGAGGGGAAACGGCTCCGTTAATTACAGTGTCTTTTGTGTAGTGACCTAGAGGCTTGCGCAAGAAAAGATCTTCAACCGAATAGCCTTTAGCATCCGAGATTCCGAAGTTGTCCAAGGTAAACTTGAAGGTCTGAAAATATGAATAGGAACGTTTTGACAAAAGTAGAAGTCGTAGCAAAAACACTACTCAAAGTTGAACTTACAGCAGGGGCGTTGGAGTAATTAACTACAGCCACGGCATAGGAATACCGGTTCTTCTCGCCTTTGACATACGGCGTCATCGGTTTGACAAAATAGTAGAGTTGGTCAGTCTGAAAACAAACTCAATTTGTATTTTCGAGGCCTGTCTAGTCTAGCACTCTCTTATTTCCTACCTTTTTAACCATGCGTCCCATAATTCCAAGTTCATCTTGATTTACAGCAATGACTTTTTCATTCTTGAGAAGCGCAGCTTCCTCTTCACTTATTAGTCTCAAGTCGTTGGACATGATCAACGGAGCTGACCAGATCGACCAAACCGCCATTTGAACTCGAGCAACACCGATTGAAACTCCGGGGTTGCCGACAATCAACTAGAAATCATTACTTTATACGACACACAAGACTATGCTTACCATATCAGGATCATTCCAATGTCCGGGGCCATGAATTGGGATGAGTAGGTCCTGATCTTTAATATAAAACCCAATAATTCTGTGCAACGATTCCCATGAACTGGCAATATCCTCATAATTTCTCCAAAGATTACAGGTCCTTGCGATCGTATCGTAATTGATGCTCGTTCTATTCTCGATGTAAGGGGCCCAAACGCAGGAATAGACGATAGGCCGTCTTGTTTGCTTCAAGTAGCGGCCAAACAGAGGGAATCCCTTGTATAACTCTCTCTCTGTAGCGTAGCATCCGTCCAATTTTATGTAGTCAACGTCCCATTCAGCAAAAGTAAAGGCGTCAATTTTTTCGAAATTTTTCGAGCCTGGATACCCTGCGCAAGTCTTGCTACCGTAGTCTCCGTACGAGCCGAATTTCAGGCCGAGGTTGTGCATCTAAAATATAGAGTATTAACCTTTATGATATGCATAAATATAAGACCTTACATATTTAGCAATCGCATTCATTCCACTTGGGAATCTCGTTTTGTTCGCGACCATTTTTCCATTCTCATCCCTTTCCCAGTTGGCCCAGCAATCGTCGATGTGGATTATGTTATATCCCACATCCTTGTATCCATCCAGAGCCAGTCGATCCGCCTGACTTTTGTACAGGTACTCATTTATGCAGCCAAAAGGGTGAGTTGTACAATCGATTTCGCAGTAAAACCTGGTCCAAGACATCCATCCCATTGGCGGTGTTCGGGCCAGCCCATTCTCCAGGCCGAACGCCAACGCCGAACAAAACGAAAGCAAGAATAAAGTCCGCATTCGAGTGACCAGAACTCAGGTGGTGATCGGCCTTTATATGGCATCATTTGTGAAGGAATGATTCTGATAAGAGATAGGCCAACAAAAAGTGCTTTAAGATTAAAGGCTTAACAATTCTTCTTTATGATTTTTGAAATTTTAAAAGAACAAGGTCTAAAGAGACCAAAGATCGATTAGAATTTCGGCAATGCAGGAAGCACATTTTCCTTCATACGTCGTGAGGAAATGGGGCAGAAGCGGCTGCTCAATGGGAATTTCTTGGCTTAAAAATAAATTTTTTTGTCAAAATGCTTTCCGAAGGCAAGAAACGCGTGCTATTTGGGTAGTACTTAGCGTCAGTCGAAAGGTCGAATCCTTTTTCAGCTCATAACGCCCTTTTTTACTGAAATTAGAGGCGATGTTGCAGTCCTTCAACTCGCTAAAGTGGGCATAAAAAATAGATTCCCCAATGGCTTCTATGTACATATCTCCTCAACGAGCTCGGAATAGTCAGTCATTCGTTGGTTCAGTGTAACAATCCGACCATATCGCTCGCTCTGTGACCACTCCGCGGAGACGGAGCTCTGTCTTTTTTCATCGAACAGGGTTAGTGAAATAACGGCTTGAGGTTTGCATTTTATTTAGTCGAGCTCACACAGTTTTCAGAAAATTTGTAACGATGACACCGATTTTAAGCTGAGCATTCTATTTTGTTGGTTCTTTGCACTTATGGAAAGGATATTCATCGAGAGTGACGCAGAGGTGAACACAAGGCATTTTATAGAAGACCGGAACATAACTTGAATGTAATCGAACGCAGGTAAACCGTCTTTATTTATTTTCTTTTTGTCCTTTCACTAGCTTATTTTACAATTGTGGCTTTGATGAAGAAGGCATCCCGTGGGGAAATGGCTTCGTTAATTACAGTGTCCTTGGTATAATGACCTAGAGGCTTGCGCAAGAAAAGATCTTCCACCGAATAGCCTTTGGCATCCGAGATCCCGAAGTTGTCCAAGGTGAACCTGAAGGTCTGAAAAAATAGCAGCACAATATACATTCTTCTAGTACGTTTTAGAAGCAAGTATAAAAGATTAGACTTACAGCAGGGGCGTTAGAGTAATTGACAACAGCCAGGGCATAGGAATACCGGTTCTTCTCGCCTTTGACATACGGCGTCATTGGTTTGACAAAATAGTAGAGTTGATCAGTCTGAAAACAAACTCAATTAGTATTTTTGAGGCCTGTAAAGTCTAGCACTCTCTTATTTCCTACCTTTTTAACCATGCGTCCCATAATTCCAAGTTCATCTTGATCCACGGCAATGACTTTTTCGTTCTTGAGAAGCGCAGCGAAATCCTCGCCGATGATCCTCAAATCGTTAGACATGATCAAAGGAGCTGACCAGATCGACCAAACCGCCATCTGAACACGAGCAGCACCGATTGAAACTCCAGGGTTGCCGACGATCAACTAAAAATTACCAGTCTTCACTCTCCACGAAGTTATAACTCACCATATCGGGATCATTCCAGTGTCCAGGCCCGTGAATTGGAATCAGCTGATCCTGATCTCTAATGTAAACGCTAATAATTCCATGTAATGATTCCCATGAACTGGAAATATCATCGTAATTTCTCCAGAGATTGCAATTCTTCACAATGGTGTCGTAATCGATGCTTTTTTTATCATGTATGTAAGCAGGCCAGCTGCAAGAATATACAATCGGGCGTCCTGTCTGATTCAAGTAGCGACCAAACAAAGGGTATCCTTTGGGGTAATCGCTTGCGTCTGCATTACATCCATCCAGCTTCACGTAGTCAATCTCCCATTCAGCAAAAGTGAAGGCGTCAATCTTTTCGAAGTTTTGGGAACCGAGATACCCTGCACAAGTTTTGGTGCCGTAGTCTCCGTACGAGCCGAGTTTTAGGCCAAGCTTGTGCACCTAAAACGTAGAAGATTACCTTTCGAACACAGTGTAACAAATTCCAAGCGTACCGTTTTTTTGGCCTAAAACTAATTGCTGACAAGACCTTACATAGTTAGCCAGTCCATTCATTCCGGATGGGAATCTGCTTTTGTCCGCAACCATTTTACCATTCTCGTCTCTTTTCAACTCGGCCCAGCAGTCGTCAATGTGGACTCTGTCGTACCCCACATCCTTGTATCCATCCAGAGCCAGTCGATCCGCTTGACTTTTGTACAAGTACTCATTGATGCAGGAGAACGGGTTATGTGCACAATTAGTTTCGCAAAAAAACCTGGTCCAAGACATCCATCCCATTGGCGGTGTTCGGGCCAGCCCATTTTCCAGGCCGAACGTCAACGCCGAACAAAACGAAAGCACGAATAAAGTCCGCATTCGAGTGACCAGAACTGGGAATTGTCAGCTGGCAATCGGTCTTTATACGGCCTGCTTTATAACCGAGTGAATTTGATAAGAGATGGGCAAACAAAGAGGTTTTTATCGCGGGACCAAAGCTTAATACAATGCTTTATTAATGATTTCTGTAATGTCAAAAGGAACACGAGTCCAGGAAGTCAGTAATAAAGGGAAATGTCAGCAGTTCAGCAACCAAATTTAATTGCAGTTTAAAGGGTGATGATACAGTAAAGCCGGCTCGTGCACTCGGTCCAAAAAGAGCGACCTTTTAGTAGACCCTTCCAAAGATTCAAAGTTTCAAAAGAGAAATGCCGTTGATTTTTTTAACTGCTCATCCCCGAGTTGCTTTTTTTGCTCCTGGATAAGTCAATAATTATTTAACTTTACAAATTTTTCGATGACTGATGTCCAAGAAGTGCAGCAAAAAGACTTGCTAAATATCTTTATTTTTTGTCGTTGAGCAGATGCTCCATATACTCTACATTTTTGGTTGATTTTTCATAAACGCTTCTTCCGCCAGAGGTTTTCCTCGAAATCAGAATGTTGACTTCTCGTTTCACAAACAAGTAAATTTCCTCCCTCATGGTCGCTACAATTTGTCGCAACGTGACAAATGAAAGGCAAAACAACAAATTGTATTTATCTCGTTAGAAAATGCAAAAACTTCAATTGCATCTCGTATACAAACTGGTATAACCTTCAAAATTAAATTTGCTGTTGTTATTTACTGATATTTCGCTATAGCTAGGACGAAACATCACTTTGGTATGTTCCAAACCTTCTTTAGATAATCGAAATGGTCTTCGCCGTCGAAGTCATTTCTGGTCACAACATCCACTTGTTGACTTCTGATTCCAAAATAATGATGTAGATCGTCCTGTATTAGTTTCCGTATAGGTCTAAGCAGCCACAGTAAACTCATACTGCTCACCAAATTGTAGCCAGAGAGGGCTAAGAATGCAATCTAAACATTAATGTTTAACGCTCCAAAAGTGTGGACTCACATTCGACCACATTTTGTATTCCGGCTGTAGTTCCAAGGCAAAGAAATAGTAGTTCTTATAACAATACCAAATCCCGCAGAGACCAATGTAGGCGATGACTAGACCCACGCCAAACATTCGAACCAAAACTTTCCAACAATCGACCACTACGGTCATCTCTTTGAGCAGAAAGCGCTCGGATAGGGAGTCACCTGTGTAGTGGAGAGTCTGCACGGTCTTTTGGATGTAAGAGAGCTTCTAAAAAAGTCATAATCTCGATCAAAAATTTGCATGAAAATATGGGAGGATTCTAGGAAATTTTGTAGACTTACCACCATTCCAGCCACCACTGAAATCGAAGCCACTCCATACATTACGGTAAAAAAGTAGATACTCCCTTCGAAAACAAAAGAGCGATGTAACCTCACATCCAAAGGGATGTTTTCGCTGTTATAGAATAAAAAGAAAACGGCTCGTGCAGAAAATATTAATGTAGCAACGGACATCTAAAATCATAAATTTTCTTCATTTTTCCTGCAAAAATCCCAAATCCATTTGACTTACAACTCCGTAAAACAGCACTTTTCCAACTAAATTATCCCTGTTTTCGTAGGTGGTCCGATATTTGAGCGCATAATGTCGTTCCACGGCGATAAGCAAATGTTTGACGTCGTTCACGGTCAAACAAATGTTGCAAATGAAATGTAAAAAGTAAAGAAAAAGTGTGCGTTTGGCTGCTGTGTCATATGCGTAGAAATCCGAAGGCAATGAACAGAGGATCGGATGAGTTAGAGCGACAGCAGAACCAAGAAATGAGATTTGCCTCTGAAAAGGTTGAATGTCATCATGAATTATGCAAATAAAAATTGGGAAAACAATGAAAATCTTTAACGCTGTAAAAAATGTTATCTCTAAAGGCCTACATAAGTACAGTATAAGCAAAAATGATGACTTATCTAATTATCTAACCAAAACTAAACTCCAAAAGAATGAATCCAAAATCCCTCACCAACATGAACCTCAAGTTCAAGCTGAAGGTCTGCACTTGTTTGAACTTGCGCCAGCTGTAGATATTGACTGCAAAAGATAATAATCCAATAACAATCTCGAACGTCCACTGAATCTGCGCCATCATTGCATATGCATCCGCTTCTGGCATGAACCTACATTTAACCCTATTACAACAACAGGGAATCAATTTTGAAATGATTAGGAACGGCACGAAAACAGAACTACAAGACAACTTTACAGTATGCAAAAAAATTGAATTAAAACAGGAAACGTTGAAATTACAGCCAGATGCAATGGCCTAATTGGTCTACAATTTATAGTTTGTAAATACTGCGACTGTAAGTGGTTTAAATTATGCTCTAGACGAGCGAGTTTAAACGCATTGGTCGTGGAAGTGTAGAAGCGCCAAGGACAGTTGCGTGTTTTAATGGTTGCCTGAACTTAAATGGGTGAAACAAGATTAAACTGAGACTTGTATGACGAAACAAGGAATGTAAACAATAGATTGGACAGAGATCTGGTGGGGGCTATAGTCTAAAGCAAACGTGGTTGATCGACGATTAAATCAGGCCCAATTTGATGACAAAATGGATAGTGATGAAAAAAGGACATTATTTTTGAAAGATAGATTGAAATAATTTAGTTTCCCACACCGTAAAAACGCAATTCAAATGTAGCTTCAGTTTAAAACGGCGGATTACAAGAAAAAATGTCACGCGTATTTTACAAAAAAACAGAAATTTTAAAAAGCTACCGGTTTGAGGAAAACCCTTGTTTTTGTGATGACTAAAAATATATTAGGTTGTCCAACAAATAATGACCCTCTTCGAAAAATTTATTTTTTCGGCAAAATTTACCGTAATAACTGCGATCTATTTAATCAAAATAATTATCATGCGCTTTATCACGCTTGTTACAACGTGTCAAAATTTTTTTTATGTCTGTAGCTTTGTAACCCCGGCTTCTGGAGCCGATGAAACTTTTGAAGGCCTTTTCAAGGGCGTCTTGATTGTCGAATTCCCTACCACTGGTGAAACGTGCTAGATTCTTGAACTGATGGTAATGATAATAGGCCAGCTTTGACAAATAGGCTGGACGAGGGACAGTCTCGTATCTCTATTAAATCGGCTTCTGGGGGGTCATCTTTCAAACTAGAGGTTCCGTGTAGCCGCTAAGAATTTTTGGACTTCTGCGGCGAATCGTTGAAGACAGACGCTGCCACAAACTGTATATCTGGATACAGTAGGGGATGGTATCAACATTTTGGCCAGCTTTCAAGAAGCTGTATTGTACTATTCCCATGCTGCACCATCAAGAACTAGTCATCACCTTGTTTTGGGGGGAGTCGGCTTTGACAAGTGCCGCAGTGATACCCTCGGAGGACTCCGTTCAGCATATCTGGTCTGGTTGTCCCAGTAGGTCCTCTTTTCATCAGAGGCAACGATTCGATCCAGAAAACGGCACGCAAACGCGAGAAACGTAATGCTTCCACTCTTTGCTTTGATCCAATAACATGGGAAAAAGTTGCCTAGCATTTTTTGAATTCCATCGACATTGAATGGTTAGCCGCCGATTATTTCAACAGACAGACGATGTCAGAGACGCGTTGGATGTTGTTTCTAGGATGTTCGTCAACCGACGACCTCAGGGAAGATTGATAAAGTTCGGATTCCGTACTTTATCTTTGGGTCCCTTGCCGTAAAATCGTAATATTTAAATCCATCGTTTCACCGTGTTCATACTCAGAACACATTAGTCGAACATAGCGTTGATACTTCGCGTAGCTTCTGAAACTTTCGCATCCTGTTTTTGCCCGTAAAAGATGACAGCGCGAACCGACTTTTTTTTTGATAATTTTCGATTAGGGATAAATTACTGTAAGTTGGTCCCAATATGACAAACGATACACCAAACGAAAGCCTGAAATCTCAGCTTCAAAACGTTATAATATTTCGAAATTCCATCATCGCTTGCCTTTTTTAGAGGCTTTAAACTTTGCCCCTCTCACAGAGGGTCATTATTTGTTGGACAACCTAATACATATATGTATATTTATATCTCAGTCCTGCTCTTCTTCAAAGTAAGCAATGTTTTTGTATCCTTGTAACCGCAAACTTGGCCCCGCTCTGCTCGTTTTTTGGGTCCATTGTATGACCGGTCTGTTGTTGTAACCAATCTTAAATAGCCATAAATCACAGAAAAGACTTTAAAAAGACGAATTCGAACAATGCCAGGGCGAAGAATAAATATGGATTCAATTTTGTAGTCCCAAACAAAAGGTATTTGCTTTTAAAAAGGTCGCACACTTGTTACACATTCTCGGTCAGGTGGCGTACCATAAAAGTAGTTTCTCTGGCACGCAACAAACTTTTTACATTTGCATAAGTACACCGATACGGTTATTTAAGGGTTCATGGCAAGAATTGAAACATTTTTCACGCGAGCACGGCCATATTTGTTTTGCCGTAATTCTCAAAAATAATGACGAAAAAATGAAAGCAATTTGGAAAGAAAAAATTTTTTTTTGATGATTCATGTTTCCAATGTCCAAAAATTGAAATTCAAAGCACGCTGCACGGCAACCCGAAATAGAGGAAAAATGTTCCCCGCCCACTTTTGAGTTTCGTCCAAACGAAGTGTCAAAATTGACAAAAGAAATAAAATATCAGTCTGTCGGAAAAATAACGGCGGATCGTCGCAGCAAAATGTCTCGCCTCGCCGCTATCGCGCACCAAATCCCAAGTCGCGACTTGCAGTCGCAAAGCGATGATGAGCGACTCCGAGGCGCGACGATCCGCCGTTTTTTTCCCGACAGACCGATAATTCCGAGAAAAACATTTTTTGGTCGGAAAATCCCACGAAAAATTCTTTTGTGACATTTCGTTTGATTTCAACCGATACAGAATGGGCGAAGTGTCGAAAGGAGCCAGGAAACACTTCGGGTTGCCGTGCGCTGCTTCAAAATAACTGAGACAAATCAAAATGTAAATGAGCGACATGGCTGTTGTAGGTCATTTAATGAGCTTTCCCGGGAAAATGTCGAATATCTGGGATGTCCTTGCAAAGCATCAGCTAAATTTCCATTAATCCGAGGTCAGCCTAGAGCAGGGGTGGCAAACGGGCCTCTTTTTCCAAATTTCAGGCCCGGGGCCCGGCCCGGCAAAATCCTAGGCCCGGCCCGGCCCGGTTCAAAATTTTGCAGGCCCGGCCCGGCCCGGCCCGGTAGAAATCAGGCCCGGCCCGGCCCGGTAAAAGCCCGGTTAGGGCGCGAGCTGGAAATGTTCCTTTGATCTTACCGCCTCTGTAGTGTGCTAAAATCTGCTAAGAACTATCCTATATGTATTATATGTTCTAATTTGGACCTTATATTATAACATATATGCAAAAAAGTACTATAAAGTAATAAACTATTGTAGAACTTGATATACTAAAAATACAAACCTATCCAAAAATTTTTCCGGCGCGAAAACATTGAATGCCAAACGCTTGGCATTTCGACAAAACCGGGCCGGGCCGGGCCTGAAAATGGCTCAGGCCCGCGGCCCGGCCCGGTAAAAAGCAGGCCCGGCCCGGCCCGTTTCAAAATTTGCCAGGCCCGGCCCGTTTAGGCCCGATCGGGCCGGGCTTCGCCGGGCCGGGCCGGCCCGGTGGCCACCCCTGGCCTAGAGTGTAAGATTATAAGTCGGTTTTCGGCGAATTTCCTCAATAAAATCGACAATAATTTTATTTTTAAAAAGCGCAAAAAATAAAAAAGTTTGTAAAGCCCCTCCCAATTGTACTGACAATAAAAGGAAATCCACAAAAATTCCAATTATTATTATGATTTATTATGCCTCTAGTAAACTCAAAATTCACAGAATTTGTCGTCGTATTACGAACCCGCCATTCAGGGGCGCTCTCAACGTGCATTTATACAACAGCGCATCTTGCGGGGGGACCGGGTCCACGAACGCGTTCCAGTGCCGGAAATTGCCCACAAACCTCCGACTCCACACCTCGAAACAATCGTAGCCATTGGGGTCGGTCAGTCCCAGCGCGGCCAGCGTTGTTATTCGACTCTGAAAATGGCTCTTTCCGTGTTTTTATTCCTTTGGAAATAAGTGTAGAAACATAGAGCAGGTGAAAAGTTGAACATCGAAATGTTTTGGTAGTGACTTGACCAAATTTGGAGGGCAAAATTAACTCACTGCCAAGCGATTCGAGAAGTTTACAATGGCAATTGCAAACGAGAAACGGGGCCGAATAGAGCCGGGGATTACTGGGGTGATTGGCTTCACAAAATAGTAGAGTTGCGAGGTCTGAAAGTGTTTTTTACATTCCTAATAAAGTCGTACGTGCAGCCAAAATTTGCTTCTGAATTCTCGACTTACTTTGATCACCATTCTCCCCATTCTGCCCATGGGGTCCTGATCAATGGAAATGGCCTCTCGGTTCTGCAAAATCGCCCTCAAATGGGCTGGAATTCTTCTCAGATCAGTGGACATTATCAAGGGCGCCGACCAAATACACCACACGCTCATTTGAACTCGGGAAGCGCCTAGAAATCAAAATTTCTAGTTCTAAAATACTAAACTCAACCGGATAAGTAAGGGCTGCTTATCCATTTAAAAATTCGGAATTTTTTTTTAACTCGCGCATTGCAAAGCTACAGTGGGGGGACCTGACCCAGTGGCAAAAACGTACCATTTTGCATCCGGCAAGCATCAAAAATATGGCGAAATATTGTGCTTCCCTCTCCAAGTGAAAAAACTCAGATTTCAAAATCGCGCCCGCTCTTTTTGTGAGGAAAGAGAGCGCGTCCTTCAAAATGAAGTTTTTTCATGAGGAGAGGGAACCATTTTGCCACATTTTTGATCTTTTCCGGATGCAAAATGGTACGTTTTTTGCCACTGGATCAGGCCCCCGCTGTAGCTGAATTATTGCTTGCAGATTATATACCACGTAACAACAAGTTTTACCTTCAGTGATACCATTGCCAATGATCAACATGTCCGGATCGTTCCACTGACCCGGCCCATGCACCGGGATCAGTTGGTCCTGCGCATTCACATACTCATTTATAATATACATCAAGGACCACCAATTGTTATCTATGTCCGGGTAATTCCTCCACAAATTGCAAACCTCCGCAATTCGATTGTAATTAATGGCGGGCTTTACAGAGAGGTATGCAGGCCAGCTGCAGGAATAAATGATTTGTCGCCCCGAGGCGTTGAGGTATTTGGAAAACAGAGGGTACCCTACAACCAATATGAAAATAAAACAATTGGAAACGCGTTACAAAAAATTTTATTTACCGATTTCCATTTCAGAGATGGTACTCCAGCATCCGTCCAACTTCAAATAATCCACTTGCCAATCAGCGAAGGCCCAGGCATCAATGCCTTCGAAATTTTTACTTCCTGGATAGCCACCGCAAGTTTTCGTACCGTAATCCGCGTATATCCCAAATTTGAGCCCCCTTGCGTGCACCTTAAATTCAGAATGAATAAATTTCTATACGGTAGTGTGTAACGACCACCTTCAAGGTCAGTGTTATTACATTATGTTTAGTCGGCAGACAGAGGTTCAAAAAAACAATCTCTTTGAGATTCCGCGGCACATTTTGATATCAAATTTGAACTTTTTTTATGAATACTTCCTACTCTTTCATCGACAAGTATTGTAGAGGCTTGTCACTCAGATAACACTACTTACATAGTCAACCAATCCAGTGATTCCTCGAGGGAATCGCCTGCGGTCCGCCAACAGTCTACTTTGCCCGTCGCGGAACCTCTCCGTCCAGCAGTCATCAATATGCAAAGTATTGTACCCAACACTCAAATACCCGTCAAAAACCATCCGATCCGCGTGTTGAAAATAGAGATCTTCGTTTATACAGTTACCCGGATGCCGGTCACAGTCGATTTCACATTTAAACCAACTCCAGGACATCCATCCCATTGGAGGGAGGCTAAAAATTAACAATGCTTTAGAGGAAGCAATGACAGGTCTATTTCAGTCAAAACACAGGAATAATACGAAAGAAGTGCATCTAAATTTTGCATCAAAATGTATTGCAGAGGTGAAGAAACACAATGGTTTGGTAATGGAAGATTTTACATCTTTATCAATATTTTGCGATGCAAAAAAGGCGTCAAGGGGCATTTCAGTGTCTTCAAAATACACGAAGACACTTCGTATATTTTGATCTTCAAAACCAACGGTATAGCATGTCGCTGCAATACTTTTTTCACATTTGAATCACGTTTTGCGGCCGAAACTTAACCGGCGCTTATAAACAAGACTTTTTTTACCGTGAAAGCCCATTTTGTAGACCATTTATCAAATCAAATTGCAAGTGCAATAACAACGCTGTAATTATGGCATTTTTCAGGCTGATGACTTTGCCATGGACCATCAGGAATCTAAAAAATGTTGTATTTGGGCTTCGTAGGGTTCAAAATCAACATTACATCCGCTCCGACAAAAAAAGCAAACAAATGGTGTTGTGGTGATCTTATCAACATTATCAAAAGTTAAGGGAATGCTCTTACAAATTCGTTAAAAATGCAATTCGATTTAGAGTCTTTGGGGGTTAAATAAAGTAGAAACATAGGGTAAAATACGCTGTATTACAAAACTTCGTAGTTATCGGAAGGAATTTTGAATGTAAACTTTACATTTTTGTGCAATTGTTTCTTTACAAACCCGTATTTTAGACCCCAACTTCCCCATCCACACTGAAAGACACCCGATGTACAACGTCACTACCGAGCTCTTGGCTGGAGGACTTGGTGGCTCGGCTGGGATTCTGATTGGCTACCCTATGGATACCATCAAAGCCAATGTTCAGACTGGGAACAAATTGTTATGGAAAGACGTCAAAAACAATGTTCGAAGTCTCTATCGCGGAATGGCGGTCCCGCTAGCAAGTGCGTTTTTTTTGAACGCGCTAATGTTCGCTGGCTACGAGGGAGCCTTGAGATTAATGGGCCATAAGAACAAAGACGAGGTTTCTACTATGGAAGTAAGTACTACTTATACAAAAAACTACTTTTCACAACCAAAAATACCTTTTCAAAACAAAAAATTTAGAAAAGTCTTTGTCTCACCCCCACTCGGTCAGCTGTTTTACAACGAATGACCTCAACATCTAACGGTTGTAACAATTAAAACCAACAAATTTAATGTAAAAACAAGTCGTTCATAAAAGATGATTAATCTATTTATTGTGAACGAACTTTCAGGCAGTAGCTAGCCAAAACAAAAGTTCAAAAATGTCTCACTTCTGTTTCTTTTCTATAATACGTATTAGTAAACAATGAAAATTCAGGTTGCAAATAACCAACCCTCAGATCGTTTTAGCCTCAACCGTTGGCACGCTGGCCCAACTAGGCCCTGCCATCCCTATCGAGACGGTAAAAACACGGCTTCAGGTGGTCTATCAGAACACAGTGGGGCCAGTAAGATGCATAAAAGATACGCTGAAGACAACTGGAATTCAAGGGTTGTATTCTGGAGGAAAAGTGATGGCATTTCGAGATCTAATTGGGTATTCATTCTACATTCCGGTTTACGAAGAGGTGAAACGATTGATCGAGAGGGAAATTAAAACTTCGGAAGTAAATAAACAGGTAAGAAGCCTGTAATTCACAGAGGGAGTAGTTAACTTTGGACGCTCAGGGTTTTGATGGGACTTCGCATAAATTAAGACTGCCATTTTCAAAGTGCAAGACTCTTACAATTTCCGAATAATCACTATTTTTCAGATGCTTGCCGGAGGAATTGCTGGATCACTCGCTTGGTTAGCAATCTGCCCATTGGAAGTAGTCAAAAATTGGGCCCAATGTAATCAAGAAATGACCAATACAGAGATAATAACACGAATATGGCAGAAGAATGGAATTCTAGGATTCTTCAAGGGAGGCGCGATCCTAGCGGCTAGAGCATTCCCTGCCAACGCTGTAACGTTTCTAGTCTACGAGCAAACTTTAAAGGCTTTGAAAAATGAATAAAAAACAAAGATCACTGAACATCGTAAATTATAAATTTTAATTCCATCTGGTGACAGACATATTTTAGAGGCCATAGGAACATTACAACCATCAAAAATCTTGTTACGTATAGTAAGGACGAAGACCCAAAAATATCGTGTTCAACAAGCAAAAAAAGTACAAACTCCACTTCCCCGATGCTTCCAGAGTCGAAACTGTTTTCATATTGTGTTGTAAATTTATAAAAAAAATGGTTTTAAACCGAAACTTGTTCCCCTTTTATTTCTTACTTTTACAAATTAGTTTCAAAGTGTTTTTTATTTTTTCGTTTCTTTCGCTTTCGATTTTTGCCCGACAGGTTTTTGTAAACGCCCACGCGATTACGTTTGCAGGGGTCATTACGACACGCGCTTGTAATAATTTCGCTCATCATTCGGGCTGTAAAACGGTCAGTAATGATGTCATTAAATTAATTCTTAATCTTTTGGATTCAAAAGGAGATTTTTATATTATACTAGACATTAAGGCAATTTAGCTGAATTTTTGGTCGTAAAAGATAGAAGAATTTAAAATGAAGCTTATAATTGCTAATCAGAGTCTATGGAGGTAAACTACAACTCTTGGGCATACAAACGATAACAAATGTTACGATGCTATGCATGGTATTACACAATATAGTGCTGGACTATTTTGAGTTATATAAAACAAAAAACAGGCCAAAAATATTAAATACCTCGAATATTATTACCTCAACTAATAAAATCAAAACCCCTTCTGATTTTCAATAATGACGTCATAAAAATTTTCCTAGGACCGATTTATATTGCACTTGCCACCAATCTATTAAAACTTTCCCGAGTTTAGTCGTAAAGGGAAGTGAAGCTCAAATTGTAGTCTCCAATTACCAATCAGCCCTTGAACAAGTCATCTAGAGAGCAACGATCTTTTCGTATACAGTTTGTATCGTAACTTTGATTTACTGCATTTTCCTGATTACGTTGCGTTGTAAAACATAATAGACTTTAAATCGCAGCATAAAATTACGAATTATTACATGTCCTTCACTTACCATTTGGCGACAGTATCCAACATCCGCTCGAATCTTTATGTTATCCATGAGACATACAGATAAAAATTAAGATACATGGAAAATAATACCATCTACAACCAGAACGTGCGAACAACAAAGGAACAGCAAAAATCTTTCAATTTATAAAAAACCGTCATTTCTTCGCCAGGATGACGGATTTTCTCGATTTTTTCGAAAGCCAAGCTGCGCCCTTGCCTCATTCTTGTCTTTGGAAAAAAAATTAGAAGATTTTCGATCCATTTTGGCCAAGCTGCAATAGAAGTTGTTCTACATTCCAACGACATAATCTTCGAAACATCTAACTTCTTCCTGGAACTTCTTTGGAACTTAATCATGAGTGGGTTTGTTGGTATCAAATTTTGCCCCGAATGGTAAGACAACTTTGTGTAATTTGGCGAATTCTACTTTCTGACCCTGACGAATTTTTAGCACCGAAAACTTTGAGTTTTGCGTTGATTTATGAGTATTTTTACATTATTTTAGCAACAACATGTTGTACCCGCGGGAAAATTACGACGAGCGAAGACTGATGTACGCCTGCCGAAACTGTGATCATACCGAATTTGCTGAGTCCTCTTGCATCTATACCAACCGTATTCATCACCGGGTCGAGTGAGTTTTTGATTTTTGACTTTGCTTATTGCATTAGGTACCTAAAACAAGACTAAATCGTCGTCGTTTTTACAGCGAGCTGACTCAAATCATTTCGGACCTTCGCGAAGATCCGACGTTGCCGAAGACCGACAACCATCCTTGCCCTCGTTGTGGGCACAAACAATCTGTCTTTTTCCAGGCGCAAACTCGTCGTGCTCAAGATGAAATGCGGCTGTATTACGTGTGCAACAACGTCGCATGCGGTCATCGATGGACTGATTCGTAATATGGTTACCGAAATTGCTCAGTTTCGTTTTATTTTCTCGGTTTAATATTGCTCTGGATAAAAAATTATATTATCCTTGCCAAAATTTCCGAAACCCCGTAAAAATCAGTGTTTTCCCCGAGATTTTCGTGTTTGCTCTGTCGCAATTTTGCGGGTAATCTGACGGATGTTGTGGTGTGTTATCCATGGTAGAGATAAGCGATGAGCGAGATTCGATTCGTTCTTCTTCCTGATTAAAGTCCGGGTTTTGTTGACCGAAAAAACAGTTCGTCGATGGTAAATCGACTTTTGTAAAAGCCGTCAGATCTTGTTTATTCATTTCGGGATGGCATTTCTATCAATCAGAAGCGAGAATTCAAGGCTTGAGGGACTGATTCGACTGCTTCTTGGACCATGGATAATGTCGGCGATTATTGTGTGGATAGCGCGTTGGATTGTGGTCGAAGATGGGGTAAAATTTATCATTGGACTTCATGATGAATTTAAGAAGTGAGTTTGCAAAATTTGAAAAGGGTTTTTAGGAAAAACTGTAACATTATTGTAGATACAACCCGTTCAATGCAAATGTTGGAAAACTCTTTGCTAATGGAAGATTTTTGCGGAAAACTTCGTCTTACGAGCATGTGTAAGTGGTATTTTGTCAAATGAGACGTTAATCTTCCTAGATTTGAAACATTTTTGATTAAAGCAATATATTTTACATCTAAAATAAGGTGCAAATTGTCTGCCAAATTTTTATTTTTTTTTACTGTGGCAGGGGTACGGTTTTTAAGTTACTACATGGCTCTTTCAAACTATGCTCATTGTGTGAATTGACAATTTCAGCCCGATTTTCTGGTTTGAGAACTACTTTACTCAAGAAGGCGTTCATAACCTGGCTTGCGCTGGATGTGAAATCACTCTCTACCTCACAGTGCTCTATTATGGCTTTATTTTGCTGTTGGTGCAATATATGAAGGATCGACCTCCTTACAGTTTGAAAACAGCCTTATTTTTGTGGAACCTTGGACTGGCAATTTTCAGTGTTTTTGGCGCGTGGAGGATTGGACAGGTATTTTTTGAGGCGATTTTTTAGATCTTAGTGACTCGGTAGTTTTATTCGAAGTCTTTTTTGCGAAATTTTACCTTTTTTTGGAGGTAAAATGTCTAGTGTAATATACAGGGTGTTTCAAGAAATTTGGAAGAAACTAGTTGCGAATATTTTTGAGCTCTTGCTAGTTATCGCAGAAATTCTTTTTGTTTCTAAAACTTGACAGCGGGCGGTTTTGTACTGAACAAAAAAAAAATTTTTTTCGTCGGCGGAGAGGCCAGTTCTCGGCGGAGGCATTTGGGGCCTTTTTTAAAAATCACACCTTATTACATCGTGGAAACTCTGTTACAGTGGCCAAAATCATGTTTACGTTAAACCTCCGTGGATTTTGCGGTATGCTTTTTTTGTTTTCGATTTTCGCTCATCCGCGGAGGCACGGCGGAGACCTCAGGTTTCGGCGGACGTCGTTTTGAGCCTTTGGATCATTCAATTCAGGTTGGAAAAAAGTGTGGGGTGATTTTTTGTTGTCACCCGATGCACAGATGCAAAAATTTCGCACTTTTTTTCCCCGGCGGAGGATTCAGCGGAGGCTTTACCAAAGGGTCAGAACAGTCTTAGGAGTCCGGGAAAAAACTCAGCTACAAGAATCCATCACAGCAACACCATTTTTCTTATTTTTTTGATCCGGCGGACACATCGGCGGAGGTTTCGGCGGAGGCTTTATCAAAAGAGTCAAAATTTTGTTTTGACCCTTTGAGAAAGCCTCCGCCGAATCCTCCGCCGGGGAAAAAAAGTACAAAATTTTTGCCCTCTGTGCATCGGATGACAACAAAAAATCGCCCCAACCTTTTTTCCAACATGGATTTGCAAAAACCGAGTGCCCAAAACAAAGTCCGCCGAAATCTGCGGTCTCCGTCGCGCCTCCGCGGATGTTGCGTAAAATCGAAAACGCAACAAAAGCATACCGCAAAATCCACGGAGGTTTAACGTAAACATGATTTTGGCCACTGTAACAGAGTTTCCACGATGTAATAAGGTGTGATTTTTAAAAAAGGCCCCAAATGCCTCCGCCGAGAACTGGCCTCTCCGCCGACGAAAAAATTTTTTTTTGTTCAGTACAAAACCGCCCGCTGTCAAGTTTTAGAAACAAAAAGAATTTCTGCGATAACTAGCAAGAGCTCAAAAATATTCGCAACTAGTTTCTTCCAAATTTCTTGAAACACCCTGTAAAAAATTTCGTGTCAAGACCATAATATAGTAAAATACTGTAACGTATTTTACTATATTATGGGTAATTCGACCTTCGTAAGGTCAATTTTCCCAACTTTGTATATTTTAAAAATTGCAATTCAAGTTTCCCGCCAAGAACAGAATGCCAACCAAACTTCCTAATCAAAAGCATTGAAATAAATTCCCAGTGTAAAGTCCGTGGAGCCTAATACCGTGTAAAAAATCCCAAAATTTGCACATGGCTTATATTTTTTGCTGTTTTTGCAACTTTTTTCAAAAAGCCAAATTTTTGTAAAGCTTCCGTTCGTAACGTCCCTGTCTTTTTAGGAGTTCTTTGCCCGGCTTTCAACTGAAGGATTTACCCAAACAGTTTGTCTTTTACCGAACGAATTCACTCCAACAACCTTTTGGATGATCGCTTTTGCTCTTTCGAAAATTGTCGAATTTGGCGACACCATTTTTGTGGTCCTCAGAAAACGCCCTCTCATCTTTTTGCACTACTATCATCATGCTGCGGCATTGATCTACGCCTTCCATTCAGGTAAGGAAATAAAAATCTTGGGTGATGGCATGTATAACATAAATTTTGTCTGAAATTTTTTATGTCTACTGTTAACTTCATTTTGATCTCTTTGGCTATTTTCTGGCCAAATTTTTAATTAAAAAAATAAAAGTGAATTTTCGACCTTATTTTAGGTGCTCATGTCTCCGCAACTGGAGTTGTCTTCGCGTTGATGAATTACGCTGTTCACGTTCTGATGTACTCTTATTACGCCATAAGTGCGTTAGGAATTCGGCTGCCGAAACCATTGGCCATGACGATCACAACTTTACAGACAGTTCAAATGTTTGCAGCAGTTGGAATTACAATTTATGCATATTATTTGAAGGCTTTCACCGACACTTTGTAAGTTTTCCTCTTATTTTTAAAAGAAAATATTGGGATTGAAATAGATTCTGCAGTTCAGAAGATTAGCGACTTGAATTTTGGGAAAATTTAAATCGCGTTATGCAGAATTTCTATAAAAAATATATTTTCATAAAAATTCTTCGTCTTCTATTTTAAGACGAAGAAAATGATTTTTTTCCTAAATTTTTATGGGGTTGTTAACAAAAAAACTCTTTTAATTTATTTGTTTGCAAAAATCGTGGAAAGGTCTACAAATAATTGATTCGGTTCAATTGCCAGCTAATTTTTTTTAATAAAAAGGGGGAAATTTTGTCACCTGTCAATCGGATAAGAGGGAATTTACTTGATTCTCCCAGTTTTTGACAGTTTACGTGACTTTTTCAGGCTGTGCTTGAAACCTAATACGTTGAAAATGATCTCTAAAAAGTTGAATATGAACTGAACCTTTTTTCGCTAACTTGGTCAGTAGGTCGTACAGAGTAATTTCAATTTGGGGTTGTCATGAATTATATAATTTTTTGCTGTAAACACGCAAAAATTTTATGGTTAACGATGGATTAAAGGTTATAAATGCTTTTGGTACTTTTTCCTGGTCCCATATAATGTTTTAGAACGATTTTCCGTCCTTGCTACAGAATGCCAAAAATGCCGGGAAATTTTCAATTTGAATTTTCTTGGATTAGAAGGACAGAAATCATGTAAAAACGGGTTGGAAGAAGATTTGTATTATTTCTGCAATTAAAAAAGCGTATTTTAGCTGCCAAGTGTACTTCTCCAACCTTCACTTGGCCTTCTTTATCTACGTTACATTCGCCGCTCTGTTTCTTCGTTTCTTTTATGGGACATATGTGGAGAAAAAGAAGGTCAAACAACAATAAAAGTTATGGTTCTACCTGCACAATATCACTAACAAAAATGACAGAAATTTACAAATGTTTTTACAAAAAACATTTAGGTAAAAAATAAAAATTTACAATTGAAAAATGAATGTACAGTCATACAATTTCCTCGCAGCTCAGCTCCTCTTCGCTTTCCTCTCGTTTCTCCACCTTTGTCTTCTTTTTTAGTACCTTCACCTTTCTGACGACCTTTCTCTTGGATTTCGGACTGACATTGGATTCCGGCGGAGAAGTGTTTGACTCATCTCTTGTCGCTTCACTCAATCTGACCTCATTTGACGGGCTTATGTCATTATGAACCACATTCTTGCTCGGTTTCTCTGTTCTGGCGGAAGAAATTTGCTCTTGAAGGTGGGAATTTGATGATTTGGAACTGCTTCGCTCCGCTCCGGAGCTATGTTTTTCTGAGGATCTGGTCTTCTCCGTTGTTCTGTCTTTTGAAGTGTTTTTCTCCGCTGTGGAGCGAGGTTTCTCCGGTTTCGGTCGCTCTTTCTCCGATTTTGATCGCTCTTTCTCCGCTCCGGAGGCAGACTTTTCTGTCCTGTGGCTGGTCTTTTCCAGCGTGCTGTCCTTTGTTTTTGAACTTGATTTGTCAGCTGAAGAGCTTTTTCGCTCCGAGGAGCTCCTTGTACTGGTTTTTGAGTTGATGTGTTCCGCTCCGGCAGTAACTTTCTCCAAGGACCTTGTTTTTTCCGCTGCAGGGTTTTTTCTTTCCGATGAGCTCCTTATCTCTGCTCCAGATCTTCTCTTCTCCGTGGAGCTTCGTTTCTTTTCTTCGGAGCGCTCCTTTTTCTTTTCCGAGCTGACTCGGTCAGCTTCGGAGCCAGTTCGTTCTTTTTTCTCTTCTCTGGAGTGTTTTTGACCCGTTGATTTGACTATCCCTTCCTCGGAGCGGATTTGTTTCTCTTCAGAACTCGATCTTTCCGTTTTCTCCGGCTCGGAGCTTATTATCTCCAATGTTCTTACTGTTGGCTCCGCGGAGCAAACAACCCGCTCCGGACTGAGCTCCTCATCTGAATCTTCAAATTGCAGTCGATCCCTTAGCCGACTTGTTAGCCGAAGAAATTCTTGTTGGGCATACGTCTCGAATGGATCAACATATGGCTCGGTGTTTTTGATGGGACTAATTGAATGCACTCGGACCGAGGTATTGAAACTGATTTTACGTTTGGGCTGATCATCACGCGACTTTCGTGGGGAGTAGACCAGGCATGACTTTGTCTGAAAAAGGGACTTTTATGAATCGGGACTTTGAAATTAACGCATTGACTACAACAACACTAGTACACACTTTGAGTGACATCTTTTTTTCTTTTGATTGTATTCTACATGTAAGAATTATTCATTGGAGGTAATATGGTTTGCATTGCATCAGCTTTGAGATTTTTCAAACTTGTTTTCATCCACATTGAACTGCACTTTCACCCAGAAAAAGGGTTTGTTTGTCGCGAATCCGACTTTCTTATTCGAGTTTAAAAATGGTCGAAGAAAAAAGAAATCCAAAAATGGCGTAAGATAGACTCCGCCAATTTTACCACTTGTGTGGCCATTACGGCCATTCTACGAAAACCGGCTAGGCAAATACTCATCGGTACACGGCCCAGGATGGCTCTAGTTGGACACCGAGTCGAACGAGTTTGCATTGGACTTGTTTTTTTAATCAGAAGTGATCAAACTGAGACGAATTTGCTACCTGTATCACAGAAAGGCTTCTATTTATATGCCCCTGCGATACATTTTGTCATCATATTAGGGATTAGTTTCACCTTATCTTCGACTTTTTTTGTTAAGTCAAAAAACGGATAGATTTTGTTCACAAATCCCTTCTTACCTTGGCCAAAGACATCTCCTTTTCTTTACTTCCGTCCCAATTTTCGTTCCAATTTCTTCTAGCTAGACTTATTGACAGACATTTTTAATCAAATCGAGTTCGAGGAAATGGAAAAATCGCAACCGGCCTGGCTGAAAAAACACGGCCGAACTGAGGGAAGAAAAGCCCGGAGGGGTTAAGCCCCCAAAGAACATAGCCTTGATTTTTCGAGGGCTCGGGATTTTTTTCTGCTTCCGTCAGTATCTGCACTTTTATTGCAGTCGGCAATTCGAAAAGTTCAATTGTTACTTTTCGTGAAATTGAGATTTTATGGAACGGATAATATGTTTTATGTAGAGAGAATGGGGAAATTTGTAGCCTTTTTATCCGATAATGAGGTAATAAATTGCTTCAAAGGATTAAATTTGTTTTAATATTTTTTTCAAAAATTAATAGAAATATATTATTGCTGCAAATTTATCGTAAAATGCATTTTAGGGCGAAATTATTTAATTTATTTCTATGGTATGGGGTTCTAAAATTGTTTTCTGTGGATTCAAATTTTTAATTTTACTTTGGTTGACTGTTGACATTACACATTAAAAATTTCATTTATTGAGCCAAGAAAGTTTATTCCAGTGCTGGAATAAATTGTGTTTTAAAAAATACGGAATGGCCAGTTACGTTTATTTTTCACTTTTTAAAATAGTTGATTCCACCATTTTTACTATGAAATTTGAAAATTTGAAACCAAAAATAACATTTGTTTTCGGGTTTGAAAATTATTTCCCGTGGCGTGGGACGTCACACCATCAGCGTCCATCATAAAATTTTTGGTTTGGTTTATCTAACAGATGAATCGTGCCCTTTCCCCACCAACCATCTGTTGGCGTCAAAATAAATTAAATTTTTATATTATTTTCTCTTTTTTGGAGAAAAAATAGATTTTTTTTTGGGGAATATGGTGTGGAAATTGATTGAATTTATTAGTTGGAAAATGTGTGGAGACAGTAATTATAAAAAATATAATAGAATTTCGAAAAAACGAATACTTTTTATCCTCGGCCGTTCAAACTGTCGTTGATTTTTTTTCCGTGAGTTGATTTGTGTCCTATATGGCATATTTTTACAAACTTTGAAAGAAGATTTGCACTTCGAGAAGATGAGATTTTATTATTTTTTTATATTTTATATTTTTCTGTCGACTCTTCGAATTTTATGTTTTCTGTCTAGATTCAAAAAGTCGGGTTGAAGTTTCAAAAAGTCTGAATGCACTACATTACTTTGAGTCCATAAAAAAGTTGACCCATTTTTCCGAAAATTTTGCAGATTTGTCATTCTTTCTTCTTTTTCTCGCAGTTCCCGAAACATCCATGACTCCATGGCCGTTTTATGCCCACAGCCGCGAGTGGGATATTCTGAGCAATATTCCCCGAAGACATTGGGCGAACAACAATTTCGGCGGAAATCCTCGGCTCCCCGAAGAAAACTCATCCTTTATAACGGTTTATTGTTTTGGAGAAAGGCCTTCTAATTTCATTTCCATGGAATTTCGGTATTTTTGGAGGCCAAATTGGATGGAAATTTTTTTTGGAAAACCTTGAGGATTAATTGTGGGGAAATGCAATATAATTTTGCGAAATTTTTTAATTTCCCCTTATTTTTGAAAAAATTTGGGAAGCAAGGTGGTATAGCCGTCTCTTAGATATCCTGTAGAGTTTGTGTGGTCTTTGTGTATGGGCATAGCAATCTATTAAAGCCAAAGTTTTGGTGTTCCAAATCGGGCCGAGGTATTGAACGATTTTGCAGTCGACAGATGGAAAACAAGATAAAATGGAATGGAAAACAAGATACGGTCACTGAACGAATGTTTTTGGGCTTTGTCTTTATGGATTTTGCCCGAGAGAACGCTTTTTTGTAGAATAGAATTTTTGACATTAGAGTTTTGTTTGCAAAATCATCTTAAAATTGATTTTTTTGACTTGCATAGTTTTCCAGATTTTCATTTTTTTGATCCCTTCCGGGTCACAATACGAAATTTCTTTTTGTTTATAATCTCAAGTCTCATTATTTTCCCCCCGATCGAAGATTAAGACCCTTTTCCTCTCCATTCCTCATCCATTTTTTTGATATGTTAGTCGGTCTCTGAAGGTCCAAACAAAATCAAGTATGCATTATGCTCCATAGGACCATGAACCCTTTAAAAAAGCATAAATTTCAGTGCTCTCGTCAGGCGTTTCCTGTTTTCTCTCCGCTTTTACACTTCTTTTTTACTATTTATTTCTTACTATACACTCGTTTCCATAGTAGATTTTGGGACTTCCTCTTAGTTTTTGGACCGAAGAATTTTGCACCGTGCGAATTTTTTACTGAAATGTTCGCACGGTGCAGAAGTTTAGCAAATTTTTGCAGGGTAAGGAAATTTTTTCTTACTTATTTTATTTTTTACTCAAAAATTTTAAATTACAGTATTCCCCGTTATTGCCATAAAATCACCATTTTTTAGCTCCAAAACTCTGAAAATGCCAAGTTTCCAACAATATCTTAGAGTTAATGTGGTTGCAAGTGCGAGGAAATAAATAAAAAACACACACAGCCGGAGGGCATCCGCTCGACTCCCTGAGGGCAGTCCGTCTTTCAGTGGTTTAAAAAAATCTTCCAAAGGTCTTTACGTTCCGAAATTCCGCTCTCTGAAAGGCCAGAAAATGTTTTTTGGAACGATTTTCTTTTCTCGCCCGAGGGCAAAACATGTTTGTTCCGGTCGTATGTTTGGGGTACGCCCGGTTTTGCAAATGTGATTCGGCTTGGGAGATGGGCAAAAGCGATTGAAATTGGAAGAGATGGTCAACAACATGGCTTGAGTTGGCCATGAGTTTGCTAGAATACGTTTTTCGCATTTCAATGGAATATTTGGACGTAAACCTGGTTTATAATAAAGCTGAAGGGCTGATTTTGGTAATGGAACCCCTCCAGGAGTGAGTCTTGGATTTTGATGAAACTTGGCACAAATTATGGCCAAGATTTTCTAAAAACTATTCGACATTTTTGGCTTTCCTTGAAGATACGATCTAGATTTTTAGTAAAAAGATGGCCAATATATTTTTTCCGAAATTTCCGAGTCGAAAAATTGGCATCCTGTTTAACAGTTAAGGCATCTTGTTTAACGCGCGTCTCGAAAACCGGCTTTCTCCGCGAAAAGGTCGACAAGATGTAGCAAAAAAAAACATTTTTTCTGATTATCCCATGTTAAAGCAGTATTGTTTCGATAAACTTTTTGTTACGTTCTTTTTGTGTATGTTCCAAACAGCATTGCAAAGTCTTGTTCTGTTTCCTTCCAATTTCCTTAATTGGACACGCCATTTTTGAAGGATCGTGTGTGCTCAAAAAGATATTTCGGCTGTATTTTTGTTGACATTGGAACCCCCATAGAACGAACATACAAAAACCCTGTCTATAATGAATAATTTAGCTGTTTGAAACTTTCTGAGGTAATTTCAGGCCAAAATGAACCTCTGGACAATGAAAACCTTTTGTAACGAAAATTTTTTTTGGGTCCATTGCGATTTGCGGTGAGATTTGAAGGTATCTTCGACTATCTAGAGTGTTCATTCATATCCTCACGATCAGGTTGGCTTCGTATAATTTCACTTTGCTATAGCGTTCCTTATTGATTTTGGGTGTTTTTGAGACCAGAAAACTGTTTTAGTAGATCTCCCATGACCTTGTTTTGACCTTCTCTCTTCTTTAATCATATTGTTTTGTAACGATGTGATATCTTTTGAAATCAAATTGGCCTCGTTCGGATCACTTTTTTCGATCGTCGTATCGATTGGAACCTTCCAGAAACCCCGTATTCTGTTCATGTCACCTTTGTCATCTTCTTTTTCCCCCAAATGCCCTCAGGTTACGCTGTAATTTCCAGGCCTTTCTCGTTTTCGGCCCTCGTTTTCACAAGTTTGGCGAGAGAGTAAAACGCCAAACAAACCCCCGCGATTAAATTGGCGAGGCCCCGGAGGGCATGGGTTTTGTTTAGCGTTTTTTTTTGTTTTGAATGGATCCGGAAAAGGTCCGTTTTCTGGCGAAGTAGTCTCTTTTTTGCCGTCATTCCAGTAAAAGTCGCGTCCATTATTTTAATTCAATTTCGCGGCCTTCCGGCATTCCATCCAGCGGAAGGCAGTCGGCTCTTATGACGGTTGATTTAGTATTTATTGCAGCCCTAAAGTTGGGGGCAATGTCGTTTTCACACTGTGTTACAATAGCCTTCCATTGAGACGACTTGTTGTTGTTAAGTTCATTTTGCACAGCAAATGTCAATGTGCAGTGGCGGACCTGATCCGGTGACAAAAAACGTACCATTTTGCATTCGGGAAGCATCAAGAAGCCGAAAATTTTTTCCCTGAATACCGGCTTCTTCAAAATTCTTTTTATAGAAAAGATAAAGGAAAATGAAGAGGGTTGGTCAGAGAAAAATTGTTCATTGAAATCACCCAAAATTCTGGTAAACTTGGGCGTAAAAATCATGACGGTTTCTGGGCTAAACCCGTTTTTTATAACTTTTTATCCCGATTTGTTTCTCTGTCATCAAAATCTAAGGTTTAAACGTCCCCTAACATTGTATATTTTTTGTAATTTTTTTGATGTTTTTTCCCATTTTCGAGATTTTTTTTTCATAAGTTTGTCATCATTCCCCCATCACAATTCCAGTGCTGGCCTGACATAATCTGGAGTGTAATGGCCATAAAGTGTCGCCAACAGAGCCCAATTGGCACGTGAAAGAAATCGATTGGGGCAATGGTGACCAATGGAGTGAACGGGACGGGTAATTTCAGTGCGAACGGGCTACCCTACAAACGCACAATCCTCATAACGGGTGCAACGGATGGTGTTGGTAGGTGGAGGTTTGGTTTCGTCATTTCTTTTGTTTTTTCGAAGGCATTGACCGCTCAAAACCGGAGCTACCACAAAAAGGGTAAAAAGTGCAAAAAATAAATTTGTTTGTTTACCCACCAAAGACCGGCTCCTAATCCTAATAATCCTAAAAATAATATTTTGACGGCCCACATTTTTTCAAATATCTTTTTCGAACTTGCAAGTCAACATTTTCCAGGGAAACAGCTGGCTCGGGAGTTTATAAACAACAAGGACAACTTTGTAATTCTTCACGGGCGTTGCGAGCGTAAATGTTTGGGGACTCTGGAGGAGCTGGCCTCCGATCGGTACGCCTACAACGGAAGTACGGTATCGCTGGGAACGGGTCATGATGTCAAGGAAAATGGGGTTCGCCCGCCTTTCCCGACCAATGCCACCTATATCAACGCGGATTTCAGCGATTTTCGACAGGTAAATTTTTGTGTTCTTGGTTACTGTAATTTTCGAAGAACCTGAAGTTTTTCATATTTTTTTGCCTAAAAATATTAACTTTAAATTTTTAGATCCTAAAACTCATCGAGAAAATCAAAACCTCGCATTCCCGGATCAACACGATCGTTTGTTGTGCAGCCATCTTGCCGACGCGGCGACTGCAAACCAGGGACGGGCTGGAAATGCAATTCCAAGTCAATCATCTCTCCCATTTCGCCATATTGAATGGCCTAGTCCCCCTGCTCGAAGCCAATGTGCCTTCGCGGATTTTGACGGTCGGAAGCATGCTCCACACGATGAATGCCATCGATTGGGATGACGTGAATTGTCTGAAGAGCTACGACAAATTTCAGCAATATTCGAGGACAATGCTGATGAATCATATGATGACGTTCTGCTTGCATCGGCTGTTTTTCAAACATCATATGGAGTTCAGAGTAACGGCGAATGTGGTGGATGCGGATCAAAAAACTGACCGAAAGGGGACGAGGTAAAGGAGATTTCTCATAAACACCCTTTAAGAAAATTTTTGGCAAAAAACAGGTTTCATCGTATAAAGTGTCACCAATTTTTGGGAACATTTCTCTTATAAACCACTATTTTAAATATCCGTTTCAGCAAAATGAGCCTTGCTTTGCAATCTTTCGGTTTAGAAGATTCCATCGTATAAAATGTCACTTTAACTCTTTTGCAAAACTCCCGCTTTTAAACCATCTATTTTTCCAGAACAAGTATGAGTTACACTATGAATGACATCAGCGCTTCCGACACTCATCTTTGTTCCCATTCCAGCGGAATCCAAACGTTGGTTCGGCTAGCCGAATGGGAAGAATACAAGCACACCAGTGGGAAATACTACAATGCCGTGGGCAAAGAGATCCCGTCGCTGAGTGAGATTCGCGACGTCCGATTGCAGAATCGAATGTGGCAGGTTTCCACGGAATTTACGCGAAGATATGGGGGAGAGACTCAGGTGAACAACATGGTATAAAAGGTCATGGTTTATATAATTTTTGTCTTGGAAAATGTCTGTAGACAAAATTTTGGTTGAATTGCAGTACAGTAAACCTGTCTGATGTGTTTTGTAACTTTTTTGGTCTCTTTTTATCATTTTATTTTGAAATTTAAAAATACTTTTTTTTTCATTAGAAGACGACTAGATTATGTAATCATCTAAAAACCACCTAAAAATATTTTGCCAATTTCTATGTTTCGTCTCTAAAAATCTCAATTCAAACCCAGAAGTCGCACTTACCTTAGAAAGTGTTCCAAATGTCTTATATTCACTGAATTTTCGGTGCTATTCTAATCCTGTGTTTGTAAAAGAAACGATTTTAAATCTTGTATATATAGTCTGTGTAGATGAGATAATCAGCAAGGTGCCCATCACCAATTTTTATTCCGCCCTTTTTTCAGTGAGTAAATTGTGTTACTGGTTACAAAATTGACTAGTTTCGTATCGAGAAAGAGCAAGGGGATCAGCTTATTTGAACGGATACCATGGATGGAGTTTCAGGCTGAAAAGAAGGCAGTTTTACTGGGATTATTCCAATCGATATGACTGGCGGAAAAGGCCGAAATTTCTCCCATCGACTTACAAGTCATAAACGAAAAGTCTAGAGTTTGAATTTATCCCCTTAATCTGCTCCATTTCCTGCGCCGACAACTGGAATCCGAAGATGTCAATGTCCTCCTTTATGTGCGCAGGATTGGTGCTGGAGGGAATGGGGATGACTCCGAGCTGATGGAGGGCGCGGAGGCAGATCTGAAAGTTGACAAAAACTATCGCAATTGAGTAGTTTTTTCTATAGAATATCCATAGAAAACCCCTATATCTCGGAATTTTGAATTTCTCGGCAGAATGAGACAAGATGTGAAAAGTGGGTCATTTGATCAAGTTACCAGCTTTTCAGTCCCGTATTTTTATTATATGACAAAAAAAGTATCAAAATGCATCCAGCATGCAATAAAATCTATAAAAAAGGGCTTTTTCTTCGAAGTGAATCGAGAAAAAATGAATCTTTTTTGATCCTATCCAGGGCTAGATTTCCCCTCCAATTCCCTCACCTGTGCACAGCTCTTCTTGTGCTTCGAGGCTATCTGGATGATCGTGGGATTGGTCAGCGGAGCACCTTCCGGCCAAACTGTTTTCCAATCCGAGTTGTTCCGATGCGGCGATCCCAACGGGGCACTTCCGATTACCGTAATGTCGTTTTTCTTGCAAAAACTGAGAAGATCCGGTTGCTGGAGCAACACATGGCATTCCACTTCGAGAACTTGGGGCTTCACGTCAACGGTGGTGTAGAGCGCCTGGATCTGCCATTCGTTGAAATTGGCGAGACCAATCGCTAAACATCGAATTAATGGAGTCATGAAACGGAATAAAAAGTTTAGAAATAGGCGATAACAGACCGAAATTCACTGTAGCTCGCCCAGTAGTATATACAATAAAATGAGGAGAGTCTGTAGTAAATTTCAATCGTTATGGCTGTTTAAATACAAGAGCTTGTGCGCAGCTTCCCTTACCTTTAACTTTGCCGGCCTTATAGGCCTCCTCCAGGATTTTCCAAGTCTCGGTTTGTGGCGATGATAAATCCGGGATTGGAAGACCATTGCTGTCGAGGAGAGGGCCTAAATTTCATTGATTGTGGCTATTATTTCTCATCATTCATTTGTGATATGACCTTCCCATTCCCGAACGGGATCATGTGGAAAAACACGCATATAATGCATTCTGAATGCTTTGTTTATATGAACCAGTTACCTGAAATATCTCCCTGAACAGCACACGGAAGCTCGATCAAGTACTGATCGACGTAGTCCACTCCCAGCGCCTTTAACGACAAGTCGATGACATTATCGGTGATTTCGATACGATGAGCGTAGATTGGAAGCTAAATAAATAATTGGCAAATAGTCCAATTATACGTGTAGACTGTCTACAGGGTGTTTCAAGAAATTCCCCGGAAAGCAATCGTCGATTTCTCAGCGCTCAGTCAAGATATCCAAAAAAATTTTTTTCCATTATAAAGAAGAATATGGGCGGTTTTTTGCCTATGAAGATCATTTTCTCCGCCGACGCGGAAAGCAGTGTATTCGGCGGAGACTTTTGGGCGATTTTTTGGTTATCACACAAATTTTTAATGCTTTATTGCGACACTGAAGCATCCAGAAAGTCTTCAAATTTTTTGCACAATGGATCAGATGGCCGGATACAACGATATGCGATCCGAATTAGCGACTGCACGGTGCAATGCAGTCGCTGCAACGTCGATAAAGTCGGAGCGCACCGTGCGGATGGTTGAAACAGCATGGCAAAGAGAAATTTAAACGAAAGATATTTTGTTGTTTTCCAGTGAACCAAGTCGTTTCTCGATGGCTAAACGTCTAACAAGGCTTGGCGACAAAATTTTTGAGGGCTTACGACACCCGCAGAGAATGCTTGCCAGACCATAAGAATTGTGTTGGGCCATTTCTTCTCCATAGCTGAGTTAAGATACGGCGAGCAGCTGCCGTACCTTCGCCGAAAGCTTGGTAAACACAAAAATTAGCAACAATCCTCATTTCAACCATCAGAAACCATGAAAACGCGTTTAAGATGGGTGTGATGACCAAAAAAGTGCCCAAAAGTCTCTGCCGAATACACTGCTTTCCGCGTTGGCGGAGGAAGTGATTTTCATAGGCAAAAAACCGCCCGTATTCTTCTTTATTATGCAAAAGAAATTTTTTGGATACCTTGACTGAGCGCCGAGAAATCGACGATTGCTTTCCGGGGAATTTCTTGAAACACCCTGTAATTTCACGAAACAGGAAAGCGTAGGAGGTCGTATTATTACCTTTGTCGTGATGAAGAGATCTTCCCGCTTGATCTTCTTTTTCTTGATCAATTCCTGCAATGCCTCACCAATCATTTCCTCGTTGCCGAAGGATCTGGCGGTGTCGATCAGCCGAAAGCCCGCATCAATAGCAGAAGTGATGCTGGCCTTCAGATTAGTGGTGTTTAGCTGCAAATTGTAGGTCGGAAATGCGCAAAAGGGTGGTCTTATAGCAAAATGAGACTTTCTTGGAGAGGCTACCGGCTTTTATACTTCATATTAACAGGCAATATGCAAAAAATAAAACTGCTCCTACCTGCCAAGTCCCAAACCCGATCGCGGGCAATTTCGTTCCATTTGAGAGGGTTACTGTAGGAATAGTCATCTCACAACAATTCAAAAAGAGTGAAAATTACGTAAAATATTATTCCAGATTTATATATGCCACCGAAGCCGTTGAAAACTCTATGGTGACAGTTGAATCAAAGGCTTCGCGGGTACAATTCGAAGCCCAGAATGTTCGAAAAATCGTATTTTAAGGCTTCTTGACAGAAAAAAATATTTATTCTAAACAAATATAAATTTCATTGGCTTCATTACAGTATCATCGTACTGACCAATTTCTACGTACTTGAAAAAAAAATTCAAAAAATTTTTCCGGGATTTAAAATATTTTTAGGGTCTAATGTGGCCTTTATCGCCTTCATTACGTCCACTCCGACCGCGCCAAATTCGTCTTGCATGTAGCGTTTCTTGCCGAGGCCAACGCCGTGTTCGCCAGTGCAAGTTCCACCGGCTTCTAGGGCTTTTCTGCAAATTTTGGATATTATTTTAGATGACATAGGAAAACTATGATAAAGGTGGTCTGAACGGAGGGAAATCCTGCGTTTTGAATATTAAAAAAAAACGTTTTTTAAGACTTCATGACGTATTTTAAGCTTCAATCCCCAGGGTTTTTAGGACGTTTCGCAAATTCCGGTCATTTTATACGATAAAACCTGTATGAAAGTTCAAAAAATCCTAGATTTATATAAATAACGGCGTAAAATTTTTTTATTTAATATCCTTTCTTTGACATCACCTATCACATTCTTAACTTTTGTACATTTTATACGATGAAACCTATCCAACCCCTCAAACTCAACAAATCTCAAAAATCCCTACCTGACTAGCCAATCCGAGTACTCGACAACTCTTTTTAATTCTTTCTCATCCTCATGGAACGTTGGGATGATCGCATGAAAGTTCCCTTCCCCAACATGACCAACAATCGAACCGTGCAGTCCTAACTTGGCGAGCTCGACTTCAGCTGCGGATATTACTTCGACCAGTCGGCTAAGTGGGACACAAACATCCGTCGTGAATCCCTTTGTGCCGGGCCGTTTGGCCATAGTTGCATAATAGGCGTTATGTCGGGCTTTCCACAAATTCGAGATATTTTCCGGGTTTGTGGTCGACTTGAAGGTGGACGATTGGTTCGAGATGCAAATTTCTTCTAAAAAATCGGTGAATCTTTACATGGGAATTATAGCGTGAAGCAGCTCAAAGCTGTTGGATAAAACTTTCCCCACTTTTTAATCTATTATGTCGGATTCCTTTGCAAAATATAAAAGCTACCGTAACCCACCAGCCATCTTGATTTGAGCAGCCACATCAGCGTCCGTTTGACAGTGGAATTCCAAGAATATTGTGGGCAGAGGATCACTTTCCAGTTTGCTGAAGTCAATGCAATTTTTCATTTGAACTTTGTCCAGAAATTCTGAAAATAATTTTTTTTGCAATTCTAAAATGATTATTTTACCTAACCTAGCCAAAGAAAGCCCCATTTGCCTCAGCTGTACCACCGTTTCCACAGCGTTGGCCACTGCTTGGAATGAGCATGTTGCCGCTCCAACAAACATTGGACGGGGATGTAAATTGACAGTCGCATTCGTGATCACTCCCAAGGTGCCTTCAGAGCCCACGAACAATTCGGTGAGGTTCAAGCCGGACGAGGATTTCCAGGGTCGTCGATGTTTTCCTCGGGTGTTCAAAATTCGGCCATCCGCTAAGACCACTTCCAAATTTTTCACATTTTGTTTCATTGTTCCATAGCGCAAAGAAGTCGTCCCTGAAGCACTGGTTGCCACCATTCCACAAACAGAGGCATCTGCGCCGGGATCTGCAAGAATTTTGGGATTAAGAACCTAGTATAAGATTATGATCAAAATTTTAGTGGTTGAAAGGGAAATATTTATATCGGAAATACACAAAAAAAAATAAAATTATTATGACATTGACGACTACAATAAATAAAAAAACGTGAGTTTGACATCAAAGCCCAAAATTTCCCAAACTTTTTTCAATATCATCTTCCAAAAACTCACCTACTGTAAAGAAGAGTCCACTCTCTCTCAGCCGCTCATTCAAATCTAGTCGACTCAGTCCTGGCTCCACTGTACAATCAAAATCTTCATCATTGACCTCAATCACTTTCTTCATTCGACTGAATTCCAAAACAACACCATGAAAAATCGGAATTACACTTCCTTCTAGACCAGTTCCTGTGCCTCTGGCAACCACTGGAAGTTGTTGGTCATTGCAAATTTTTAGGATTTCGGAGACTTCTTCAGTTGAACTTGGGGAAAGTACAATATCCGGGACTTCAGGTCTTAAAAGAAAGAAATTTAAGCATAAATATATATTTTCTGAAAGCTGGTATAATAATTTACTATAAGGAATCAATACAGGGTATACATTAAACGCAAAAAAATCAAAATCTCTTCAAAACGTCATCAAAAATTGTGAAAGAGTAATATTTTGGCTCTAAGGGCTGGCAAAAACTGGAAAAAACCCACACAAAATGTCCTTCGTCCGCGGAAAATTGACTGCACTTTGATATCGAAGTAGTTACGTTCTCTTTTCCCAGTAAACGTTCGAATTTTGGCTGATTTTTGTGACATTTCTGCAAAAGGTTGGTGATTTTAAATCCAGCAAATTCTTACTTCCTTCACGCTGATGTGATTGTAAGCAGTTCTAACACTAGTAACCACCGCTTTACAGCGGTATGACCTTGTTAACATAGTAAAACAACAAGTTTTTTCTAAAATATGATAACCAGAAGAAAAATAACTTTTCGTAAATAAATCGAAACAAGTGAACGTTAATAAGAGTTTAGTGGGTCTTTCCGATAAAAAGGCAATACAAAAAACATCAAAAACGAAAATTTTCGGGTTTATTTATCAAACAATAAATTAAAGTAGAGAAAACAACTCAAAATGAGACAAGACACTGCAAAATCACGTATTTTATGAATCAATCAAGTTTATCATTAAATTTCTCTCAAAATATGGCCAAGAGAGCAAAAACTGCGTACAACAATGAGCAAGGATAGGCAACGAGAAGTTTTTGTCCCTCCATGTTCAAGGTGATTGAAAATAGTTTAGCTGAGGACAATGCGCACCACGCTATGACGGCTAGGGCAACCGCATATCCAAAGTAAGTCTAAAAACAGAAAAATCATTGGAGTTACTGAGCAAAATTTAGGTTTTTTAAGCTGTTATCTAGTAGAACATCGAATCTTACCGCAAATGAGAAAACAGTTGCCAAAATGGCAAGTAAAGACATTGGCAACAAACAATACCCAAGTACGGATGCTGTACATGTAAACGAGATCGATCTTTCCTCGGACATCAAGTTTAAAAGGGCGTACATTCCAAGGCAACCCAACATACCAATCCCGTAAATGTAGCCAAAGTATACCTAAAATTGGAACAAGAACACCCTGAATAGAGAGAAAACGACTTACTCTTCCATTTAGAAGCAAGGAAGCCCCCAGAAGCAAGCAAAATACCAGTGGACCAGCCAAATCTTGATCCGCGATCACATCAGGTGAGGCATAACCAACTGGGTTCAACACGGCAAACGTTTTCTGCCGGATATGGTCAAAGTTCACTCCGAGCTCCTCAAGCAAAGGAGGTTCGTTCTCAAAGTCTTCTTCACCAACTTTGGAGGGTTCTGCCGCTGCATTCGGAATAAACATATTGCCATAGAAGTTCTGTTGTTGCTGGTTAAACTGAGATTGATTCTGGGCATAAGGATCATAAGTTTGCTCTGAAAAATCTTTCATGAGCTTCTCCACCTTTTATTGCCTAAGAACCACAAAAAAAAATAAATTACCTGTATTTCCATAGCTTTGGTTATAATCCGACTGCACCCACCCGGAATTCGGACCGCTGAACCATTGGGAGTCATTTTGTTGGCCCTGGTTTAGTCCGGCATAATAGTCGGTCATTTTGAAGGATAAATTCCTCTATCCCGAGGAGATCTAACACTCAAAACCACCTCAAAAAGCCGATTTCCATCAATTTTTCTCGAAAAAATAACGTGGAGAAAGCCGCGAGTCGCGCCCGACCTTTCCGCAGTTTACCGTGAATATTCTATACGAACGAAATTAATACGACGTTTTTATTGGAACAACTATACAAACTGAACAAAACCAGTATATTTAATGTTTATGATGTGTGAATAATATACATGGAGCGAAGGCTCCGATCAAAATGACTATTACTTCTCGGATGGAAATCCCGACCGGGCCCGTATTCAAAAGTTGATGTCCACCCGAGGAATGATGATTCTCTGCTGACTCCTAAAATCATAATAGGACACACACATCAAGTCTTACCAGTTCCGGGAGCACATGAGCGGCGGCCACATAAAGAAAAGTTCCCGCCGAGAACAGCATGAACATCCCGCTTAGATTATTCGAATACGCAGCACCTTCTTTCACAGCGGCAAGAAAGAAGTAGGTCAGGAAAGCACCAAATGGGGCCGAAAGAGAGAAAATCATCAAATGTCGCTTGATTCGGAACCGTTCCAATTTTTCCAAGAGTAACAAACTGGTAAGAGCAAAGGCTGCAGGGCCTTTGTGGATGATTAGAGCGATGAAAACGACCATCTGGACTTCGTTGTTGGATGTGGAAGAAGCACTGCCCATAAGAACTCCGTCCGCTAAAAAAATTGTTGAGATCAAATTTTTTGCTATAAAGCGCTACCTAAATGTGGAAATAACAATTCAAACAAAGTAAAATACCTAAAGCATGAACACAGAGACCAATCGTCGTCGACAGCTTCTTCCGGCCTCCTCCACATGACGTTTTTGACACCTGATCCACCACTAACATAAATAAGAAGCCAAGAAGAATCAGAACCCCAATGGTCTTTCCGGATTCGGCATGCTCATGATGCTCCTCCTTAGTAGCTTTGAGCGAGTCTGGCGGCGGTCTAAACATAAAAATCATAGAAAAATGTTTTACTCTTACGGCTTCTCCTTGTCTAACGTTGGTTTATCCAAACCAGCTGAATTCGCGTTTGTTTCCTTTGCCAGAACTTGCGCCAGGCTTTCTGGACTCGCTTCTGAAATTGCGAACTCAATTTTGACTTCCGAATCTTAAAAATCAAAAAGAAAAATCAAAATCTTACCAATATTCTTGTGCATTACATCAATTCCTTCTGGAATTACAACAACAAAGGCAGTGCCAATCAACAAACCCGCTCCAAACACACTAACCATCCTTATCTTGCTCTGAAAATAAAGAAATTAGATTTGCCGTCAAAATTGACCTAAAATTAGATTACATAATAATATAATTATACATACCTCTCCAAGATTGCCTAAAAGTGGCAAAAACCCGATGAAATAGCTCCCACAAAACATTGTAAGGCATAGCAGGGAAAAGAAGGGAAACCCCTCCATGTTGGAACAGTGTGCAAGTAGATCCTCCGAATATTTTAAAGCTTCCGATTATTATGGCGTATATAATTCGCGAGCCAATTTTCCTTTATGTAGACTCATTCAAATCCTCATATCTTTGAAGTAAAACTGCCTGAAATTAATTGTTACGACTTTTAAAATGTTGAGGAAATAACGTTGTTCCAGAGGAAAGGGGGAAATAGAATGTTTTGGATATTATACATGATACTTTGGAGCTAAACAACTCCGACAACAAGCCAATGACCTTCCCATAGGTCTGAAAGTCAGATGGAACTCACTTTCGGGGAATGGGATGCAAATAACCGCAAAAATACATTATAAAAAATGGCAAATAATTTGCCACGCGAGTGAACGAAATGCCACGGATTTATTGGAGAATTGGACGAAGTGTCAAATGTTTATCGGTTTTGTGAAACGTGGCCTTGAGGCCTTTACAATAAAAATTGAAGTGTTTCTCACTATTTTGGTAATAGTGAAGCCTTTGCAGCAAGATTTTTAACTTTTTTTCAAATTATATTATTTATGATGGCTTTGACCGATCTTATTACTGTGTAATCTACTTGTTGTCGACATCCCTTTTTTGTGACGGGTAGTGTCTAATTAACATCCGTTTTTTACTTTTTCAGCACAGTGCGCATCAATAGACCGTCCGTTTAAATGCCTCGGTTCCCGTCCGAAGTAATTACTCGTGAAGCGCCGACGAAATAAAAAAACCGCTACCCTGGAGGTCCGCGCTACCTCATTCGTTCGTGTCGGCGTGTGTGGTGAGTTTTTATGGCGTCCGTTAAAGATTTTTTGTCATTTTGATAAAAAGTTTTTACGGCTATTCTTTAATGTCATAAAAAGATGGGATTTGATGGATTGGAGAGGTCGTTTGTTATCATTTGCGGCAAAATTGATTAATTAAAGTATTGACTTGTCTTAAAATTCAAAACTTACGGATATTTGCAATTCTGAAAATTATATTTCAGTCGTCAATTTACAGAAAATGCGTCATCGCATGACTCAAAAATATTGAAAATCGTAATGTAGAAGACAAAAGGCTTTATAAAAAGCCTTATTACCAAATGAAGTTACTCGAGAGGTCCGACTTTTTACAATTTTTGTAAAAGTTTTGCATGTCATCATGACATATTTTTTTAGAATTTTTGAATTGACCTCCCAAGTTCAAATTCTTGCGCCCCCAACTGTGACATATAGCATTAATCAATGATTCCTTGCAAATTTGATCGCAATAAGTCATCATAGACCACACAAAACTGCATGCGGAACTGTCAATCACCAGAAAAAAAACAATTGGCGAGTTGGCGAGCTTATAAATTTTTTGTTGGGGTTATGGTATCAATGGAATTCAAATGCCTATCTGTTTACAGTAAATTGTCGTTGATTTACAACAAACCGAAAAAAATGGAATTAAAATTTAATTTTTCTTTCAAAACATCCGTTTGAAATTTTCTATTTGACAAATGCGATGTCGAAAACAAGGTAAAATCATGCGTCTATTAGCACAGTTGATGTAGTTGGAATAGAATTTTTACTTTGTCTTTCACTCAGGGGCTTGAAATTTTTGAATTGTTGAACTTCAAACTCTTTGACAGTCTGATGTCCAAAGAATTATAGAAACTCAATATTAGTAAGACAGTTGATGTTACGGAATAGTGGAGACCCCGGTCTGTCTTTTTAAAAGCCTTTTTTCTTTTTGCCTCAGGGCGTTCACTTTTATTTGCTCTTTTGCCTTAAATATCCGCGAAAATAAATTCTTGGCTAAATTAATATAAAAACATAATGTTAGTAAAAAATGTTATTCCTAACTAGGTAGCCAAGCCCTATTTGCCCTTTTAGACTTTTTTCTTTCCTCTTGCCTCAAGGCGTTTCCTTGTTTTCGCTCCTTTTCCTCTTTTTGACGTCATCAGGTTCCCGGCTTTTTACGCATTTAAAATTCCCTGGCCCCTATCCGTATATGCACTTTCATTGTGCCTTATTAAATTTGCTACGCGGCCTTATTAAGCGTCAAGGCACTTGCCAGCACACGAACAACTTCTTCGACCCTCAAGCTAATCTTTGGCGCCGCGGAGAGCTGAAAAATGCCCTGCGGGAACGGAGTGTTTGTCGTGGAAAAAAGCGGCGTGTGTGGTAGTCACCGCTTCCTCCACACAAAAATTAGTTCGCCTTGGGTGGTCGAGCCCTTAGGCATTGAAGAGAGCGGAGCGAAGCGGGGTTTGAAACACGTATATAATAGACTTTTGGAAGGGGACCAAAAAAAATAATTAATCGAATTCGCAGCTATCGTTTTTCTTCCGGGACCGCCTGCTTTTACTTTTTGTTCCTCTTCCACTTACAATAATTTTTTGGAGAGGAGTTTTTGTAGGGTAATCAAGGAAGTGGTGTGAAAGGGGATGATGATTAAAAGAGTAGTGTTATTGAGGGTACCCTCGAGTTTTTCGCCATGCAAGAGACTGAAGATGAGTGGCCTCTGTAGCGAGCTAATCGTGGATTCACTAGTTTTACTCCAACAAATTTGCTGAATGACGAAAAAAACAATGTTCTGTGCAATCCCCTGTGAATTCCCTATCATACAAAGTCACATATATAAGAGGCCCTACAAACCCGAACTTATAACTTTCGTCTTACAATATTATTTTTCCTTCGTATTTATTCCTTTTTTCTTCTGAATTCTGGCCAACATGAACTCTTTCGTTTTACATTTTTGGCAGTCCGTATAAAGCTATTATTTACTCATATTTCAATGAAACCGCAGAATGTGGGCTGGCAAAGCATGTATAGCGTATTGTTTAACCGGAAAATGTTCGCAAGAGAACTGCTCAAAGTTTGGCACTTGGATTTCGACTAAGCTTGAGATTTTTTGGGTTGAAAGAAGGCCGAAATTCGATTTCTCCATTTCTGGCATAGAAATGGCATTTCGTATTTCATTTTGAAAGAAATATGTATCTAATAGTCCCTAAAACTTTTTTGGGGTATACATAATTTATAAATACATGTATAAATATTATAATTTGAGGGAACGTCCGCCGGTACATTTTATACCATAAGCGCCTCCTTCGTAAGAAAGACTCAAAATTTTTTCCATCTCCCAGACGTTCCTCAAAGTATTTTTAAGCCATCAGACATTCAAGCATTTATATTCTGCCAAGACGGACATCTCTTGTCAATTTTGAGGCCAATCTAAAAGCTAAACTTGGCAAACAACTTGGCTTATAGCCGCCGTGCCCTTTTGATGAGGGGTACAATATGATTACTCGCTTTTACAAATGGAAAACTTTGCCTTCCCGTCTGGAGTTATAATTACAGCTTATTTGGAGGCCATGTTTTAATATTTCGTCATTTTTTTAGCAATATTTTTTAAAATTATGCAAGTTTTTGAGCTTTCTAGGACTGCAAAATTTATGACTGAACTTGAACTTTATTGGTTCCTAAAATAAATTGTACTTGTTTTTCAGCATTTTTTTAATTTCATTAAAGGCAAGCTTCTTTGCACTTTAACTTAACTTTTTAAGAAGGCTTTGCCAAGCCTCCCTGATGGTTCCCTACAATTTTCAAATTTTCTGGCCCTTATGAGGAGCCTAGCTTTCGTAAAAAGGTCTGTTTTTCTTCAAGATTTGGATTAGGAAATTTTTTTTCTCCCATGTCAGGAGGGGATAAGCCCCTAAAATATTCTCGATGCCCTATTGTCGGCCAAGGACATGTTAGATTTCGTTTTCGGATTACAAAAACATGTTTCTTTGGCAAAACATGGAGCGGGAATTTTGAATTAGACGGGTCATTGGGATCATGAATTTTGTTACGCCTTATATGGATGGTTACCATGACCAAATTTGCATCTTTAAAGTTCCGAGCCTTGACATTGACCTTTCTTGAGGGATAAAAAAAGGAAGTGCTATTTTTTGACTTTATTAAAATTGGCCAGGTGACTTCTTTGGGGCGCAAATTAATAGAAAATCTTAGTAAAAGTTTTATCATCCGCTGTGATATTCCAAGATCTTTGTTGCCGAGAGATTATGCGGAAGAGGAGAACCGTCAGAGAGTGTAAGGCCTTTTGGCCACAATATTGCCAATTTTGCTCGTAAATAGTTGGCTTGAGAGCTAGGGATCTTGCATATATAACTTTGAAAAACTGTAATCTAACTTTTAAAAGTTTCATTAAAAATTAAGCGTAGCACTTTGTGCAATTATTTGGGTTATTACGACACTTTTCATCTGTTTTTCAACCGTTTTGTTTTCATAAAATCAAATGAAATATCGCTTGAAGTTCCACAATTCACCCTACCCTCGTTGTTATTCTCCCCGCTCTTCTGTTTTTCTATTTTTTGTCACCATCCAGTTGATGGACCCCATCGGTCAAAGAGTTTCCACGAACAGAAGGCTTTTCCGTCCCCTGCGCACTCAATCATTTTAGCAACTGTCGCTTCGCGCTTCTTTAAAACCCCATCCATCACCGGAAGCGCTTCCGTGGACTTCCCAGGGTAGCCGTCACTGGGCACGCTTATGAGAAATGGCATCTGTTTTTGGAATATTGTGTGGAAAGCTGGGTTCAGACAGCGTTTTCTGTACGGTAACTAAAAACAGAGGTGTTTTTAAATTCTCAAAGGAGGGATTGGAGAAGAGGTACCTCAAAAGTGATCTTTTTACTTTCTTCAAAATTTTTTTACCGCGGGGGTGGAGAGGAAAGCGTTTTTTGATGATATCTCCGCGAATTTTGCACGGAAACGGCGATTTTTCGTTGAAATGTTGCCCTCTCCGGTAAGTAAAAAATTTTGTCAAATGTCGAGTTCTCCTAATTGTAAGGTTTTAGGGCTCAAGGTTCATCAAAATATCTCAGCCAGTTTCTCGCAAAAAAACAATTTTTTAGCGGGGACGTACTCCGGGGTTCTAATTGACAAGGGAATTGGCCAAAGTGCGACAGTTTGCCAACTTTTGGGCTAAAAATCTTGGTCGATTTTGCAAGCCGCAAGCTACAGTGACGGACCAGATCCAGTGGCAAAAAAACGTACCATTTTGCATCCGGGAGGCATCAGAAATGTGGCAAAATGCTTCCCTCTCCAGGTGAAAAAACTTTGTTTTGAAGGGGGCGCCCTTTCCCTCACAAAAAGAGCGGGCAGGCTTTTGAAATCGGAGTTTTTTCACTTGGAGAGGGAAGCATTTTGCCACATTTTTGATACTTCCCGGATGCAAAATGATACGTTTTTGCCACTGGATCAGGTCCCCCATTATAGGAATCTCGCAAAAAATTCCTAGGAATAGCAGCCTTAGTTTGCGCTGCGTTTCATGAAAATCTGAGGGTCGCACTTTCATCACTTTGTCTTTTTTTTATAATTCCGAAAGTTCATTAATTACGGTCATAAAACTGGATATTAACCGCCGCTCCGTAGCCGGGAGGTCCTCACGGCTTATAATTAGAAATTCCGCGGGAAACAGCGCAGCCAAAAACAGACTCAGAACCAATGGGGTTAAATTCATCATCCGGAGAGACCACACACTCGTCTGTTTTCCGCCTGCAGCTGACCGTGGGGCGTAAACAAGAGCAAGTTTAGCCCCACACGACGCGAATTATTGTTTCCTACTGTTTATCTTTTCAGCATTCAATTTTGTTTTTATTTTTGCTACGTATTTATAGGTTTGGAGGTAAAAAAACGAATTAAAGAGGCTTTTGTGATTCGTGGTGGTCCGAAGATTACAAACACAATTTTTTAGAGTAAGGTTTGATAATTTTGAATGAAAAAATATTAGTTTTACGGTTAATATTGGTCTTGTAGGTCAGTTCTATCAAAGATCATTAAAAAAATTTTTTTGAAATGGATCTTTTTTTTAAAAAATTATTTCCCGGAAATTTTAAAATCATTTTTTGACATTTTTTAAGATTATTTCTTGATTTTTTTATATAAAAAATCTCAATCTGTTGGCAAAAACTTTTTTATTATGACTTTTTTTTGAGTGTTAAAGTTTTTTCATTGTTTTTCAGGCAAGAATCGATGTCAACGCTTTCTAATTAATTAGCTGATTTTTTTATTTCCACAATTTTTTTTTAAATTTTTTTTCACCATTTCGTTAATTTTCAACAACTCAGAAAAAATCGATTTTCTCTTTTTTTTAATCCCGAACATTTCAAATTCCCCAACTTTGCATTCCACTTTTCGAAACACGGTAGACGTTTTTTGACTTTTGGGAGGTCCAGACGAAGCCAGAGTAACGTAATATATTCGCGGGACCACCCGGATTCCAAGTTGTTTTCGCGGCTACAACAGTGTTATCGCATGATTTTATTCACTAACTTGACTCCGTCTTCCATGTGGAAGTAGAATCGTAGAGGTTGAAGTTTGTATTTAAACTTTTTAAAATCTTTTGAAATTTGGGGTGGAAGAAATGAGATGGAATTCTTTTGGGATAATGAGAATGGTGTAGTCTGTGATTGCAAAGATTTGAAACGTCAAATTTTATATACTTTTTATTTATTTTATTTGTAATATATATATTATATCTCCGTACCTACAGTACTAATGTTTCTTTAAAATTTTTTGCTATTTTATATCCACATTGAGGTCTATAATTTTTCATATCAGTTTTTAAATAGTATTCAAAATCCTGCAGATGATATGAAGTTCATCTCGCTTTCGCCCCTTCTCTTTTTCATACCCTTCTTTTCTTTGATATTTCCCCCATAACCCGCTTTTCTATAAAACTTTTTTCCGTTACCATTATCCCCGCCGACCACCCAGGTGATTATAAAAAAAAGGTTCGCCAGAAAAACAGCCCCTCGTCAATCATTGCACCCTTTCTTGGAGCCGCTGATATAGTTTCTCTGCCCATGACACCCGTTCCTAATGTAAACATTATAAGCCCCCCACAGCCAGCCGAGTTTTTTATCGCCCGCACTTTTTTATGCATTTTCTGCTCACCCTGAGGCCGTTCCGAATGGGTGGAGGGTCGGGGCAGAAAAAACGACCACCCATTCCGTTTTTTATGGCCTGTTTTTTATGCACGGGACTTTTCCTGTGGCCGGCGGAACGGAATTTTCCTTTTCGACGGCACCATTTTTTGGAGTTGTTTTTGGCCATGAAATGGCTTTGATTTTACAACGGAAAAGTTGGAAGGTGTAATGAGAATTTTGCGACGGGGTTTTACACAGCGCACAGATACTACGTACGTTATGAATAGAGATAAAAAACGGTTTTTTTGGGGCATAAAAACGTTAAATTTAAAGCGGAAATTCTTGAAGTGCAGCTGCCCCAAGGGCGATCCTCAGATTTCTTTTAAATTTTGCGTACGTATTGCACATAGGCCGGATACCAATTCTGGAAAATTTTAGCTCGGGTTTTGCAAGGGCAGCGGAGATATTCAGCGATCTTTGCCGAGGAGGTGGGTGTGCGAAGTGTGGAGAATGAGAGAGAAAAATGTTGTTTTTTACAGATCTCTGCAAATTTCACACTGAAAAAATTGAGTTTTTGAGGAAAAGCTGTCTTCCCTGGTAGAAATAGGACCAAAAAATTTAACATCGAAACTTGCTAGACTAGAATCTCGACGATTTTTTCAAATTTCGGGCTGACAATCTCAGATACAGTAAGGAACCTGATCCAGTGGCAAAAAACATACCATTTTGCATCCGGGAAGTATCAAAAATGTGACAAAATACCTCCCACTCCAAGTGAAAAACTCCGATTTCAAAAGCGCGCCCGCTATTTTTGTGAGGGAAAGGCCCTTCAAAACAAACTTTTTTCACTTGAAGAGGGAAGCGTTTTGCCACATTTTTGACACTTTCCGGATGCAAAATGGTACGTTTTTTGCCACTCGATCAGGTCCGTTACTGTACGCCTTTGTTAGAAAATTTTAATCTAAAACTGTGCCAAGTTTCATTCAAAATAAGTAAACATAAATTTTGAAAGACGGAACTCCCACAAAATATAATCGCAAAATTTTGTAAAAATCTTGTGCTGTACTCATTTCTTCTTGCCCACTTATTACTAAATAAACGACCTCCCATGTTTTCATTCCTTCCTTTTTCTTTTTTGGTGTAAAAAGTTGAACCCAATGTGCTGATGTGAGAATGGGAAGGAAGGGAAGATTAAAGCCCTGCTTTTGCTGCGGGAATTAGCAATTGAGTGCTTGTTTTTACTTCATTCTAGCAATGCTAAGCTCACGTTTTTTAGTTTTATATATTTTCGGGTTAAAAATTTTTTAGTTTCAGTTTCTGGGTAATCGCAAATTTTAATTTTTTTCGCGTTTTTTTCGAATTTCGTATTTTACATCGCTATTTTATTTATTGTTGATATTTTTTATTCAAAAAATCACTTTTTTACTCAAATCCCCTACATTTTCAGTAAAATGGATGTAAATATGTTTGCGGATCTGCCCTTGCTGGAGCCCACTTCTTTGGCGGCCCTTCGAGAGTTTGGGAATCAGCTAATGTTGAAAGGGATCACACATTCTGCACAGTGCTCTTCGTCCGACTGTCCGGACACGACCTGTGGCATCAGCAAAGACCTGATCGATCATTTGGGGCGATGTGCTGAGCCTCCACATTCGTGTTGTCAATGCGAACAGGTCGTGCAGGCGTTTAATCATCATGCTCTGCATTGCAGAGACCGTAGATGTCAGGTAGGGAAACTTTGCTATGAAATCTCAAGATTTAAGATTGCCTCCCACCAAATGTTAGCCTCAAAAAAATAATTTCTCAATTTCCAGATTCCCCCTTGCCGTGAGATCCGGAAATGGCAACGAGCGATGAAGAAGTACATGTATCAACGAGTTCGCACCATCATCAACGACTCCGTAACGGAACTCCGACAACACGACGACAAAATGGAGTACAGTGCGGCGAATAGCACAAGCTCGGAGTACTCATCCGCATCATCGTCGGTTTTCAAGTAGGACGGAAACAAAAACATTACTCGCTCATGTACATAAAATCTATATATGTAATACATAACTTTGAAGTTGAAAGGTTAATTTAAATATACTATATTCACGTTGATCGCATGGAATTTTGTTGTGGGGGAAATACAGTAAACAGAATATAAGAGTCTTCCAAAAGTTTTCATTAAAACTTTCGAATTGTTGTTTGACAAAAGTTTACTGTAAGTCATTGATTTGTATAGTTTCTTTGGTGTAATAAATCTATTTAATTGTGAGAAAAATGTGTTGATCGGGGGTTTTTTATAATATTTGGAAATATGGCGCTTAAATTTTGGTCAAGCTTTGCATAAATTCAGAACAAAATTTTTTATCCGATATGCAAGATTTCAGCCTGATTTCAGCATATGTTTTCCAGGAACTAGCGAGGTTTTTAGGTCAAAAAATATTTACAAGGAGCACTGGTAAACAATCTCAGTCATATCCACGAGATATGATAAAATTTGCAGTGACTGGCAAAGACCTGATGTTGAAAAGATACGCCAAACATGGAGAACATCTAGGCTCCGTTCCCGAAAAATTACTTCCCTGTCGCCTCATGCTTTCATGCTTTCTTCCAACCTTTGTTTTTTCGGGTCGAAGACAGTTTGGATCAACACAAAATCAATCGATACGAGGGTTGGGCAAGTTGAGGACCAGAAACAAAGCTATTATTGCATTAATACACGTAAAATACCTCAAAATAAGTGATAAGCCGCCCTAGAACCAGAACAATCTTATCACTTCTAGACATAGAAAAGTGTATGCATAAAAAAATTTCGACAAAAAATCATTTCTTTTTCAGACCATACTCTTTTTTGCAATTTGAAGTTTTAAGAAATCCCCAGACTTTCGAAAGATTTCTTCTGTACTTTTCGAATTTCTCAATTCAAATTTTGTATCGGATTAAAATGGGAGGAAAGAACTCTCTTCTCATTCTTTACTCCCTTTCGAAACGTCATCCCAACGAAATAAACGCGTTCGTTTTGTCTGGAAACTTTCGTCAGCCCCTTTCTCTTTTCCGTATTTTGAAATTGGAGCATTTCTCTGGACATGGGTTTTATTTTGAAAGCGGGGAAGTGAAATTTTATTATAAAAGAACGTGGGATTGCATGAGAGACCGACCTCCTGATTGTTGTGTTTTCCGTGAATTGCATTGTAAGGGAGATTCCTGTAGGGTGTATGGTATCGGGATTGTAAATTTATGTTCTCTGGGAGCCTCATTTGGGCCTACAAGACTAATTTATGGTTGCGAAAATTTTATTTTGACAATTAAATGTATTTGACAATAATTTTTTTTTAATTTTTAATTTACTTTTTTGAAAATTTTTTTGAAATTTTACATTTTCAATTTTTTAAATTTCACGTAAATGTAGATTTATGTTCTCTGGGAGACTCATTTTGGCGTACAAGACTAATTTATGGTTGAAAAAATGTTATTTTGACAATTAAATGTATTCGACAGTAATTTTTTTAAATTTTCAATTTACTTTTTTTTAAATTTTGCTGACATTTTCAATTTTTAAAATTTCACGTAAATGTAGATATTTTTTTAAAGAATGCCCGTGGTTCTATTTTTAAACTTTTTTGAGCTTATTGCTGCCATAAATATGTATAGTGATATCTCATCGCATTTTTGCTACATTATTATTATTATTTATTTTTTTGACAAAAAACTTTATTTTTTCATTTTCAGCCAAAATGATTTTCCCCCACAAGAACCCAATCTCTCCCTCCAAATCTCAAAAAATCCCCCAGATCTCAACGATGCCCAAGACTCGCCTTGACGACTTTGTCAACGTCTTGAAACACGCCTCAAAATGCTCGAATCCCGAGTGTCGCGAAAGCTGCAAGCGAATGAAGTTGGTAATTCAGCACTTCTCAAGCTGCCAGCACTGCCAAGTCTGCAAGAAATTCTTCTCCGCCGTCTTTTATCATTCCAGTAGCTGTGTGAAAGAGGACTGCAGAGTAAGTTGAATCATGAAGGAGATCAAAGTATTGTTTTAGACCAGATTTTGCGGTCAGACAAAGCAGAGGATTCAGCAGGCATTGACTGGGCATTGATTTGTTTTCATGGATCGCATGATGATCTAAATGAAAGGAGAACATATTTGTACTTACAGAAAAGAATTGTTATTTTTCGGAACTTGATATTTGAAAACGGGTCGAATAAAAAATAAATGTTTGCTAAAAAAAGCGAAAAGTGTTTTTTCACCTTATGGATACACAAAGCCACTAAATATCATATGTAAAATGGTTCTACTGGCAAGCGCCAAACTTCAAAATGATCCTTAAGCCAATCTAGTAGCAATACGTACCGTTTTGAAATAACATTTAATTTGCCCAATAGCAGATATTGTAACAACTTAAGGGACAAATCAACCGTTTATAATTTTTTGCCCTGAGGCATTCTGCAAAAAATGAAAATGGTGTCTTTCACCATTTTTCAAGGGCTTTCCAACGGTGTATAACACTTGCCATTTGGTGAGGGTCCGTTTGTACACCTATGTTAGAGAAGATAATGTTTTCAGAGATTAGTTTGACTGTTTCACAAGTGAATTTCTCGAAACCCCCGCGCATTTGCTCATATTTTCTTTACGTTTGGTATCTCTGTATTGCTGCTAGTCCTGAAAATCTTAGCTGCCCGTATGCAGTAAAAACAGCCAGCATTTTTCACCTTGCAGACGTATGGTGTTTGAACCACTAGGAGTTCAACCCAATGCTCATTGCTTTACACAGTGCTAACCCCAAAATCCAGTCATATTATGTGCGTGTTACCAGCTCAATATTGATAAAAACCAGTACACAGGCTTTGTAGCACATAAATATTGCTTCGTGGTCTTGTTGGTCTGCAATTTCACTTCGGAATTTACGAAAGGCCAAAAAAATTAAGTCTTACAACCGACATCTACAATTTTTATTTTCTTTTATTACAAATATTATTCATTACATGCCATTGTTGATAAATAAATATAGGCATTTAAATAAATTTAAATTTTAATGAGACTGTCTAAACGCAATACAAGTGACCTCTCCTTTGGTGGCCTCACAGAACAGGGAGCTCGAGTAGACGTAGCTGAAATGGCCGCGAGAACAAATCACATCAATCCGGCCGCCGAAGACCTTCTCGGCTTCCTTGTTGATCCGACGCTTGGAAATGGAAGAGTTCTCGGTGATTTGCTGAAAAATATTTTACAAGGAAAGTACTTCTATGGGGTGTGGAGTTACAGGTCGAGTCATATATCAAAAAATTCGCAAAATTTTTCTGATTCTGAATATGTAAAAATTAGCTGCCTAATTTTTGTTTGTAAGGGTGAAAAAATCCTCTGAACTTTTCTCGCAACACCATGAAAATGCGCCTTTTTTACATTGCAACTACTAATTAAGGTGTAGTATAAATTAAATGCGATATTTTAAGGCTTGTAAAGATACCAGAGTTTACTTTAACTCAAAAGCAAGCTTTTGATTTGGTAAAAACTTTGTCAAAAAGGCATTTGCGTGGTGTTTCGAGAAAAGTTCCGAGGGTTTTTTTACCCTTACAAACCAAAATTAGGCAGCTAATTTTTACATATTCAGAATCAGAGAAATTTTGCGAATTTTTTGATATATGACTCGACCTGTAACTCCACACCCCATAGAAGTACTTTCCTTGTTAAAAGTTGACAAAAGAAAAAAATTTTTGCCCTTGCTTTGCATGTCTAACGGAGACTTTTACTCTTTGCGAACTAAAAACTAATAAGAAAAATGGTGGGAGATACACCGAGAAAATTACGCGTTTGCCTATATTCTTGGATTTTTGCTGTTTCCTAATTTCAAAATTCTTCAAACCTACCTCCAAAATCAGCTTCTTCAGCACTTGACTGTTACATTTGATGTCATCATCAGTCTCCGGCTTCTCAGTTTTGGCACTTTCTGCTTCGTCGATTGGCGACGGAGTACTCTGATCAACTTTAACCAAAGTCTCGTCCTTCACAGAGCCATCAACACCGACTTCCTTCGAGAAAGGATCAGCTCTTTTTTGACGGTGTACATTCTTCGGAGCGTTGACTTCGCCCATTTGTTCGAAAACGGCCAAACCTTGAGTTGGAACGTCCTCGCCTTTCGTTTTAACGGGCTGCTGATCCAAGGGAAGGCCAGTCAAACGGGCTCGCTAAAAAATACATATAAAAATTTATTTTTTCATTGCTGTAAAATTTAATGTAATGTTTTTTTGGAAAGGGGACATTTTATGCGAGGAAATAACTTTTGGAAAATTTCTTAAGATTTTCTAAAAAAATGGGTTAAAAATTTCGTTCCTTACTGACACATGTAGCCATGAACGTCTAATTGGCAGAACATTTTTTAATCCTTATTGTTAAAACATAACTTTTTGATGTTCTTGAAATTTGGTGACTAAAGTAATGTATGCAACTGGAGCACTATAAACTTTGCTATTTGATTTGTTCTACAAGAACGTTTTCTGCTTGGGCCAGCCCGTATTATGATCAAAAAGACTTACCAATTCCAGTTCATCAGTTTCGCTTGGCTGAAGAGTCTTGTCATGTCGGGCGCGAGCTGCGCCACAGCATGGAGCCGCTGGAGCACAAGCTGCTTGCTGAGAACATCCACAACCACATCCGCCACTGGCTGCAGGGAAAAGGAAACCCGAGATTGGCAGGAAAACGAAGGAAATCAAGATAATTCCCTTGTACATGGCTAAAGCTATATATAATAATTTAATAGAAAAATTAATTTTTCTGGCGATATCAAAACTAAAACTGAAATCGACTGTGGTCTCCACGCTCTACTCAAAGTCCAAAAAGTTTTATAAGTCAAACCGTTATCTACGAAAATCTCAAATAAAAGTTAAAAAACGAAAGTTTTGAGCGCCGTTCAGACATCAAAACCAGCTGAAGATTATAAAACGAATTCTCCAGTGATTAGAAGCCGGCGCGGATTCCCGATCAGCGCGACGGAATTCGTACCGGTTCCGTTTTTTCAGATGGATCAACGAATGTCATGTTTAATTTATTTATTGTTCTGTTGATATCGTGGCATGTCGTTCGCGCAAAAGAAAGATTAATGGATTGGTTTATGGGCTAAATCCCATTGTAAACGATACGGAATCCGTCGTTAGTGCAGTGAGATGGTATGACAAAGAGGAAGGTGAAAAAAGTTTCGTTGTTCAAATTTCGTATAGTTTCGGGATGGAAAAACAAACTTGTTGAATACATAGGTCGTCTCTGCAAAAAATCAGCTAAAATTTTTAGCAATTGATGTTCGGAAATGGCCCAGTGAGCGCGAAAAATTGGAAGGGAATGTAAGCGGAACGCCACACGTCAAACCGGGGAGTCCGGTGACCGGAATAGACCCTTCGCTATCGGTTTTTTACACTTCGTCTTGATTTCGCAGAGAAAGAGAGAAAAAAGACACGCAAAAGCGTACTCTCTCGCCCCAAAAATTCCCCATTTCTTCCCCGACAAAACGTTTCTTCGCCTCTTTTTTTTGGCAAATTGCCAATCCATTCCCCGGACTGTTTTAGATTATCTCAGTTTGACGTGAGCCGTGCTTTTGACACTTTGATTACAATTAGGTTAGAGAGACAATTGATTTCTCTGGCTGTCTCTCCATTCCATAGTCTATTGTCTGCAAACATTGTTTATTGCCTCGGCGGTTTCTTGAGAGGAATTTTCAGATATCGATGCTATCTAAAATTTCAAAATTCGAATTTGAAAAATTTTTTTTATCCGGGATAATATAAATTTTTATCAAAACGCAACAAGTATTTTATATTTTTTTGACTTTACAATTGAGCATCTTATATCATTATCCCTGACATCCGTCGTCAATTTTATACTCATCCCACCGAGTAGTCTTGTTTATTGCGTTATAAAAGATTTCCAAGTAATTAATTGGATAATAAAAATTTGACCTTCTAAAATACAAAAAAATTGAGATGAAAAAAATTGAGAAAAAAGTGCATTCACCGACACAAACGTAACAAGTAAAGTCAAGTCACAGAGAATTTGTTTGGTTATTGTACAATGTAAATTCAAAGTAATCGATTTTAACAAAATACAAACAAGATTTTTAATAGGAAATTATGGGTGGAAGGTCGAGATTCGGTCAGGGAAATGGCCATAAAATATTTTGAAAAAAGTATTTTTTTTAATTTAAAATGTTAATTTTTGAAAAAAATTTTTTAAGAACAAAAAGAAAATTTTAAAAAATACATAGCAACAATTTAATAGAACTCCAAAATTAAAAATAAAAAAAAACAAAAAAGATTAATGTTGCGTAAAATAAGTATTTTTCAATACACAAAAAATTTTTAAGACCTTAAAAATCAATTTTTTCTAATATCTAACATAAAAATGCATTTAAAAAATTTTCCGCTGCATAAAAAATAATTTTTCGCCTATAAGACACTTTTTTGGCCAATTTCCAAAAAATAATTCTTTCTCTGTCTGACCGTATCATCTGACCTAGACAAGTAGACAACCGTCTACGGGCTGTAAGAAATGTTAAAACTTCTAATAGTTACAGTCTAAGCCCTTTGGATATGAAGGAGATTTTTAAAAAATAAAAAAAATCAAACATAAAAAAATAGTGCGTAGAGAGTAGAGAGTGCCAAAAAAAGAGTATAAAAAATAATTTTTACGTTGTAAATATTTTATTTACAATGTAAAAATTATTTCCGCGCGAAAAAACAAAATATGTATGTATATCGTAATTGTCGTATAAAATGTCGCCCGCAGTCTGCGGATTCACATCATTCCTGCCTTTTGCAGATTCTTCTGGATGATCATGTCGCACACACTGCTGATGACCATTTGGACCTGATTCGTGTCCGTGGCGCACGTCTCGTGCATGTAAATCGTCTTCTTGTCGGGATGTTGGTTTAGCTCAGCGAACTTCATTTTGATGAAATTCATCGCTTCTTCGTAGTTTTGGGCGCCTGAAAAGAGGGGGTTGACAAAGTTAATGTGATTGTAGATAAAGGTAAACCAATTGTAGGCTTTGAGGGCACTTGTCAGGTTGTGCTTGAGTCACATTTTTGCGATAAAACAAAGACAGGTAAAGGTAAGGACAAGGAGAGAAAAGGCAGGACATGAGAGAATCAGAGAGCCGAGAAGGTGTATGTGCTAATGAAATGACAGGAATTACTGTCTTCTGAAATACAGAGACGAAGAAATGAGCCCAGAAAGGTAAAAGGAGCGAGATTTAAAGAAATACATTATGCAGACTAGGGCTCGAGACCAACGTTATACAAAAATCTTTGGGTTGCAAACTTTTCAATTTAAAGTTCAAGCCGACAAAAGAGTGTTAAAAGTGCGACAGTGTCGTACAGTGGGGGACCTGCCCTAGTGGCAAAAAACGTACCATTTTGCATCCAGAAGGCATCAAAAAATATGGCAAAATACCGGGGCTTCGGTAGTTGAGCCCCCCACGAAAGGAAGTTCAAACCCCCACTGTTTTGCCCGTTTCACACCCCACATAATGAACAAATAAGAATAAGACAAAAAATGTAAGTGGGGGTTTGATCTAAAACGTAGGGGGCTTGACCTAAAACGTAGGGGGCTTGTGCTGGACCATACAACTTGGATTAATTCTTTGAAATAAATTTTGGGGTTTAGAATGGACGAGGGGGTTTGTACTGGGTCATGGGGGGCTAAACTGGACTGCGGGGCTGTACTACCTTAGCCCCAAAATACCTCCTCTTCAAGTGAAAAAACACGGATTTCAAAAGCGCAACCGCTCTTTTTGTGATGAAAAGGGGCGCGCCCTCCAAAACGAAGTTCTTTCACTTGGAGAGGGATCCATTTTGCCACATTTTTGATACTTCCCGGAGGCAAAATGGTACGTTTTTTGCCACTGGATCAGGTCCTTTATGTATTTTCGTGAATTTTCGGGCTAAAGATATCGGTTGGTCTTGCAACGCGCGAGCTAGTTATTTCAAACATTTCTTATTAAACAGCAATCCAAACTTGCCACAAGTCTCATCAAGATCTAAACGTCGCGCTTTGAGCACTTCCCTTTTCCATAAAATTTTAAAAGCCAGCCTTACCTTCGTAGTCCGGGAAGCAGGTAGTAATGTTGACTCGTTGAATCTTCTCCGCGAACAAATCCTTTTTGTTCAAGAAGAGGATCATGGCCGTGTTCAGGAACCAAGAGCTGTTGCATATCGAGCTGAACAGTTGCATCGATTCCACCATCCGATTCGTTGTTTCGTCCTCGAACAGCACTTGATCGTACTCGCTGACGGCCGTGATGAAGATGATACTTTCCACGTTGTCGAAGCAATGGATCCATTTCCTTCGCTCGGACCGTTGTCCGCCCACGTCGAACACTCGAAAGTCCAGGTCTTTGATCTTGAATTTGACCTCCACGACGCCAGTGGTGGCCACTCGACTGTACAAAATGTCTTGCTCGGACGGTCTGTAGCCGGGCTCGTGTATCCGCGAAACGGAGTCGAGGAAACTGAAAAAAAGATAATTTTTTTTGTATTTATACCGTGAAATTTGAAATACAACATTTAAAATTTCAAAAATGTTTGAAATGTGTGCTCCGTTACTTGAGTGTATATTTCTGGCTTCAAAATTAATTTGATTACAATTACTACGTATCTGACACGTGTTCAAGTAGCTTTTTTAACTCTCAAAAAGTATGCTTCGCGTGTTCATGGTCATTGACGCAATTGGCCGCAAAAACAACGAAAGTTCGAAACAGCTGCCCAAAAAATGTTTGCATATTCTAAAACCTTTAATGACGAGGTCAAAAACAATTTCTGACAAATTTCAAGCGCTCATTGCATAGTGTAGTATTATGTTATATAATTGTTAAAAAGCGGAGTCGTCACTGGCATTTTGGAGTCCTTGGAGAATTATTTAGGCGGTTAAAAGTCGAGATGATGGGCTTAGTATAAGTTGTAGTCCGAAAAAGTGTGCTATTATACGCACTAACAAGTAAAACAAGAACGAGTGATTTTGGGTGAATCTAGCACACACGTATTATAATTAGACCAAATATCATTTTTTCAAAATTCTAGCTCGCGCCTTGCAGAGGCGGCCACGAAATTCAATAAACTTTGCCGCCGAGAGAGCATGCGAAATGTGGAGAGCAGAGAGAAAAGGTTTTTTTGGCCATTGCGCTTAGATTACGGGCAGAAAATGTAAAAAAAATATTTGCGGATTGTTAGGAAACTTTATTAACACCTGCTTTCAAGATCGCTGAGATGTCGAATTTTTTGAACTTCCTGCCAAGAATTCAGGAAAGAACCTAAAAAAAAGTAGAAACTAAAGATAAAAATAGTTCTATATGACAGCTTTAGGACCTTTATAAAAATTTTGAACCTATACTAAAGTTTGCGCATATTCTATTACAGTCAAATTTTCAAGTTTTTGACCTTGTAATTCCAAAAAAAAATTTTTAAAAAGTATTTAAAAAATTTTCGCAAAAGTGCTTACTATTTGGCCGAGTCGTTCAATTGATATTCACTCCTCATATCATACGCCTTTTTGACGCCTTTGTCATTCCACAGATTGATCAGCGATTTCGCGACCTCGTCTGTGAAGGGTTGCTGCTCGTCGCCGGCCTCGACCACTCTGTAAACAACCTGTTTGTCCGATTCCCGCGACGAATCCTCCAACGGAATGTGCAGCACGTTGTCCATGGCTCGCAAAATGGCTGCCATCGAGGTCACCGTATTCGAATAAACGACTGCTTTTCGCTCCGCAATCTCCTCTTCCGTGAAGCCGTTGGAATGCAGGATTTGCATTTGCTTGAGGACTGTGGATTTACCGCATTCTCCGGCTCCTGAAAAATGGAAAATTTGAAGAATTGGAGGGATATTTATTGCAGCAGACAAAAGGATTTATAAAAAGGAAAAAAAGCAGAGCGAAAACAAGGATTATTAAACTACTAAGTACAATTAATTTGGCAGGAAAAGTCCATTGCAATGTAATGCTACAGTAATAAACAGACAAAAAATTAGATTACCTCAAGATTTAAAATTATGAAAAAAAATGTTTTCTTAATAAAAAAATACCATTCTTTTCAAAACTAGGCCTGGCAAAAAAATTAATTTTTTAAAAATGTCAAAATCCATACTTTTCCTCTGAAAGATTTTTTTCAAATTCAAAAATCGAATTATCTAAAAAAAATATTTCTTTTCATCCTCAGAATTCTTATTTTTTCAACAAAAAATGAAATTTTCTGGAAAAAAAAATCAAAGAAAAAATCAAATTTCGAAAAAGTTCTTCATTAAGAACTGTTTTTTCCTCAAAAAAAAAACTCCTAGAAGCCATCTTGTTCCCCTAAAAACAAGTTCTCACCCAACAATAGGAGTTTAATGATGGAGGATCCGGCTCGTTTGTCCTGGTTAAGTTGTTTTTCAATGGCCCTGCTCTTGGCCATTTGTTCGCGAACTTCTTCGCTTTGACAGCTACTGGTTAAGGCTCCCATGATGACCAGTCGCCTTTGCTTTCACCAAGCTTTGCTCGCTTCTGACGGTCGTTTTTGGATGGTCGATTAATGGAGGTTCACCCTGGAAAATGGGAGAATTGATGAATAAAAATTGGAAAAATCCAGGGAATTAGCGGAAATCGGGGAAAAAAGGCAATTTCAAAGACAAAAACTATCGAAAATATCCGTAAAAATCATCAATAAGGTAAACAAATTCTAAAATTTTGATCTAAAAATCTCGATTATTACCGAAAATTGCGGGCTAAAAATCCCACAAATCTCTTGGAAAGCTCCAATCTTATTCTATACCCAATTTCATCACAATGTACAAACAACTTCTCAAAAATTTCTAATCAATTTTGGCTCACCAAAACCAACAAAAATCTCAAATCCAGACGCAAGGACAACCGCGAAATTGTATATAAAGTATAAGGTAAAGCGGGCCGAGAATGCGGCCCTCGGCGAAGATGTAAACACAAAGGTGCCCTGATTAGCACGCAATTCCTCTTCAAACATGAAACTGCCAGAGTGTGTGCAGTAGTAGGTATGGGAAACCGGCCCAAATTTCTTTACAATTTGCCCGGAATTGAGAGAAAAACGGTCATTAATGTTATACTCGCCGCGGGATTTGAACAAACATGAAAATTTTTTAACGAGGTTTAATAATAGGGAAAATTGGGGGAAAATAAAAAAAAATGGAAAAAATGCGGAGTTAAGCCAGAATTTTGTTAAAAAATATGAGAAAATAGACCGTAATGATTTAGCGAAATTTTCAAGCGTTTTGTGAATGACTGTAGATGCTACAGCGAATAATATTAGCCCCTCAAAAATGATTTTTAAGCAAAAAAAGGCGATTTCGAACTTGCATCCAAAGAAAGATGACCATTTTAAAAAAGCCGCTACTCAAACTACGCGTATCAGATGGTCTCCAATTTTGACACATCTGTTCTAACTTAGCCACAGATCACCCACTGAAAATTTAAGCTAAGGCCTTGCAAGTTAAAGAGAAATATTGCAGATCTTTATCAACGAAATTAATAGTAGTGAAAAATGGAAGGCGGCCAGAGAAAAACGCGCTTTTTGCCATATCTCTGCAAATTTCGTGCGGAGAACATGAATTTTTTGTAGAAAGGTTGCCCTCTGCAGTAAAAACAAAGCCGACATGATTTATGCTTAGACTACAAAAAAATGTCTTCGAATTAGCCAAAAAATCTCGGTTGTCTTTGCAAAATGCGAGCTTAGGAATCTCGCATATGCCTAAATGATGAGAACTGTCCGTGAGCTCTCAACATGAGGCCCACAAATTCTGAAGAGAGTACAAAATTTAGAGGGGAAGTACTCCAAGTGCGACGCTCAGATTTTCTTTAAATTTTGCACACACGTCGGGTATGGACTAGATATCAATTCCTGAAAGTTTTAGCTCGCGCTTTGCTGGCGCCGCTGAGATATCGAACGATTTTTGCCGCCGAGAGAGCACGCTAAACGTGGAGAGCGGTCAGAGAGAAAACACCTTTTTGGCCATAACTTTGGCAGTTTCGAGCGGAAAAATTTGATTTTTTGTAGAAGCATTATCCTTTACGGTTGAAATGGGCATAAAACTTTGCGAGCCGAAATTCGGTAAAAAGTCCAAAATTTTGGACGACTTTTGATCTAAAAATCTCGGTTGTTTCTGCAAAGCGCGAGCTAGGATTCTCGTATATATCTTAGAAAAAATTATTCTAAACACGTGCCAAGTTTCATCAAAATCTGAGCGTCGCACTTGGAGTACTTCCCCTGTTAGTAGGAATCCGTTTTCTATCCTGGGAGATATCGACAGAAATAAGAAATCGGCCATTGGGAATGTAGATTTTTAGAAATCAATCTTCTCAAATCACTGTAACCTAAGTTCATTACAAAACGGTCACAAAAATCGACCTTAATTCGTCTGCCAAGACCATTCGGCAGGTAGAAAAAAGAATTTATGCCAAATTTTACGTGCATTTTCAGAATTTGTAGGTCTCATGCTGAAAACAGCTCACGGACAGTTCACACGATTCCCTCATTATAAAAAAATTAATTTAAACTTGTGCCAAGGTCGATTAAAATCTGAGGGTTTCGCACTTTCCTGTAAATTCAATTTACATTTTCAATGGAAGTACTCCAAGTGCGACGCTCAGATTTTCTTTAAATTTTGCACACACGTCGCGCATAGAATGAGTATCAATTTCTGAAAGTTTTAGCTCGCGCTTTGAAGACGAAGCCGAGATATTGAACGGTCCTTGCCGCAGAGAGAGTACGCCAAACGCGGAGAGCGGCCAGAGAGAAAAAAAATCTTTCTGGCCATAGCTTTGCTAATTTCGTGGGGAAAAACTTATTTTTTTGTGAAAACAGTACCCTTTACGGTGAAAAGAGGTATGAAACTTCTAGTGCCGAAATTCGGCAAAAAATCTCAACTTTTCGCCAACCTTTGGTATAAAAATCTTGGTTGTTTCGGCATAGCGTAAACTAAGATTCTCGCACATATTTTCGAAAAAAAATATTCGAGACGTTTACCAAGTTTCATCAAAATCTGAGCGTCACACTTGGAGTGCTTCCCCTGTTAGCCAGTTATAGGTTTCTATTTATCATTACTGTGCTCTCACCGGAAAAAAACATTCGGTATTTTAGGCGTCCAAAGCTGGTAAATGCCCTCAATTAGTATTAGAGGTACTTTAACATGTAAAAGGATACCAAGGTCAATATATACGAGAAAGGTGTGGACGGAGTAATCTAAACTTCACAATTCCTCAGCCGGCCGTTTTGACGTATGTAGAGCGACTCAAGGGTAATTACACGCGATTTAAAAGGTGACAGGAAAAAATCTGCGAGTTTTTTGGGAGTGAAAACGGGAGGTTTTGATGATTAAAAATACGATAAATCCTAAAATGGATATCAAATTTTTTGTAGAAGAGCGACGCAATCATCGCACTTGTAAACGTGAAAAGACAAAAAAATATTTATATTTTTTTTTGTCTGTAGACTGTTTTCGGCATTTTTTAAGAATAAAAAAATTATATTCAATAAAAAATTCAGGTTCCCCTTCAAGAAAGTTTAGAAACTTTGGCATTCTCCGAAAAAATTTCTAAATTCCTTAAACCTGCCGCCTAAACCAATTTCCACCCTACAAAAACAAGGCTCCCTAACAAAATTACCATCGAAATTCAGGTGTTATGGCGCACGGAAAAAGTAATGCCAGCGGTGAAAGTAATAAAAACCGAAAATTTGAAAGGAGTAGAGGATTTGGGCAACAATTACGGGCCGTGGAGGTAATCCGAGGCCCTCAGGTAATCCGTGGGATTTGGCCGCACATTTCAAAAGTTAATTACCCTACGATTTCGGGGAGTCCAGTACGTATGGGCTGTTTAGTATTCTAGTCTGCTTTCCGATAAGGGATAAATAGTGAGTAATTGGAAGAATCCAAAAATTGGCTTACTTCTTGCAATGATTTTGCAATAATTATGCCAAAAAAATTGTAAAAAAATAACACTTAAAAATTTTTAAACTAGGCCAAGCGCTTTTGATTGATTTTTAACTCCTTGAAGTCACCAAAAAATGAAATAAAACTGCATAAAGGACAAGAGCCACATTATTCGCAAATTTGGCACAAATGTTCATTACATGAGACATAAATATTTGTCCCTGCCCAACAGAGGCGGCCGAAATATTCAACGGCTTTTGTCTACAGGGAAAATGGGGCCTACAATTGGGGAGAAAAACGGTTCAAATGCCGAGCCAAATTAATTCACTTTTTGTGTAGATATTTTACTCCTCAGTCAAAGGTCAGTTTTTCACTCTAAAAAATAAAAAATTTAGCCAGTTTCAAACTAAAAGTATTTCTGCAAATTGCAGGCTGAAAATTCCTTATGTCTTGGAAAATTGTAATCTCAGTTTGTTCCAAGTTCCACCAGTATCTGAGCCATTCCCATTTTTTTGTCAGAAATTATGAGAAAAATTAAGTAAATGGCAATTCATGCCAAACACCTCGAGCTTCAAACCAAACGTTCCCAGAGTTAATAACTTAATTTCTACTAATATCAAACTCTGCAACTCAAACTCCAGCGGCTTGCAAACGTAGAATTAAATTACTAATAAAAGGTGTATGCAAGTAATAGTAAGTCAAAGCTGCTAAAAAATAGAAAAAATTGCTTCCGATTTCAATTCCTCAGGGGAAATTTTAATCAGCAAATTTAACGTAGAATTATTCTTTGTCAAGATTATTTACCCAAAACACTAAATGTGTAGTTAATAACCTTTTATATAATATGCAGAGCCGGGTAAATTGAGTCACCATTCGTGGGCCCAGACTACAACTACCTAATCCCAAGGCTCTCCTAATCAGGTATTAAAAACCGTACCAAATGTAGTAAAAAGAAAGAATGGAAGAAAGTGTAGACAATACGATGTTTGGGACGCCTTCAATGTCCTCGACTTCAAAGAACTGGGCTAATTTTAAAATTCAAAATATGGAGGCCCACGCGGTCCTCAATATTTATTAAAAAATCAAAAAAAAAGTATTAAATTCAGCTAGAATTTAGTATCAAGTACAAGAAAATTTATGCGAAATATTTATTAGTAGGCCTGACCAAAATTTGAAGTAAATGTGAGCTTTGGCCCTCGGGCATTTTTCTTATAAAGTAGAGTCTTATGACATATACCGACCTTTGGAAAAACAATTCCTTTGGCTCCTTATACAACGTCAGAGGACCGTGAAATTCCATCAAAAAATTCATAAACAAATCGTTTGCAAGATGTCCAAATTACATTACACTCACTCAAAAACCGTCAGCGAAAATCCGTAAATTTGTACTGTAAAGATTTAATTTTTCCCGTCCCGTTTTCGGCCGACATTCCCTTATTTTGTTGTCACGCATCGTCTAAAGTGCGAAAGCTCTTGCTCCCAATAACCGACGAGGTCTGTTGCTCTCAGTTCCACCTTCTTTCTACGGCGTAACCGGCCAGTCGGCGACCTTAAAGTCACATTATGGCACATTCCTCGAAACTAATTACCGACATGGCCGGAAACCGGGATGTAAAATACAAACGTCTTGCGGCGTTCATGCAATCAAACCCCCAAACGCCGTCTGGCCCGCGGGGGGCCCAGCTGTCGGAAAGTCTTCACCATATAATTACTTGATATTGTTTATGGAAATGCCCTTTATTGGACTTGGACGGACTGTTGAGGGCCGTTGTTAAGGTGTGAACTACACTCAATACATTCCTTAGGCTCTTAATTCTTTCCATTTAATAAAAGCCCAGTCTTGTAAGTAGTTTTTGATGTTTTGTAATTTTAAATTGATGTTGCAGTTGACGATAAATGTTGTATATAAATGATTATAATGTTACCTCTTTTCTTCTTCCCTCTAAATAATGCTTAGATTGAGTTCCTAGACCGCAGAAGAATCTTTAAGGCCATTTCCTCCGGGTTTTATATTTTAAAATTCGAATTCCCGCCATTTCTTGGCATTATGTTTCAGTGGTCGGTAGAGCCGCCGGGTACGGTAAAAAAGATTACAAATTACCTCCTACTTGGTAAACATTACACACATCTTTAGAATTCTTAAAATAAATGCGGCTGGGTACAAAGAAATATGTTTTCTTTACCGTCTCTTCAACAACCGAACTCTCTTGCTTTCTCTTTTTCGGTAGCTCCGCCCTCCGTAAAATACAAATTTTCAGACGACTTTTTAAACATAATTAGTATTTTCGCGAAGTCCTAAACTTGTTTCATAATGCATACTGAAATAAACCAAGAATTGCATATACCATGAGCAGCTAACAATTCTGTAAATGAGCGAAAATTTTGAGACCCTGCGAAATTATTCAAAACAACAATGAAAGACTGACGTCTGCCACGCCACAACGCCTTTCACGTAATGACACGACGCTTAGAGACGTGTGGAATAAAAGTTGGACAGGAGTTTGTTCACCTTCACCGCGCGTGACCGCCACAGACATCTATTACCCACGCCGTAAGCGGAAACCAAGGTGCACAGAAGTGGGCCCTGGGGAGAACACACTCCCAGAATAGGGATTTCGACTCAATTAAGGGCTTCTACACCTTGCTAGTTAGAGTTAAAGATCAGCGTTAAAGTGGGAGGGAATGGTTTGGGAATTGCTATGTACACGTACATGGGTAAACTCGATCATAAAAAATGATTGGTTATAAATAACGGCCGGAATATAAATCTGAACAAAGAAGAACATACGGAGAACACACTGGCAAAGGTTAATTTCAATTAACCGGTTTCTTACATTGTTAGAGGAGGAAATAAAAAATTTGAAGACATTCAAAGGACAGCAGGCGGTATAACGCAGACTACAGATTTTTGGAAGAAGGTCATGGCCCAAATATAGAAAGATTAGCAAGTACAGGCATGCCTGATGTATTCTACGATCATTTTCTACGAGTCCATAGGTTGAGAAAAGAAAAAAATGGAAATGGTTCAAAAAACTATGACATTTCAGCAATAAAAGTTCCGAAAACGTTTCAATTTCGGACAACCACCGACCTATGACTGCTGTAAGACAAAGATTTTGCAAAGCAATGCAGATATCATAGACCTTGATGAGTTAAAAAATACTCGAAATATCTCATTGCGGTAATTGGCATTATTCCCGCTCACATTGGCAACATTCGGAGGAGAAATTCCCATTTTCGATATTTATGGGACGCCCCATTTATGGGCACGACATATTTGCCATTTATCACGCCGCAAGACACATAAGCCCTTAGGAAAGAAAAGTTCGCGGCGCGGTGAAATTTTGTTCGCAAGTCAAGATGGAGATTTGGGAAGGGTAAGGGTGGATTATGCGTTACAAATAGGGTCAATTATAGGTCAGCGTAATCTGATTTTATGGTCCTTGCATAATTTTTTTCCAAAAATTTAGAAAAATCGCTTATTAGATCTTGTCGAAAATTGGTAGAAATTAAAATCAGGGCTTGAAAAGAAACTTTGAGCCTTTTGCTTGCACTATTCGGAAACCATCGCGATTTTTTTGGACAAAAAATCACTCGAAAAATTAGAGAGCGCAAAAAACTTTTTTGTCTGACTGTTTCTCTTCATATTCCAGAGTCTTATGTCTGCAAAGATTGTAGATCACTTTAGATGACACTGCTAAAATTTCAGAAATTGATGTGTGGCGAAAATCTCGCAAATGCGCTAAATTTGAAGGAAAACTGACTCTGAGTAAGGCTCTTTAGAATTTTGGGTAAAAAGTCTAGAAATAGGACGCTGAATTCGTCCCTTTTTGTAAAAAAACATGCTACAGCCACTTGATTGAGCACCCTAGTTTGGCAAAGAATCTTCCGCAATGTAATTACTGGTACTTACAAGTACCTCCGTTGGCTAATAAATCTCTTGGTTTCCAAGTATGAGTTGAAATCTGCACGTATTCCCCCTCATTTCTCTTTCCCAGCTACGAGGTGTACCTTTTATTCCTCACGAACTTTGATCAAATCAACAACAAAGTTTGCGGCCATTTGCACCATAACATCACCCCAACACCATTCCACACATCCTCCACCTTCTATTTCTCGCGCTTTTCCCATTCCACGCCCATTTTCTTTACCTCTTTCACTGTACTTCCAAATTTTCCCTGTTGAAACATTGCTTTAGACAGGAATTGAAAACCTTTTCTTCCCAGCAACTTCCGAATCCCCCCGCAACATTTCACATGCCAAGAATCTCACGGGGCCCTTTGGCCTTCGGGCCCGGCGCTTTCGATTACAACGCAATGGTTCCCGCTTATTCGTGACAAGTTTTTTCGGCGCCCCGCATTACTGTAGACATGGAGAGACTGTTTCGCGAAAAGGGAGAGGAAATGTTAATGTCACCGGATTGCAGAGGTTAGCAGAGAATTTGGAGAATAGCACGGGGTCTCGCGGAAATTACAGCGAAAAAATTTCACAGTAAGGGTCGGGAAACATATAATTTTGCGATTTTAACGAGAATTGATGACGAATTAGAGTAAAAAGCAAAATTCTCGTAATAATACGCACGTATTTTGTTCAAGGTTTGCACAGGAATCTACCTAAGCTACTTGTCAGATGCTGAAAATTTTGTGGCTCCCGGTTTGGAGCAATCATTGCGATATTTAGGTGGAAGGTGAACAACAGCTCAAAAAATCGCTTCGAAGGGAACCTGTTTTGAATATGAATATTCCGCAAAATTTCTACAAAAAAAATCTAGCTGACATTTTCCCTAACCCTAACCGCTCCGCTCTCCGTATTTCGCTAATTCTCTCGTCTGCAGAGCCTTTCAGCGAAAAAATTTTGGCTCATGCTTTGCAAGTGCAGTCGGGATATTCAACAATCTTTGCCGATTGGAAAGAAAAAATCGGGGATTGAAACAAAAAAAATTTTTATTTTTTAAAAAAAGGTCAGCATAGAGAAAAGTTACAAATTAAAATGAAAGCAAAAAACAATTAATAAGCTCTCAAATGAGACTACATACTCCTATCGTTGAAGAAGTTATAAATAAACGCTTTTATGCCCTCTAACAGGACATACATTTAAGTACCAACCGCTTCGCAGGCACAAAAAATTCTTAATTAATCGAATAAATAAAAAACAAGTAATAAAAGAGGCTGACACTATTATGCACATATATAAAAATCACCTCCTCCGCCAAATAACTCTAATTGCGGTCATAAAAAAATAAAGTTAAAGGATAATCTAGGCTAAATTACCCGGAACTTGTCTCCATCACATAAGCCAACTTTATGCAATTATCAATAAGCCCCAGCCATAAATATGAGTCAGGTTCACGCAGCGTTACAGCATTAGAAAACTCGTAGTAAGACATGCTTGCGGAATGAAGGAAGCAAACAGGGATTCTGCCTGGTCTAGGACCCCAGTAAAAGAATCTCAACTTTAGAAATTCGACAAGTTAAAGTCAGCAAGAGTTGCCTTCTATGTCAGCTCTCCGCATTTTGCGCACCCTCTCAAAATTTGAATATCTTGGCTGTTCTTGCGAAGAGCAAGAAACATAAAATTTTTGGAAATTTATGTGTCTACGAAGGTAAATTTGCAAAATTAAAAAAAATCTTAATGCTTCCAGAATGACCTACATAATACATCCCCTATTTCTGCAGAATACGAGCTGGGAATCTCGTATTTTTCTTAGAAAAATGTGGTCTAAATTGGTGCCCAGCTCCATTGAAACCCGCACATTAAGCACTCCCCCTATTAACTTTTTACACCCTTAGGCAATTTTACACCAAGGTATCTTCTATAACAAACTTTTCAACCCCTTCTGTCCCCCTCCCATTTTAATTGGTCCTCTAAATGTTTTCGCAAAGACTATAAAAGTGTAGATGGCCCTCCTTTACCTTCCCGTCTTAACAACTCATAATTGTGGGAATGTAAAACGGAAGGAGAGCGGAGCCGAGAGAGGTAACTCGAGGAGTAAAAGAATCTCTTGCGAGGCTCGGTTTCCATGGGTACTGATTACCTTTTTTTCACTTCTTTCATTTCATTTACCACACCCATTTTACCTTCTCTTCCAAATCTCGAAGGCCAGCGGAATGAGAGTGGATATCGGAAAACGCCTACGGCACTTTGTAATCAGAACTAATGCTCACGTAAAACGAAATGGAATCTGCGAATTTAAAGGGGAAATCACACCGTAATTTCGAAGTATAGAGACATTAATTTTTGTTGTAAAAATTTCGAATTCATAATGAAAAAGCGTTGAGTTTAACGCCCAGATTTCCTTGAGATTTTTCGCACATGAACTTCGTAGATCACACATTGATTCCTAAAAATTCTAGCTTCCATTTTGCAAGCACAGCTAAAATATTCAACGATCATTGTCATTGAGAGAGTATGCGAAATGCGGAGAACGGTCAGAAAGAAGCTGTTTTTTGTCATCTTCTGCCAGTTCCAAGTGAAAAAATTAAATTTTTGCCGCTAAGGTCCAGCAAAATTTCACCTTTGAGCAGATGAGACAGAATGCCAAAAAATGGCGGAAATTCGAACTTTTGAAATCCGATTAGAAATTAATGCGGTCCAACTTTCCCCACCCACGTAACTATCTAACAAATATTTTTTTAGGGAACAGATACGAAGGTGTACGGCCATAACATTGCCCACGGTCTATTTTTCCGTACAGACCGTTCCCGTGTGAAAGGGGGTTTGCCCTTTTGATAAGCATTTCTCAGGAGTCATAAACATCGAAATAGAATTTTATAATAATATTTTCCCCAAAAACAATGATGTAAAAATATAAAAAAATCTCAAAAAAATCTGTCATTATGGGTGTAAATACTGCTAGGAAAGATGTTCAGTGTCCAAAGTTGAAATAGTAACACCCTAAACAGAAGAATTTACCAAAAATTTAGGTAATAAAATATGTCATCATGACGCATTTTCCGGGAAACCGTCAAAAAAATCTCAAGTTTAAGTCAAAAGTGGCGCACCTTTTCCCCGTAAAATGTTAAAAATGCGTATAAACAAGTATTTTTGCGTCAGAATTATTATTAAAAATACCTTTTCCAACAGTGACGCGTTTATATTCACCATGAGCACGCAAAACGGCACTTTTCTGTCCCTGAAGCCCGCTCTCTGACCACGAATTACTCTATTATTCGCCCAAAAATTAATTCCAAATCCAGCTGACCCAACTTCCGGCCGTCCGCGCCTACAAACACTGTAAATTTTTTTTCGAAAAATTCAAAAAATTTTAATTTGTAAAACCCGTAAATAGGTGCTGATTACAAATCAATTAGGCTCATCAGAGGCAATTGCCACTCTCCGGGCCCCCGTTCGAGATGTTGGAGCCGTTGTTCGGGCTGTTTGTGGACCATGCCCGGAGGCATTCGCCGCTAATCACCGCTATTCAAAATGTATTTTCCGCCCAGATAGATGGCAAAAATGGGTGGCGGATGGGCGAGTTGGACTGCGGGGGGATTGAATTTTCATAGAGCAAAAGGTTTCCGGAGAGTACTCCAGAAAAAATGGGGTAACATCAAAGTTTATGTAAAATTCAACAAAGATTACAAATTGCTGCGAATCCACAAAGAACCCTCTTCATTCGTCGAATCCTTGATCCTCCGGTGATTCCACGTCCACTTCATCGGCTAATCGGTCTCTGACATCAACATCTTCTCCGTATTGAATGCAGGTATCGATAGTCAACAGGACTTGGCTGATATTTTCTTCGTCTTCACAATCAAGAGTTACAAATCTCACTAATCCATACTCGTCTAAGATGTCTGCAATCATTTGACTGAGCAGTCGATGTTTTTTATTCCATTCTGTGGGTTCTTGCTGAAAATATGGGGAAATTATATTATACATGACATCAAGAGAAAAATGTTAGCAAAAATTGTGCAAATATACCCCCAAATCAGTTTAAAATCGCCGCGGACTTCTCTAATTGGTCAATAAACACAAAATTCACTTCTTTTTAATATTAAAAACCCGAAATCTCGACTTTCATAAAAAAAACAAATTTCATCGTATAAAATGTCGCTACCCTTCAAAACTGATCTAAAACGCCAAAGTTACTATTCCACAGTCTTTTTCATGTTATTTATTCCCCATTCCCTGCAATCCCCCCTCATTAACCTACACTATCCAACAGAGTTTGAGCGTTGCCCTCCAATACGTCCTCGATCCATTGGCGGTCCTCTTTTTGCATCAAATCCATCTTGGAAACGATCGAAACTGCCGGCGTTTCCAAAGACACCATGGTCGACAAGGTCGTGAGGGCTCCTGCGATGAACTTGTCGGCGTCCAGGAGGAACTGTGAGTCCAGCAAAAAGACCGTGCAAACATTGAAGCCCCATTGCTGCAGTTTTTCGACGAACTGTCTCATGACCGGCAAATGGCTGTACAATTCGATTTGGCCGGGACAATCGAACAGGAAATAGTCGTCTTCTCCGGCTTGCAGCATTTCTTGGAGAGCGTCGACTTCCTTGAGGAGGTATTCCATGCAGAAAACGAGGGCGCCATTAGGTCCAAGGATTAGTTCTTCGTCTTCTTCCACGTCTTTCACGCTGATCAAATCTCGGACGTCTGGAAAGGTTATTACTTAACAGGGGCTAGGAACAAATTTCAGGACACAAATTGCATTTTTTAGGAGAAAAAATATTAATTTTTTATCAAGAATGTCTACTACAATATAAATTTGTCATCAAAAATATAAAATTCCTTCAAAGCAAAAGAAAAAAATACACTAAGACAAAGAATCATTGATATTAATGGAAGTTCAAATTTAACTTTTTCTCACCCAAAAGCCCCATAAATCATCAAACTCCACCTAAAGTAATATCCCAAAACTCCCATCAACTCACCCACATCCGGTTGATACTTAAAATAATCAGCAGCTGGATCCAAGTTGCAGATAAATACTGGTCGTTGGGCCGCTCGGCAATGTTCTTGGATGATATGACAGTAGGTGGACTAAAACATTTTTTAGGTAATTTTCATCATCGGAAAATCCTAACTATTTGAAATTTCGTACCTTTCCACTGCCTGCGGGTCCAACAACTAGTTGGGCGTATTTCATTCTAAAAATCAAACAAAGAAAGGATAAAAATTAAAAAACATTATTTTAGGTATCTTGATGATGAAACATTACAAAATTTTATATCCGATATTCAAAAAGCAACAAAAATAATTTATAACCAGTAAACAAGTCAACAAAGGAATACCCGTATAAGAAAAATGCAGATCAGAGAAAAAAATTATATTATCCATGACCATCCGATATAATAATTCAAAATTTCTCAAAATAAAAGGCTTCAATAACGCTGCAAATCGCTTCACAGATTCATTAAAGTCTGCTCTCTGTTATGATGACCAAAAACGCTCAAAAAATGTAAAAATTTTCCAAATTTTTGCGTCCTCAACCAAAAACCTTTTGATTTGAAAAACTCTCCAAATTCAACTTCAAGCACTCTAAGCACAAGATGGACATATCTGCAATGACCTGTGGATCAATTCATCACAATCTTTGCAAAACTTTTGCCCGCATTTTGGACACACCGTCCTTTTTTCAGCATTCACATGGCATGCATAACATTGGCCGGGTTCATCGATCTCGTTGAACTCATCGAGTTGCAATAGGTGTTGGAAAGTCCTTGCCAACTGAGGAGAGGTGATTAGGAGGACTCCACATATCCCACATTCCACGGGGGTGCTGCAGAAATGAGCGCCGCACTGTGCGCAAATGTAGGCCTGTTCCAGTTGGGAAAAGTCATCGCGGTGGCTAAAATAAGGCAAATTTAATGGGAATTTTGCAGGACAACAAAAGAATAAGAAATTCAGGAAAGAGGAAATCAAAAAAGTTTTGAAATCTAACAAAATTTTTTGTATTTTGATGACTTTACCTTATTTTAGACCAAAATTTTGATTTCTCAAAAATTTTCCAAAAAACGTCGATAAAATTACGTCGCTCAAGATGCAAAACATATCTTAAGACCCAAAATTCATCTTTATCATCAAAATTAACTTCAATTTTACACCTTTTATAAACATTTCAACCTCAAACATCCACTCCAAAAAAACATAAAATTTAAATTTCTCTTACCAAACGCACACTGGCGGTTCAAAAACAGCGTCCCGAATCGGAAAACAAACTCTGATCAGGTTGCTTTCGGACCCCTTCGGCAATACCACCGGCTTTATGTAATCATTCAGAATTTTTTGAAAGTGAGGTTGGTCCAGTACAGTATCACATCTGCCATGGGTAATTGTCGTCAACTTTCGAAAAACAAAAAGTTCTGCACAGAGACCAATTACGGAAGCTCGGATCGACTGACGCTTTAGATCCTAAAAATTGAAAGAATTTTTTATCAAAGATAAAACTTACTTCAAAAGTCGTAAAAATGTTCCCCGGATCGATCGTGGATAGACTGCCGGATATCACGACTATTTCTCGACTTGCATAGCCTGGTTGGACACTAAGAATAAAAAATGGTCAAAAAATTGATCGAAAGGATAACATAATTGTTCACTTTTACCAAAAAAGTCCTCACCTAAGATCGTTGGCAGCCATCTGTAATGAACTCTGCAATGAGAACTCGCCAGTGCAGGACGCATAATCCAATCCACTCAAAGTGTCGACCAAAGTTCGAGTATCACCTAAAGTCCAGAAAAAATATAAGAAAAAATAAACTTACTGGTAAACGCGACGAGTCGATTCGGCCGTCGATCCGTACATAAAATAATCCCAATTTGTGCGATCGGATTGAATTGAAAGAACTTCTGAACAAAGTCTTTCAATAATTGAACGGTCACGGAGACCAAAGACGGATAAAGCGGTTGAGTTGCTAGCATTGCACCGGAATAATCAATGATAATGCTGACATACCGCATCTAAACAGTAATCACAAAGTTTTGCACAACTTACCACTCCCATTTTCCGCATTTTCAGAGGCTCCTCGTCCATTTTGAAAGTATAATATAAATTTGATGGCTAAATTAATATAATCAGCGGGAAATGGACTAAATTCGAATACCAATGATCACGGAGATCGTATTAGGCATGGGCAACAAGTTTTCAAACTTTTTTGATTCAATTGAAAAAGAAAAAAACAAAATTTTTAAAACCGCAAGCTGCGTCCGAGCTGAAATTGACGACTCGGAAATTCGCGGGCGCACCTTGCGAGAAGAAAAACAAGATCTTGTTTTTGTAAAATACAAAATTTGGTAAATTTTCGAAATTCCTGCAGGAAGATCTGACCGAAAATCGCTTTTATTATTCCTTATCCTCACCTTGAAATATGCCGTCATATACTCCTCGCTCTTCTCGGCATCCGTATTCAGATGAAGACGATAAAGAACTCTGGGGATTTTACATCAAGTAAGTGGCATGTTACAGACTCATCGATGTTTAGAGAGTTCCGTCGACTCAGGTTCTGCTCCTCAAACAAAATGTGGGAGGATTTTTTGGCTCAACATGGGAAAAAGCGATTGGTTTGGAGCTTCCGCAGAGCTTCTGGGATCGAATCACAGTAAGATTTTTTTATTACTGTTGTTTTTGGTATTAGAGAAACATCTTTATGGTTTTCTTGTAGTTTCCGAAAAGTTCTGGTCCCTAAAGTCGTCGATTCGCCTCTTCGCGGCAAAGACTTGTATGATGTGATGAAGTTCTATCAAACCAAGCTGGACAAGAATGATATCAAGTTCCTGGAGAAGCGAGAACCCGTCAAAGTCTTCACTGATGACCATGGATGCTTCTTAAAGGCGGTAGATGCAAAAACAAGTCAGTTTTTGTTAGTTTTCATCTTATCTTGGTTTAGATGAGGTGATCAATGAAGAAACGTTTGATAGGTCCAGAAAAGGAAGTTTTGAAAGCGAGAGTAGCGCAGAGACAGTTGATAACAGGATTGGCAGGCGATTTTTGGAATCCGATCGTGACTCTTCTTATGATGGCACATCGGTTTCAAGCACGGATGAGGTGGAATATAACCCATCGTCTCCGAAGAAACAACCGACCTCTCCACGTCGTCTAACTCGATCGCAGCACAATGCCGAGGTTGCTCCAACTCATACGAGGGAACTCAGAAGCAGAGGTATTTCTCCAAGGACTGTCAGAACTCCAAGTGTTGAAGTTTTGGAAGATCAAATTGATACTCCGACTAGTTCCGCCAATTCTACCAGGATTACTCGTTCTCAAAGGAGACCTGAGGTCAGTTCTCCTACGAAGAGACGACTGGATGCTGCTAAAGAAGCTAATAACAACGGCAATATTAAAATTTCTCCATCTAAACCTACTGCAACTGGAAGTCCAAAGAAGAAATTAAAGGCTGATATCGCGGATCCTCCTGTATTCGAAGAGTGGAATGAGACTCTCAAGCAGAATGTCAAGGCTATTTTGAATGGAAAACTGGAGATTACGGACTTGGAAAGGAACGTGGAGATTCCAGAGCAGTACCAAAAATATTTTGATATGCCAGTGGTAAGTAATTGAGTTAATCGTGGTGGAAACGGTATTTTTGAGGTGTTAAAAAGCCTGATAGATTATTTGACAGTTATGCATGAACTTTTAAGGGGGTTTGGAGTAAAATTTTTGGCGGGCGCACACTTGCGGGCAACCACTTTGCGGGCAAATTTTTTGCGGGCAGCCACTTTGCGGGCAGCCGACATTTGTGGCCAGCACCGGCATTTGCGGGCAGCCTGGGACATTTGCGGGCAGGGTCGACAGTTGCGGGCAGCCGACATCTGCGGGTAACCGACACCTGATTGTGAGGGTAACAGGGTGGACGTGGAAAAATTACTATGATATTTTGGAAATTTGCCGACATTTGCGGGCAGCCGACATTTGCGGGCAACCGGGAATTGTGGATAGCAAGGTGGAGGTGGAAAAATTACTGCGATATTTTGGAAGTTTACCGACATTTGCGGGCAGGCAAGACTTGCGGGAAGCCGACATTTGCGGGCAACAGTTCCAAAAGTACCAATACAGTCTGTATGATTGTTTTTTCCTGTTGCCCGCAAATGTCGGTTGCCTGCAAGTGTCGACTGCCCGCAAATGTCGGCAAATTTCCAAAATATCGAAGTAATATTTCCACCTCCACCCTGTTACCCTCAGGTGCCGGTTGCCCGCAAATGTCGGTTGCCCGCAAGTGTCCCAGGCTGCCCGCAAGTGTCTCAGCTGCCCGAAAATGTTTCAACTGCCCGCAAATGTGACCCCCCAAATTTTGCCCGCAAAGTGGTTGCCCGCAAAAAAATTGCCCGCAAACTGGTTGCCCGCAAAGTGGTTGCCCGCAAGTGTCGCGACGCCAAATTTTTGCATTTTTTTTTTGTCATGGCTAATGATTTTTGGGCAATTTTTTTAGAATTTAGCGGTTGGGTATGAAACCTACCGTATTATCTTGGCGGATCACTTAGATGCAGTCATGTTTAAATTAAAACAATGACGTTATTTTTTTAGGCCAAGGCTTTCCTCCGATTGGCCCTCAAAGGCCCCAGAGATCCCGAAGCGATCCCTATGAACTTACTGTACAAAGAACCGGTAAATTCCAACTAATAACCTCTAATACAATCCCCAATGAACCATATTACCCCCTAATAATATCATTTTTTTCATACCAACCCGCTTTTAATAACCTTAATTTATTTTTCAATATTATTACAATAAATTAATTTACAATACGACCCGTAAAGACTGAGTTAGAACGATAGATAAGACACTAAACAGCGATTCGTTCAAGTTGTATTGCCCTGGCACGGTTGGAAGCACTCGATATTTTGTAGTAGCTTTTAGTTACAACGATGACTAAAGTAAAAAATTTTGATGGAAATTGAAGAGTTTTATGTTTAAAGATGTATGAGACCGATTTCGGGGATCAGATAGACTTGATAGTATATATACAAGTTAAATTCCAAGATGAAAATTATAGTACACAAACCAATTTCAATAGACAAATCCCGAATAATTGGTCTCGGCCTGCAGCTGGCCCAGCCTTCTTCTCGGGCTGATGTCCAATTCGCTTGCTGATACTGGATTCAGCAATCCGACAAAATTTTCGAATCGCAAAGCCTTGCGAATTCGAGAAATTACCGATCTTATCGTAGGCCTTCGATATGAATTGTTCTGTTCTCTGCGGATTTGTGGCAATGGAATTGGAAGGAGAATGGCTTGAGAGCACTGGGTAAAGGATGTGGCATCAGTTGCTGATAAAAGTGAACCTCTTTTGGAGTCGGGATGGGTTCCCCAGGAGGGGACGGAGAGGAAATTGGGACTGGCGGACTGAACTGATCTCCGGGCAGTCATCTGGTTGGATACGTGTAAAGTGGAGGGCTGAAATTTATATCATCTTACAAAATGTAATGAAACCAATGTAAAATTTGATACAATTTTGGGCACTTTTATATCACATGTAATGGGTAATATAAACTAGTGTCGATAAGGTGCAAATGGCCGGTTTGATGGTAGAATGAAGCTTTTAAACTCAATTAAAGCTACTGTCTTCCTCGGTCGTCAATTTTGTCACCTTTGGTGGACATTAGAACATAATGCCAATTTTGGCGGGAAATTTGAAATTCAAAAATTTAATTCCGAGAAGTCCGCCAAAGGTTGGAATATTAATAATCTAGCGTAATTTTAAGTACAACTCACTAGATCCTTCTCGATTCCGCCTCGAATAGCACTCAATCTGCTCGATCTTCTCCTTGCCAGCCATTCGTAATCGAAACTCGAGAGCGAGGGATCCGTCCCGAACGAACTTGGGCACTGCGATATGCCGGTCGATGGGCCTCCGTACTCGTCCGCACTCAGTCCGTAGTAGACGCTGGAGCGGCGACGCTGCTGCTCGACGCGTCGACGGCTGACATGTTGGAGATGGAGGTGCTGCTCTCTCTGCTCCCACCACTCGCGATTGTGCTGCTGGGTGTAGCGGCGCCATGCGGGTCGCAGGAACGCCGAGTTGAGGAAGAGCACGTTGGCGTGTCGGCCCAGAAATGAAGCGATCCCAGGCCGTCGGGCAGCATCAGAGCGCCTGGAAAGGGAATTGTCGTAATTTTGGTGAGACCATGGCTATTACAATATAAATTTAGGAAAAATAGGGGGAATTGAATTGACCCTAACAGGACTAAAGATGGGAAATCAGAGCAAAAAACCCCCAATAAACCCTTTGCTTACCCTTGTTTATGACCGAAAGCCCAGTCAAGGAAGCGCGAGCTTGTTGTAGGCGGAGGTGAGACCAGCGGCGCCGTTGCGGGGTGTGAGGGTCGTCGACCGGGGTCGAACTCCGTTCCTCCATGCAAATAGACCCCGTCGTTTGCTGCCGACGCATCCGTGAAAAAGGCGGACGGAGCGGGCTGGGTGGAGTGGCATTCTCCTAAAACCTCGATATTAATTTATGTCACATTAGTCAACAAATTGATGACATTCAGTGGAACATTAATCAACATTAGGGTTATGGACGCGTGTTGTGGACAGTCAAGCGTTCACACAGGGATTGACGGACATTTTTCGGACAAGGTGCATTCGTTTTTGCACTTACTACGTTGTCGGCCGTTTAATAAAATACGGAGAAGAAGGTGCTTCCGCTTTGACTTTTGATGCTTACAATCGATAAATGACGGCCTTAAGAGACAAAGTATAAATTGGGTTAGTTTGGCTCCACGTCAATCCAGCGCATTTCCTGAACCGTTTCGAAACTTCGCATCGTTTTCATTGATTTAAAAGAGAGACGAAATGTCGCGAAATTTTTGGCACTTTTTCTCGCCCGAAATAATCGTTTTTTCTCGAAAAGGAAGAAGAAAGATAAGAAAATGCGTTTTATCGGATAGTGACATTTCGTTTTGAACGAATCACCAAAAAAGGGGCGGGAAATTTTTTCTTCTGTTTTGGATTGACGTGGGCTCCGATTTTTTGACGCAAAATTTTGGAAAAGTCTGAATTTTTGTCATGGGTTTTTGGCAGGGTGCGATGACTAAAAAATTCCAAAAAAATCCCCAAATCCACCTACCGTCCTTATGGAATTTATGGGGATCAATGAGTCGCCCAAACGATGGTTGTTGCTTATCGCCGGCGGCCTTGCGGGCTTGTGCTGCAACGACCCGGACCTGGTCGACGGCACAGTGCTGATCGCCGTCCGATCGTCGCCGATTGGGCTGAGTGTGGCGTAATTTCCGGTTCGAGGGGAGATGATGGCGGAGGTGGCGGGCACGATGAGCGCCCCGTCCGACGGACCGTTGTTTGGACAGGCTTAAATCGAGATTTTTAGAAAAAAATTTTGATCTCTTCTTGGAGGCTTTGGAAACATTTCAAAATCGAAGAATTTCGACAAAAAAAATCACTCAACGACAACATTTACAGTATTCACGACCTGTTTACAACATTTACAACTATTTTTTACACAAAAAACATTTTTTAAAAATCCAGCATTTTTTCAAAAAAAAATCGCTACCATCGTGAAAATCGTCAAATTCGTCGTATTCAAGCAGTTCATCGCGCTGTTCAACTGGATCCGGACATGAATCCGGCAACTCTTTTTGCAGTTTTCTCATTTCCAAGATATTCTTCTCCATATTTGGTCGGCTGTGTGTGCGATAAATTGATTGGCCCTTGGGACGAAGTGGAGCTCTTCCGATCTTCGCTGGGCTTAGATTTTTCGTCGGGGAGGCGGTTAAAAGTGCTGCAACAGCGCTGGCTTTCCTCATTCTTTTCTCGTTTTTCCGTTGAGACGGCAACCGTAAAGATCGGTGTTTCTGTCGCTCTTTCTTACTGCTCTTTTTCCTCTGTTTGATGGGAATTTTGTTACAGTAATCTTCGTCGTCATCGACCCTCACTAGAGCGGCTGGCGCCACCTTTAAAGCCGATGCTAGACCGGGCGCGGCGCCCGTATTAATCGCGCCGAAGAGGGTCGAGGCGCGGCGGTTTTTCGAAAGCTCCTCGGTAATCGCCGTATGTTGCGTGATCATCGTCGAGGACTGCATATTTTCTACCACAATGGCGGGGATTCGTCGCTGCGGCGACGCATTTCGTTGCGATTTTCGCCGCTTCCGCCGCACACTCGAGTGGATCACACTCATCGACTGATTCCGACGCCGCGCGTTCTTGTAGGTCCGTGTCCCGCTCAGACAACAACACGAGCCCAACAAACAGGCCATACAAATGTGGTAGAGGCGGGTGCGCCACGGCATGTCCGCCCAATAGCGACGCTTTCGTTGCCCGAGCAGTTGCTCGGATTGTTGTTGATCCAAAAGTTTTAGTGTGTCCGACAATTCCGGCTCCGCTTCCTCGTCATCAGTGCTAAAATTTGACATTAGAATCGCACCGACTCTATGGGGAGAGGGACTAGGATTTTTTCTGGGTACGAATTTTGGTAGGAACCCCGATTTTTTATTGGCAAAATCAAAAAAATTGATTTGCTACCCCTTAAAGATCCCCTTTTCCGTAAAAAAAATCAATTTTTTCAAAAATTCACAGAAAAAAGAGTCGTAAAAAACTCTACAAGGCTTTTACTATACACTTTCTTGACTCACAATCAGTTCAAAATTTCTCGCAAGAGGGTCTAAAATGATTACGAAATCATTTGGAACGTCTAAAATTGATTTGGCTTGATTGGTCAACAAGTCTTGTCTTGGTTAGTAATATAAACTCAAAATCGAATTAGACACCGAATTCGGGTTAGCCGGACCATAACCTGGTAGTAAATAGTTATAGTTGGAGATCAGGGAATAGGAAAGACACTAAATTAATTTTATATTATCCATGAAGGGGCTAATGGATAATAAAAATTTAATCACAAAATTTTTTGGTTGAAAAATTATGAAATCAAAGCTGGATGTTTCTAGGAGTTATATTACGTCTTCTTTTAACATTTTTCGGTACTTTTCGATAAATAGTGACTGTAGAACAGAATGCCAGGAATGGCGGGAAAAAATAAATTTGAGTTTTAACTCCAAAAATTGGTCGCATATATAATTTTTGGCCTTCTGAAAGATCTCCCTATTACGTTTTTGGCTATTCTCGACGATTTTTAGGTCAAAAAACAACATGCCAAAGGTAGGTGGTATGTTAAAATTTGATTTTTTTCCTTGCTAAAAAATGGAGTCTACAGAATTAATGGGACTTCTGTAAAATCTCTGCATTAGTTCTTTGGCCAGTCTCGACAGTTTTAGGGCCTGAAACAGAATGCCAAAAATAGCGCGAAAATTAAAATCTAAAAATGGACTGATCTTTCATTTCTGAGATATTAATAACGCTCCGAATTGCTCTTACTCAATCAGTCAACAAAAATTGAAGAGTTTTAGACATGTTTTGATCGGAGTATTTTATATCATACTAGATAATCAGACCGAAAAAAGACGGCTGCAACCTAAATTTGAACAAAAGACAAACTCATGAGTACTTCTCAAGCCAAACCAAACTTGTGTGTTCTGTTAAAAGCCGCTTCGAACTGAGCTAAACCCATTCGGGAACTCAAAAAAATCAAAAATTTTTTGAAATTATGTCAGTGCAATTCCTTTGTCAACACAGAGTTACAATAGGCCTAACAAAAATCAACTAAAAACACACAACAACTAAATCGAACGGCTAACATAAGAGTGCGAACAAAAAAAGGACGGGGATCGGATCATATTATAGGAGGACACGGACCAATCAAGCCAAAGGGAAGGTTTTGGAGATGTTACAGTAGGGAAAAGGGGACCAAAAACAATCGTAAATGGACGGCGGTGGACGTGTGCCACAAGCAAATCGACGGAGGGGAGAAAAAGAAATGGAACCCTTGATTTTTTTTTGATGATTTTTGGCGAAAAAATTAGCTGCGTTTGGCGAAAAAATGTCGAAAAATAAGTCATGAAAAAAATTAGCGATTTTTTGGCGGAAAAATTAAAAATTTCGGTAAAAAAATAAATGACATTTTTTTAACCAATTTAGACAAAAAACGAGTATTTTGCAGCCATTTTAGGGCAAAAATATGAAAAATGCCCTAAGGGTAAACAGAGAAGAAATTGTTTTTTTTTCCCAGAAAAGGAGAAAATGACGCTAAATTTATTTTGTAATATGTCCTCCGGGCATTTTTCGCCAAAAAAATCAAAAAATTCAAAGACCGAAAAATATAAATCAAGGGTTCTCTGCCAAAATTTCTGCAAGCCGATAGAGTAAATGACGTCATTCTAAGGCCAAAAAATATAATTATTATTTTAACTTACCTATACGGAGTGCAATGAATAAGCGAGAAGAAGAGTTGGAAGAAGACCGAACGGAACTTCCGCGACATTCCCACGTAGATGAAGAAGCCAATGGCAGAGTTGAGAAGTGATAAAAAGTCCATGAAATCGCCCAGAGGCTGATAAATCTAAAAAAATTGGTGATTTTTAAGGGAAAGTTTTTAAAAATCACATTTTTTAAAAATAGGCAAAAATTAAAATTTCAAAAAAAAACCAAAATAAAAATCGTTAAAAAATCAGTTCTAATTAAAAAAAACTCGTTTTTTGGCAGCTAAAAAATCATACCTTCAATTTTTTCCATTTTAAAATTAACTTTCGTCAAAGAAATTCATTTTCTACCATCTGCATGACTTACTGTTTTTTTGAAAGTGTCGCTTGAGAAGATACCCGTCATTACAAGCATAACACCCTGAGGCAATTCGGCGATCAAGAAGATGCTCAGCACCGCGACCAGCATCGGCGTCGTATGGTCTTTGGGGACCTTTTTCTTCATCACCTGTGCCAGATTCTTGCGTTTATTCGACACGTCGGCGATGATTTTGAGGAGAGCAACAATTGACACGGTCAGGAGAAGACATGGCACAACTTTGAAGATCATCCCATTCGACCAGAAAGCCATCTGAAAAAGGCTTCGTTTAGCCAATCTTAACACTTTTTTGACTTGCCTTCAGTTTCATACAGTCTTTTTCGTGTGCCCTGAGGGTATAGACCATCCGGGTTGAATTGGCGATCGCTTCTTCGATGGAAATTCCCTCGGGAACCAGACAGGACATGAAATATTCGGCGGGAATCTCGTCGATCTGAAAGGAAAGACCGTATTTTATTAGTCTTGTAAATAATTTTAGGATTCAGCGTTCCCTCTTTTCTTCGAATTCGCAACAAATTCTTACCTCAAATGTCATAAAATTCGGCAGATTCACGGCAGCCATGATAATAAGTGTGACGATGGCCAAGATTATGCTAAACCTCTCTGTGATTTGTGTTGTTGGACCCGCAGTAGCACGTCGAATAGTCAGAACACGGATTTGAGCGAGAGAAACCTGAAAATCATATTCCACATGTGGTATACGAATTATGTGTATTACGGTGCTGATCTTTTGCATTAGACTTTGAATACGATATTTCTAGGACATATATTTTGTGTGTTTAATGTTATTAATTCAAAAGTCACGGAATATGCAATATATCGGATTTGTAACCAAATGTGGGCGGAGCTTACGTTAGGAAAACTGAGTTTTTTATATACATATGTACATAAGAGTAAAAAATCATCAAAACAGCCACAAAAGGTCACAAGCTTCTCTAATTTCCAATTTTTGCGTGGTCATCTTATCAAATTTTCGCAAATTATATTATCCATGACATTAGATATTGAGTGTACGAACATTTGCAATGACTGTTTAAAAAGTCGTTTTTAGGTGGTGAGGCAATTAGACAGTAATTCCAAAAAATGGCAACTACCGTTTTTTGCAATTATTTAGGGAGTTTGAAAAAATTAGGCGGAGCTTATTGAGTCATCGAGTTTCTGATCGTTGGTATTTTTGTGAAAGACTGATAGTACTGTAAATTGTGAATCGGATGAAATTAAACATATTTTTAATTATTGGCCCCGAAAAACTTAATTTTTGGGTTTAAATTATATTATACATAATTTATGGCTGGGGAAATTACAAAAAAGAGTAATTTTTGATCAGTTAGAAATAATTTTTTGTGCAAATTAAGGTTCAATTGGAGAGCAGGACAGTTTAAAACTATTTGATAAATACCTACCGTCAACCATATCGACGTGGCATGACAAATCACCGAGACATGGGCATGGATCATGGTGAATATCCCCCAACCGTAGCTGTAGTCCTGCAGCTGGCACCGCGCCGGCGCAATTAAGTGAAAGTGGACTATGAAGACCAGATATGATGTCATCACCAAGATATCACAGATGGCGACAGCGCAAAGCAGGACATTGACGGGGGAAATCATCGACGGACGGGTGAGGACGACGACTGTCGTCAGGTTCATTAATGTGCCTAAAGAAGTGGGAAATTTTGTGAAGCCGAAGCCAGAAAAAAATCGGGACAATCATGTCCCATACGGTTGTGAAAAAACGCAAAAATAAGGAAATTTCGGGCTAAAAGTCTCGATTGTTTCTGCATAACGCGATTAAAAAAATTTTCGCGCGTCATGGAAGATTGCAAAATTTAAATTTGCGCCCTACATTTTGCCTAGTCAGCGTTTAAATTTTGATTTTTTTCTGCCTTACCGACAATACATAGGAATGTGGCCACATATTGATGTATTTCCACGTAGGACTGCCCGAACGCATTGACCCCATCCGTCAGCCATGTGATGTTCGGCAAGAGGATCGAGCCAATCTCGCAGAATTCACCCATTATACGAACCTGGTGTTACATTGCATTCATTCTCGCCGCTTGATGTCCATACCTGAAGGGAGGGATGACATAATTTTTGGGTCAACAGCCACTTAAAACTCGAAAGTTTTGCAAAATACAAATAATAATAGCGCGAAAACATCATGCATGTTATAGAAAAATAAAAAAAATCAAGTAAAATTAAATATTCAGAGATATTTTTCGACCAAATATGTTACACTATACACCTTGATATAAAGTCTTGGCACGAAAGCTACTTAATAGAAACAAAATTGTAATAAATAGTACTGCTGGACAAAGAAGAACCCTTTATCTTTTGTCTTAAATGTAGTTTTCCATTTTTGTAACACAAAATTATATTATACTAGACATCTGAAGGAAAAGCCCAAAAAATTGCAAGAAATTAATGAAAAACGTCAAAGAAGTAAACTATGGAAACAGTAGGAGTGCATATGCTGAGCTCGTTTATTGACGTTAGCCTACATCGTCTCCCATAATTATTTTCGAGGCATCATTTCATACTTAGGCACACAGATTGAAGGTACGAGCATAAAGGTAAAATGAGGGGTTTAGGATTAAAATAAATGGGGCGGTGGATTAGAAATGCAATGTTTATAACACCAAGTGTTTGCCATTTTATTGCATGGATTAAACTGTAGTAGACATTTGATAACACAAATGTAAATGCCGAAACGGTACTCACGGCTGCAGCGATCACGTATTAGTGTTTCTGATAGGGCAAATATGCCGCAATTGAACAAAATTTTCTAAATTTACAAAAATACGATTTACATTTTTTTCCTACTATACATATTATATTATACTAGGCTAGAAGGCAGATTTGATTACAAAAAAAAATTGTTATAGGTGTCTAAAGTAATATAAGGTTATAAACGGATTGTCAAAGGGTTGTTTATAATTCTAAAAGTTGATTTTGACTTCTTGGAACACCAATTAATATTGTAGTAGTCATCTAAAAAGAGATCCCTAAAATAATATTCATGGTTATGATCAAGGAGATCTTTGAATAAAATTGTCACCAACAAGACATAACGCTTCTAAATTGGTCTCAAATTACAGCCCATACCATTATAATTCTACAAATCTTCCATCTTCTTTATTACACTAGCTACTTGAAGATGAAAAGTTGGCAAAACAATGTACATGACTTTTGTAAAAAAAAAAGTGTATTTATAGTAGAAAAATCCTCAGAAATCTTCTGAAGCTCGAAGAATTCGTGACATTTCTGAAAGATATTTTTTGCGTGATATTGTACTAGACACCTGAGAAAATAGCCATCTTTTCTCCATCTTTTTTAAGCCCGATCTTTGACCACTACTGTTAAATGATAGCCCGAAGGCCCCAAAAAATTCTACACTACACTTTTCCCGACAGATTTTTTTCCGTTATATTATACTAGACATCTCACGGCCAAAAAAAACAGAAAAATTACTTAGGACGTTCCCCCGTTCCGCAGTTCGCCTCCCGACGATACTCGTAACGGTTGTTATAGTAGATTGAGAGGTCGAAAAATAAGGAAAAAATATTGGTTGTTGCTCCTCTGCCGGCCGCGTTTAAACGTCATTCAAGCGTTAAAGACGGCATCGGATAAAAAATGCGTAAAAACAAAATTAATTGAAAGCTGTAGGTGGTCGCGGAGTGCATCAAATTTCACGCGAAAAGAGTGCTTTCAAAGTTACTGCGGAGAGTTTTCGACTTGTTTTGAGAAATGAAAATTTTTTGATCAATGGTCGTGTATAAAATATAAAACTTTTATAGGAAAACACGCGGAAACAATATTTCGTCAAGACTAAACTACTGTAGTAGTCTCTGTTGTCAAATTATAAACTTTAGACTATTCAAATTTCAATGTGAGTATATCTTTAAAACAAAAAAAATTAATTTTTCGAAACTTCGGGTCGAAAAATTTTGAAGGCTTATTGCCCGAGGATCAAGCGTCAGATTTCCGTGAAATTTTGGATTAATAATTTATCTTGCCCATAAATTGGTCCCTCAAATTTTTAGCTTTCCCTTTAGAAGCAAACCGGAGATATTCACAATCTATACAGACGAGGTAGCATGGGAAATGAGGAGGGACGGTCCGCCAAAAAACTTGTTCACATCCATTTTAATTTTTCAGCCGTCTTGAAGAGTTGTTCGAAAGATACTGCAAGATCTTCTGTGGCAAAATTTATATATTTCATGTAAAAACAATTTGTTGAAGCCTTTCATTTTCTCATCAACAAATGAAAGTGTACAAAAAAGAAATTTCTTTGGAGTAAATTGTAAACCCAAACGGGTAAATGATTCGACTTCAACGAACTGTAGCCCACCCCATGGAAGTCATCGTAATTTTATACTTGCCTTTGCATCTTAAAGATTATAAGTACACCTATAATTGAGAGGTAAAAATATCCAAACTGGGACGAAGATTTTTTATTTCTAATTGTAAGATTACTAGATAGAGGTTCTGGTAAATAGAATGGAAGTAAAATTTTGGCAAAAGGTCTCACGTACATATAGTAGAAATTACAGTTCTAGTTTCAAGTCGAACTTTTTATATGTAATTTATTGTACAAACTTTGTTTTTCATACAATTTGTCGCTTATTGAAGAGAAAATGAAAGGCTTCAACGAATTGTTTTTGCACTTCTTTTACCATCTGAAGATCTTGAGGTGTTCTTAGAACTTCTTAAAAAAATTTTAAGGGGGCGCTGAGCAGCAAAATTTTTAGAAAATAAGATATCTCCGTTCTACCTGCAAATTAAAGGCTAAAAATTTGAGCCATTAATTTGTGGACAAGATAAATTATTTATTCAAAATTTCACGGAAATCTGACCGTCGACTCTCGGGCAATAAGTCTTTGAAACTTTCTGTTGTTGATGTTAAAACAGATCTCCATAAAAGATGTTCAGCGATTTGCTTTCCGTTACATAAAAATTTCATTTCACAACACACTGTATAAAAGTGAGAAACACCTAGAGAAAAAATAAAAAATTCCCCGACTTTTCCTTATTACACCACTGCAAGTGACAGTAAAGCAACTGAAAAGTTCGCAAAAAGTTCCCTCTAATTTTTTATACGAGATGTTTTCGGAATGACCAGCAAGGACAAATAGAGTTTGACTTTTTGGCCAAGTCCTTCCTTGTTTACTTCGATCTTTAAAAGCGTTTTCCTGCTGAATTATGCAAAGGAAAGTTGGGAAATCAGTCGAAATCAGGACCAGCTGAAAGTTTAGCCGGGGTTTAATCAGGAATAAATTTGTTAATCTTTTTGAATTACTTGAAAATTAAAAAATATTCAAAAGTCAGCATTTTTAAAAGGGTTCAAGATTCAGAAATGCGTTAACCCAAATACTCGATATTTGTAAACATAAAACCTTCTTTTAAAATGTGGAAAATCCTCTTATCAGTAAATTTTTTTTGTAAAATGTTGCTCTTTGAGCGTTTCGCATTGTGATTTCCAAGTTTCCGCGCAATAAAATCATTTTTCCCCCTAAATCAGCTTTATTTCCCGCTACTAACGCCCAACAGCCACTTAAAGACTACAAGAATTCCTTATCATCCCCCAAAAACAAGTCATCATCGTGCCTCGGAAAGAGTTGCCTCAGCACTTTTAACACTTCCCCCGCTTTACGCTCTTTGTCTTTGGCCAAATCGTGGCCGAAGCGCGATGCGGAAATTAAATCCGCAGAAACGAAAAAAGGACCTTCCAAAAATCCGCATTAATGCAAAAAAAATATTTTTTTAGTGGCGTCATTTCGAGTGGCTGGCGGGCACTGAAAACTGATTCCAACTTTTGACAAGTTGCCTGCAGGGCAAGTGCAGGGAACTTGAGACCTGATCGTGGTTTTTTTGGCCAAAAACTTTTGGCTTTTTGAGCGAATTTTGGGTAAAACAAAAAAAAATTTATTTTTGATTCTTTTATTTTTTTTTAAATTAGAGTTTCGCATTATTAACGGCATTTTTGTAGCGAAGTTGTCCTCAAGGGCTTTGACGTAATTTAGGCGGATTTTTATGACGAGTGACATTTTATACGATGAAGTTTTGAAAGTTTTTTTTATGTAACTGTCGAAAGATATTTTTCTAACAAGGAAAGTACTTCTATGGGGTGTGGAGTTACAGGTCGAGTCATATATCAAAAAATTCGCAAAATTTTTCTGATTCAGAGTATGTAAAAATTAGCTGCCTAATTTTGGTTTGTCAGGGTGAAAAAACCCTCGGAACTTTTCTCGAAACACCACGCAAATGCCTTTTTGACCAAGTTTTTACCAAATCAAAAGCTTGTTTTCTAGTTAAAGTAAACTCTGGTATCTTTACAAGCTTTAAAATATCAAATTTAATTTATACTGCACCTTAATTAGTAGTTCCAATGTAAAAAAGGCGCATTTTCATGGTGTTGCGAGAAAAGTTCTGAGGATTTTTTCACCCTTACAAACCAAAATTAGGCAGCTAATTTTTGTATATTCAGAATCAGAAAAATTTTGCGATTTTTTTGATATATGACTCGACCTGTAACTCCATACCCCATAGAAGTACTTTCCTTGTAAAACATATGCGATATTTCTCAATTAAAATTCCTACACGTGTTTTAGAAAATTCTAATCCCAAGTTTCGCCAATTTCATGAAAATTCTCATTGCAAAATTTCAAAAATTTTTAGAAACGTTTCACCGTATAAACTGTCTTCCCTAAATGCCTCTCTAAACTATGTAAAGGAGTTCTTGAAGTTCCTAAAATTCAATTTCAACTCCAATTTTCAGAAATAACCAAGTTAGGAAGGCCTCTTAAAATTAGTATTGTCTAATAATGACTACCCGACAATTTTAATTGCGTTAAAACTCCTAGCCAACTACAATTTTCGACCACAAAGTTCCAGTTGACATGGCATAGAAGAGCAATGTAAATAAAAATATTTTAAAAGGCATTCGAATTTTTACTGCTTCACTGCTGAAAAAATGGTTTTCTCCGGACATTGCACCTTAAACGGCTTTCCAAAAGCATTGTTAAATACAACGGAAAAAAGTTAGAATAAAAACAAGGGCGGCCTGCTGAGTATTGTCTCTGCCCTTGCGGCTAATTGTCAGCCATGGTTTGCAGGAGGGAAAACATTGAAAGATTTCGAGAATTTAAAATAAAAAGTTTTTCAAAACATCTAATCGTAAGAAAAACACTATTTCAGTTGACCAAGATAATTCAAGGGCTGTTATTTCGAATTTGTTTTTGGCCATTTCTGACCATTTTCTATTCAAAACTTGCATTGCAACACAATGCCAAGAACTAACGGAAATTTTGAAATCTCCAAAGTTGGCGATACCTCAAAATCTCTTCAAGATTACCGTATACTAGAACTAGTCAACTTTTCGACAATTTAAAATGCTTTTGCAGCCATACCGACCCTTACAACACAATGCCAAGAAATTTGCGGGAATTTAAAATTCAAAAGAATTGGAAAGTTAACGGACTTTTACGGATGTGTATGCCACTGTAAACAAAAGTATGCTTATTTTTGTTTATTTCTACTACTTTTAAACCCAAAATGACCCTTACAACACAATGCCAAGGAATTTGCGGGAATTGAAAATTCTTTTCAACCTCAAACTCTAAGGTTCGTCAAAACAAACGGACGGATCCGCCGAAAAACATAACCTTTTGCGGAACACGCCTACACTACAACAAACATCAACACAAAAAAAAATCGAAGTAAGCAAAATGAATTTTTCGGCCGCAGATGCTACCACTAACTACTTTCGGTACTGCCTAATTCCCCAGGCGACAGTCATAACCCTGGACGCGGCTTACCGCACAAGGCGATTCGATTTAATTGCCCGCCTCTTTCCACTCAATTTCATTGGATGAGTAGCGAAGAGCGCGGCCCCAAAACTCGCCTCCATGTCGGCCTGAAATGCTCGTTAGGCGTTTTATTTTCCGGAGTATGAATTTCACTTCGTTTGGGCCCGAGTTTGGGAAGTCGTTTAAGAATAGGGCACAAATGACGACCAGACATCCATGCGTTTGATTTCGCCTAACGCAACAACAAGAACAATGTGCTGGAAGTCCGGGATCTGAGGAAGCTTGGGGGGAGAGGGGATAGAAACTTGATCTGGAGGATCTGCTGGGCTTGTAGCAGGCAGGAAATGTGGTGTTTTAACTGGACCACAATGAAGAATAGAAACATTGACAATGCCATTATAAACCACAAACTGGGTGGTCGGGGTGCGATGATCCGTATGTTTTTTTGTGGGACTTAGAAGACGTTTATTAGGTCGAGGTTTGGCAAAAAAATGCAGATTAAGTAAGCAAGATTAAAAATATCAAACTCATCAAGTACAATGTATTAATTATCGGTAAGAAAGACTAGCCGGTGACAAAACGCAGCAAAAATAGGAGCTCGAGCTATACTGATAGAAATCATTCACACAAAAAAAAGTAAATAACGATATGCATAACAAGTCCTGGATCACAAAAAAAGATTGAAATGCCGGATAAAGAAGGAAAAAAATGAAAGACTACGTGACTATGGAAAGGGTCCAAGTGCGAAGCGCAGATCTTGATAAAATTTGGCACAAATTAGAATTAGGAGTCTCTAAAAGTACAGTGCACATTTCATGACCTTTATGCGTGGTGCAGTAACAAAAATTGTTGAATATCTCGGCCAATCCAGCAAAGCACAGACCAAAACTTTCAGTAATTATAAGTTGGACCAGAATTTCAAAACAACACGAGTTTTTCGACTAGCTATTTTGTTTGCACATAGGTCATGCTGTAGTATCACATCCATCCTAAAAACAGCCAAACCCGCAAACAAAAACATGAAATATCCAGCCAATTCCACAGATCATCCCCGCCCACCCCAACATCAAAGAGCAAGTCCAGTGTGAAAGAAATGACCCTCATTGACCTTCTCCTTTTCCACAAGCTCTACGTTTTAGGACCTGGCACAAGAGCCGGGGAAAAATGCGATTTCCTCGACTTAACTCTACTTTTTAACGGAATTCTGAGTAAATGAAAAGGAGAGGAAAATAAAAGAATCCGTTGGCGAAAGTGCAGATTTTTGAAAATCTAAAATTTAAATTTTTTCAAAATATTTTTTTCTTTCAACATCAAAAAAAGATTGCTTAAGGGCATGAAAGAATGGATCAAATTTTTTTTTCAGTTAAGATTTTTTTCAAATTAAAAAAAATAAGTTTTTGAAAAATTTGCATATTCAGTTTTTAGGTCAAAAATGAAATAAAAGACATTTTTTCCGGGGTCCAATTTCCTATTCGAATTCTCGGTCGAATAATTCGACCGAAAGTGCAAAATTTCAATTTTTGGGAAAATCGTCATTGTCGACAAAAAATATTTTGGAAGGAGGTCGATCGGGCGATTATCGCGGTTGAGAAAAAATTCTAAATACAAGTCAAAATACATGAAATTAAATACACCTGAGGCTACGAACGTTATCTCCTGGAGGTTTTCTGACATTTTCAATAACGATATTTGAAGAAAAGGAGGATTTTTTCGGTTCCAAGTGCGACGCTCAGTAACTTTTAAAAAGTTTTTTACAGATTGAAGCTTCTCATAGCGAAAAATTTGTGCTGATGTTCAGCTATCCTAGTACAACAGATATAAAAAGTATCAAAAGATTCTGAGATGGTTGTTTTTTGGAAACCTCCGGGCAATCCTTCAAGTTGCAAAACTGTTAAATTCTTCACACGTCCATAGTCCAAATAGCAATTCCTTTGTTAGTTCTAAACTTTTTTAACTTTTGTGGAAATACTATATAATACTACGCCGTTTCAAAAGTGCGTTGACTTTTTGTCGCAAGCTTTCCGCACTGTGCAGTTTTTGATCTTTTGCACTGTGAAATTCAAAAATCGCCGCGGTGCAAGGTTTTTCAACTTCGTCGCCACGAATTTTGCGAGCGTGACAAGCATTTCACAGTGAAAAAAGTGGAAGAATGCACTGTGAGCCGCAAAAAAGTCCATGCTTGAAACGGCGTAGCAGCAAGTTTTAAGGATAAAAATACCCCTCTCCTCGTATTTTAGGGACTTATCGTAGTTATGCGCCATTCATGGCACATTTTTCCCATTTTTTTCAAAATGTTTGTAATTGAAAAAACATGGAAATTTCAAATTTCCAGAGATTCCGGAAAGCAATCAAGCAACCGAACCCCGGATCAAAAATTGCTCCCAAATGACAATTTTCCCAAAAATTGGAATTTTGCACTTTCGGTCGAATTATTCGACCGAGAATTCGAATAGGAAATTGGACCCGGACTTACTAACCAGTTTTCCAATGTGAATTCCCCGAAAGAACTTTAAGATGTTCAAATTTTCAAAAATTTTATATTTAAAAAATTTGCATATTCAAATTTTATAACGGATTTTGAAAACGCAATAAAAATTTTTTGCCTGACCTGGATTATTTTCAAAAAACGAACATTCTGAAAAAAAATTTTAATATTTAAATTTCCAAAAAACTAATTTTCAGAAACGTGCATATTCAAATAATCCCTTTAATCCATCCGCAAATCGCTCTAGACTTTCTGATTTCCGTTTTTTAAACCCAAAAGGGAAAATCCAAGGTTTTAAAAATTTACGAAAATTCAAATTTTTGCATATTTTGCCTGAGGGCTTTAGAGGTCGATGTTTCGCAGATCATAAATAATTGATCGAAACGGTTTTATTTCCATTCAAAATATACATAGCAAACAACTTCGCGACGGCTCATTTTGGCTAGTGGGCGTGCCCGTTTAAGCGAAATTTCCCTGAGGGAAAATACAAAAAAAGGTGGAATTGGTATGTCAAGTGTCATAAAAGCGGCCGGGAAGATTTTCCTGGAAAACAATTTCTTTAAATTGACAGTTGCGCCTACCGCTTTACCCGATATTAACTCTACTGCTTAGGAAAAAATTCCTTTCCTCAAGTGCCCTGAGGGTAATATACAAGGGTCTCTCGTCATGTCCAAGAAACCCATTCCGCGAATTTTAGACTACTTTAAATGCCCTTATAAGGAGTTAAGGGGATGACTTCGAGGGACTTTCGAAATTAAAAAGAATGCCCTGAGGGTGGGAGGGGGAATTTTGGGAGAATGTTTGCGACTTGATGATATTCAAAGTGTAGATTTTTTGAAAATTTGATTGCAATTTAGATTAATTCCAATCGACAAAAGTGTGGAAAAACAGGTCAAAATGAACCCAAATTTGGTATCAAAAAGTATCACAAAGTATTAAATTCTCGTTCGTTTCTGCAAAGCATGAAAAAAAAAATCTTGCACATGTCACAGAAAATGCTAAAATTAATTTGTCGGGGTTCCTAAAATTCCGCGAGGCTCTAATCTCTCTGGCATATTTTATCGTATAAAATGTCACATTAACTTCAAAACACTGCAAAGAGCCCTTACTCGAGAAATGAACGTATTTTACTGAAGGCAACATACAAATTTTCTGCAAAAGTGGGCCACTTCTTTTAGGATGATGTATAATATTATAATCCAAATTTTGCAAGGATTCCTCCAACCCAAGAACCCGAAATCCGCACGGCGGAATTTACCGAGTAACGAGCATCATATGTCACCTCCTCCATTCTGTTTCAGAGTAGGGCGTTTTTCACGTAAAGTCAAATCCCGGGCCTGTCCGCCTTCCTCTTCTTCTTTATTCTGTTATCCTCCCCCCCCTCCACCGACTTTTATTCGAAACCGCCTTAGGGTATTTGACTAAATTAAAGTTTTCGGGGATACGTAAAATAATTTCGGGCCCCTAATCCCGCGCCCCACAAACACTGCACATAACAAATCCGGCGGCGGAAAACGTCATCTTGCGAAGCGGGAAATGCGAGCGATCAAAACGACTGAATCCTGCCGAATGAAAGGCCAGTCCAATAACGCCATTTCAAATTTTTAGCTACAGTAAAAAAAGTGATTGACAGGGGATTTGTAGGGTTCAAGTTGGACAGAGTGTGACACTTTTGGCGAATGTTGGCATCAAAAAGTTTCAGGCAAATTTTTTACAGCAGAGGGTAATCTTTCCACAAAAAAGTAATTTTTTTATGCGAAGATGGTAAAGATATGGATAAAAAGTTTTCTGTCTTAGCGTTATCGTACTGTCTCGGCCGCAAAGGTCGTTGAAGATCATAGCAGCACCTACAAAAGTCAAGCTAAGACATTCGAGAATTGATATGTGGCATATGCTAAAAATGTGTGCGTATTTTAGAGAAAATCGTGGGATTTTTAACAGAAAATTTGAAAAAATCTCAAGAATTTGATTTTTGTGATTTTAAAACCTGAAAAAAAACATTTTTGGAGCATTCCCCCTCAATTTTTGAGAGATTTCATTAAAATCTATGAGTGATTTTTGGATTTTTTTATTTTGCCCGTAAATGCTCTCATTCTAAAAAAAAATCAAAAAAGTCACGTTAAGAAAGTTTTTAAAAATGTCAAAATTTATCACAAATTCCTCCAGGCACCTCTAATGCCCTTCCCAAACCCCCTCTTCCCCACAAATGACTTCCAACGCCGGAAAAGGGGGCCCCGAAAACAAGCGAGGGCCGTTGGCGGAGGTTCAGATGTCGTTGGGGGGCCCAGATTTCCCGCAAATTGGCGATGACGGAAGTGGGAGGAGCGGCACTTTGTCATTTTAACATCCGATCCCGTCCGCCACAATTCATCACCCCCTACTCATTTTTCGGCCACAGAATTAGGGCCAGGCGCGAGCGGCCCGAAAACGGCCGTCTAATTTTTCGAATACTTAATTCGATTAAAAGTTTTGATGTTTATTGCACTCATAATTTATGGGGTGGAACGTCGGGGAAGTTAAAAAAAGGTGGGACATTGACAACTCATTTTTATTTATTTTTAAAAAAAAATCAAAAAAAAATCAAAAAAAATTTAAAAAATATAAAATTCAAATTTTGAATCAATCTGAACATAAAGTAAGAACTTGATTTTTTTAATAAATTTTCACTCCAAAAATCGGAAAGAAATTCAAATTTTCGGGAATTTTTGACTAAAATAATTCTGATGGTTACTGCGAAGCAAAAATAAAAATTTTTTTAAAATCTATAACACTTGTCATACTTTTTTTAATTAAAATTTGTACGTGACCTCATAAAAATCTCATTTTCAGTTATTTTTTTAATTTTAAATTTTTTTTAATTTTGTATTTTTGAAAAAAAATTAAATTTTTTGACAAAAAATCCTGTAGCTACCGTAAAACGCAAACTAAAAATCTCAAATCTGATAAAAAATTTTTTAATTCCAAAATTTTTCGAATTCCTCTCGCCAGGCTACCATATGACGACGAAATAGACAATTAATTCCGCCAACATATGGTTGCATGAAATATAACCGGCTGAAAATTGAACCAAAAGGCATAAATCTCTGGGCCACGGAATCGCTAGGCCAACAACAAAGGCCACATATTATAAAAGGAACGCGAAAGAGATTGAGGGCCGGAAAACGGCATCATGGAAAATGTTTCCGACAAACTTGATGGTGACAGTTCTTGGGAGTAATTTTAAGCTACATAGAAACATACGATAATCGGTTACAAACATTGCAAAAAAATGAAATTAAATTTTGCAAACAACTTTTTTTTATAAAAAAAGTTTAGCTTGTCTTGCAAACATAGTCGTATTCGGCAATATTTGGAGACGAGAGCCTATGAAAATGAGGAGAGACGGCCAGAGAAAAAAAAATTTTTTTTTGAAGTTTGTGTGCAAAAAATCTTCTTTTTTGCCGATCTACACATCAAAGAGGCTCTAATATTTCGACCAATAATTGTCGATAAAGGCGAAAAAAATTTTGGCAGAAAAAATTAAAATTAAAAAAAAATTAATGTAAAAAAAATCAATTTTTTATATTATAAAATACGATTATTTGACTTCATTTTGTTATATAAATAACAAAATCACGTCCATAAATTACAAAAAATGTACCATAAATTCCTACACCCACCCCCAGTTCGTCTCTAAATTATTAATTACATACTGCCGACACAAATCCACCCATAACTCGTATTTAATGTGTGTGGTCTCTCAGAAACGTTTCAAAAAATTCGAAAATAATGATTCATTTAAAAGAGTCAGAAAAAAGAATACTATCCACCCAATCGTTGCACTTTTATGCAGAAAAAAATCCAAAATTATTCCAAAAACAGACGGCGTTGATGGATTGTGCTACTGTCGCGGGCTTGTTTAAATATTAATTAGCTGGCCAAATAAAGCCGAAATTAATTTTTTGTTGCCAATAAAACAGTCAAAGATCAATGAAAATTCTTGGAAAGATGGGACCGGTAAGAAAGGATGACAAAAAAAATTTAAGAGGGTTTTTAAATTTTTCGAGTCTTAAAAAATTTTTCACACCTAAAATCAGAAAATTCGAACGTTTTTTTTAAATTTTGATAGCCGAAAAATGAAATTCCGTTCAAAATTCGGCGTAAACCGGGCAAAAATTCAAGTCTGGTTGATATTCAAACCTAGAGTGTTTTATGACCACGGAATTTCCAAAATTTTCCCTAATAAGGCTGTAAAATTTATTGGGATTTGCAGCCATCTTTACTTGAAAAACGAAACATTCCAATGCCCAAATTGCAGTACATATACTGGGAGCAAAAAATTTCACAAAAAAATCTTTTTTATGTATAGAACAGTAATGCTCCATACCTCGAACAGAATGCCAATTTTCATTCCAAATATTATTTCACAAACCACGGAAATTATGGCAACTTTTTACACGATAATTTTTTTTGCAATCAATTCCTAAAAAAGAATCAATTGTTTCCATATTTCTCAAACCCCAGTGAACCAAACGTATTTTAAAAGCCCTGCTCCATTGTGCTGGCCATTTCCTCAGACGTTCTCATATTGCGTATGTAACAAAGAAGGTCAAATAGAATTAGCGAAAGCTGGCGGAACAAAAAGGAACGTCTTCTCATGACTATTGACTAAACACGCCCACGGGTTTGATAAAACCGGCCCGCTATGAGCTTCCGTGAAAGCTCGAGAGCGTCCTCAACGTATAATATAAGGAAATTTGAATGGACCGTGTAGAATGTATTACCAAACAAAGAAGGTATATACTTCCGGTACAAATTTGAGGAACAAATGATGACGTATTTTGCCCAAAAAGTTGTATCAATTTATGGGTTCGTTGGTTGCGAAACGTGGCCCTGAATTATAATCACCATTACTGGAGGTCTTGTGTATTTACGGAAAATAAAAGACCGTTCTTTGCAGCTCGTACTGTTGTCCCGTTTTTTAAGGGCGTATAATGCATAAATTAAAAATTCACTATTAATTTTCTAGACGGAAAACAGTGGCATGGGGAAAAAGACGGTTGACTCATGGACAATTATCATCTTACCGCTTTGCTGCCTAACCAAAGCCTCAATTCGTTGGCCCATCCTCATAAAACTCCATTTTGTAGCCTCTAGACATAAGCTTTGTGGATTTGCCCGCCCTGTAAGACACACCGTTTTATGAACATACGAAATCGCAGATCTTCAGTTAAAGTGATCTTCAGCGCCAGTTATGGGCATGCCTGTATAGTCGTAATAAACTACAAATGAAGTCTCTGCGAGAATGGACTGGCCAATGGTTTGGCTAGCCAAACAAGGAAAAGAAATTATGTTTATACAATTATCTTTCCTTTTCTTTCGAAATACAATACGTTTTAATAAAGGTAATAGATTTCTCCGGGATAAAACATGATTTTTTTTCTTTTTTTTTGATTCTTTGGATGCTGAACAGGTACCTTTGAAGTCGGGAACTGAACGCTCTCAATTCGTTTTTCGTTCAGAAATTTAAAGTTTGACCCATCCAACAAGCAACTTTGAGACGGCCATTTTTCCACGTTTGGTCAGCGCTATGGGGACAAGTTATATATCAGTCAACATGTTATCATATCACTGTTACAAAGTCACATGATAGAACTTTCTAGAAAGTTCCACAACTTCAATAACTTTTCCTGAAAATTTTGGGGAATACTTTTGTTCCAACCTATATAAATTTAGACAGTTGTTTCTTTACCCTCCTCTCCTCTTTTCCCATAGTCTCTAGCCTACAAACTCCGTTAAATGCCAGCATTGCAAAGCAAATACGAAAATTCGGAAGCGCTAATCGAAAACGAGTCCCAAACGTTGCCAAATGTGGCATCAATCCGTATCACCGAAAGCCCCTCATATCGCACAAAGTATCGGCCGGATATTCTACTCTAAAAACGAAATATTCCCTCAAAAACTTGAGTAAACATGACAGAAATGTGGGGTAAAATGTAACCGCATTTACTCCACAGACACCACTGGCCAAATTCGTCGTTCAAAAAACCTCATTTTGGGAACGGTCCGTCGTCGAGAAACGGCCAAAACAAACGCCTTCCGGAAATACAAACATGGACATTAGAGCGGGAAGAATTCGTGGGAGAAAACTAATTTTAAAAAAGTCTAAAGTTCGCAAAATTCGAGCAAACATTTGAATAAAAATTGGAAATAAGTTGAGGGTAGCACGGATATACACAGCGTATAACGTGCCAAGTGGAATGGAGACGTTCTTGGGCGTGATTCAAATGAAGTTTACATTGTCTTGCAGGAAAAGTAATCATAAAATTTTTGCAAAAAAATCTTCCGTTCAAAAAATTGGTCTGTCCTATAATACTTTTTCGGCCCAATTCTCTCCAAATATACTCCGCCGATTTAATTTGGACCAGTCTGAAACTTGAAAACGGTTATAGATATGAACTCCATTCCTTCAACAAGTTTGATCACCAGTCGACTCTATGTTCAACTGTAGCCAAATATTTCCTCTGCCTTGAGGCACAAGAAAAATATTCGGATTTTTTTATTTTTTCTGTCGAAAAAGTTTGGACCAGGGCAACAAAAATTTGCATTTCTTTATCACTAGGTGGGGTGAAACCATGATAACTTGTGAAAATAATTGTGATTCCCTGCTGATTCTAGCGAGCAGGGAATTCCGAGATTAGCGCTGTGTTTAAGGCCCTGAGGGCAATTTTTAAGAAAATTCCCAAAATTCCAGAAATTTTTCGCCCTAGCGCTTGAGTAAGAAGCGTAAATCGTCTTAAATTAGTTTCGGTGCAACCACAGTATAGCGTACATCTAATTGGATGATGTTATAAAATAGTTTTACATCCAAAATTTTTTGTTCTTGGAGGATATGCGACTTTGAAACTTGGGTTGGCGATAATAGTGAGGCCACTGCGCTCAAACAACTGCTAAATCATACAGCGTTTTGCTTGGGACATATGAGGGGCATTCCACACTTTCCTTCTGTGTCAAAACAATATCCAATTTACACGCGACAAATGCATAATAGACCGAAGACTTTGATAAAAAAAGTTTTCGTTGGCCCAGTCGAAACATGTTGAGAAAAAACAATTTAATGTGCATCAAATTAAGTTCTATCAGGTCTGGCAAGCACCTCATAACGGAATAAACGTGCAATATACATATAGAAACATCTTTTTTCACTTTGGAAAACTTTCAAGTAAGCACCCTCTTCTTAAATTTTTTTTATCAAAGTCTTCGGTCTATTGTGCATTTGTCGCGTGTAAATCGGATATTGTTTTGACACTGAAGGAAAGTGTGGGATGCCCCTCATATGTCGAAAGCAAAACGCTGTATGATTTAGCAGTTGTTTGAGCGCAGTGGTCTCACTATTATCGCCAACCCAAGTTTCAAAGTCGCAAATCCTCCAAGAACAAAAAATTTTAGATGTAAAACTATTTTATAACGTCATCCAATTAGATGTACACGATACTGTGGTTGCACAGAAACTAATTTAAGACGATTTACGCTTCTTACTCAAGCGCTAGGGCGAAAAATTTCTGGAATTTTGGGAATTTTCTTAAAAATTGCCCTCAGGGCCTTAAACACAGCGCTAATCTCGGAATTCCCTGCTCGCTAGAATCAGCAGGGAATCACAATTATTTTCACAAGTTATCATGGTTTCACCCCACCTAGTGATAAAGAAATGCAAATTTTTGTTGCCCTGGTCCAAACTTTTTCGACAGAAAAAATTACAAAATTCGAATATTTTTCTTGTGCCTCAAGGCAGAGGAAATATTTGGCTACAGTTGAACATAGAGTCGACTGGTGATCAAACTTGTTGAAGGAATGGAGTTCATATCTATAACCGTTTTCAAGTTTCAGACTGGTCCAAATTAAATCGGCGGAGTATAAGATGCCAAAACCCAAAATTTCGGCGTTTAAGTTGTGGAAATTTGTATTCGGGCGACGAAACCCCCACAAATTACTATTTAAAACTTGTTGAAAGACGTGTTTCGAATATGAATTTGCCGGAAAACAGTTGGTTTTAACGACATTTGAAACTGAAAACAAGTTTTTTATAAACTTTTATGTTGTTTATGATGACCAAATTTTGAGACTCAAAAAAAATTTACAAAACAAAAACCCACATCATGAATTTCAAAAAAAAAAAAAAAACAATTTTTCAAATTGCTTTATCCGTTTATCATTTCGCATCAACAATATAATAATAACATCTCAATAAAATACAAAAACCAACGTGAACGCGACAAAATTATTCCTCCGGGAGCTCTTCCTTCATGACCTTCGGGACCTCCCGATATTGATCAATAATTTTCTTGAGCCCTGAGGGGATATCATCCATTTTGTCTTCGAAAACATTGTTCAAGGCTCCATTTGGGGCCTCCACCTGTTCGCCGGGTACTTCCTCTCCATTCTGGGGGTCTTTTTCGCCAATTTGATCGCCATCTTCTGCCAGATCCTCCTCATTTTCCTGCCCGGTTCTCTCCGGAATTTCATAAAAATCCGGCTCCTTCGGTGGTCTCAAAATGAGCCGTTGAGGTCTGAGACTGATATTCTGTCGTTGCCATTGCTTTTCGTACCTGGAAACCTTCTCCTCGGAGCCATCTTCTTCATACTCCTCTTCAATTTCGCGCTCTCTCGCTGCCATCGCCCGTTTTGATCTCAAATACCTCTTTTCCCTCAATCCAACGTCCACCAACTTCAGAGTCCGGAAGTAATCAGTCTTGCAGACCACATCCAGCTCTCTCAAAAGCAGTTCCAGCTGCAGATTTGTGTACTTTTTCGGGGGCATCGCTTTTTGCATTATGGTCCGAATGAGAAGAAAGATTTGTTTCCTCGCAGTAGCAACGAGGTTCAAACCTTCCACTAGGCAACGATCAAAGTCGAGGAAGATGGCCAAGGCGATTCGAGTCTCCGGGTTGTCGGCATAGTTGATTATTGGGATCTAAAATAAGGTAAATTAATCTCAAAAAATATTTAAAAATACAATACCATGATCAAACTAAGTCGTGCAAATAGGATTACAAAGTTTGCCTAATAGATATCAGCAAAACACTTTAATCAAAAAAAATGCTAAAAACCATCATGAATAATATAATTTCAATCTTAAAATGACTCAAATCTTCATTCCAGCTATTCAAAATCCTCTTTTCTCACTATAAGCCCCATTTTCCAACAAGTCCATTACTCCTTTAGCCTTGACACACCATGCCAATTTTGGCGGGAAAATCCGAAATTCAAACATTTTACCCCAAAAATCGGTTAAAAACTCACATCATTGAAGGTGAAGGTCCAATTCGTGAAAATAGTCTTGATAATTCCATCAATTCGAGCTTTATTGGGACTTTTCTTCAGCCACTCCACCAAATTCACCTTGTTAAACGGCTCAGGGAATCGAACATAACGTGCTTTTGAGCATTGAGGAAGCTGTTTCACCAGGATTTGGCCATTTGTCGTCTGGAGATGGTTCACCGTGTTTATTGGACTTCGTTTTTCGCCTGAAAATATAGTAATTTAGACCAGTTGAAATATAATTTTAAGTGGGTGGAACCAAAAAGATTTACCCAAGAAATGTTCGTCAATTTTGCTATAAGAGACTCTTCTAGGATAGACATGGGCTCCTGAAAATAGAAGGATGCCATTTTCGTCCTTTGTCGGACAAGAAACAAATTTTGCCAAAAACAGGGGGTTTAAAAAATAAAAATGTGCATAACTCAATAGACAATAAAATCTAAGACCTACAATTTTTTCCCATATGCTTTTTACACTTTTCCTTTTATTGTTCAAAAGTTGGATTTAAATCCCATCACTATTTTTTGCAGAATTGAACTTTTTACCTAGTACAATATCATGTTTCTAAACTCAAAAAAAACTTATTCAAAATATTAAAATACCTTTAGCAGCCGCTAGACGCTCCTCATCTGGCATTCGGATAGCACAGGGGGTCCTATTGTTGAGCTCGGTCATGTCCCGGACAGCCTTTCGGATCTCAATAATTGACATCTGAATCCAATAACAGGATTTACAAGTCTTATCCAACTCAATCAACAAGTCCATGAGATCGTTTTTAACAAATGGTGCGTCATGAAAGACGTTGCAGCAGACCTCGGCGACAAAGTTTGTGCATTTTCTTCGAAGAGCCGAGTCAAAGGGGAGATGGCCAGGATTGCGGACGTCGAAAAAGGTGGCTGGAAAAGCGACAAGGACCATGGCGGCTTTGAGAACAGGATCCCGAAGCATCATGGGCAATAAGAGTTGCTGAAATGAAAAAAATTATATTGTAGTAGGCATAAATGACAAAAAAATTCGTTTTTATGGTAAATAATCAACAAAAACAACACATAAAAAACAGTATAGAAATATTAGGGCTGGTACTTCATTATAATCTAAAAAATCAACATTCAGACATCAGGCATATATTATACTAGACATCAACCCAAAAAATTTTAAAACGTAATTAGGCTACATAAATCTATCAAATCACATAACTTACGATCCCACTCAACCCAAAATAAATAATAAATACACTAAAATCTCTATTTCTCAAAAAAAGATATATTACACTAGGCAAAATTTCCAGACTTCCCTAAAATTTCCCACTTTTCTCATCAATCCCCATAAAAAACTCACTCCTCTGAAAGAATATTCCCATCCTCTTGTCAATTTCTCGAATTTCTCATTTATTTTAGCGGAATTTTCCGATGCGTTGCACCACTTTTCAAAACAAGCGTCATCCTTTGTAGTTGGGTCCAAAAAAGTTGTAGCATTAATTTTTCTAACCCTGCTTCTCGCTTCAACCAGCTTGTTCTTCTTTTCATGGTTATCCAAGAGGATTTTCGAATGGAAACTCGAGAGAATTTCTTCTTGACTCATGCTTGTCGTCTGAGGTTCCAAAAAGTCCGCTAATCCAGTTATTTTTTTCGGGGTCTCATAAATGATGGGCTGGGGCTCTTCTTTGACCTCTACAGCGGCCAACTTCTCCTGCATCTCCCGCTTTTTCCGCATATAGTACGATTCTTTCACCGGCTTATCAAGTTTCGCCTTCTTGGATGTAGATGGCCCCATTTCGTCGTCGATTGCGGCCGATTTCTTCGTTGAATTTCTTGGCTTCTTTGTAGACGGCACTTCTGAAGGCACTGTCTGTGTACTCGAAGCTTCATTTGGAATCTCTTGCGCCTTCCAGTCCTTTGGCAGGTTCTTCTTTCCTTTCACGACATCTCCGACTGTCGGGCCTTTTGCACCGTTTGGAACATGCACGACTACTGTGACGTTTGCCCCCGGAGGTATTTGAATCGGCGTCTGACGAGGTCCAGAATGATCTATCAACACTCCAGGAGAGTTCGTCAATCGGAGAGCCGGCAACGGCTTTTGCAATGAATTTTGATCTAAACCAAGAATACCAAACAAAAAGCCTGGAACTTACGTGATCGCTTGGATTGAACCTTTCTCATTGGCGGTTTCACAGCGCGAATTACCTCAGTAATGTTGCTGGAAGACCTATTTAACAGGTCGGTGAAGGCTTCGTTTGCAACGCCCATCACGTAGCCGGGAACGTAATCCTGGAAAATCTCAATTGTATCCGCCATAGTGGCCATGATCGTAGCCATAACATCATTCTCGGTAGCCGTGGAGAACTTGTGCGTCTTGCAAAGCAACTCCAGCCGGGCTTGATTCGCCTTTCCCACCGCGTTTATCACCTCCTTCAAATGACTGGTCGGATTGAAATCCGAGCTCGCCGAAGTCGAAATTTCCGAGCAATCCGAGATGGAATCGGGTTCCTCGGCATCTACTTCCATCCGTTTCCCTGGAAACACCGTATTTTAGACATTAAACTTGAGAAATCCCGCGGAATTCGCAAAATCAGAAGGCATTCCTTTTTTGTCCGATAAACGTTTTTATTTTCCGACTCGCAACCGGTTTCGGATCGCGCCCGAGGTTTTTCCGACTCGCGCCCAGGAAAAATGCCAACTGCACACCGATAATTATCATGGCCGCAAGGACTGTTCCCAAAAACGGGAAAACGTAAAACAACTTACTTCTTTGAGCCGTATGATCTGCTTCAGAAAATTTCTTACGCCTAGCCAAGGTTTCCTGGCGTTTGACATTGGCTTTGGCCAATTTGTTACCTCCTTCTCGATTTTTCTGCAAAAACTGAGTATAACAACACTTTCGCACAATGAATTTTTTTATTTCACAACAAGTTTTATTGATTTTTTCCCCAAGACATGCTAAAATGTCTAACGAAAAATCGTACGTTCAAATTTTTCGTTCAGAAGAACACCTACTTTTACTGGTTCCTCCTCGAAGTCCTCGTTTTCATTTGGCACCTTTAGCCTGGCTTTTCTAGCGGCAACTGATGCCATGGTCAATCTATGGCGCCTATCCGCAATCTCCTGGCGTTTGGCGCGGGCTTTGGCCAAGCAATTCGCTCGTACGCTCTGAAAAGGAAAGTGTAACAACATTCTCTGCGAAAAAAAATTTTATTTCACAACAACTTTTCTTGATTTTTCGCCCAGACATGCGCAAATGTCTACTCAACAATCTCACGTTTCAATTTTTCCTCTCTATTCATCTACAGAAGATAACTAACTTTTATTGGGACCTCCTCAAGATCCTCTTTATCAGTTGACCGCTTCATTTGAGAAGATTCGGGATCCATGTCGTCTAGAATCTATCCTAAATGAAAGAGCGATACATACGGGGATTTTAGGAGCTAAAACGCTGTAAAAAGGACGAAAAGCAATATGGTATGAAAACTTTTTCACCTATGCTTATCACTTTCAATCAATAGTGACATTTCGTCAAAACCATGCGACGAAATGGCGCGAAGAAGGGCAAGCGCAACATTTTACCGCAAAAAACGTTACAAACCATCGAATTAAACTCCTTTTCAAATAGCTGAATACTACCATAACCCACTCTATGCCAAAAATTCCGTAAAAAATTTCCGATTTTCTTATTTTCGAAATTTTTGGGTCAGCCAAAGCTTGGTGTATAATAAACTGAAAAATTCTAGAAATTCACGGCATAACGTTGTAAAAAACAACCAAATAAACTGACGAACAGACGAAATTCCAATAAACGCCAAGACGAAAAGAAAAAAACGTACTTTTCATTTTCCAATAACGAAGTGTCACATTTCATCACAACCATTGATTTTTAGTTTTTGTAGGGAAAGGTGTGAAAACAGTGAAATTCAAAGTTAAAAAAGAGCTGAATTATTGGAAATTCCAGTGAAAATAAGGAATACAAAGTGATCATAATACAAATTCGTCCGATTTTCACAAAGTAAATTAGATTCAAGCGGATTACTACGGTTTTTGAAATTAGTTTATCTGACATGTTGCAATCATTGAAATTATGAAAAAACATATAGGTAAAATGCAAATCAGCGTAGCGATTAGCCCGTGCTTGTCCCACATTTGAAACTTTTCAGCGCTTCTTTGGACACTCGGCCATTTTTGTCCTTGTATTTTTGGAATCTCACCTAAAATAAGATAAATTAATGTTCAACTTTTGGTGCTTTAGCTAAAAAAACTTCACTTACCGCTGGTAAAGTTCGGTAAAAATGCTCGTGAATCCTGTTTTTCGGCTGCTCAATGAACGTTCGATTATATATCACCTCCATCCAGCAGGTTATGGCGTTAAAGTCAAAGGAAGGCAGCATTTTATTCCCGTTCAAATGGTCCGATTTGTCCAAGTTTTTCGCCAAATCCGCGACCCCAAAAACGCAAATCGCATGACGGAAATGGCCGCTGTAGCATGGGGGCTTCAAGTAGGACCAGTATGCCATACGAGTCACTCCGCCGTGGTTGATTCCTTTCTTGACGCACGTTTGCGTGTAATATCCCGGGGCTCTCAAGTCCTCGTTGGATAACAAAGTGGGGAAAAGGACTTCGTCAACGGCGAACTTCTTGCCATCGTCGATCATGGAGATTGTTTTTGTGATATTGAGATCGAAGAGAACGTAGTCCACGGCTTCTCGCACCACGGATAGGGCGTTGTTTCCTTTGACAAATGTTAATCTCGCGGTCGAATAGTTCGCAATCTCATGCAGGCGGGATTCTGAAAATAAAAATCGTCAGGAAGGTCTTATTACGACTTTTTGTCGAGTTCGTGCCGTATTTCGGGATTTTAGGCAATTTTAACAAATTTCAGGTTTTCGCGGTGGGACCCAAAAATGGGTACAGTTTGATCGAAAAATTATTAAAAAGATTGTAGACATCGCAATAACATTTGTCTGCAAATTTAGGAGCGGTAGAAATTTGTTTAGTCTGCTTTGTCAAACTCAATGTTTTCGTGGTGAGACCTAACACTATGCTAAATATTTTTGATTATGATGTCTAAACATATCAGTAAGCCTTTTTCTATTCTTAAACAGAGGCCTTAGAGCGTTGTATTTTAATTTTTCCGATTTTTAAAAATTCCAAAATCCGCCACTCTTACCGTTTCGGAAGATTCCTATATTCACAAATGTCCAATTCTTTTTGTAATCCACTCTTCCATGCTCTTTGGTGGTTTGAATATCGTTAGACCCATTGAACAATTTGAATATCCGAACCGTCTCCAGATTTGTTTTCAGCGGAAAATCATGATTCTGGAAAAATGATTAATGATGAAAATTAAAATTTTGGAATCGGAGTTATCTATGTTACTGCCAGCTATATATTTTTGAAAATTAATTTTTTTTTCTAATTTGTATTGCTAACAAGGGATCGGCAAATAGTTGCAACCTTTAATCTTAACGAAACAGATATCATTTGGAAGAGCATTAAAAATAGTGCACAAAGCAAGAAAAATTAGCTGCCTAATTTATGTTTGGACAAAGTTATGACCGTTTTATGAAAGTGGTTATATGCGGCCAAAACGCCAGTTTCGTATGTTACAGTAATCCTGGCGACTTGAAATCGTCTCCATTGATTTTCTAGTGTCTAAAAACGTCTATCACGGTCGTTTTATGGCTCTACCACACCTCGGTTATGAGTTATTAGACATTACTGCTAGTTCCAAAAAATTGTAAATAAAAGTAGATTAATGGGAAAATTGGAGCAAAAAGCGTTGGAAATACATTTATATGATCGCCATGGTCGTTCACAAACTAAAATCTCAAAATTAAAAATTTCTTATGTCCTAGCCCTACCAACGGTTGGTCCACTGTGTCAGCAATAGTATTTTGCCCAATTATACAATTTTATCTTCGTATTCTTTCGAAAAATGTATATTTACAGGTCATTGTAAATTTAATTCTCGTCCAGTAGTTATAATAGGTCAGGCTACTGGGATCACCCTTGTAATTACATGATCGTGGTATCCCCACTCTCATCACCATCAAATTTGTGGTTGTTTCAAAAAAAGCCAAAAATTCAGAAAAATCCCGTAAAAACGAATTTTGTCTGAGGAAGAACACAAACTGCTTAAAAACATCAACATACCATGGTTTTGTGGAATATAAGATACGAAATGCAAAAAATTTGCTGAGTCCGGGTTCGAAACCAGGAGCTGTTGCGCCTGAAGTGGGGTCACTACCACTCGGCCAACTGGACACAACCCTGTTGCGGTTCCAAGAGCTTATAAAGTGACGTGTGAATTTAGGCTAAAATCTGTATTTTGGCCATAACTTTGTCCAAACATAAATTAGGCAGCTAATTTTTTTTACGTTGTGCACTACTTTTAATGCTCTTTCAAATGATATATGTTTCATTAAGATTAAAGGTTGCAACTATTTGCCGATCCCTGGTAAGACATGGAAATTTTTCATCGTATAAAATGTCACTTGTCCCCAGAAAGTTGGCAATGGCCGAAAAATTCAGACGCACGTATTTTACAATCAAAACCGTGTTTTTAGAGAAAGTTACCTGTAGAAGCTGCACGTATTTCCATTTCTTTTCCTTCTTCGCCAAGATTCTCAGGCAATCCAAATGGGACCAGTCCTGATTATGCCCGAAACTGTCCAACCACCGCGTGTTATTCGATATAAAGACGTTCGAAAAGCAATTTGCCAGGGCCTGCATTCGCATTTTGAAGAGATCCGAAGACTTTTTGTCGATCGAAAAACAGTAATAATTCTGGGGTTGATAACTAGCGGAAAGTAACATTTCCAAGTAAAAGTAATCCGTGTAGACGTTACGGGCGTAAGCTAAAGGGAAGTCGGCCTCTTCTTTACTAGTTGGTATGGTGGGGAAACGATGCCGAGCTTTTATCGACGTACAATCCATCGGGAGACCTGAAATGTCATGGATTATATGATGTGAGAAGAAAAAATAGCCGCAACTTTTTTGTTTTAGTATAGATCGATCCAAGGTTTTTACCGGAGATTTGCAACGCCTCGTATTTCTCAGAACCAACTTTCGGGAGGATTGGCTGTTAGTTGTCACTCTAAAGGTGACATTTTATACGACTAAATCTTTCATCGTATAAAATGTCTCTTAAGTGTCTAACAAGGGATCGGCAAAACCGCGCATCCTGGTTTTTTCTTGAAACATACACCATTTGAAAGAGCGTAAAAAACTGGTCTAGGATCACCTTTTATTAGCTGCTATTTTTGCTTTACGCCCTAGCTAGCGAAAATTAAAAAAAAAATCCTAGTTGGATTTCACGACTCTTTGCTTTTGAGAGGCTAAAGAGATTGAAGAATTACTTTTCATATGTCTAATACGTACCTATGACGTCCAACGCTTCATCCTATGCCAAAAAATACATACTTTTTTCCGACCTTCAGATACCCAAGTCGATGTTAACAATGTGTGATCACGCCATCTTTTAGGTCCTGTAGCCCAATGCAAAATAGCAGGTAGAAAACACACCATCCGTTTTCAAGCTCAATTTTAACGCACTTTCCGTTACCTGGCTTTACTCTTAAAAATTTGGAAGCCGTTGAAAGTTTCAGCCACAGACGATACCCACTTCAAGGGCAAGGACTACAAATTCGAAAGAATTAAAAAAAATCTCGGTTTTTTTTTAAAAAACGGATCCCATTTAACCACAAACATCTATACGATGTTTGTGGCACTACTTCCAGACCTTATTTGGTTTGTAACATTGAAAAAATAAAAAAAAAATCAAAAGGAGTTTCGAACCCGGTCCGCAGGTTCGCCTCGTTTAGCGCCTTACCCCACTAGGCCACCGAAGCATTGCTGCGCCTTGCTTTGGAAACCGTTCGGATTTGTTTCCTCGGAAAAAGGGTGAGATAAGCCTAGAACAAAAGTGATCGCTAGCTAAGTCGTAGAGCAAAAATAGCAGCTAATAAAATGTGGTCCTAGACAAGTTTTTTACGCTCTTTCAAATGGTGTATGTTTCAAGAAAAAACCAGGATGCGCGGTTTTGCCGATCCCTTGTAAGTTGCACAATTTTATGATACAGCTATTCAAAAATGTGTATTTTACTAAGCAATCTACTTTTGACTCGAAAAGGATAAAAAAGTTTAAAAAAAATTTAACTTGCCCGTGAAATTTTTTGGATCCGTATATGTCATTCTTTTCTTTGCCAATTTCTTTATATAATCAGTGTGATTTCCCTCCATGAGCCATGAACATTTTAGATGTTCCGTGCCCGGAGGGCGTTTGTAATATCGAATTTCCTCCTTGATTTCCGCCTCCTCAGTAATCTCGACTTCATATTGCCGTGTAGTAGTTTCAAAGTCGTTAAAGTCAGTGTATTGTGAGCCAGGTAAAATATTAATATCGTATAATGTTGCTGAGTACAAGAAAAAGCCAATGGAGAGACCGCAGAGGCAGAAAACTTGAAACCAGTTCAAAGGCAACAACTTTCGGAAAGACCGGACCTGAAAATCAGTTTGGATGATAAAAAAATAAAATTTGGACTAGTTCGGGTCCTATTTTGGTAGCGGCAGCAAAGATATTCAACCATCTTTTTCGCCGAGAGAGTATGCAAAACACGGAGAGAAGTCAGAGAGAAAAACATTTTTGGCCGTAACTTTTCCAACTTTTCCAACTTCTTGTGGAAAAAATTGATTTATGAGGAAAGATTATTCTCACCGCTAGAAGTAATCATAGAATTTTATACGCCAAAATTTGCAGAAAAGTGCCACATTTTTGCCAACTTTGGGCCTAAAAATCTTGATCGTTTCTGCAAAGCGCGAGTTAGAAATTTTGTATTTCCCTTAGAAACAATTGATCTAAATTTGTCCCAAGTTTCTTCAAATTCTGAACGACGCACTTCGAGCACTTCCCCTGTGAACTCAAAGAGTTCAAATTTAAAAAAACGGGTCTAGACTAGGTAATGAAAGACTGAAAAACGGGCCTAGATAATCAGCTAGAAATCTGACGACCTTCCACTCTTACTTACTGTAACTCCGGTGCAAATTAGTGCTTTTTTCGGCCGGAAGGAGGACGATTTCTTGGAGGCCTTCATCCATCGACCCGGCAATACGAAGAGGTCAGAGAAAAGTGAATAAGTTTGCATTCCCAAATTTAAATTTCAAAATTTTTCGGTTGCAAACTGTACGTTTGGATTCTATTATAGCTTACAAGGACCGTGCACAAAGATTGACGCTCCAATCTGGCTCAAATTTGCCTGGACCATACATATTTATATCACTGCCAAAAGTTTTAAGAACGCTTTTTGGCCGTATTATGGCCAGCGTTCCGTCGAAAAAAATATTTTTTTTGTAAAAAAGTAAATCTAAATTTGTGTCGATTTTTTTACAAAGGGTCAAAAACTGTACTACTTGATGAAACTTCGGAAAAAGGTAATGGAAAAGGGCCGTTTTTTTTTGAAGGGATACCTTTTGAGGCATTTATAGAATTGCATGATTTCAAAAAAATATAGGAGCACTATACCGCAAGACATCGTATCTTACCCGTTCCGCGTACGTCATGTGTAGTGAAAAGTATGAACGATCGTATTATCTATATATTGTCATTGATTGAGAACGTGAACATCTGAACTCACAAGCCTAAATCATTATGCCAATCATTTTTTCTTACCGTGTCTCCTGAACCAACAATGAATTGAGAGCAATAATCCACTCAGGTTTAATTATTTTACGAATTCTTTGATAATAAATACACTTAACTTAATAATTCCTAGTTATTAGAGAAAGTAAAATCAGCGATCAAGGCGTGGTGTCGAGTCCTTCGCATGTAGACAATGCATATTGATTCTTATTAAAAAATGTTTGACACGTATCAAAAAAACAAAAAATTTTTATTGGCGTAGAATTTTAGGGCTTTCACACTCTTCCTGTCTAAACGAACTGATAAGGAACACGCCTATTGCTTTTCCCTCTCTGCATTCAATTTCATGGCTTCTTTGGGGCAAAAATGAGCTTTTCAGGGAGTGGTGGGATTTATTAGTATCTTGGAGGATTCTTTATTTACTCTTTGTCCTTTTGGTTTCCGGCGATAAGTCATTGAGACGTGTACAAATTGCGTACCCTTAACGCAACGAAAATTTTTTTTATCACTGCGAAGCGCTTGGTAAACGCATGTAAAGTGACATGCGTGTAGAAGCAGTAATTCGAAGCAGATAATACATAGATGCCTAGTCTGCGGTGCTGTCTGTATGAGCCTGCCGGTAATGAATTCTAGTTTTTTTGAAGATAGTTATACCACAAGTACGGCGCTCAGATTTTCTTTAAATGTTGCAAAATGTTTTTGAAAAAACTATTCTAAATTTATGCTGATGGTGATTTCTACTGTTTTATTTATTACATAAACAACAATAAAATAAACATGAGCTTTTATTAGTATTTTGTGAGTTTTTCAATTGTTATTTGCGGCGTTTGAAGAACCGCTTGATCTTTCCGATGGAAGTCTAGAACATTAGTAAAGATTACTATACCTCCAAGGGATCACTTACCTTTCCTCGATTCATATGTGTTCAAAATTCCTTGTGGTTTCATCTTCTCTTCCAACGCTTTATATCCAACAAACTTCTTGCGTAATTTGTAATTCTCCGAGGCCAAATTATCTACAGTTTCCTCTTGCCTCTTGATGTTGTACTGCTCCCACTGTGGCTGATTTTGTATTGTATTTTCAAGCGTATTGTCTGCATTTTTTGGCTCTTCATAGCTTATTGAATGCTCCAGATTAATCTTTGGACGTTCTATGAAACTAGTTTTGGTGTATTCGTGTTCGGCTCTGTTGAATAGACGGTCAAGACTTAGATGTATGGTAAATTCGATTCTAAAGTTTTGCAGATGACAAAGGCACGGATGTAGAGGTTCCTTTGGGACGTCAGCTACTGGATGATAGAGATTTCGATAAGTTGGATGCTTCTTTGCTGGAGCCGCATAAATGTGATTCCATGATGAAAAATGAAGACCTGTAAAGACAGATTTCATCACAACACTTTCGACAGATGTATTAGTGGAATTCGCTTACCTATGGCAATGACAAGGAGTACGCATTGAAGCAGCCGAAACATACGAAAATTTGATACTTCAATACCGAGTGGCCAGATGACATTGATCTAAAAGAAAGCCTCGTAAAATGACCCCTCTTTTATTCGATTACTTCGGCCATGAATATTGATATAACGGTCACTTTATTATCAACTCCACTTTCGCTTTCATATTCACTCGGAGAGTCGGCGGATCGTTAATTCTTTGAGAATATTTATTTCAACGGTTTTTACAAACACAATAGTTTTCGATAAACGTATAAGCTTTGAAGAGTATTATGAGACACTGACTTTGAGATCCATAGGAATTGCGACGCGGCAATGTCTGTGATATTACTTTATGTTTTCCATTGGGGAGCACCTATAAGAAGTGTCTACTTCATTAAAATATACTTTATTATTAATGAAAGGGCATGCGATCAGCTGGCAAGAAAGGCCTCCAAAAATTAGCTGCCTACCTGAACATAGCCATCGTAGAGTCCGCCTCCTGGCGTCGTTTTAAAGTCCACACGATACACAGCTCCTTTGTCACCATGTTTCTGAACCACCGGTTTATAGCTTCGATCGACTGATAAGTTCTCGCAAAGGGCCGCGACTTTTGGATTGCTCTTCAATTCTTTGTTCATCTTCTGGATGCAGGTCTCGGCCAGCTTGAATTTGAAGTCGTCGGTAATATTCTGTGCCTCGCTGGAAGATTTGCAAAGACAATATTGATAGGGAATGTGAAGGGAATCGCAGTTTCGAGGCTGCTTCAGCGGGCGAAGCCAGCTTGAACCGGTATTATCGGAGATGCCAGCGGGAGGGGGTGATGAAAAGTTGTACTTGTCATCGAAAAGATGCCCGTGCTAAAATTTTTATCGTAACAAAGCGAACATTCACTTCGAAAATCGCAAAGTTCCATGCTTACCAACGCAATGTCCTTCAACGTTGCGTAGGTATCATATGGCGTAACTAATTGCCGACTATTCTCATTCAGTCGATTTTTAAATTCCTCGTTTTTTAGCAAATTCTGTGGAGGAATGTAGAGCAGTAAAGGGTTATTATCTTCCAGTCGATCCAATCGGAATGTCCGTTCCTCATACAAACGGTTCCCATGGTCGGCCAACAAAATGAAATGCGAATTTGAAAGCTGAAAATTTAGATTCATTGTGTGTAAGAGTCTTCTAGAACAAAGAAATTTATCTACTGTAAGGCAGGAAGGAATTGCGATCGTTTGTCACACCTGAATTTGCTCAGCTGCCTTCTCCTACGTACTCGCTTCAAGCTGGCGTCTAAGCAAACTCTGTTTAAGCGAATTCTGCACCCGTTTTTGTGAAATCAGCAAACAAAGCATCAAGCAGTAAAAGTTTGAACTCTTGAACTTTAGTCAGCGCTGGAAGCCAGCTACAGAAGGTTTAAAAATCATGATAGCAAAGATATACAAATCCCCAACTGCAGGGCAACAAAAATTTTGTAATTCCGTTACCTTCGGCGTGATCCTTTCGAAGAATTGCAGGAAATCGAGATCATATCCAAAGAGATCTCCCCTCCAGTCATGAACAAGATAGGTGAGCCAACTAAAAGTGGCAATCGGCTCATCTTTATACATCTCCATGAATTGCTCGAGATAATCGAATTGCTGCAGATGCCGCTCATGACAGTGGGGCTCCCAAAGGTTGGAATGGAAGTGGGATCGACCACCCGGTCCCAATCTTTCCGTTGCAAAGAAATGTGGCCAGATTTGGCATTTATGATTAAAGTAGGAACTGAAAAATTTACAAAAGTATTGATATTCAATATCCAATTTCCGGCGCTCAAAAAATCTTTTCTGTCCCAATTTTTATCATTTTTTCAGCGCATCTCAACACGCTGACATTGTTTTTCGCTTACTTGAAGAACTCGTCGATATAACTCTCCTGCTGGGCCTTGCAATTCTTATGGATTTCAATTGACCAGTCCTCATTCAGCAGAGTTCTGTACCCGTTTTCTTTGAAGAACCTAAAAGAAGTTAATGAAGCCTGCTGTTGTTTCTCGATCACGAAGAATCTCGAAAATTCAGTCGAAAATTTGTTTTAATGTTGACTCAGTTGCCCGCAACAAAGTCCGCAAAAATGGGAGCAAACTAACACTTGTTAGATCTTGTGTCATGCTGCGTATAATTTTTCTGCGAATGCAAGTGCCAAAATTAGGATAATCGAGGGTGCTGATTTCGAAAATGACAATCATTTTTTTGATTCTTACTTTTTTCCTTAAGTAGTACTGTAAAGTAGCAATTTTTGATTTTTTTTCATAAATACTCGGTTTAGGGGTTTTCGAGGATGCTGATTTCGAAAATCATGTTCATTTTCTCTGGTTGTTACTTTTTTCTTAAGTAGTACTGTAAACTAGTAATTTTTTTGGATAGTATCAGATAATACTATTTAGTACTAGAGGAAAAGTTAACATAATTTTCGAGACCAGCACCCTCGGAAACCCTTAAATCCAACATTTTTAGAAAATATTTTTTGTGTCTACTTTCAATAAACCCGCCCTTACCTGGCCAAATAACTAGTGTTCCTTCCGCAGGGATTCAATTCCCTCATCTTTCCCGATGGCAGCTTCTTCCCCAGCGGATCTGCTTTTGCAGCTTCGACTAATTTGTCCATGTACAAAACAAACCCGTTTGGAATGCTGTTCAACCCGGCCTTGTTGTTGTAAGTAAATAAATACGAGCTCAGCGAACTTTTCAAATATTTGAAAGTTCGCGGCATCGCTCTGAGAAAATGAGGGAGCGCCACCGAATCCAGCAGCATTACATGCAAATTTGGACGTGACTTCGACGGTACGTCATCTGTCGAGTTCATGTATGGCGGCAATTTTTTTGGCCTGAAATACGAAAATTTCAACAGATGATTTTTAATTTCCCACGCCAATAAACCTTTCACTTACTTTTTTACCAATTGATAATGTAAGTAATGATATGTTTCCGTTGCATTTATGGCGCATCTCACCTCAATATTGTCACAAAAAGTCTCAATGACGTCATCGGCCATAAGCTCGGCCCAGTGACCGATGCTTTGATAGCCGAATTTGGTTTGGTTCACACATCTGTAAAGCAAATTCTTCGCATCTCAGACAAATTCGTGATTGGTGAAGTATGGCCGTCATAGCGATACTAGTCATCGCAAAAAGTATGGAAGATTTTTTCTATAAACTTACAGGGGAAGTACTTCTAGGGCGACGCTCAGATTTTCCTTAAATTTTGCACACACGTCGAGTATGGACTAAATATCAATTCCTGAAAGTTTTAGCTCGCGCTTTGCGGGCGCCGCCGAGATATCGAACGATTTTTGCCGCCGAGAGAGCACGCTCAACGTGGAGAGCGGTCAGAGAAAAAAGCGCTTTTTGGCCATAACTTTGGCAGTTTCGTGCGGAAAAATTTGATTTTTTGCAGAAACATTATCCTTTACGGTTGAAATAGGCATGAAACTTTTCGTGCCGAAATTCGGCAAAAACTCCTAAATTTTCGCCGACTTTTGATCTAAAAATCTCGGTTGTGTCTGCAAAGCGCGAGCTTAGATTCTCGCATATCTTAGAAAAAATTATTCTAAATTTGTGCCAAGTTTCATCAAAATCTGAGCGTCGCACTTGGAGTACTTCCCCTGTTAAAAATTTTTGAATTTTCTGCAACTGCCAACCAAAAAAATTCGATGAGTTTGGGAGCTACAAATCTCGGGGATGTCTTGAATATTGTGTTGCCTCAATTTTTACCCCATTTCATAAAAATCTTAGTTTTCTTTTGTCAATAAAAAATCAGTCGTATAAAATGTCACTATCATCGAAATTACTATAAGTCAAATCCCCTCTTGATTTTGTAAAAACTTTAAAAAATTATTTATGAAATTTCCTACCTCATTTCGCACATTTCATCCTCTTCGAACCTTCCAATCAACTTCAATTTATTCTTTTTCAATTCCGACCTCACCTCCAACGTTGGAGTGCAACTTCTTTTTGGAATATTGTCCCTCAATATAGTAAACATCATCTCTTTATCAAACGGGTTTGCAACTTCGACTTCGCAGCTTTTGGGATGCAACAACAGCAAATTGCTTTCTTCGTTATTTAGTGTAGAATATGAATATTTCCAAAAGTCCATCTTCATCAGTTCCAATGGTAAATTTAAAGTCGTAAACACAAAAGTAAACAGCAAAAATAGTTTCAAATAATTTTTTGAGATTTCATTTAGACAATCAAATGACGTCCTTACATGCCTTTGCATACTGTCGCTGCAAATTCCGCTAAAAAGGCTCATTTTATTATAGAAAAGTTACAAAAAAAACTGATGAAGTCATCAGTACATATCGAAGAAATTTACATGAGCTTAAAATCATGTGAGACCATGAAAAAATAATTTTCTCGAGGGTAAAAACATCAAAATAGTGAAGAAATGATAGCTACGCATTTTGGGTCCAAAACTTCAAAAGTCTGTAAAAATTTTCAATGATAACTTTTTGAGTTTTCAAAAGTTATCCCCCTAAAAACGCCAACTATACAACTTTTAAAACAGCTCTATGAAAATCTTGGACCCGCCCATTCTGCAAAAATCAAAGTCCATTTCTACATGTAGAGGATCTACTACATTGATTGTACATTTTAAACCGCTCAGAATGGGGCGGAGCTTTGAAAAAACAAAGAAATATGTGGAAAAGATTAGCAAAAAATGACTTGTTACAAAAAATTAATTTAAAGCGACCTTTAGCCTTGCTTATTTTCCAAATTTTTCTGCGCCAGGCCACTTTAAAGACGAAAAAAATTAAAAGTGATCAAAAAGTATCGATGATAATTTTTTGAGTTATCACAAGGGATCATAAAAAATCAATGCTACAAACTCAAACCTCATCCTATACATTCCGAATTTGCAACGCAACTCAAAATGTCGTCCACGGTGGTTGGCTTTCGCCCACCATCGTTCCCCTAATCCGGGGATTCGCATGTTTCGGAGAGGAATGATGTTGAATTTTTAATCGAGTTCTCGGAATCCTGGCGTATTTTTCGGTTCGAAATGATTTTGAATAATTAATTTTTTACATTCAAACCCGTACAAAATAAGAGATTGAAAACAGTATCCTCAACGGATATGAGGATACTGTTTTAAATGGCCAGATGGGCGTGGAAATGGCACAAAGGGAGCAAAAAAGGTAAGGGAGCATCCCTGAACATGGCACGTCAAACTGAGGAGCCCGGACCGGAATATACTCCGCCGATTTAATTTGGACCAGTCTGAAACTTGAAAACGGTTATAGATATGAACTCCATTCCTTCAACAAGTTTGATCACCAGTCGACTCTATGTTCAACTGTAGCCAAATATTTCCTCTGCCTTGAGGCACAAGAAAAATATTCGAATTTTGTAATTTTTTCTGTCGAAAAAGTTTGGACCAGGGCAACAAAAATTTGCATTTCTTTATCACTAGGTGGGGTGAAACCATGATAACTTGTGAAGATAATTGTGATTCCCTGCTGATACTAACGAGCAGGGAATTCCGAGATTAGCGCTGTGTTTAAGGCCCTGAGGGCAATTTTTAAGAAAATTCCCAAAATTCCAGAATTTTTTCGCCCTGGCGCTTGAGTAAGCAGCGTAAATCGTCTTAAATTAGTTTCTGTGCAACCACAGTATCGTGTACATCTAATTGGATGACGTTATAAAATAGTTTTACATCTAAAATTTTTTGTTCTTGGAGGATTTGCGACTTTGAAACTTGGGTTAGCGATAATAGTGAGGCCACTGCGCTCAAACAACTGCTAAATCATACAGCGTTTTGCTTGGGACATATGAGGGGCATGCCACACTTTCCTTCTGTGTCAAAACAATAATCAATTTACACGCGACAAATGCACAATAGACCGAACACTTTGATAAAAAAAGTTTTCGTTGGCCCAGTCGAAACATGTTGAGAAAAAACAATTTAATGTGCATCAAATTAAGTTATCAGGTCTGGCTAGCACCTGATAGCGGAATAAACGTACAATGTACATATAGGAACATCTTTTTTCACTTTGGAAAACTTTTAAGTAAGCACCCTCTTCTTAAATTTTTTTATCAAAGTGTTCGGTCTATTGTGCATTTGTCGCGTGTAAATCGGATATTGTTTTGACACAGAAGGAAAGTGTGGGATGCCCCTCATATGTCCCAAGCAAAACGCTGTATGATTTAGCAGTTGTTTGAGCGCAGTGGCCTCACTATTATCGCTAACCCAAGTTTCAAAGTCGCAAATCCTCCAAGAACAAAAAATTTTAGATGTAAAACTATTTTATAACGTCATCCAATTAGATGTACACGATACTGTGGTTGCACAGAAACTAATTTAAGACGATTTACGCTGCTTACTCAAGCGCCAGGGCGAAAAAATTCTGGAATTTTGGAAATTTTCTTTAAAATTGCCCTCAGGGCCTTAAACACAGCGCTAATCTCGGAATTCCCTGCTCGTTAGTATCAGCAGGGAATCACAATTATCTTCACAAGTTATCATGGTTTCACCCCACCTAGTGATAAAGAAATGCAAATTTTTGTTGCCCTGGTCCAAACTTTTTCGACAGAAAAAATTACAAAATTCGAATATTTTTCTTGTGCCTCAAGGCAGAGGAAATATTTGGCTACAGTTGAACATAGAGTCGACTGGTGATCAAACTTGTTGAAGGAATGGAGTTCATATCTATAACCGTTTTCAAGTTTCAGACTGGTCCAAATTAAATCGGCGGAGTATAGACTCTTCGCTATCGGTGTTTTACATTTCGTCTTGATTTCCAGAGAAAGAGAGAAAAAAGACACGCAAAAGCGTACTCTCTCGCCCCAAAAATTCCCCATTTCTCCCCCGACAAAACGTTTTTTCGCGTCTTTTTTTGGCATATTCCCAATCCATTCACCGGACTGTTTTAGCTTATCTCAGTTTGACGTGCATGGGCCCGTCATATTACTTTGTGGACAAAAACTGGGGCACCTCAGCTTCAATTTGATATAAATTTTATAGAAATTGGTGCATTATTGGCGGAGAAATACTTGAAATAAGCTTCGGCTGAACCACCCTGTTCTGTAATCCCATAAAAATCGACCATATTCTTTGGTCGATTTTCAGAAGTGATCAGGCTTACAGGGGAAGTACCCCAAGTGCGACTCTCAGATTTTGATGAAACTTGGCACAAATTTAGAGCAATTTTTCATAAAATATATGCGAGAATCCTAGCTCGCGCTTTGCAGAAACAGCCGAGATTTATAGATCGAAAGCCGGCGAAAATTTCGGACTTTTTGCCGAATTTGGGCACGAAAAGTCGCGTGCCTATTTCTACCATAGAGGGTAATGTTTCCACAAAAAATCAATTTTTTCCGTACGAAACAAGCAAAGTTATGGCCAAAAGATGTTTTTCGCTCTGTCCGCTCTCCGAGCGTACTCTCTCGGCGGCAAAGATCGTTCAATATCTCGGCGGCGCCTGAAAAGCGCGAGCTAAAACTTTGTCACATAGTTCATGCCCGACGTGCGTTCAAAATTTAAAGAAAATCGGAGCGTCGCACTTGGGGTACCTCCCGTGTTAGCCTAATTTCCTGGCCGCTTTGCGCGCACAATTGCAGAGAAAAATAAACGAACCCAATATTCGGTGGTTTGCCAATTGGCCTTTTATTATCGGAAAGAAATTCACCAACAACATAATTCGATATATGCACGCAAATTCAAAATCACTCTAGATTTTAAATTAAAGACTTTCAACATTTCTCGTCGAATAATTTAAATCTTATTCCGGATCCTTTGGAGATAAGAAATTTCCCCTCTGCGGAGGCGTAAGGGAGAGGGCAGGCTCGGTTCGAAAAAAAAACACGTAGCGGGGATCAAGGTGAATCCAACAAGGGAATGGTGTGAACTGTCCGTGAGCTGTCAACATGAGACCCCCAAATTCTGGAAGAGCATACAAAATTTAGTGTGAATTCGTTCTGTTTCTGCCGCATGGTCTTGGGAGCCGAGAAATATCTCAAAATCGATTTTTTTTGTAAATATGCGGGTGTTCCACTACAGTGGGGGACCTGATCAAGTGGCAAAAAAGAACCAATTTGCATCCTGGAGGCGTCGAAAAATGTGACAAAATACCTCCCTCTCCCTTCAAAACGAAGTTTTTCACTTGGAGGGGGAAGCATTTTGGCACATTTTTGATACTTCCCGGATGCAAAATGGTACGTTTTTTGCCACTGGATCAGACCCTCCACCGTACATTGGATTTTAAGATGTCATCATGGTGGACTTTCAAGACTTTTCAATTTTTGAAATTTTACGTATAAAATGTCGCTTATGGATAAACTGTGAAAAATTTGAAAGCGATAATCTTATGGCACTGTAGGGTGCCGTGTTTCAGCTAACACCGTGAAGATTTCATATATCACTTGAAGAGGGAAGCATTTTGCCACATTTTTGATACTTCCCGGAAGCAAAATGGTACGTTTTTTGCCACTGGGTCTGATCTCCCACTGTATCTCAAAACCATTTTTTTTGTAAATAAATATGCACGTGTTCCACAACACGCTACAGAGATCCAAAAAATTGTCTTTTCAACCTCTCTCTCAAAATGTTAAGAAAAGGTGAAAATAGGCTGTTTGCGAAGTCGCTCGAGTGATCTGTGAGAGAAAACAATAATCCACAGTGCGTTTTGCAATTTCTGAACGACAGACTTTTGGGCTGTCGCTTTGACTTTATTGCGCAGTGTAAACGCCAAAAATAGCTCAAAATACTAGTCTTTCCAGAAAGTTCGTAGACTTTTTTTCGGCCTTTCGCACAGTGAAAGTTGCTGACGCCCACTTTTTATGCTACTCTAGGAAATCAAATCCCAGCAGCCGTTCCCCCAATCCGGGGATTCGCATGTTTCGGAGAGGAATAATGCGGAGATTTAATCGAATTCATGGAATTCTGGCTTGTTTTTTGTATTGAAATGATTTTTAAAAATTAGTTTTTCACATACAAACCCGTCTGAGTTTATTCATCACAAAATAAGAGATTGACAAGAACGGATATGAGGATACTGTTTTAAATGGCTAGGTGGGCGTGGAAATGGCACAAAGAGAGCGAAACAAGATCTGATAAAGTGAAAAAACCGACAAAATTTTACGTGAAACAAGAAGTGTTGGTGTAAAACGGGCAATTTTTGTGATCTATCAAGAGCAAAAAAGAGATTTACGTAATTTTACAGTGCAACTGACCACTTTTAATAAAAACAATGTGTTTTTTTCCCGACAAATATTTTGTCTTTAGGGTCCCACAAGCTCTTTAATGCTCTAAAATCACAGAAAATTCCAATTAACACCATTACATCAAGTAAAATAGTCAAAACTGTCAAAGACAATACAAAAATCTGTCAAAAAATGCAAAAATCTTTCAAAAAACCTAGCTAATTACTGCTAAGCTAGCTAAAACTTGCCTTGAATACTGTAAAGTTACCTGATACGGGTCACACTACTAGTTATCACAACTTAAAAAAATCACAAAATTCAAATGTGAGGGATGGTGACGTTGATGGGAACCGAGACATGGCCGGGATGATTGATCAGATACCAGTCGTGGACATACATCAGGATGGCCATGGGCTGGCCCAGGATCAACGAAAGCCATACGATAATGTTGCCGGCTCGGCCGCCTTTGAGGAATCGATCAGTTAAAATTGAGAGCGGGATCTGGGCGAGCATGCCGTTAAAAGCCCAAAGACGGAACATATGGAGCGGAACCGACACCTAAATTAAACGAGGTTATTGAGAATAGTCTATGAAAGATAGGGAGACAACTGATTCTCAAAAATTTCGGAAAATTTAAAGGATTTTGCATTTCCAAAAATGTCCCAAACCATTAATCGCACATTAGTAAACTCTAGGCACTGTCTCACCCAAAAAAAATTCCCTTACCAAGTATTCGTGGAAGAAAGCGGAGATCAAGAAAACGACAATTGAAGCCGAGACTTTGGAGAATCCATTGCTAACTATCGGCTTGTATACATGCCTGAGGCACCACCGATGGACTGGCATGTTCCAAGTTCGCCAGAAGTACGAGATCGTCTCAGCATTCCAAAAATCTCTAAAAATTTGACATGAATACTATAAAAATCCCTTACAAATAGAACTCTCGGTCGCCAAACCGAAGAAGCTCGGCCAGTAGGTTCATTCCGGAGTGGAACATGGTGTAGAAACCGAGAAGCCAGATCAAATGATTCGGAATGGCCAATTTCAGGACTCTTTCCAAGCACCGCTTGAAATCCATCTCCGAAAAAGGCTCGATACTATTCTTGACGAGTGGGATAACCCATTGTTGGCACAATGCGACGATTAGACAGGAAAAAGTGATGAACTAAAAGAAATTTTTATGTTATACTTGACCGAGTTTGGCATACCTCAACCACCCGTTTGATGAGGAACCTTTTTCTTCTGGTGGGTGTCCGAGGAAATCGGAGCTCATAGCACAACGTGGGAGCGGCCATAAAGTAATAGATATTGCGTAGCGTCAAATTATTTGGATAACAATAGATAGAATCCGAGGGTTTCTTCTGAAAAATCGAAATTTCTCAGAGATCCTTCCACTAATCGATTCTAAACTTCGAACGAAAAATCTTCAAGACACTTACCACCTTTTCCGCACGATACGCCTCTCGACACCAGTGATTTACCTGGCCATATGAGACCAACTTTAGACCTTCCACTACCACCAAAGTTAAGGCCCAGGAATTGAAAAGTGGATTTGACCCGATCTGGGTGGAGATTATGGCGGGGACCGTAAAGTGAGCAATGAGCAAAATGGTGTAGAATACACTGGCAAATTTGAAGCCGCCGTAGCCTGCGGCCATGAACTTCTCGACCAGCAAGGATAAGATGATGGAGATGTTCGTTCCGATCATAATTGTGATGTTCGGCCAGTGCCATGGTGTGAGTGGAGCGAGTTCTACCCAGCCTAAGGGGTTGATGAGAATTCCATATTTTATCAGGTTTTCTAGAGCAACTCGACCATTGGATACCACCTAAAATAATATAATTAAAGATGCAAGGAGAACAACATATAGGTGATTTCTAGGTTTTAAACACAGCTTTATGCTTATTTGCGGATGATTTTCAGGCCGAAAAGCCGTAGTTTGCTAAAAGCTATATTATTTTAGATCTAAAAGAAGGTTCGTCCGAGATTTTGGGCACAAAACAAAGAAAATTTGCGGAAAACAAGCTGCCCAAATCTTCTACCGACCAGAAGAAGTACTGCGAGATTGAAAAATCCTTGGTAATTTGTCCATCCAGAGCTGGAACTGAACAAAGAGTCTTGGGCAACATGAATTGGCTGATCCGGATGAGTCTCGGAGATGCTAAAAATTGTCAATTATCTCTCTTTCCGATTTTTTACAGCACAATAAAACGATTTCGCACCTAAAATTCACAAAATTACATAATTTTGAGCAAGCTCTTACCTTTTCTTCGGCTTTGGAGAGGTGTTGATCCCGGAAGAGGAGCTCGAATCGTCCTCTTTGCGGGCGGAAGTACGACGTTTCCGAACTCCACTCATTCTATACACTGCTGGGTACCTGTATAAAATTTTTTGCAAAAACAATCAACCAAATTGAGCGGGAAAATAAAAAGTTATGCCGAGTTTTCCGCGAAAAAACGAGCGGAAATTTAGAAAAGAGCAGACGGCGACAGACTTTTGATCCGCCAAGAGTATTTTTACACTTCTCGTTCAACCCGTTTTAACTTTATATGATAAGACGGGAAAGCAGAGGCATTTGTTTGTCGATTCCCAACGCTTCTGATTATGTACTATGCCCTTTTTCTCCAAAAAATATTATTTTAGGCAAAACTTTGGACAATTTTTTGTTATCTCCTTTTATGGCGCGTTATCTTCCTCGGTGATCTTTTTTATATAAAATATAAGCCTCAATGAATCGTCTGCGAGGAAAATTCCCAACTTTCAGCAACAAATTTTTATGCACAATAACAAAAAAGTCTTACACAATAATAAGAAAGTCAAAGATTCGAGAATAAAATTACCAACGGTGGAACAATACCAGTATATCAAAGAGGGGAGTTTGGTTGGGTTTGGAGATAAGGAGCAGCATCAAAACAATGTTTCTTTCGAAAACAAAATTTATATTACTTTAGGACTAATCACTTTGTTTTCCATAGTTTACAATGCTGCTGAAATCATATATAGCGCATGGAAGGGTCCCTGAACTTTGGAAAGAGCAAGTTTTGGAGACAATTTAGGAAAATTTTCAACAATTTTTTAGCATTTTTTCTTTTTGTCATGGATAATATAAAAAAAATTAGAGATAGAATGGAAGTGACTTAACATAACCGAATTTGAGAGTACCCTGGGACAGCCATAAATCGAGTTTATGTGCTATTAAAAAAGACAGAAGATTACAAGTTTAAGAGAAATGAGAGAAAACAATAAGAGAGTATTAGCATTAGCCGTTTTCCGAGATATCCGTTGAGTTTTCGCAAGTTCCTTCAGTTCACGTCTATTCTAGAGGCTTATCCAACCTTACACTTGCTTTAGCCGCATTATCGAAGATCTTCAATACAATTTAGCCATTTTTCGATCTTCTCCATGATGATCACTATGCCTCAAGTTCATTCAAGGCTTTCAGCAGAGTTTTAACATGCTGAGGTTTGACCAACAGTCCAACCAGCTTCTGATTTCCTTCGGTTTGAATTCTGACCGTCTGCATGTTGGGTCCTGCCGTATTTTTATTGGGTTTTGCTTCATTTAGGGCCTTCTCGAGAATGGGCCAAACCGCGATTACTGACCCCGAAAGCACAAAGTAGGTTCTGAATCTGCGTCCCACCTCGCAGAAGACGCTTTGTTCTTCCGTCCGGCAAAAACCAATGAGGTATTTGTGGAAGCACATGGTTCCGAGCACTAAAATTTGGGATTTACTACACTGCGCTGGGAAAAATTATCTCAAAAATTCAATTTTCTTATTTTTAAAAGGCCGTAATTTGCAGTAAACTTTCCTTTTCGTTCAAAAAATCTCCAAGAAAGGACCAAAAATTTAGCAAAAAATGTTTAGCACAAAATCATGAAATAAAATAAGATAGGACTTTCCTCCGCAAGACATGTCATTACTCTAAAATCTTTTCATTCCCCGTTTCCCAGCTTAATTTAAACAAAACTATCCAGTTTTCTTTCAAAATCCAAAAAAATCTAAACTTTTCTCTCCATTCCTACTACAATATCCCCAAACTCCCTTACTGTCGTAATGCTCCTTCCAAATCTTCTCGGCTTCCACCATGGGGATCCTGGTGTGCCTTCTCGTAATATCTTGGGCGTAAAAGGACTTGGACGACCTTCCCGAGTTGGGTCTGATCAGAGTGTACATCTTCTGGTTGCTCATGCTCAGAGCGCTTCTTTTCACCGAATGAACCACCAAAATGATCAGGACCTTCTTGTTCAGGTTCGGCTTTCCGACGTAGAAGCCGCAGACATCGTCTGTGTCGTCAACTTGAGCGTTGAGGAGCTTCACAGCGTCTTCCCACTTGACGCCTCTTTCGGCTCCGATTTTATGCATTTTAACCAAGAAATTGGAGTTGTCGATCACTCCGCGGAACTCTCGTTTCTCCATTTCCCTGGCGGTGTCCGTTCCGTGGCCAAGATCTGGAAAAAATCGATAAATACTTCAAAGTTCTCCAAAACTTATATTGCACCAAGTTCTGATCAAAATAATTCCTCAAGATACACCAATACACAAGCCTGTCTATTTCTAACAAATAAATAGGTTTCTTATCACAGTTTTATCTCATAACCTATCCATTTCATTCATTTTCCATCAAAAATTACCCTTGACACACAATGCCAATTTTGCGGAGATTTAAAAAAATCGTCCTCAAATTACAAATTTCACATTTTGTCCTTTCTATCGGTCTGTCGGGAAAAAACGGCGGATCGTCGCGCCTCGGAGTCGCTCATCATCGCTTTGCGACTGCAAGCCGCGGCTTGGGATTTAGTGCGCGATAGCGGCGAGGCGAGACATTTTGCTGCGACAATCCGCCGTTATTTTCCCGACAGACTGATATAACTCCTTTAGATTATCCTAACACCAAAACTGACAACCCATTTAAAAAAATTGAAAAGAATTTATCTTACCCATGATGCCTTTATCAAAAGTCCCGTTCGCCTTCGCCCTTTTTATGAGTTCATTGATGATGTCGGTAAAGTAACCAAACAGGGCATTCTGAGCATGCACTGGTAGTCCGAGCAGTCTGTTTAGGAACTTGGCCAAGCTCACTCCTTCCTTTTCGATGGTCAAAACTCCAGCCGGGTTGTTCGGATTCTTTGACAAAACTCCAACTCCAACCAGATATTCCCGCATATCCTCAAAGAAGTTGGCGTTCTGAATCCGATAGTCTTTGGGTGGCGGGAGAAGCGGGGGTATTCTGGGGTTGGCCAGGGTTCGAATCATAATTTGGAGGGCTTCACGGCCATACCGGTTGTCCAAATTGAACTGGCTGAGGTCTCTGCTCTCCGTGGCTCTTCGATCTCCATGAGTGAGGGCTCCGAGGGATTCCAGACGCTTCGCAACAACCGAGGCAAACCGCTTTTCTCCGGCTAACTCGGATATCAAAAAGAGATATTCCGGGGCGCTGAGCTGATTGGAGCGATGGGTTCGGCCTGAAAATTAGGCATTAGTCTTCACTCTTCATCAACAACTATTAAGATATTCAAAAAAAGACCAAAACACAGTAATTTAGACATCAACATTATATTATCCATGCTATCGTAATGTTATTTCAGCCTAAAATCTCTATCAAACAACCCCAATACTATAGAAAAATTCCTTACCAAACTGCTGGACCGCTTTATCGGCTGACCATGGCAATTCCAGAGTGATATGGACCCTTCTTCTTTTATTCTTTACCCTTCTATCCGACTGTAGAGAGATGCCCGAACTAGCTGCTTCTGATATCACAGCCACAAATTTCTCTCCATTCATAAACTTTTCCTTCTCTTCCAAGTTCATGAGATCCACCGGGGCCATTGAATTGGCATTCCTTGGTTGGTATTCGACTGATCCATTGGGCTGCACAACGATTCTCCCCTTTCTTCCAGTCATTTCGGCGACAACATCTGGTCCTCCCAGTTCATCAATCAGTTGATCCAATGTGTTCGGAGGTAATACTTGGCCCAGACGTTCCACAGCGGCCAAAAGCTCGGTCTGAAAAAAGAATCTTAAAATTTTTTATCGAAAAACCTTCAAAGGTTGAAAAAATTTTGACTTTTTGACAAACAATATCCTGTATACAAAATTTCCTACCTTGATCATCAAAAGAGAGGACGGATCTCTTTGATTTCCATTGTCAATGACTTTGGTCGATTGGATAAAATCCACAGCACTCGTAGCATTTTCAACTCTTCTTTGTTCGGCCAGCTCCTTTTCCTTCCTTTTTCTTTCTTCCCTCTCTTTTCTGAGCCTTCTTAACTTCTTCCTTCTTTTGATTTTCTTCTTTCTTTTCAATTCTTCCTTTTTCCTTTTCGCTTCTTCCATCGCTTCCCTTCGTTTTTGCTCTTCCAATTCTCGTTGATCTTCTTGGTAGTTCTGTAAATGGGCCCAGGGGTCTTCGGCCGATGAGAAATCGTGATGGAAGGGGTCTACATCCGGGACATAGCTATCATTCAGTTCATTCATCAAGGTATCGAAGAGGCTATCGTTTTTCTTCCGATCTGTGGTATCTGAAAAAAAAGATTGCACTAGAAAACAACAACATCAATATATTTTTATAAATTTTTGGAGAAATAAGCTAATTGGACATCTTTTGAAACGTCTTTTGAGCCATGAAATAACCGAATCAAAAGTTGTTTACGATAATTTCCCAAAACCCAAAAATTTTTATTTCTCCGCGACACTGTTTGACATCACCAAACTTTCCCAGACCTTCCTCTCGATACCCTTTTCTCAACTTACTATTATCAGGTCCATTTATTTCTTCCTCCTCTTCCGAATCCTCTTCACTATCCTCCTCGTCATCGTCATCCTCCTCGTCCAAGATACTGTCATCACTGTCGTCATCCGACTTTTCAGCGTCTGAATCCGATTCATCCTCCTCTTCTTCTTCTTCCTCATCCTCGGTATTGGAGCTTCTTTCACTTTCATTTACGGTTCCCAACGAGTTCTCCCGGCGTCTTTTGAAGGATGGTTGAATGTTGTCATATACGGTGGTTCGATTTCCTAAAAAATGGACACTTTTAGTCTCAAAAAACCTCCTATGCAGCTTCTAAACTCTCAATCCACCCGACTATATCCAAACTGGCTTCAAAATTTAATTTCAAAACTTCAATCACAAAATTTTCAGAAATTCCTATCCAGTTTTCTTTCAAATTTTTTCCAACATAATCTGCTTACTTTTTCTGGAAAAGCTTCCTCCCGATCCGATGGAGAACATCCTTCCCATATCTCCAAGCATGCCCATGCCATCCGAGTCTCCAGTCGGGAAATGCTTTTCAATCAGATTTTGAAGTACAGCCTTGGTAGTACTAACAAAATCAGTGATTTCGCCCGCATCTCCCAAAACGCCCAGCGTCTGCGCCTCGCCAGTTGACTGTAGTCCAATTACGACGCATTTCCCGTCTTCTAGGGCCTTCTTTGTGATCGCAACACACGCATTAACCTTTGCTCCAATGCAAAGATACTTGAAGAACCTTTGATGGGCGGACCAAAACTGTGCCCATACCGTTTTCTCATTTCTTTCGTCGCTCTTCAACGCGTCAATGGCGAATTGAAACTGTCTTCGGCATTCCATCCAGAGCTTTACACTCTCGTCGTACAATTTTACAAAGTCATCGTCGAGTTGAACTTCCTCAACTGCAAAGCTAACGCCTTTGAAGCTGAGCTGTCTGGCCAAGTAGAGTCCTCTGAGCTTCATGTCCATGGCCACCATCTCCATCGCGCCCACTCCTCGGTCCTCAACGGCATGGATAAAGTCCGAAAAGGTCGGGAAGCATTGTTTCTCGCCCCACAACCCAAGCCTCGTCATGTAGGCCATATTTCGCGGTTCAGTGGCGCCCGTAGCCGATGCGTAGATCACTCTAGCGTCCGGGAGGCTCTTCTGTAATTCCAAAACGTATCTTCCAGTTTTGGTCGGCTTAGATCCCGCTGAAGGCACCAAATTTTTCGCATGATGGCACTCATCGAAGATAATGGGGCCATCAAAGTCCGCGCCACACCACTGGATCAGCTGTTGAAGTCGGGACGTAATTTTATTTCCTTTACTTTCATCATCCTTTAGATGTCGGGCTTCGCAAATTAAAGAGGAATATGTTGCAAAAATCACTCCTTTCTTGATATTTCCATTCTCGACACTATTGATCCTTGCGTACTTCATTTGATTCAACTGGTAAACGTCCACATTATCAGCGCCAATGTCCCTCAAATCCCGAACTGCGTCATAATACAAATCCGACGAGACTGAGAACCAAAGGGCGCGTTTCCTGCCCATCAAATAGTTCTCATATATGATGGTCGCAATCGTTCTTCCTTTTCCAACACCCGCACCGTCTCCTGCAATAATAATATGACCAAAATTCACCACATTTTATACTATCTATGACATCAACTATCCAAAAGTCAAAAAAATATCGAAAAAACTCACCGATCAAATACCCAACTCTTTCACCTGAGGGTAACCACCGTTCTTGTGCTTGGCATGCATACAAAGCCGCTTCAAGTTGAAGCGCGGAGATTTTTCCAGAGTCAATTGTTTCTTCTGGGATCTTCATTTGATATGTGATGTCGGGTGCCGAAACAGCGGACAGAGAAGCCGTTTCCACAACCGAATCCGGGTGTTCACACCCTGAGCGAAGTTTCAGAGGCTTGTATTCGATAAAAGTATCGACTTGGACATGTTTTTCTTCCTGAAAAGACAAGTGTAATATAAATAAATAACTCAAAAATTTGATCAAAACAGAATATAAACTTGCATCGTCTTCGTATCCCATTGAGTTCAGACTACTTTCCGGTTTATCAGGCTTTTTCTCATCTGCTTCCGTCGTATATTTTGGCACTCCAGGTTTTCCAGGTGTCGATATTCGCGGATGGTCAATCGGTTTGATAAATTGAACGGTTCCGTCCGGAAGGTCAAGTCTTCGATCCATTAGGGGTTTAGGAAATGGCCTGGGTGGAGCTCGCGGACGAGGAGGATCCGCGGGCCAGATCCGATTCAGAATTCTGTTTTTACCAAGCCGCGGCCGAATTGTGGCCGTCGGGATTTGCGGCGCTCTGGAGGGTCCTTGGCGCTGGGGAGTTTGAATTACCGGGGCCTGGAAGGACTAAACAATAAAATTAAATGCTGCTGCAAAACAATTCAAATCAAAAATAAAAAGTTTTTGCCAAAAAAGGTCCCAAGATGAATCAAACGGTCCTTTCAAACGACCACTTTTAATATCCCATCCCAAAATTTCATCAAAATCAACCAATTTTTTTTATTATCCATGATAAAAACATACCTCGGATATCCTTCCACCAGCCGAGTAATTGTAGGTTCTGATAGTTCGGGTCCCATCGTTCGACAACAAAACGGTTTTGGCAGTTCTCTGCTGAAGAGGTTCTGGTTTTCTTATAAATGGTTCATTCATTGGGATTCGTTGGATGACCTGAGTCCCATTCGGAGCGATCGTTCTGATCTGGCGGAAAGTTCGGACTGGACCTGGTCGGTGAGTCTGAAATTGGTTTTATACCCCACAGGACCTTTAAAAAATAAAAAAACCATTGACAGCTCTTTTGAAGACCTAAACGTCAAACAACAAGAAAAATTATACTACACTTACAATCTTTCCATCACTGGAAACAAAATGCGTTGGGTACCGACGAATTGGGCTGTTCGGTTCCAATGCCTTTTGCACTTGGCCCGTAGAAATAGGCCTTCCGACACAACGAACTATCCTTTTAGTGACCACCGGAGGCAATGCCGTACCTGTAGTAAGAGCTGATGAGGTTGAAGGTACGGGGGCCTGAAAATATCAAAAACATAAAATTAGCTGCCTTATCAATCGAAGAAAAATAGTTAAAACCCACATACCTCAACTTTAGAGGTTGTCGGTACAACAGGTACAACAGGAGCCACTGGAATGGGTGCCGGAGTTTGTTGTACTACCTGTGGAGAAGGTTCTGCAATTTCGTCTGGCTTTTCATCTTTCTCATCAACTTTTTTGGCAGTTTCTAGCTCTCTAACGGGTTCGCTCTCTACTGTCGGCTCGATCACCTCAGCGGCGGCATCTTTCTTGACCTGTAAATTTGATCCATGAAAAAATCGCAAAATTGTGTTAAAAATTGTCACCTTCAAAGTAATATTAAGCCGTTTATCAATGAAAACCACACAATAAACTATATCAATTTGAAAAAATCAGAAAACCGGCAAAAACATACTACAAAAATCTCACATTTTATGATGTAAAAACAAAACTTTACAGCAGCGCTAAACCAAGACAACGATAAGAAATCAGTCACGATACACTTTACAACCTCACTGATAAAGAAATAGCGTAAAGCTAAAAAATTTCGATGAAAGTAATATTTCGCGGAGCTTGTACCTAAAATCAAAAAAAACCTCAAAAAAAAATCCTACCTCTTCTGTTGGCGTGACTTCATCTGGTTTCTGTTCTCCATCTTTAGTCTCTTCGGGTTCTGTGTCAAAGAAGTCAAGTCCAGCATCCAACAAGGCCGTTTGAAGAATATCATCCATTAACAATGCTCCTAAAATTTTAAAAGTAAAGTCTCGTCAAAATAAAGGCCGTCATAAGTGTTCTCGAAAATTTCAAAAACTTTATATTAGCTTAGAAACTACTTTTCGCCGTTTTTTTGGCATAAATTCGGGGCATAATCATCAAAATTTCTTAATTTTTTAGTCATGTGATAAATTAAAAATCCTAAAAAACAATACAAACCAATGTGCAAGAAAAAAAAATGTCGAACGAGAGGGAGTTCGTTTCCTGTTCGAAAAAATAGACACGTCAAAAGCAACGGAAATTTCAAAAAAAATTGTGAAATCTTCCAGAACCCCCCATCCTCAACGACAATATTGGCAGCGAAATAAAAGTCCCCGAAGAGAACTGGGAAGGCTTCTTTTCTAGAAGTTAGAAGTCCGCCCCGAACTCTCACGTCTAACGTATTTATTCACATGAGTGTGCAGCTCTTCCACACTCTCTTCCTTTCTCTGCACCGAAAGGAAGAGAAAGAGAGGAATAAAAAATGAAAAGAGTGCGATTCTGTTGTTTGTTTTCGTTCCGGGACGCATAAATTAAATTTTCTCGGAAAAATAAGAGTAAAAAAAGTGAAAAAACCCCAGTAAAAACAGCAAATTGTTGTTAAAAATTGGTCTGCAGAGCTCTGCGAGCTATGGCATATCGACCATCACTTTTATGCTGCCAAGTTGAGGGCAAGGGAGCCTTGGCATCCACTTCAGACCATTATTTTGTTTATTGGAAGGTGAATGACTCAGTTTTGGGTGTCACCAACCTCGTCGATAGAGTCTATGAGCAAGTGTTGGACAAGAGGGCGCGAAAAGTTTTTATGAAAAATTGTGGCGATCAACTTTTGGATATCAAATGGCTGTAAGTTGGTCTAGAGCACGTATTATATAAATTTTTGATGTTTAGAGCGACATTCAAGAACAAAAGCTTGAAGGTCTGCAAATTCGAGGATGATAAGGCGGAAATTGGTTATCTAAACCAAAGATTGACAATAAAACGAGCAGCAATTGAACCCAAAATAGTTATTGCCGATATTATAGTCAAATTGCTGGCAGACCGCGATGAACTCGAAGTAAGACTATCCTTTTTTATTGTTTATACTTTTAGGAGACCGTAGAAGGTAAAAGAATTCAAGTATCAGACCCTGTAACTCGATGGATTCGCCGGGCAGCGGTACGTTTTGAATGGGTAGTATAATATAGTTTGTTTACTGACTCCATTCCCACGCAATATTTCTTGTGCGCATTTCAGACGTTAACTCAAGACCCAATGAATAAAAACCGAAGAATCAGACTTGTTCCCAAACCCTCCAGTTCCAACGGAAGTCCAAATAAGAAAGCAAAGATAGAGGAGCCAGAAGAGGGACTAGATGAGGTCCCGGTGAAGCATGAGATCGACAGTTAATCTGATGAATATGAATAAACCCCCACCAAACATCACCAGTGATGTTTACTAATTTATTTCACCTTTTAACAGCAGTATTTTTATATTGTACATGATTTTTGTAAAGAAATTTGAGAAAAATCGATGAAGACTGGTGTGGAAAGGTATAATAAGGTATATTAAAGACTGGCAGACGAAATAAGGGGGTTTAGGGATGCACAACGTAATTTCCGCCCACATTTTTTGTTGTGAATATTTAATTTGGTCTCATAGCGCAAACATTTAACGCCAACAAGCTTGGCGTTCTGTTTAAATGCAATTTTTTTTACATTGCAATTACACTTGTAATTTTTGATCTTTACCGGTTAGTTTACTCTAGTTTTTTACATGATTTTATTGTGAAGTTTTATTAGAATCTTAAGTTTTTAGCAAATTATGTTATATTATACTACCTCTAAGTGTATGTTTGGAGCACAAAGTACAATGGAAACTCTTTATTTTGTACCTCAGACAGCTGCAGCTGCTTTGAGCACAAAAACAGCTTCTTTTATGATTTCGATGGTCACAATCGGCGTGGTCTTGAAATCGGCGAGTGTATTTTGACCGGCATGCGGTACAAAGTCCATTCAAGAGAAAAAAGGTCAGACGAAATGGGTGGCTGATAAATAAAACTTGCATGTTCGTCATTCGGCGTTACATTTTGTTGCTTGCCAGTCGCTAATAGTTACTTTTTTAGATTATTTGGAGATTTTTATATTATCCATTATCGAGACTGTCAAAATTCGCGGAAAAGGTTGAATTTAATTTTAATTTTGTGACTTTCAGGTTGATTAACAATGTCTCGTTGTCTGAACTCCTCCTCACTCGGTCGGATCGTCACCAAACACGGCTATGCCACGGCGGCGCCAAACAGATCGGGTCCAAATGTGGTTCTCATTGATGCCGTTCGGACTCCATTTGCGGTGTCGCAGACGGTCTACAAGGACTTGATGGCCGTCGATCTTCAACGAGCCGCCTTTTTGGGTACATTTTTTTTATTTTTGTTCGATATTTTAGATTTTGTCTAGTGCAATATAATTTGCTGTAATTTTCAAACATTTGACGTTTTTACTTGCTTTAAATAATACTAATGACTCATTCCAGGTCTGGCTGAAAGAACGAAGGTGGATTTTAATGATGTTGGCTACATTTGTGGTGGTACTGTTATTCAAGAAGCTTTGACCTCAAATATTGCGCGTGAAGCCCAATTACTCTCCGGGTTCCCTGATAAAGTATGTTTTCTTCTTCTTTTAGAATCTTTAGGATAAAACGTTTTCGAAGGTCAATTCCCAGACATGTTTACTGTAAATGCAATTTTTTGTAATGAACACAATTGGAATTTTATAGTCTAATTCAATTTTAAGACGGTGATAAAGCTGAACGACGACGTATGCTGTGATTCACACCATATTTCAGGAGATGAACTTTTCTTTCTGATAGTACAATGCACTTTTTGTTTAGATTCCTGCCCATACCGTAACCCTTGCCTGTATCTCCTCCAATGTTGCTTTGTCCACTCTTCAAGCTCAAATTCAAAGTGGAAACTACGACGTGGCCATTGCCGGAGGAGTCGAATTTCTCTCGGATGCCCCAATTCGTTACAACCGAGAAGTCCGTAAAGCCATGTTTGGACTGCAAAAAGCCAAAGCTCTCCCGGATCGACTCAAATTCGGCCAAAAGATCATCAGCGGAATTTTCAACCCTCAACTTCCAGCTGTCGCGGAATTCACCTCCGGCGAGGTGATGGGCCATTCGGCGGATCGTCTGGCCGCGGCCTTTGGAGTCTCCAGAAAGTAGGAACAGTTAATTTAGAATCGTAAACAATGGTTGTTTTTTAGAGAGCAAGACGAATTTGCCATCCGATCCCACACTTTGGCACAAAAAGCCCAACAAGAGGGAAAATTGGCGGATGTGATCCCATTTTATGACCCCACTGGAGCATCAAAAAACGTCTCAATCCATCAAGACAATGGAATCAGAGTTTCCACCTTTGAGAAGCTTTCTTCTCTCAAACCGGCGTTTATTAAGCCCCATGGAACTGTGACTGCAGGTGAGACAATTATCTAGTATTAAACACGATTTTTTTGGATCTCTAGATAATGTTGGTGAACCAAGAAGGACTCATTCTTAGTCTATAAAAAGTTTTTGAGGGCTTATATTTTTATTTTAGGTTAATAAAAAATTTTGATTTTCAGGAAACTCATCCTACTTGACCGATGGAGCTTCGGCCGCCCTCATCTCCACCGAAGAGTACGCCCTCAAAAAGGGTTACAAACCAAAAGCTTTCCTCCGCGAGAACATGTTCGTCGCTCAAGACCCCAAGGATCAACTGCTCTTGTCTCCCGCCTACGTAATCCCTCGCCTTTTGAAGCGCGTTGGCTTGAAACTCGAGGACATTGATGTCTTTGAAATCCACGAAGCCTTCGCCGGACAAGTCCTCGCCAATCTGAACGCCATGGATTCGGAGCATTTCTGCAAAAATTATATTGGACTTCCCCAGAAGTTCGGACGTGTCCCATTGGACAAGATCAACTTATGGGGCGGATCCCTCTCACTTGGCCATCCCTTCGGAGCAACTGGAATCCGGCTCGTCGCCCATGCCGCCGCTCGTCTCGAAGCCGAAAATGGCCGGTATGCTGTGATCGCCGCTTGTGCCTCAGGCGGTGAAGGAGTCGGTGCTTTAGTCGAACGTTATCAGCCATCAAAGTGAAGTCATCTCAAGTGTGAAAGATTTGATTAGTAAATTTAAACAGGTTCAATAAAGAGTATACGCATAGAAGTTGAAGCATACCATTTATATGCGACTGGTCGCAAAGTTCTTCAACAACTATTTATTTTCCAGATAACAACAACAAACAACATAAATTACTATGATACACAACGTTAAATCATGAAAAAATACAAAGCATACGTAGCACTAACTTAAAGTAAAATACAACAAATCTAATGATATAACAACTGTTCGTAGTTGTCGATGAGCTGAAGGACGGCTCGTTTAAATTCCAAGGTCTTGTCTTTGCGTTCGGACTCCAATTTCCTTGCAATCTCGGCAACCATAAGACCCAGGGCAGATTGGGATTGGACCATCTCTAAAAAGAGACAAAATCATATAAAATAGGAACTTACCCATTGTTTTCAAACATTGATCTTGCATGGATAATATAATCCGACGGTCCACATCAGTCTTATTATGAGCTTGAGGCTTTCTGCAGGTCTCCTGAGGAGTAATATTAGTGAGCACTAGAGGTTGGGATGATTTTACGGCAGTAGAAGGCTTCTTCGGGAGAGGTTTGTTGGGAGTTTCGGCAACTTTACTATTCTTTGGGGGAGGTTTGTTAGGAGCTTCGGCACTTTTACTATTCTTTGGGGGAGGCTTGTCAGGAGTTTCGGCAATTTTACTAATCGGAACTTCAACTGGCTTGGTGTGCACACTAGCAGGAGGTACACTGACCTGAGCTTCCTTTGTAACACTCTTTAGAGGAGCCGTTGGTGATGGCGGGGCCACAAGTTGGGGTAACGGGGCCGAAACTGGCTGATTTGGAGCCAAATTCACAGAATTTACCTCAATTCTCGGCTTCTTCGTTGATTCCATCAAATTGTGCCCTTCATTTTGAAGACGCTTCTGTGAATTCAACGAAGCTATGTAGACATCATTCAATGTGTCAGCAAAACATTGTGGTGAAATGGCTTGGGAAATACATTCATACAACGGCCCGGGATGATGTACTTCACTTGGAGGCAAGATTGGTTGAGACGACTGTTCCGACTTAGGGGAATCTAAAACAACATCAACAATGACTTGTGGGACTCACCTGGAACATTTTGAGCACTATTTGTTTGAGCAGTAGGCGGAACTAAATTTGCAAATGATGAATTATGAGGTATTGGAGAGAACTCCGGTTTGATCAAGGCGGTTTGAGGAGTGTCTTTGATTGGTGTAGATTGGGTAAAAACTCCCGGGATCTCGCTAAAGACTGGTTGAGAGCGTGTGTTAGCTGTATTTAAGGGAACGGGATGTTGCACTTGATGAGGTACCTAAAATAATTCTTTTGCATTCTCGATACTCCAACAATGTTTCTCCAAACTACCAAACCACACTATTAAGGTCAACCACTCACTGCATTGGCAATTGTGGAATAAACTGGAGTATTTTGATATTGAACTTGATTTGGTGGATTCGACAAATTTAACAACTCTTCTTTGCATTGAATCCTATTTTGAGCAGCGTTATATAACATATTAGTAGGTGAGTCCGTGCTAGCGGGTGCTTGATTGGTCTCATCAACAACCAAATTTCCTTCATATTCCTCTTTTATGTAATCTGAGGGATTTGGTGGCTGACGAGTGAAGGCTGATGAAATAGATGAAACAAAGTTGGAAAGAATCCCATTCGTTCGGGGCATCTCTTGCGCAATATTAACGTTTTCCGTCGATTGTAGAGGCTGTTTCGCCCTGAAAAAGGGGAAATTATAGTATCCATGAGGCCGATGTATGGTTGGATAACAAACCGAAGAAAATTAAATTTTTCGACACGAAAGGCAGTCAATAGACACTTACGAAGGTAAGCTATCGGCCAAGAAAAGAAGATCCTCGTAGAATTTCCATTGAACAGTACCACCTTCCTGCGTAGCCTTTCGATGGACCCGAACAAATTGATCTTTCAAGTTCTTCATCACAGTCTTGACGATTTTGACTAAAAACAAATGATCAAAAGCCTCTAAAATTACCGCTGAATGTCTTAGACCGTGTAGAGACCGCAGATGCAATAAATTCCCATGCTGCTGGCATCGACGATCGATCAGCCTTTTCATGATTCCGATCCCATAGCACTGGTTGCTTGTAATACTGCTCGATAATTGCTTTGCGAATGTCATCAGTGACCTCAGCGAGCTCAGGGTTCACAACCTTCTCGGGTTTCTCCGTCATTATCCTGAAAATTCGATAACCTTTCGCAAAGAAAAAACACGCATAACTCGATTGCGAAGTCGCCAAAATGTTGCGAACTTTGCAACCAAAAAATGAATTTTAGCTAACCAGTTCCCGCCTCTTCACTGTGGATCATGTTTTCGTGGCGAGAATCTGGCCCACCAACAAATTCGCTGCGCCCCACCGCGAAAAACAGGGTGCCTTGGCATTGTGTTGGCGCGTCCAGAATTTTTTCAGAGAAAAATGTCGAAACATTCTGCTCTCAACCGTCTAAAAGCGCATGATTCATGGCTGTTGTAATCTTCCGTTTATCCCGTTTTCACCGTTTTCTTCATTTGTCATTGGCATGTTAAAAAATATTCGTGTTTTTGGCATGCGGAAGATTTTTAGAACGCTAAAATAATATCTAACAATTTCAGATATCTTCTGTACATAATGACGACTTCGCAGAAGCATAAGGATTTCGTCTCCGAGACCATGGGAGAGAAGGATATCACAGATGTGGCTGGAATTGGTGAGGCTTATGGAAAAAAGCTCGCGGAGAAGGTAATTTTTGTTATTTGTCTTGGAAATTTTAGTCGGCAGTTGTCAAATGTGTATCACAGCTCTAAACCATCTCATTTCAGGGCTTCGACAAAGCTTATGTTCTCCTTGGCCAATTTCTCCTGCTCCGGAAGGACGAAGAGTGCTTTGTTGATTGGCTCAAAACAGAATGCGGATTTCAGGACCGTTTCGCCAAGGCATGTTACAATTGCCTCTCAGAATGGTGTCAGTATAACTTATAATCCCATTCTATATTTATTTTACCTTTTCCATTCGCTTACAGATGAATAAATCGGCTAACAAACAGGGTTTCGCTTTATTTAGAATATTCTGATGAGGGAAACTGGTGTTAGTAAAATTTAACAGAGATCTAAAGGATGATAAAAATTGAGAATGGAGATCAGCATAACGAAGCGGGAAGATTACATATCAACTTCGGAATCGTTGGCAGTGGCTTCTTGGATGAGTTTGTTCAGGCCAGAGACATCTCCTTTGTTCTCCCCTCGGAGGTATCTTCGCTGGATCCGAGCGTTCTTTCCACGTCGGCAGAGCGCAGCACACGAGCACTTCAGGATGGGGAAGGCAATGAGTCCAACGATGAACGCGAAAATGGCCGGCAATGTGGAATTTCCATTGCGAACACAGGGATCGTTCTGCAAATACCAAGTATAACATCGAAACGTTTTTTAAGGTAACCCCAATAAAATATAAGCTCAGGAGAGCCCTCCCGCACCTTTTTGCAACTAAACCAACAACAAAAAATGGAAAATAACTCACCATAAGGTCGCTGAAAATGATCGTCGTCTGGTTGAAATAGTAGCCAGTCGCATTTTCCAAGCCCAACACCTCTCTCAAGATAGAATTCTCGAGTTCTGTCATGAACTCCATGTGCAATTCCGCATCGTCAGCCGTCAAATTCCGCGACATTTCCGTATGATTTCCCACTGATTTTGCTGTTTCTTCTGGCTGATGCTTTGGGGTTCTGTTGCTGGTGTTGTTCACGGCGGCGGCATGAGCCAAAGCGAGAATCAGGGCGTACAGAAACACGCTTCTGCTGATCATCCTGAAAGTACATAGCTAAATTGATATAAAACAACATTGAGACTAGCTACAAGTCTGAGACAATCGACAAAAAGTTGCCAAAAGCACCAAAATTCGCAAACATTGCGGAAAATCGGAAAAACTTGCCGAAAAATAAAAAACTGCAGGTGAAATCCGCGGTTCCTCGAGGCAATCCTTGATGATTTCGCAAAACTTTCGCCATTTTCAATCAGCTTCTCAGATTTTCGACAAAAATTCATAGAAAAATAGAGGAAAGTCCGTAGAACAGCATCAAAATTATGTAAAATAATGCACTTGACAGATTTATTCCCAAAATCTTCACTTTTTCTCAATCAACAACCAAGACCCGTTGGTTTGAGCGTCAGAAATGTCAACGGAATTCCCTGCATTTCCGGATAAGTTCAAGGAGTTCAGCGTGGACCCAATTCATATTGAGGTAAACCTTTTGCTTACTGTCATTCAAATTTTAGAACAAAAAGAAGAAGCCATTTGATGTCACATTGAAAGTCCGCAACTCCAGTGAATTTGGAGTCTTGTTCAAGGTCAAGTGCACCTCCAATAGCCGAATCAAGCTGGTAAATTGTGCCGATATTTTGGGTCCACTGGAGGAGACTGAAGTCGGAATTACCCGATTGGATGTAGAACCTGAGGCTGGCGATCAGCTGTGTGTGATCTATGCGTTGGTTGGAGAGTGTTGGATTCCAAAAGAGAAGCGGAACGCGTATCAGGTGCGTTTTGAGAGCAAATTTATATTACCCATGATGACGTCGACCTATTTTCTTGGAATTTCTTTCAGGCTTGGCTTCGTGCGACCTCCCAGCAAGTCACAACTCGATCCATCTTTGTTGAGGTCTCCAATGCTTCCGATTAGAATGAAGTTAGAATTCATTTATTAATTAAAAAACGTATCTATGTTATACTAGGCCAAGTGAAACTGAAAATAAACAAATATTGCTACGAAAAGGCACTGATAAAGAGATCCAAGGACGTTTCATCCATACAATTCCTCAATAATCGAGATCCGTTTGTTTTCCTGAGGGTTCTCCGGGGCATTCTGGTAGTCACCATCTCCAAAGTCCCATTCTTCGTCGATGTCCTTGTCATCGGCGAAACTGTCGGAATGCTTCTTCTTTTTGGCACAGAATACCTCATCGTCCTCATCATCTGATTCAAAGCCCGCTTGATTCAGTCGGACGTATTTGTCTTCAAATTCTTCCTGCATTAGCACGCGGATTCGGAGGGTTTGGTTTCGTCGATGGAGCTTGGTCTTGATGAGACGGATATGCTTATGAAGTGCGGACCGAGTCATCTTGACGATCTTGTCTTTCTGAGAGTCTCTTTGGGAAGGGAAAACCTAAAATCAAAAGATTTTTTATATTACACTGGGCAACAACAGATGAGCATTCGAAAAATGGTGCAAAATCTTACCATTTTTGTGGATTTGGATCTCTTTTGGCCAACAGAGTCCTTCACTGATGGTGTGGGTTTGTTATTTGAGAGTCCAGCCGTGGGGATGGCGCCATTTTCTGCCATTCTAGTTTCTGGCGCTCGGCTTGATCTCAAACCCCAAGTTCCCTGCAAAGATTGCAAATAAATTCGTCAACCATAGCATAAAGAAAACGCGCGTAACTTGAGCGTGATATAACAACGCATATTTTACCAAGAATTCTTAGTAGAATGAAAGGAAACGCGCAAAAAAACCTTGTCGCCAAAAAAAATCTCCCCAACATTTTTTTTCGTCTCGTCGCGACGTTCTTCTTATTATTAGCAGTGAATACCGGTAAAATAGGGTGAAGAGACTGTAAACTTGGGGTGAAAACACCTTTCCATGCAAGCGACAACAGAAGAGGTTTATACTTTTTGGGCAAATCCATGTTATCCATGGGATCCCGGGATGAATAAAGTGAAATAAGTTCAAAAACATGATTAGTTCAATAAATTGTTTACGAATTATAGAGAAATTATGGTTTACAGTAACTTGCGTGCCAACGCAGTAACTGATGACCGAAGATCGAGGGTTTTAGGGCAAAAATAAAAAAAGCGATATTTTATACGATGAAAAGTGTTTGTGTCGAAGATTTACAAAAGATATATGTCGAGATCAAAGCAAAATATGAAAAGGAGCTAACCAGGCCTTATCTGATACCGGCAAGCGATTACACAATTCCAGATCCATTTTTAGAAGAGCAATTATATTACTTTAGATGCTTGTTATGAATTTTAAACCCAAACGTGCGCTTGCAATTTTTTCGTCTGCGTCTCATATTTAAAAAAGTGAAGAATGGAGCGAGAAAAACCGGATGGTTGAACATGAATATCAAAAAGATCAAATAGTTTCGATAGCCTAAAAGAATTTGCAAAACATAATTGAAATAAAAACAGGGGTGTTACAAAAAATGTTAATTTAAACGTGCAATTAAAGGGATTATGCTATCTAACTAAGACTAATTCAACCCGCTGGAAGGATTAGTAACGCTTTTCTTAATTGGGGTTGCAATAAAAAACGATTTGGCGTGAAGGGAGAAGAGATATGTGAAATCTTCTTGGATAGCATAAAAAACGTGGTTTATCGTTTGGAGAACTACTGCAACTGTGTATTTTAGAAACTGTTTCAAACAAGTTTTAAGATCCGTTTACCCAACAATGGCCAAAACTTTACCTTTTACTGGGTAGTATAGTATAGTTTATACCAAAAAATAAGGACATAGGGATTTGTTGGCGTTTCACTAAGCGAACTATGATCTTTGGTGGGTACTAATCCATTTTAATCCAACTAAAATGGATCTTACACTACTTCCATTTTGTCCCATAGCCCATAAATAGGTATTATAATAGATTTAAGCACCGTTTGCGATCAGCGTGAAAAGCCCGCCACAGCTTTTGATTTTGGCGTCAGTGGCCTTTTACCGGCATTGCAGAAAATATTATGTTATAATAAATAGATGACGCAGGACAATATAACGTTTACAAGAACCGAGGAGCCTCACAATCAGCAGGCTTGAATTTCCGATGACTCAAAATTTACTCCATATTTAATTTTAGAGAGCAAGAATCGATTTTAAATATCAAAAATGCGTTATTCTAGACCTAGTCTAGGATAAGTTCTTGCGTGTAGTACAGGTTTGTTTCTGGACGCCCCTCATTTATATTCACGTCCAAAAACTCGTAACACCTTAATCTCATTGTCATCGCTTTGCCTTTATTAGGATTTACTTTAACGAGACAGAAAGGTTTTCAAATTTAGACTAGTTAGTCCAGTATGATACAATTTGTATCACACTGTGCCTCAGAGCTAAAGAACTTGTATTCCTATCCCAGTTTTGGTTTGCAATGCCTGCTAAACACCGTACAATACAATTTTTTGTGCTCAGGCGATGAAACGAACTCCGTTTGGCCTTGGAGATCGAGACGCTAATGATAATACAAACGATGGCTCAGATCCCCAACCAGCCTTTGGCGGAGAGCATTCACTGCGCATTTATGGCCTACAAACCTCACGTGACACTGCTCTACCCGCAGGTCCTAATCAAAATGTCGGAATCGAACGTGAAAACATTCAAGAAATGCTTCGAACCGCCGCCTGGAAGTGAGGGAGAATTGTGCGGAGACGAATAAGCGGTGCGTAAACGGGGCAGACACACACAGCCACCCCGTCTTCTCCATTCCCCCCATTGCTCGCCCCTTTCTCTCGTCTCGTCTACTCCAAATGAATGAAGAAAAAACCGTAGGGTTTGCGGGCGTTCCGTTCCGTCTGATGGCGAAAGCGATAGGACCAAACCGGATATATCCAAAAATTTTGGAAGGTGATCACCAAAGACGGGGAGAATTTTGAAGGTCTCTGCGAAAATTTGGAATTGCCGACCTGCGTCTACAATAACCAATAAAATCACCCGAAAAGTTAGGTCCGCCGATGACAGAAAGTTAATACTATATTTACCGCGAAGATGAGCTTCCAAGCTTTTGGTCTGGTTCATCAAGTTTTCATAAGTAATTTTGTCCAGACTGATCCCTAAATCATTCCAAAAACAGGCAAATTTTGTTGACCATCGGTTCTTGTGCATGCAGAGTCACCGCACAGTGCACTGAGCCAGAATTTGGTGATTGCACGGTGCGGAAAGTTTGCCACATTTCACTTCCAAAAATTTCCCAAAAAATCCGCCTTCCAGGCTCCCAAAAGTGACGAAAATCCTCCGAAATCCAAAGCGACGAAAATTCGCAGAGGTTTGTCGCTGAAATCACCAAAAACCACTGCACTCTGGGCCTGCGACGTCAATTTTGTAGCTTATTTCACTCCAGATCACTGCGAGTTTTGCCCGTGACATTGAAAGAAATTGCGAGAGAGTGCGCGTTTGAAGGAGAGAGGAAGAGAAAGAGAGACGAAAAAGGCGACACTTGTGATCACCGGGCAGAATGCGACATGCATTTTGAATGCACAGTGCAGTCAGATTGAGAGAAAAACGGAACTGCACTGTGCCGTCGGAGCTGCAGACTTTCGGAAACAGCTTGGACAGAATGCTGACACCCCAAAGAATCAAAAATTTTGTTGGTAAACCGTCCAATCTTCTGTTTTCGCGGCGAGACCCGAATCTTCCCTAAATTCTCTAAAAAATTCCAAAAAATCAAAAAAAAAAATCTTAAATAAATAATTTATTCAAAAAATGTTATTTCTAATTCACACTTTGGAGATCAGTTTGGACGAGATTACTGCCACTTGGAGGTTCGGGTACCTTTATTTGGTTTTGAGGTCCAGTCGATTTACCCTCGTTGGCATTATTTCCCTCAGCGTTTCCCTTATTATTCGCTTCAATTTTGGCCATTTCGACCAAATTCTCGTATGCAGGCCCCTCCATCAGTGGTGCTCTTGGTGGCTCCGGCGGGGCCTTGTTGATGACTGGAGCCGGTTTTTCCGGGATTTTTTCTTCTTTCTTGCTGACTTTTTCCACATTCTTCGCCTTCTTCGAGGAACTTCCTACTTTTTTTGGTGTTTTCCTGTGCAAGGGTGATTTGAGGTCGTGGAAATAGTTCCTCAAAGACTCGGTGGGATCTTCATTGTGCTCCATGACTTTGAGGATACTAAAACAAGACGTAAAAAATTTGGAAATTTAAAGAAAATTATGACTAAAATTATGACATTTTAGACAAAAAAAGATTTATTAGGACGTCTAGTTTAGTTTCAACGCATTTGACTTACTTTGGAATGTCCACATCAATGAATTCTTGGAGTTGTTCCATCATTTTCTTGTCCAATTTGTTCCAACCAGCCACATTGCTCTCCAATCCGCGTTGTTGGAATAGCTAAAAATATTGCTCCAGATCCATAGTGTTTCAAAAAGGCAAGCTTTACAAGGGTAACAATTTCAACCTACTTCTTGCAGTGGCATATAACTTTCCGGAATTTGACTTTGAATTCGAACATTGTGGAAGATCTTGGTCAACTTTCCCCCTTTCAATGCGCCCTGGAGATTACGTTGGTTCTTTCGGTACTGAAAGTATGGTATTTGTGAAGTTCTATGTAAAAAAACAAAAATAATATAAATCTTTAATCATTTTTTCCGGTTTTCCCAGCCGGAAACGGAATGCCAAAAACAGCGGGAATTTAAATTTTCAAAATTTTTATTTTTTAATTTTAAAAAATCCCGCTTACCCATCCACGCATGCATTCACTCATGATGAGCGCATGAATTTTGACTTGCTTCGCCCGTTTTATGATGTCATTTACTTTCCGATCCATACACTTTGCCGGGATTCTTTGAAAAACCTCAAAAAGTTCTTTATAATCAGCATGAAATCTCTTGGGAATTCCATTAGCCGCGATTTCATCAGAGAATGAGCAAATGTAGACTCGAGGGACCTCTGGCGTTGAGATGACTTTACTCAGCATCCACATCAGTGCTCCGCGGACTCGAGTCAAGTGCTGGGTGTCGACGGAGTCGGCTTTGTTCAAGATGATTTTGATCTGAAAGACGTTGATTCACATAAAGAGCCGACTAAATTCCAAGTTTTATCAGTTTTCTTTTATTTTTATCAGCTAAAAAAGATCGAAAAATAAAAAAATTTTGTATTGCAAAAAATCGTGGTAAATAAATTTGATTTTACTTTGTTTTATTCTTCAACAAGCAATTTAACTTACTTTCTCCTCATTTCCTTTGATATTCTGCAGAACAATCTTGAATTCCTCGCTGATATCCAATCTGGAGATGTCGAACAACAAGATGATTAGATCGACCTTGTCGGCAATGAATCTGGATACTGTAGCAAAGTCATATCCTCTATTGGAAGTATGTTTTTCGCCAGATAAAATGCCAGGGGTATCGATGAGGGTCATGTGTTTCAAGAGCCCCGAATTTAAGGCGGCTCCTCGAATTCGTGTGGAAAATGTTGACCCGAACGTGCTCAGGCACTGAAAAAACAGTGAAAAATTACTAGAAAATCTATACCAGGCGGTTAGAAAAAAATTTTATAAAGGATTTATGTTCAGTTTTTTCATTATCAACCTTCCTCATTTTCTGCTTACCTGGAATGGAAGACTTGGATCTGCCATTAAAGTTGCTCCCATCACTTCATGTTGCTTTTCTCCATAATGAACAACGGTAAAAGTGTCAGTTGTTGGATCAGGCCCAATTCTGGAGCCGGGGTACTCCTGGCCAAGCAGATATTTTATCATTGTAGTTTTTCCGACGGAGTACTGCAATAAAATTTTTTATAACACGAAAAATTTCTTTGGTAAATTGCTGACACTGCCTTTGGCAGCTAAAAAATATGAAACCTATGAAAACTTCAAATTCTGCACAGCGCAAACTAATTTTTTTCAACCCTTTAAAAAATCTTTTTATTACTACAGTACTAGTCGCGCCATAAAGTCCTGACACATTTTGTCGCGGGTGTCGCGCGAGAAAAGTGGCGAACTCGCGCGAAAGTGCATGTCGCTAGTGCACAAACGGGGAATTGCCGCGACGAGTGCGAAAGGAAAACAAAATGCACTGTGCAAATGTGTCAGGACTTTATGTCGCGACTAGTATGCCTTACCTGCCCCAAAAACAACACCAATGGAACCGAAATGAATTCCCCCTTCCTCAGTGGCGGATTGTGGAACTGCTCAAAAACATGTCGCTTCTCCATTGGAGCAACTTTTTGATCGTACAAAAATTCCAACACTTCCAAAACATTGTCCTTGGTTATTGGGGGACATGGCTGGAAAAAAATACTTCTTTTTTGGAAAAATATTAATGAAATTTGAAATTCGATTTCCAGATTACTTTAGCCTTGTTCCTACTGCACATTGGAAGCTATATGATCTGTCTTCCTTGAGCCTTGATAGAAGAATAAAAGGGATTACTAAATGCTGACCGGTTTTTGTAGAAGCGGATTTTGGAATAAACTGGCATGCCACTCGGCCACACACGTCAAAACAATTCTTTCAGAAAATTGAAAAAACAAGGAATCTCGGATCATTGATTTTTTGCGAAGTGCCACAGAATTATCGAGCGTGAAAAATTATTTTCCTCCTCGAAAAAACATTTTTCTCGAAATTCTCTGGGAAAGTTTTCTTTTGTGACTCGATAATTCAGCGACATTTCGTCAAAAATCAATGATCCGAGGTTCCTTGTTTTTTCACTTTTTCTTTGACGTATGGCAGAGCTTTGCTAAACCTTCACTCTGATTTATGCTAATTTCTTGATGATCTTGAGACAAAATTTTAGGTAGTGCGATTTTGATGAAACTTGTCACAGATAAAAATCGGATTTTTTAAAAATTTTTAACTTGCGCCTTGCAGAAAACAGAGATTTTTATGACAAAAGTTGTCGAAATTTTTTCTATTATAAAAGAAGCCAAACGTTACGATCAAAATCACTTTCTCCAACTGTCTCTGCTCAAGTCATTGACCACTTTTTAAAATTCAATTGATACAGATGTACTCCACTGAAGTCTTCAAAATACAGTTAAATTAAAAATATATAGTATAACAATATTTATATTATTGATTGAAATCTTCCTCTTTGTTTCTTATGTAACCGTCGTCGGTTTCTTCGATTTCGGCGAAGCCTTCTTCGCAAATGTCCTTTCCTTGGAATCCATGTAAATGGAACATTCAGCTTGCTAAATGAACTCTTATGGGAGACCTTTGAGGCAGTTGACGAAGGTGATGACAAGCTTGAAGTTGACGAGCTGGGCCTTTGTCCTCTGCTTGGCGATGGAGGCCTAAAATGTGTTAAAAGTCATCAAAAATATCTTCACAAAGAACTTGGCCTAGCATGAGACTGTACCAGGCTTAAAAAAGTGTCGCAAATGTAGGGCTTTCTGTTCAAAGGAAACAGATGAATCTACTATTTACCCACCTTTTTATAGCGTCTTCGTTTGTAGCAGAACTATCGACAAGACGATTAGTTGCAGCCGGTTTTTTCTTTCCATTCTGTCCAGATACCCGTCCAGTAGAATCTACCCTGCCTCCAGTACTGTCACCATAACCTGCATCAGTGTTTTCATTTTGATTTTTCTCTCCATATCCATTGTCATCTCCACCATAAGGAGTGGAAGGAATTTCGGAGTTCCCATATTCTTTATTGTCGAAAGAATCATAGCCTGAGGGCTTAACATTCTCATATCCATAGCCTTGAGAATTCGTTTCTCCTTCGGTATAACCATCTGCTGAACCGCCATTGCCGAAGTGGTTGTTTCTTCCGTCGGATTCGTCGAAAATTTCGTCTTCTTGTTTGGGTGTTGCATAGAGTAGAATAAACCTGGGAGTAATTTTTTTAGCTATGATAAAAAAATTGCTAGAGTAAAATACGTGATCTATATAGCTTTTTGCTGTCTCGTTTGAATGTTACATCTTCTTATGAAGTATTAAAATTTTGATAAAATAAATGACGAAACGAGTAATTTACCCCAAAAAATCAACTCACTTTCCGTCCCGCTTGATTTTGCAATACTGATCCATGAAGAAATTGCTCTTACTGACGTAATCTCCATTCCCGACGATGACTTCATAGGGCTGGCCAAATTCCTTTTCCGCTTTATCGCCAATATATTGTGCAATTTTGTTCGTATTACAAGCATTGTAATCTGTGTCCAGATCATCTTTTAGCTGCTCGAAACTCTCGTCCATCAGCCTTTCCAACGCCTCGTTGCAACACATCAACATGTCAGCGTTGGCGTAACAGCTGGGCAGTGGGAATCGGCGCTCCAGTTCTTGCAACCATAGCTGGTCAGCGTCGGATAAAACGTCGGTTTGTTGAGCTTCACCTAGGCCAGGGGCAACTGATGGCGACGCTGGGACGGAGGCTGAAAATTTGAAGGTTTGTAAAATACAAAATTCTCACCCGAGCTTCCAGCAGTTCCAGCACCTGCAGCCGATGCCACAGAATCCCCAGCGGCTGAAGCGGCGCCTCCAATACTAGCTGCTGATCCGATTGAGCTTGATGACGCAGAAGATCCTGCTGCTCCCGTGGAACCAGCTGATCCTGCGGAGCCACTTCCAGCGACTGATCCAGCCGATCCCGCGGAGACAGCGCCTCCCGATGTTCCAGCAGCTCCACTTGCTCCAGAAAGGCCCGACGCTCCAGATGCGCCGGAGAATCCAGAAGCCCCAGAGGCGCCAGAAAAACCACTTGCTCCGGACGCTCCGGAAAATCCGGAAGCTCCGGAAGCGCCGGAAAATCCACTTGCTCCGGAGAATCCAGACGCCCCAGAGGCCCCGGAAAAACCCGACGCACCGGAGAAACCGCTTGCTCCAGAAAACCCGCTGGTTCCCGCAAATCCAGCAGTCCCAGCCGAGCCTGCACTCGCAGCACTGGCGGCACTGGAAGCACTAGCGGCCGATGCAGCCGGCGCTCCGTAGGCTCCATAACTTCCGTAGCCTCCGTAACTTCCATAACCTCCGTAGCCGCCATACGAGCCGTAGCCAGCATAACCGGGATAAGCAGCACCAGAAGAAGCAGCTGCGGCTGCCGCGGCTGGAGCTCCCGGTGGAGGAATAATTCCAGCAAACGGGCCAAAACACCGTTTCCTACGGCGACGAGGAAGATCTGAAAAGATTTAAAAATTCAACAAAAATTACTTGGTGCGACGATTTGATTTGCAGCTCATTTAACGTTGTAAAGACTTTGGATAGCGCTTTACAAGGGCAGTCAAAATATTTTGCAAACTTTACGATCAAAAGGCTACGGAAAACAAGCGGAGATAGCCTGAGAAAACTCGTTTTTTATACTATACACTAAAAAAATTTTCTGCGTATATTTTGGGTTCTGAAGCAACTGTGAGCGCTAAATTCCCAGAGTTTAGGCCGAAAACAAAGTCTCCGATCGTCCTCGATCTGCAGTAATCGATGAATCTTTCCGTTGCGCCTGCAAAGAGCAAGCTAACATTTTAAAGGAATTATAAGCATTCTGGTCAGATTATGTACGCAAAATTTGAAGAAAATCTGAGAGATTTGTCTTCGGCAATTTCAATATTGACAGCATAGTCATCACATCATCAAACAAAGACTCACCACTGCTAGCTTTCTTCTTGTAATGCCGTAGATCTCTGAGGGTCGTCAAAGTTCCGTTCCGACTCTTTTCGGCTTCCTCTTCCGCACATTGCGAATAAATTACGTCGACGGAAAGGCACAGTAATAAAATTAGCGCTCGCATCCCTTAAGCGACGTTTAAAACACTGAGCTTTTCACGCGCGACGCAAGAGGAAACTTCGCCCTTCTCGATGCAGAACTAAATCAGCAAAAGAAACTCCCAAACCAGAATATTCCAGTAATCCGCAGGCTGTAAGGTTAGAAGAGAACTCGCTTAGTTACATTGGATTAGATGTCGTCTACATGTTGGTCGAAAAACACTTTCGGAGATTGACGATCAAACAGTCCAAAGATCTTTAAAGAATGGCAATGTTGAAAGATGGGATTAAATAAAAGGGAAAAAGGTAGAAAAAAGCTCAGAAAAGGAATCTAAAGTTAAATTTGTATATGGGGAAGATGCCCAATAAGAGGCCAATAAATGCAAAAAGTCGAAAACTTGTATGGAAACATTAAGAATAGGGACAAATCGTTGAAAACAGTATTGCATTGACGTCGATGTACAGATTTTACTCCAATTTTACTGACAGACTCCACAAAGGTTAGATCAAAATTGCCGAAAATTTCAGCCCATGGTTTGCAAAGAAAGCCGAGATGTTCAACGATTTTTGACGGAAAGAGACCATGTAAAAAACAAAAAAGTAATGGCCAGGAAAAACTGTTGGTTGGCTGCGGTCTTATAAACTATGAAACAATGATTTTCTGAATGACTTTTTGCTGACATATCTACCTTAAAGCTTTGGTCCAAAAATCACGGATTCTGCAAATTTGCAGTTTTAAAATTTAAAAATGGAGTGCTGCGCCTTGTGCGGTTCTCATGGCGTTTTATTCCAATTCCAAGAAACCTTTTATGTAAATAGCTACCGTATTCCATTTCAAAAAAATCTTTTCAGATAAAACATATTAGTTCCAATAACAGTCAAATTAAGATGACCTTAAGACAAAAGACCCTTTAAACCTCTCAACAGCAGCCATAACATCCAGTTTTATCTCCCCGAGGTGTTTTATAGAGTAATCAAAAGAAAACTTCCTAATTCTGCAGGAATTTTATTGTTACTGACCTCCTGTGGTGAAGGGAAGTAGGTCTTGTATGACCCAATCTTCTGTTGTAAGTACTTCATAGTTTTTACAAGCTTCTGAGATCTTCATACTTATAAATTATATCAGACAAGAAAAAAAATTTAGTAGCGGAAATTGCGTAAACTAAACGATTTTGAGAGTTAGTCTGTAATCATAAGCCCAATGGATGGATCTCTGAACCACATCCTAAAGATTTTAAAGTTTTTATTAGTCTCTTTAACTCCTCTCTATTCGTTACAGGCTTGCTTAATCGAGCATAAGAATAGAGTAATTGTTTATTTTCGCGGACTGGAATCCCACGGCGAGCAACATAAACGTTTTTCTTCCCTAAAATATTATAAAAATGCAAAGATTCCCAAATTAAAGCTAAAAACATTTACTTAAAATACCTGTTAATAATATGCAGATTACACATGGTGAGATTGTAAGTGAGATTTAATACAGGGTTACATCCGAATTTACTCAGTTTTGGCGCGTTTTTCGTCGGCTTCCTCTGATTCTGGTTGCTTTTTGCGTTTGCGGACCAATTCGGTGATGTCATTCACTTCTTCGCCCTCTTTGGCTTCTACTTGTTGGAAGGGTTCAGAACCAAAGATCCGTTTTTTGAGTTCATCCTTGATCTTTTGGTCAAGTGCAACTTGATCGGAGAGTTCGTTGATGTTGTTCTGAATGTCTCGACTGATTTCCTCAAGGTCGTTGATCTCCTTCTCGATGATCTTGGCGTTCTCTTCCGTCTTCTTGGACTCACAATTCTCTGAAATTTAACAAGTTAAACCTGACTCAATCAAAAATATGTACAAGTTGAAAAACCACCTATAATTTTAACAAAAAAAGAAAGAAAAAACGTACCAATTGATTTTTGGATCACATTGAGGGCATCCTGATAGGATTGACTGGCAAGTTTGAATTCTTCTTTTAGAGACAACACCCGAGCGATTTCCGCTTGAACTTCAGCGATTTCTCGGTCAAACTCGTCCAGAACCTCTTTCTTTCCAGTCAAGGCGTTGTTTAGCTCCTCAAGTGCCAAATCATATTGCTCGTCGATGATCATTAGCTGCCCAATTCCAACACTGGCATCGGCAAGACGTCTGATCCAAACCTTCTTTTCTTGATCTTCTTGAGTATCCACTTCTTTTTGAGCGATCTTCTTGGCCAATTCAAAGAGATCCCAGGCTGAACGGATCATATCAGTCAAAGCGTCATCCACAGGGGCTTCTCCATCTTTTACTGAGGCTGTATCTTCTGCCTGTGCTTCTTCATTACCTTCTTTTTCTTCTCCCTCTTCATTTTCTTCGTCATCTTTCTTTTCTTCGCCCTCTTTCTTTTCTTCTGTCGCTTCCTTCTTCTCCTCGCCATTTTCCTCCTTCTTTTCGCCGTTCTCTTCTCCTTCGCCATCCTCCTCATCATCCGTGGAATCAGCTTCATCGTCAACCTTGGTATTTACCACGGTGGCCATCTCGTTGCAACTTTCCAACTGGGCCCTTCCATAGCTCATGTAGACCTCATACATCTCACGTCCGAGCTCTCCGTACACTGTGCTTCTAAAATCAGAACATAAAAATTGAAACTTTATCTTACCCAAGAAGAGCTGCATCCGAGAGCTTGTCAATGGCCAAATCGACATTTCCAGCGATCAAAAGCTTCTTTCCTTCAGCCAGAAGGGTACCAAGCTGCTTTTCCTTGCTGAAATAATTAATTCAGACCGTGAAAAAATTAAACTTGAAATAAAACACAAGAAACTTACTTTTCCGGCTTCTCATCGCCCTTTCCGTTGACTGGAGCAACATTTTCAACTTCGGCGGACATTTTCAACAACAACAACAACGATCCGTAACAACAAAAGCGAGTGAGGAATGACAAATTTTGACAGAATTCCGCCTTCCAAAGAAAAGAGCAGAAATTTATGGCGCCAACACGACTTCGTTGTGGGACGCAGCAAGGGGAGCCGTGAAAAATAATATTTTTCTTGGATTGACGTCAATAATCGGTATTGCTGCGAAATACGAAGGTCATAATATTTGTTATTATAAAATTGTTTAAAGTTTTGAGTTCAGAAGCGTTTTATTATATTATTTTCTGTATCACATGGCAAAACTCGTGATTTTTCTTTGTTTTCTATCAATTATGTGTATTTAGATGTTTTTTGTGTTCCACAATGTTCGGATAAGTGTGCTTGATTAGAAATGCAGGCCATCGGTCTGTTTTTGCCTCCAGAATTGATAAAACTCCACCGATTTTAAATGAAAAACCGATGTAAACAAGGTTATCTCTGTTGTAGTCTAGCACCCCGTTATAATACGCTCATTTTGCGGCGAGATATATAAGCGTTCGACTTACTTTATTCTATTCATAGGCTTGGTGAATGGACCGGTTATAATGTCCGAAACGAGGCGGACGTCGTCCAATGAAATAATAAATTTGAATGTTGGAGGGCAGCGATTTTCAACTAGTCGGAGTACGCTCAGCTGGGTGCCGGATACATTCTTCTCCAGCCTGCTGAGCGGCCGGATCAATTCCACGGAGGATGCAACCGGGGCGGTAAGAATTTTTATCTGATGCCAAGTGTAATATCCCTGGCTGCGTCAAAATTGACAGACGTGGCTGAAAATGCGTAAAGAACTCTTTTATTGAACCTCGGTGGTTTTTTTATTGAAAAAATTGCAGTGTTCTTAAGATATAAGAAAACGTATTTTAGGTATGAAGAGTAATATAAAGGCTTTAATCTCTATTTTTCAGTTCTTCATCGATCGAGATCCTGATTTATTTCGACGAGTACTGCATTATCTCCGCACGCAACAAATTGATTTGAGGTAAAGTTCTGTCTTATCTTATTATTTTTCACCTTTAGTCGAAAGTAGCATAAAAGACGATTCATTTTTAGCAATGTGAGCCTGTCGATGTTGATCCATGAAGCCGAGTTCTACGGGATCACACCGCTTCTGAAAAGGTTGAAGCTCTGCCAGGAGATGAACGAGACGCCCTGTGGCGACGTACTTTTTATGGGAGTTTTGGATCCGCCAGACGAAATACCTTCAGTGTCTTCCGTGGCTTTAAACAGGTCAATAAATGCGAGTAATCATATGCAATCACCGCTCATCAGGGAGAGGAGACTCTCTTCTGTAACACCAAGGGTAATATTTTTATTTTGAGCTCGATGAAGTCAAAGGGCAAAGTTTTGGACTAAACATGGTCTAATCAATAAATTATTATCTCGTTTTAGGGATATTCTCATCAAGATGCCCATCGTCAGTCCTCGGCCTCGTTTTCTACCGGTTACCCTTCTCAAAATATGTACAGTAGCTCGTCCGTGAAATTCAAAATTAACGATTCTGGAGAATCGGTAAGCAGCTTCGCGAGAAACCTCAATTTTGACGGTCTTATGTTTTTTGGTGAGGGTGGTTCCATTTTTTTGAAGTTGAATTTATGTTGTCGTGGTATTTTAGTCTTCACGATTATCAACCGTATCATCCGAATCAACAGTCGATCCGACCACCAGGCAGATCAGAACCGACCTCCGAAGACTTGTCCTTCGAGAGAATGAAATGGACGAAGAAAATGTAAATAGAAACCTAATGCGAGTTCGGCTGATCCGAGCCTATCAGAACGCCGTAGCCGTTGCCTACACCAATTTTGGATGTGTTTATAAGTATGTTCCTGGTTTGATTATCTCATACTTGAAATTTAGGATGAAAGATAGTTATGGATGGAAGATGTGCTTCGTTTCCGGAATAATGGACGCACCAATAAAGCATATGGCATTCCTCTCAAAATTCCCAACACAGTTGTCGGAAAAAATGCTGGCTCTGGGGTTAACATCCAATGTTATCCATCTGTATCTGATAGAAGAAGGTGGAGATGCTCAAGTCCATCGAACAGTTGGAGTGTTCTCGTTGAATGCAGACATTGATAAACTCTTCTTCATTGGATCCCAGCTGGTTGCTTTGTCCTGGACTGGCAAAGTGGGCGTTTGGAATTCGATGACCCACAATTGGCAAGTACAAGGTAATTTTTGATAATAATTTGAAAAATTGGAAAATGTTATCTATGAGTTGGATATTTTATAGTGTGAAATGGTATGCTAGATTAGATTTACGTGGATATTCCGACTTTGACTGCTGTTTTTTGGAGAAATTGGAAGTTGAAAGGTTGTTGTATGAGATGTCTAAATAAGGTCGTAAAAAGTGGAGGTGTAGATGTAGCTTTTGATTTTGAAGTTCTTAGATATCGCATATGAATTTACCATAAACGTTTTATACGATAAAATATGTTCAGATATCTGCATGAATATATAATTTCATTTGTAAAATAATTCTTTCAGATGTGATGCAAATATCCAGTTATGACACAGCCGGCTTTATCCTCCTCCTTGGATGCACGAACGGCTGCATCTACTACATTGACATGCAAAAATTCCCCCTCCGAATGAAAGACAATGATCTCCTTATCACCGAACTCTACAGAGACCCGAATGCAGACACAATCACGGCAATATCGGTCTACCTAACCCCCAAAACAAATATATGTGGCAATTGGATTGAAATCGCGTATGGAACAGCGACCGGAAATGTTCGAGTTATTGTCCAGCATCCAGAAACTGTTGGTCATGGGCCGCAATTGTTCCAAACCCACTCAGTTCATACGTCTCCGATCACCAGAGTGGCTTTGACGACTAATTATTTGATTAGCGGTAAGTTGTGAGTGGGGTTCTTGGGCATTTTGGAGGTGTTTTATGTCTGAGAGGGCAAGTGTAATATACGGTTTTGGTTGAAAATTAACCCAGGAGAGTTTCATGTGGTTCAGAAAAATGGCTGAGATTTTTAATGAGATAAGATGACACCGATTGAATAAAAAATATTATTTTGTTGCCTAAATTTTACATTTTAGTGTGCCATGAAAACAACCATGTCCGTTCGTGGTCAGTGGCCCGGTTCCGTGGCATGATCAGCACCCAGCCAGGAGGCCAATCGCTGGCTTCATTCAAGATCATGACCCTCGATTCCTCGCCTGATGATAGCCCATTGCCTGAGGGCTGTAATCCCGGTCCTTACGGAGAGCAAGATGGAGAACAGATCTTTGTCCAGCGAGTGGTTCCCGACGCTAATACCCTGTTTATTTTGTTGGCATCGACTGGAGAACGCCTCTGTACGATAAAAACAGTAGATGCCCAGCCAATAACCGCTTTTTATGTTCATGAATGTGAAGGTTCGAATAGAATGGGCGCACGACCAAGAAGGTATTTGTTCGCAGGAACCAGCAGTGGAAGTGTTCAGGTGAGAACCGCATTTTGGAGAGGAGGTTGAGAAGATTTTACTTTTTTCATTTTGTGACATATAAAATTGCCTTTAGATGTTCGATTTAACCACTGCACTGGACCAACATCAAGCCAGAACCACCTTGCTTTCCCAGCAACTGAGCCAGCTCAGCACACAAACGGTTCAAGTCGGATCGGAAGCGAAAAATAACCCTTCCGGGTCTTCTGGAGTCGTCACTGGAGCTCAGAATTCGTTCATTAACCTGTCGCCTAGTCTTATAAATCAGTGGAATGTTGTCAAAGGCTTCCAGACATTACAGGTGAGATAATCTAGGAGTTTTGAGGATGTTTTTGAAATTTACAAAAATTTTTGATCATTTCTAATGTTTTAGGGTCCAACCCCGGAAGAATTGCTGAAACTAATCGAGGATTGCGATCTCGCCGTCGCCAGCCTCAACGCCTTGCCAGAACATGGCTCCTCTAGTCAAGATTGATCAATAATATACTAACCGCACCATATTTTCACCCCGTAAATAGTTAATTTAATAGCGAACATAAATTATTTCACCATGAAGATAACTGGAGTTTCAAAAATTCTTTTTGAGAAGTTAGATAAGTAGTTTATACAATATAAATGTTGATATAGAAGATATTAATGAGATTTGGAGGTGATTTGAACGGTTACAACCATCACCGTAACAACAACAAATCTCCTCATTCCGCCCGGGTTGAGTGTAATTTCGACAGAATTCGGCACCGCGACGGGTCTGAAAAATAATCGTTGGGTCTTCAAGGGTGTCCAAACATAAAAATAAATATTTTTTTGAGAGAAATGGACTTTCTATGAAACTTTTGAAATTCGGACGTGTTTTTTCAAAAGAATTTGTGCGACTTTTATGCAAAACTTGGCCAAAAAATCAAAAAACCCTCTGCTAGAAATCCCAAATCAGCTTACCCCAAAACACTCGTCCACATGACATCCTCTAGTCACCATTTCCGTGTCATAATCCACGAATTTTGTACACGTAATCGCCGAAATTGGGCATTCGAAATAGGCGGACTTGATCTCCTTTTGCCAGTATTCGGTCCCTTGAAAACAGCGAATGCTCTCGCCAAAAGTTAATAGCGACAGTAATAGTAGGAGCGAAAACATTTTACTATTTTTGTGTCCCTTTTTGCTTATAAAAGACCTTCGGAAAAGAGGCGTTTTTAAACATTTTTTATAATGTTTTTTTTGCGAAAATAAACAACAAAAGGAGAGTTGCGGGGAGCTGGAATTAGTGGATGTGTTAAGTTTGGTAGTTTTGGAGTCAAAAAAGGGGGTGGTAATTAGCTGAGGTTCCAAAAACAGAGGAGGAAACAGGTTTAAAATTTGGAAATTTTTGTATTTTTTGGCTTTTTAAGATCAGAATTGTTTTCGGAGTTCAAATAGGGCTCATCGAGCTCAATCTCGTACACTTTACCCTGTTTAATAGAGATCATGAGGCCATTTTAAAAAAAAATATTTAGGGAAAAGGTCATGTGTAATATAATACTTTGCAATTAACGGTTTAAGGCGCTAGATTAGGCTTTTGTGCCCAACCGCGGGGCCACACCTTTTGGGCCAGTTTAAAATTGATTCGGGGGGTAAAAATTCAAATTTTTACCAATTTTAGTGTTATTACATGACGTATTTTTTTATTTTCTCTGGAAATACTGAGCTCATAGCCTATATAACCACTAAGTCGTCGATTCTAAGACTTTATGTCATCCCATTAGCCGGTCGGCTCGATTGTCTTAAAAATTGAAAATTACGTCATGATAAACGCATTTTCTGTGACTAATCGTTTTCGAAAATGACCGAATTAGTCATCGTGGGCCTACTGCTTTATTTATGAGGTCACAATGTGATTCTCAATAAAATCTGAACTTGTTTAGTCCACTTTTCCAGCCTGTGATGATGATCGATCAGCTGATGACTAAACTAATATTAGAAATCTCCAATATTGCGTTCTTTTGTACACTTCTAGAACACCTCGGTTAATACATACCTTCTTTCGCTCAATTTAAACATTTTTCTGCATTAAATTTTACCGGATTGATAACAAGTAACTATTTGAAAATTAAAAAACTGTAACAATGAAAAATTTCAACAACTTTCTAATCCACATAATTCCCGGGTTTGACGTTTAACAATTTCCCCACAAACTCTTTGAGAACTCTATTGCCTTGTGTGGTTCTAAAGAGCTTTTGTGCTGCTGGGAATGCATTCAAAATTTCCTCTGGACTTAGCTCTGATACTTGGCCGCTCAAATCTTCCGGAAGCTCCAAAATTGGGATGACTTTTCTGAAAAATTTTATTCTATTAGTTAGGAAAAAAATAACGTAGAAGACTCTGAAATCCAGTAACTTACTTCACTTCGGCTTTGACATCTTTTGACGGGGAAAGTTTTCCAAAAATATCCATAAAACAAGCCAATTCAATGGCCAAAATCTCATGATCCGTGCCTGGAAACCTATTGGATAGCTCCGCTAATACATCCTTCACCTTCTTAGGGATGATAAAGACCGGGTAGAAGAGATCTGTTTGATACCCTAGCTAAAATTAGAAAATTTTATCAAAGATAATACAAATTTGCATAAATATGTTTGAAATCCAAAAAAATCTTCAAACGAAAGAAATAATCTTACTGCTCTAAGTTTCTGTTCGTGTGTTACGGCGGGTACATCAATTGCTTGAGGGTAAAAGCGGTTTTGGTCATAGCCAATTCTTTCCGTTAGTGGTTGAACTTTGAAGAAAAGGTTGAACAAAAACGAAAAAACCTTGTTTTTTATCGAGTAAAAGTCGAGATCCTTGTCCGTTGAGCAAGTCAGGAGGGTCAGTTGACTAAACACACCTATACATATAAAATATTGATAAAAATTGTCAAGGGTAACATGATTTCAAAAAAAAAGGTTTTAAAAACTCCGTAAAAGAACCACCTTAGCCACCTATAAACTACTTTACAAACAATTTTATCACCATCAGCCATTCTCCGCCGTTTGGCGACATTTTATACGATGAAATATATTTTGATATCATGGTGAATAAAGTATCGAAAAAATTCAATTTTAGACGTCGCAAATACAGTTGTACTGCATCTTCTACCTTCAACTTTACCAAACTTCTTAAAACACGCCCAAAAATTGCCTAGTGTAACATTAATTTATACCTAAAAAGACAACTTGCTCAAGCAAACCGGTTCAAGCCACCAAAAATAACCCAAATCTTACCTGGCATTGAGAAAAGTGATCAGTGCTGGTGTTGCTACATCAAACACCGTCGGTGGAGGGTAAAAGTCGACCAATTGGCTAGTGGAAGGTTCGTCAAACAGCCTGCTTTTCCACGATTTTTCCACAGCCGCCCTTCGCGAATATATCAACAACTGGGTCAACATCGACGATGTTACCGTTTGTTGTTGAGAAATCAATGGGAAACATCCGACCAGCAAGGATACTAAAATCTGATGTCAAGTGTAACATAAATTTTTTATAACTTCTGCTAAACAACAACAAAAATCGATAACCTACATTTATTATTGAGTCTCTTTGTCGAAAGTAACATTCGGGCGAGTGATTGTTTGTTTAGAGGTTCAGTTTTTGAGGGTGCAAGGACATTCTCTTGGATTGAGGCGTGAAAGACGTGGATACCTGCTCGAGATGAGGTCAACAACTGAAAAGTGACTTTTAATCCCTAAAACTAAACTATAAAGACGGCCCTATGGGTATAAAATAATGGATATAACAACGTTTTAAAAATGTGTTGGTCTTGACACGAAAACTTTTCGAAATTGAAAATCTCAAGTTTACGACATAAACTCGCTTGAATTCAATCTTACAGAGCAATTTTATGAAATTCCAAACTAAATTTTCACATCTTTTCTTACAAACCAAAAGAATTTAATATCGCACTAGGCAACCTTGATAAAGAAAATAAAATTATCTCTTTCTTTAGGCAAATTTTGATTGTCATTTAATAAACGGAGTGGATCAAAACCTCCACTAATGGCTAAATATCATTTTAGCCGCATGCTGAGCGCTCGATTTGCAAAAGACATGGCATAATGATGTCATAAACGAACAAGGACCATTAAAAAGGAGAGAGTTCGGCGCTTTTCACGGGATAAATTGCTAAATTCGATTTAAACAAATCTCATATAAGGCGTGCCAAAAGTCAAAGTGAGTCGAACGAACAAGAATAAACTCTCTTCGGAACTTGAAATGGCTGTAAAACAACAAGACGATCTTTTCTTTGTACTCTAGTTAACAGCCATATTACATTTAGCCGTTATAATACCGAAAAACCCTATTTTTGAAGTAAAATCTTCTATTATCGCATGAATGGGCCATTCCCTACAGTTACTTGTAGCCATGGTACTGTTGGTTTCTAATTCTGCATCTTCAACAAGTACGATCCGAACTACAACAAGAAGGAATTTCACAGGTAAGCCACTGCTGACAAGGCCCCAAATTTTCCCTCAGGTTGACATATTCTTAAAAATCTCGTTTCAGGGAAGCGGCAAGTTCAGAGAGAACCAGCATTCGTCCTGCGATGCCCGTCTCCTGCACGAACGAGACATCCACACAGAGTAAGGAAAACAGATTCGTTCTTACCTACTAAAAGAGCAAACCAGTTTTTAATTTTCAAAACGGGGTTAGCCCGACTCCAAGCACCGAAAAAACTCCAAAAAGAGATCAAAATTACCCCGAATTTGAGATCAAAAAGTATTATGGAGACAAAGAGAGACGGTTACAGTGGGGGACCGGATCAGTGGCAAAAAACGTACCATTTTGCTTCCGGGAAGTATCAAAAATGTGACAAAATGCTTGCCTCTCCAAGTGAAAACAACTCCGACTTCAGAAGCGCGCCCACTCTTTTTGTGAGGAAAAAGGGCGCGCCCTTCAAAACGAAGTTTTTTTTCAGTTGAAGAGGGAAGGATTTTGCCACGTTTTTGATACTTCCCGGACGCAAAATGGTACGTTTTCTGCCACTGGATAAGGTACCCTACTGTAGATCGAAGTGAACTCAGCACACTTCAATTCCAGATGCGTTACAACTCGAAAATGTCTCGAAACGTATCCCAGCAATATTATCCCTTCAAAATAAATGATAGCTCCATTTTTGAAGAGAGAAAGTTTTTCAAGACATCTTTTCAGACATCCCTCTTCAAGAACAACAATATTTTTGTGTCTCTACAAAACATTTTGATACACAATTTGGACCAATTTAATCTCATTTCGAACTTTCTATCGACCAGCAGCTAATTCCAATACAAATAAATTCCCCAAAACTTTTTCAGCTCCGAATCAGCATGGCGTTTTATTTTAACAACTCATTACTACTCCAAATTGACAACGGCACAGTCCTGACATTCGACAAACTCAAAGGAACCAGCAAAGTAATCCAATGGAAAACGTTTGGCGACTTCAATTCCGCCATAGTTTTGTGGAAAAACGGAAAAGTTAGGTTTGAGTACGAAGAGAAACGGCATTGGTATGCGATGAGAATCAAGTCTGCGGAGTTTCACCAGCTTCGAGGGAACTGGCGGTGCAGAATGCTAGTGGTTTCGGCGCGTAATGGGAAGATTCATAAGGCCAAATATGAGAGTAAAAAGTGGTACGGACCTCAGACTACCTACTTTGTCATTCACAAAGTGAGTTTGGCCATTGGGTTTAGAATTTTCGTGATTCTTTTCATGTGGGCGATATTTTATATGAAATTTTCATAGTTTTAGCTGAAACACGATTACAGCTTTCAAATTTTTGGCAATTTATGATATAGGTGACATTTTATACGAAAAATATCGAAAATCCGGGAAGTATCAAAAATGTAGCAAAATGCTTCCCCCTCCAAGTGAAAAAACTTCGTTTTGAAGGGCGCGCCCTTTTTCATCATAAAAAGAGCGCGCTTTTGAAATCGGAGTTTTTTCACTTGGAGAGGGAGGTATTTTGCCACATTTTTGATGCTCCCTGGATGCAAAATGATACGTTTTTTGCCACTGTATCAGGTCCCCACAGTACAACTGTCAGTCAATCCAAGACTGTCTATCTATACAACGTTTCAGAAAATTCAAAGCCTTTCATCCATTTAAATTCTGCTTTTAGAACCAGACAACTATAAATCCTACTGTGGAATACGATAGAATCGACAATCGAGCCACTAAAATCAAACTGGACGACAAAAAAATCATCAAAAAGGAGACCGAAAGCGCTTTCGACGACAGTGTAATGTAAGACTTGCATATTTCATTCATTACTTTATATTGCCCTTCAGATTCACAAAACCCAACGAAGACTTCACTGTTTTTCACCGAATGAGCCGTTATCGAGAGCTTGCTTACATCAGAAACTCGGATATAAAAGACGAAAGGGACGAGGCTGGAATTCAAGTGGGAAAAATTACCTACGTAGACGAGCCTTCCAGGCAAAGAAATTATTCATCTGTTCATGCTTTGCCGGCTAATTTTTGTACCAAGAATCAAGCCAGAGTCGCCTTAACATTACTAGCATCCTATATTTTACAACTTCTTTAGAGTTCGCTAATAAAAACGAGGAGAAGTTTTGAAAAATGGCAGTGATGACTAATAATAAAAAAAAAAGATTGCTAAAGCTTCTGCGAGATGGTAGCTGAAACGCTGCAAGAAATCCACAACACTAAGACATATTACTCACGATAAGGACCCAATACCTAGTATAACAACAAAGAGGCCAAAAATTATTCCAACAGGTTGAAAAAAAGCCAAAAATAACTGGCTTAACCCTTATTACAATGCAAGGCGCCATTGATCACCTACGACATAAGTAAAATCAAAAATCATTTTTACCTACTACAATATAAGGCGCGTGCGTTCTAATTCTCTTCGGACTTCCTCGCAGAAAACCCGCATTTCTTGTCTGTGGGCCCGCTAGACAAGAAATGCGCAATTCTTGACTGAGCAGAGAAAAAAAGAAAAAAATCTTCACGGGGAGAGAGCAGAAAATTGCGCAATGTTGCGCAATGTTACGCAATTTTAGACAAGAATTGCGCGTTTCTTGTCTAGCGGGCCCACAGACAAGAAATGCGGGTTTTCTGCGAGGAAGTCCGAAGAGAAGTAGAACGCACGCGCCTTATATCAAAAACCGTAAGTCCCCAAGAAAGCTAATTTTAAAACCCTTACTCTTTGTCGATTAGCCATCTTCATGTTGCTTTCAATTAATGACACGCCTGGAAAGCCGGACTCCAAGAACTTCAGTGCCAACGCCGGCTCATGAGAATTGAATAAAACAATATGGGTTTGTGAAGGCTTTGTAACTTCCTGCTCAATCGCATCATGCGCCCATTGCACTGTCTTGTCTAAGAAATAAAATCAAATCCGAAATTTCCACTTACCTTGAAGTTCTTCGCATTTTATGGCCAGTCCAACACTTCTCAGATGCCGCTGCCAAAAAGACTTGACGGATCTTGTTATCATCAACCAGCCAGCTCTAATTCAATTCAAAAATATCGAAAATGCGTCTCCTACCAATAATAAACCACCATCTACAACTTTCCATCCAAGCTTCGGTCAAAAAACGAAAAAATACGGATAATTTGGGCGCAGCTTGCGGATTTTCTTCACAGTGCAAATTGCGAGGACATTGTATACGAAGAATTCAAATTTTTGAAAAACTATTTACAAAGTCATTTCACAGTCGAGACCTCGTTCAAACAGGTTGAATGGCAACCGAAGTGGTTGTAGAGCAAGATCAGGCCAGCTCTTGTAGCACCAGGATCAGCGACTTTGACCTGGACAGTCTCAGCAGCATCCTGACCGAATTTGATGACATTCTTGAGAGAAAAGTTGAGCTTCCGCCGATGGAAGAGTTCCTGATGACCGTCCAGGACCAGTCTATTCATCTGAGGGATTGGTTGAAATTGGAAAACCGACTCAACACTTTCGTTGATTGGCCTTATGATGATGTGCAAGGTGCGGTCTGTACTTCCGAGAAGGTAAGTTATATGAATATCGGATCTTTAACACAGTCTTTTATTGGCATAGAGAAGATTTAGAATTAATTTTTTTCATGTCATGGCCACAAAATCAAACATTATGAGTTTATTTTACACCAATTTACCCATCTCCTTGCAGTTGGCGCTCTCTGGATTTATGATGACCAGCAGCGAACAATTTTGCGCCAAATGTATTCTCTGTGATCTTGAGCTGTGCTTGGCCAAGTCCAACCCTCCTTCCGAACGTCATCTGGCCTACAGACCCAACTGTTTGTTGGCCAACATGAAGAAGTCGGAAAAGGAATTTTTGGTCAGCGATGTTGTGGATTTGTGCATCGATCGAGTTCATCATCACAATGTAAGTTCCATATTCTCCAACTTTTACATTCTGTTGAGATTTTCGTAAGATTAATTTTATTTTTTCAGTATCCCGACATCAAGATCGAAGCCCTTCAAGATCTCTGGCTCCAGACACCGCCCGCTTTTCAATTGGACCGTAAAGTGATGGATATTTATTTGGGAAACGCCTCAGGCGCTATCAGTGACGCCATTGAGGATATTTCATCTCGCTACAGTACCTTTGACTGCGAGGAATCTTCGTTCCCGACTTTAATTTCGGATGAGATTTTTCTCAGCTCGGAGGACTGAAACAATTTTATTTTTATTGGTTTATGTATAGTAGTATCAGACCGATTAAGAAAATAAACTTTTTTTTGTCAAATTCGTGTGTAAACTATTGGTTTTTCGTCTCTGAAAAACTGCAAAATTACCGCACCGTGCGAGAAAAAAATCATTTCTCTCCGCACTGTGCAAGCCGGGAATTGTAAGCAGCACAGTGCAATTTGAATGTCTGGATCTAACACCAAAAACGGCCTACAATTTTTTTTGCTCTCATAAGTGTTTTGACCAGAGATCCACGCAAAGTTCTGACTGTAAATTCGATGTTGACCCTATTTACGAATTATCAGTTTTATCACTCCGACTTTGCAAATTGAATGGCGCCAATCAGAGTGAAGAGAGACAGCTGTACTCTTGATTATAGTCTTGGCTGTAAACACCGATACTCGCCAATCTTTTGGAACCTTATTATGTGGCAATGGTGGGTGCTGAATATCGTTTTCAAACTGGTTATTCATGGGCTGCCTAGTTCGTCGGCAGCGGCTATAAATAGCGAAAATCATCTTCCTCAAGTCGATGAGAGTATCGAGAATTTGTCCAATGAGAATTCCACTGAATTCGACGATGATTTTGAATTTGATGACAATTCAAAAAACGCGCTATATCGAGTCGAGTCAAACAGAGTGGCGGTTTCCGAGGATAAAGTCGTCGTGAAGGCCAAGGAAGTCAAGAAATCGGAATGGCTGAGGGAAAAACTGTTGGCCAAAAATCACAAATGTAAGTGGCATTTATAAGAAAATTTTTTTATGGGAAGTGACTTTGAGGCTCTATTTTCACGGCGTATGGAACGAAATGTCCAAAAATTTTTCGTCGACCGTGCGTACCAATACCGAGGGGGCAAAATTAATAACTTATAGGGCACAATACTCGTAAAGCCAGAGCAAAAAATATTTTTCTTTGATTTTATCACATAATTTTCCATGATGTTTTGCTTGAAAATGTTAATTTTTACTCTCTTTCTTGTTTCCTTTTTTGAAGATTTTTTGAAAGTAATGCCAGTGAACCCAACATTGACGTCAGAAAGTATCATAAAGATCATGAAAGCCCTCTGTCAACTGTTTTACAAACCCCCTGGTATCACACCATACGACGCTCGCTAATCCTGTCTATCAAATTCTTGAACCCGTCGGCTCAAAACTGTCTGATTGACACAATAATCGCTCTCATTGTGCTAATTTTAACTTTTTCAGCGCAGCTTCCGGAGGAAATTCAGGCCGACCAAGAACTGATTAGACTGCCGATCGAACAATTGGAGCTCAACGAAACGTGCAAAGCGAGTGTTTACCGACACAAGATTCGAATCGTGGGCTGTCTGGCCAAGAACGTTTACAATAGGTGGGCAAATAATGAGGCTGAGGCATAAAAAATCAGTTTAAATTACAGTAGGAAAAAAATTTTTAATGTTTTTGTTAAAAAACAAACATAGGAAATTTTCTGCATAGTGTTGTTGTTGCAAAATTTCCGGCAAAATTACCTTACATTAACCAAAAATTTTTATTTTTTAAAGCCTTCCCTCAAAAACTAAATTATTTCAGATTCTGCCAAGGAACTTGTGTCTCCTTCTTTGTCCCCACCATGCAATCATCAAAACTCAAAGCCGCCTTTCGAAGCTGCTCAATTTGTGTTCCAGTTGAGACCTATGTCCATCAAGTTACATTGCAGTGTCCTGGACGCCCTGAGGGCTTTATTACTCGTGATGTAGTTCGAGTCAAGCGTTGCGCATGTCGCAACACTGACTTCTCGGCAGAAACGGAGTGAAATTTGAAGACTTATATTACCCATAATGGCTAATAGAATTTTTTGGCAATTTTTTAGGGAAACAATTTCCATTACCGTCCATATACATTACACTGTACTTACAACTTCCAAATCTACCTTTCAACCTCACGATCTCTTATTAATTAATTATCTTCATCAAGCACAGAAATCTTTTTTACGTCTATATCACCATTACTATTTAAGACTTTTAAAAAGTAAATTAACAACCACAATCCATGATATGTCAGATAAACAAAGTGCTAGCATAAGAAAGGACCGATTTAGCAACAAATTGATATACATATCACAACTCTTCTATTAAATTTTTTCCAAAGACCCCTAGTATAATACAATTAGTACACATCGAATTAAAAGCTCGTTAAGACAATCGAATTGGAATTTAAAACCCATATAGACTATATAATAAATTACTTAAAGTGAATAAATCGTATTTTCACCTTGTTTTTGAACAATTCTGACCTTATTTTAGGCATCCTGATATTATTTTAGCCGTTGAACTCGGTCGGAAAGCATAAATTCCAGATTTGGAAGCCTGTTTAGTAGCTCCTTGGCATCCTCACTTAATCCGTCGACTGATAAGAAGGATAATCCATTGTTAGTTGCGTGCGTATATCCGTTTTGGCCGTTTGACCTAAAAACATAAAAAAAAATGAATTTTAATACTCACTTATTATTTTCCGAATCCAATCCCCATGCAGCTAGGTCGTCATCAAGTAAGCTCTTTCCATTCATTTTGAATGGAGAGTTTTGGAAAAAGTCGCAATTGAGATTTGCAATTGGGTCCGACGAAGCTGAAAATTTTTATTGTAAAAAACGTGGAGAGAAAGGGGAAGGACAACATCAAAAAGGAAAAACAAACGCATTAAAAACTTAAACACAGACAGTAAGGCCTAAAAATAGCTTCAAAAATTTATATTAACCATGACCCGAGATACCTAAAAGCTTCGAAAAAATGACCCATCTTCCCAAAAACCGTCTACAAAGGGTAAAACACTTTAACAGCCACAATTACGACATTCTTAACGACTACGACAACACTAATCTTACAAATTCTTAATGGGTTAACCAATCCAGCTCTATTCCAATCAAAATCTGCTGGTTCAACTTGTAAAGAACTTAAATCAATAGCCCCCATATCCATGAGCGGATTCTCGGCAAAAAGCGGCCTAAACTTCAATAGAAAAGAAGAAAGGACACAACCAAACCTGGACTGACTTGAGGGAGCTTGGTTTTCCGGGTTCCTCATAGATAACATATTAGGTTCACAAACTCCAATTGATTCCAAGAATACTGTTGACAAATTGGAACTGGGCCATCGGAACTTCAAAGAGTTTGTCTCTTCTATTACTCGAAGTAAGTTCCATAGTTGCACCGACCTAGAATTATACTTGATGAGACGAAAAACATATTTTCCCTTTAAAATCAATAAATTTCTTACGGAAGCTCTGAATCGGATGATGCTTCATCCAAGAAATAATCGAGATCGATCTGCTCAAAATTTGACTGATTTTCCGTATCTTCTACATCCCATACTCCATCATTATTGAAGATATTCTCAAGAACCGGAAAATATACCTAAATTTGTAAAAAGGTAAAGAAAAATCACTTACATAATCTTGCGAAGCTTTCCTTGACTCATTTACAACTGTTGCTTCGACGGGGGATTCTGTTTCATTGATTTCAGCTGTCTCGAAATCTCCGAATTCGTCGTCCTCATCTAAAGCAATATAACTCGTATAAAAAATCAAAAAAAGAACTATAAAATAATTGAAAATCAACAAAGAACCTTTACTGACCGTCAAAACCATTTTCAACTTCTTCTGCACTCGAACTTGTACAAGGTTTGTCTTCTGCATGGTGAACATCCTGAATTGATCCATTTTCAGCCGATTCCTTGTCCTGTTCCCCATCTTGCTTCATAACAAAACAAAACCACCTTCTAGCTGCTCAAATTTGTTATTCTTACCAGCCGATCCTTTCCTTTTTCGTTTCCGTGGAAACTCTATACGTGTGACGGAATGCCAAACATACTTTGGCGTTGCAATGCATCGCTTGGAGACTAAAATAAATTGCCCAAAAAACATTTCTTCGTCTAAAAAACTAGTTTTTTCCCCATATTCCAATGTGGCCGGTGGCAGTAAAAGCTTACGGTTAAAGTGTTTGTAAGTTGTACTTTCAATGTTGTTGTCTATTGGGTTAAAATCTTCCCTTATGATCTTGTTTATGACCACGCACACGGATAAAACTAAAGATCGAGTATTGGTCTCTTGGTCCGTTATTTCAGCCGGTCCTCTCGTTATTATATTCCCGCACGATTAATAATGGGTTCTACCATCATTTCTGTGTGAACACATGACTTTTTTGACCTTTGAAATTTGATATTATACTAGAAGAAAGTTTCAGATTAAACATGACGGAAGCCCCATCCGACACTGCCAATCATCAGCGATTGGATGAGATGCTCCTGCATCTCACTCCTATTGGTGCTGTGATTCCATATTCGATCTGCTTCGATTCGGAGGGCAGTCTTTGGGTGGCTTCCAAGGGTGGGATCTTCAAGATTAATAAGGACACCAAAGCGGTGTTATGGGAGAAAAGGAACGAGTTTCCTAAGAAGATGATGGCTTTTTGTCAGATTCATGCTTTCCAGGACAAGGTACGTATTTTGGACATATTTTTTACTGAATTTAGGTAATCCACATCCAAACTGGCGAAGGTGATCTGACCGAGTTCCGGATCCTAAACCTTGATGGATCAGTTGAAACAGAGAGTTTTATCGATGGAAAAGTCCAAAGCTTTGTGATCAACACGAAAGGAGACATGTTCTTGACGAAACAGCCTGTTGCCGGAGATGAGTTCTTGATATATAAAACAACATTCGACTGTCCTATTGGATGGAATGATTTTTGCTCGGCCTACGACTACTGCTTTCAAGCACTATGCCTATTAGACGACGATACTCTGGTTGCAGCGACAACGACTGTCCCTATCAACATCTGTTCAAAGTAATATGTTACACATGATGTTAATTTGAATTTTTTTCGGATTTTTTGTTTATGCCTCAAATTTCATGGATTTTTTTTGTTGATTCTTAATTTTCCAGGCAAACGCTCAAGATTATCGATGCGAATTCAGGGAAGATTCTTCAAAGCTTTAGTGAGGCGGGCAAATCTGATGGCCAGATCTTTTTCCCAAGATCCATTCAAAGGTAAGTCATTTTCTTTTGAATTTGTTCTGTCCATAGAGCCAGCGAAACTGAAGATATTGTAGTTATAACAACGAAGTCCTAGTCATGGATAAAACCGGAAGATTTCAACGATTCAACAAGGAAGGTAAATTCCTGGGTATCGGTGCAGAAATTGATTCATATCTCGGTAATGGATTCATCGTACAAGGTGATGAAGCGATCGTTGTGTGCTCAGGAATAGTCCTCGCACCTGACGGAGAGACGGTCTGTGATGATTGGCTTGAAGCCGTCAAATTGGACGGATCAAAATGGAAAACAACCGGAAAGCCTCAATGATAACATAAGCTCTCTATTTATGGAGACTACCAATCATCGATAAGATTTTGATCATTCCACGACGTCACTTACTTACTTTAGAGTCATTTTGAGTTCAGGCTTATAGACCCACTGTATCATACGCAGGGGTGGTCAGCAGACCCTATTTTTCCGATTTTCGGCCCGCGGCCCGGCCCGTCTAATCACCGGCCCGGCCCGGCCCGTCTAGTCTTTTTCCAGGCCCGGCCCGGCCCGGCCCGTGCAGGCCCGTCTATAGAGGGTTCTGCGAACTGCGCCCAGGCTCGGGATCTAAACTGAGGCAAAAAAGGCGTTGATCTAGCTAGTAAAGGATCAATGTGATAGTTTTGTGGTTCTATAATGGAACTATAGACTTGTAAACGTGTTAGAACTTGAGAAACAGCAACTATAACAACATCAATTAATTTTCCCGGCGCGAAAACAATGAATGCCAACGCTTTGGCATTGTAATTTAGACGGGCCGGGCCGGGCCGGAAAAACCCCAGGCCCGCGGCCCGGCCCGGCCCGGCCCGTGACGGGCCCGGCCCGTTTGTAATTTTCCATTTTTGAGCCCGGCCGGCCCGTTTGGGCCGGGCCGGCCCACTGACCACCCCTGATCATACGAGGTTCTTTTTTTGTTCATTAGTAATATAAATATTATAGAAGGCTAAAATTCGAATATTTTTGGACAGATTTTCCAGTCTTTCGTCCGGTGATGGACGAGGTAGTCGAGGTTGAATTCGATTTGGTCATCGGCGGTTAGACGGCGAGATTCGGGCTTGGGGAGAAACCAAAGGGGAGTGTAAGCTAAAATAAGGTAAATTAAAGAAATCTTTTGGAAAAAAATAAGAAAATTGAAGTCTAAAATATTCGAGAGTCCTTTATAAAGCTGAAAAAGAGATTAGGAGGGTCTGTCGATAAAGTCGAAGTCTAAGTTGACCTTGTTGTTAATAACTTTATCAAAAAATCAACAATTGTTTTGCTACAGTGGGGACCTGATCCAGTGGCAAAAAACGTACCATTTTGCATCCGGGAAGTATCAAAAATGTGGCAAAATCCTTCCCTCTCCAACTGAAAAAAAACTTCGTTTTTAAGGGCGCTCCTTTTCCTCACAAAATGAGCGGGCGTGCTTTTGAAATCGGAGTTTTTTCACTTGGAGAGGGAAGCATTTTGTCACAGTTTTGATACTTCCCGGAAGCAAAATGGTACGTTTTTTGCCACTGGATCAGGTCCCCCACTTTAATTACGGCGATTACCATAAACTCTTACTTTTTCCTAGTTCGTCCCGTTTGGCCTTCCGTAATCGTTGCCTAGATTCCAATTCCGTTTTTACATGATTCGCCTTTTTCCAATCCCCATTTTCCATATACCTTTGATCCGGGCGAAATCGACTGTCAGTTGGCGCCACGCCTTCTTCAAGTTCATTGAGTTCGATTGCAAATTGAGAGAATCCATGCATTTTCTCGCTGTTTTCACTGAAAAAATTACAATAGGTTATAGATAAATCAAAATAAAAAATGGTGTAAAAGTTAGTCATTCTTTTTGCCAATTATTTATTTTTTTTCCGACTTACGGTAGTGGAAATCGCTGCCACACCAAAGTTTCGGCTACAATATCGCCATCTTCATCGAGTTTTCGCAATAAAATGTGTTTATCCCAAACTC